>CM055118.1:600603446-601945543 GCA_029206835.1 Rana muscosa | reverse complement strand
GCTGAATATCTATACTGATATGGACTGGGTAATGTGTTAGGAATGAAAGGATGGCACATCATTTGATGGAAATGAAAATTATCCACCTACAGAGGGCTATATTCAAAGACGCCCCGAAAAATCAAAGTGAAAAAATGATGCAGCAAGCTAGTCATTTTGCTGAAATTTCATTGCAACAACTCAAAATGGTCCTCAGTAGTTTGTATGGCCCCCAAATGCTTGTATACATGCCTGACAACATCAGGGCATGTTCCTAATGAGACGACGGATGGTGTCCTGGGGTATTTCCTCCCAGATCTGGACTGGAGCATCACTGAGCTCCTGAACAGACTGAGGTGCAACCTGGTGGCACCGGATGGACCGGAACATAATGTCCCAGAGGTGTTCTTTTGGATTTAGGTCAGGTGAGCGTGGGGGCCATTCAATGGTATCAATTTCTTCATCCTCCAGGAACTGGCTGCATGCTCTCGCCACATGAGGCTGGCATTGTCGTGCACCAGGAGGAACCCAGGACCCACTGAACCAGCGTAGGGTCTGACAATGGGTCCAGGGATTTCATCCTGATACCTAATGGCAGTCAGGGTGCCTTTGTGTAGCCTGTAGAGGTCTGTGCGTCCCTCCATGGATATGCCTCCCCCGACCATCACTGACCCACCACCAAACCGGTCATGCTTAACGATGTTACAGGCAGCATAAAGTTCTCCGCGACTTCTCCAGACCCTTTTACGTCTGTCACATATGCTCAGGGTGAACCTGCTCTCATCTGTGAAAAGCATAGGGCACCGGTGGCGGACCTGCCAATTCTGGTGTTCAGTGGAAAATGCCATTCGAGCTCTCTACAGTGTCCGGCAGTGAGCACACAGCACACTAGAGGACGTCGGGCCCTCAGGCACCCCCATGAAGTCTGTTTCTGATTGTTTGGTCAGAGACATTCACACCAGTGGCCTGCTGGAGGTCATTTTGTAGGGCTCTGGCAGTACTCATCCTGTTCCTCCTTGCACAAAGGAGCAGATACCAGTCCTGCTGATGGGTTAAGGACCTTCTACGGCTCTGTCCAGCTCTCCTAGAGTAACTGCCTGTCTCCTGGAATCTCCTCCATTCTCTTGAGACTGTGCTGGAAGACACGGCAAACCTGCAATGACACGTATTGATGTGCCATCCTGGAGGAGTTGGACTGCCTGTGCAACCTTTATAGGGTCCAAGTATCGCTTGTGCTACCAGTAGTGACACTGACCCTAGCCAAATGCAAAACTAGTGATAAACAGTCAGAAAAGATGAGTAGGGGAAAAAAAATGTCAGACACCTCCACCAGAAAAAACATTCCTGTTTTGGAGGTCGTCTCATTGTTGCCCATCTAGTGCACCTGTTGTTAATTTCAATTACAGCAAAGCAGCTGAAACTGATTAACAACCCCCTCTGTATACACCCCTCCCCCTCTGCTACTTAACTGACCAGATCAATATCCTAGGAGTTCCAGGAATTCTGATTCAAAAGTGTTCCTTTAATTTTTTTGAGCAGTGTATGTATATGTATATATATATAATGTACAGGACGCCAAGGTTGGGTCCTGGACAGGTGCTATGTAGCACCAATATTTGGGTTATGGTCCCTTTAACGAGTGGTAATAGTGTTCAGGAGGTCACCCAATAGGTGAGGAATTTCTGGCAAAATAAATAGTCCAGAGAGGACTGGCTCGCAGTCCTCTTTGTCTTAATAGAGAGGTATTTGGGGCCCGGAATTTCGGAGGCTCTAAAGTGACATTCGGGTGGGATAGAGCCTCCACTCCTGACCACTGGGAGTCAGCACACAGGGGGTTAAGGGCTTCCAGGAAGACAGCTCATAAAACAGGAAGTGATGCTAGAGGTGTGTGGAAGGAGTATGAGGATTGCACCTGTGGAGAGGAGCTGTCTGTTTGCTGGGAGCTTGGAAAGATTCAGCAAGGGCTCTGGAAGTTCCCCTACAAAACTGTATGTGTCTTTCCTTTGGTTTATTTTTGTGCTGAAGACCAGCAGGACTTTTGATTTATGCTGGAAGATAAGTGGACTTTAGTTTATACTTTTCTGTGTGCTGAATTAAGCGTTATTTTTGCTTTATTCACAAATAAAAGCCTTTCTGTTTAAAAGTCAACGGTTTATGCACTTAGTCCCGTGGAGCTATAATCCCCAAAAGTTCACAACTGGTGGAGAATGCGGGCAAAGTGCATTTGCAGCTGCAAAAACCGTTTAAAAAACAAACTGACATTTAAAGAAACAGTGGGCTTATGGCATGTCTTGGGTGAAGTCAGCTCAGACATTGCAAACAGCAGACAAAGGCATGGAGGAGGTCATCAAGGCTTTGGCACAAGCCACTGCGACCCAGCAACAAGCCATTGCGACCCAACAGCAAGCTTTAGCAGAGGCAAACCGTCGCCATGAGGAAAGCACACTGCTGCTAACTACCCAGTTTACGGCCCAGCAGGAGTCCACTCGAGCACAGGTGGCTGCCTTGCAGGAGGCAGTACAGCGGCTGGCTCAGGGACGAGAGCAAGCGGTCGTTGCCGCTGGCAACCAAGTGTCCGTGAGAGCCAACCATTTCTTACAAAAACTAACACCCAGCGATGATGTAGAGGCCTTTCTCACCACCTTTGAAAGAATAGCGGAGAGAGAGGGGTGGCCCCGTGACCAATGGGCTGGCATTATCTCCCCTTTCCTCACCGGTGACCCGCAAAAGGCCTATTTTGATCTCCCATCTGAGCACATCAGCGACTATGAACGGCTGAAGGCAGAGATCCTGGCCCGCCTGGGAGTGACCACAGCCATCCGGGCTCAGAGGGTGCATCGCTGGCGGTACAAACCTGACCGACCACCTAGGTCCCAAATGCACCAACTAGTGCAGCTGGTGAAAAAATGTCTGCAGCCGGAAAAATTGTCAGGCCCACAAATGGTGGAACGGGTGGTGATGGATTGGTACCTGCGGTCCCTGCCAGATGACCTACAGCGCTGGGTAAGCCACGGAGACCCTGCAACTGCTGACCAGCTGGTTGAGTTGGTCGAAAGGTACACTGTGGTAGAGGACCTGCTTGGGCCTGCCAAGCGTCGGGAACCCACACCAAGGGCAACCAGACCAGCCACAGCACCGAGGAGAGAAGCCCTGCCTGACGTTGGAACCCGCAAACCTGCATCATCCTCCGCAGAACCACGAAGGTTGGTTCCTGTCCCACGGATGGGGGACCTACAGTGTTGGCGATGTCGGTCCTGGGGGCATACCCGGGCACAGTGCCCGCTGCAGGAGGAGCCTATGGACTGTGGGACCGGTCGGAGAAGCTCCTTCTATGTGCAAAGAGTGTGTGCCACTCATCTTGATCTGGCTGAAGGACGGTTCGAGTGTGAAGTGTGGGTGAACCACCTTCCTGCCAAGGCGCTCCTGGACTCCGGCAGCATGATAACACTGGTACATGCCAGGGTGCTCGGGAGACTTGGCCCAGTGAATAAGACTCTACGGGTAGTGTGTATCCATGGGGACACCAGGGAGTACCCCCTGGTCCCAGTAACGGTTTCCTATGGCCATATTTCAGTTACACAAGAGGTTGGGGTGGTGAAAAGCTTAATACATGACATCATAGTGGGGCGGGACTGTCCACTATTTCTTGAACTATGGAACCAGGTACAGATGGGGCTGCCCGGAGTACTGGGGACACAGGGCCTGGAAGGGACAGAGTCTGAGGGATCCGGGCCTGAAACCCCCACAACACACCCCTCTAATATGGAGATACCCGTCACTGATAGTGAAGTTACAGAGAATACTAATGTGGGTAATGTTTCTGTTCCAGGTCTTAAAACCGAGTTGATCTCTGAGGGGGGGAAAGTTTTCCCATTACAAGTCATGCTGGGGGAGGAAGATGAGGAGCTCTCTCCGGCTGAGGAGGATGAGGGGGAAACATCCTCGAGGCCAGTGCATCCAGACCTGGATGTATCCAGGGGTGCATTCGGCACCGCCCAAGTACAGGATCCTACCTTGATCAATGCTCGAGAGCAGGTTTCTGTTATTGATGGGGTCTTACAAATGCCAGGGGCAGATCATAGGTTTCCTCATTTTGCATTGAAAGGGGACTTGGTATATCGAGTAGCTGAGAGCCGAGGGGAAACTGTAGAGCAGTTGCTGGTTCCCCAACCATATCGGCGGATGCTCCTTGATCTAGCCCACAACGACGCACTAGGAGGACACCTGGGGGCAGAGAAAACAGAGGCCAGGATAACCGACCGGTTTTATTGGCCAGGAGTGAAGGCCGAGGTTAAAAAATATTGTACATCTTGTCCCATTTGCCAGTTAACTGCCCCGATGCCCCACTATAGAAACCCTCTAGTACCCTTGCCAATTATTGAGGTCCCATTCGAGCGGATCGCTATGGATCTGGTGGGACCCCTGGTAAAGTCGGCAAGGGGGCACCAATACATATTGGTCATACTAGATTACGCAACTAGGTATCCAGAAGCAATCCCTTTGAGGAAAGCTTCCTCTAAGACCATTTCCCGGGAGTTGTTTCAAATGTTCTCACGGACTGGGTTCCCCAAACAGATACTGACGGACCAGGGCACCCCTTTTATGTCAAAGGTGATGGCGGACTTATGCAAACTGTTTCAGATTAAGCAGTTGCGGACGTCCGTTTATCATCCGCAGACCGATGGCCTAGTCGAGAGATTTAATAAAACTCTAAAGTCCATGTTGAAAAGAGTGGTCCAGAAAGACGGGAAGGATTGGGATATGTTACTCCCTGCCTTGTTGTTTGCCATCCGGGAGGTTCCACAAGCATCCACGGGCTTCTCGCCGTTTGAGCTAGTGTATGGACGAAGGCCCCGGGGGTTGCTCGACCTAGTAAAAGAAACATGGGAAAGTGAGTCCTCACCACATAAAACTGTGGTAGAACATATCTCTCAAATGCGAGAGAGGGTGGCTAAGGTGATGCCGCTGGTGAGGGAGCACATGCAGAAGGCTCAGGATGCCCAAAGAAGAGTGTATAACCGGTCGGCTAAAATTAGACAGTTTCAAGTAGGAGACCGGGTGGCTGTTCTAATACCCACGGTGGAGAGCAAATTCTTGGCCAAGTGGCAAGGCCCATTTGAGGTAGTAGAGAAAGTAGGTGAGGTGAACTACAAGATACACCAGCCAGGGAAAAGAAAACCCTACCAAATCTATCAGGTGAATTTATTGAAACCCTGGAGAGACAGGGAACAGGTATCTGCAGTGCTAGGGGTACAGTCAGGGGACCATGCAGGGATCGACCTGGTGCAGGTTGCTGCCACCCTGACTAGACCCCAAACCCAGCAAGCAAAAGAGTTTCTGCAAAGAAATAGGGTCATGTTTTCAGAATTGCCTGGTCTCACCAACGTCATCAAGCATGACATCGTAACCGAACCCAATGTAAAAATCCGGTTAAAGCCTTACCGTATCCCAGAAGCTCATAGGGTGGCGGTATCTGACGAGGTTAAAAGAATGCTCGAACTTGAAATCATTGAAGAGTCACAAAGCGAGTGGTCAAGTCCAATCGTGTTGGTACCCAAACCCAACGGCACCCTCCGCTTCTGTAACGACTTCAGAAAACTTAATGAAGTCTCCAAGTTTGATGCGTATCCCATGCCACGAGTAGATGAGTTAATTGAGAGGTTAGGTCCTGCCAGGTACATCACCACGCTGGACCTCACAAAAGGGTACTGGCAGATTCCCCTGACCAAGGAAGCCAGGGAGAAAACGGCCTTCTCTACCCCGGAAGGCCACTTCCAATACAAAAGGATGCCATTTGGTCTACACTCTGCCCCTGCCACGTTCCAAAGGGCCATGGACAAAACTCTGCGCCCACATCAACAGTACGCTTCCGTCTACTTAGATGACATAGTCATCTTCAGCACTGATTGGGAGTCCCATCTTCCCCGGGTTCAGGCAGTGGTAGACTCCTTGAGAAGAGCAGGGTTCACCATCAATCCGGAGAAGTGTGCCATTGGGATGGAGGAAGCCAAGTACCTAGGGTATATTGTGGGTAGGGGGTTGGTGAAGCCCCAAATGAGTAAGGTGGAAGCCATACAGGACTGGCCCCGTCCCCTAACCAAGAAGCAGGTCAGAGCGTTTCTGGGCATAGTTGGCTATTATAGGAGGTTTGTCCCCAACTTCGCCACTATTGCTGCACCGCTGACGGACTTAACCAAGGGCAGAAAGTCAGTGATGATAAAGTGGAATGCCGAGGCCGAGAAAGCTTTTCAAAAGCTTAAGACGGCATTGTGCCAAGATCCGGTGCTTGTAGCTCCGGATTTCGCAAAAGATTTTGTAGTGCAGACAGATGCTTCAAGTGAGGGATTGGGAGCAGTCCTGTCGCAGGAAAGCAATGGGGAAGAGCATCCCGTAGTTTTTCTTAGTAGGAAGCTGACAGCAGCTGAGAAAAACTACGCTGTGGTAGAGCGGGAGTGTCTCGCCATCAAGTGGGCTTTGGACTCCCTACGATATTTCCTCCTAGGTAGGAAGTTTCGCTTGATGTCAGACCACGCTCCCCTTACCTGGATGAGGCAAAACAAGCACACCAATGCCAGAGTGACAAGGTGGTTCCTTTCTCTCCAGGAGTTCAATTTCGTGGTAGAACACAGACCCGGGAGACAACATCAGAATGCCGATGCCCTCTCCCGAGTCCATTGTATGGTGTCGAGTGGTGCCTCCAACACCTCCGCGTTGAGGCAGAGGGGAGGGAAATGTACAGGACGCCAAGGTTGGGTCCTGGACGGGTGCTATGTAGCACCAATATTTGGGTTATGGTCCCTTTAACGAGTGGTAATAGTGTTCAGGAGGTCACCCAATGGGTGAGGAATTTCTGGCAAAATAAATAGTCCAGAGAGGACTGGCTCGCAGTCCTCTTTGTCTTAATAGAGAGGTATTTGGGGCCCGGAATTTCGGAGGCTCTAAAGTGACATTCGGGTGGGATAGAGCCTCCACTCCTGACCACTGGGAGTCAGCACACAGGGGGTTAAGGGCTTCCAGGAAGACCGCTCATAAAACAGGAAGTGATGCTAGAGGTGTGTGGAAGGAGTATGAGGGTTGCACCTGTGGAGAGGAGCTGTCTGTTTGCTGGGAGCTTGGAAAGATTCAGCAAGGGCTCTGGAAGTTCCCCTACAAAACTGTATGTGTCTTTCCTTTGGTTTATTTTTGTGCTGAAGACAAGCAGGACTTTTGATTTATGCTGGAAGATAAGTGGACTTTAGTTTATACTTTTCTGTGTGCTGAATTAAGCGTTATTTTTGCTTTATTCACAAATAAAAGCCTTTCTGTTTAAAAGTCAACGGTTTATGCACTTAGTCCCGTGGAGCTATAATCCCCAAAAGTTCACAATATATATATGTATGTATATATATATGTGTGTGTGTGTGTGTATATATATATATATATATATATATATATATATATATATATATATATATATACCCCGGCCACTTTACTAGGTACACCTTGCTAGTATCGGGTTGGACCCCTTTTGCCTTCAGAACTGCCTTATTTTTTCATGGCATAGATTCAACAAAGTGTTGGAAACATTCCTCAGATATTTTGGTCCATATTGACATGATAGCAGATTTGTTAGCTGCACATCCATGATGCAAATCTCCCGATCCACCACATCACAAAGATGCTCTATTGGATTGAGATCTGGTGACTGTGGAGGCCATTGGAGTACAGAGAGCTCATTGTCATGTTCAAGAAACCAGTTTGAGATGATTTGAGTTTTAACCCCTTTCCCTGCCGCCAACAATTAC
Source organism: Rana muscosa (assembly GCA_029206835.1). Taxonomy (NCBI): domain Eukaryota; kingdom Metazoa; phylum Chordata; class Amphibia; order Anura; family Ranidae; genus Rana; species Rana muscosa. Next base: position 601,937,780 of record CM055118.1, on the reverse strand, counting down.
ACAGTAATCAGTGCATTTTTATAGCACTGATCGCTGTATAAATGTCAATGATCCCAAAAATGTTTCAAAAATGTCTGTCGCAATACCGCTAAAAATCGCAGATCGCCGCCATTACAGGTGGTCCCCTAGTTACAAACATCCAACTTACAAACGACTCCTACTTACAAACGGAGGGAAGCAACAGGAAGTGAGAGGAAATCTACCCCTAGGAAGGGAAATTCTGTCCTGTAAGAGTTAATATGGGAAAAAGGTGTCTCCTCTCTACTGATGCTTTATCACCAATCCTTGTTCCACTAAAAACCCCAAATTTTCTAAATCCAATTGTTATTGGGACAGAAAGTGAGGTGAAATCTTCTGAACAGGGGCACAGACAGCAAAACAAATGTTACAGGGGTGATAACCCTTCCCTATGTTTTCCAAAAAGCATAAAAATAGATTTTTTGGCTGGAGCTACACTTAAACAATGTACCTGTTCAAAATTACAAAGAGATTCAACTTAACAAGCCTACAGTCCCTGTATTGTTTGTAACTCGGGGACCGCCTGTACTAGTAAAAATAATACAAATGCCATAAATCTTTCCCATAGTTTGCAGACGCTATAACTTTTGCGCAAACCAATCGACATACGCTTATTGCGACTTTTTTTTACCAAAAATATGTAGAAGAATATATATCGGCCTAAACTGATGAAGACATTTTTTTTTTTAAATCGACAATATTTATTATAGCAAAAAGTAAATAATATTGTGTTTTTTTTCTAAATTGTCGGTATTTTTTTGTTTATAGCGCAAAAAATAAAAACCGCAGAGGTGAGCAAATACCACCAAAAGAAAGCTCTATTTGTGAGAAAAAAAGGATGCAAATTTTGTTTGTGTACAACATTGCATGACCGCGCAATTGTCAGTTAAAGCGACGCAGTGCCAAATTGTAAAAAGTGCTCTGGTCAGGAAGGGGGTAAAACCTTCCAGGGCTGAAGTGGTTAAATCCTGTCTTCCCCATTCTGATGCTTGGTTTGAACTTTAGCAAGTTGCCCATCCATGTCTTTATTGACCTTGCTTTGTCTACTGGTGCGCAGTCATGTTGGAACAGGAAGGGGCCATCCCCAAATTGTTCCCACAAAGTTGGGACCATGAAATTGTCCAAAATGTCTTGATATGCTGACGCCTTAAGAGTTCCGTTCAATGCACAAAGCAAGTTTCATAAAGACATGGATGAGGGAGTTTGGGGTGGAGGAGCTTGACTGGCCTGCACAGAGTCCTGACCTCAACCCTGTAGAACATCTTTGGGATGAATTAGAATGAAGACTGCGAGCCAGGCCTTCTCGTCCAAAATCAGTGCCTGACCTCACAAATGCGCTTCCTCGAAGAATGGTCAAACATTCCCATAGACACACTCCTAAACCTTGTAGACAGCCTTCCCAGAAGAGTTGAAGCTCTTAAAGCTGCAAAGGGTGGGCCACTACGGACTAAGACTGGGATTCTATTAAAGGTCATGTGCGGGTAAAGGCAGGCGTCCCAATACTTTTGGTAATATAGTGCATAGACAGTGGGTAAAAAAAGTATTGAACACGTGACCAATTTTGCAGGTAAATATATTTCTAAAGGTGCTATTGAATTGACATGAAATTTTCACCACATGTTGGTAACAACCCATATAATCTATACATACAAAGAAACTAGGGTTGTCCCGATACCACTTTTTTAAGACTGAGTACAAGTACTGATACTTTTTTTCAAGTACTCGCCGATACCGATTACTGATACTTTTTTTTCAATGTCACGTGACAGTGGCACATGTGTCAGTATTTTTTTTAATTTTTTTTGACAATTTTTTTTTTTTTACGATTTTTTTGTTATGTTTTTTTTACAGTGCTTTCTTCTTCTTCTTTTTTTTTTTTGGGGGGGGGGGGGGTTGGATTGTGTAAGTGTGTTTTTTTTATTTACATTTTTATTATTTTTTTCAATTCATTTTTTTTATTTATTGGAATTTTTTTTTTTTTTTTTTTACACCTGTTGGGGGGGCTTTGGTGAGATTTCAGGGGTCTTAACAGACCCCTGACATCTCCCCTTTGAGACAGAGAAAGGGACTAGGGACACAGATTCCCCAGTCCCTTTCTCTGCAGCCTCAGATAAAATGAATGGACAGGAGGCTCCTCTCCATTCATAAACTGAAGCATCGTAAACACAGGTTACAATGTTTCAGTGATCACTGACTCTGTTCATTCAGAAAAGGTAGGAGCCGGGTTTAGCGGCTCCTACCTCCGCTCTCCATCCTGACAGATCGAGGACAGAGGGAGTGGAGGAGGACATGGAGGGGGACTCGGAGCGCGGAGAGCAGCAGGAGTGGGACACAGAGCGCGGACAGCAGCACGGAGGGGGACAACAAACCCAGAGGGGGAGAGCAGCATGCAGGGGGACACAGAATGCGGAGGGGGAGAGCAGCATCACGGAGGAGGACACGGGACACAGAGCATGGAGAAGGACAGCAGCAGCAGCAGCACAGAGGGGGATACAGGGACAGTCAGCGGTGATCGGTACGGCTCTGGGGGGAGTTTAGAAGCACCGATCACCGCTGTATATATTTCACTAAAGCAGCTGAAAAGGGGGGGGGGGCCCGGGGGGAGAAGCGGTCAGGCTGTATTGAAATGTATACAGGCAGATCAGTGCTTGAAACTCCCCCCGCCGCACCGATCATCCCTGAATGCCCAGGTATCGGGTAACGCATCAGAGCATTTCCCCCGAGTACAAGTACTTGGGGAAATGCTCAGTACCGATACCGATACTATCGGGACAACCCTATTAAGAAACCAAAACAAATAAGTTCAGAAACTAAGTTATGTGTAATAAAATGGAATGACACAGGGAAAAAAAGTATTGAACACGCTAAGGGCTAGTTCACACCAGATACAGTTCCATGTGCTTTTTTTCGTCACAAAATGCATGCACAGTGTTTGCCATGTATTCCAATGGCTCGAGTTCACACCATGCAGTCAGTTTCCAGTGCAGAAACTGACTGCATGCTGTGAACTAGAGCCATTGGAATACATGGAAAACACTGTGCATGCAATTTGTGCAGAAAAAAAGCCCACGGAACTGTATCTGGTGTGAACTGGCCCTAACCGAAATTGAATACTTCGTACAAACTTATTTGTTGGTAATGACAGCTCAAGACACCTCCTGTATGGAGAAACTAGTCACATGCATTGCTCAGGTGTGATTTTTGCCCATTCTTCCACAAGGTCTTCAAATCTTGAAGGTTCCGTGGGCCTCTATGAACGCTGATCTTTAGTTCTTTCCATAGACTTTGTAATGGATTCAAGTCAGGTGATTGGCTGGGCCATTCTAGCAGCTTTATTTTCTCTTTCTTTGAAACCAATTGAGAGTTTCCTTGGCTTTGTATTTGGGATCATTGTCTTTCTAAAATGTCCATCCTCGTGTCATCTTCATCATCCTGGTAGATGGGAACAGATTTTTATCAAGAATATCTTGGTCCATTTTTCTATTCATCCTTCCTTTAATGATATGAAGTTTGCCAGTACCGTATGGTGAAAAACAGCCCCACACCATAATGTTCCCACCTCCAAACTTCACTGTTGGTATGGGGGTGTTTTTGGGGTGATGTGCAGTTCCATTTGACCTCCAAACATGGTGTGTATTATGGCATCCAAAGAGTTCAATTTTGGTCTCATCTGACCAGACTATATTCTTCAGTATTTCACAGGCTTGTCTAAATGTTGCGCAGCAAATTTAAGTGAGCTTCAGCAATGGAGTCTTGCGTGGTGAATGGCGATTGAGTGCATTATTTATTGTTTTCTTTGAAACAATTGTACTTCCTAGATCTTTCTGAAGCTCTCCACAAGTGGTCATTGGCTCTTGGACAACTCTTCTGATAAGTTTTTTCACTCCTTTGTCAAAAATCTTTCAAGGAGCACCTGGTCATGGCCGGTTTATGGTGAAATTATGTTCTTTCCACTTCTGGATTATGGCCCCAAAAGTGCTCACTGGAACATTCAGAAGTTTAGAATTCCTTCTGTAACCAATGCCATCAGTATGCTTTGCAACAATAAGGTTGCAAAGATCTTGAAAGAGCCCTTTGCTTTTACCCATCATGAACTGTTTCTTGTGACACCTTGGTAATGGGACACCTTTTTATAGGCCGTCAGTTGAGACTGAACCAGCTGATATTAATTTGCACTGACAAGGGGCAGAATTGCTTTCTAATTACCGATAGATTTCAGCTGGTGTCTTTGCTTCCAATGCCTTTTTACACTTCCCTTTCTTCACGTGTTTAATACTTTTTCCCTGTGTCGTTCCATTTGGTTACACATAACTTCATTTCTGAACTTATTTGTATTGGTTTCTTTGTACGTATGGATTGCATGGCGAAAATTTCACGTCAATAGCACCTTTTAAAAATAGGATTTTTTTACTCACCGTAAAATCCTTTTCTCTGAGTCCATGAACCGACACAGCTTCTCTATTGACAAAGTGGGTATTATCCGTTAATTAGGAGTGACTAGGCAGAAAACTTGTAAAAAGTGTTGCATCACACCTTCTACAGTACCCCCCAGGGGGCGGACCCTCTGGGTATATCCCCTCAGTCTGCATCTCGCAGATCAGTTCATCAAAAAGCAGTACAAACTTAAAAGGAGGGGTGGGTGCTGTGTCGGTCCATGGACTCAGAGAAAAGGATTTTACGGTGAGTAAAAAATCCTATTTACTCTTTCGTCCATGGACCGACACAGCTTCTCTATTGACAAAGTGGGACGTCCCAAAGCAGTGTCAGAGAAAAAACAAGGGGTGGTAACAGCATAAAAATAAACTTCACCCCAAACACAAAACAGCACTCCTCCAACGGAGGAGTTGCAACTCTAAACAGCCGCTTGCAAAACCTTGCGGCCGAAAGAGGCACCCGAAGATGCACCTACATCAACTTTGTAGAATTTTGTGAAAGTGTGAGCGGATGACCAAATCGCCGCTTTACATAATTGGGAAACAGACGCTTGATGTCGGAAAGCCCAAGAGGCACCTATTGCCCTGGTCGAATGCGCCGTGACCGGAAAGGGGGGTGCTTGACCCTTTTAAGGCGTAAGCCTGGATTACTATCTGTCGGATCCACCTAGAGATGGTGGCCGACGAGACTGCTTGGCCCTTCTTGGGACCAGCCACCGAAACAAACAGTGAGTCTGACTTCCGGAACAGGGAAGTAGCAGATAGGTATACTCTCAGAGCTCGGACAACGTCCAAGGAATGCAACGCCGACTCCTTGGGATTCGACGGGTGAGGACACAAAGATGGAAGTACAATGTCTTTGCTGAGATGAAAAGCCGAAACGACTTTCGGAAGAAAGGAAGGCTGCGGCCGCAGCACCACCTTATCCTTGTGGAAAACCAAATAGGGAGCCTTGCAGGACAAGGCTGCCAGCTCAGAGACTCGTCTAACTGACGTAACAGCCACCAAAAAGACCACTTTCTGAGAAAGTGTCAACAGGGGAATATCTCTAATATTCTCAAACGGTGCCTTCTGAAGCAACGAGAGGACCAGGTTCAAGTCCCACGGAGGTAGCGGGGGATGGACCGGAGGGGCCACATGTCGAACCCCCTGCACAAATGTACTCACAAGAGAGTGAGCCGCCAGGGGTCGCTGAAAAAAGACAGCCAGGGCAGATATCTGTCCCTTAATCGTACTTAAGGCAAGCCTTTGGTCCACCCCATGCTGTAAAAACAGCAGGATTCTGGAAACCAAATAAGTATGCGGATGCCATTTCATTTCCTCACACATGGAGATGTAGGCTTTCCTAGAGGACGGTTTCCGAGCACTTCTCATAGTAGAGATTACTGAATCTGACAGGCCCCGGTCTCTCAGTACCTGGTTCTCAACAGCCATGCCGTTAAAGCCAGTGACCGTAAAGCAGGATGGAGTATGGGACCTTGCGATAGCAGGTCCTTCCATAGTGGTAGGCGCCAGGGGACGTCTGCTACCAGACTGTTACGGAGGTAGTCATAACCTCGCTTAAATGCTTACTATAAGTGATTAAACCTTTTGTCTATATAAAATGAAATCAAACGATAGCGGTGTAAAAAGAGAAAACAATTACATTTATTTTTACAGAAATTATACCACCTCATAGCAAGATGATACCAATGTTACACAATACAAAATAGGAACATTGCTCTAACCTAAAATTATATCACCTATGACCAATGTTACATGATACCAACAGGAATATTGCTATGACAAACATGATACCAATGTTACATGATAATAGGAACCAGAGAGCAAACGCAAAGTAAGATTAATCTTAAACATGGGAGAGGGAGAGGGAGAGAGAGAGATATTACTACGTCACCATGCTGCTCAGATCAAGGGCCAAATAGACTGACTATTGGGTCTGCATTCAGATAAATACACACCCTTGTAAAACCCCACCCCTCCTCACCCCCCCTTTCCATATGCTAAGACCTTGCATTCCCTTGAGGGGTAGGGGGTTGCTATTGGGTGAGGGACTCAGTTAAGCCAGGACCAAACCTGTTCCTTTGTCACCTCCCACCTCCTTTGAATTCACCTCAGCATGCCAACAAATGGTCAGATAAGCCTTTTGTCAGATGAAATTCCACAGCTGTGTATGCTAAATATTCTAAACATGTTCTACCACTATAGAGTCATTGAAAGATAATTTTAAGGCACCTTAATAATAAAGTATTGTAAAAACATATACAACCATATATACACGTAGAGTCCTTTTAATTAGAGAGTTTTCTTGAAGCTTCTTGTTATAAATATGGATTTGAAAAATCTCCACCACAGTCCCCCCTGAAGTTCATTCTTGAACTTATGAAGTCCCTCAATGATTTTGTACCCACCCACAACGGCCCAGAAGCCCCGACCCTTCCCCCACCACCACTGCGGCCTCTTCCTTTCTTGAACCCGCCGTAACCCATCAAGGTAGACTTGAGACAGTTCTGGTGCCTTTGAGACTTCACATCCGACCCATGAGAGTCTGTACTGCAATGCTTCATTGCCCCGCTGCATTGGAGGAGCAGAATTCAAACCTTACTGGCGGGATCCTTGCATATTTAGTCCTGTAGCTTGGAAATATGGTGTTATGATTGTCACGATTGGATCGGACCGCGAGACAGCACTTTTCAGCATGGTGAAGGAAAGTTTCAGAAGAGTCTTATTCGTGGCACGTTTTTCTTAAGAGATGCGTTGCTTCTTCAGGTGGTGGTTGGGCGGGCCTCCGGACAGTCGTGCATGAATACAAAAAAACAAGAACAAAAAGGAGAATGTCAGACATGAGTTATTGGCGGAATGTCAGACAAGAGTAGTGGCGTGGCCACTAAGACTGAATATCTTATGAGGGGTGCAATGTGGACGAGTAAGGTGGGATCCCCACAGGGTACCGAGACCGAGCCACGGCCAGTATCATCCATTGCCCTTGATGGTAGGGATAGTCAACACTGCCTGCTATTGTTAGGTCCCTGGGTTCACCACACCTGCTCACGGGGCTCAGGTTAAAGCAGTGGGCAGATTAGGGGAGGTAAAATTGCATTAAGACATGGGACCTGGATGTCCAGGGATACTTTGTGAAATATGGTATTTGTATGTTTCAGGAACCCATTCTATGGAACCCACTGGACTCTTAAAAAAATGGAGTCAGGCAGAGACGGTAAACCCTTACAATTCACAACTCATCTCTGATATTCAAACAAAAAAGTTCCAGAAGATGAATACATTTATTTTCCAAGATAAAGCAGAATATGAACCAAAGAAAGTAGGAAAGAGAAAAGAGAAAAAAGAATACAATAAGCAACAAAACATACAGGTTCAATGCTGCTTCGACCCAGACCGTTTGTCACCCATTTCCCTTTATGTCAAAGAGCACTGACTCTGCATTCAAAAAAAAAACAAACAAACAATATATAACTGTCCTGAAACAGTGCCTCGAAAAATAATATATTGTGGCTGTTGCAGCAGCAGCTTGGCAGAAAAAAATAAAAAATAACTAAAAATAAAAAAAGGAGGAAAAAAATAAAAATAGATAACTCTTCTATCCTATTAGTGATCAACAGGTGAACAGGATCCCTGTCATTAACCATTTACAAGTCGGGTAGAAAAACAAAAAAATAAAAATATTTTAAAAAGGAGAGGCTAAACCAATGGTTGCCCAAAAAACTTTTTTAGAATTCAGTCACCCCGACTGTCCTTTAATATTACAGATTGAACAGGCTTATCCCTAGAACAAAAACAAGAAAAATATAGTTCTAGGGTCCTCTCTTAAATGCGCAAGCTACTCTAAATCGGTCTCTTACTAGTGACCCGCATTGGGACCGCAACAGGGTGGAGTTTACTAAAGTTTTTGGCCCCAGAACATCCTGATTTCCATCTCCCTTGTTATCTCCTCCCATGCTCCACCTCAGGACTGCTCCAGAACCTCTGGAACTCCCCACCTTTAAAACCATATGCCCAGCCAGGCGCTCCCCTTTCCACACCTAGGTGTCCCTAAATACTCTTTTATTCCAGGAAGCCTACCCCGCCTCCACCTAAAATGTTACCTCAGCCCGCTCCATATCAGATAATTCCCAGAGGCTATTATTTTTGTTCCACCCCCTCCTCTTAAGCCCCATACACACTATCAGTTTTCTTGCAGGTTTTTCTCTTCAGGTTTACCAAAACCATGTAGTGCAAGGGCCTGCCTGATTGCATACGAATTGAAACTCTTAAGGTTTGACCTCATATTAGATGGTTTTGGTAAACCTGAAGAGAAAAACCTGCAAGAAAACTGATAGTGTGTATGGGGCTTTAGATTATCAACCCCTAGAGAAGGGCCTTTTTATTCACGCCTTGCCCAAACTGTTGGCACCAATTAAATCCTGTTGCCCAAAGTTTAACTACCCATCTTTTAACTCCTCCCCGAATCCCAACGGAAGTTTCACTAAGTGTAAGGGGATGTCAGGTTTTATAAAAAAAAACGTTCTTTCGGGGCTATAGGGGTGAAACCCGGGGTTCCTTCTATATCCCTCCCAAGGACAAGAGTGTAGGTACAATAGACTCCCCAAGGTAGTGTACCCTGCTGAGTACAATTCAACCTGATGCTGAAAACAGTGTATCATTAGCCATGTGATGTCAGCATCAGTACCCCAGCATCCGGTATTGAGTCTAACACCTACACCATCGAAGCAATGACAAAAACCCACAAAATTCTATCCCAGTGACCATGCCCAGGGTATATCATGCACCCCTACCTACTGTTAGGTTCAAGAAACACCCTTGTTCCATGACTAACGCCACATCAGTATCCTCTAGGTCAAATAACCAAACTCGCCTATATCCCAAATAATACCCAGGTGCTTCCTTCCCAGCAATGATCTCCCCATCCAGAACACAGAGTGAAATACATTCACCACTGTGTATTGGCCGTGCAAGGGACATTGTGTTCACACCTCTGACAGAGGGAAATATCAACCTGCCCCCAGCTTCCGTACCCTCTGATCACATGTGGGTCCCTTAGCCACAAATGCAACAAGATAGAATCCCCAGTCAGTAAGCCACTGGTGCCCTCAACTCTACAGACCGAGTCTGCATTTCTGTAACACCTTTCACAATCCAAACCAGTACAGCCCATCCAGGCATTCGACGACCACTTTGGATTAGTGTAGGCGACGTGTTTTGGCACAGTCTCACTGAGTGGTGATGCTAACTCATCAGGCCACTGCCCCTCATAGAGAGATTTGTACAATCAGCTTGATGCTGGTTGACAACTCCACCTGCCCATGTGTGCACACCAGAGCCAATGACATTTATCTACCCTGTACCATCTCACACTCTCTACCAACCTCTCACCATGGTTGATGAAATCTTGAGCCACTTTACACTGTGGTTCTCTTTCCCCCCCCCCATATAGTGCTGAACACATCCCTCCTCTTCCGGTTATTCCTCCGAGATAAGCGTCCTGTACTCTGTGTCCGCACATCTCTGGGAGAAAGCCACTGGTACCATGACCGCGCTTGATTCAGTGTGTACTCAGTACATATAGGATAATAGGTTTTCATCAACCATTATAAGATGCTGGAGCGCCATGTGGTGATGGAATACTGTAGATACCTGCACCATATTCAGTGTCCCACCTGTCTCCCAAAAAACATTTCCTCCTTTCAATCCCTGTCCGGACTCAAACCCCTCAGAACCAGATGGACTCCAGTGTGTAACCCAGTAGAGTGATAGGATAGTACCCAAATTGACCGTAATATAGGCACAATGTTCCGTCCCTGCCATTAGGGATGAGAATAGTACTAGTTACATTTTGACAACCCTGGAACTGAGTCATCCACCACTCCATAGGACTCATAGTCAATTCAGATACTACCACACCTGCCTGTCTTTATAAGGTGGAACTTGTCACACTGAGTAAGAGTCAGTCAACTCTCCAAGGTTTTAAATTCCGGCCAGTGCAAGTTGAATGTCCTACCCTTTCCCTGATATGTAGCCCAGGACCTCCTGATGTGTTCCTGATTATCTCCAGCTCCATGGTGTTTATGGTACCCAGTGACCCGCCTCCCGTTCCGAAGACAGTCGCCATCAAGCCTCTTTTTTTTTTTTTTTTTAAGTTATGGGATATGGTCTGGATACCCGGATTGAAAACCACCTGCCACCAGGTACACCCAATCCCTCATATAGACTGCACACTTTCTCCCTCCTCTTTCAATTCGGTATTCAGACAATGTTATACTTTACCCCTACAACACAAGCTGCCTACACTATTCAGACAGGACTCACATGAATGACAGGAGCCTAGTGCCACACTGGGGCACTGGTCTTCTTGGCCTGCAAGACACAGACAACTAGTTAAGGTACCCAAGGACTCTAGGACAGGAAGGACACCTATGGGTGTAAACTGAGGAGAATACGGCATGCCCACACATACCTCGGACGTGAGGGCTCTTGGAACAGCCAATCGCTGGTAACACCCCATACAACCTTCCTGCACAATTTTTTTTTTTTCCAGACTCAACCAAAACTATACAATATGAGGCCAGACCTATACCCTCTCAACTTGTATGCAAGCAGGCAGGCCCTCATACCACACATCTGCAGGTAAATCTAAAATAAATGGGAAAACAAAATTGCATAATGTGTATCCAGCTTGAGAAACTGCTGCTACCAGACACACCTGACCAGCAGACTAAGACAAATCCCTTGCAGCACTGAGACCACTGAACAGTAGGAGGTACCCGAGCCGACCGGTGTGCCTTGAAACACACAGATATTTATTAGGCAATTGGTAACAAATAGCCACATAAACTGTCCCAGCAGGAAACTATGAGGAGTGTTGGTTTCCCCTATTTCAGAGAGATGGGATTGCTTGGTGACACGGTAGGAAAACAGGTTTGAACTACATTTGGGGACACACAGATAGCTAGGGACATTAGCATACCTTAGCTTCAGGCAATGAGCCAAACTTGTACAGCCAGGTATGGTTGGGCGTGTACCTAATTACAATGACAGCGAGGGGGGGTGTAAGCAGTCCTACTCCTGAACACAAGTTCGCCCAAAGTAACATCAGACCATTACCCTTTTACCACTAAGTGCAGCACCCCTGGCAGAGATTTATAATGCTCCTTAGCCTCACATATGTGTTAGAGTGCCAATTATCCCCGGCAGTCTTACTCAACTTTTATGCAGACTTCAGTTAATTGGTTCTGCTACTCAGTAGATCAGAACATACAACACACACTGGGTGGTCCAAAACACACCCGAATGGACTGACAGCTAGACATTCCAACTAGATAATGATGGCGACAACCTAAAACATTTACACGTGAACCCCGACCAAGCAGGAAAAAACACTTTTTTTATCACGTTGTTCTCTGGAGGCTACGATTTCCTCTTGTTCTGAAAGCCAGAAAACCCAATTATCGACTCTGAGGGATAAAATTCCAATAACAGTTAGTGATAAACATTCCATTTTTCGCAATTTACAAAAAACAATTCCAGTAACAAGACATTAGCATATTAAACACAAATATACATTACATTACTTTACATTACATAACCCGTGCACTTTTTTTAAAATACCAAAAATTGTTGAGCTCAACTTTTAATTAATATGTATTACATAATACACATTAATAGCACGTGGATTTTTGTTTCCCCAAAAAAAATTATTCACCATGGTGAGAAAAAATTTAGCAACTTGTACTGTGGTGGAAAAAAAACTGTCACTCTTACATTTATCATTCTCCTCCCATTTTCTTCCTCATTACAGACTGACGGAAGAAATGTGTGGTGCAGGAAAAAAAAGAAACAATGAAATAGCCTATGATACTTTTACCTTCTTAGATTCGTATTTATCCATATGTACCGCTGTCTACATACACCTGTTCTCTGAGTACAAACTCCTTGGACCTGAAAAATACTTATAAGCAAAATCATTACTCTATCCTTCATATTTAACCTGCAAAGAATGGTAAACAATAATGACATTCCTGTACATTGGCAATTTGTCAATGACATTTTTTCAAAACCGATTCAAACAAAACCCTCTGTAACCCTTACTTTTCCCGTTCCTACAAAAATACAACAGCCGCGACGCATCGAGGATCGCCGCGGTAAGTTCGAACATATTCACGTTACTACATACAAACATTCAGATACAAACGTGGGGGAGATATTTCATAGTTTCCAAAACCACAAATGAAAAAAAAACAAAAACAGCCAGAATTCTCCCTTCACTCTTTCAGCAACAGGAAAAAATAAAAAAATAAAAATAAAATATACAATGGGAAAAACATGAGAGCAGCTCGAGAACCTGGCCTGGACCAGCCATTCAAAGTTCAAACAAATGGGCATGAGAATCTAACCACGTTCCGCCTCTGAGAATCACGAAAGCTTGTACTACACCTCCATCATTACAGATTTCTGAAGCCACAGCTCAACTACATCCAAGGTACCTTTTATTCTGAGGTCTCGTCCTCCAGACATCAAAAGTACCTTCCAAAGGAGTACACCTTACTGTATCCTCTGACCAGATATGTCATCCTTTAAGGGGTCTCATGTCCGGAGCCCCAAACCCAGATCTCATGTGCGGTGCAGCTGTCTGACTGGTGGGGAGCCTAATTTTTTTCCTCCCAAGCATGGACGGCACATTACCCATGACGATTCGAATCGCTTATGAAGTGTCCCGCGTCCAGGACACCCTTGCGCTTTATTTTCGGAGCGATTATGGTTTACGGCTTTATTACCATAATCGACCCCCGGAATCCCGGTTATTTTACACGGCCTGACCGGGGCTGTTAGCGTACTACTCCTCACGTTTATGTTAATCACAGGAATTCCGATTATTCTACACGGCCCGACCTGTCTCACGATAAACGTGTTTGTCAGACGAGCTGCAAAGCACCATGAAATCCTCCACTATTCAAAACAATATTATGGCTTCTTTCTACCTGTATCTAGATGTTACAATAATGGTGATGCCTCCTGTTTGCTCTCCACCCAAAACTGTATTACAGTACAAAACTTCACAAAATTGGAACGAAATGTCCTAAACTTTGTTAACGGTACCATTTATCAACCAATCATAATACTTCACCACAAAATCCCTTGCTGAATCGTCTTCTGTAACACAAACACATTTTAGTAAAAGCACTTTCACAAAAAACTATTACAGCCTGGCTCAGGTCATTTGCATGTCAATACAATTCGTTTTACATTCTCACAGATCTGGTTGGAAAGAAAGGGGGGTCATTTCGGGCTGTCAGCAGCTGAGAACATAATGTCACAGATCCGCACTACACCTCTCGCATAGTCTCCACACACACACATATTCACACACTTGGTCAAAGATGACCTCTAGACATCACACAAATCAGAATCTTTTCTATCATAACCTGTACTTCTTAAACCCATAACATCTGTTTGGTCAGGTTCCTCCTTGTCCCCCTGTTCATCATTATTCTACCATCCATGCACAATAAGCATCTCTTTCCCAAGCATTTGGCTTGACCGTACCATTTTTTTTTCAAAATACAGTTTCCCAGTCCACCATTCCCAACATTGCATATTTCCCAACTCAAGGCCCCTATAGCAATCCTTTCTTCCTTCGGGGTCAAGTGGTAAGGTTCCCCACAGTTAGACTCCCTCTTTGAAGCGATTTTATTACCCATCCTTTACGGACGAAAGACCTTGAACTGATCCCGCAAACCTCTTATAGGTTGCTTTATATGTCAAAGTTAGCTACTCTTTGACCAATGATTGGGTTCGACAGGTACCGCCCCTGTCGCCGTTGCGAACCTTTTTTCACTAATCTGCCAGAACAACCACTGCTCTGACTATAGTCCTTCAAAAAAATAAGCCTGGAAATCTTCCCAACTAAATAAATAGTTTAATCTCCCCGTGGACTTCTCCAAAGTATTCCAAAAAAAATGACTGTATCACAGGGCTTCCCAAGCGTTAAGCTTGATTAGACCCTCTGATTGCTTGTAGTGCAGGAGGCAGTTTTGTTTGCTAACCTGGAACTTCCCATCTCAAACTCTAAACGCCTCTCAAGATGGCCGACAAGCCAAGCCACCACAAAATGGTGGATGACCACCACACATCTCATGGACCATGACAAAATGGTGGATGATGCCCAATTTTTCCCGCCAAAACCAGCTTGGCACATACCACATGGGTTCCCACACACACAGGAAAACAAAAAATAGTCTCCATCAGATTGCAACACCGAAAAAAAACGCACTACTCCATTCGCACCAAACATCAAAATCTGCCCCAAAAGCTTACAATCCCCCCGTTAGTAGTTTACACAGAAAGATAGATTTGCATACATCCAGCTAATTCAGTGTGATTTAGTCTCCGTTTCCACTGATGCAACTCGCCATGCGACCTTGGGCACAAAGTCGCATTACAAATCGCTTACCATTGATTTCAATAGCACCCATTCGAATCTATGTGACTCAAAGCTGCAGTGACTCTATCAAAATCGCATTCAACACCACACCACAGTCGCACTAAAGCTGCATTTCAACGTCACACGACATTGGAGTTGCGCCAGTGGAAACGCAGCCCTATACGCACAGGTTTGTTTCAATCCCAAAGATTGGCCTAATCTTATTCAAAGGGTCAACTGAAATTGATTCCAAACAGAGCCCTTATCATTCATACCGATACCCTGCTGCAATTTCATTCTATATACATACATTATTCAAAAATCAGTCTCATCAAAATATTCGCCTAGACAAAAAGGTAAAAAGTTAAGTTCTGAGAAGTTTTTGTTAGGTATTCAGACAGGTTAAAAAGACATAAGAAAACACTTAGTATTTCTGGCGTTTGAACCAGCTCTGTCTACCATACAAGAAATAATATTCACCCAATTTTAAACTTCCTCACACGCCGGGCAACATCTGTTACGGAGGTAGTCATAACCTCGCTTAAATGCTTACTATAAGTGATTAAACCTTTTGTCTATATAAAATGAAATCAAACGATAGCGGTGTAAAAAGAGAAAACAATTACATTTATTTTTACAGAAATGATACCACCTCATAGCAAGATGATACCAATGTTACACAATACAAAATAGGAACATTGCTCTAACCTAAAATTATATCACCTATGACCAATGTTACATGATAATACCACCAGGAATATTGCTATGACAAACATGATACCAATGTTACATGATAATAGGAACCAGAGAGCAAACGCAAAGTAAGATTAATCTTAAACATGGGAGAGAGAGAGAGAGGCAGAGGGGGAGAGAGAGGCAGAGGGAGAGAGAGAAAGAAAGAGGGAGAGAGAGAGACAGAGAGCTTACTACGTCACCATGCTGCTCAGATCAAGGGCCAAATAGACTGACTATTGGGTCTGCATTCAGATAAATACACACCCTTGTAAAACCCCACCCCTCCTCACCCCCCCTTTCCATATGCTAAGACCTTGCATTCCCTTGAGGGGTAGGGGGTTGCTATTGGGTGAGGGACTCAGTTAAGCCAGGACCAAACCTGTTCCTTTGTCACCTCCCACCTCCTTTGAATTCACCTCAGCATGCCAACAAATGGTCAGATAAGCCTTTTGTCAGATGAAATTCCACAGCTGTGTATGCTAAATATTCTAAACATGTTCTACCACTATAGAGTCATTGAAAGATAATTTTAAGGCACCTTAATAATAAAGTATTGTAAAAACATATACAACCATATATACACGTAGAGTCCTTTTTAATTAGAGAGTTCTCTTGAAGCTTCTTGTTATAAATATGGATTTGAAAAATCTCCACCACAAGACGTACTAGATCGGCGTACCAAGGACGCTGAGGCCAATCTGGAGCGATTAGGATCATTGGAATTCCCTCTGCCTCCACTCGGCGGAGCAGAAGAGGAAGAAGCCTTAAGGAAGGGAAGGCATAGTTTAGCCGATACTGACCCCACGATGCCACCAACGCGTCCGTTGCGTCTGCCCATGGGTCTCTTGACCGGGCCACAAACCTCAATACCTTCTGATTGAGTCGGGAAGCCAGAAGATCTACGTCTGGTGTGCCCCATCTTTGGCAGAGGAGTTGGAACACCTCCGGGTGTAAGGACCATTCTCCCTGGTCCAGCATCTGGTCTCTCAGGTAGTCCACCTGCCAGTTTTCCACACCCGGAATGTACACGCCCGACAGTGCCGGTACGCTCTTCTCTGCCCACTTCAGGATGCGAGCAACCTCCGATGCTGCAGCTGAGCTTCTTGTTCCTCCTTGATGATTGACATATGCCACTGCTGTGGCGTTGTCTGACTGGATCCTGACTGGACACCCTTGCAGCCTCTGAGACCATTTGAAGAGGCACAGCCTGATCGCCCGGATTTCCAAGACATTGATCGGCAGGAGGGCTTCCTCTGGGGTCCAGCGACCTTGCACCGACTGAACACCCCAGACTCCTCCCCAACCTGTAAGGCTGGCGTCCGTCGTGATCACTATCCAGTACACCGGAAGAAATTACTTCCCGGCCATTAGAGCCGGTGCTGTCAGCCACCATACCAGGGATCTCCTGACTAGGTGGCTCACTCGGATTTGATAATCCAGAGATGATGGACATCTGTTCCATCTGGACAGAACTTCCTTCTGTAACACTCGAGTGTGGTATTGAGCATATAGGACCGCCTCGAAGGAGGCTACCATGAGGGCTAACACTCGCATGCAAAAACTGACTGACAACCAATTCCTGAATTCAGCTGCCGTACTGCAGCCCGGAGGGTCTGAAACTTCTCCACAGGGAGGAATGCCTCTGAGGAATCCAGAATCAACCCCAGGTACACTAGGCGTTGAGTGGGCACCAATACTGACTTTTGCGTGTTTAGTATCCAACCACAGTCTCGAAGAGTCTGACAGGTAATGGACACGCTTACCTCTAATTCTGAGCTTGAAGGGACCTTCAGCAGAAGGTCGTCCAAGTAGCCCATGATAGCGATACCCCGCTGTCTTAGAAGTGCCAGAATTGGAGCGAGCACCTTGGTGAACGTCCTGGGTGCTGAGGCAAGGCCAAACAGGTAGTGGCTCTTCCCGATAGCAAATCGCAGAAACCTCTGGTGTCTGGAGTATATGGGGACATGCAGGTATGCGTCCTTGATGTCCAAAGAGGCCAGAAAGTCCCCCGGATGGAGAGCCGTGACTACAGATCGAACCGACTCCATCCGAAATCTTTGTACTTTCACAAAGCAATTGAGGGCTCTGAGATCCAAGATTGGACGAACCCCCTCCTTCTTCGGCACAATGAACAGATTTGAGTAAAAACCCTGACCCCGTTCCTGTTCTGGAACTGGAATAACTACCCCGCGTTCCAGTAGACCCTGGACCGCCCCATACAGGGCCTCCCGACGGGTCGGTAGTAGCAGGAGATTGGAGGTGACGAATCTGTCCGGTGGACAAGATAGAAATTCTATCTTGTAGCCTGAGGAGATTACTTCGCAAACCCACCTGTCGGAGACTAGAGCTGTCCACTGAGTCGGGAAGACGTCCCCCCACCCGAGAGCTGGGTGGGGGCGGACCTTCATGCGGACGCAGATTTGTCCGCAGGCTTGTTGGGTCTGCGGGACCAAGGACGCTTTTGTCCTTGGGCAGGCGCCTTGTCAGCCTGGGGTCTTTTCCCTGTCGCCCTAGGGGGACGGAAAAAACGCTTGCATGCAGTAAAGGAGGGCCCTTGGCATGGCCCCTTACCCTTGCTAGTTTGGGGAAGCAAAGTGCTTTTACCTCCTGTGGCATCCTTGATGATGTCATCCAGAGAAGCCCCAAAAAGTCTGTCGCCCTTAAAAGGCAGATCCAACAGGGCTTTCTTGGAAGTCTGGTCCGCCGACCAGCCCTTTAGCCAGATCAGGCGGCGTATTGCTACTGCATAAACCAAAGCTTTTGACAGCAGGGGAATAGTATCCATGTCTGACTCGCAAACAAACTTAAGGCCCTGGACCAACTGGTCGGCCAAAGTTATCTCATCAGGAGCATCTTGCTCCTTTAACCCCTGGGGTAGCAATTTTGCCCATTCAGTAAGTGTCTGAGACACTAGGGCCCCCGCCAATGCCGGGCGTACTGCCGAGCCTACCACTGAGTATAGGTAGCGAGCGAGTGCTTTAGCCTTCTTATCCACAGGGTCCTTGAAAACAGGAGCCCCTTCTACTGGAATAGTGGTGGCTCTATTAAGTCTGGACACCGGAGGGTCCACTATAGGGGGAGAGGTCCATTTCTTCAGAAAACTCTCCTTAAAGGGGTACCGTACCGCAAACCTCTTTGGGGCTGTAAAGACCCTCAGTGGGTTCTCCTATTCCTTGTATAAGAGTTTGTCAAAATAAGACACACAAGGGAACACCTTAGCAGTGCGGGCAGGTTTACAAAACCCAAAGGGGACTGGAGTCTCTGCTGCTTCTGCAGTATTTTCCAACTTTAGCGTATCCCGCACTGCAGTAATAAGGTCAGATACCAAAGCCGTCTCACGTACTGACCTGGACTTGGAGTCATCCTCACTGTTCGATCTGTCACGGTCTGCAGTCTCTGATGCGACAGAATCTGGGCCATGAGCCGTAGCTGGACCTGGTTCTGCATCAGAATTATCCCCAGAAGATTGCAGGGGACGGGGGCGTTTATTACCCCCCTGTATTCCCGTGTGCTGCTTCCACCCTGGCAGCAAACGCCTCTAGGATTGCCGACATAGCGTTCATAGACACCTCAGGGGCACCAGCTGCTAAATCTGGTGTTTCAGGGGAGAAGACATCTGGCTCAGATGCCATGCTGACCACACGCTGACACCCACAGGGCTCCAGGCAAGATATCAATAGGCCACCCTCCTGCGCTGCAGAGATGCTGGGTTACCCAGAGGACTCACCACCCTGGACCGGTACTGCTATGCTGCCGTGTGCTGCGCCTGAGATGCTGTCCCACTGCTGCTGTGTCAGTCTGCTTCTTTTATCAGCGCTTCCTGTGTGAATTTTCGCGCCAGTGTAATGCACCCTAGAGGCCGGAGACTCTCGCAAAATGGCCGCCAAAACGTCTGTATGGAAGATAACGTGGGCTCTAAGAAAATGGCCGCCGAGCCAAAGATAGAGGCCAAAGCTGATCAGTCGATAGAGGCCAGTGGGTGTGGAACTACAAGAAAATGGCGCCGAAACCACAGGAAGATGGTCGCCGGGCAGTCACTAGAGGCCGAACCCGGCATGAACCACCACAAAATGGCCGCCGACAGCATGGAGGAGGAAGCACATACAGGTAAGCAGAAATGACATTTCTTTTAAATGTTAGTTACAGCCAGCCCCGCTCCAGTGGAACCCCTTAGGTGACCCCCAGCACCCAGCAACCTTTAGCTAGAAGCCCAGGGAGAAGGGAAAGGCAGGGAGAGAGGGAAGAAAGGGGCCACAACCACTTACTTGGTCTCTCCAGGAATGTCCAGCCAAATCACCCAGCCGAGGCAGGGGAGTTTACTTACCTATCATGCATGTGTCATGCTGGAAGACATTCCAAACAGATCATCGTCCGCACACGGAAGGTGACTGTTGGCCAGGCATGCTGTGATTGGACCCAAGGGGACGATCATATGTATGCCCTGGAGCGCGACGCTCACCGGACAGGCTGCTGCGACTCGGCCGTAAGGTCAGCCAAAGCTGAGCGGTCCGATGCAAGCCTTGGTGCGTAGGCTCACCGGCCAGGCTGCTGCGACTCGGCCGTAAGGTCAGCCGAAGCTGAGCGGTCCGATGCAGGCCCTGGAGCGTAGGCTCACCGGCCACCCGTGGAGGGAAGGGAATGTCGTGGAAAACCCAGCGCGTAGCTAGGGTCGGCACACGCTCGATGGCCGAAACTGGGGAGACTACAAGGATCGAGGATCCAGCCTGTCACCCAGTCGGCAATTGATCGAAGATCGCAGGAATCAAAAAAATGTAGCAAAAAAAATCTTTTTCCCCCGGACCAATGGGCCCGAAGGGAGCCATGTCCTACTCCTTGCTAGACAGAAAAAAACTGATCTGATCCGCGAGATGCAGACTGAGGGGATATACCCAGAGGGTCCGCCCCCTGGCCGGTACTGTAGAAGGTGTGATGCAACACTTTTTACAAGTTTTCTGCCTAGTCACTCCTAATTAACGGATAATACCCACTTTGTCAATAGAGAAGCTGTGTCGGTCGATGGACGAAAGAGTAAATATATTTACCTAGAAAAATGGTGAATGGTTTAACACTTTTTTTTTCTGCTGTATAAATACACACCGTAGTTTGTAGACTAACTTTCACACAGACTAAATAATATACACTGATCTGGGTTATTTTTACCAAAAAATTGTAGCAGTATACATTTTGGCCTAAATTTTTGAAGAAAGATTGTTTCTGTTATAAAAGTTTACAAATAAACAAAGGAAAACTTCTTTTTTTTTTGGTATTTTCACTTCTATAGCAAAAAATGTAAATTCCAGTGGTTATTAAATAAAGCTGAAAATTGGTCTGGGCAGGAAGGGGGGGTAATGAAGACACATTATTATAAACTTAACAGTTTTTCCAAAAATGTCCTGCTCTTTATGTAAAAAAACAAACAAAAAAAAACACCTGTACAGAGACCAATCAGTTTCCGGTTTTGTCTCTAGCCAGTTCATGACCGCCCCATAGCAAATTTACTGCTACAGGGCGGCCACTCTGTGCAGAATCACATATATAGACGTGATTCTGCACTTCCGGGTTTTGGGTGGGCTTGCTCTCGCTGTGATTTTACACAGCAAGACCCGCCGATCATTCGGTACTCTGACATAATGACAGTTTTCCTAGGCAGACTGTCATTCTATGAGTACAGAAGACATGGATCCTGTGTTTCTGTGAAGCAGAAACACAGATCCATGTCTGTCAGTAGAAAAAACACCTCCCAACAGTTAGTAAGCACTGCCTAGGCACACATTTAACCACTTTAAGCCCCGGGCCATTTTGTTGCTAAAGGACCAGGCCCCTTTTTTGCGATTCGGCACTGCGTCATTTTAACTGACAATTGCACGATCGTGCGACGTGGCTCCCAAACAAAATTTACGTCCTTTTTTTCCCCACAAATAGAGCTTTTTTTTGGTGGTATTTGATCACCTCTGCGGTTTTTATTTTTTGCGCTATAAACAAAAATAGAGCAACAATTTTGAAAAAAAAATGCAATATTTTTTACTTTTTGCTATAATAAATATACCCCAAAAATATATAAAAAAAACATTTTTTTCCCCTCAGTTTAGGCCAATACATATTCTTCTACATATTTTTGGTAAAAAAAATCAATAAAAATAAATAAAATAAAATCGCAATAAGCATTTATTGATTGGTTTGCGCAAAAGTTATAGCGTCTACAAAATAGGGAATAGTTTTATGGCATTTTTATTAATATTTTTTTTTTACTAGTAATGGCGGCGATCAGCAATTTTTATCATGACTGCGACATTATGGCGGACACATCGGACACTTTTGACACCATTTTGGGACCATTGTCATTTTTACAGCGATCAGTGCTAAAAAAATGCATTGATTACTGTGAAAATTACACTGGCAGTGAAGGGGTTAACCTGTAGGGGGCGCCGAAGGGGTTAAGTGTTTCCTAGGGAGTGAATACTACTGTGTGGGGACGTGGCTTGTGACGTCACTGATCGTCGTTCCCTATGACAGGGAACAGACGATCAGTGACACTCACACTAGGAAGCACGGGGAGAGGTTTGTTTTCACTTACCTCTCCCCATTCTTCAGCTCGGTGACCCGATCGCGGGACACCGGCGCCGATCTGGTCCGTGGGTGTGGTCACAGAGCTCAGGATCGGGTCGCGCGTGACCCACGGCTGGGCTTCTTAAAGAGGACGTACCGGTACGTGCCCAGCCGTGCCATTCTGCCGACGTATATCTGCGTGAGGCGGTCCTTAAGTGGTTAATCCTTTGATCGCCCCTGATGTTAACCCCTTTCTTGCCAGTGTCATTGGTACAGTGACAGTGCATATTTTGATCACTGCGTGCCCAAAAAATTGTCAGTTAGGTGTCCAATTTGTCCGCCGCAATATTGCAGTCCCGCTATAAAGGTAACAATAAATAAGTAAAAATATCCCATAGCTTTTAGACACTGTAACTTGTGCAAACCAATCAATATACACGTATTGGGATTTTTTTTTACCAAAAATATATAGCAGTATACATATTGGCATAAATTTATGAAGGAATTTGATTTTTTACATAAAGAACATAACTTTTTTGGGGTACAGTGTCGCACGGCCACGCAATTGTCAGTTAAAGCAATGCAATATCGCGAAAAATGGCCTGGTCATGGGGGGGGGGGGGTAAACCTTCCGGAGCTGAAGTGGCTAGGTAAGTGAAACAAGTCATCTGGTTACTATAGAAATATAAAAAGTTCTCCACATTTGTGAAAGGCTTTCTTTTCTGTAAATTGGCACCTACACAATTTGTGTATGAAATGTAAAGGCTCATTAAATCTAGATTACAGTAAGATCAGGCTTTTCCACAATGTGGTTTTCCTAATTATTAAACGAGTCAGAACACATCAGCTCAGTGTGGAGAGAAAGTAAATACAATTAACCACGGGTTACAAAAATTACAATGACTATTTAAATGTACTTTTTATGTATAATGTAGAAAAATCAAATAATGCAAAACGATTCACAGGATTTTATTTAATGGCAAAATTTTTTTTTTTTTTTTAAAGAACAAGCTTGTTCTCTCTCTTATGCTGCTAAAGTAAACTCCCTCCTGGACACCAGGTAACATTAGCTTCCATGTTGTACCTTTTAGTTAAAGGCAACCACCTGGCTGTATCAACTGGAATGCAAACCTCAGAATAGATGGAGAGAAATATAAATTGCTTGGCAGTTAAAATAGCTCCAATATATGTATGTTAAGGCGGCCATACACTGTTCGAATTTCGAAAGAATTTTCTTTAGAAAATCGTTAGTGGGCTGCAGCAACAGCCGATTTTCGTGCGGCAATCAAATTTGAGGAATACAACATGTTGGAAATTTTTTTGAAAAACAAACGATTTTCTGATCAATGATGGGAGAATCGTGCGAGAAATGTAATAGAAAAAAAAATGCGCATGTGCAAGAAAAGAATATTCCCAGAGAGAAAAGAATATTCCCGGCAACATGAAGGTTTGGTCAGCCGAATTTCGAAAATCAATGGTGGCATCATCGGATCACAAAAAAAACGAACTTTCTGATTTTGAAAAGAAAATTCGAATGTGTATGGCCTACTTTAATGTTGTATATCGCCTGGAGTTCAACTTCAACTGTGTCCCTCTGCTTAGCAATCAGTAGTGTGCTGAAAAGGGAAATGGACACGAATATGACCATTTAACAGCTGATGCTGCCTAATATTTAGGAAGAAGCAAACTTTAGAAAATTTAGGAAGGAGTAAAAAAGGTATGCTTTATAGGAAACACCTACTAAGAGAAATAAAAGGGATGCTACTGCTGACCACTTTCTGAAAATGCTAAGAGACTGGTAGTCCGAAACTCTGACTTGACTAGAAATACTGTACAAGCTCCTGATTCTAAAATCCAGGCAGCTAGCATTTTCAGAAGGAGATCAGTAATGGCAGCCATCATATATCTCTCAGGATTTTTTTTTCATTGTGCTTCTGTTTATTTGTACATAGCCAGAAGTACAGTGGGGGAGATTTACTAAAACTGGAGCGTGCAAAATCTGGTGCAGCTCTGCAGAGAAAGCAATAAGATTCTAGTTTTTTTTTTTGTTAAAGGGGTTGTAAAGATTCATGTTTTTTCACCTTTATGCATTAAGGTGAAAAAAAACATCTGACGATTACCCCCCCCCCCCCCATTTTACTTACCTGAGCCATGGAAAGACCCGCGTCGAACGCGCTCGATCTTTGCCCGGGCTTCTCTGCTCTTCATTGGATATATTGATAGCAGTGCAGCCTTTGGCTCACGCTGCTGTCAATCAAATCCAATGATGCGGGCGCCTCGGCAAGCTATTGCGGGGGAGGAGCCGAGACAGCCGCCGAGGGACCCCAGAAGACGGCGTTCGGGGCCACTCTGTGCAAAATGAGCTGCACAGTGGAGGCAAGTATAACATGTTTGTTATTTTTAAATAATAAAATTTGAACCTTTAGGCTGGATTCCCACAGGGGCGGTGGAGTGCCGCTATTTTTTAGCGGCGCTATACCGTCGGAATTGCGGAGGTATTCGGCTGCTAGCGGTGTGGTTTTAACCCCCACTAGCGGCCGAAAAAGAGGTGCATTGCCGGCGGTATTACCGCGGTTTCCTATTGCTTTCAATGGGAAGGAGCGGTGGAGGAGCGGTAAACACACCGCTCCTCTCACCGCTCCAAGGATGCGGCTAGCAGGACTTTTTTTTACCGTCCTGCTAGCGCACCGCTCCAATGTGAAAGCCCTCGGGCTTTCACACTGGAGAAACAGCAGCCGCTCTTTAGGAACGGTTTGCAGGCGCTATTTTTAGCAAAATAGCGCCTGCAAACCGCCCCAGTGTGAAAGGGGCCTTAGTATCACTTTAAAGGTTAATTGAACAAGCTGACGGTAGAAGTCGATTGGCTACAATGCACAGCTGCACCAGATTCTGAGTGCTCCAGTTTTAGTAAATCTCCCCGGAAGTGTCATTTACAGTGGTACATTAACTCTATAATTAACAAACAGCTCAGGTGTGGCTATCTTCACGTGTGATAGTGCTCACAAACACCCCGGGTGCAGGCAATGCATATGCAAGGCAAAAGAAAAGAAATATCTTCTGGATGGCCAAACTCCGAATAAAATTACCTTTATTTGTAAAATCACCACAGCACTACAAGTCACAGCACACTAGGGGTGCGCATCTTCACTGGCCTCACAATTTGATTAAATTACAATAATTATTTCAACGATTCGATTCCGCGATACATCACGATTACAGCGCAAGTGCGCATGGTTTTCATAAAAAAAAAAAAAAAAATGAAGTACTCCATTTTTTTTATTCTGTTCTTAAAAAAATAAAAGACAACACTTCCTGCATGTAGCAAAGTCTAAACACAGCAGACAACTTAAAGGAGCTCCAGGCTCTCCCCCCAAAATACTAACGGAGATGATCAGAGACTGCGAACATGCTACAGGAGATGATCAGAGACTGCGGAAATGCTACAGGAGATGATCAGAGATCAGAAATTACATTAGGAAACACTTCTTTATTATGAAAATTGACATTTTGCCTGAAAATGTGAACTTAGCCTTTAATTTTGATAATAACATTTTCCTTTTGTAGATTTGGTTTATATTGCTGTTAATTTAAAATCTACTAAACATGCTTCACTGTGCCCAATGCCTCACTGTGCCCGTGTCTCACTGTGCCCGTGCTTCAATCACAGTTTAGTGTGCCCCTACCTGATCGGAGGCGTCCCGGCGGCCATTCCACAGTATTTAAAAGCCGCGCCTCCCGAGTCCTCGTCGTCTGTGATAGGCGGAACACTCAATTTCCCAGCATTCAGTGTTCCGCCAATCACGGAATCCGCTCATCCTCATAACAGACGAGGATGTCCGTGATTGGCGGAACACTGCCTGCTGTGAAATTGAGTGTTCCGCCTATCACAGACGACGAGGACTCGGGAGGCGCGGCTTTTGAACACTGTAATGGCCGCCGTCTGCATGACACGCTGAGCAGGTAGACAGACTGCGGCTTGCAGTTAGTTAGTGTTACATTACATCTATTCGCGGCGGCGGCTGCAAATAGATGTAATGGGGGTAACGCCGCCCAGAGGGCGGGGCTAGACAGATTATTAGGGTCGCATGCATCGGTGCCGCATCGG
Source organism: Rana muscosa (assembly GCA_029206835.1). NCBI lineage: Eukaryota > Metazoa > Chordata > Amphibia > Anura > Ranidae > Rana > Rana muscosa. Next base: position 601,911,508 of record CM055118.1, on the reverse strand, counting down.
GGACCCCCGAATCGCGATGCACCGATTAAATTCGCCACCCCCTACAGCACACCCGGTTAAACTGACACGTTTCACACTGTACTAGTGTTTAATCATAGCTATCTAACACACAAAATCATTTCTAATTTATACCTTTCATGAGACACCGTGTAATCAGAACAAAAAGGGGAGGAGGAGAATGGGTAATTAGTGCTTAATTGGTAAATTGAAAAAGAAACACATATGTGCACCACTGATTTTCAATTTACCAATTAAGCACTAATTACCCATTCTCCTCCTCCCCTTTTGTTCTGATTACACGGTGTCTCATGAAAGGTATAAATTAGAAATGATTTTGTGTGTTAGATAGCTATGATTAAACACTAGTACAGTGTGAAACGCGTCAGTTGACCGGGTGTGCTGTGACTTGTAGTGCTGTGACTTGTAGTGCTGTGGTGATTTTACAAATAAAGGTAATTTTATTCGAAGTGCGGCCGTCCAGAAGATATTTATTTTCTTTTGGCCAACTCTATAATTAACATTTTGTTTCAGCCGAATATTGACTTGTAAGACTTCATGTGCTTTTTCACACTCTCTGCTATTTCCTGGTCATTTTTAGTACGGTTATAATAGTCTGTAAACAATCCATCTGGGTTTAGCAAGTATATGATAACTGTGTGATCAACAATGTAGTCATTATCCTCATCAGCAGGTCCAGCGCTGTAGTAAACACGATATGCCTGTGCTGCTGCTTTCACTTGATCTGGGGTGCCAGTCAATCCCTTGAGTCGTGGGTGAAATTCACCAACATACTTTGCCAGTGCTTCCACATTGTCACGTTCTGGATCAACAGTTACGAAAACTGGTAAAACCGGGGGCACTGTGGGCTCTTTTTCAAGCAGAGACACAACAGAGCAGAGTTTCTGCAGTTCATCCGGACAAATATCAGGACAATGGGTAAAACCAAAGTACATCAATACCCAGCTCCCTCGCAAGTCTTTTTTGGAGCATAGTCGCCCTTTGTGGTCTAGAAGATTGAAGTCTCCTTGTCCAACAGCTATGTTTTGAAGTTGCTTTAGTCGATCCAGCTTTTTTCTCTCTTCTTTTTCCCACTGCAAATAGCGCCATGCTCCCACAGCAGCTCCGCCAATAGCAATGCTTATAAGCAACCTTGTGCGCAAGGTAAGAGGAGACTTTGTAGATCCCGATTGCTGAGGTTTCTGTAAACAAGGAGATGTAAATAATGATCTTGCAGGAGAAAAACCTTTTATATATTTTCCCTCAGAAAAAAATGTGACCAAGGTTGTGCTTCTTTGCTTTATGAAGTGGCATGGTGGCCATCTGCAAAAATGTTGGATGCGGCTTAACATCCTAAAAGAAAAAAAAAAAAGAAAGAATTAGGAAAACTCCAATACACTAGTGTTTTAAATCAGATTGCAGAAATAGTAGGATTTTTAAAACAGCTTACCTGTAAAATCCTTTTCTTGGAGTACATCACGGGACACAGAGCAGCATAGTCATTACTATGTGGGTTATATAGAATTACCTTCAGGTGCTGGCACTGGCAACTTCCAAAACAGGAAGTACCCTCCCCTATATAAGCCCCTCCCATCCGGGAGCACCTCAGTTTTGTAGCAAAGCAATACGTGTCCCCAAAAGAGGGGTGGGAGCTCTGTGTCCCGTGATGTACTCCAAGAAAAGGATTTTACAGGTAAGCTGTTTTAAAAATCCTACTTTCTTGTTCATACATCACGGGACACAGAGCAGCATAGTCATTACTATGTGGGACGTCCCAAAGCAATGCCACATGAGGGGGGGGGGGATACACCATACATAAGCTGGGCGCCATCAGGCATGAGGATCTTTTGCGGCCTGCAACACACTGCGCCCAAAGGCGACATCCTCCTGACTTCTCACGTCCACCTGGTAGAACCTAGTAAACGTGTGTACTGAAGACCATGTTGCGGCCTTACAAATTTGCGCCAGGGAGGCCTGGTGATGCACTGCCCATGAAGTTCCAACTGCTCTCGTGGAGTGCGCCCTAACTTTGAACGGAGGCGGTCTACTTTTCAAGCCATAGGCTTGTATTATGACCTGTCGAATCCACTTGGCTAAAGTAGATTTTGATGCTGCCTGACCCTTTCTGGGGCCTTCCGGCAGAACAAACAGAGAATCCGTTCTACGAATCTGAGCAGTGGCTTTTAGATAAGCTTTAACTGCTCTTACTACATCCAAAGAATGCAATAACTTTTCCTCTACCGAGCTCGGTTTGGGGAAAAAAGAAGGAAGAACCACATCCTGGTTCAAGTGAAACCTCGATACCACCTTAGGAAGAAAGGCTGGGTGAGGACGTAATACTACTCTGTCCTTATGGATAACCAGATATGGCTCTTTACAGGACATGGCGGCTAATTCCGACACTCTTCTAGCCGAGCATATGGCTACTAAAAATATCAATTTCCTGGTGAGTAGAACCAAGGAAATGTGCTGCAAAGGTTCAAATGGCTGCTTCTGCAGAACCGATAGAACCAAATTTAGATCCCATGGGCATATGGGAGCCTTAATCGGTGGAATAATACGAGTCACACCTTGCATAAAGGATTTGACAAGTGAATGCATAGCCAGGGGCCTTTGAAATAGTATTGACAAGGCCGAAACCTGGCCCTTGATAGTACTTAAGGCAAACTTCCTGTCTACAGCCCACTGCAGGAAGTCCAGAATTCTGCCTATAACGTACTTACGTGGATGCCATTTTCTGGCCTCGCACCAAGTGATGTACGCCTTCCAAACTCTATAGTAGATCTGCCTGGATACAGGCTTCCTGGCATTGATTATAGTTGATACCACAGAGTTAGAGAGACCTCTCTTCTTTAGGATGTGGGACTCAATAGCCAGGCCGTTAAACTTAGAGTTAGTAAGGAAGGGTGGTATATCGGTCCTTGCGAAAGCAGGTCCGGACGACGTGGAAGGGTCCAAGGACTCCCCACAGACATTTTGATGATCTCCGCGTACCAGGCCCTTCGGGGCCACGCTGGAGCCACCAGGATCACCGGCTTCTTCTCCAACCTGACTCTGCGAAGGAGTCGAGGCAACAATTGTAGCGGAGGGAATGCATATATCAGTCTGAACTGATCCCAAGGGAACACCAGAGCATCCGAGCCGCAAGCGAGGGGATCCCTTGTCCGGGAGACAAATCTGTCCACCTTTGCGTTGAATCTGGATGCTAGCAGATCTACATCCGGTGTTCCCCACCGCTGACATATTGCTCGGAAGACGTCGGGATGAAGGGACCATTCCCCTGGGCATAACTGTTGGCGACTCAGAAAGTCCGCCTTCCAATTCTCCACCCCTGGAATGAAGACAGCTGATATACATGGGACATGCTTTTCTGCCCATTCCAGGATGTGACTTACTTCCCTCTGGGCTGCACGACTCCTGGTGCCTCCCTGATGATTGATATATGCCACTGCTGTGGCATTGTCTGATTGAATTCTGACAGGGGACCCTTGGAGTCTGGATGTCCAGGCTACTAGGGCGTACCGGGCTGCTCGTATCTCTAAGAGATTGATGGGCAGGGTTTTTACTACATTTGACCATCTGCCCTGGAGAGACCATTGCTCCAGTACTGCCCCCCAGCCTGTAAGGCTGGCATCTGTAGTGACCACCTTCCAAGATATCGGGCTGAAGGGTTTTCCCTTCTGGAGATTCTGGGGGATCAACCACCAGCAGAGACTCTTCCGAACGGAAGGGGACAAAGCCATCGGGAAGTCTAGAGCCTGAACTTTTCCGTTCCAGGCTGACAATATGGCCCTTTGTAAATTCCTTGAGTGGAATTGGGCGTATGGCACAGCTTCGAATGATGCTACCATCTTTCCTAGCAGCCTCATGCACAGGCGTATGGACGGCTGTCTTTTTGCACAAAGCAGACGGACCAAGCCCCTCAAAGAGGATACCTTGTCTAGAGGTAAGAAAATCTTCCTCTGGTCTGAATCCAGCCGTAGCCCTAGATATACCAGGTTTTTCACTGGCTGTAGGGCTGACTTGTCCAGGTTGATGACCCAACCGTGAGATTCTAGATACTTGATTGTACCGACAATTACCACTTCTAGCTTGGCAACTGAGTGGTCCATCAACAACAGGTCGTCTAGGTATGCCATTATCGTTACACCCCGTGTTCTTAGATCGGCCAACAGTGGGGCCAGAATTTTTGTGAACACTCGTGGTGCTGTGGCCAGACCGAATGGTAAGGCTCTGAACTGAAAATGGCGCCCTTCTACTGCAAAGCGTAGGAATTTTTGATGACCTGGAAAGATGGGAACATGCAAGTAAGCATCTTTGATGTCGATCGAGGCTAACCATTCCTCCCCTTGTAGGGCAGCGGTGACTGATCGGATCGACTCCATCCGGAAAGACCGGACGTTTAGAAATTTGTTTAGACTCTTTAGGTCCAATATGGGTCTTATGTCCCCGTTTGGCTTCGGGACTGTGAAAATGTTTGAGTAGAAACCCAACCCCCACTCTTCCATAGGAACCTCCATAATTACTCCTTGGAGCAATAGTTGTTCTAACGCCAATAGGAGAGACCGTCTTTTCAGAGGGTCTCTTGGCATGCCTGACCACATAAAATGGGACGGAGGAGACTCTTTTAACTCCAACTTGTATCCCAGAGTTACTGCGGAGAGCACCCATCTGTCTTTGATCGTCTCCCGCCAGGTCTCTGCGAACAACTGAAGTCTTCCCCCCACCCGTTTGAGTGGGGGCAGCCCTTCATAGGCTTGACTTGGAGGCTGGTTTAGTACCTCTTCGGATCCAGGGCTTTTTATTACCCTGTGGCTGTCCCTGATTTTTACCTCCTGAGTTTGACCGAGGAGGCCGTCGGAACTGCTTAGTAGCAGACGTCGCAGGGATAGGAGAGGTAGTCCTCTTAAAAGATGGACCCCTAGACCTCTTCTTACTCGGTAAGAGAGTACTTTTACCACTGGAAATCTTCTGGATATACTTATCCAGGTCTTCGCCAAAAAGGCGTTCCCCATGAAATGGGAAGCTAACTAAGAGCTTCTTACAGGGAGCTTCAGCAGACCAGTTTTTGAGCCACAGAAGCCTACGCATATGTACCAAAGACAGCGTGAGGCCTGATGGATAGAATCCTTGATGGCGTCAACCGCAAAGCATAATGCTCTAGGCAGATCAGCCAGAGCCTGGGCCTGTTGGTCTGGCAAATCCCTCAGGACCATTTTCATTTGATCCTTTAAAGCTTGGCAGACTCCAATAGCTGCCACTGCTGGCTGTGTAACAGCCCCTGCTGTGGAAAAAGCAGATTTTAATAAAGATTCCAATTTTGTATCCACTGGATCTTTGAACATTTGAACATTATCTACTGGACATGTCAGTGATTTGTTCACAGAAGAAATGGCTGCGTCCACCGCAGGAACATTCCATCTCTGGGTGAACTTTTCCTCCATGGGATAGATCACCGGAAACCTTTTAGGCGGAACAAATAGTTTATCAGGATGTTCCCAGTCCTGGTATATAAGTCCTTCCAATAATGGATGTATTGGAAAGGAGCAATTAACCTGGGGAGCTTTTAGCGACCCCAATGAGGAGACAGCAGTAGTTGATGGTTCAACAAGAGGCATTTTAAATGCAGATCGAACCATGTCAGTTAGGGTCTGGACCCACAATCTTTCAGTCTGTGATGCTGAAAATGGTTCATCTACTGTCGATTCCTCAAAAACAGAGCTAACCTCCTCCTGATCCCCTTCAGGTAGGTCGGTCCCTTCCTGGGACTGTTGCTCTGCCAACAGGCACTCTAATGGAGGTGATGGAGATCTGGCGCGCTTTCTTTCCTGTAGAGAAGAAGCGATCAATGCAGCCAATCTCTGCTCCAATCCCTCCAGAGTTGAGGAAAAAACCTCCTCTGTTATATATGCAGGAGCAGGTGGACTGAGGACAGCCGCAGTACCTGGCACTCCCGGGGGTTCCTTATGGGTATTAACCTCTGATTTCTCAGGGGAGGAGGGTGCAGATGACTGCTCCAGATCCTCAGAGCCCGATGGAGACCCCCTACACTTCCTGAGAGGTATATCTCGGAGTTTTTTAGGCGGCATATTCCTTAGTTCAAAGCTGAGGTATTCCAGCCGCAATACACCCCTTACTGAAATAGTCTAATGCAATTTGCTGCTATGTACATCAGTGGGTGTCTACTAATGCGTCTTTCTGGGGATGCCTGTATCAACCGCCCGCTGTAAGCCCCTATACCATGCTACCAGCTCCTTTTCATGCTCTGTGTCCATAGCAAGCAGCGTGGACTGAGTCCTTTTATCTTGCTGGGACGCCCGCACATGCGCAGAAGCGCTGGGCGCACAGAGCGCGTCATCCGCCAGGCTCCGCCCCCTTTTTTGAAGCTAAACCTTATAAAAAGAAAGCATGTGTGCGCGCGCACGTGTGCGCTCTTGGCGCCATGTAGGGAGAGGAGCCAGGGTCCCTGTTTCACCAGGACTCGGGGATGGAAGGAAACTACTTGGCAGCATGACAGAGGAATGCAGCTTCCCTGATAGAGAGCTCACTCATCTGCCTGGACTTTCACCATGGAAGGAATAGTCCCAAGAAAAAAGACATTCCACAGCGGCCTCTAGTGGACAAACACAGGTACCGCACTTTTGTCTTTTTTTTTTTTTTTTTTTTTTTTTAAAACCTCCTTTATGAAAAACATTTCCAGGTTTACAGTTTTTTTAAAACTTCCCTTATGAAAAAACATTTCTAGGATTTCTTAGGCATATACAGCTATTAGCGGGAATACCTTTAGGTAACAGGCAGAAAGACATATTAGGCTTGGGGGTCCCCTCAATAGAACCAAGTTCCTGAGGGGCCCCCACTTACCTTTTCCCCGCCGCAGGACTTTGTTTGGTCCACAGAAGCCCAAACTTCACCTCTCACGGCAGGCATTGTACTAGACCTTCAGGGACCGGGTTCCCAAGGATTCCACTCCCCTGGACCTGTATAGCACCCTGCACAGATAGCCTCTTGGTTTTGGGTATGACCAGAGCTCTGGATCCCAGGGTCCAGCCCTCCTAAGTGAGGCATTACAGGCAAAACCCTGCTCTTCTCTGCAAGGCCCGGGTACCGACCGTTTAGCTATGAAGCTTTTTTTGGTCGGATCCGGAATAGCTTGCTAAGGCCCAGAGAACCTGTACACAAGCCCAGATGAATACATGTTAACCTTGGCCAACACCTTAGACACTGGCAAAAAACTGAGGTGCTCCCGGATGGGAGGGGCTTATATAGGGGAGGGTACTTCCTGTTTTGGAAGTTGCCAGTGCCAGCACCTGAAGGTAATTCTATATAACCCACATAGTAATGACTATGCTGCTCTGTGTCCCGTGATGTATGAACAAGAAAAAAGCACAAAGGAGGTGTGTTACCAGCTTTTATGGATCCGCTGATTTCTAAATACTAAAAGGCAGCCCTCAAAATTTCCACTGGCCTAGTGTGGGGCTGCCCCAGAGGGGAGGGGGCGAGCACCGCTGGAAAGCGGGGTTGAATGGGAGCCCTTCTCCCAGCGATCGCCCAGGGGAAAAGAGAGACAGCTGGATTATTACAGAGCGGGGGAACATCGCTGTAATAGCTTTAATTTGAATTGCTGAGTGTTCCCCGCGCTCACCGTCATATACAGCCCTGTCTTCTGGCCCAGGTACTTTGATAGACAGAACACCCGTCCAATGCCGGGACCTGTGACGTATATCAAAGTACCCGGTCCAAGAGGCGGGGCTCTATGTGACGACGAGCGCGGGGAACACTCAGCAATTCAAATGAAAGCTGGTACAGCGATGTTCCCCTCTCTGTGATGATCCGGCAATCCTCTTCCACTCCTCTCTCTTCCCCTGCACAGGTGAAGCGACATTGTTGGGCACAGGTGAGGTGGCATTAATGGGCACAGATAAATTTTTGTAACTTAATAAAACATTTAAGTGTCATTTCATGAGATCATTTATATGGGAGTGTTTAGGGGCGGGGCAACTAGTGGCGAGTAACCCTTAAGGCCTGGCTAGTAGCCCAGGACTTGAAATTTTGAGCTCTGCTAAAGGCAATAAAGCCTGACTCTGGTAAACTTGAAAATTTTCCCTTGCAGTGAGACTGTGCCCACACCAAGGGTTAATCTTCTCTTTAGGTCTAGAGGATACTGAAAGGAAGATTTACTTATCCGATCCTCTTTTCTTCCTGTCAGTCTTCCTCTATATTAGGGTTTGTATTAATGAGCAAATGCATGCTTTTGACATCAGTTTGAGACATGTCTGAGATCCTTTAGAATGTATTGACAGGCATTTGTTGTGCAGTTGATCTCCTGAGACACTTGAAGCTGCTCCCACAGTACACAGAACATGGAAATGCAAATATTTTAGTAAATATAAACTGCTAAATATTTTCTCATTAGCAGTAGTCATGCTGCACTGAGCTGTCCTATCAGGATCCAGGATCCCTGACCCTCTGTCTGGACAGTGCTGATTGGCCCTGTGCTGATCACATGCACTCTCCCCCCCAAAAAACCTCTAGCAATACACACCAAAATGAGCATGTGCAGAGTGCCCCAAAGGCTCTGTTCTATCAGGAGATGGATTGAGGACAGGGGAGGATCAGCGAAGACAGGATCAAACAGCCTTTTTACACAATACAGAGGTTCCACAGTGAATATAACAAGCATGCTTTACTGCATAAACAGACTGATTTCACTGTTGTGGGTTTAACTCCACTGAGCACTTCTTTACTGGTGTTCTCATTAAAGTTTTCCTTCTGGAGCTTTCTTCTCCTGCTTAAAGTCTAGGGCAGGGTACAGATGGATTGAAATTCGGACGATTCAACAGGGACTGTCCAAGTTTTAACCACTTGCTGACTGTATAACTTACATATACAGTGGCACTGCTGTGCAGGATCACGTGCCTAGTACTTAAACTTCTGAGTCTGGGGCACGCATATAAGCCGCCAGCGGCCCACTCCCACTGCAATTATACACAGCAGGACCTAATCGCCGGGTACCGTGGACTCGATGTCCGCTGGCATCCACCAATCCTTCGGTACTGAGAGAGAACTGCGGTCTGCCTATGTGAACAAGGCAGATCGCCATTCTGTCAGTTGAAAAGGCATGGAGCCTGTGTTCCTGCAAGGCGGGGGCCAGGTTCCATGTCTTCCCCTAGTAAATGCACCTCCCATAGTACACAGAAACACTGGCTAAACACAGTTAACCCTTTGATCGCCTCTGATGTTAATTGGTACAGTACAGTGACAGTGCATATTTTTTTTTAGCACTGATCACTGTATTCGTGTCACTGGTCCCCAAAAAGTGTCAGCTATTGTCCGACTGTCCACCGCAATATAGCAGTCCCGCTATAAAAGTCGCCGACTGCAACCATTAGTAGTAAAATAAATAAAAATATCCCATAGTTTGTAGATGCTATAACTTTTGCGCAAACGAATCAATAAATGCTTATTCAGATTTTTTATGTACCAAAAATACGTAGCAGAATACATATTAGCTTAAATTGATGTCATTTTTTAATTTATTTATTGGATATGTTCTATAGCAGGAAGTAAAATATATATCTTTTTTTCTAAATTGTCGGTCCTTTTAACACTGCAGAGGTGATCAAATACCAGCAAAAGAAAGCTCTATTTATGGGAAAAAAGGACATCAATTTTATTTGGGTACAGCGTCGCAAGACTGCGCAACTATCAGTTAAAGTAACGCAGTGCTGTATCTCAAAAAGTGGCCTGGTCTTGAATGGGGTAAATCTTCCAGAGGTCAATTGGTAATATGCGTGTGACCCTCCCCATTGGGCAGATCTTGCTAGAAAACTTTCATAAATCAGTGGCTGCAGCTGCTGATCAGTGCATTCCGACAGCAACGAGTCACACTGTCAGCATACATTTTCCTGAGGGGGGGGGGGGGGGGAATTCCTCCATCTACCTTACTTGTGTGGATGAGGGAATCCCATTCATTTTTTAACAACTGTCTATACACAGCATAAGGTCACCTGCTGGCTGAATGAAAAGATAAAAAGGAGTAAGCTACAGGCAACTGCTCAGGACCCAGAAGACAGTGAGGAACACTGCAGTAGCAACACCTATACTTACTAACCTGTTTATGAAAGATGGAAATACTTACCTTTTTCCGGTTATGTGATTTCCCCCGTGTCAGGCTGCAGAGGAAAGGAGAGAGCGCTCTGTCAATGGCTAGTAAGGCCTGGAGTGGTTGATGTCCTATGGCCCATCCATTGTCGGCGCTCCCTCCTCTCCCCTGCAGCTGCTGCTTACTGACAAAGGGGAGAGCTGGACCACATGGCCACATGACCAGACCAGAGGGGTGAAAAATAAATAAGTATATACATCTTTCTTACAGATGTTAATCAGCATAAGACCCCTTTCACACTGAGGCGGTGTGGGTGTTAGCAGTAAAGCGACACTGAAGCTAACACTTTAAAGGCCAAAGAAAGGGTCAATAGTGCCCATGTTGTGGTGCTGCCGAAGCGCTTTGCAGGGGCTTCGGCAGCACTGCCCAATTTTTTTTCAATGGGCAGAGCGTTTTGGAAGAGGTGTATACACCACTCCCGCACCGCCCCAAAGATACTGCTTGCAGGACTTTTTTCCTGTCCTGCAAGCGCACCGCCCCAGTGTGAAAGCACTCAGGCTTTCACACTGGGGTGGCTTGATAGGTGCTTTACAGGTGCTATTTTTAGCGCTAAAACGCCTGAAAAGCACCCCAGTGTGAAAGGGGTCTTAGTGTTAGGAGCGGGGAGGAGGAAATTTTTCAGAGTAGTTAGGCTTAAGCTGGAATTCTACTTTAACCACTTCAGCCCCGGAAGATTTGGCTGCCCAATGACCGGGCCATTTGGGATTCGGCACTGTGTCGCTTTAACTGATAATTGCGCGGTCCTGCGACGCTGTACCCAAACAAAATTGACGTCCTTTTTTGCCCAGAAATAAAGCTTTCTTTTGGTGGTATTTGATCATCTCTGTGATTTTTATGCGCTTTAAACAAAAAAAGAGCAACAATTTTGAAAAAAAAAAAATCATAATATTTTGTACATTTGCTATAATAAATATCCCCAATTTTTTTTTTTTTTAAGTTAATTTTTTCTCAGTTTAGGCCGATATGTATTCTTCTACATATATTAGGTAATACAAATCCCAATAAGCGTATATTGATTGGTTTGTGCAAAAGTTATAGTGTCTACAAAATAGGGGATAGATTTATAGCATTTTTATTATTATTATATTTTATTTTTTTACTAGTAATGGTGGCGATCTGCGATTTTTATCAGGACTGCCACATTATGGCAGACACATCGGACGCTTTTGACACATTTTTAGGACCATTCGCATTTATACAGCGATCAGTGCTATAAAAATGCACCGATTACTGTAAAAATTTCACTGGCAGGGAAGGGGTTAACACTAGGGGGTGATCAAGGGGTTATATGTGTTCCCTAATGTGTGTTCTAACTGTAGGGGGATGGGACTGACCTAGAGGAAATTACAGATCGTAGTTCCAAGCTATTAGGAACTCACGATCTGCATTTCCTCAGCTCACAAAACAAGGATGTGTGTGTGTGTGTGTGTGTGTGTGTGTGTGTGTGTACACACACACACACACACACACACACACACGTGTCCCTGTTCTGCCTCTCGTGCCAAGAGATCGTCGGTCACGAGCATCGGCACTCCCACGATGCAGCGGGCGCGCGCACGCACCTGCTAGCCCACTTAAAGCCACCGACGTACAGCTACGACGGTTTGCCCAGCGGAGCCAACCTGCCGCAGTATAACTGCAGCGGCTGGTCCGCAAGCGGTTAAAGTGGTGGTAAACCCTAACATATATCCAATAAGGGTGATACACAGATGAAACAAATCCTCCTGCAAAAGTTGTACCTGTCTATCTGCAGTCTTCTCTTCATCCATTCAAAGTGCTGATTTTATAAAGCTTGTCTGAGAGTTGATAAAAAGGGGGCAGAGAGATGAAGTCACCCTCTGCAGAGCTCAGTAAGGAGAGTTCTGAGAGCTGATTGGAGGGAAAAAGACCCCCCCCCCCCCCTTTCCCCAGCTCACAGGAACAGAGATGAGGCTGTCTGTCTGCTGGAGCTCCCTGCCCTGTCACCATTTTTCTCTTGGTGTCAGGAAAAATTGCCAGAATTGATTAACGCCGATAGCAGAGGAACAAAAGAAGTTGAAGTACACACTATAGAGGCATATACTTTGTTCATATTTCATGTCTGAGGTATACCACAAATGTAAAGCTGAGCTCTGGGGCAAGTAAAAGTTTTACAAATTTTTGTCTAGGGGAAAGGATGAAAGGAGATATACTTACCTGATCCTCCCTCCCTGCACAAGGCTGGTCCATGCAGCTCCTGCACCCCCACACTCTATGTCATCAAGCCCAGAGCAGGCTGCATAGACCTACTCTGGGCATGAGAGGAACAGCCCACTGCTGGGTGGTGGGGTAGCACAGTTTGCTGGTAAAGCGGAGGATCGGGTGAGTATAAGGTTTCCTCCTCTCCCCTGGACAAAACAAGCACTTATGTGGGAACACAGTGTGGGAACAAACTTTTTATTTTTCCCAGCTTTAATAAATTATACCCCCCCCCAAAAAAAACAAACAATGTATTCCAATATATAAAGTACCTACATGTCACTTTTCTGCCTATCATTTCCATTTGTAGTAAAACAGATCAGAACACTAAACTGTACTTGTATCCCCCCCATAGACATAACAACCACGTGTCCCCATCCATGTACAGACCTGATGCCCCCTCCACTCTTCTGTGTCTTCCTGAGAAGGTTAAAAGGCGGAGGCTCGCGTTTATGTAACGAGGAAATACATATGAAAGTGTCCTGATAATGTGTGGTTACATATGCGGAATGTCGCCATTTTCTAGAAGATCTAAGTATCATTCTGCTATAGGAATGTCTACATAAAAATGGCTTCCGCTTTGAGTCCAGAGTGGGCAGGTTTCGGCCTCTTGCGGACGTGTGGCAGTCCAGGCTTGGCCGGTGAGGTCACTTCCGGCTCGTAATTGTCAGGGTTGGCTGTCCCTGTAGAGGTGATAGCTGAGGACTGAGATTGAGGAAGCGCACGATGTTTGTACATGGAGCAGAATTATGCATCATGAGAGGTTACATTCCCCAGTGCCTTCTGCGCATGTGCCGAATCTTGAGTTTACAAGCAAGAGATCAGGGGGAGGAGCTGAGCTAGTTGACTGTGTTTTAAAGGGGCAGTGTACGGTTTTGAGAAATCCATCACGTTGACCAGTTATACAGAACTGGCACCTGTCCTACTTTGAAATCAGATCCCTTTTTTTTGTTTCCTTGTTTGTATTTTTTTTCATCTGCTCTATACATCTCTATATAGTAAATAGAAAAAAAAATAGTTGAAGTGATTGTAAACCCTCACCTTGTAAAAAGATAAATAAAGTTTAACCCCTTGGTGCGGACCGCGCGCAGATATGCGTCTTCTCCGTCCAGCGGCCACATATTTGCGTGCATTATTGTAAATACAGCTGTGCCGAGAGTGCGCACCCTGTGTGCTCCTGGCACAGTGACCGGCAGCTAACAGAAAGCTACTGAACGCTACTTGCGAGTTTTCGGATCATGTGACTGCCAATCACGGCGTTCATATGATCATAGACCCCGCCCTCTGGAGAACTGACCATGGGCTGTTCTCCTGCTTAGTGTGGTTAGTTTTTAAATGGAAAGCAATACAAAGAGAACAGGATGCTTTTTCATACAAGTACATTTTACAGCAGGCACATATCAGGAATATGAAACATTGGGTTTACATATTCTTTAACACTGTACTTCAGCAAAAGTAAAATTGCTTACCTGCAGTAGGGTTACCCCCACATTCATACTTGCCAACAGTCCAGATTTTCCCGGGACAATACAGATTTTTGGACCCTCTTCCCGATCGGAGCTCGTCCCGATTAAAATCTGTTCTTGGCAAAAACAGCAGCAGGCCCGTGCAGATAGCCGCTGCCGCGAGGACTCTTTCCCAGTGTGTTCAGTGGAGAGGGGAGGGGCAGCCAATCCGATTCTCTCTTCAGTGTACAAGTAGACAATTCTGTTGTACACTGAACCCGATTGGTTGCATGGATCGGAGGCCCCTCCCCTCTCCACTGAACACACAGGGAAAGCCAGGAACTCATGTAGCTCCCGCCAACCCCCTGCCCCGTGTCCGACAAGAGGGGACACCAGATGTATGGAGGGGCTCTGCTGCTGGGGACACTGATGTAAGGAGGGGCTCCGCTGCTGGGGACACTGATGTAAGGAGGGGCTAGGCTGCTGAGGACACTGATGTAGGAGGGGCTCCGCTTCTGGGGACACTAATGTAAGGGGGGCTCCACTGGGGGCACCTGATGTAAGGACGGACTCCGCTGGGGGCACCTGATGTAAGGACGGACTCCGCTGGGGGCACCTGGTGTAAGGACGGACTCCGCTGGGGGCACCTGGTGTAAGGACGGACTCCGCTGGGGGCACCTGGTGTAAGGACGGACTCCACTGGGGGCACCTGATGTAAGGACGGACTCCGCTGGGGGCAATTGATGTAAGGACGGACTCCGCTGGGGGCACCTGATGTAAGGACGGACTCCGCTGGGGGCACCTGGTGTAAGGACGGACTCCGCTGGGGGCACCTGGTGTAAGGACGGACTCCGCTGGGGGCACCTGGTGTAAGGATGGACTCCGCTGGGGGCACCTGGTGTAAGGACGGACTCTGCTGGGGGCACCTGATGTAAGGATGGACTCTGCTGGGGGCACCTGATGTAAGGATGGACTCTGCTAGGGGCACCTGATGTAAGGACGGACTCTGCTGGGGGCACCTGATGTAAGGACGGACTCTGCTGGGGGCACCTGATGTAAGGACGGACTCTGCTGGGGGCACCTGATGTAAGGGCGGACTCTGTTGGGGGCACCTGATGTAAGGGCGGACTCTGTTGGGGGCACCTGATGTAAGGGCGGACTTTGCTGGGGGCACCTGATGTGAGGAGGGACTCTGCTGAGAATGCCTGATGTAAGGAGGGACTCCGCTGGGGGCACCTGATGGCATCTGGTGGCAGGTGACACACGTAGGGCTCCCACTGATTCAGCATTATGGTGAGTTGAATGATTTAATTTTATATTACAATGTAATAATATAAATAATGCGCTTCAATCATCCTGACACCATAACAACCATGGTGCCGGGATGATTGATGCGCCAACACCAGGTGTGTGGAGTATCTTTATCTGCTGATTGTTAAACTTTCTGGAATAGAAATTTCTATTGTGGTGTAGGATCTGGGCCTGTTGTCCCTCCATCCCTCCTACTTTCCTTCCTTCTCTCTCCTTCCCTCCCTCCCTATCTCTTTCTTCCTCTCCCTCTCTCCCTCCTCCCTCCATCCCTCATTCATCTCAGACTCTAACCACACCCATTTGAGCCACGCCCATTTAAGCCACACCCAATATTCTGCGTAAACCACGCCCATTGTTCGTCGCAGAGCTACATTTTTCCTTTCCCTGCTAAGCAACGCCCACACACAAATGCCCCCTCCCTAATTATAATAAGACTTCGCCTAGTGTGTGTCTGTTCACCAGTTTAGGTGCGATTCAAGTCAGAATTTTGCCATAATTTGCACCTGAACCAGACCCAAACACGCACAGGGCCCTTTTGCAACCTGCTCCCCGGTAGTCCCAGACCTGTGTGAACATGGTCATGGGAATTGGATGCAGTGAAATCCACATCCAATTCGAATATATGTGAACCCAGCCTTAAAGAATATCTAACCCCTGTAATGCGGAGGACAGCAAAGGAGTTCTCAACTCCAGATTATTAAAAAATTCACATGAAATGTTAAAATAACCCACAACTGGGCCAAAGGTTAAAAGGTACTATGAATACAGTATATTATTATTTTATTTTTTTAAAGTTAGTGGAGGGAAGCTGGAGTTGGGCTTTAACTTTTTATTTTGCTATTGTGCCAGACCACATTTTTACCTGAAAATTGATTATATAGCTTTTGACCCCATACACACTATACAACTTGTGTTGTCTGATTTCCTTTAATAGATTTACCCAAACCATGTAGTGCAAGGGCCTGCCTGATTGCATACAAATTCAAACTCTAAAGGCCTGTACACACGATTGGATTATCCAACAGGAATTGTGCGATGACAGGCTGTTGTCGGAAAATCCAACCGTTTGTATGCTCCATCAGACAATTGTTGGCGGATTTTTCCGTTGACAAAATGTGGGATAGCATGCTTTAAAATTTTCCGACAACAAATGTGTGCTGTCGGATTATCTGAGCGTGTGTATACAAGTCCGTCGGACAAAACCCCAAAGTACAGTGGTGGGATAGGTATTTTTTGATAAAATATCTAGATAGTAGAATATCACCTAGAGGTTTACGTATCCTAAAAAACTGTTCCTTTCTGGAACCAGATGAGGCCAAGGAATGGAACAGTCTAGCAGAATTCTGTACCACCAAATGGATAAACATCCTGGTAAAACACAGAACAGCCATGTACGAGCAGCTTGTAAAAACACTCCAAACGCTGTGCACAGAAATCATAGATTTAGGACACACTGTTCCCTCATCCTGGTTAGACACCCTAAAAAGAATACTAAAAAATTAGAGGGTGACCTTATATACAGCAAACTAGGGAAATTTAGACGGGACATCAAAGATTATACCAGTAATAAAGTATTCACATGGATGGAAAAAACTCCAGCCCATCCTGTACCCACATTTCCCCCTCCCTCCCCATATCCATTATTACATTCCAGTGATCCCACACCTGTCATCCCCCACCCTTCCCATCCCCAACCCCTTATGTCCATAGTTCCTAGGATTCATCATAATCCTAACATCATGCGAACACAGCATCCTGCTAACCCACAGTCACAAAGATCCAACACTGTGGCAAAAAAACTTCCCCAAACCAAACTATTACAAGACTTAAAGGGGTTGTAAAGGTACATTTTTTATTTTCTAAATAGGTTCCTTTAAGCTAGTGCATTGTTGGTTCACTTACCTTTTCCTTTGATTTACCTTCTAAATGTTTGTTTTCTTTGTCTGAATTTCTCACTTCCTGTTTCTCCTCACTAAACTTCACACCATCATCCGAGTGATGTGGAGTCAGCCAGAACAGCTTACTGAACAGCTTACTGAGGATAAACAGGAAGTGAGAAATTCAGACAAAGAAAACAAAGAAAAAAAATATTTAGAAGGGAAATCTAAGGAAAAGGTAAGTGAACCAACAATCAGTGTTGCCAACCGTCCGTAGAATTACGGACAGTTTGTTAAAACAAGGCACTTTTTCCCTGTACGTAAAAGTCCGTAGTAAGGGAAAGGTGCCAGTAAAAATGGCAGCGATCGGCTCGGGGTCAGAACTGCGCATGCGCAATGCCGGAAGTCCCCGAGAGGAGCCGATCCTGAGCCGCAGAGTCTGACTCCTGCACAGCCTCTTCCCAGCCCACCCGCCGCGCAGCCAATGAAGTCAGCGCATTTTCCCGCCAGCCTATGAACAGGCAGGATGGAGGAGCCTCGTAGAGTGGAGAGCAGAGCTGCGTGTGTGACAGTGTGTGACCTGAGCGGAGGGAGCCTGAAAAGTCGTGACCGGTGCTCTGGATAACAGAGCACACACACCCCCACCGGAGCAACGGACGGACCCCTGTCAGCCTGCCCGACTGAGTGAGTGACGTGTGTGTGGAGCCTGCTGCCCGCTGTTGCCGTGCCCGGTGTCTTGGACCTGGTGAGTCAGTCAGAGCAGACTAGTAGTCGGACAGACACAGTGAGTGTGACAAGAGAGACTACTATCTCGAGTCGACTGTGTGACTGACTGTGTGAGGGTGAGCAGGGAGACAACCAGGCTGGAATGATTCATTGATGGTGGAGGGAGGAGGGGGCTCAGGTGGACCTGTGGTGCACCGTGCTGTCAGACAGGCACAGGCAGCAGTTTCCAGACAAAAATGGCAGTGGTGAGATTGTACAAAATCATTGTATGCAATCTCTGTCTGCTGTCTCTCACTCTGATATCTCCTGTATTCTGTCCGCAAGAGTGAATCCTGTCTGCATAACCATCTCCTGTATCCTGTCCGCATGACCATCTCCTGTACTATGTCTCCAGTCTCTGACCATCTGTTGTACCATGTCTCCAGTCTCTGACCATCTCTTGTACTATGTCTCCAGTCTCTGACCATCTCCTGTACTATGTCTCCAGTCTCTGACCATCTCCTGTACCATGTTTGCAGTCTCTGACCATCTCCTGTACCCATGGGCGTCCGCTGAACTTTTTTCAGGGGGGGGGGGGGGCATCATTTTAAGGTCATCCATGCTCGGTCCCTTTTTGACAATGTCATGAAGGGGAGGGGCTTAGTCATTATGACATAAAGCGCAGGCATGCAAAGGTTTGAGAAAACTGATGCAAAATCTTAATAGAAGGATCAAGCTGCCATTGTCTGATTATCAATTTCTATTTTTTTTTAAACCCCCCCCCCCCTCTAGCGGCCGAATAGCACCACTAAAACGATGGTAAAGCGCCGCTAAAACTAGCAGCGCTTTACGGATAACGTGGCCAGCTGGCAGTGTGAAATAGCTCTTGAGGATAATTCCGCTTCACTCCATGTCCTTATAAATATAGTGCGTCTCCAGGGGGGGGCAATTGACCCCCCTTGCCCTATGGAGCGGATGCCCATGCCTGTACCATGTCTGCAGTCTCTGACCATCTCCTGTACCATGTCTGCAGTCTCTGATCATCTCCTGTACCATGTCTGCAGTCTCTGACCATCTCCTGTACCATGTCTGCAGTCTCTGACCATCTCCTGTACTATGTCTCCAGTCTCTGACCATCTGTTATACCATGTCTTCAGTCTCTGACCATCTCCTGTACCATGTCTTCAGTCTCTGACCATCTCCTGTACCATGTCTGCAGTCTCTGACCATCTCCTGTACCATGTCTGCAGTCTCTGACCATCTCCTGTACCATGTCTGCAGTCTCTGACCATCTCCTGTACCATGTCTGCAGTCTTTGACCATCTCCTGTACTATGTCTGCAGTCTCTGATCATCTCCTGTACCATGTCTGCAGTGTCTGACCATCTCATCTTTTATCATGTCTGCAGTCTCTGAGGGGGAGCCAGTAAAGGAGTCAAGAGTGGGAGCGCCGCCAGATTGGGGATCACGAGAGAAGTCAGATGTGTGTGGACTGTGTCGCGGAGACTATCGGATAAAACCAGATCCGCCAAGCTGGAGTTGCCTGACTGAGCCCTGCACGGTGCACCTGAGAGGAGGTCAGTCTGAGGGGGGGGGGTCACTGATGTAAGGGGGGGGATTGAACACAATAATATAAGGGGGAACTGAAAAAAAGGTTAACCCTTATATCAGTAACCCCCCTTACCTTAGTGTATTCACTCTGCGGAAGGTAATCTCTGGTCACCAGAGTCCCCCCCTCATTAGAGTTCCCAATGTTCCCCTTTACATCAGAGTCTGCAGGATTTCCTCTTGTAGTGCAAGGAAGAACTCTGCAGACCCTAAATGGGAGCGCAAAGCCCCCCCCCTTACATCAGAGTTCCCCCTTAGATCGTGAACTGTGGAATCGTCCTTTACATCAAGGTTCGCAGAGTTCTCCCTTGCACTGTAAGGGGGAACTCTGTGCTGGCTGTGTTATATTAACCTGACCTTCATGTAAATAGAGAAATTTGTTTTTTGACTTTTTTTTAACGTAAACACATTGCTAATAGCACTAGCAACATGTTTATAGTGTAAATACTAAAAGTTGCACAGTTTAGCACCGAAAACAGCCATTTTAGGTGGTTTATTGAAGTGCCAGTAAAAAATTGGTGGTGTACATAATTTTTAGGCATTTTGCCAGTAAATTTCACTTGGCGGGGTTGGCAACACTGCCAACAATGCACTAGCTTAAAGGAACCTATTTAGAAAATAAAAAACAAACCTTTACAACCCCTTTAAGCCTCGTACACACGACCGAGTTTCTCGTCCAAATCCGACAAGAAAAGTACCGAGAGAGCTTTATTGTCGAGAAAACCGTTCGTGTGTATGGTTTTACGACGAGAAAACTGCCGTGAATCTCGACGAGAAAAATAGAGAACCTGCTCTCTATTTTCTCGTCCGGATTCTAGATTTTCTCAACGTGTTTCTCGTCGGCCTGTTTTGCGACGAGAAAATGGTTCGTGTGTATGCTTTTACGACTCTTCAAAAATCGCGCATGCTCAGAATCAAGTATGAGACAGGAGCGCTTCTTCTGGTAAAACAAGCCTTTGTAAAGGAGATAGCACATTCGTCACGCTAAAACGAACTGAAAGCACGAAGACTGAAAAGCGAGAATCGTCTCTTCCCAATCTTTTACTTCACACACGGTAACACGAGATCAGCAAAAGCAGCCCAGGGGGTGGCGCCATTGAAATCGATCTTCCCCTTTATGCTGCCGTTGTACGTGCTGGACGTGACCGCGCAGAACAACGACGAGATTTGGAATTGTCAGTGTGTACGCATGGAAAGCTTGACGAGAAACTTGTCAAGGTTAACAAGAATCTTGTCCAGAAAAACAATGTGTTTTTAACGACGAGAAACTCGGTCGTGTGTACGAGGCTTCAAATGCTTTTTACAATCGTTCTGGTACTCAGTCCACCTCTCATCCCTATGGTAATCCTGACTCCATGGAACTGGCTCATAGTAGCACACAACTACTTCACGCGGGCAGTCCCATAAGGGTAGTAAAGAACCATACCCCCCCCCCCCATTCCTAATATCTCATTGGACAATGGTGTTGGCAAGCCCATACCCTCTCTCAGGAAAAAAATCCCAAAACCACGTACTTCCGAGCATCATGATGATCTAATTCCTTTTTCCTTAGGACAAGTAGGACACAATATTGCCATACCCATTACATTTGGTTCTCATGTTTCTACAGATAATTCTGTTCCTTACTCTTCTACTTCTTTTTTATTGGAAAGCCCCTCTCTGGCCGCTCCAAGCAAAATAAAATTTGCAGGAGAGGCTGTAGAGGGGGTCGAGGAAGAACTAGAGGCAAACCCATCCAAAAATCGCAAACTGTAAAGATTTTTAATTTGTCCAAACATATTTTATCTCCAGCTGAAACATCTTTGCTAAGCCGTGGGCTCAACTTTGCTCCCTCCAACAAACCCGATCCCTTCACTTTATTTAAAGACTTGAATAGGTATGTAAGGAATCTTACCCTAAAAATATTTTTTCATATCAAAAACGCCAAAAACACAACTTTGTTGGACATTGCTGAAGATTTAATTTCACCTGGGTCTAAGGAAGACCTTACTGTTTTTGACTTTGATGCAGACATGATTGATATGCTGGAACAATTGTATCATGACGAGTCTTATACAGGACTCGATCTATACACCCAGCATCTCCATACTTCTCCACCCATCATACAGTCCACTCTAAAACCAAAATCCATTTTTTACCCTTATCAATCAAAAGGACCACATCTCATTACTTTCTACAATATGGTTTTTGCGGATCTTAAGAAAATGTGTTCACATCCCACCACTCACACTATGGAGCTTGGCCATTTCTCTCAACAGGAAAACATTGCTCTGTCATCTCTTACCAAAAATGACCAACTCATAATAAAGACTGCAGACAAGGGCGGCAGAATTGTCATACAAGACCGCATCAACTACATTACAGAAGCAGAACATTTATTAAGTGACCATCTCACATATTCTAAACTTAGCTCATATCCACTACCTGATTACAAAAAAAAAATAGACATACTCATTAATCTAGCGCTCTCACAAAATATAATTAGCAAAAACGAAGCCTCATTTTTGCGTAGAGATTTTTATCGCACGCCTTACTTCTATCATATACCTAAGATAGACAAGAGTTTAGCTAATCCCCCTGGCAGACCTATCATCACTGCCATGGACAGCATTACCCCTGGCTTATCCAAATACATAGACCACCACCTACAGCCCTTGGTCCAGGGGCTACAGTCCTACATTAGAGATGGCACCCACCTATTAGATCTGCTGAAACCATACAGATTGGAAAACACTTATGTCTGGATGTCTCTAGATGTAAACTCACTGTACACATCAATCCCTCATGATTTTGGACTAGCAGCCCTCAACCACTTCCTCTCTGAAAATCCCTACATGAGCAATATTCAGGCAGAATTTATACTTGAATGTACTAAGTTCTGCTTGATGCACAATTATTTCTGCTTTGACCTACAATACTACCTGCAGATCCAGGGGACTGCAATGGGCACAAATTTTGCACCCTCTTATGCTAATTTGGCCATGGGTCTGTGGAAGCATAGACACATATGGTCCGGCAACCCATTCCAAAAGCACCTAGTGTTCTACGGTAGATACATCGATGACATCATCATCATCTGGGATGGTGGTGGTGATGTCATCGATGATTTTATCACCCACTGCAACAACAATACATATGGGCTCTCCTTTACCCATGTATGGGATATAGAGAAGCTCACTTTCCTCGACCTGGACCTATACCATTCTGAAGGCATCATACATGCCAAAAACCATTTCAAGTCCACGGCTGGCAATTCCCTACTTCATTACAAAAGTTGTCATTACAAAAAATGGATCCATAACATACCCAAGGGACAGTTCTGCAGATTGAGGCGCAACTGCACCAAAACAGCAGATTATATAGAACAGGGTACCATTGTAAAAAATAAGCTGTACGATAAAGAATATCCTGCTTCTTTGGTGAATCGGGCTTATCAGCATTATTTAGATTATACCACACTCCCCATTTAAAAAAAAGACAAGTTTGACCAATCTGCATGCTTCATCACAAAATTCCACACAGATTCCAAAAAAATTGAATCAATTTTTAGACAGCACTGGCCTTTACTACTAGAGGACACTCACCTCAAACCCATGCTACCTAATATCCCCAAGATCACCTACAGAAGAGCGACAAATCTTAAGAACAAAGTAGCACCCAGCAAACTAAAAACACTACAAGCTACCCCTTCACCACAAACTCAGATGATCCCTCTGAAAGGTATGTTTCAGTGTAAAAAATCCCTTTGCAAAACTTGTGCTTTTGTGAATCATGGTAGAAAACATTTTACCACAAAAGGAAAAACGTACACTTTGGGAAATTTCTTCAACTGTGGTTCGGAATTTGTGGTTTATGGCCTAACTTGTCCTTGTCACCTCCTATACGTAGGACGCACCATCCGTCCCCTCCGGCAACGATTTGGCGAACACAGGAGGAAAATAGAGGGAGGCAAGGACAAACACAGTGTCCCCCGCCATTTTGCGGAGCACCATCAGAAGTCTACTGATGGCCTGAATGTTTGGGTAATCGAACAGATCCCTAATACATTGACTGAAGCTGAGAGATTCCAAAAATTATGCAAAAGAGAGACTTTTTGAATATATTCATTAGATATTCTCAATCCAGGAGGTATCAACGAGGAGTTAGAAATATCCACCATATTATAATTCCTTACTAATTACGCGTCTCTCCCTTCTCCTGTTGTTCACCCGTCTCCCTCCATCAGGCGTTGTTGTTCTTGTGCCCATCAGACACCTCTTTTTAAATCTAATCGTTTTGGGTATCAATACCCCCCCTTCCCCCCCCTGTCCAGAATCCCTTCCCCCCCCTCTCCACCCCTACCTTTTCCCCCCCTTTTTTCCCTTCCCCTGATTCTCTCTCCCCCCCCCCTCCTTTCCTGTCCTTCCTTCCCATCCTACCACAAACTTCCCTTTTTGCTTCACCAGTTACACCAGACCATGCATTCATTGACACCCTTATACATGTGCATCGTCATCCCTCCCCTATATCGTTAATATTGACCAACTTGGTGGATATGACCTGTAGTAAATTCCACTCTATGTCCGTGCACCCACATGCACACACATTTATTCCTTAATATGTATATTCATATATATCCATATTTTAGTACATCATTTCTTATCTGTTTGCAAGCATTCTATTTATTAACCACTTGTCCACCGCCCACTGTCAATTGACGGCGGGCGGAGGATACTCTCGTTCTGGGAGGACGTCATATGACGTCCTCCCTTTAAAACGAGCTAGAAGGCGCGCGTTCGCCGCGTTCACAAGGCCCCGGTGCGCGTGCCCAGCGGCCGCGATTGCCGCCGGGCACCCGCGATTGCCCGGGAAACGAGCAGGAAAGTGGGTCTCTGTGTGTAAACACAGAGATCCACGTCCTGTGAGGGAGAGGGGACCGATGGTGTGTCCCTTGTACATAGGGACAACCATCGGTCACCTCCCCCAGTCAGTCCCCTCCCCCCACAGTAAGAACACATTGAGGGAACATATTTAACCCCTTCCCGCCCCCTAGTGGTTAACCCCTTCCCTGCCAATCACATTTATACAGTAATCAATGCATTTTTATAGCAGGGATTGCTGTATAAACGTGAATGGTCCCAAAAATGTGTCAAAAGTGTCCGATGTGTCCGCCGCAATATCGCAGTCACAATAAAAAATCGCAGATCGCCACCATTACTAATAAAAAAATAAAAAAATCAAAATGCTATAAATCTATCCCCTATTTTGTACACGCTATAACTTTTGCGCAAACCAATCAATACGCGCTTATTGCGATTTTTTTTTTCTACCAAAAATATGTAGAAGAATACGTATCGGCCTAAACTGAGGAAAATTTTATTAAAAAAAAAAAATGGGTATTTATTATAGCAAAAAGTAAAAAATAGTGTTTTTTTTTCCAAACTGGACGCTCTTCTTTTGTTTATAGCGCAAAAAATAAAAACCGCAGAGGTGATCAAATACCACCAAAAGAAAGCTCTATTTGTGGGAAAAAAAGGACACAAATTTCGTTTGGGAGTCACGTAGCACGACCGCGCAATTGTCATTCAAAGTGTGACAGCGCTGAAAGCTGAAAAATGGCTTGGGCAGGAAGGGGGTTTTCGTGCACAGTAGGGAGGTGGTTAAACATCCTTTTTATAGCTGCTTTGCAAGAATCAGAGACCCACTCTACATAAATATATGCATATACAGCTCCTCAGTATATCCTACATGAATATTTTTTTAAATGCTAATGGATAAAATGTCCCTTTGAAGCTATTTTTAATTGTTTTAATGTCAGTAGTACCATATTATGTCTAATAGGTTTACTTTTTGGTATTATATAAATTGTAATTTTTTAGCCATATCACATATTTGTAGTAAATGTATTTTAGTTGTCCAATACAGATATCGCCATTACTAGTGTAAGTCACCCCTATCTCATGAAGTGTACTTACATCTAGCTCCACTAGGTGGCAACACCACCTTGGCATATCAAAAGGCTGTGTATAACTAACACAAGCCAGCTTGAAAAAGGTGAGCGCAGTGTGTTCCTCCTCTCACTGCGCGCGCACCGAAATGCATTGCATCTTGGTACACCGGCTCCACTGCACTGGGCTTGGACATCGCTGGCACGAGCGGAGGTGCACATCCCACAGGACCCCCACATGCCGATCTAAAGACACCTTAATGTGAATGTTTTAATGTTACTGTAATATTAAAATTATACAGTTTTACTTCAGCGGCGCCTGCCCTTGTCTTTTATCTCTTTACATGCTTTGGAGTACAGCTTCTGCTCCCCCTTTGCAAGGCAGCCTAGAAGTGCAACAGATTGTTACCTCACCTAAAGCAACTGCTTAAAGGACTTTTTTGGACCTAGAGTCCCATGCTATATCTCAGTGAGCACCACTAACCCTGTTCTTTTTTACAGGATAGATTAGCTAACGCGTTTCACACTCTCAATAGTGCTTAGTCACCGCTACGTGTGGAAATTGGAAGCATTGGCATCACTGGCAGTAAAAGGGTTAAACATTTCATCCAGACTCATTCTTGCATTTGATATTTTGAAAAAGCCAGCATAAAGGAAAATGTATTGGTGAAAAAAAAAAAAAAACATTGTGGGTTTAACCAATAATTTTTGAGAATGAAGTCAGGTGCCCCTGGTGCAGTGTTTTCAAGTATATGTGGAACAAGCTGTACCCCCTTATCACATGTTGGAGAAACTGAAAAACTTGCTTTACAACCTCTACCACAACTTCTACCTCGCCATGCTGTAAGCAAACATTTCATCTGGCAGTGTGAGTGATGCTGCCACAAATTCCATACTGGTGGCCAAGTTGTGGGAGGCTTAACTAAAAGTAAAAGTCAGCCAAGCAGAGAAGACATCTGGGTTAGCCAGGTAGAGTGAATCCTTGTGGATGTGGGTGTGTTATATAGATATGGGTGGAACCAAACTGTGGAACAAAGTATAGGACTTTGAAAAGGTGCTAGCACTTTCCAGAAAAAAATGCACACATTATGAATAAAAACAATAAAATTTATCATACGCTCCTGAAAACATTAAAGCGGTTGTAAACCGTGGATGTTCAGAAAAAACAACAACCTACAAGGCAATGTTATAATGTGCTAGTATGCATCTCATACTAGCACATTATGAAATACTTACCTTGGAACGAAGCCCTCCAGTGCTGTAAAGTCACCGCTAAGAGGGCTGGAAACTGGGTTTCAGCCTGTGTGGGACACACTCAGTGGCATATCCAGGGTATGGCACATATGGCAAGTGCCATGGGCATCTTATGAAGGGGGCACTCCAGAGGGGTCCATGATCCCCCCAACATTATCCTGTCCCCCCCAATTAAATGAAACCGACACTGGGAACATTGGCATCCGCAACTCAGGGACGATAATGGGCAGAAATAGGGATTATTTCACCACTTCCGGGTGCAGGTGGTGTGATCCACTGCACTGCCGCTCCCGACAATTAAATTAAAGTCCCGGCCCCTTTTATATCAATACGCTCAGGCAGGCTAGGGGTTTAATTTAATTGTCGGGAGCCGCAGTGAGGTAGATCACTCCGCCTGCATTCACTCCGCCTGCATTTGAAAGTGATAGTGTTCCACACCGCACCGTCCATTGCCCAGCTCGGTTCTCAAGAGGAAGGGACACCACTGGTCCCTGGCTCTCGGCTCACTCAGGAGAATGCTGCAGAAGGAGCACTGCACCCAGTTACCGGGCCCCAGGTAGGAGAAGTCAGCCGGACAGGGTGTGGAGGGAGACAGGGTTGCCACCTGTCTTGTTTCACTCTGCAATGGCTCCCTGCAGCACTGATAGCTTCCCTCTGTCCTCTCCCATCAGCTGCTGGGGGGGAAAGGGGGGGTTGCTATGATTCAGTTTGCGAATGAATGGTAAGCTGCTCAGCACAGTGCACTTCCCATTCATTCACTGTCCAGTGCAGCTGAGGCTGCAGAGGAAGAGACTAATAAATAAATTAGTGGCCCACCCAGTAGTGTCAGGGGGTGGATCAAAGTCATCCTTTACTAAAGACTCGGTAAAGGAGGCAAGTGCTTGACTGGGACGTTGAGTGGTAGGTATGAGTACATCTGAATTTTATCCAAGAGTGTCATACATCAATCTCTTTGGGGGACATATCTTTTGTCTCAACCAATCCAAAGGTAATTCCTCATCATCACTTTCCTCTTCCAGGAGTGCAGGTGGATAGGTTTTCCTTACCCTAGGCCTTAACATTGGGGACTGATATGTCTCTGGGAAAGGGGTTGAGGGTACTCGAACAGTCTCTGAAATGGGCAGCAAATGGTTTTGATGCCAAGTCTTGAGGGGCCATTCTTCCCTTCCAGCCAAATCTGATACACAGGGAGTCCAGGCAATCTTTTGCAAACAATGTAGGGTTCAGGGGGGGTAAGGCTGCGACTCACGTAGGCCACTGGACGAAGTCTCCCCTCCGACTCCTGGTACAACACTCCCCTAATATATCATCTCTACTGGCATCCACATGTAATTTGTATAGGTTCGAGGGAATAGCGAAGGCCAGCACAGGGGCTTCGACCAGACTATCCTTCAACCGCTCATTCAACGGCAGAGCAATCTGTGAGAAGTTCTTCACAAATTGTCTGTAGTAGGAGCAAAAACCCAAGAACGACCTCAATTCGGTGACAGTAGTTGGACGAGGCCAAGAAGTGACCGCCTCCATTTTTTGGGGGTCGTGGCTATCCCTTCGGCAGATACCACGTGTCCTAGGTATGTGACTGAAGTCTGGTAGAATTGACCCTTCTCTAAGGACAGCTTCAACACCTCATCATGTAGTCGCTGGAAAACTTTTTCCAATCAACTTCATGCTCTTCCGATTATGTCGTCCAGGTAGACTAATACTTCTACCAAGTTCATATCACCCACCGTGTTCTCCATCAGTCGCTGGAAAGTGGCAGGGGCTCCAGTTAATCCCTGTGGCATTCCATCAAACTCAAAGAATCACAGTGGGCTAATAAAAACCGTCTTCTCTCGGTCTTCTGGGTGCATAAGAATCTGGTAGTATCCACTCTTTAGATCCAACACACTGAACCATTTGGCCCCTGATAAGAATTGCAAGGCTTCTTCTATGCGAGGGGTTGTGTATTGATCTGGGATAATCCTTCTATTCAAAGTTCAATAATCAATACACATCCAGAGGGACCCATTCTTCTTCCTTACTACCACAATCGGGGAAGCATAAGGGCTTCTGGACTCCGTAATGACCCCTGACTTCTTTAGTTCAGCCAGTTGCTCTCGATCCTCCAAGCACAAGGGTACTCACCTTGCCCTCTCTCGAAATGGCTTATCTTCAGTCAGTCGAATTCGATGTTGAGCGCTCTTAGCACAGCCCACATCAAAGTCATTCTTGGAGAACAATTTCTCCCATCGAGCTGTCTGGGCTTTAATCTTTTCCTCCCAAGCAGGGGAAAGACTTGGGCAGTGGACAGCGGTGATTCCTCCATCTCCCTTCTCGGCTACCTCATTCCTTGCTACCAGAGTGGCAGCACTCACTTTCCCGATCACCATTCAAGGCTTTAGGCTGATTGAATGGCTTATGACATTCCGCACACTGACAGGAATTCGCCCTCCACTTCTTAGCGAGGCCCGAGTGGGTACAATCTCCGGAACCAGTTCTATTCCAACCTCTTCTTTTGTGGGATCAGCTTCTACCACCACGTATGGACCCGGCTGGTTCCAAGACAACTTGACTGACTTTAAAGCGGAGCTCCACCCTAAAGTGGAACTTCCGCTCATCGGAACCCTCCCCCCCCTCCGGTGTCACATTTGGCACCTTTCAGGGGGGAGGGGGGTGCAGATACCTGTCTAAGACAGGTATTTGCACCCACTTCCGGGAGTCCACTCTGCGGGGATCTGCGGGTAGTGCATCACTTCCCGCTCCCCCCCTCCGTTGTGTTCTGGGAAACACTCGGCTCCCAGGACACAGCGGGGACCAGTGAGCTTGGCGCAGCACGACTCGCGCATGCGCCGTAGGGAACCGGGCAGTGAAGCCGCAATGCTTCACTTCCTGGTTCCCTCACCGAGGATGGCGGTGGGGGCAGCAGAGTGACGAGCGATTGCTCGTCTTCTGCTGCCGACGTCGCTGGACTCCAGGACAGCTAAGTGTCCTAAGATTAAAAGTCAGCAGCTGCAGTATTTGTAGCTGCTGGCTTTTAATACTTTTTTTTACAGCGGAGCTCCGCTTTAAGACAGGCCCTTTCTCCAGGTTGCAGCACTCTGTCTTGGGTGTCCAGTCGCCACAATCTTCCCACTCTTTCCGCAGGTGCCTTCTTGTCTTACAACACCCTCTGGAATGCTTGTCTCAACTCAGGATGAATTTTCCCAACAGGAGCACCCTTTAAGGCCAAGGGAGTGAGTCGCCTTTTCACTAGGTTGGTGTTAGTGCCTATCAGTAGGGAATTTCAGCTAGCTCCAGGCGGTCAGGGGCATACGACAGCCAATGTGTGAAAGGTTTCTGGTCTTCCTGCTAGAGCAGAGTCAAAGGTTATTTTGATGGGTATGTAACCATCATAAGGGCACTTCTGGGTCCCGATACCCCAAATTTCTAGCTTGTCAAGTTTGCACAAAGGAATATGCTTCAAGTACTTGTGGTAAAAGTCTTGATATAGCAGTGTCACTTGGGCTCCAGTATTCAGCAATGCTTGTGTATAGATGCCCTCTACCTGTACTGATACTTTAGTTGAAGGCCCCACTAAGTTCTTGAGTAGGTTTCCCACAGGCGACTCTAAGGTTTGTGCCCTAACCGGCCTCGTTGGAGGCGGCGGATTTGGTTTAACTGCTCATTTAGCAAGGTGTGCATTGATTTCCTGCCCCCGTCTTCCATTCTCTGAGGGTTTTATTTTTGTAGCGTGCTTAGGCACCGGAGGGTTAAAGAGGACTGGTGGCTTGCGTCCCCCCTTCTCCTTGGCTCTCTTCTGGTCTCTCCTCTTGTCTTTGGAGCGCAGTTTTTTAAACGTTGCATATGGAGTGTAAAAGTTTGTCGCCATTCCACGAGCGGGCGCAATTTTGAAGCGTGACATGTTGGGTATCAATTTACTCGGCGTAACATCATCTTTCACAATATAATTTTTTTTGGGCTAACTTTACTGTTGTCTTATTTTTTAAAGTGTATTTTTTCCAAAAAAAGTGCGCTTGTAAGTCCGCTGTGCAAATACGGTGTGACAAAAAGTCACACATTTTATTCTCTAGGGTGTTAGTAATAGTTAATATATTAAGTTAATATATATAATTGTAGCCCTGGAGTTGCTACTATAGTTATTATGTTGAATGGTTCATTGTTTCTTAAATAAGAGTTTGGCTCCTCCTAGTGTCTGCTGAACTCTGGCAGGATTTTTCCTTCCTTCTGAAGAAGCGAGCAGAGCCATGCATTGTGGGATATGTAGTCTGGGTGAGGAAGTGACTCGTCAGCTCTGGACTACAGGACACACAATGCAAAGCGCACAGAACAGCCTTCTGGAAGGGGAGATAAAAGGACAGGCGTGGCCTGCTTTCAGTCTCTCTGGACGCCATTCAACACCTGTCAGCAGGAGCTCTGTGAGTGACCAAGAGTGAAAGACTGCGGCCTATAAAGCGGAGAGCCGGATCGCCCGCCTCAGAGGTATCTTAGAGGACGGACCTGCTAATCTAGCAGGCAGATCAGCCTGCGCTTCAGAGCATTTGAAACCACCTGCATTTCAGCCCACCGGGAGTTGCAGCACGGCGTGGCGATGCCATCTTCACTGACTGAGGCACCAGGAGGAGATTCCGGACGGAGTCCAACATCTGCTGGGATCCATTGTGGTGAGAGGGCACCTGCCCATCCAAGTAGTGACTACAGTATTGCTGAGTGAGTTTCTTTCCTGCAGACTGCTGGTGAGACTTGTAGTTCCATGACTGTGGATCTGCTGCATCCAGGCATCATACAGCTAGACATTGGGGCCTTGCTTTTCTCCCCTGTGCTGTAAGTTCAGTACTGTATTACTCACACATGTAAGAAGGAATCTACAAGTGGTAATAGCTCTTCAGCCGAGCAATTATTAGCATCTTGTTCTGCAGCCCTTGCCTTTTATTCTTTTGGATTAAAAGCAAATACAAAATTATCACTGCAGTATAATATCAGGCTAGCTGAAGACATCCGGAATTTAAGGAACATTTACCACTTTCTTCTTCTACATTGGAGTTATGCTCTGAACTACAACCTAGGGGGAGCCATTTAGTGAGAAATAGTCAGAACTTGCACTGTGTTACTGTATTCACTGTTGTGCATTTTTCCACCGGTCTGTGTGCTGAGGCCTCAGTGAGAAGGTATTCAATACATGTGTTAAAGGTATTGGAAATTTATCCCCCTGTTCACCTGTTCACATATACAGGGATTGACTGGCCATTGGGACTACCGGGAGAATCCCGGTGGGCCGATTGCTCAGTGGGCCGGCCGGAGGTCCGCGGCGATCTACCCGTCAATCGCCCTGTGCTCCGTGCCCTGATGTGCTATGTGCCCCGATGTGCCCCGTGTCCTGATGTACCCTGTGCCCCGTGTCCTGATGTGCCCTGTGCCGCATGTCCTGATGTGCCCTGTGCCCTTATGTGCTATGTGCCCTGTGCTCCGTGCCCTGATGTGCTCTGTGCCCTGATGTGCTATGTGCCCTGATGTGCTATGTGCCCTGATGTGCTATGTGCCCTGTGCTCCGTGCCCTGATGTGCTATGTGCCCCGTGCCCTGATGTGCCCCATGCCCTGATGTGCCCCATGCCCTGATGTGCTATGTGCCCTGATGTGCTATGTGCCCCGTGCCCTGATGTGCTATGTGCCCTGTGGTGCTATGTTCCCTGATGTGCTATGTGCCCCCTGTCCTGATGTGCTATGTGCCCCGTGCCCTGATGTGCCCCATGCCCTGATGTGCTATGTGCCCTGATGTGCTATGTGCCCCGTGCCCTGATGTGCTATGTTCCCCATGCCCTGATATGCTATGTTCCCCGTGTCCTGATGTGCCCTGTGCCCCGTGTTCTGATGTGCCCTGTGCCCTGATGTGCTATGTGCCCTGATGTGCTATGTGCTATGTGTCCTGATGTGCCCTGTGCCCCGTGTCCTGATGTGCCTTGTGCCCTGATGTGCTATGTGCCCTGTGCTCCGTGCCCTGATGTGCTATGTGCCCTGGTGTGCTATGTGCCCTGATATGCTATGTGCCCTGATGTGCCCCGTGTCCTGATGTCCCATGTGCCTCGTGTCCTGATGTGAGTGAGTGATTGAGTGAGTGAATAACTTGTATAGCGCTACAAATGCGAACTAAATCGCCTCAAGGCGCTTTGTAAAAAAACGCCGTGAATAATGACATTAAAAACGAGGGAACGGTCGTTTTTCACGTCATTTTTTCTCTTGTCGAGAAAAACGACCGTCTGTGGGCTCCACGGCAGTGTTTCCCTATGGGAAACACTGCCGCGGAAAAAATGTCGGAAAAAATGACGAGAAAAATTAGAACATGTTCTAATTTTTCTCGTCGTTTTTAATGCCGTTTTTCTCGTCGAGAAAAACGACAAAATGCCCACAAACGATCATTTTTCTCGTCAAAAGGAAAAAATGGCGTTTTTCTCGACGAGAAAAACGGTCGTGTGTACACGGCATTAGTCATCCAATCATCGATCAGTGTGAGGCAATTTTCCAGTCCATGATATTGGTCTTTTTTTCTGGTAATCCGAAAGTAGAGTTGGATGTCGTCAGCGTATGAGTGGTAGCACAAGTCCTGTTTGCTGATGATTTTAAGGAGTGGGCAGAGGTAGATGTTAAAGAGCACGGGTGACAGTGGTGATCCTTGAGGGACTCCGCAAGAAATTGCGCGAGTTTCAGAGGTGAAGGCTCCTAGTTTCACTGTCTGAGAGTGATTTTCTAAGAAGGATGCGAACCAGGTTAGGTCACGGCCTGCGACTCCTGCTACTTCTTTAAGGCGGATGAGTAAAGTTTTGTGGTCTACTGTGTCGAATGCTGCACTGAGATCCAGCAGCACCAGGAGACATGATTCTTCGTCATCTGTAGCTTTGAGGGCATTATCCCAGATTTTGAGAAGGGCGGTTTCTGTGCCATGGCCTGGGCGGAAGCCTGATTGTAGTGGATCCAAAAGTTTGTGGGAGTCTAAATGGAGTTGTAGCTGTTGCACAACTGCTTTTTCCACAATCTTTGCGATGGTGTTGAGGCTTGTTATCGGTCTGCGGTAGTTTGGCTCTTTTGGGTCGAGGTTGGGCTTCTTTAGGAGGGGTTTGACAATGCCTTGCTTGAGGGAGCTCGGAACAATGCCTTCTTTGAACGATTGATTTACGAGATGTGTTATGGTGGGTGCCAGAATGCTGGTACATTCTTTCAGGAGTTTTGTGGAAATAATGTCATTTGGTGATGTGCTATCTCGGAGACTTCTGATGACATTTTTGGTAATGTCGACTGTGATCGGGACAAGCGAGAATGTACTCGGTTGTATATTGGTTTCCTCTTATTGTTTTGGCTGAGTGAGATTGGTTGCTTTTTCTGTAGAATTTTTTCTCGAATGTTTTCGATTTTGGCGATAAAAAAATCAGATAATTCATTGCAGAATTCTTGAGTTTCGTTTGCTGGGGGCTCTAGGCAGGTGGGGTTCATAGTTTGAGCGACAAGTTTGAAGAGTTCACGAGGTCGATTTAGGGCTTTTGAGATGGTGTTTGAGAAATGTTCTTTTTTTGCTTTGAAATTGCTTTGTGGTATTTCTTGGTGAGTGCTTTGTAGTTAGTGTGGTTTTCCTTTGTTGGGTTTCTGTGCTCTGTGCTCCATGTCCTGATGTGCCCTGTGCCCTGATGTGCTATGTGCCCTGTGCTCTGTGCCCTGATGTGCTCCGTGCCCTGATGTGCTCCATGCCCTGATGTGCTATGTGCCCTGATGTGCTATGTGCCCTCTGCTCCGTGCCCTGATGTGCTATGTGCCCCGTGCCCTGATGTGCCCTGTGCCCTGATGTGCTATGTGCCCTGATGTACTATGTGCCCCGTGCCCTGATGTGCTATGTGCCCTGATGTGCTATGTGCCCTGTGCCCTGATGTGCTATGTGCCCTGATGTGCTATGTGCCCTGATGTGCTATGTTCCCCATGCCCTGATGTGCTATGTGCCCTGTGCCCTGATGTGCTATGTGCCCCGTGTCCTGATGTGCTATGTGCCCTGATGTGCTATGTACCCCGTGCTCTGATGTGCGATGTGCCCTGATGTGCTATGTGCCCTGACGTGATCTGATGTGCCCCGAGCCCTGATGTGCCCAGTGCCCTGATGTGCCCCGATGTGCCACGTGCCCCGATGTGATGGGCCCTGATGTGCTGTGCCCTGTACCCTGATGTGATGTGCCCTGATGTGCCCTGTACGTTTTGTGCCCTCATGTGCCCCGTGCCCTGATGTACCCTGTGCCCCGATGTGCTGTGCCTCAATGTGGTGTGCCCTGATGTGCTGTGATGGGCCCTGATGTGCTGTGCCCTGTACCCTGATGTGATGTGCCCTGTACGTGTTGTGCCCTCATGTGCCCCGTGCCCTGATGTGCTGGGCCCTGTACCTTGATGTGCTGTGCCCTGTACCCTGATGTGCTGTACCTTGATGTGCTGTGCCCTGATGTGCTGAGCTCTGTACCGTGCACTGTACCCTGATGTGTTGTGCCCTGGGCCGGTCTGGATTAAGTCCAGGGCCACATTTTTGTCCCAGTCCAGCCCTGCACTTATACCCCTTCAGGTTGTCACCAGGTTACGAGTACGTGATGTATGTGCACTGAAAAATACTTTTTGTCAATCATAACCTGTGTTTATTCAACTGTTATTCATATCCTTTTCATTGTGTTATTCTTTATCTCAGTAAACATTTCTGAGTGGTTCAGTGATACTGTGTGAGTTTCTCATTACTAACGTGACATTTCAGAATGGAAACCAAGGTGTCACAGGTAAGAGAGGATCTACAGAGTCGGGTTGGCCAGTGGGGTATAGAGTCAATCAGCAGCCCCCATGGGGGTACCGCTACATAATGTTTGGGGGTTCTAAGTAATTTTCTATCAAAAAAATTAGGGCTGTTACTGATTAAAATTTTCGTGTTCGATTCATCGTTTTTTTTAAATCGATTAATCGACTAATTTCGATTAATTATAAC
The DNA here is from genome assembly GCA_029206835.1 of Rana muscosa. Lineage (NCBI taxonomy): Eukaryota > Metazoa > Chordata > Amphibia > Anura > Ranidae > Rana > Rana muscosa. The sequence goes on along the minus strand of CM055118.1, from coordinate 601,876,038 downwards.
ACACATAGATCCAACTACTTTTAGCTGATCTCCTTGCAGGCTGATTCCCAGTGCAGCTACCAACCACTGGAAAAATCGATAGCAGGATACAAAAAACACACAAAGGCAGTGCTCAATGGGAATAGCATTAAAACTTTTATAGTCTTCAAGTAGGTAACAAAATAAATATTGCACTGGAGATAAAATCGATGCAGCTACATAAACTGTAAAAATGGTGCGAGTAATACCAAATGGTAGCAAAAGCAGTCCTAAAAACATGCAGCTAAGTATGATACTGGTATAAAAAGGTGTACAACGATACCACTGCTGAATCCAGATGAGGAGGGGTTAACATCAGTCCATCGGCATGTAGATGTCCCGTGAAGGGAACTATCACAACTCCCAGTGGATGGCTGTAGATTCACAGGTTGATAGAGGGAAGTGATAGAGGGAAGTGTAACAGCCCTTGCGTGTGGCAGATAGTAAGGTCCCGCCGGCATGCAGATATGAAGGCACAGCAAAGGAGCCCTTCAGATGGACACGGCAAGCCCAAAGAATTTTGATCGATCAAAAGAATTTTGATCGATCAAAACAATTAATTGATTAATCGAGGAATTAATAGTTAATTTCCACAGCCCTAAAAAAAAAAAGATTTTAACATGTAAACAACTGGTTTGAAAAACAGGCTTGGGCTGAAGTGGTTAAGGTAGGCTAAGTTCATATATTTACAGTGACATTTTTTTTTTTTATCTAAAAATATTTTATGGATACAAGAGTGCTTTTGTTTGTTCGGATTGGAACACCCACAGGGCCCTGAGGGTTTGTAAAGACTTAACTGTTTGTTCTTTTCTTTTTCTCTTATACGTTTTTCAATATACCTCAATCCTAGAAACTGAAAGTTGCTTGGTTATGTATACATTGTACTGATAGCATAACATGGAATGTCAAATGTTTTCCCCTCCCTGTATACTGAATATTATATACCATGTACTGTTAAAGACAAAATAAAAACTTTTTTTCTGATAAAAGAAAAAAAAAAGAATGCTTTTGTTTTATTTAACCATGCCACTTTAGGCCCCTCCCACTGTTAATGCAATTTAGACATACCCACTGTTTGCCATGGCGCGCATAGCTTGCCACATTTAGGGATGAGCTCGGTGTTCGAGTCGAACATACGTTCGACTCGAACATCGGCTGTTCGATCGTTCGACGAAGATCGAACGATTTGGGCCGTTCGCGCCTAATTCGAGTGACGCGAACGGCCCACAATGCACTACGCCATCGCAGTGTCATCCAGGCGCTGTGATTGGCCAAGCATGCACTGTGACCCCGCATGCTTGGCCAATCACAGCGCCGGCAGCGAGGAGAGCAATGATTGGCCACAGGCAGGATGCCTGTGGCCAATTATTGCTGAGGGTGTTTAGTACACGCCCCACACTATAAAAGGCCGCCAGCACGGCGGCCTAGTGTAGTGTGTTCCGGAGCAGGGAAAGAGAAGCATAGGCAGGGACAGTGACATTTTTTTTTCTTGCTTAACCTGGATTCCTTTAGTTTAGGGAAAGAGAAGGATAGGTAGGGAGAGTGTCAGTGTGTTTTACTGTGCTAATCCTTGTTTCTAGGGACAGGGAAGGACAGTGAGGGAAATTCTCCTTGTGCTATAGTGTGCTAAAAAAAATTGATCATCAACCATCTTTAAAAAAACATTTTTTCTAGGGACAGAAAACTATAGGTAGGGAGAGTGTCAGTTTCTTTCACTGTGCTAATCCTTGTTTCTAGGGACAGGGAAGGACAGTGAGGGAAATTCTCCTTGTGCTATACTGTGCTAAAGCATTGATCATCAACCATCTTTAAAAAAACATTTTTTCTAGGTACAGAAAACTATAGGTAGGGAGAGTGTCAGTGTGTTTTACTGTGCTAATCCTTGTTTCTAGGGACAGGGAAGGACAGTGAGGGAAATTCTCCTTGTGCTATACTGTGCTAAAGCATTGATCATCAACCATCTTTAAAAAAACATTTTTTCTAGGGACAGAAAACTATAGGTAGGGAGAGTGTCAGTGTGTTTCACTGTGCTAATCCTTGTTTCTAGGGACAGGGAAGGACAGTGAGGGAAATTCTCCTTGTGCTATACTGTGCTAAAGCATTGATCATCAACCATCTTTAAAAAAACATTTTTTCTAGGGACAGAAAACTATAGGTAGGGAGAGTGTCAGTGTGTTTTACTGTGCTAATCCTTGTTTCTAGGGACAGGGAAGGACAGTGAGGGAAATTCTCCTTGTGCTATAGTGTGCTAAAGCATTGATCATCAACCATCTTTAAAAAAACATTTTTTCTAGGGACAGAAAACTATAGGTAGGGAGAGTGTCAGTTTCTTTCACTGTGCTAATCCTTGTTTCTAGGGACAGGGAAGGACAGTGAGGGAAATTCTCCTTGTGCTATAGTGTGCTAAAGCATTGATCATCAACCATCTTTAAAAAAACATTTTTTCTAGGGACAGACGACTATAGGTAGGGAGAGTGTCAGTTTCTTTCACTGTGCTAATCCTTGTTTCTAGGGACAGGGAAGGACAGTGAGGGAAATTCTCCTTGTGCTATACTGTGCTAAAGCATTGATCATCAACCATCTTTAAAAAAACATTTTTTCTAGGGACAGAAAACTATAGGTAGGGAGAGTGTCAGTGTGTTTTACTGTGCTAATCCTTGTTTCTAGGGACAGGGAAGGACAGTGAGGGAAATTCTCCTTGTGCTATACTGTGCTAAAGCATTGATCATCAACCATCTTTAAAAAAACATTTTTTCTAGGGACAGAAAACTATAGGTAGGGAGAGTGTCAGTGTGTTTTACTGTGCTAATCCTTGTTTCTAGGGACAGGGAAGGACAGTGAGGGAAATTCTCCTTGTGCTATAGTGTGCTAAAGCATTGATCATCAACCATCTTTAAAAAAACATTTTTTCTAGGGACAGAAAACTATAGGTAGGGAGAGTGTCAGTTTCTTTCACTGTGCTAATCCTTGTTTCTAGGGACAGGGAAGGACAGTGAGGGAAATTCTCCTTGTGCTATACTGTGCTAAAGCATTGATCATCAACCATCTTTAAAAAAACATTTTTTCTAGGGACAGAAAACTATAGGTAGGGAGAGTGTCAGTGTGTTTTACTGTGCTAATCCTTGTTTCTAGGGACAGGGAAGGACAGTGAGGGAAATTCTCCTTGTGCTATAGTGTGCTAAAGCATTGATCATCAACCATCTTTAAAAAAACATTTTTTCTAGGGACAGAAAACTATAGGTAGGGAGAGTGTCAGTTTCTTTCACTGTGCTAATCCTTGTTTCTAGGGACAGGGAAGGACAGTGAGGGAAATTCTCCTTGTGCTATACTGTGCTAAAGCATTGATCATCAACCATCTTTAAAAAAACATTTTTTCTAGGGACAGAAAACTATAGGTAGGGAGAGTGTCAGTGTGTTTTACTGTGCTAATCCTTGTTTCTAGGGACAGGGAAGGACAGTGAGGGAAATTCTCCTTGTGCTATACTGTGCTAAAGCATTGATCATCAACCATCTTTAAAAAAACATTTTTTCTAGGGACAGAAAACTATAGGTAGGGAGAGTGTCAGTTTCTTTCACTGTGCTAATCCTTGTTTCTAGGGACAGGGAAGGACAGTGAGGGAAATTCTCCTTGTGCTATACTGTGCTAAAGCATTGATCATCAACCATCTTTAAAAAAACATTTTTTCTAGGGACAGAAAACTATAGGTAGGGAGAGTGTCAGTTTCTTTCACTGTGCTAATCCTTGTTTGTAGGGACAGGGAAGGACAGTGAGGGAAATTCTCCTTGTGCTATACTGTGCTAAAGCATTGATCATCAACCATCTTTAAAAAAACATTTTTTCTAGGGACAGAAAACTATAGGTAGGGAGAGTGTCAGTGTGTTTCACTGTGCTAATCCTTGTTTCTAGGGACAGGGAAGGACAGTGAGGGAAATTCTCCTTGTGCTATACTGTGCTAAAGCATTGATCATCAACCATCTTTAAAAAAAACATTTTTTCTAGGGACAGAAAACTATAGGTAGGGAGAGTGTCAGTGTGTTTCACTGTGCTAATCCTTGTTTCTAGGGACAGGGAAGGACAGTGAGGGAAATTCTCCTTGTGCTATACTGTGCTAAAGCATTGATCATCAACCATCTTTAAAAAAACATTTTTTCTAGGGACAGAAAACTATAGGTAGGGAGAGTGTCAGTGTGTTTTACTGTGCTAATCCTTGTTTGTAGGGACAGGGAAGGACAGTGAGGGAAATTCTCCTTGTGCTATACTGTGCTAAAGCATTGATCATCAACCATCTTTAAAAAAACATTTTTTATAGGGACAGAAAACTATAGGTAGGGAGAGTGTCAGTGTGTTTTACTGTGCTAATCCTTGTTTGTAGGGACAGGGAAGGACAGTGAGGGAAATTCTCCTTGTGCTATACTGTGCTAAAGCATTCCTCATCAACCATCTTTGAAATCCTTGTTTTTTGGACAGTCAGGGAAATTGTCGTTGTGCTATTCTGTGCGAAAGCAATCATCCTCAACCATATTTAGAAATCCTTAAGTAAAGGGACAGAGAAGGACACCTGAAGGTAGCCCTTATTGCTTTTTTCCCATCTCCCTGCAGGCCATCTATTAGATTGTCTGGAAGGCAAACAAGGAGAGGCAGACAGTCAGGAGGCAATAAAAGAGGGCAAGCAGGCTCTGTGTCTGGGGGCAACAGTGCTGGTCGTGGACGTGGTGCATTGTCATCAGCACATGGCCATGGGACACGCTTGTCCTTCTTTTCGGCAGCTGGACATGTTGAGCCACATCATGCCGAAGACTTGGTAGAGTGGATGACCAAGCCCTCCTCCTCCTCCTCATCCTCTCTCACCCAGGCTCAGGGTACTGGCAAAGCAGCTGCCAAAGCGTCCTCTTCCCTGGTATCAATGTCAGACTCATCATCAGTCACTCCTTCCCTAGACCCACCATGTCCTCCTCCTGAGGAGTCCCCCGAACTGTTTGAGCACAGTGTTGGGTACATGCTCCAGGAGGATGCCCAGCGTTTCGAAGGGTCTGATGATGAAACCCAGCTACAGGAAGGCAGTAGCATGAGAGCAGACAGAGGGGATGCTCAAGAAGGACACCAATCTGGCAGTCATGTTCCAGCAGCTGCAGCATACTGCCAGATTGGCTCCAGTGATGAGGAGGGAGGGGATGATGAGGTCACTGACTCCACGTGGGTGCCTAATAGGAGAGAGGAGGAGGAGGAGGATGAGGAGGAGGCACATCTCCAACGAGGCAGGATGCCCTTTGGTGGCCAGCGTAAGGGCAGTACACCGACGGAATCACACCGCAGAGCTCCGCCTGTGCAGGGCGCTGCCTCTGCCCGTCATTCAAAAAGTTCTTTGGTGTGGGCCTTTTTTGAGGCTAGTGCATCAGATCGCACAGCTGCTGTTTGCAACATATGTCTCAAGCGTATATCGCGTGGCCAAAACATCAGCCGCTTGGGTACCACATGCCTGACCAGACATATGTTGACCTGCCATGCAGCTCGTTGGCAAGCCTACCTCAAAGACCCACACCAAAGAACAAAGCGGACCTCTCCTTGCACCGCATCAGCTGGGATCTCCAACCCCACTATAACTTCAGTCCTCTCTGAAACATGCACTGAGAGGAATGAAGGTGTAGAATTAGGTGTGTCACAGCCAAGTACTTGCGGCCACTCTGCTAGCAGTACACCGACGTCCGATTCTAGCAGGAAAATTTCCCTGCCCCAGCTGCTGGACCGTCGAAAGAAGTTCACTCCCAGCCATCCACATGCCCAGCGGTTGAATGCTAGCTTGGCTAAATTGCTAGCGCTTCAACTGCTGCCTTTTCAGTTGGTAGACTCGGCCCTCTTCCGTGAGTTTGTGCAATGTGCGGTTCCTCAGTGGCAGGTTCCCAAACGCCACTTTTTCTCACGGAAGGCTATTCCGGCTCTCTACCGGCATGTGGAAGGCAATGTCTTGGCCTCGCTGGACAGGGCGGTCAGCGGTAAGGTGCATATTACCGCTGACTCATGGTCCAGCAGGCATGGACAGGGACGTTACCTTTCTTTCACGGCCCATTGGGTCACTCTTTTGGCAGCTGGGAAGGATGCAGGACAAGGTGCAGTAGTGTTGGAGGTTGTTCCACCGCCACGCCTCCAAAATGCTACTACTGGTTGTGACACACCTCTCTCCTCCACCCCCTCCTCTTCTTCTTCCTCCATGTCCTCTTCCTGTGCTTTGTCCTCTGAACCAGCGGTGCTCCGTAGCCGTTCAAGGGGCTACGCAAGTACGCAGGCAAAAAGATGCCATGCCGTGCTTGCGCTGGTGTGTTTGGGGGACAGAAGCCACACTGGGGCAGAGGTCCTGTCTGCTCTGCAGGGCCAGGCCGAGAGGTGGTTGACGCCACGCCAGCTTAAGCCAGGAATGGTGGTTTGCGACAATGGCACCAACCTCCTCTCCGCCCTCCGACAGGGACAACTGACTCATGTGCCCTGTGTGGCTCATGTCCTTAACCTGGTGGTGCAGCGGTTCTTGGGCAGGTACCCGGGCTTACAGGATGTCCTGAGGCAGGCCAGGAAAGTCTGTGTGCATTTCCGCAGATCTTATAATGCCAGTGCTCGCCTGGCTGAGCTGCAAAAGGAGTTGAACCTGCCCAAGAACCGCCTTATATGTGACATGCCCACCAGGTGGAACTCAACGTTGGCCATGCTGCAGCGGCTGCACACGCTGCAGAGGGCCATCAATGAGTACCTGTGCGACTACGGCGCCAGGACAGGGTCAGGGGAGCTTGGTTTTTTTTCTCCACGCCAGTGGGGCATGATCAGGGATGCATGCACTGTCCTGGCACCATTTGAGGAGGCCACGAGGATGGTGAGCAGTGACAGTGCATGCATCAGTGACACTGTACCTCTTGTCCACCTGTTGGAGCACACGCTGCGTGGAATAATGGACAGGGCACTTGAGGCAGAACAGAGGCAGGAAGAGGAGGACTTCCTTGCCTCTCAAGGCCCCCTTTACCCAGACAGTGTTCCTTCTGTCCCACCCATCGCACAGGAAGAGGAGGAGGAGGAGGAGGATTGTGTCAGCATGGAGGTGGAGGCTGGCACTCAGCATCATCAGCAGCAGTCTTTTAGGGATGATTTACAGTCCCAAGAAACCAGTGGACTTGTACGTGGCTGGGAGGAGGTGGCTGCGGATCATGTCGTCCTTAGTGACCCAGAGGACTCCGGAGCGAATGCCTCAGCAAACCTACGCTGCATGGCCTCCCTGATCCTGCAAAGTCTGTGGAAGGATCCTCGTATTCTTCGGATCAAGGAGAGGGACCATTACTGGCTGGCCACTCTCCTTGATCCACGGTACAAGGGTAAGGTTGCGGACCTTATGTTACCGTCGCAGAGGGAGCAGAGGATGAGACAACTCCGGGAGGCCTTGCAGAAAGGTCTGTGCAACGCGTTCCCAGAGACTGGGAGGTTACAAACTCCTGGTCCTGGACAACGAGTTGCTGAGGCTTCGGCCAGTCAAAGAAGGAGCGGTGGGGAAGGTGGCCATCTGACCGATGCGTTCAGACAATTCTTTAGTCCGCAGCCCCAAAGTATGATCGGTTCCAGCAACCATCGCCAGCGTCTGATAAACATGGTGCAGGAATATCTAGGGGCAAGGTCAGACTTGGACACCTTCCCCACCGAAAATCCTCTGGCTTACTGGGTCTTGAGGATGGATCACTGGCCAGAGCTTGCACAGTATGCAATTGAGCTACTGGCCTGTCCTGCATCCAGCGTTCTTTCGGAACGCACATTCAGTGCTGCTGGAGGATTTGTCACGGATCACAGGGTGCGCCTGTCCACCGACTCGGTTGATCGACTGACTTTCATCAAGATGAACCAGTCTTGGATCACCACCAGCTACCACACACCTGATGCTGATATAACAGACTAATTGATTTTAACATGTCACATCCCTTCAAGACTGATGCTGAGTGCCTGTGCTGTTATGTTGACTGGCTATCCTCCTCCTCCGAGTCCTCAATGATACGATTGATGATGATAGCTTGGAAGATCATTTTTGTTTATGGGTGCCGCCACCAGTGGCTAAGGCCCAATTTTTCAGCCCCTGTTTAACAGGGGCGTGTAATTACAATTTTTGAAGCAATACTTTGCAACAGGGCTCATTGCTGTGCTCCAAGTACAGTATCTGTGAGGGGTTGGAGTGTTGTGCCACCAGTGCCTAAGGCCCAATTTTTCAGCCCCTGTTTAACAGGGGCGTGTCATTACAATTTTTGAAGCAATACTTTGCAACAGGGCTCATTGCTGTGCTCCAAGTACAGTATCTGTGAGGGGTTGGAGTGTTGTGCCACCAGTGCCTAAGGCCCAATTTTTCAGCCCCTGTTCAACAGGGGCATGTAATTACAATTCTTGATCTAATAATTCACAGCAGGGCCCATTGCTGCACCCACCAAGAGTAACTCTGAGGGCTTACAGTGTTGTGGCAACGCCACCACCACCACCACCACGAAAGGCCCAATTTTTCAGCCCCTGTTCAAAAGGGGCATGTAATTACAATTCTTGATCTAATAATTCACAGCAGGGCCCATTCCTGCACCCACCAAGAGTAACTCTGAGGGCTTACAGTGTTGTGGCAACACCACCACCACCACCACGAAAGGCCCAATTTTTCAGCCCCTGTTCAACAGGGGCATGCAATTACAATTCTTGATCTAATAATTCACAGCAGGGCCCATTGCTGCACCCACCAAGAGTAACTGTCAGGGCTTACAGTGTTGTGGCACCAGCACCACCATCAAAGGCCCAATTTTTACTACCACTGTTCAACAATTATATGTAATTACAATTCCTGATATAATAGTTGACAGCAGGGCGTTCCAGCACCAACCAAGAGTAACTGTGAGTGCTTACAGTGTTGTGCCAACACCAACAACTAAGGGGCCTATTTCTGCAGAGTATATACGGCAGGTCCCTACTTTCAAACATCCAACTTACAAACGACTCCTACTTGCAAACGCAAGAAGACAACAGGAAGTGAGAGGAAATCTACCCCTAGGAAGGAAAATTCTCTCCTGTAAGAATTAATATGGGAGAAAGGTGTCTCCTCTGTACTGATGCTTTATCACCAATCCTTGTTTCAAGAAAAACACCACATTTCAAAAACAGTTGTCATTGGGACGGAAAGTGAGGTGAAATGTTCTGAACAGGGGCACAGACAGCAAAACAAATGTTACAGGGGTGATAACCCTTACCTATGTTTTCCAAAAAGTTTAAAAATAGATTTTTGGGCTGGAGCTACACTTAAACAATGTACCTGTTCAAAATTACAAACAGATTCTACATAAGAACAAACCTACAGTCCCTGTCTTGTATGCACCGCCTGTATACGGCTGTTCAGAGTATATAGGGCCTTTTTTATTTTATGTGCGGGGTTCCCCTTAATATCCATACAAGACCCAAAGGGGCTGGTAATGGGCTGGGGTGGGGGGGGGGTCATGGGGTAGCTATGCCATTTTTCTTAAAGATTTTCATCCATATTACCGGGACCAGACATTACATTAAAGCCGCAAGCAGTTTTAAATGGCTTTTTTTTCCTTTAGAAGTGTCATTTTGTGCAGGGACAGTTCTAAACACGGGAAACACGTGGCACTTCACAGGCATACTTTAGACACCCCCCAGGTACGATATTTAAAGGAATATTTGACTTTTTTTTTTTTCACTTTATGCATCATTAAAATGACTGCTCCCGAAAAACGACCGTTTTTAAAACTTCTTTTTGCATTGATACATGTCCCCTGGTGCAGAACCCGGGTTCCCAAACCCTTTTTAGGACAATAACATGCATAATAGTCGTTATAATTAGCACTTTAGAATTCGAACGTTCGCATCCATTGTATTTAATAGGGTTCTAATGTTCGTACGAACTTTCGGTCCGTTCGCGGGTTCTGGTGCGAACCGAACCCGGGGGTGTTCGGCTCATCACTAGCCACATTACTACTCTCCTTGGGGCACCCAACAGTGCCCCAGGTCTTTTACAATCCTATAGTGTATACAGTGGAACCTCGGATTACGAGCATAATCCGTTCCAGGAGAATGCTCATAATCCAAAGTACTTGCATATCAAAGCGAGTTTCCCCATTGAAGTCAATGGAAACAAAAATAATTTGTTCTGCATTGACTTCAATGGCATGCAATACCACATACGGCCAGAGGCAGGGGGTCGCCGTAGAGCCTCGGAAATGGCCGAAAAGGCCCAAGGACACCTCGGCTGACCTCGGCAGCACTCATACAGCCACAGACCATGACACTCCCACCACAATGCTTGACTGTAGGCAAGACACACTTGTCTTTGTACTCCTCACCTGGTTGCCGTCACACACGCTTAACACCATCTGAACCAAATAAGTTTATCTTGGTCTCATCAGATCACAGGACATGGTTCCAGTAATCCATGTCCTTAGTCTGCTTTTCTTCAGCAAACAGTTTTCGGGCTTTCTTGTGCATCATCTTTAGAAGAGGCTTCCTTCTGAGACGACAGCCATGCAGGCCAGTTTGATGCAGTGTGCGGTGTATGGTCTGAGCACTGACAGGCTGACCCTCCCACCCCTTCAACCTCTGCAGCAATGCTGGCAGCACTCATACGTCTATTTCCCAAAGACAACCTCTGTATAGGATGCTGAGCACATGCACTCAACTTCTTTGGTCGACCATGGCAAGGCCTGTTCTGAGTGGAACCTGTCCTGTTAAACCACTGTATGGTCTTGGCCACCATACTACAGCTCAGTTTCCGGGTCTTGGAAATCTTCTTATAGCCTAGGCCATCTTTATGTAGAGCAACAATTATTTTTTTCAGATCCTCAGAGAGTTCTTTGCCATGAGGTGCAATGTTGAACTTCCAGTGACCAGTATGAGAAAATGAGAGCGATAACACCAAATTTAACACACCTGCTCCCCATTCATACCTAAGAACTTGTAATACTAACAAGTCACATGACACCGGGGAGGGAAAATGGCTAATTGGGCCCAATTTGGACATTTTCACTTAGGCGTGTACTCACTTTTGTTGCGAGCGGTTTAGAAATTAATGGCTGTGTGTTGAGTTATTTTGAGGGGACAGCAAATTTACACTTTATACAAGCTGTACACTCACTACTTTACATTGTAGCAAAGTGTCACATGAAAAGATATAATAAAATGATTACAAAAATGTGAGGGGTGTACTCACTTTTGTGAGATAATATATATATACACAGTCTTGTATATACAGTAAGACACCGCCTGAAGTGTATTAGAAATAGTACACCACAGAATGCACTGTAGATATAGGCTACACTAGATGCAGAGTATATATATGTATACGAGACTGTGTATATATATATATATTAGGGCTGTTGCTGATTAAAATTTTCGTGTTCGATTAATCTATTTTTTTGTTAATCGATTAATCGACTAATTTAGATTAATTATAACGCACATACAGATCCAACTACTTTTAGCTGATCTCCTTGCAGGCTGATTCCCAGTGCAGCTACCAACCACTGGAAAAATCGATAGCAGGATACAAAAAACACACAAAGGCAGCGCTCGATGGGAATAGAATTAAAACTTTTATAGTCTTCTAGTAGGTAACAAAATAAATATTGCACTGGAGATAAAATCGATGTAGCTACATAAACTGTAAAAATGGTGCGAGTAATACCAAACAGTAGCAAAAGCAGTCATAAAAACATGTAGCTAAGTATGATACTGGTATAAAAATGTGTACAACGATACCACTGCTGAATCCAGATGAGGAGGGGCTAACATCAGTCCGTCGGCATGTAAATCTCCCGTGAAGGGAACTATCACAACTCCTAGTGGATGGCTGTAGAATCCCAGGTTGATAGAGGGAAGTGATAGAGGGAAGTGTAACAGCCCTTGCGTGTGGCAGATAGTAAGGTCCCGCCGGCATGCAGATATGAAGGCACAGCAAAGGAGCCCTTCAGATGGACACGGCAAGCCCTGCCGGTGTCCGTGACGTCCCCGGATCTCCGACGGAACTCCCTGAAGACCCGTAAGCCGGCAGAGAGGTGAGTATCGATCAAAAGAATTTTGATCGATCAAAAAAATTAATCGAGGAATTAATAGTTAATTTCCACAGCCCTAATAAATATATATATATATATTAATACACTGACTGAATATAGAGTAAACACTGAATTTATAGGCTGTGCTAAATGCAGAGTATAAATGATATATATATATATACATGTATGTATATATATATATATATATATATATATATACTAGACTGACTGTGTATATATATCAAATACACTGCACTAACTGAATAACCTGTAACTCAAGCTATCTCTCTGTCCACGCCATGAACACTACACAGGGCCGCCGTGTAAGCTGCCTTATATAGTGTGGGGCGTGGACTTAGTCCCCCTGAGCCATGATTGGCCAAAGGCACCCTGCCTTTGGCCAATTATGGCTCTCTTAGCAGAGGGCGCTGTGATTGGCCAAAGCATGCAGGTCAGATGCATGCTTTGGTCAATCAGCATACAGCAATGCACTGCGATCTCGCAGTGCATTATGGGGCGTTCCGCGGCGCTTGAATTTGCCGCAAACGACCCATAATGTTCGCTGTTCTGCGAATGGGCGAACACCCAATGTTCAAGTCGAACCGATGTTTGACCCGAACATCAAGCTCATCCCTACCTATCAGTGCGGCCTACCAGTGCCCATCAGTGCCACCTGTAGCGCTATACAAGTCATTCATTCATTCACCTACCAATGTCCATCGGTGTCGCTTACCAGTGTTCATCAGTGTCGCCTATCAGTGCCCATCAGTGTCGCCTATCAGTGCCGCCTATCAGTGCAGCTTTATCAGTGCCCATCAATGCCGCCTCCTCAGTGCCCATCAATGAATGAGAAAAATGACCTGTTTGCAAAATTGCATAACAAACTATTTTTTTTTTCACATTTTTCAGTCTTTATTAGCTTATTTAGCAAAAAAAAAAACAGCGGTGATTAAATACCACCAAAAGAAAGCTCTATTTGTGTGATTTTTTTTTTTTTTTTAAAGATTTAGCTTGGGTACAGTGTTGCATGACCGCGCCATTGTCATTCAAAGTGCGACAGCACTGAAAGCTTAAAATTGGCCTGGGCAGGAAGGAAGTGATAGTGCCCAGTAGGAAAGTGGTTAAAGCGGAGTTCCACGCAAATTGACAAGTGTAGCTTATATGAATCAGTATAATGCGTACATAATACATTGACACTCCAAAAAAAAATTCCCCATCACAATACCTGAATTATGACATCTGAAGGGCTACTTCCGGTGTCTCTCTCCCGCGGGAGTAGGCGTTCTCCTGCGCCGCACTGTCTCCTGGGAGCAAAGTGTCATGCATCCCATGACTCAGTGCGGCTCGAAGCCCAGGCAAATCGACCGTTGTCATGGTAACCATGAAGTTTACGGCGCGGCTCGCCGTTAACACGGCGCATGCGCGGGATCGAGCAGCGAATGGTGGGTGATATGCATTCACTGCTTTCCGGAAATAGGTGCTTGTGGGCTTCACAATGCCCACAAGCAAAATGGAAACGTCTGACAGCAGATTATCTAAGTTATCCTTGCTCATAAAAATGGACAGCGGCGGTTTGAAAACATCTAAGTATTGAGTATGGTAATATAGTGCGGAATGCAAAAGTATGACAAAAAAAAAACGGCCGTGGAACCTCCGCTTTAAGGTGGACTTTTTCAGACTTCACGCAGGATTTGGTGGACCGCCTGTGAATCTAATCTGGGCACATTCATTCATCCTTACTCTGAAACACTGAATTAATATTGCACTTGCATCATACAATCATGTGTATGTCATTCCTTTTCTTGTCTTGTATATTGAGCTTCAGTGTAGTGAATTCAGACAAATTAGACATTAACTTTTATTACATCATTTTTCAGTGATGCTAAAATAAAAGCAGATGGAGACACAACTCTTTTTTTTTTTTTTTTTGCTGTTTACAGTTTATATTTCATCACCGTCATCTGCTGACAGGGAGGAGTTGCCTATTGCCGGGAAATCAGAAGATTCAGATGAAGGCTTAGAAGACAGCCATGGCATCCAAAGTCGTCGGATCAGGTAAGAAAATTGTTGAACAAAGTCCTAGTTCTATTTACTATAACCAGAAGCATACATAACTAGGACAAGTGTCAACTTTAGATAATTCATTTCAGGAAAAAAAAGTATAGTTAACATAGAATATAATATAAATAATGAGTTGTTCTCATTCTACTGTAGTTTACACATTGTAAAAGAATGTGTTTCCTTTTTGTTGTAATGAATTCTTGGAATGTTTGGATATGTTTTTTGTAAATAAAAGCTGTAATAATTATCATAAACAGTATTTTCAGATTTGTGATTAGAAATAAAGGGATTTTTATAACAGCTTACCTGTAAAATCCTTTTCTTGGAGTACATCACGGGACACAGAGCGACTTAGTCATTACTAATGGGTTATATAGTTTACCTTCAGGTGCTGGCACTGGCAACTTCCAAACCGGAAGTACCCTCCCCTATATAAGCCCCTCCCATCCGGGAGCACCTCAGTTTTGTAGCAAAGCAATAAGTGTCCCAAAAAGAGGGGTGGGAGCTCTGTGTCCCGTGATGTACTCCAAGAAAAGGATTTTACAGGTAAGCTGTTATAAAAATCCCTTTTTCTTTTTCGTACATCACGGGACACAGAGCGACTTAGTCATTACTAATGGGACGTCCCAAAGCAATGCCAAATGAGGGGGGGGATACATAAGCTGGGCGCCATCAGGCATGAGGATCTTTTGCGGCCTGCAACACACTGCGCCCAAAGGCGACATCCTCCTGACTTCTAACGTCTACCTGGTAGAATCTAGTAAACGTGTGTACTGAAGACCATGTTGCGGCCTTACAGACTTGAGCCAGGGAGGCCTGGTGATGCACTGCCCATGAAGTTCCAACTGCTCTTGTGGAGTGCGCCCTAACTTTGAACGGAGGCGGTCTCTTTCTCAAGCCATAGGCTTGTATTATGACCTGTCGAATGTCTAAAGTAGATTTTGATGCTGCCTGACCCTTTCTAGGGCCTTCCGGCAGAATAAACAAAGTATCCGTTCTGCGAATCTGAGCAGTGGCTTTTAGATAAGCTTTAACTGCTCTTACTACATCCAAAGAATGCAATAACTTTTCCTCTACCGAGCTAGGTTTGGGGAAAAAAGAAGGAAGAACCACATCTTGGTTCAAATGAAACCTCGATACCACCTTAGGAAGAAAGGCTGGATGAGGACGTAATACTACTCTGTCCTTATGGACAACCAGATATGGCTCCTTACAGGACAAGGCGGCTAATTCCGATACTCTTTTAGCCGAACAAATGGCTACTAAGAAAATCAATTTCCTGGTGAGAAGAACCAAGGAAATGTGTTGCAATGGTTCAAACGGTTGTTTCTGTAGAACCGACAGAACCAGGTTTAAGTCCCATGGACAGATGGGAATACTAACCGGAGGGCTAATACGCATCACTCCTTGTATGAAAGCTTTGACTAGTGAATGCGAAGCCAAGGGCCTTTGAAAAAATATTGACAAGGCCGAAATCTGACCCTTGATAGTACTCAAGGCCAGCTTCCTATCTACAGCCCACTGTAGGAAGTCCAAAATCCTACCTATCATGTACTTACGTGGATGCCATTTCCTGGCCTCACACCACGTAATGTACGCCTTCCAGACCCTATAATAGATCTGCCTGGATACCGGCTTCCTGGCATTGATCATGGTAGATACCACAGAATTAGAGAGCCCTCTCTTTTTCAGAATGTGGGCTTCAATAGCCAGGCCGTCAAACCTAGGGCTGGTAAGGAAGGGTGGTATATCGGTCCTTGCGACAGCAGGTCCGGACGATGTGGGAGGGTCCAAGGACTCCTCACTGACATTTTTACAATCTCCGCGTACCATGCCCTTCGGGGCCACGCTGGAGCCACCAGAATCACTGGTTTCTTTTCTACCCTGATTCTGCGGATTAATCGCGGTAACAATTGTGGCGGTGGGAATGCATATATCAGCTTGAACTGATCCCAAGGGAACACTAGGGCATCCGAGCCGCAAGCTAGGGGATCCCTTGTGCGAGACACAAATCTGTCCACCTTTGCGTTGAATCTGGATGCTAGCAGATCTACATCCGGTGTTCCCCACCGCTGGCATATTGCCTGGAAAACCTCGGGGTGAAGAGACCATTCCCCCGGGCATAATTGTTGGCGACTTAAAAAGTCCGCTCTCCAATCTTCCACTCCTGGGATGAAAACCGCGGATATGGCTGGGATATATCTTTCTGCCCTCTCCAGGATGCAATCTGCTTCCCTCTGGGCTGCACGACTCCTGGTGCCACCCTGGTGATTGATATATGCCACTGCTGTGGCATTGTCTGATTGAATTCTGACAGGGGACCCTTGGAGTTTGGATGTCCATGCTACTAGGGCATACCGGGCTGCTCGTATCTCTAAGAGATTGATGGGCAGGGCCTTTTCTGCTTCTGACCACTTGCCCTGGAGAGACCATTGCTCCAGTACTGCCCCCAGCCTATGAGGCTGGCATCTGTAGTGACCACCTTCCAAGAAACCGGACTGAAGGGTTTCCCTTTTTCCAGATTCTGCACCAACCACCAATGGAGGCTCTTGCGAACGGAAGGGGACAGGGACATTGGTAAGTCTAAAGCCTGAACTTTTTTGTTCCAGGCTGACAGTATGGCCCTTTGCAAATTCCTTGAATGGAATTGACCGTAGGGTACTGCTTCGAATGAAGCCACCATTTTTCCCAGCAGCCTCATGCACAGGCGTATGGATGGTTTTCTTTTTGTACCCACTAAGTGGGTCAAATCTTTTAAAGACGACACCTTCTCTGGAGGTAAGAAAATCTTTCTCTGATTTGAATCCAGCCTTAGCCCTAAGTATTCCAGACTTTTGACTGGTCTTAGAGCTGACTTGTCCCGGTTGATAATCCAACCGTGATATTCCAGATACTTGATTGTCTTGTGAATAGCTACTTCCAGCTTTTCCACTGAGTGGTCTATTAGTAGCAGGTCGTCTAGATATGCCATTATCGTTACACCTTGTGTTCTTAGATTGGCCAATAGTGGGGCCAGAACCTTTGTGAACACTCGTGGTGCTGTGGCCAGACCGAAAGGTAAGGCTCTGAACTGAAAATGGCGCCCTTCTACTGCAAAGCGTAGAAATTTCTGGTGGGCCGGAAAGATGGGAATATGCAGATAAGCATCCCTTATGTCGATCGAGGCTAACCATTCCTGCCCTTGTAGGGCGGTGGCCACCGATCGGATCGACTCCATCCGAAAAGTCCTGATATTTAGGAACTTGTTTAGCCCTTTTAGATTTAATATGGGCCTCACGTCCCCATTTGGTTTGGGGACTGTGAAAAGGTTCGAGTAAAACCCGAATCCGCTTTCTTCCAGGGGAACCTTCATAATTACACCTTGGAGCAATAGTTGTTCTAGTGCCAGAAGGAGGGATCCTCTCTTCTGGGGATCTCTTGGCACGTTTGACCTCATAAATTGGGCAGGAGGAGTGCCTTTTAACTCCAGCTTGTATCCCAGACTTACTGCGGAGAGCACCCATCTGTCTCTGATGGTGTCCCGCCAGGTCTCTGTGAACAACTGAAGCCTTCCCCCCACCCGATTGAGTGGGGGCAACGCTTCATGACTTGGGGGGAGGTTTTGTACCTCTCTTGATCCAGGGCTTCTTGTTACCCTGTGATTGTCCCTGATTTCTGCCCCCTGAATTTGACCGTGGAGGCCGTCGGAACTGTTTCACAGCCGATGTGCCCGGGACTGGAGAAGTAGGCCTCTTAAAAGAAGGACTTCTACTCTTGTTCTTAACCGGTAAGAGTGAACTTTTACCGGCAGAAATTTTCTGGATATATTTGTCCAGATCTTCTCCAAATAAGCGTTCTCCATGAAATGGAAAGCTAACCAGCAGTTTCTTACAGGGGGCTTCAGCAGACCAGTTTTTGAGCCACAGGAGCCTACGCATATGTACTACAGACAGCGTAAAGCGGGAGGCCTGTTGGATTGTATCCTTTATGGCGTCCACCGCAAAACACAAGGCTCTAGGCAGGTCAGCTAGGGCAAGAGCCTGCTGATCTGGTAAGTCCCTCAAGACTTGTTTCAACTGATCTTTCACTGCTTGGCAGACTCCAATCGCTGCTACCGCAGGTTGTGTCACCATGCTTGCTGTAGAGAAAGCAGATTTTAGTAAAGACTCCAATTTTTTATCTATTGGGTCTTTGAACATTGGAACATTATCTACTGGACATGTCAGTGATTTGTTCACAGAAGAGATGGCTGCGTCCACTGTAGGGACCCTCCATTTTTTTATGAACTTATCCTCCATGGGATAGATCACCGGAAATCTCTTGGGGGGAGCAAATATTTTATCAGGATGCTCCCAATCCTGGTAAATAAGCCCTTCTAATAAAGGGTGGATTGGGAAGGAACAGACAGCCTGGGGAGCTTTTAGCGACCCCAGCGAGGAAACCGTAGTGGTTGATGGTTCCGCCAGAGGCATTTTAAATGCTGATCGGTCCATGTTAGTCAGAGACTGAACCCATAATCTTTCAGCCTGAGATGCTGAGAACGGTTCTTCCACTGTTGATTCCTCCATAACTGAATCAACCTCATCCTGATCCCCCTCAGGTAGGTCGATCTCTGTGTGGGGCTGTTCCTCCACTAACAGGCACTCTGAAGGAGGAGACGGAGATCGGACGCGCTTTCCCTGTGACAGGGAAGCAGCGATCAATGCTGTTAATCTCTCTTCCAATCCTCCCAGAGTTGAGGATAAAACCTCCTCTGTTATATATACAGGAGCAGGTGGACTGGGGACAGCCGCAGCACCAGGCACTCCTGCGGGGTTTCTACGGCTACTGACCTCTGAATTCTCAGGGGAGATTGGTGCAGTACAAGCATGCCAAATATCCTCAGAGCCCGATGGAGACCCCTTTGGCTTCCTGGAAGACTTATTTCCGGAGCGTCTGGACGACATATCCTTTAAGCACAAAGCTGAGGTATTCCCGTCGTCATACACCAATTTTGCTGGCAATAGTCTAACACAGGTGCTGCTATATACCAGCTGGTGTCCACTAAAGTGCCTTTCTATGGGGATGCCTGCATCAACCGCCTCTGTGTGCCACTGTTTGTTGCTAGCTCTGT
Organism: Rana muscosa; assembly: GCA_029206835.1. Taxonomy (NCBI): domain Eukaryota; kingdom Metazoa; phylum Chordata; class Amphibia; order Anura; family Ranidae; genus Rana; species Rana muscosa. The sequence continues at coordinate 601,856,813 of CM055118.1, read as the reverse complement.
TTGCATCCAGCTGACACTTGTACTGTGTCTTTATACAAGCTGGGACACCTGCACATGCGCAGAAGCGCCGTGGCGCGCATCGAGCGTCATCCACCCGCCCCGCCCCTTTTTTTTCATAGGAGGCGCGTGCACGCGCCCGTGCGCCATTGGCGCCCTTTTCGAAAATCAAACAGGGACTAGGAGCCAGGGCCCTTTTTGCCGGAGGGCCTGTGCGGTGGATGAACGCAGCAACAGGGCAGAGGAAGTGGATTCCCACAGAGAAACTTACCAACTGCCTGGATCTTTTGACTTGAGAAAACCAAAGATCCACATGACAAGAAAAATGGACCACAGGGGCCTCTAGTGGTTTAACACAGGTACCGCGGTCCTCCTTTTTTTTTCTTTTTTTTTTCTTGACTACTATTAAAATTTTACATTTTCAGTAGTTACAGGCATACACAGATATTAGCGGGAATACCGTTAGGTAACAGACAGAAAGACAAATTAGGCTTGGGGGTCCCCCAATAGAACCAAGTTCCTGGGGGCCCCCACTTACCTGTTCCCCGCCGCAGGACTCTGTTTGGTCCACAGAAGCCCAAACTTCACCTATCACGGCAGGCATTGTAATTAAACCTTCAGGGACCGGGTTCCCAAGGATTCCACTCCCCTGGACCTGTATAGCACCCTGCACAGACAACATCTTGGTCGTGGGTATGACCAGAGCTCTGGATCCCAGGGTCCAGCCCTCCTAAGAGAGGCATTACAGGCAAAACCTTGCTCTTCTGCTGCAAGGCCCGGGTACCGACCGTTTAGCTATGAAGCTTTTTTGGTGGGATCCGGAACAGCTTACTAAGGCCCGTAAAAGAACCTGTACGCAAGCCCAGTGAAAACACATGTTACTCTTTGGCCAACACCTTAGACACTGGCAAAAAACTGAGGTGCTCCCGGATGGGAGGGGCTTATATAGGGGAGGGTACTTCCGGTTTGGAAGTTGCCAGTGCCAGCACCTGAAGGTAAACTATATAACCCATTAGTAATGACTAAGTCGCTCTGTGTCCCGTGATGTACGAAAAAGAAATGCATTGCGGGTCTTATTTATAGAAGTCAGTATAAAGGAGTTGAACTGGTTACATACAGGTTTCAGTTTTCAGTCTAGTTCTGATTAGATGATAATAATGAAAAGTCCGGAGTGGTTTCTGTTATAGATCTTTATGTTCTTTGTAGGTTATTTTATTTTTCACTATATAATTTCACTGTTAACAGTGGGCACACACCCCTTAAGAACCTGGCACAAAAATGTTTGTCATGCTTTCATTTAACTATTTCACACAGGCATACCTTTTTTTTTTTTTTTTTTTTACAAATGTTTTATTTAATTTTAAAACTTAGAATACAAGCTCAAGAGTACACTGCAGGTAGGTTATACTAGATAGTACGATTTGTAGCTTTAGTCAACAGATGAAATACAATGATGTGTTATACACAATAAGCAGCAATATCTTTGCCGAGATGGCACGTCATAAACCTGTGAATATACGATTTGGTATATGTTTAAAACTTGTCAATGTAATAAAGAGAGAGATTTTGCTAAAAAGAGCAAAACAGGAATGTGTCAAAGATGGGTAGAGGAGAGGGAGGAAGAAGGGGTAGAGAGGGGGTGGGTAGCCGGGAAAGGTAGAGGAGAGGGAGGGAGAAGGTGTAGAGCGGGGTGGGTAGGCGACAAAGTAGAGGAGAGGCAGGAAGAAGGGATAGAGAGGGAGTGGGTATTCGGCCGGGTAGAGGAGGGGGAGGGAGAAGGGGTAGAGAGGGGGTGGGTAGCTGGCACATCAATGAATGAGAAAAATGACCTGTTTGCAAAATTGCATAACAAACTATTTTTTTTTCACATTTTTCAGTCTTTAGTAGCTTATTTAGCAAAAAAAAAAAAAACAGCGGTGATTAAATACCACCAAAAGAAAGCTCTATTTGTGTGAATTTTTTTTTTTTTAAAGATTTAGCTTGGGTACAGTGTTGCATGACCGCGCCATTGTCATTCAAAGTGCGACAGCACTGAAAGCTTAAAATTGGCCTGGGCAGGAAGGAGGTGATAGTGCCCAGTAGGAAAGTGGTTAAAGCGGAGTTCCACGCAAATTGACAAGTGTAGCTTATATGAATCAGTATAATGCGTACATAATACATTGACACTCCAAAAAAAAATTCCCCATCACAATACCTGAATTATGACATCTGAAGGGCTACTTCCGGTGTCTCTCTCCCGCGGGAGTAGGCGTTCTCCTGCGCCGCACTGTCTCCTGGGAGCAAAGTGTCATGCATCCCATGACTCAGTGCGGCTCGAAGCCCAGGCAAATCGACCGTTGTCATGGTAACCATGAAGTTTACGGCGCGGCTCGCCGTTAACACGGCGCATGCGCGGGATCGAGCAGCGAATGGTGGGTGATATGCATTCACTGCTTTCCGGAAATAGGTGCTTGTGGGCTTCACAATGCCCACAAGCAAAATGGAAACGTCTGACAGCAGATTATCTAAGTTATCCTTGCTCATAAAAACGGACAGCGGCGGTTTGAAAACATCTAAGTATTGAGTATGGTAATATAGTGCGGAATGCAAAAGTATGACAAAAAAAAAAACGGCCGCGGAACCTCCGCTTTAAGGTGGACTTTTTCAGACTTCACGCAGGATTTGGTGGACCGCCTGTGAATCTAATCTGGGCACATTCATTCATCCTTACTCTGAAACACTGAATTAATATTGCACTTGCATCATACAATCATGTGTATGTCATTCCTTTTCTTGTCTTGTATATTGAGCTTCAGTGTAGTGAATTCAGACAAATTAGACATTAACTTTTATTACATCATTTTTCAGTGATGCTAAAATAAAAGCAGATGGAGACACAACTCTTTTTTTTTTTTTTGCTGTTTACAGTTTATATTTCATCACCGTCATCTGCTGGCAGGGTAGAGGAGAGGGAGGGAGAAGGGGTAGAGAAGGGGTGGGTAGCCGGCAAGGTAGAGGAGAGAGAGGCAGAAGGGGTAGAGAGGGGGGTGGGTAGCCGGAATTGTAGAGGAGAGGGAGGGAGTAGGGGTAGAGGAGGAGTGGGTAGCCAGCAAGGGGGAGGAGAGGGAGGAAGAAGGGGTAGAGAGGGGGTGGGTAGCCGGAAAGGTAGAGGAGAGGGAAGAAGAAGGGGTAGAGAGGGGGTGGGTAGCCGGAAGGGTAGAGGAGAGGGAGGGAGAAGGGGTAGAGAGGGGGTGGGTAGCTGGCAAGGTAGAGGAGAGGGAGGAAGAAGGGCTAGAGAGGGGGTGGGTAGCTGGCAAGGTAGAGGAGAGGGAAGGAGAGGTATAGAGAGGGGGTGGGTAGCCAGCAGGGTGTAGGTGTTCAGGCTCTATGTTGTATCAGAGAGAGAGCAATGATCGACTGAAGTTAGGGTTGGGGTTATAGTCTACCACAGAGACCATGTTCATAAGAATTTTGATTGTTGTTCAAGACAGTTAAGTTAATTTCTCGTGAACCATAGTTCCTGTTTCACTTCTATAAATTTCAGGGATGGCTGTCACCAAACTTTCGTGACAGTCTGACATACTGCTAAAATGATAAAAGATACCAATTTCCTCTTTGACCTCATCGGGTCCAAATTAGGCTTATGGGGCAGGGCTTCCCATGGATTCTGGGCTAGAGGTTTGTTAAAAGAGAAGTATGTGAATTTTTTTGGCTTAGGTGGATGCAGCATTGGTGCGATGCTGCATCTGTCTCCCACCAGCTCTAATGCCCCGTACACACGACCGGTTTTCCCGTCTGAAAAACTCCAATGAAAGCTTTTAGTCGGGAATCCCGACCGTGTGTATGCTCCATCTGACTTTTTCCCACAGGAAAACTGCCGGAAAAAAAAAAGATAGCAGGATCTCTTTTTTCCAATCAGGAAAAAAATCCTAGCGGGAAAACCGTTCGTCTGTATGCTATTTCAACGTGCAAAAAAACACGCATGCTCGGAAACAAATCGACGCATGCTCAGAAGCATAGAACTTAATTTTCTCGGCTCGTCGTAGTCTTTTACGTCACCACGTTCTTGGCAATCAAAAGTTCACCGGACTTTTGTGTGACCGTGTGTATGCAAGGCAGGCTTGAGAGGAATTCCGTCGTCAAAACCATATTTTTTTTTCCAACGGGAAAACTGGTCGTGTGTACGGGGCATTAGGCTGAGAACCGGGTGATCAAACACCGCTGATCGTTCAGTTCTCAAGCTCCCTCTCCTCTACCCGAATAACTGGTGACTGTCAGTCACTGCTCTCTACTCTGCACCCACTGGATCGCTGGGCTGTGGAGGAGGCTGGAGTGGCTGGCTCAGGCTCTCAGCGGCTTGGGAGAGGCTGAAACAGATGCCAGTCCAGGCATGTGGATGGATCCCAACCATATGGTCGCGATCTTTCCCGAGGCTTAACCGGCTCTGTGACATTAGCTGACAGTGGGATTCAGCCCACTGTCTGCTGAAAATAATCTGCACTCCTGTGATCCACAGGAGAGCTACAGCCAAATAAGCTTTGGCTGTACTTCTCCTTCAATATTAGTGTGAATCATACTGTATACTTGTATCCATAACTAGCACTTCTGCCTAGCAGCACTAGGCTCATCGGTTCGAATCCCAGCCACAACACAACCTGCCTGGAGTTTGCATGTTCTCCTTGGGCCTGCGAGGGTTTCCTCCGGGTACTCCGGTTTCCTCCAACACTCCAAAGACATGCTGGTAGGTTAATTGTTTGCTGTCTAAATTGGCCCTAGTATGTGTATGTATGAATTTGAGTTAGGGTTCTTAGATTGTGAGCTCCTTGAGGGTAAGGGACTGATATCAATGTACATTATATATATGTATAAAGCGCTGAGTAAATTGATGGCGCTATATTAAGTACCTGTAATAAATAAATAAAATAGAATAAATAACTTCTGGGCTGTGGAGCATTGCCTCCTGATATGAAATAGCGTGCCCTGGCCTCCACATCCTTAGAAACACAGGGGAAAATACTACAAAAGATGTTGCTGATACTGCACACACTATCTGTAGCTGTAATTGTATTGTGTAATGTGTTTCTCGTGAATTGATCCATCCTCAGACTGACTGCAACTTGTGAAAGCAGCAACAGAAAAACCTGGGAAGAATGCCTTTAGCTCCTGACGAGGTAACAGTTTTCAGTCTAATAATCCTTTTACTTGTCATTTTCAGTAATAGAGCAAATTATCCACTAGAACTTGTGTCGACAGGCTTTTGTTCCCTTTAAGTCGGTTATGCATTTCCATAAGTCTACAGGAATGTAAAACCTACTTGAAGCAGGTCAGAAGGAGTTCAAATGAGCCTGTTAATTAATTATGAAGTATCACAGAAATGTGCCAAACTGATGCTATCGACACTAGCCCAAAACTCATTGACACAGGCTCTTATGCCCCGTACAGACGACCGGTTTTCCCATCTGAAAAAAAACCAATGGTTTTCCCGACGGAATTCCTCTCAAGCCTGCCTTGCATACACACGGTCACACAAAAGTCTGGTGAACTTTTGACTGCCAAGAACGCAGTGACGTAAAAGACTACGACGAGCTGAGAAAATGAAGTTCTATGCTTCTGAGCATGTGTCAATTTGTTTCCGTGTTTTTTTTGCATGTTGGAAAAGCAAACAGACGAACGGTTTTCCCGCTAGGATTTTTTCCTGACGGGAAAAAAGAGATCCTGCTTTCTTTTTTTTTCCCGGCAGTTTTCCTGTGGGAAAAAGTCAGATAGAGCCTACACACGGTCGGAATTCCCGACAAAAAGCTCTCATCTGACTTTTTCAGACGGGAAAACCGGTCATGTGTGTAGCGCACAGACCCCTTTCTTTACCTGCATTAACTTTGGCTCCTCGCAGGAAGAGAGAAGCACACCGCACCACAAGCCCGTACCCTCCTATGTGAAGAGGTTGAGCGGTGTTGTTGATGGGTCTTCCACAGTCAGACAACCAGAGAATGTCTCTCACCTCTATATTGAATAAAGACAAGTCCTTGTATCCCCACAGTAACTTCAATGTCCACACCAGCTGCACTCCAACGTAGAGGTTTATTTCTTGTAAAACACAGTCTCTGACAGAAAAGGTTGGAGGGAAAACAGGACAGCTTAAGATGTGGATGAGGTCCAGGCACAAACGTTACACAATTCACTGCTCCGATTCTCAAGCAGACTCAGCCCATTCGGATAGTCTCCCTAACTTAGGACTAGCAGCCGAAATGATGCTCGCACTTTACACTTGGTCTCTGCCACAGACCTGGTGAACTTGGTCTCTGTTCAAGGAGAAGACATCCCTCCAGAGAGTTACCGGGACCCTTCCTTCACTGTGACTTCCGCACCAGTCCTTCGGAACGGTTCCTCCCCCGGCCTCCTCATCTAGGATACGGGTCCCCTCGCAAGGCGGCACCCTGAGTATCCTCGATCCCCGGTGGTACACACGACCATTTTTCTCGTCTGGAAAACTGTCATTTTTTCACTTGGATGAGAAAAACGGCCGTGCGTAGGTTCTCCAGCAGTTTTCCAGACGAGAAAACCGCCGAGAATCACAAAGAGAAAAATTAGAACATGCACTAATTTTTCTCGTCGCGAATCGCAGCATTTTGTTTTCCTCGGCAGTTTTCCCATAGGGAAACACTGCTAGGGAGCCTACACACGGCCGGTTTTCTCGACCAAGAGAAAACATGTCGTGAAAAACGGCCGTGTGTAGACTGGGAAAAGGGGACCAAGCCGGTCCTCGTTTTTCCTGTCGGGTTTCAAGGCGGTGTTTTCACCACCGAGAAACTCCGTCGTGTATACGCGGCATAACAATTAGGGTGTTTGGGCACAATTACCACCCAACACTTCCTCTAAATTTAGCATCCCGCTACATGTGTATACGGGGCATTATAGTTTATATAGCGCTTATAGTCTGTGAGATATTGATTTCTATCTGTGTCCCCAATCAGGGAGATTTTCCCTCACTCCGTGTGATCATTGGGACAGAAAATAAGAAAAAAATTCTCCAATTGGAGGTGATTGGAACAGGTGCTTCACTGGAGGATTTGCCTGTAAATGACAATGTAAGAGGGATTTGCCTTACATTTGGAGAGATTTCCTTCACCTTATGTCTCTAACTCAGAGGTGAGGGAATATATTCCTAATAGGACACAGACAGCAAATCAAAGCTTGAATGGGTACTATCCATTCCTTACTTTTTCCAAACCAAAAAAAAGTTTGGGTTAAAGATACATATTACAGTGATACTAAGCACTCACTGTTTCATTTACATTGTCCCTTCTATTTCTGTATGTGGCTGATGGTACTGTAATTATTTTAAAGTGGAAGTAAACCCATTGATTTAACAGTTTAAAAAAACTGGTAAATTCCCGACATGCCGGAAATGCTAACTGCCACATTGGTTGTGCTCTCAACCAAACTGTCAAACCATCCAATAGCTGGTGTCATAACTGGTCACATGTGCAGCATCATGGCAGTTGAAGATTAAACAAAGGTCAAGATGGCAACTTCCTTGGCTGAAAATGATAGGAGGGTTTACTTCCACTTTAATTAAAACATTTTTTCCCTAATGGATATACTGCTGTCACATGACCCAGATCTTTCCCACAGCAGTGACGGCTGGTGTTTTTTTCTTTTGGGGGGAGGCAGCAAACAGCCACCCCCCCCTGTCGGTCGGCAGTGGACGCAACCCCCCCCCACCCCTGGAGGACAGTGTTAACATCAAAGCCCCGCACTTACCCCATCTAGGAAGCTGGGGGGCAGCGTGTCCGGCGGCTTTCTTCCTCCTCCTGTGGTGTGGATCACGGCGGCTTCCACCATGCATCCCCCTCCTCTTCCTAGGCATCCAATAGGATCGCCTGACCTTTCAGCCAATCGGGAAACAGGTATCAGACCACGCTTCCTGATTGGCGGAGAGGCGATTTAGTGTTAGAAAAGCGAATATTTATTTGCTTTTCTAACACACCTGGCTGGGCTTCGAGCGCAATGCTCTGCACCATGAGTCCATCCTACTTTGAAGCCTATTAGAGCCTATGGCCATAGAGCCTATAAGCAAGGAATGGATAGTACCTATTCAAGCTTTGATTTGCTGTCTGTGTCCTATTAGGAATATATTCCCTCACTTCTGAGTTAGAGACATAAGGTGAAGGAAATCTCTTATGAGTTAGAGACATAAGGTGAAGGAAATCTCTCCAAATGTAAGGCAAATCCCTCTTACATTGTCATTTACAGGCAAATCTTCCAGTGAAGCACCTGTTTCAATCACCTCTAATCGGAGCCATTTTTTCTTATTTTCTGTACCAATGATCACACGGAGTGATGGAAAATCTCCCTGATCGGGGACACAGATAGGAATCAATATCTCGCAGACTATGAGAGCTATATAAACTATAGAGCCTATGGCTCTAATCAGGTGCTTCAAAAAAACACCCCGCCACTGTAAATCAGGTGCCCGGTGTCCTTAAAGGGGAAAGATGCATGAATAGGGGGGTGACAGGTCAGGAAAGGGGGGGTGAGCTTTGGGTTGTGCCAGGTATGTTTCAGGAAGGAGGGGGTGCTCGCTTGTCCCCCCTTTTCCTGACCTTCCGTACTGCATGCTTGGATAAGGGTCTGGTATGGACTTTGGGGAGCACTCACTAGTTCCCCCTTTTCCTGACCTTCTGGACTGCATGCTTGGATAAGGGTCTGGTATGGATTTTGGGGGAATAATTCCCTTCCACAGGCGGTGGTCTCAGTGGGGAGCATCGATAGTTTCAAAAGACTATTAGATAAGCACCTGAATGACCACAACATACAGGGATATACAAGGTAATACTGACATATAATCACACACATAGGTTGAACTTGATGGACTTGTGTCTTTTATCAACCTCACCTACTATGTAACTATGACGCTTTCATTATTCTACATGTAATATCCCAACCCCATTGTGTTTAGGAGGGAGAGAGTGGGCTGTCATTTACCACTGTGTATATGCCCACATGTGTGACTCTATAGTCACATGGGCTGCTCAGATGGGGAAGAAATCCTTAGGGTGGAAATACACTAAAAACTGAGCATGTGCAGAGGTGCCAACACTGTTCTGCAAAATCCGTAGCTGATTTGGGGACACAAACAGAAGGTGGAGATAGAGAGCAGCAGGATCAACCAGGATTTTTGCAGAGTACAGAAAACGGATCTCATAGTGACTGAGTGAGTATGAACAGCATGTACCGTAATACACCATTTATTGATAGTTTTTTTATGATGTGGGTTTAGTGACTGATTATATTCCAAAAACTTTAATGGCAGTTTTGTTGGTGGACTGACCTTTTTGAAGAAGATACAATGATAAAAAAAAAAGAACACCAGCAGAAGGTTTAGTTAACGATAGTTGGGAAAGGAAAGTGTAAATACATTTCCTGCTGTCTGCGCTGGCAAACTGCTCAACTGAAGAGGAATGGTCCCCTGAATTCTGCTGTGAATCTGACACTTCCAGGATTGTAGATCTCTTTGGTCCCCCACATTATTACTGTACCCTGCAGGAAGTGGACGTCGGAGGGTGGAAATAGTGGGAACTGCAGGGGACACAGGAGACTGACATTCCTAGCAGAAGTTCAGTTCTTCTTTTTACAGGGTATTTGACTTGGAACATCTATAATTCAAGAGAGGGTCATTACATTTAAGCAATATGCATACAAACACAAAAATGCTTTCTCATCTTTTGTTCCTATATTAGTTTGTAACATTTGCATACCTGTAATGTTCATTGTGTGATATATATTCAATGCTAAATAGCTGATCCTAAAGCTCAAAATACAGGACATAAGTGAATTAGCGCACATGTAAGTTATTATGTCTGTGTGTATCCTTTTTAGAGTGGGAATACACGGTTGCATTATGCTGCCCACGCTGACAACTTGGAGAGCGTACTCAACCTGCTGCAGGACAGAAATGACACTCTGGGCCGAAATGCGGTAAGCATGTGTTTGAAAATGCTAAGTCACCTAAAACTGAATATTTTATGGTGTTAGAACACAGTGTAATAAGGGTTCTCAGCTTGTAAGTGAAAGTGATGCAGAGGCTATGTAGCCACCGATCACTTTCATAGTGCAGGTGGCATGGTTTCCCCTCTTACTGGGAGCCCCAGGCCACAACCACCCACTTCAGGATGGAGAGCAAGAGGAGACAGAGGCACATCCACAGCCTCAATCTAACTGAGCAGATCTGTGCTTGGCTAGATGCTGTCACCTGTCCAGTGCTATCACATGGGAGTTTTTTAACCCCATGGTATAAGGTGAATATTACATAACTATATAAAAAAAGAAAGTTATAATAAAATATATTTTAGAAAATTTTCCATAACCCTAACACCAAGGGTGCACGTGTGTATGTAAACCATGGTTGCACCACAAGTGTAACAGATTGCAGAGAGTGAGAGCAATATTTCTAGCACAACAGGTCCCGGTTAACCTTAAACTGATCTGTAAAGGCTTTTAAAGTGTCATCTATGGAGCTATTCGGGTGCCATCGTTTTTTGCGATATCACGGGTGTGATATCACCCAAAAGGGAAAGTTTAGCTTTAAGTCCTCCTCCACCACATTTGGCATGTCATTTTTTGGTGGAACGGGTACCTAGTTTTGAAAGGTAAACACTCCTACTTCCACTTAGATTGCCTAGGCAATCCGAGTGGAAGTTCGCCCCCTCTATTCACCCGCAGATTTCTGGGATACGTCACAAGTCCCAGAAGGCGAAGGGACCATTTACAACGCGCAGCACGGCTAGCGGCAGTAGGAAGCCAGTTGTAAAACTGTCACAGTCGGCTTCCCACACTAAAGATGCTGCTGACACAGAGAACCCGGAGACTAGTAAAGAACTACCCCAGGTGATCCCTGGAACGGTTAGTGTTCTTTTATTAAAAGTCAGCAGCTACAGGATGAGTAGCTACTGACTTTTATTTATTTTTTCTAAAGTGAAGAACCTCTTTAACCATTTTCCGACCACGCTATTGCAAAATGACGGCTACAGCCTGTTTGACCAGTTCTGGGAGGGCTTCATAGGACACCCTACCACAATCGCGCCACCCGCATCCCCACTGCGGCACACACCCAGCATGCTCTGTGATCGCTGTGTCCTTTGGACACAGCTGATCACAGATCGGGGTAAAGAGCCAATTACAGCTGCTCTCTACCATGTGATCAGCTTTGTCCAATCACAGCTGATCACGATGTAAACGCACTTGCCGGTTATCGGCATTCCTATCCTCACTCTGTCACAGCGCGAGAAGAGGAGAGAGCCAGTAACTGGCTTGTGTGAAAGGGGACATCTGTATTGATAATCAGGGCACTGATCATCAGTGTCCTGATAATCAGTACAGCCCCAATAGTGCCCATCAGTTCTGTCAATCAGTGCCCATCAGTGATGCCAATCACTGCCTATCAGTGCTGCAAATCAATGCTGTCTATCAGTGCCCATTAGTGCTGCCAATTGGTGCCCATCAGTGCTGCATATCAGTGCAGCCTCGTCAGTGCCTTCTCATCAGTGCCCACCAGTGCTGCCTCATCAGTGCCTATCAGAGCTGCCCAATAGTGACATCTCATCAGTGCCCACCAGTGCAGCCTATCAGTCCCCATTAGTGCAGCTTAATTAGCGCACATCAGTAAAAGAGAAAAAGTACCCAATTGCAAAATTTTATTAAAGAAACTAAAAAAAAGTTTTGTTTTTTTTTTGTCTTTTTTCATTTAGCAAAAGATAAAAAAAAAATCAGTGGTGATTAAATACCACCAAAAGAAAGGTCTATTTGTGTAAAAAAAAATGATAAAAATGTCATATGGGTACAGTGCTGCATGACTGCGCAATTGTCATTCAAAGTGCGATAGCGCTGAAAGCTGAACATTCCTGGGCAGGAAGGGGGCAAAAGTAGGCAAATGATTAATTTGTGCAAAACGAAAAAAAAATGGCTCTGGTAGAAAGCTGAACATACATGGGACAAACAGATCTATGCTCAAAAAAAAAAAAGAAGTAAAAAAAAAAAAAAAAAGGGGGCAGATTCGATGGACTACATAGTCTTTTTCTGCCATCACGTCCGTGTTTCTAAAGCATAACATCACTTTAATTTAAAAAAACCCAAGTCTCTTCAGGTCATTTTATATGTTGTAGGTGATTTTTTTGCAGTCTTTTCTTTCTTTTCCTGCCCAGTGGTTACTGGCATATGCATTTCAGCGACTTCCTCTCTTTCACAAGTAAAGCAGCCAGGCCAAATCACATGAGCAGAAAATAACATTTCTGGGGGGTTTCCAACTTTATAGGAAGCTTGTAGTCATGTTAGCTGGCTGCAACTTGAATTTGCTATAATTATAACAGCAGTGAATTACAAAATGGTTTGTTAGAAATTAAATATGCTATATGTATGTTTTGTTAACTGCATTTTTTATTGCAAGTTGGAGATTCAAGGCATAATAAAAAAAATAATCAGTTCATTACAAATTATTTGATCTTTTTTGTAACACCTGACAAATTAGCTGTTTTTTGCTTAAATTCTTATTAAAGCAAATTCCAAAAATCTCCATTAAAACAAAACATTTTACATACTGCAGCTTACCAGTCTTTAGCTGTTGTGGCTGCGTTCATTTTCTTTTTACAACCTTTTTTTTTGTTTTCATCTGGTGATCCTGCCCAGAACACACTTCCTTTCACTTACTCATTTGTATCTATGGAGGAGCAACATTGTCACCCCAGGACAGGAAGTTTTTAGAACTGTAAAAACACCCCCTCCTCTACTTATCTCTAAAACATAGCGGGATGTGTTCTGTAGTCCAGGGAGAGAACTGGGAACAATGCTAAAGCCGTGTACACGCGATAGGACTGTTTTTATCGGACTAACCGATTGTGTATGGGCCCCATCAGTCTTTTTTCCAAAAAAAACGATAGCAAATTACTATCGTCTGTGGGGAACTCGATCAGATAAAAAACCCACGCATGCTCAGAATCAAGTCGACGCATGCTCAGAAGCATTGAACTTCATTTTTCTCGGCTCATCGGAGTGTTTTACATCACCGCGTTTGAAACGGTCGGTTTTTTGACTGATGGTGTGTGGGCAAAACTGATGGAAGACAGTTTCATCGGATTTCCGATGGAAAAAACCATCGGATTAGAGTCCATAGGATATCTGATCGTGTGTACAGGGCTTAACTGTTGTTGAGTGCAGTACAAGCAGAAAGCACGGGAAGTTATCAGCTCTCAAGGTCAACAGGTGTTTTTTTGTACTTATCAATCAATCAATCAATGCTTTCAACTGGATACAAAAGGGAGAAAATAAGAGACGTTCATAGCTAGGGTTTACATCAGGGGTGCCCAATTGATGTGGCCTGCCACTTCCTGCTCCGGGATGGCGGGTCAGCAAGCCCAGTTCCTGACCCGCCATCCCCAAGCATTAGTTTAAAGAACGAAGCCAGCACTAGAGGAAGCAGAGCCGATGCACCCTGTATAGCGCCAGCTCCTGTCACAGGCAGAGTAATACCAAATGTACTCCGTCTGTGACAGGAGCGATACAGGAAGCATTGGCGTGGCTCTCTACTGCAGGTGCATGCTTCCTCCAGCACCGGCTCCTGTTACACTGATGCTCCGGGATGGTGGATTGAGAACCAGACAAAAGTACCCAGCAACAGTACCTAACAGCAGTACCCAGCAGCAGTACCCGACAGCAGTACTCCCCAGTAGGACTAGACAACAATACCCGCCAGCAGTACCGCCAACAGTACCCACCAGCAGTACTGACCCTAGAGGATATCCAATAGCAGCCACCAGCCATACCCACCTGGGGTACAGCGGCAGCCAGCGATACCTGCAGGAATCCTGAGGAAGAAGTGACTATTGAGGTCAGTTGAGGTGTGGGTACTGCAGTGCATAAGCGTAAAAGCAGTCATAGGCCCCTTTCACACTATTGGTCCATTCAGGTCCGCCTGTCTGTTTTTCAGGTGGACCCAATCAGGCCCTCCATTCACCTCTATAGAGCGGCAAATCTAAACTTACTTACAGTATGTCCTTTTACACCCGCTTATCTCCAATCCAATCCACTTAAGAAAACAGAAAGGGATCGCATCAGACGGCCCATAGAGTAGAGCGGGCTGTGTCCGTGTCTGCTCTGCATATGCAGAGTGGACACAGACTTGTCATCTGCACACTCTGCTCATTGTGGCCCGCAACCGGTTACTAAGTAGCTAAAGGGGCCATCGGTCTTCAAAAGGTTGGGCACCCCTGGTTTACATACAGTGTATCCGGAAAGTATTCACAGCGCTTCACTTTTTCCACATTTTGTTATGGTACAGCCTTATTCCAAAATGGATTAAATTCATTATTTTCCTCAAAATTCTACAAACAATACCCCATGATGACAACGTGAAAGAGGTATGTTTGAAATCTTTTCAAGTTTATTTAAAATAAAAAATGAAAAAAATCACATGTACATAAGTATTCACTGCCTTTGCAATGACACTCAAAATTGAGCTCAGGTACATCCTGTTTCTACTGATCATCCTTGAGATGTTTCTACAACTTGATTGGAGTCCACCTGTGGTAAATTCAGTTGATTGGACATTATTTGGAAATGCACACACCTGTCTATATAAGGTCCCACAGTTAACAGTGCATGTCAGAGTAAAAACCAAGCCATGAAGTCCAAGGAATTGTCTGTAGACCTCAAAGACAGCATTGTATCAAGGCACAGATCTGGGGAAGAGTACAGAAAAATTTCTGCAGTATTGAAGGTCCCAATGAGCATAGTGGCCTCCATTATCCATAAATGGAAAAAGTTTGAAACCACCAGGACTCTTCTTAAAGCAGGCTGCCCAGCCAAACCGAGCAATCAGGGGAGAAGGGCCTTAGTCAGAGAGGTGACCAAGAACCCGATGAACACTCCGGCAGAGCTCCAGCATTTCTCTGTGGAGAGAGGAGAACCTTCCAGAAGAACAACCATCTTTGCAGCACTCCACCAATCAGGCCTGTATGATAGAGTGGCCAGATGGAAGCCACTCCTCAGTAAAAGGCACATGACAGCCCTCCTGGTGTTTGCCAAAAGGCACCTGAAGGGCGCTCAGACATGCGAAACAAAAATCTCTGGTCTGATGAAACAACAAAGATTGAACTCTTTGGCCTGAGTGACAAGCATCATGTTTGGAGGAAACCAGGCACTGCTCATCACCTGGCCAATACCATCCCTACAGTCAAAGCATGGTGGTGGCAGCATCATGCTGTGGGGATGTTTTTCAGCGGCTGGAACTGGGAGACTAGTCAGGATCGAGGGAAAGATGAATGCAGTAATGTACAGAAGCATCCTTGATGAAAACTTGCTCTAGAGCGCTCTAGACCTCAGACTGGGGTGAAGGTTCATCCTCCAACAGGACAACGACCCTAAGCACACAGCCAACATAACAAAGAAGTGGCTATGGGACAACTCTGTTAATGTCCTTGAGTGGCCCAGCCAGAGCCCAGACTTGAACCCAATTGAACGTCTGAAAATGGCTGTGCACTGACCCTCCCCATCCAACCTGATGGAGCTTGAGAGGTCCTGCAAAGAAGAATGGGAGAAACTGACCAAAAATAGGTTTGCCAAGCTTGTAGCATCATACTCAAAAAGACTTGAGGCTGTAATTGGTGCCAAAGGTGCTTCACCAAATTATTGAGCAAAGGCTGTGAATACTTACGTACATGGGATTTTTTTCGTTTTTTATTTTTAACATATTTGTAAAGATTTTAAACAAAGTTCTTTCACGTTGTCATTATGATGTATTGTTTGTAGAATTTTGAGGACAAATAATGAATTTAATCCATTTTGGAATAGGGCTGTAACATATCAAAAAGTGGAAAAAGTGAAGTGCTGTGAATACTTTCCGGATGCACTTGTACACTTTAATTGATCAACCTTACAGACAGCATTCAAGACGTGGATAAAAAAGAGAATGCATACAAGTGTAGACATAATCCTATTGCCCTCAGGCACTATGCTGCCTTTTGCCAACATTCACAAAGGAGCTTTCATGCGTATGCCTATGCAGCGTGGAGGATCGGGAAGTGGCCAAATGCTAGCAGCACTGTTTATCTTGGCCAAGGGAATAATAGCAGCTTGATTGTTTTTTCCAACCTGTTTGGTCTCTTATAGTGGATCTAAGGCACAAATACTGACCTAGGTGCCAACGTACCGATGCTTGCGAGGTCTTTTGCTGGTGCTGATATCTTCTCCCTGGTTTCCTACAGGTGCTGGTTTTCCCCTGTTTTCATTGGCTGGTGCAGGATGACATCGCTTCCACACATGTGCAGAAGTGCAGTCATCCCGGCACACTGGGTTTGATTTACTAAAAGTTGAGACTGCAAAATCTGGTGCTGCTGTGCATGGTAGCCAATCAGCTTCTAACTTCAGCTTGTTTAAATAAGCTTTGACAATGAAACCTGGAAGCTGATTGGTTTCTCAGCAGAATTGCACCACATTTTGCACTCTCTAGTTTTAGTAAATCCACCCCATTGGCAGTGTGCTGGAATGTAAACTGAACTATGCACAGCTCAATGTACACTCTGAAGGGGATTGTGAACCTGCAGGTAAGTGTATTTTATTGCAGAAGAGACATCGCATGTGTTTTCTGCAATAAAGAGCCTGCCTGTTGACAGTTGTTCATATTTTGGCTTTAGCTCCATGTTAAAGGCTTTGCCTGCTGTCTGCTGGAACCATAGGGGGTAGTTACATGTCAAAGAGTACCATAGTTAATCAGACTCTTTCTTTGTTCTGCAGAATTAGCCCATAAACTTGCATCACTATTTTTGCTTTTTTAACTTAACTTAGTCATTTTAAGTTGTATGCTAGGATAATTTAGTATTATTATAACAATAATGTATACAATGGTTTTCTATTTTTTGGGAGCTGGATTTTATCATCTGCAAAATGTATAATAATATAATCGACATTGTAATTTATCCTCATCATTCATTATTTTGTTGTGTGTGTATATAAGTATGATATTGTATTCTCTACAGAGTGGCCTTACTCCTTTGCATTTTGCCGCTTTTGGAGGAAATCTGAATGTACTTGAAAGGCTTCTTACGGAGGCTCCTGATGCAATAAATGTCCAAAGTATTAAGGTATAACTAGAAATGATGGAAACAAAATGAAAGCAAGCCTATTTTAGAAATGTATTTTGTCATACTAACTTCTATTCTCCCACTTAATACCTAACATAATTAATATCTATATCATGTGACGGACCCCTGTAATCAAGATGAGTATGTCTGCCGTATAAGCTTCCTTTGCCCAATACCAGCTCGATCCAAGATCCCTTATCCCACCCAGTCACTTGTCGAGACATTGGTGTAGGGCAGGGATATGCAATTAGCGGACCTCCAGCTGTTGCAGAACTACAAATCCCATGAGGCATAGCAAGACACTGGCAGCCACGAGCATGACACCAAGAGGCAGAGGCATGATGGGACTTGTAGTTTTGCAACAGCTGGAGGTCCGCTAATTGCTTATCCCTGGTGTAGGGTGAAGATAAGCATAAGACCGTTTATTCAAACACAGGTACAAAGAGATATACACTCAGGGGACAATCCCCCCTCCTTTACACAATGACACAGGATGGGGTAAACTACATTCAGTAACAAGAGACACACTGGTGTATTCAACTTTCCAACAGTAGACCATCATTAGGAGGGGCTACTGGAGAAACCCCCCTCCCCTCTAGCATCTAATCCACATCGACATATACATTCCATAATACTTTGCACCCAAGGCAGACAGAAACAATAGCACAATGGGATACAGGCACTTAACGAACACATAACAACCCCCACCCCACCTCAAACTATCTAGCAATGGTCTGAGACGAAAGGTGGAATTTATCTTCATATATTTCTTGAGGGATATTATTCAGAACGATTGCTGTCCCAAGTGAAAGGGCCTCTTCATTCTTTCAACACAAACCACACATATAGAACCCTGGATAACAGGGGTAACACGAAATGCTGAGTCCGTTGTGGTTGTACGGCGAGTCTGGTTAGTGCAGACCCGAATGGGGCTCTTGGTCACCCTGTGGCCTTAATAGACACATGGTGACTTGCACATAAGAGGGCCTGGGGGAGC
This sequence comes from Rana muscosa, assembly GCA_029206835.1. NCBI lineage: Eukaryota > Metazoa > Chordata > Amphibia > Anura > Ranidae > Rana > Rana muscosa. The sequence goes on along the minus strand of CM055118.1, from coordinate 601,838,711 downwards.
TGAACAAGGAGTTTCGCCGACCTCTCTAAGGTAAGCTGGGTTCCACGGGCTACCCGCCCAAAGTGACTCCCGTCACAATATCTATTTTGAACAATGAAATATGTACGGTAATTAGTTGCTTATTATGTCCAAAAATGTCTCAATTGCTAAAGTATGCCACAGTATACATCCTCACTTTATGGGATGTTAAAGGCAACCCAAACACACTTTTTATGTTTAAACATATTTTATTCTTTATTCTTATTCTTTAGACCCCTTTCACACTGAGGGTGTTTTGCAGGCGCTATAGCGTTAAAAATAGCACCTGCAATCTGCTCTCAAACAGCTGCTCTATTGTCTCCAGTGTGAAAGCCCGAGGGCTTTCACACTGGAGCGTTGCACTGGCAGGGCGTCAGAAAAAGTCCTGCCAGCAGCTTCTTTGGAGCGCATTAGAAGCGGTGAACTCACCTCTCCTAATGCACTCCTGCCCATTGAAATCAATGGGGCAGCGCCGCTGTACCGCCGGCAATATGCCACTGTAGCGGTGCATTGCGGGCAGTATTTAACCCTTTCTCGGCCGCTAGCGGGGGTTAAAAGCGCCCCCCTAGCGGCTGAAATGCGCTGAAAATCCGACGGTAAAATAGCGGCGTTTTACCGCTATTTTACCGCCGACGCTATGGGCAGTGTGAAAGGGCTCCTAAAAATACTAAAAAGTAATTAAATACAATCTTGTTCAACCATGATTTTACATATAGACATGAGCAATGTACACCATAATAGCACATCTGTAATGCACCGAGTGGTATTCCCCAGCTGCTTGCTGTTCAATCTCACCACCATATGAAACAGTAGAAGGTTCCAAGAGTTAGACCCCTTTCACACTGGGGCGGGCAGGAGCGGTGGCGGTATAGCAGCGCGATTTTCAGCGCTGCTATACTGTCGTTCTTACCGCGGTATGCGGTCGCTAGGGGGGTTAATTTAACCCCCGCTAGTGGCCGAAAAAGGGTTAATACCGCCCGCAAACCGCGGCTATTGCCGCGGTTTGCGGGCGGTATTACCGCGCTGTCCCATTGATTTCAATGGGAGACCGCGGTAAAGGAGCGGTGAACACACCGCTCCTTTACCGCTGTAAAGAAGCGGCTAGCAGGACTTTTGGAGCGGTCCTGCTAGCGCACCGCTTCAGTGTGAAAGCCTTCGGGCTTTCACATTGAAGGCACAGGGCAGGATTTTTTCATGCGGTATAACAGCGCTATTATTAGCGCTAAACCGCATGAAAAACGTCCCAGTGTGAAAGGGGCCTTAGGGATGTCTGTATGTAAAACCATGGTTGTAGAAAAAGATTTTGCTGAATTACTTTTTAGTATTTTTAAAGAATAAGGATAAATAATAAAATATTTTTATACATAAAAATGTGTTTGGGTTGCCTGTAAAATCCCGTAAATTGAGGATGTATACTGTGGTGACCAATAAAGGATGATGGCAACCACACCCCCATCCCCAGTCATATGACCTCTTTTTTCTTTCAATTGCTAAAGTACTGAGGGAATTTAAGTTGAACTCCAGGAAGGTAAAGAAAAGAATCCCACCCCCCCCACCAAAAATAAAAATTATGTATTCATTATGTACGACTAATTAAAAAAAAAAAAAGACATACATTTTAAATGCAACTAGTTTAAGTTGCTAGATTTGACTTTATATCTTCCCGTCTTAACACTGTGCACAGTGGCAGTACTAGGGACTATGCGTGTCGCACACTCCACGTGCAGAGCCCGCCAGGAAGTCGGCACGGCACAGCGCTGCGCTAATGACTGCCTGTGATTAGCACAGCGCCGTGCCGACTTCCTGGCGGGCTCTGCATGTGGAGTGTGCGAACACGCCGGAGCTCATCCCTACTAGGGGCCAGTCAGGTGTGTTGCATGCAGATGTACTGACAGGGAACATCCTGACTGGAGGAGAGTGCAGAGTGAGCAGAGAGATGTGTTTATCTTTTTGCTGTGGCTCCTTCTTCATTGTCCAATCACAGATTGAGGGCAGAGAGGGGTCACAGAGAAAAGTCAGGTCACCAATCTGCCTCTGCTATCTAGTAGGGCTGTGTAAATCTCAGGACCAGCTGAACAAAAAATACAAAAAACTTTGGTATATATCACACATATCACTATAAAGCAATAATAAACAAACAGTGTTCCAAAATCTATCTTCATTTGAAAAAAATCCTCTGTTTAAAAAGTACATATACTCCTTCTTTCTCTATTCTTTCATATTCTCCTTTTCCGTTCCCCGACATTTCCTGGAAAAGATGGCTTTGATGGTCATTTTAATCTAACCCCATTTTTGTTGGTGTCATATTCTTCTGGAACTTTGCTTTTCCCCTATAATCTGTCTAGCCCCCTTGGGTGTTTTCCTTCTTCCATCCTTTTAACTGGACCTAATCAATATAGCCACTCAATTGGTCATCAGAGCTTGCAGCTGTGGGGGTTTCGTAGTCTCTGTATAGTCCTGTTCCCTGAGCCATTTTCATGTTGAGTGTTAAGCCCCGTACACACGGTCTGACTTTTGGCCAACAAACTTCATTTTGAGCAAGTTGGACCAACAATCCAACCGTGTGTACGCTCCATCGGACAAACTTTTTTAATTTTTTTTGGTTTTCATCGGACAAAAGTTCGGTCTGCAAACGGACAAACTTTTGGCCAACAAAAGTCCGATGGAGCAAAGTCCGACCGTGTGTACAGAAAACCATTGGACTTTAGTCCGATGGACAAAACAAATAATGTTAAAATCAACCAACAATAGCAGAAGTTGACCAAAGGGTGGCGGTAAAGAGCAGAAAAACCACGTGATGTTGGAAGAAGTTTTGGGAAAGTTTGCAGAAAAGTCCTGTGGTGTGTATGCTATGGGTGTTCCCGGCCAACTCCGTTCGGACAAAAATCCACGGAAAAGTCCGATGGAAGTCCGACCGTGTGTACGAGGCTTAACGCCTTGTCGATAATATATGCAATAGTTGAGAATATCATCTTGGTTATGGTATAAGGCTCAAATGTCCATTGCTCTTATTGCCGTCACTGTGCCATATCTTTCAATAAAACTTTATTCTTTAAAAAATAAAAAAAAATAAAACATACATAGAAATCATGCTAAATTGCATATATAAAATGTGCTCTGAAATTACTGCAAATAGTCCAATAAACAAAAAAGTCAAGAGAAAAGTCAGAAGAAAAACAGCATTGATGTTGTATTAGTAACTGATTTTAAAGTTTTAAAAACATTTTTTTTTGTATCTTGCAATGATGATTGACCTTGTTTTTCATTAACTGCTTTAATTTCTCTAAAGCCCTGTACACACGATCGGATTTCCTATGGATTCTAATCCGATGGATTTTTCCATCGGAAATCCGATGAAGCTAACTTCCATCAGTCTTGCCTACACACCATCAGTCAAAAATCCGACCGTCCCAAACGCTGAGACGTAAAACACTCCGACAAGCAGAGAAAAATGAAGTTTAATGCTTCTGAGCATGCGTCGACTTGATTCTGAGCATGCGTGGGTTTTTTGTGAGTTCCACACAGACGATCGGAATTTGCTATCGTTTTTTTTCCCATCGGATAAATTTAAAACATGTTCTATTTTTTCTCACCAATGGAAAAAACGACCGATGGGGCCCATACACGATCGGTGTGTCCGATGAGAAAAGTCAATCGGACTGTTTTCATCCGTAAAACCGATCGTGTGTACACGGCATAACAGCTTTGTGTGATGTTTGCAATTTTTTTGCTATTATTCTCTCTTTGTTATAATCATTTTCATTAATCTATTCTTCTTGTTGATTGCTGTAGTTTTCCTATTTTGTTGCAGATAACCACCTTTAAGATGTTTCTCTGTTTTAGGGTTCATCCCTTCTTCATGAAGCCATTCGGGGTAAAAGCTTAGAAGTTGTCAAGTTCCTACTAGATAAAGGAGCTGACGCAAATCAGAAGGATATGGTGAGTGAGTTGAAGAAACTGAAAATTCAACACCAACAATTTGAATTCAACAATGTAATGCAAGCCAACCAGGGAAAATAATATGACCAGTTCATATGCTACTTGTAACAATCAGACCAGTTAGAAATGTTTCCTATCAATTGAAATGATTTCCAAAATGTTAGAAAACCTTTTGGCGAAAAAAGTTGATCAGAGAGAAAAATGAGCCAAGCTGTGATTGCACCACTCATGTAAGGTATCGCTTTAGCCCAGGTTCACACTGGGCTGCGGGAGTGAAGCCGTGCGAGTTCAGCTGAACTCGCACAATTTCACTATCGCTGGCAGTCCCGATTTCAGCCGCGATTACAAAGACATCTGACACAGATGTCAATGTAAATCGCGGCCGAAATCGCAAAAAGTAGTACAGAAACGACTTTTTGAAATCGGTGCAGCGCCGCAGATGCGGCGTCGCACCGATTAGGACGGTGCCATTGCCGGCAATTTGCGGCAAATATCGCCGATTTGACATGTCAAATCTTATGTCAAATCGCACCAGTGTGAACCAGGGCTTAGGGTTACAAACACTTTAACAAAACTGGAGAGTGCAAAATCTTGAACAAACTGAAGTTGGAAGCTGATTGGCTACCATGCACATCTGCACCAGATTTTATACTTTCCAGTTTTTGTAAATCAACCCCATTGTTTTATAATGATTTGATATTGTGTAACATTAGGGATATAAACAGTACTTTAGATAATAATAGTACTTTTGGACTTCATAAGAGACGATTGAATGCTTAGAAAAATCATTCCTGCATGTTACAGTGTCTGTAAAGTCATACATATGTTCTGTTGGTTTTCCAGCATGGCAATACTCCTTTACATTTGGCTGCATCCTTGAAACCTGCTGGTAATTCCTCTATCATCTGCCAAGCTTTACTGGAAAAAGGAGCAAATCCTTCAATACAAAACCAGGTAAGAATCCATCCTGTAGTAAGCAAAGGCCTTATTCGCTATTTTTAATACTAATATTTTATTTATTTAATTTTTTAAATATTTGTTATCTCCTTCTTAATAATGTAGCACCCTCTAGTGTGCTAGAAGAGTAGTACATTTTGTAAAAATAGGTACATTTCCAGGCTTGGCTGGCAGCCAAGCCTGGCCGTGTTTTGATCTGGGCTGGGAGTGGCTCAGGGTAGTGCTGGGTGACTCACAGGTAGCATCACCAGGACCTCCCACTTCTTTCCAGAATGTTCTGGTGTTTTCTGAAAACAGAGATGGAGAGGGGAGGTGGAGCTGCCTGGGGTGCTCTGAGGAGCCCTGAGCAATCCCCAATCTGGATTGGCAGGGGGCAGGCCTCCTTAAATACCCAGGGTCAGCCCATCAGGAGATGAGTTGATCGGGTGGAAGATAGAGATGAAGTGTTAGGCTGTCAGGGCCTTGGAGGGAGCTTCCCAGTCTGGGGGGTTGACCTTGGGCCTGGGCTCTGGTGCGGAAGGACCCTCCTACAACCTACAGAGGTATCCTGATAAGGAGGCACAGGAGGAGCAAGGGAGGACAGCAGGAGAACACTGCCGGGCAAGTCTCCAGGAGTTCCACAGAGGCAGCCAAGAGGGCTGGTGAGTGTTCTCACAGTCGGGAGGATTGAAAGGCATGCCTGAGAGGACTGAGAAAGAACGGTCTGGGATGGGTGCAGAGACAGTCTGGAGGATTGTGGTGGCACAGGCAGAAAAAAGGGACAGCTGCAGCAAGGAGGGCTGGCAGTGCCTGAAAAGGTGGTACTGGGAGCAGTAGCCACAGGGACAGCTAGCACTGGGACTTTCTATTTTTGCTACACCATAGGGGTTGCGGTCCTTGCCTGCAAAGGGCATCTGCTTTAGGCTTGGCTGAGCCAGTGTCAAGCATACAGTGCTAGCTGGTTCGGGAAGTTCAAGCAAGTGATGTGCTGGAGGAGTGAGGAGTAATAGTCTGCAAGCAAGGAAGTGCAGGAGGAGAAGAGGAGAATGTATATACAGTAGTGTATATAGTTGGTCCCAAACTTTGATTGTCAATTACCTGGGCATCTCATAAGTTCCTATCACCATCCAAGTTCAACTCCCCTCAATAAAATAAAAAAATAAAAAAACAAGTCCCGTTACTGCTTTTATGTCTCTGGATGCTTGAAAGGTGTGTGCCTGGCTGGGCAGGGTGACAGACGGACCACTACACTCAGCAGCCCCTACGGGGGTACCACTACAATAATATTATATAATATCCTTTATATCGGGGGTCAGCAACCAGTAGATCGCAGCCAGGTGACTGGTAGATCATGGTCTGGGCTTGCTGACTTGCCATCCCAGAGCATCAAACAGAGTGCAAAGCAGAGAGACTTGTAAATTTGGAGCTGTAGTAGGCAGCAAGAGCCGGATAAGCTGATGCCTCCTCTGTAGTGTCAGCTCCTGTCCCATACAGAGTGATACCAACTGCATTCCACCTCTTATCCCGGGTAGCGGTCTCCAGAGGGGTGCCAGCAGCAGGAAATAAGATATCTTCAGGTCAGTGTGAAGCAATACACTGGGCATAATAGTATAGGGCTGCTTTCACACTGATGTGCTGCGGTTTATTATTGCCACAGGTGCAGTGCAGTGTACCTGCTTCTTTCCTGCAGGTTTGCTGCGCTTAGCCATAGACTGCGATTATATCCTGCGGGTTTGATGCACTTTCTGAATGCAGGAGTTTTGGTGCGCTTTCAGAAAGTGCACCACACCTGCCGGATATAATAGAAATCTATGTCAAAGTGCAGCTAACCCGGGACAGTCGCAGATGCACTGGGCACATCAGTGTGAAAGCAACCCTATTGGGGGCTCAGAACAGTAAAGCCCTGTACACACGATCGGATTTCCTATGGATTCTAATCCAATGGATTTTTCCATCGGAAATCTGATGAAGCTGACTTTCATCAGTCTTGCCTACACACCATCAGTCAAAAATCCGACCGTCCCAAACACTAACAACGTAAAACACTCAGACAAGCCGAGAAAAATTAAGTTCAATGCTTCTGAGCATGCGTCGACTTGATTCTGAGCATGCGTGGGTTTTTTGTCCGATGGAGTTCCACACAGACGATAGGAATTTGCTATAGGTTTTTTTCCCATCGGATAAATTTAAAACATGTTCTATTTTTTCTCACCGATGGAAAAAAGACAGATGGGGCACATACAGGATCGGTTTGTCTGATGAGAAAAGTCCATCGGACTGTTTTCATCAGTAAAACCGATCGTGTGTACACGGCATAAGGGTTTAGTTACATTTGTAGTTTGGGAGGTGGTAAAACCCCATAGTTAAGACATGTTTTTTCCACCCCTGCCCAACCTCACCCCCTTTAGCTGCAGTTATATTCCCCGTCATGGTTAGTGGGTGTAGCACCTCCCAAGCATGACCCATTCAAGTGAATGAGGCCGATCAGCAAACAAGGGGTTAAAGGAGGCAGGGTTGTGTTGCTTTATCACCACCTCCTTTATCCCCTTGGATCCTGCAGAAGCATGCAGTTTAGGGGGGACTTGAAGAATGGCCCCATTTACTTGATTGGGTTGTGTTTGGCAGGCGGTAGCACACACCAAAAGCAACAGGGGGTTTAATTCCTGCTGCAGCTTGTGTACACCTTTGGGTAGGTATCGGTGGCGATAAATCCATAAATCAACCGCAGGGTTTACCCCCCCACACACTTTGTTTGAATGAGCCCTAAGGGTTCCACTGTGGAATGCAACTAAGGGCTTATTCACAAGTGCAGCAGGCACTTCCGCTCCTCTGAAAAACGATCTGAGTGTGTTTGATAGGTGATGAGGAGGCGATATGTTGCATCCTCACCGCCTGATTTAAACCCATGATTTCATGTGCACGGCACGCGATTGTAACACTGTAGTATGGCAATTAGAGGTTTAAATCAGGTGTGAGGAGACGACACTGTGCCCGGTGATCTTTGACTTCTCCCATGTTGTTCAGGTAGATCTCCACCTCTTTAAGGTTGCCTGCCCCTGCTTTATATTATTACACAAACCTTTAATTTGAGCTGTAATTTATGCCACTTAATTTGCTTTACAGAATAGTACACCAAGATCCTTAAAGTAGATGTAAACCCAATCACTAAAATCTCAATTAAGATTTAACATGTTAATGTCACTTAAAAAGTAAATTTGACTATTTAAATCAAAATATTACATTAAAATAATACCTGGTAATCCTGCCATGAAGGTCCTTGTTCAAAGACTTCCTGTTAACAACGCTTTTTCCCTATCTACCACTTGTGCTCCTGTGTTGTCACCCAGTCACATGGGCATCCGATGTTGACTTTTAAGCAGTGGTGGTCAACTTTCTTGATATAGGGGGCCTCTAGGGTTTCCCCTGACATCATCCAAAGCCCCCCACAAAAAATTCAGTGAATATTCAATATCAGAAACAGTAGACACACAGCATGATATGACCAAAGGCTATGGGCAATGGGCATGACACAAGAGGTTGTTAAGCTACAGAACATGGTCAGAGTATGGGTATGCTACAAAAGATGGTCTAGGACTGCAAACATGTTATGGGAGATGAATACTAAGGACATGCTTTAGGAATCATAGACTGTGGCAACACAGATTAGTGGTCACAGGAGACCTAAGGGCCACACAAATGGTGCCAAAGAGCTACATATGACCCCTAGGCCACATGTTGGGCACCAGGGCTTTAAAGTGTTAGAGAAACCCACATTATATGTTTGTTATGTGTTCCCATTCACACAGCATATCTAAAAATATTTGTCCTTTCTAGTTGTTTTTTTGGAGCAGGATTATACATAGGAGACTAAAAGCAGCTTCTATTGCTTAGAAAAATGACCTGTATGCAGGGCTTTTTTCTCAAACAATAGGTTCTGGAACTCAACCACGACCCCCCAAATTCCCTCCACCCACACACACCCTCCAAATCACATGAAATAGTGGGTGTGGTCAGTCAATTTTCACGAACAGTAAGAGGGTCTTAAAGGGGCATTAAATACCAAGATTGCATTACATGCAGAGTGCAGAGCTGTCACTTGTAAACACAGAAATCGGACTTCTGTGTTTACAAGTGATAGTGGTGAGCAGCCCCCCCCCCCAAGGGTCTGAGCCAGAGGTGGTGGAACAGAGTTCCACCAAGTTCCCCCTATAAAAAAACCCTGCCTGTATGTGAATCTAATGGACAGCGAGGGAGTTTTTTTTTTAAGTGAATTAACATACAGTGTACCACCTAAGCCTTGAGATCTTTAAAGAGGAAGTAAACCCTGATGGGTTTTACTTCCTCTTTGTTCCCTGCAAAGTAAAAGCATAATAGGCTAGTATGCACCCCATACTAGCCCAATATGTGTCACTTACCTGCAAACCCGCACTGTCCCCCATCTTCGCCCCTCTTCCTTCCGGGGCTGCGGACTCTGGCTCTGTGACTGGCTGGAGCCGCGTGACGTCACTTCCGCACATGCGTGCAGGAGCAATCAGTCATGGCACTTACAAGTGAAGAAACGGCACGGAGGTCCATTTCTTCACAGCGCATGCATCAATGACATCATCGGCGTACAATAAGGTAAATATTTCCACTACCTATAGGTAAGCCTTATTCTAGGCTTACCTGTAGATAAAAGTTAGAATCGGGGGTTTACAATCACTTTAACTCTTTGTCTGTGAATGTCAAAGTTTTACAATGCCTCGTGGGATGTGTATTTCCACAGCTGGAGGGCCGTAGTTTGAAGATCCCTGATCTAGAATGTTGGCACTTTTTTACAAAAGGTGTGTTACTGGCCAGATCACCAGGTGATCACCAGAGGGAAAAAGCCCAAAAAAAAGAAAACCGATGTAGCCACCATATTTAATGATTGCTGCAATATATTACATTTTTGGTTTTGGTTTAATATTTCTTTAAAGTAATTATTAGAAATGGGAGCAGCATTTTGATTTATTTAACCTAAGATAGCTAATTGGATATTATGTGTTCACAAATGTATATCAATGGGTGGTCTTGCAGAAGACCAAGACTTGCTTGTTGATTTCTATTACAACACTCACCCTATTGTACTGCTGGCAGACAGATATCTAAAGTTGCCAGACACTTATAGCAGGAATACACGGTTAGAAAATCGACCGATCTCTCGACAGCCGACCAACGAATCAGTGTTCATTGGTCGAAATCGTTGCCAACATCAACCAATCCAAAAAAATATTTAAAAGAGCAATCGATTTCATACGTAGTGTTGACGTCTCACGTACAAGTGGGGTCGTCTACTAGTTCTGCTCATGCGTGATAGAGCTGTTTTACGGACGACCTTTACACCAACGAATAGAATATCGTTCGTTCGCAAACGATTCAACATAATTTTTCTATTTTTTCAATCGGTCTTTTTCGTTCAAAATATCGATATCGGGTATTACTTGCTGGGCATCAACGAGTAGAAAATCGGCCGATCGTTCGCAGAACGGAAATTTTCGCCCGATTTTCTTATTGTGTATTCCTGCCATTACCTGTATATTGTATTAAATGCTAAGGAACTGGATGTGTCTACATTGAAAACAACTAAGTTTCACTGTGTGAATGTTCTTGACAGGAAAAAGAGAGTTTTGTATTCACTCTTCTGAGAAGAGCAGCCACTGAGAACGTAGAACTTCTGATCACACTTGCTCTGCAATACAAGCCTGACCTGCTGAGCAGAAACTCCGTGAGTATTACTGAGAGCAGTTTGATATCAATTTTGGAAGTGGATTAAACAGTGCAAAGCTCTTGCCAAAGAATAACTATGGAAAGACCATGATGCAAAGCCTATACTGAAATCAGTTTAAACATACAAAGGAATTGAATAGAAAATGGATGCAATCAGCTTGGAAAAGTAATTTCTCTTTTGTCCTTCTGGTCTGCCATAGCTTTTACTACAGGGAATATTTTTTTTCCCAGTAGAACAGTTATATCTTTCCTATATCTGTGTATATATAATGAAGTATAACCTCATAAAGTGCAGCACTATCCCGAAATTTCATCCAAAATGCAAATCCAATCTCCAAATCCACAACAGTATTATAGTGAAACCACATTAAATACCGCTAGACAAAAACAAAATGAAATCCCAGTAATGTGAATACTGCGTACACCCAAAAAAGTAATCCTAATTATATAAACAAAAACAAACATGTAGCACATAACGCAAACTGTATGGATTTTAAACCAATGGATTTTTCCATCGGTAATCCGATGAAGCTGACTTCCATCAGTCTTGCCTACACACCATTAGTCAAAAAACCGATTGTCCAAAACGCCGTGACGTAAAACACTCCGACAAGCCAAGAAAAATGAAGTTCAAAGCTTCTGAGCATGCGTCGACTTGATTCTGAGCATGCGTGGGTTTTTTGTCCGATGGAGTTCCACACAGACGATCGGAATTTGCTATCGTTTTTTTTCCCATCGGATAAATTTAAAACATGTTCTATTTTTCCTCACCGATGGAAAAAAGACCGATGGGGCCCATACACGATCGGTTTGTCAGATGAAAAAAGTCCATCGGACTGTTTTCATCTGTAAAACCGATCGTGTGTACACGGCTTTAGACTGTTAGACAGGATAATTCGGTTAGTTGCAGACTGGTTGGTGAGTTGCGCTGGGAATTGTCTTTGCTGTTTCTTCTCCCTGCAAAGCAGGGAGAAAAAACAGATAGATAGTTAAGTAAAAGCAGCACACATTACACATTGTTAGGCACGCAGTTAACTCTTTGATTGCCCCTAGATGATAACACCTTCCCAGCCAGTGTCATTAGCACAGTGACAGTGTATAGTATTAGCACTGATCGCTGTACTAGTATCACTATTGATGTCAGTGTCAGTTAGTGTACCTCCCAGCCAGCATCAGCTAGCATGAAATTGCCCACCACCGTATCACAGTCCCACTAAAAGTCGCTGATCACCGCCATTACTAGTATAGTGTCATAGCTGCGTAAACTCCAGTATATATGCCATAATTTGTAGACGCTATAACTTTCGCACAAACCAATTAATATACACCTATTGGGATTTTAGTTTACTGTCGCTCCATCTCAATGCGAGACTCTCTTGACATAGTCACCATAGTGACGAAATGCGCTAAGGTGGAGCAAATTTATCTGTAATAAAAATACAATACCTTTCTCACCCAGAACCGATAATAAGCATCATCATCAGACACAACTATTAACATATATCTACAGTTTTTGTGTAGTATGATTTTTGTAGCCAGCTCTCTCGATTTGTTGCCAGGGTGGGGGTAAAACTTGCATGGGTGTTGTTTATGTCAAAATAAATAAAGAATTTTTCTCTCTAAGGTTATAATTGGTTTTACTTTTTAGGGTGGTCTCACTGCTCTTGATGAAGCTCGGAAAATAAAAGCCCCACTTAGGGTTATAAGACTGATCCAAAACCAAACACAGGTATGTGACATATATTATTAAACAAACAAGGTCAGGTCACCCTGCTATAATTCCTTCAGCATCTTCTCTAGGATTGCACAATACGTGTGCTTTACTGCTTTTGCACGTTCAGGGGGTTGTAAACCTCTGAAATGAAAAATGAGCAAAGCATATCCTTCTATAGTGTGTACTTGCCTCGATCTTAAGCACTTCCAAAGTCACTCCTGACAGGTTATGCCAACTCAAAATAATCCAGGTGGACAAGGTAGGGGGGGCCAGCACACAGCCCGTGATTGAAAGCCACAGCTATGCATGTCTTCCTATGAGACTGTATAGAGTTCCCTGCTCTATGCTGTGCAATGTGTGACATCAGATCCCCACTAACTGCCTTCAGAAATACACTTAAAAGGACTGTGGACAAAAGATGGCTGCAGATAAAGAGGTACAATTTATGTAGGAGGATTTGTTTAATTTCTGTGCATCACCAGATTTTAGCCACTTGTAAGGGTTTACAACCACTTAGAAGATTCCTCTGAATATTCACATTCAAAGTATGATAAATATGATGAATAAAGTGTAGCGGGTATATGCTTTTCTCTCAGGTTTGAATTTGGTGGGGATATCTGTAATGTATGGTTCCCTGGGGCCCAGCGGGTGGCGATGTCGCTTTGGGCCCGGGGTTGAGCCATCATTGCAGTGCCGTACCCTTTTTGGCCTCTCGCAGCATGAGTACAGCGGGGCGGGGGCTCCGCTGGGCTTGCTGGGGGAGGGTATAAAGGGGTCGGCCATTTTGGTCACGGGGTTGTCGAGTCCCAGGCACCTTCAGCCTGAGGGCTGTGGTTCGTGGTCGGTGTCCAGGCGGCCTAGGCCTGGACACCCGGAGCTCGTGTTGAACCACCGGGCACCTTCAGCCTGGGGTGAGGTACTCGGTTGGAGGCCTGGGGCCCAGTGTCCTCTGCTGGGGTCCGCGAGGGAAGGATTTCCTAGGGGACCCCGGGAGTGGGGTACCCGAACCCAGAGGCGTAAGGGACCGGAGGAGTTACTCACCCGAAGACCTGGTGCAGCAGATTGCCGGTACCGGGTGAGCCTCAGGAGACCGCCCGGAGGGATTTCTTCCCGAAACTAGTGCAGTCAGGAGGAAGGTTCACAGTTCACCCGGTAGGTGGCAGCTACCAATTCACGGTCGGTGGCAGAGACCATGCGCCAAACCTATTCGCACGCTAAAAGGAATAGGAGAGTTCATTTTGCCTGGGCCTACTTGTATCCACACCCCCTGTCTGTTCGTTGAGGGAGTCCAACTGATTATGTTTCATCCTGACATTGGAAAATAAAGGAGTGTTGGACTTTTATTGGTGTGGGGCTCATTTACTGGCAGACACTGTTCCACAGAAGAAGCAGAGGCTCCAAACACCGAACACCGACCCGAAGGTAAAAGAAACTTTGCTCACACCACACAAACATCTGCGGTGAAGGCTTGGCGTGGTGACCCTGCACTCTCTCCTCCAAGGCACCCCTAGACTGCAGCCAAAAAGAGCCGATAAACAAGAGAGAGAGAGTGGAGGCCGCTACAAAAGTATTATGGGTAGAGGAGAGTGTTAAAACCCTTTCAGGTTTTTTTTTTTCTGTCTCTACCCATTGCGCAGATTTCCCTTTACTTGTGCATTAGGAAATAAAAGGAAATCTATTGTGGATTATGGCTGACCAGCATCCGTAAAGATAAACAAGCTATGTTTGAAAAAGTGTATAACCCCTGGATTGCGTACCTCCAAGCCCCCTAGATGTTGGGTCACCTTTCTTTCTTTATTTTATTTCCCTCATACTTCCTCAGGAGTGAGGCTGTGATATGACGGCATTAGGTTTACTTCCTGACAATAATGTACCCCTACCTCTCCATGTACTTGGCTATGAGTGACCTACAGTTTATTGAAATATTATTTCATAATTATTTTAAAAAAAGAATTATATTACGTTTGTAACCAGTTGCTGTTACTTCTGGGTTTATAGCCTTAAGCCCTGTACACACGATCGGATTTCCTATGGATTTTAAACCGATGGATTTTTCCATCGGAAATCTGATGAAGCTGACTTCCATCAGTCTTGCCTACACACCATCAGTCAAAAAAACGATCGCCCCAAACGCCGTGACGTAAGTTCTATGCTTCTGAGCATGCGTCGACTTGATTCTGAGCATGCGTGGGTTTTTTATCCAATGGAGTTCCCCACAGACGATAGTAATTTGCTATCGTTTTTTTTTCCATCGGATAAATTTAAAACATGTTCTATTTTTTAACACCGATGGAAAAAAGACCGATGGGGCCCATACACGATCGGTTTGTCCGATGAAAAAAGTCCATCGGACTGTTTTCATCGGTAAAACCGATAGTGTGTACAGGGCTTTAGACATATGGTTGCTTTAGTAGGTAGAGCCTAAATGTTAGGCTAAATTCTTCTTGATGTAGCTCCTCTTTGATTACTACCAGGGATGAGCCGAACACCCCCCTGTTCGGTTCGCACCAGAACCTGCGAACAGACAAAATGTTCGTGTAAACTTTAGAACCCTATTAAATACAATGGACTCGAACGTTCGAAATCTAAAGTGCTAATTATAAAGGCTTCTATGCAAGTTATTGTCCTAAAAAGTGTTTGGGGACCCGGGTCCTGCCCCAGGGGACATGTATCAATGCAAAAAAAAGTTTTAAAAACGGCCGTTTTTTCGGGAGCAGTGATTTTAATAATGCTTAAAATGAAAAAATAAAAGTGAAATATTCCTTTAAATTTCGTACCTGGGGGGTGTGTATGATTTGCATGTGAAGCGGCGCATGTTTCCCGTGCTTAGAACTGTCCCTGCAAAAAATGTCATTTTTGAAAGAAAAAAAGTCATTTAAAACTGACTCGCGGCTATTAATGAATTGTCGGCTCCCGGCAATACATACAAAAGTCATTGATAAAAAAAAAAAAAAAAAGCGTGGGGGTTCCCTAGAATTCAATTACCAGGTCCTTCAGGTCTGGAATGGATATTAAGGGGAACCCCGCCGCAAATTTAAAAAAAAATTGACGTGGGGTTCCCCCAAATATCCATTCCAGGCCCTTCAGATCTGGCATGGATTTTAAGGGGAACTCCACCCCAAATTTAAAAAAAAATGGCGTGGAGTCCCCCTAAAAATCCATATCAGACCCCTTATCCGAGCACGCAACCTGGCCGGCTGCAGGGGAAAAGGGGGGGACGAGAGAGCGGCCCCTCCTCCCTCCTGAACCGTACCAGGCCACATGCCCTCAACATGGGGAGGATGTCCCCATGTTGATGGGGACAAGGGCCTCATCCCCACAACCCTTGCCCGGTGGTTGTGGGGGTCTGCGGGCGGGGGGCTTATCGGAATCTGGAAGACCCCTTTAACAAAGGGGACCCCCAGATCCCGCCCCCCCTATGTGAATTGGTAAGGGGTACATTGTACACCTACCATTTCACGAAGAAAGCGTAAAAAAATGTTTAAAAAAACACACAAACACCTTGAAAAAGTCCTTTATTAAAAAAAAAACAAAAAAAAAACATTCCAGCGGTGAAATCCAGTGTCCCGCGGCGATCCCGATGTCCAGCGCTGTCCTTCATTGGTTGTGCCTGAGCGGACCTGATGGGGAACTCCCTCTCAGTGTTTTAAATGTATAGACCCGCCCCTTCTAAAGTTCCCCATCAGGTCCGCTCAGCGGACCAGATGCGGAACATGAGAAGGGGCGGGTCTATACATGTATTACCAAAGTGAGAGCAGTTCCCCATCAGGTCCGCCCCCTCGGTATGTCGGACCCGCCTACGTCATTGGCTTGAGCGGGGAACTTCCTTCACTGTGTAATTTAAATTTACACAGTGAAGGAAGTTCCCCGCTCAAGCCAATGACGTAGGCGGGTCCGACATACCGAGGGGGCGGACCTGATGGGGAACTTCTCTCACTTTGGTAATACATGTATAGACCCGCCCCTTTTCATGTTCCGCATCTGGTCCGCTGAGCGGACCTGATGGGGAACTTTAGAAGGGGCGGGTCTATACATTTAAAACACTGAGAGGGAGTTCCCCATCAGGTCCGCTCAGGCACAACCAATGAAGGACATCGTTGGACATCGGGATCGCCGCGGGACACTGGATTTCACCGCTGGAATGTTTTTTTATTTTTTATTATTTTTTTTTAATAAAGGACTTTTTCAAGGTGTTTGTGTGTTTTTTTAAACATTTTTTTACGCTTTCTTCGTGAAATGGTAGGGGTACAACGTACCCCTTACCAATTCACATAGGGGGGGCCGGGATCAGGGGGTCCCCTTTGTTAAAGGGGTCTTCCAGATTCCGATAAGCCCCCCGCCCGCAGACCCCCACAACCACCGGGCAAGGGTTGTGGGGATGAGGCCCTTGTCCCCATCAACATGGGGACATCCTCCCCATGTTGAGGGCATGTGGCCTGGTACGGTTCAGGAGGGAGGGGGGCCGCTCTCTCGTCCCCCCCCTCTTCCCCTGCGGCCGGCCAGGTTGCGTGCTCGGATACGGGGTCTGGTATGGATTTTTAGGGGGACTCCACGCCATTTTTAAAAAAATTTGGGGTGGAGTTCCCCTTAAAATCCATGCCAGATCTGAAGGGCCTGGAATGGATATTTGGGGGAACCCCACGTCAATTTTTTTTTAAATTTGCGGCGGGGTTCCCCTTAATATCCATTCCAGACCTGAAGGGCCTGGTAATTGAATTATGGGGAACCCCCACGCTTTTTTTTTTTTTTTTTATCAATGACTTTTGTATGTATTGCCGGGAGCCGACAATTCATTAATAGCCGCGAGTGAGTTTTAAATGACTTTTTTTCTTTCAAAAATGAAATTTTTTGCAGGGACAGTTCTAAGCACGGGAAACATGCGCCACTTTACATGCATATCATACACACCCCCCAGGTACGAAATTTTAAGGAATATTTCACTTTTATTTTTTCATTTTAAGCATTATTAAAATGACTGCTCCCAAAAAAACGGCCGTTTTTAAAACTTCTTTTTGCATTGATACATGTCCCCTGGGGCAGGACCCAGGTCCCCAAACACTTTTTAGGACAATAACTTGCATATTAGCCTTTATAATTAACACTTTAGATTTCTCCCATAGATTTTTCGAATTTGCCGCGAACACCCCAATTTGTTCGTTGTTCGGCGAACGGGCAATGTTCGAGTCGAACATGAGTTTGACTCGAACTCGAAGCTCATCCCTAATTACTACGTATTCGGCTCTTTGGCATTTATTTGACATTCTTTATGCTTTTGTATACCGTACAAAACTTTGAAATAAAAATTATTGGAAAAGATTTTTACTCCTGGAGTATATGAGTTTGGCACTTCTAGAGAAATGCTTAAACAATGCATTACAATTGAACTAAACCTGTTAGATTTTAGTCAACTAAAATCTAGGAGATTTTAGTCGACTAAAATACGACTAAAACTAAAGCAATTCAGATGACTAAAATACAAGTAAAACTAAAATGGCATTTTAAATCAAAAGACTATGACTAAAACTAAATAGAAATTTAATGTCAAAATTAACACTGCTACCTGCACTTTTCTCCTGTTCCCATAGCCTCCGAATAGCAATACATTTAGACACTTGGCTGAGCATTCATGTTTGTGTGAGTGCTGGGCAACAAAGGGGTAGTCCTATCGTGCCTATGTGTCCAATCAACGTTGAATGTCTATAATACATTTTATTCTGATCTTTTTAGGAGCAGCAGATGGTGTTCTTGAAAGACCGACCGTTGCCTTTTCCTGTTATGGAGTCTGGTAATTCTGTTATGGAGTCTGGTAATTCTGTTATGGAGTCTGGTAATTCTGTTATGGAGGTTGATAATCATGTTATGGAGGTTGATAATCATGTTATGGAGGTTGGTACTCAGAGTGGAAAGACTAGGAAGAAGGTGAAGCTCTTTATCTGTGGGCATAGTGGAGTTGGAAAAACCACATTTGTCAACACACTAAAACAGGTAAATGAAAACTATACAAGCAGAATTTAAATTCCAAATCTTAACATCACATAGTTGTTGCTGATGTGTCCTACACTACTACTAGGGTTTTCTAGCTACAGCTAACTCCTTGATTACAAAACTTCACACATATATATTCGTTAATTGAATCCCAATTTTAATTTAACAGACTGGGCTACTTTCAAGATTTCAGTATTATTTTAATGGAACTGAATCTCCTCCATCTACACAAGGGGTGTCCTGTTCACAGACTGATCTAAAAGGTAAGTGGCTACGCATTTAACTTTTTACATGGTGTTGAGACAACAATAATGCCCTGTACACAAGATTGGACTTCTTTCATCGGAAATTCCGACCGTGTGTGGGCCCCATCGGACTTTCTTCCATCAATGTAAAAAAATGTTTTAAATTTTTCCGATGGAAAAAAAAGCGATAGGAAATTCCGATCGTCTGTGTGGAACTCCATCGGAGAAAAATCCACGCATGCTCAGACTAAATTAGGAGACGGGAGCGCTCGTTCGGGTAAAACTAGCATTCGTAATGGAGATAGCACATTCGCCATACTGTAACGGACTGAAAAGCACGGAGACTGAAAAGTACGAATCGGCTAACACCAAACTTTTACTAACACGCGGTAACACAAAATCAGCAAAAGCAGCCCAAAGGGTGGCGCCGTTGGATTTGAACTTCCCTTTATAGTGACGTCGTACGTGTTGTACGTCACCGCGTTTTGGACGGTCGGAATTTTGTCTGATGGTGTGTATGCAAGACAGCTTTGAACGGAATTCCGACAAAAAATTCTATTGGATTTTAGCCCATCGGAATTCTGATCGTGTGTACAGGGCATAAGAGTGACATTTTTGTCAGTTCAAAATAAATTGCACTATTTTTCCTTTCTGTCCTCTTTCTTCAGATGGTTCCTTGGTTATATGGGACTTTGCTGGGCAAATGGAGTACTGTTTTACTCATTCTCTACTTCTCAACACAAGTGGACCTAACACTATATATTGTGTGGTCTTTAGTCTTAAAGGAATTGAGAGTGACCTGCATGGAGCACAAAGGCAAGCAATTGACCAGGTACAGAAGTCCCACTGTCTTTCTTGTTATTTTAATTAAAATATTATTAGTAGACAACTGATAAAGGTTTACAAAGTTCCCATGTCTTCTCTCTTATTTATATGCTTTAGTAAATCAACTTCACAGTTTGCTTTTCTAGATTGACATTTGGTGACTTTATCACCACTATACTTTTTTTATTAACGATTTAGATCAAAATACAACTGCTTGTGTAGCATTTTTGAGAATTTTTTTAGTTAGAAAGGAAACATTATTTTTTAACCACTTCCCGCCCAGCCTATAGCAGAATGACGACTGGGAAGTGGTTCAGTTATCTGACTGGGCGTCATATGACGTCCAGCAGGATAAGCCACGAACGCACGCCCAAGGGGGCATGCAGAGCGGCGATTCGTGGTGTGTCAGTCTAACACAACGCATCTCCGATCTAGGTGAAGTGACTCTGACAGAGGCTCTTTACCATGTGATCACCTGTGTCCAATCACAGCTGATCACAGAGTAAACAGGAAAAGCCATGTATCGGCTTTTCCTCTACTTGCGCTGACAGACACGAGTAGAGGAGAGCCGATCGGCTGTTCTCCTGACAGGGGGGTCTGCACTGAATGATTATCAGTGCAGTCCCCCGAGGATGCCCACCCAGGACTATAAAGGATGCCCTCCCATGGCCACCAGGGATGCCCACCCATGAGCAACCAGGTAAGCAATCATTGCCCATTAGGGATGGCATTCTGTGCCCATCAGTGATGCCTGCCAGCGACTCTGATCAGTGCTGCCCATCAGTGCCCTCCAGTGCCACCTATTAGTGCCACCCATCAGTGCCACCTACCAGTGCCCATCAGTGCTGCCTATGAGTGCCCAATCAGTGCCACCTATCAGTACCCATCAATGCTGTATATTAGTGCCACCTATCAGTGCCACCTATCAGTGCCTATCAGTGCTACATATAAGTGCCACCTCATCAGTGCCAATCAGTACTGCTTCATCAGTGCCTGTCAGTGCAGCCTCATCAGTGCCCATCATTGAAGGAGAAAACGTACTTATTCACAAAGGTTTGTAACAGAAACAAAGAAAAAAATGTTGGTATTTTTTTATTTGTAGTGCAAAAAAATTAAAACCCAGAGGTGATCAAATACCACCAAAAGAAAGCTCTATTTGTGGGGGAAAAATTATAAAAAATTTGATTGGGTACAGCATTACATGACTGCGCAATTTTCATTCAAAATGTGAGAGCCCTGAAAGCTGAAAACTGGTCTGGGCGGGAAGGTGTGATAGTGCTCTGTATTGAAGTGGTTAAGGTGATTAGATGTTGCACCTATAAAATCCCATCCTCAAATTCTCTTTACCAATATTATTATTTAAAGAACATCTATCCCTTAACAATGAACAGTGCCCTAAGGGCTTGGAACGGGAAAGGCAGACATTGTACTTGGTTTCAGTAATGAAAGTTTAAGTGTACTTTAGAAGAGTAAAGTTAACCACTTGACCACTGGAAGGTTCCACCCCCTTATGGCCAGGGATTTTTTTGTTATTCAGCACTTGTGCTAATTTAACTAGCAATTGCGCAGTAATGCAACACTGTATGCAAATTAAATTTTTATCATTTTTTTTCAGGCAAATAGAGTTTATTTTGGTGGTATTTAATCACCACTGTTTTTTTTATGTTTTGCTATATAAATAAAATAAAAAAAAATGTGGAAAAACTTTTTTCTTCATAAATTTAAGTCAAAATGTGGTCTGCTACATTTCTTTGGTAAAAAAATAACCCAAATCAGTGTATGTTATTTAGTCTGTGTGAAAGTTATAGAGTCTACAAACTATGGTATATATCTGATCAATCCTGATGTACTGACTGCCTATCTCATTTAGTCAGGCCCTAAAATGCCAGGAGAGTACAAATACCCCCCAAATTACCCCTTTTTGAAAAGACAGTCTGAGGTATTTAGTAAGAGGCATGGCAAGTTTTAATTTTTTGTCACAATTTTATGGAAAATTAAGAAATGAAATATATATATATATATATTTTTTTTACATACTGTCACAAGTGCAGTACAGCATCATCATATGACTGGTGTGTTGGAGATCAGTGATACTGGTGACAGTTTGTAATTAGAGTAGTTCAGTTTCGCCATAGTGACACTGTACTAATTTGGGAGGATCAGGGATTTTTCTTTTTTACAATATTATATCTTATAACAGTGATGATCACTATTATTAGGAATAGTTTTAGCTATCATGAATGGCTTTCATTTATGACAGCTTGAATACTATTGTGATCTGTGATTGGTTACATCTAAACACACAGTACAGAGTGCTTTTATTGGCCCAGGTACCATGTGATACCAATCACAGCATCACAATACTAAGCAAAACAGTTATAAATGGAAGCCATTCATGACTGTTTTGATGACATTCTAATCATGTGATCGCTATGACCAATCATGGCAGTCACAAAATCACGTCACTGCAAGCCCCAGTGGGTGCACCAGTGCACATGCTCACTGCAACGTACCACTACACTGCGGTGCCTGCAGCTGCCGCCCGCTTGCCGTACATTTACTGTGAGCAGGTCAGCAAGAGGTTAAACTAGAACCAAAGGCAATCTTTTATTTTTATTTTTTTGACAGAGTAAGACCCCTTTCACACTGGGGCGCTTTTCAGGCGTTTTAGCGTTAAAAAACGCCTTTAAAGCGCCTAAAAGAAGCCTCATGTGCAATCTCAATGTGAAAGCCCGAGTCACATTGAGGCACTGTAGGGCATCAAAAAAAGTCCTGCAAGCAGCTTCTTTGCAGCACTTTCGGAGCGGTGAATACACTGCTCCTAAAGCGCCCCTTCCTATTGAAATCAATGGGAAGCACCTGCAAAGCACCTTGGCAGCGGCGCTTTGTGGGTGCTTTTAACCCTTTATTCAGCCATTAGCAGGGGGTTAAAAGGGAGTGTTTTAACCCCTGTCAGATTTTTTTCTGCAATCTGTGTCCCACTGGGGAGAATTCCATTCACTTTCTGTTCCATAGCCAATACAGGAAGATAGAGAAAATCCCCCCCAAAATGAGGGAAAACCTTGGCTGGCCCTAGGATGAACAGATCTAGCATCCCCATTAAAAGATTTCCCCTTAAGCCTGTTCTGGGGACATCTGATGATAATGGTAAACAGGACAAATAGAGAGGGTGAATCTCCCTAATGGGGACACAGACAGCAATAAAAATCTGACAGATGTTCTAATCCCTCTGCACTCTTTCCAAACCCCCCCCCCCAAAAAAAATTGCCTTTAGTGACACTTTAAACGTATTTCTCTGCGCTTACATCCCAATAGCCAGTGCTGGCATTTGGATGGAAGATGACGTGGTAGCAATTGAAGTAGTAGAGAAATCCACTGCTCTTGGGTCATAACCTTGGGTTAGACCCGACTGTGACAGTGATTCACACACCAATGGAAGTATTGTTGTGTTGTGCTTATTAGCGAGAATGGGCTGTCATGCACATAAGTTTGTGTAGCTCCTACCCCAACTTTCCGGGAGCCTGGTGGTGACCCCCGAGGCGGGAGGGCTGACATACTTCCTCAGGGTGCAGGTTACTAGGCATGGTGTGTGATGAACAAGATAGAAAATTGGGCGCCAGTCACGTTTATGCTTGAACAGAGAAAAGTTTATTTCTCACAACAGGAAAAAAGCAGGAGAGAGGGGATAGGGCGCAGGACACCCTTAGTCAAAAATAGTAACGATCAACAGACAGGCAGACTCCTTAGACAAAAATGTGAGATAGGGCAGACAGCAGTACAGGAAAAGAGCCTTTAAGCTAAACCAACACAACTGTACATTGTAGAATAGGCTGTCTACTATGGTAACTGAACTTAACTCACAAAAGGTACAGGAACTATGGATGATTCCGTCTTGATGCTTTCCCAGGCTCTTCATGGGTCACTTGTCCATGCAAGAGTCACCTCTGGTACTTCATCTCATGTCTCCATCCTTTCCTTCATGCCTCAAGGTAGTGAGCAGGCTTTCTCTTGCAGAACCTTGAGCACATGGTTAGGCCTCAGGCTTTAGGCCTACCCAACAGGAGCGGTTTCACACACATCCCACCCAGACCGCAGCCTGGATGGGGAAGACCCCGATCACCTGACTCCAAATAAATACCTTCTCCCAGCATTCACAGCTCATCATATTAATGTTAAAGGCAACAGTGACACCTACTGACAAAAAGGAGAAGCCACAGATAAACGGGATTTGGAAGAAAGCCATTTGACCACTAAACACTACAAATTAGCCAGGCTGGCTACCACCCAGCAGAACTAAATTTACCTGTATCCCTGCTTTGGGACAAGGGTGCTACATTTGTTATACTTATTGTTGCATAAACATATACATGCTATGTTGAGATGCTCATATTTATGTTTTTTAATTAGGCCTCTACACAATTTAGCACCACCGCTGCCTAGATGTCAATTTGTAAATTAATTTGTTCGATATACTTCTCATTAAATGTACCTCTTTTAATACCGTCACTGTTTCTAATATCTTTTTGCATATATTCTCTTTTAATTTTCTTTATTAGATGATTTTCTGGCTGCGATTCCTAAGCTTAGCCCATAACCCTGACTCTTTGCCACATGTTATACTCATAGGAAGCCACTTAGATACCCTGCCTGAAGAAAACCACATGCTAATCGGTAAGAAAAATGAGAACATATAAGAAAAACTTCAGCTCACTAAGGGGTTTATTTACTAATGCTAGATAGTGCAAAATTAGTCTGCATAGAAACCAATCAGCTTCCAGGTTTTATTGACAAAGCTCAATTGAACAAGCTGAGGTTATAAGCTGATTGGTTTCTATGCAGAAATGTGACAAATTTTGCACTCTCTAGTGTTAGTAAATAAACCCCAATCTGCCTGTTAAATTTTTTTACCCTTAGCCCCCTCTGCCCTTAACAGTTATTCTGACCCCTAAAGCCAGTCATAGACAGATCAAAAGGAATTGATGAATTTCGATTCGTCTAGGGGCAGGCTGGCTGTACTGAAGTTGATCTATTGATCAGCTTCAGCGCAACTAGCCTGTCGGGTTTCTATCGTATGATCACTGCCGCTGGCTATAGCCGTCAGCAATTATCCTTGTATTCTGAAGGCGGGAAACTTCCCACTGTCAGAGTACAGTAGAGCCGAGAGAAGGATTCCCCCATCAACAATGACTGTGCAATTTTCTTTCCTTGAACCTGTGGTTGCCCTTATCAGTTAACTTTTGCTTAAACATCTAAACCCAAACACTTAACTTGAGCCTAAAATGTCGATTTTACCTAAAGACCACATGACAGCTCAGCAGCCGTAGATTCCCTAAAGAGACGACTTGTCTGTATGCTTTTTTTTAGCATGAATTATGAGTGTGAATGTTTTTAATGATACGAAATGTTGGTTGCTACAGCACCTGCATTAGGGCATACTCATTGTTTTTTTTTTTTATTCCTTATTTTAAGATCAATACAGGAGTAAGACATCCAGTTGAAAAAAAGACACACTATAATTTCCATACAAACAAACAAATTATACAGAAAGAGTCAGTCTGTGGCTAGGAGCTGGTACAATGGCCCCCTTTAAGGAAAATAAAAATGCCTGCTCGCTATGTCCCTATTGACTCTTCATGTCCTTCCCTGATTGGATGACATCAGACTAGGAGGAGGAGATGGTGTTAAAAAAAAGATTGTGGAAGGTGTAGTTTTACTATGTACAGGCGGCACTGCATAACAGTTGGGAGGAAACTACAGTTCCCAGGGAGCTATGTTGGAGAATGAGTGGAGTGTAGCTCAGTGAACTGCTCAGGGAGGTTCGGGAAACTTGGTGCCAGACCGGGGGAAGGAAGCAGACGTCCAGGCTAAAGTGCTGAGTCCTCAAGTAATTCGCCTTCCAGCATCCCCAGCAGTGCAGAGCAGGTTCGCCGGCCTCTTTTCTGCATCTCCAGCAGTATAGAACAGGTTTTGCCAGAGCTCAAGGCATCAATCCATAATTGGCCCTTCTGCCATCAGCATCTACAGCTGAAGTGCAGGATTAGTGAGATTGTTGTAAACCTATCACACACACACACTGTGCAGCAGAAATTGAAACTTTAGGCCAAGGCAGCCTTATCCTCCCGTTCCCTAGGAATTACCCTAGGAATTATCACTAAGTGCAACCATATCACCCCATTCTAGATTGCCCTACTAATCTAGAACTACCTTTACTCTTTCCTGAACCTGTTGTATTTTTGCTACTGTTTAAGTTCTTTTGAAAATTAACTTCACCAAATACCTCATAAATAGTTTGACCTCTTGAACTGAAAGCAGATGGAAGCCACCAAGCATCACCAATTGTGCACCATCGTGTTAGTATTAACGATTGGCTCCAACAGTGAGAAAGACAGCTGCCACAAAGTTGCAAACCCAAGATGACCCAGGCCACACCTATAGTCCTGGGTCACACCTACAGAGGCAGAGGAAGATATTAAAAAATCACCTAGGTTGGGAAAAAGGACGAGTATCAGGTTGTAAGTCCACAAAAAATCAACATATCCACAGTAATGGCATCTTCAAATCTCATGAAACAGATTCCAACCATATAAATAGCCCTGGGGGGTTGTACTAATCTCCAGTAAAGGCATTCCTAAACTCTGAGGATAAGGTAAGGTCCACTAAGTAAAATCATGTGTTCCCGGGTAGCAGCAAGGTTTTCCATGGTGTATAAATCCTGAATTTTTAAGAACCACATAGCCAAAGAGGGTGACGGTTGTTTCCATTTGAGCAGGATATATGCTTTTGCTGGATTGATCATGTGAATCAAAAGGAAGTTTTTGTATATTTTTTGGACAAATAATTTAGATGCAGTAGGAACACAGCAGGGTTGTTCCCCAGGTCAACATCAGTAAGCTTTTTAGTATAGGCTTGTACCTCACTTGAGAAACTTTTTAAGAGTAGGACATTCCCAAGATATGTGTAGGAATGTACATTCTTCTTTTCATATTGCCAACAAACTAGAGCAGTGGTTCTCAACCTTGCTAGTGCAGTGGCCCCTTGATAACAGTAAAATTATTTTTGTAGCGTGGGTTGTCAGCACCCAAGGCAAGACAAGTAATTTTCGACCCTAACCCATAGACATTTAGCGCTCCCTGATCCCCCACTCGTACAGTATTAAAACCCCTTATGGTACATTTTAGGATGTACTACTCTTTCTCTTTGTTCTCCTCCTTTCTTTCCCTTTTATCTCTCTCCATCCTAATTTCTTGTTTTTTTCCCCCATCCCTCTCTCCAGCAGTCTTTCTTGTTCTTCTCTTATTCTTTCTCTCCTTTTTCTTTGTTCCTCCCCCTCTTTTACTTTCCCTTCTATGTATTCTCTATTTTTATTCCTTCTTACTCCTTGGTGGGAGGGGGGGGGTTGGGTGAATGGCAGTGCTGGCGGGGAGTTGGGATGAGTGGCAGTGCTGGTGGGGAGTGGGATCAGTGGCAGTGCTGGGGGGAGTTCTGATCAGCCAACTTGGGTGCTCTTGATCAAGGTCATCTGCTGATCTGAGAACTGTAGTGGAGACTTTTAATGGCAACTATAATCACAGGTAGTGTTACTCACTGTGTCTCCGGATTCACTGTGTCTCTGACTTTGTGGTGTCTCGTAGCAGTGACACCTATTCCGAAATCAGGAGCTAGGGTCTCCTCCAGCCCCTCCCACTTCACATTCCTCACCAGTTAGCTGACCTCTAGTCTCTTCCCCCCAGCCATGCTGTGAACTGAATGGGCGGCTGTGAAGAGGCTGAGTGGGCGGCCGTGGGCTCCAGGGACAGCCCTGCTGGGCGGCCGTGGGCTCCAGGGACAGCCCTGCTGGGTGGCCGTGGGCTCCAGGGACAGCCCTGCTGGGCGGCCGTGGGCTCCAGGCAGAGCCCTGCTGGGCGGCCGCAAAAAGGCTGGGAGAGCGGTGCGGACTTCAGGAACAGCCCAGGATTTGGTGACAACTGGCAAATCATCATTCGACCCCCTAGGGGGTCCCGACCCCAGGTTGAGAACCGCTGAACTAGAGGGACCTGTGGATGACATTTGTGAAGGGTCGTGGCCACTCTTTACCATCGAGAGAAAAGTTTAAAGCCCAACTCTTGAATCCTATTGGCAATAGACGACTTGTGGGCAAAGTAGAGAATATTGTCACATTGTACAGGTGTAAAGGAGATTCTGTCCCTTCCCCACTCTGACTAAGGCTAAAAAAGTTCTGGCTGCAGTTGCACTTTAACTAGAAGACAAATTATTATATATTGAAATGCTATTGTCTTGAATATCATGCAAACCATGTTACAGTAAGGGATTTGCAAATCCAGCGTGAAGTCTGTGAACCCCAAACTTAGAGCCTAACCTCACTGAGAACTCATTCTTGTTATTTTTGGCCATTTTCAAGGGTAATAAGCACACTATTGTTTAAAAAAAGGACACGGGAGCTGGACAATGCCAATGGTGGCATGTACCAATGCAAAAATAAATAAAAAAATACTATTTCGCGGAAAGAGGGTCTGTTCATGTGGCTTAAAGGTCAAAATATGGTCAAAGGATAAAAATACACAAATTGTTTGAATAATAAGCTTGTCAAATGTTGCATTGCCCTCAACATTCTGCTTGGACCCTTGACCCCCCCTCCCCCCATCCCTTTTTTATTGTACTAGACTAGGCATGTCCAAAGTCCGGCCCGCGGGCCAGTTGGGGCCCGCGGCCCGGTTTAATACGGCCCCGTCTTGCATTTTGCTTTTATCACTTTTGTGGCCCCCCAAGCTCCGCACAGGGGTAAGAATGAGCTTGGTTTAAAAAAAAAATATATATATTCTCTAATCCCTGTTGCTGGGGCGTGTTCCAAAGCCTGTTGGGAAGCTGACAGCGCGCATCGCCAATAACAGACACTGAGTAATTTCCCGGTCAACAGCTGCAGAGCTCTCAGTGCCTGTGTTTGGCGGCGGTGATTGGCTGCGGCGCTGCAGGCTGTCAGTGTCCTAGCGGGCTCGCGCAAGGTCATCCTTGCAGTGAGCGGCACTCAAGGATTTCTCAGGGGATAAGATACGTTTTCTACTGTGACGGATATAAAGCGAATATTTAAATAAATGTAAGAATTTTTTTAAATGAGCTCATCCTTGCCCTGAGTGGAGCTTGGGGGCCACAGAAGAGATAAAAGCCAGATTTCTCAGGGGATAAAGAAGAGAAAATATATATTTTTTAACAACCTGAGCTCATCCTTACCCTGAGCAGAGCTCTGGGATTTGTTGGGGGCCAAAGACATAGAATTTTAATGCTTCAAAGAATGTCAGGCAAAATGGTCGGCCCTCACGCACGTTCACTTCATCAAATCTGGCCCTCTTTCAAAAAAGTTTGAACACCCCTGTACTAGACCATTCGACGTGTCTTTCAATATTGAGTAGGGTATTATGCAAGGGGGGTGGCAAAGCCCAGTTTTGAGGGACAAAGGCCTTGCATCTAATACCTCAAGAAGTAAGTCTTAAGACATGTGAGATTGCTATAATAGGCTTGTCCATGGAAAGTTGTTCAGGGAAAATAATGTCACAGATATCCATTATAGTTATGATTTAAATAAATGCTTTGTCTGCCAAATCATGAAGTTTGAAAATGGTTCTTAAAGTTCCTGCTCAGTAATTTCTACTTTTATGTTATCTGATGAAATAGGATGATACATAATGAGAGTTTCTATCAGAGCCCAGATTGTTACGTTAGTTTTACATGACAAGTTAATGGAAAGCACCCAGACAGTTATTTCAAACATTTTGGTTAATTCTTTTACAGCACAACGCTTTTATGAAAATGTGATGAAGAGAGAGACAGAGCTGTTCAATTGTTTTCAGAAACAATTTTTCCCAATAAACTGTAAAAAGAAGACAGATGTGGAGCCCATCAAAGACATCCTGAAAATAATTGTTGCAAAAACTAAACAGGTAATCACATCTGTAAGCAATACATATCTGTTGCACCATGATTATAGGGTCTAGTTTTTCAAGGATTACTGCATCTCAATTAAACTGTTAACTCAGGGAGATACACTTACCAGTTCATGGGTACCGGTCATATGGTAGCAAATGACGTAAAAGTGCAATACAGTGAGATCCAGACAATCACTATGCTTTTTGGAGTTATGAAGGTATTTATAGATTTTTTACATTTGCATTGATGTATGTATAGTTTCAAGTTTAGTTTATATATTTAAAGAGAGTGGATAATGTAATTTAATGAACATTGACTTTACTCTTTGGTCCATGGACCGACACAGCTTCTCTATTGACAAAGTGGGTATTATCCGTTAATTAGGAGTGACTAGGCAGAAAAACTTGTAAAAAGTGTTGCATCACACCTTCTACAGTACCGCCCAGGGGGCGGACCCTCTGGGTATACCCTCTCAGTCTGCATATTCGCAGATCAGTTTTTTTCTGTCTAGCAAGGAGTAGGACATGGCTCCCTTCGGGCCCATTGGTCCGGGGAAAAAAGATATATATATATATATATATATATATATATATATATATATATATATATTTTTTTTTTTTTATTTTTTTTTTGCTACATTTGTTGTTTCCTGCGATCTTCGATCAACTGCCGACTGGGTGACAGGCTGGATCCTCGATCCTTGTAGTCTCCCCAGTTTCGGCCATCGAGCGTGTGCCGACCCTAGCTACGCGCTGGGTTTTCCACGACATGCCCGTCGCTCCACGGGTGGCCGGTGAGCTTACGCTCCAGGGCCTGCATCGGACCGCTCAGCTTCGGCTGACCTTACGGCCGAGTCGCAGCAGCCTGGCCGGTGAGCTTACACTCCAAGGCTTGCATCGAACCGCTCAGCTTCGGCTGACCTTACGGCCGAGTCGCCGCAGCCTGTCCGGTGAGCGTCATGCTCCAGGGCATACATATGATCGACCCTTCTGGGTCCAATCACAGCATGCCTGGCCAACAGTCACCTTCCTTGCGCGGACGATGATCTGTTTGGAATGTCTTCCAGCATAATACATGCAGGATAGGTAAGTAAAACTCCCCTGCCTCGGCTGGGTGATTTAGCTGGACATTCCTGGAGAGATCAAGTAAGTGGTTGTGGCCCCTTTCTTCCCTCTCTCCCTGCCTTTCCCTCCTCCCTGGGCTTCTAGCTAAAGGTTGCTGGGTGTCACCTAGGGGGTCCCACTGGAGCGGGGCTGGCTGTAACTAACATTTAAAAGAAATGTAATTTTTTCTTACCTGTGTTTGTGTCCTTCCTCCTCCATGCTGTCGGCGGCCATTTTGAGGTGGTCCATGCCAAGTTTGGCCTCTTGTGACTGCCCGGCGGCCATCTTCCTGTGGTTTGGCCACACCCACTGGCCCCTATCAGCTAATCGGCGGCCATGTTTGTCCACCCTGTATGCAGATATTGCCGTTCGGCCATCTTTTTGTGGGCTATGGCTGCTTGACCTCTATCTTCTGTCGGCGGCCATTTTCTTAGAGCCCACATTATCTTCCATACAGACATTTTTGGCAACTATTTTTCGAGAGCCTCCGGCCTCTAGGGTGCATTACACTGGCGCGAAAATTCACACAGGAAGTGCTGATAAAAGAAGCAGACTGACACAGCAGCAGGGGGACAGCATCACAGGCGCAGCATAGCAGTACCTATCCAGGGTGGTGAGTCCTCTGGGTGACCCGGCCTCTCTGCAGCACAGGAGGGTGGCCTATTGATATCTTGCCTGGAGCCCTGTGAGTGTCAGCGTGTGGTCAGCATGGCATCTGAGCCAGATGTCTTCTCCCCTGAAACACCAGATTTAGCAGCTGGTGCCCCTGAGGTGTCTATGAACGCTATGACTACAATCCTAGAGGCGTTTGCTGCCAGGGTGGAAGCAGCACACGGGAATACAGGGGGTAGTAAACGCCCCATCCCCTGCAAGCTTCTGGGGATATTTCTGGTGCAGAACCAGGTCCAGCTACGGCTCGGGGCCCAGATTCTGACGCATCAGAGACTGCAGACCGTGACCGGACAGTGAGAATGACTCAAAGTCCAGGTCAGTACGCGAGACGGCTTTGGTATCTGACCTTATTACTGCAGTGCGGGATATGCTAAAATTGGAAAATACTGCAGAAGCAGCAGAGACTCCGGTCCACTTGGGTTTCATAGACCTGCCCGCACTGCTAAGGTGTTCCCTTGTGTGTCTTTTGATAAACTCTTATACAAGGAATGGGAGAACCCACTGAGGGTCTTTACAGCCCCAAAGAGGTTTGCGGTACGGTACCCCTTTTGAGGAGAGTTTTCTGAAGAAATGGACCTCTCCCCCCTATAGTGGACCCTCCGGTGTCCAGACTTAATAGAGCCACCACAATTCCTGTAGAAGGGGTTTTCTAGGACCCTGTGGATAAGAAGGCTGAAGCACTCGCTTGCTACCTATACTCAGTGGTAGGCTCGGCAGTACGCCCAGCATTGGCGGGGGCCCTAGTGTCTCACACACTTACTGAATGGGCAAGATTGCTACTCCAGGGGTTAAGGAGCGAGATGCTCCTCCTGATGAGATAACATTGGCCGACCTGTTGGTCCAGGGCCTTAGGTTTGTCTGCGAGTCAGACATGAATACTATTCCCCTGCTGTCTAAAACTTTGGTTTATGCAGTAGCAATACGCCGCCTGATCTGGCTAAAAGGCTGGTCTGCGGACCAGACTTCCAAGAAGGCCCTGTTGGATCTGCCTTTTAAGGGCGACAGACTTTTTGGGGCTTCTCTGGATGACATCATCAAGGATGCCACAGGAAGTAAAAGCACTTTGCTTCCCCAAATTAGCAAGGGTAAGGGGCCACGCCAAGGGCAAGGGCCCTCCTTTACTGCACACAAGTGGTTTTTTCATCCCCCTAGGGCGACAGGGAAAAGACCCCAGGCCGATAAAGCGCCTGCCCAAGGACAAAAGCGTCCCTGGTCCCGCATACCCAATAAGCCTGCGGACAAATTTGCGTCCGCATGAAGGTCCACCCCCACTCAGCTCTCAGGTGGGGAGACGTCTTCGCAAATTCGCGACTCAGTGGACAGCACTAATCTCCGACAGGTGGGTTTGCGAAGTAATCTCCTCAGGCTACAAGATAGAGTTTCTCTCTTGTCCACCGGACAGATTCAACACCTCCAATCTCCAGCTACTACCGACCCGTCGGGAGGCCCTGTATGGGGAGGTCCAGGGTCTACTGGAACGCGGGGTAGTTATTCCAGTTCCAGAACTGGAACGGGGTTTTTACTCAAATCTGTTCATTGTGCCGAAGAAGGAGGGGGTTCGTCCAAGCTTGGATCTCAGAGCCCTCAATTGCTTTGTGAAGGTACAAAGTTTTCGGATGGAGTCGGTTCGATCTGTAGTCACAGCTCTCCATCCGGGGGACTTTCTGGCCTCTTTGGACATCAAGGACGCATACCTGCATGTCCCCATATACTCCAGACACCAGAGGTTTCTGCGATTTGCTATCGGGAAGGACCACTACCAGTTTGTGGCCCTCCCGTTGGGCCTTGCCTCAGCACCCAGGACGTTCACCAAGGTGCTCGCTCCGATTCTGGCAATTCTAAGACAGCGGGGTATCGCTATCACAGGCTACTTATACGACCTTCTGCTGAAGGCCCCTTCAAGCTCAGAATTAGAGGTAAGCGTGTCCATTACCTGTCAGACTCTTCGAGACTGTGGTTGGATACTAAACACGCAAAAGTCAGTATTGGTGCCCACTCAACGTCTAGTGTACCTGGGGTTGATTCTGGATTCCTCAAAGGCAAAGGTATTCCTCCCTGTGGAGAAGTTGCAGACCCTCTGGGCTGCAGTATGGCAGCTGACTTCCAGGAATTGGTCGTCACTCCGTTTTTGCATGCGAGTGTTGGGCCTCATGGTAGCCTCCTTCGAGGCGGTCCCATATGTTCAATACCACACTCGAGTGTTACAGAAGGAAGTTCTGTCCAGATGGAACAGATGCCCTTCATCTCTGGATTATCAAATCCGAGTGAGCCACCTAGTCAGGAGATCCCTGGTATGGTGGCTGACAGCACCGGCTGTAATGGCCGGGAAGTCATTTCTTCCGGTTTACTGGATAGTGATCACGACGGACGCCAGCCTTACAGGTTGGGGGGGAGTCTGGGGTGTCCAGTCGGCGCAGGGCCGCTGGACCCCAGAGGAAGCCCTCCTGCCGATCAATGTCCTGGAGATCCGGGCGATCAAGCTGTGCCTCTTCAAATGGTCTCAGAGACTGCAAGGGCGTCCAGTCAGGATCCAGTCAGACAACGCCACAGCAGTGGCATATGTCAATCATCTAGGAGGAACAAGAAGCTCAGCTGCAGCATCGGAGATCGCTCGCATCCTGAAGTGGGCAGAGAGGAGCGTACCGGCACTGTCGGCTGTGTACATTCCGGGTGTGGAAAACTGGCAGGCGGACTACCTGAGCCGCCAGATGCTGGACCAGGGAGAATGGTCCTTACACCCGGAGGTGTTCCAACTCCTCTGCCAAAGATGGGGCACACCAGACGTAGATCTTCTGGCTTCCCGACTCAATCGGAAGGTATTGAGATTTGTGGCCCGGTCAAGAGACCCATGGGCAGACGCAACGGACGCGTTGGTAGCATCGTGGGGTCAGTATCGGCTAATCTATGCCTTCCCTCCCTTAAGGCTTCTTCCTCTTCTGCTCCGCAGAGTGGAGGCAGAGGGAATTCCAATGATCCTAATCGCTCCAGATTGGCCTCAGCGTCCTTGGTACGACAATCTAGTACGTCTGGTAGCAGACGTCCCCTGGCGCCTACCACTACGGAAGGACCTGCTATCGCAAGGTCCCATATTCCATCCTGCTTTACAGTCATTGGCTTTAACGGCATGGCTGTTGAGAACCAGGTACTGAGAGACCGGGGCCTGTCAGACTCAGTAATCTCTACTATGAGAAGTGCTCGAAAACCATCCTCTAGGAAGGTCTATCACCGCACTTGGAGGGCCTACATCTCCATGTGTGAGGAAATGAAATGGCATCCATGTACCTATTTGGTTTCCAGAATCCTGCTGTTTTTACAGCATGGGGTGGACCAAGGGCTTGCCCTCAGTACGATTTAAGGGACAGATATCTGCCCTGGCTGTCTTTTTTCAGCGACCCCTGGCGACTCACTCTCTCGTGAGTACATTTGTGCAGCAGGTCCGACAGGTGGCCCCTCCGGTCCGTCCCCCGTTACCTCCGTGGGACTTGAACCTGGTCCTCTCGGTGCTTCAGAAGGCACCGTTTGAGAATATTAGAGATATTCCCCTGTTGACACTTTCTCAGAAAGTGGTCTTTTTGGTGGCTGTTACGTCAGTTAGACGAGTCTCTGAGCTGGCAGCCTTGTCCTGCAAGGCTCCCTATTTGATTTTCCACAAGGATAAGGTGGTGCTGCGGCCGCAGCCTTCCTTTCTTCCGAAAGTCGTTTCGGCTTTTCATCTCAACGAAGACATTGTACTTCCATCCTTGTGTCCTCAGCCGTCGAATCCTAAGGAGTCGGCGTTGCATTCCTTGGACGTTGTCCGAGCTTTGAGAGTATACCTATCTGCTACTTCCCTGTTCCGGAAGTCAGACTCACTGTTTGTTTCGGTGGCTGGTCCCAAGAAGGGCCAAGCAGTCTCATCGGCCACCATCTCTAGGTGGATCCGACAGATAGTAATCCAGGCTTACGCCTTAAAGGGTCAGGTGCCCCCCTTTCCTGTCACGGCGCAATCGACCAGGGCAATAGGTGCCTCTTGGGCTTTCCGACATCAAGCGTCTGTTTCCCAACTATGTAAAGCGGCGACTTGGTCGTCCGCTCACACTTTCACAAAATTCTACAAGGTTGATGTAGGTGCATCTTCAGATGCCTCTTTCGGCCGCAAGGTTTTGCAAGCGGCTGTTTAGAGTTGCAACTCCTCCGTTGGAGGAGTGCTGTTTTGTGTTTGGGGTGAAGTTTATTTTTATGCTGTTACCACCCCTTGTTTTTTCTCTGACACTGCTTTGGGACGTCCCACTTTGTCAATAGAGAAGCTGTGTCGGTCCATGGACGAAAGAGTAAATAGGATTTTTTACTCACCGTAAAATCCTTTTCTCTGAGTCCATGGACCGACACAGCACCCACCCCTCCTTTTAAGTTTGTACTGCTTTTTGACGAACTGATCTGCGAAGATGCAGACTGAGAGGGTATACCCAGAGGGTCCGCCCCCTGGGCGGTACTGTAGAAGGTGTGATGCAACACTTTTTACAAGTTTTTCTGCCTAGCCACTCCTAATTAACGGATAATACCCACTTTGTCAATAGAGAAGCTGTGTCGGTCCATGGACTCAGAGAAAAGGATTTTACGGTGAGTAAAAAATCCTATTTTTCTGACCTTGCGTGACTTTTAAGCCGGCCATAGATGGATCGAATCTTGGCCGGTTCAGCAGGGACTGGTCGAGATTTGATCCATCTATGGGCAGGCTGGTTGTACTGAAATCAATCCATCGATCAACTTCAGTACAACCAGGTTGTTGGATATAGTCGCCAGCAGGGATCATTCTGTTCTGCCAGGGATGAAGGCTCCTTATCAGCAGAACAAAATAGTGCTGCCAGATACAGATTGAGTTGATGGGGGATTCGAGCATTTTTTTTCCTTTCATCCATGGTGAAAGGAGAGAAAATTGCATAATCTATAGGCTGCTTTACCATATAAAATGTTTGCTTTCCGTT
The DNA here is from genome assembly GCA_029206835.1 of Rana muscosa. Taxonomy (NCBI): domain Eukaryota; kingdom Metazoa; phylum Chordata; class Amphibia; order Anura; family Ranidae; genus Rana; species Rana muscosa. The sequence goes on along the minus strand of CM055118.1, from coordinate 601,802,644 downwards.
TTCTATCTTCCTGGAGTTCAAGGTTAACAGCAATTGAGACAATATATCAGCTGTAGAGGGAGCAAATTGTTTTCAATAAATCACCTGTCTTAGTGACCTGCACTGTTAAAAGATGCTGTAAAGCACAACTATTATGTAGCAACCCAAAAGTAGTAAACAGAAACTATGTAATGGGCTAATATGACTGTGTTCATGTACGCCTATAATTACAGGTTATTTGCAGAAAAAAGATTTTTTAAAACATTTGCATGTACTGAAAATATTATTTTTTATCAAGTGGATCTTTTACATATTAAAAAAAAAAACATTGGACAGATTATACATTCTCTTTATATGTATATTGTAGGGCTACAACTAACGATTATTTTCATAATCGATTAGTTGGCCGATTATTGTTTCGATTAATCGACTAATCGGTTAATAACCGTAAAAAAAAAAAGACATTTTTTTGGGCCAATTTGTTGTTGGGCAGATTACAAAACACAAATTGCCGCAAAAACACATTACATGCTTTTCTGCAGCTTCTCCATTGAAGTATATTAAACCAAAAAACGAAAATAGCACCGTTTTGCGTTTAAAAGAAGTCCTTGCCCTTTCCAAATACCCAGCAGCTGAAAAAATCATGGATGTGAACGTGTCCCATAGGAAACCATGTAAATGAACTGTAGTGTGTTTCTGCAAAAAGCACCAAAAAACACAGAGGTGTGACCCGGGCCTGAGATGTTTAGTAACATAATGGGGTTAAAAAAACTAAAATTAGTACAAAAAGAGCAAATAATCGCTACTGTAAGGGATTCATTTTTTTCTGTTGGACAGTGAAAGTAATATTTACAGTAGCAATTTGCTCTTTTCGTACTATAAAGGGCTCATTTTAGTTTATTTTTAACCTCATTATGTTACTGGCCGATTAATCGATTATGAAAATTGTAATCGATTAATTTCATAATCGATTAGTTGTCGATTAATCGATTCGTTGTTTTGGCCCTAGTATATTGTTTGCTCGAGTTATGTTTCAGCTCTACATGCCAATGTATGCAAAACATGCCACATCAATGCACCTTTGCAAAGGGCGGTCCCTAAATCGAAACTATCTGAGCTCCCCAATTTAAAAATAAACAGTATGTGGCAATGAATACATTCAGAGCATACTTACCTTGGGGGCAGCCCATCCTTATTAAGGGCATTTGAAATGCAAAGCAAGCAGTTTTCCATCCACCTCAATGATGCAGTGTGGATGCTAGTGGCTTACTGTAATGTATGTGTAAGTGAACATATTCGCCAGCACACCATGGATGGTGTGGATGCTAGCACCTATTTTTGTGATGTGATCTTTCTAAATAAAAGAAACCTTTGGACGGAAGTGTTGATCCATGGTGTGCTGGCGAATATAAGATAAGATAAGATAGATAAGATAGACAAGATAAGATAAGATAAGATAGATAAGATAAGATAGATAAGATAAGATAAGATTTTTTGTCACTGTAGAAACAAATTCACAATACAATTAAATTTCTACTCCACACATTATTCATACATCACAATTATCAACCATGCATTTATCACACAGGATTTATATATAAAAGTATCTCAATATTATAAAAGTATAAAAAGTGTCCTCATATTAAAAAACTAAACAAGACAATAAAATAAGACTATGTGACCTCCTTTCATTTCATTCCTGCATTGATAGCCGTAACAGCCCTGGGAAAGAAGCTATCTTTAAATCTATTTGTCCTAGTTTTAATCACCCTAAAATGTCTCCCAGATGGCAATAATTCAAAGAAATGACAACCAGGATGAGTCTGGTCTCTCACTATTTTTCCTGATCTACAAAGGCAACGAGTCTCATATATTTCATCTAGAGAAACAAGTTCACACGTTACAATTTTCTGCGCTGTTCGAACCACTCTCTTTAGAGCATTTTTATCTGCCTGCGTACAACTAGGATACCAAACTAGAATACAATACGTTAATATACTCTCAATGGCAGAGCGATAGAAGGTCTCTAGTACCTTCCTTCCCAAGCCATTCTTCCTAAGGAGTCGAAAAAAATATAAGCGCTGTTGCGATTTCTTGATAATGGCTTTAACGTTGATTGTCCACGATAAGTTTTCAGAAATGCATGTTCCCAAAAACGTAAAGGTAGAGACCCGCTCCACGCACATGTCTTTAATAAAAAGCGGTGCTGGTTCAGGCCTGTTCCTTCTGAAATATACAATCAGTTCCTTTGTTTTTCCTGTGTTTAGGATCAGGTTATTTGCTGTACACCATTCCACTATCCTATCAACCTCTCTCCTGTATTGCTCCTCATCGTCTCCAGTGATACAACCGATTACAGTAGTGTCACCGGCAAACGTAACTATACTATTGGTCTCATAATAGAGGGTGCAGTCATATGTGTACAGTGCATAGAGAAAGGGACTTAACACACAACCCTGCGGTGCTCCAATACTTATTTATTACTTGGAAGAAACAAATTTATGCAATTTGACCACCTGTGAGCGATGGACAAAAAAATCCCTTATCCAAAAACAAATAAAGGGTGGCAGATCCAATTTTTGCATTTTTTCAAACAACCGATCTGGAATGATGGTATTAAAGGCAGAGCTGTAATCTATAAACAACATCAGTGTTGGGGGGGAGGGGGGGTGTGGGACTTTGAGTGAGACATCCTAGATGAGTGTCTCCATCCCTATTTCATTAGAAAGCAAGTGAACAAGATGCGGGACTTTGAATGAGGCACACAGGTGAAGCAATGAATTGGTTAAACAGAAGAAAGTTTAATAAAATGACCACAGGTTATACGAATATCTTGGCCAGCAGGCTCCATATAAAGATATAGGTTAACATCAAATATCAAAATTGCTGAGAACACATCATATATGATAAAATTAATGCATCTAGAGTGGCCTGGAGATTTTGAAGGGCCCATGGCTCGACGCGTATCGGCGACTGTATCGCCTCGTCAGGAGCAAATGCATGTAATCTAAAAGGAAAACATTTTACATAAATATAAGAGCCATTCAGTGTGTTGTAGCTGTATATAGTAAAAAATGGGGGGGGGGGGAAGGGAGGAAGGGAAAAAACCCAACCTCCTACCTACATGTAGAAGCATTGACTCTACTTGTGGCGCCGTTCTGGCGGCAAACATAAGAGGGGACGTGGAACTCCAAGGGAATCTGACACCGACACAGAACCTCCTACGGGATGTGGGCGCCACCATCAATGCTTCTACATGTAAGTAGGAGGTTGGGTTTTTTGCCTCCCTCCCCCCTATTTTTTACTATATACTTTTTTACTATATACAGCTACAACACACTGAATGGCTCTTATATTTATGTACAATGTTTTCCTTTTAGATTACATGCATTTGCTCCTGACGAGGCGATACAGTCACCGAAACGCGTCGAGCCATGGGCCCTTCAAAATCTCCAGGCCATCCTAGATGCATTAATTTTATCATATATGATGTGTTCTCAGCAATTTTGATATTTGATGTTAACCTATATCTTTATATGGAGCCTGCTGGCCAAGATATTCTTATAACCTGTGGTCATTTTATTAAACTTGCTTCACCTGTGTGCCTCATTCAAAGTCCTGCATCTCGTCCACTTGCTTCCTATAAACAACATCCTTATGTAGTTTTCTGAATGCTCCAGATGTCCAAGTGCCCCATGCAGCGCTAAAGCTATCGCATCTTCTGTGCTTCTATTTGCCCTATACGCAAACTGATAAGGATCTAAACTACCTGGTAGTCTAGTTTTGATATATTTCAAGACCAACCTCTCAAAGCACTTCATTAGTACTGAGGTCAGTGCTATTGGTCTATAATTGTCTAAACTTTCCTACAGTTGACTTCTTTGTAATTGAAATAATAGTGGCTGATTTTAAACATGCCGGAACAACAGCAGATGATAGTGATCGATTAAAGATCTTGGCAAAGACTCCAGCTAATTGATCAGCACAGGCCTTAACTACTCTCCCTGGGATTCCATCTGGACCTGATGATTTCCTCGCATTTATAGCCTTAAACGCCTGCCTCATCTAATATTCCTGTATAAGAGCTGTGAAAATGTGGAATAGACTCCCTGCAGAGGTGGTTCTGGCCAGCTCAGTAGATTGCTTTAAGAAGGGCCTGGATTCTTTCTTAAATGTACATAATATAACTGGGTACTGACATTTATAGGTAAAGTTGATCCGGGGAATATCCGATTGCCTCTCGGGGGATCAGGAAGGAATTTTTTCCCCTGCTGTAGCAAATTGGATTGTGCTCTGCTGGGGTTTTTTGCCTTCCTCTGGATCAACTGTGGGTATAGAATTGTGTATATGGGATTGTACGATATTTCTTTATTTTTTTTAATTTATTTTTTATGGTTGAACTGGATGGACTTGTGTCTTTTTTCAACCTGACTAACTATGTAACTATGTAACTATGTATAGTGAGTGTACAGTTTCCTGGACCTGGTTTGGTAACACAACCTCAAACCGTGTGAAGAACCTATTTAATTCTTCAACCAGTGAAGCACTAGAATTCCTTTCCATATTTTTAGTTCCTCTATGTTGTGTCAAGTACTGTATACCCCTCCAGCCCTCCCTCGCATCGTTTCCATTAAAATAGTCCTCAATTTTCTTTTTATAGGCTAATTTTGCTTCTTTTATGCCTCTTTTCAGATTAGCTCTCGCAATACTATACATTGCTTTATCTCCGACCCTGAATGCTCTATTCCGTTCTGTAAGAAGACTCTTTATTTCCTTAGTCATCCAGGGTTTCTGATTTGAAAAAACCCGAATGCGTTTATCCTCAGTAACATTGTCCACACAAGTTTTTATATAGTCCAGAACTGTTTCTGTATACAGATCTAAATCCCGTTGCTCAAATATCTCCCAATTTGTTCTTTCTAAACAATCCTGTAGCCGTGAGAGAGAGCCCTCTGGCCAAATTCTGCTTATTTTCCACTCTGGAGCTATTTTCTGCCTAATAGGAATATATGCTGGAATAAGGAATAAAGAAAGGTGGTCTGACTGACCCAGATGGGATAGTGGAATGGCTCTGTAGGCCTGCTTAATATTGGAATACACCATATCCAATGTATTTTCACCTCTAGTAGCGCATTTTACAAACTGATGTAGTTTTTTCTGGCTGCGCAGCCCTCAAATTTGCTTTATTGAAATCACCTGCAACTACCAAAACCCCATCACGTTCATACTTGCCTATAAGATTTGACAAAATATCCAGAGCCACTGCAGTATCCGGATCTGGCGGTATATATACCGCAATAATGATCACCACTGTAAATTCTCTGGGTAAATAAAAAGGTCTACACTTCACCAGCATAAATTCCAAATCTGGCGAACAATAAGTGTCCTCAAGGTTACTATCAGAACACCACTCATTTAAAACATAAATACAAAGGCCACCTCCATTGCTCTTCCCTGAATTGCTATTTCTATCCTGGCGATAGAAAGTGCGGCCAGATATGTGCATAATAGTGTCCGGTACAAGAGGATGAAGCCACGTTTCAGTTATTATCAACAGACAGCACTCTTTAACCAAACTGCATGTAGCGATCTGCAACTGCAACTCATCCATTTTAGGTATTATGGATCTAGCATTGGTTAGAAAGAGACTGGGCAGCGGGGGTCTGTGGGCCTGCCTTCTCAACCTTGTCAGCGCGCCTGCCCGACAGCCTCGTTTCTGCTTCCTCTCCTTGCGTCTCCTACGCCTTTTACCAAATGTGCTAATTAAAGGAATCCCAATATACTGGACTAGATTCTTTGGGAACACATTCCCAACTAGTGCATTAAACTGTAATCTAATGTCCAATACCTCCTTTCCACTATATAGCAGTTTAGCATCATCTACCCTGAGTGTCGCAGGAACTAATCCAAAAAATAACACATTCAAAAAAAGTACTGTAGTGGGCAGTTCTTCCCCTCTCCCCGTCCCCTCTATTAAAGTTCTGCTCTCAATGTTTCTGGTCTAGGGGTATGATAGGGGAGGGAGAGGGTGCGCTACGCCAGGCTTCCACCACAGGTGTAAAAGTGGTATCAGCAATGCCTTTCTTTACCTTCGGGCCTGTGTTGTGCATCGTATCCTCCCTCCAAGAGTCTCCGAGAACCTCGTCTGCCAGGAACTTGAGCCACACACCATTAAAGTCCAACACTCCTTTATTTAGAACATAACATGGACTCCCTTGGCTATAGAACAGAAAAAGGAGGTGTGTGTACGAATAGGCTCAGACACAAGTTCGATCCTCCACTCTCCTCCAAAGAGTGGGTTATGGTCTCCGTATGAGGGAAATTCACCTTCCGGACGGTCTCCGACAAGAGACTCACCTGTCACCGGCAGTATGCTGCACCGGGTCTTCAGATGAGGAGCTCTTCCCGGTCCATTACGCCCACCTCGGATTCAGGCATCCATCTCCGGAGTACCTTAGGATCCTTCCCTCGCGGAACTCAGTGTTGGGCACTGAGCTCCGGACCGCCGTCCGAGTACCTCACCCCAGGCTAAAGGTGCCAGAGGTGGAACACGATCTCCGGTGGTCCTCTAGGCCAAGTCCGCCTAGAGGACGAGCACAAACTCCGTCCACAGGCTAAAGGTGCCAGGGACCAACTCCTCGTGACCAAGATGGCCGGCCCCTTTATCCTCTCTCCCAGCAAGCACGGCGGGTTCCCCGCCCCACCATACCGCTGCCAAGAGAGGACAAAAAGTAGGCTCAGCACACAGCGGTATCCGTCCGTCGGCCCCTGGTGACAGCGCCACCCAGTGGACCGCCGGAGACACACCACTGGTGTCACCGAAAAAATTCAAAAATTACCCCGGGAAAGTAAGTACCCGCTACATACTCCCCCCTGTCATTTGACACTGGTCCCCAGTGTCTGGAGTAAACCACATCCTCAACAACTGACATGATCCAGTCCAGAAACCATTAACAATTGAAAAAAAAACTTTTTGGAAACTCTATCCTAACAAAGAAGTTGTGTCTGAGCCCCTGTAACAAAAGAGGAGTGAAAGAAAACACATTCAACATGAAAATCACATTTCAACATTTTACTTTTCCCTCCCCATTCTAACTAAAGACCTCCCCAGAGTATGTAATCTTGCTGGGATGTTCTCCTGTAGAGGGAAAAAAAACAAAACCAACACACAAACCCTGACACATGTATTCGTGTAGTGAAGGAAAGAAACTTCTCCGAAAAGAAATCCCTGTTTCTCCAAAGAGTGAGTGTGTGAAAAGTGTTTGTAACGTTGCGTGACACTGCCACCTGGTGACAGCCTCGCGGTAACTGCACCCGTGGAACTTCTTCTCCTTTCTCTCTAAATCTATCTACCCAAGAGTCTGTGATCTCCTTGCAGGAAGATAGAAACAAACAGGAACAGTCCCTCCTTTCTCTCCTAAAGGTAAAAGAGGGGATGTGGCAGAATCAGTGGCTTCAAGTGCTGATCCATAGTCTCTAAATGGTACTCTACATCCTCGCCTTCTTTGCGTCTGATCACCACTTTGTCTGCATGGATGTGTCTTCCCACCATCCATTCTGCCTTGCAGTCTTTGAAGCGCTGTGAAGCCTTTAGAGAACATGTTAGGTATCTGCGGGCGTGTGGAACTTTGAGGTGGGTCCACACAAAGTCATTGTTCCAGCGCTCCCGGTACACTTCCACCTCATATAGCAAGTCCTTCGATAAGTAGGGGTACTCCCATCCGTACTCCGCTGCAACCTTTTGGCTAAATAGGTGCTGTAATCTTGCCAAAGGAGGCATGGTAGCTCTGTCCCCTTCACCAGGCAAAACAACTGAGTCTGGATGACGAGGTGCCTTGACCACCTCCATTCTGGGCATGGGGGCCCGCAGCAACAGTCTCTTAACCCCAGCATCAGATACAGATAGCGCCGGGAATGCAGGGACAAGTTGAGGAAGGGATTCTCCTTCAGGCGCTGACGCCTCCATCCGGGGTGTGCTCTCTCCTATGGACATAGGTGAATTCCGAATTCCACAGAATGAAGCAAGCGGTACCTTGTCCCAGCCCTTCTTGACAAACAAGTCATCTATCAGGGCATCATCTCCCATACCTGAGAGAGATTCCAGGTCGAAGGTGTCACACTCCTCCGCGGGTATGTAGCCCTGTGTGGAAACAGAACATCCACACTCCGGGGACTTGCTAGGCCATGCCTTCTCGACACCTCCTCCCTCACACCAAGTCTTCTCTGCCGGCTTACCTTGGCCTTTCCTGGGACGTCCGGAACTCCTGTCAACGGATCCCTCTGGGTCTGGCATAAGCATGCAAAACAGTCCACCACCACCGCTGGTCGGGGCTACCACGCTGGTTCTTTTCTTCGGTGGCGGAAGCTGTGAGACAGTGGTGACCGAGTCAGCATCCTCGGATTTCTCCCGTTGATGTTTCACGACCTCCTCCGCGGTCGTTGCAGTGTGCGCAGGGGTGACTCTCACAGCCGCGATTCCTCCCTTCTGAGTGGCGGTACCTAAAGCCCGGCCTGGGTAGATGGTTTTCGGCCTCTCAACCTCCGGATCCACTTCGAACGTGAACTCTCCACAGGCCTCACAACGTCCGAACGGCTTCAACAGGCACACCAGTCCCGAACACCCGGATCAAATCATACCCAGGGCCTCAACGTCCATACATGAGTACAGGGTGAATCGACCCCTCGGCTTCAGTCGGATCCCCGTATCCGTTATCGGAGCAGCAGCAGTCAATGTCGTAGTCGCCGGGTGAACCGGAATCCATGAGGCGGGTCCAAACATGGCGACCTTTTGCTGTTCCATCTCACACTGCAGAGTTTTCGCGCCAATGTCCCACGTGTAGTCCGTCACACGTATTGGACTCCTCCCCTTTTGCTCCAGTTCGCGGTCTTTTCCACTTTGGCTTGGTTGAGACACGCCCACGAACTAAGCGGTGGGGGTTGTGTCTGGTGGCGCAGTGCAATTAAAAACCCCCACGTGTAGTCCGTCACACGGCTGGGCTTTCCCCCTTTCACCACTCTTTCTGCGCTGGCCTTTCCCCTTTTGAGGTCATGTCCACGACTTTCGAGCAGGGCTGCACTTTGGCCTATTCGTTTAACTCTGTCCGGCAGACACCTTCTACCAAGTGATGCACAACACATATCCCGGACCCGAGCCCCCACGTGTAGCGGGCAGTTCTTCCCCTCTCCCCGTCCCCTCTATTAAAGTTCTGCTCGCAATGTCTCTGGTCTAGGGGTATGATAGAGGAGGGAGAGGGTGCGCTACGCCAGGCTTCCACTACAGGTGTAAAAGTGGTATCAGCAATGCCTTTCTTTAGCTTCGGGCCTGTGTTGTGCATCGTATCCTCCCTCCAAGAGTCTCAGAGAACCTCGTCTGCCAGGAACTTGAGCCACACACCGTTAAAGTCCAACACTCCTTTATTTAGAACATAACATGGACTCCCTTGGCTATAGAACAGAAAAAGGAGGTGTGTGTACGAATAGGCCCAGACACAAGTTCGATCCTCCACTCTCCTCCAAAGAGTGGGTTATGGTCTCCGCACGAGGAAAATTCACCTTCCGGACGGTCTCCGACAAGAGACTCACCCGTCACCGGCAGTATGCTGCACCGGGTCTTCAGATGAGGAGCTCTTCCCGGTCCATTACGCCCACCTCGGATTCAGGCATCCATCTCCGGAGTACCTTAGGATCCTTCCCTCGCGGAACTCAGTGTTGGGCACTGAGCTCCGGACCGCCGTCCGAGTACCTCACCCCAGGCTAAAGGTGCCAGAGGTGGAACACGATCTCCGGTGGTCCTCTAGGCCTAGTCCGCCTAGAGGACGAGCACGAACTCCGTCCGCAGGCTAAAGGTGCCAGGGACCAACTCCTCGTGACCAAGATGGCCGGCCCCTTTATCCCCTCTCCCAGCAAGCACGACGGGTTCCCCGCCCCACCATACCGCTGCCAAGAGAGGACAAAAAGTAGGCTCAGCACACAGCGGTATCCGTCCGTCGGCCCCTGGTGACAGCGCCACCCAGAGGACCGTCGGAGACACACCACTGGTGTCACCGAAAAATTCAAAAATTACCCCGGGAAAGTAAGTACCCGCTACAGTACCATAAGCAACCACAACCCTCTATCCTTCCCAAAAAACATGTTGTCCCAATTAATAATTTAATTTAAACAGTCAGGAGTACTGCAATACACGTTGTGGCTGTTTACCACATAGACAATCCAATCCAGGACCTATGTAGGCTCAGTCAATAATCAGTTTGTTTTAAATGCAGATTTCCTCGTCCTTAGCCAATGGAACAATTTGTTTATCACTGTTATTTGCCTACTCAAATAAGCTTAGTTAAAATAGATGTTAGTTTAAATTTACCAACAGCACTTTAGCAAGATGACAATTAACATTCTGAGCCTTTTTTCCAATGCCTTCTACAGCCTTCAATCCCACACAGCAGTCATAGCAAACAGCAGATGTAGGCAGATTTAGGAGCGATCTCCCAGCAATCAACAGCAATGATCACTGATTACTACCTCATTCACAGTGGTCAGAAATCTCCCACTCTGTGTAATCACTATTTCCTTACGCTGTGAAGATGGTTCACTATTTCCTTATGCTGTGAAGATGGTTCACTATTTCCTTATGCTGTGAAGATGGTTCATGATATATTTACACACTCCAGCTGTTTCTGTCACGCTCCTTGTTTCTCCTCCAATCTCTGTGACCTACACGCCGTTTGCCTTGATGATATTAGGAGAAAGACTGAACACAGGCGTCGGCACATTCAGTATATCAAAGAAATAGGCTTTTCAGTTTCAGGCTAGTCTCACTCACAACTTCAACTCCTCAGGACTCTGAGGCCTCGTACACACGGCCGAGATTCTCGTTGAAAAAAACATGTCGTTTTTTTTCGACGAGATTCTTGGACAAGAAACTTGTCCCGGCCGAGTGTACACACACTCGTTTCAAAGAACCCGCGGTTCTTTGAAAGGAGCGTACGCGGTGACGTCATCGACTACGTCGAGCATGCGCTCGTCACATTCGATGCCGTCGCCGCCATCTTGGTATACCCTACGTATGCCTAGGAAGCTACCGCGCATGCGTCGAATTCATTTCGAACATGCGCGGGCTTCGGGGAGGACAGGTAAGTGTACACACACTCACTTTTCTCGTCGAGAAACATGCCGAGGAGAGCAGGTTCTCTATTTTCTCGTCGAGGTTTCTTGTCGGTTTTCTCGACGAGAAACCCGATAGCAGCGTACACACGACCGATTTACTCGGCAAGACCTCTCTGCCAGCAAGTTTCTTGCTGGTTCTTGCCGAGAAAATCGGTCGTGTGTACGAGGCCTGACTCTCATAGCTCTCACAGCCTCTCCCACGCTCATTGGAGTAGCCACACCAGCCGCTGCGTCTCTGCGCGCCGCCAAGATGCTCTTCACAGGAAAAGCATCTTGCTTGATGTTTCCAGGACCCAACTGGTAATTGCTACAGCACCCGCCATACTTTCCAGGAACACGTGCGATCGGAATATTGACAAGACTGTTACTGTAATGTATTTCTGCATTTAATTGTAGCACCCTCAGAGCTACTGTTTTTTTTAATTTAGTTTTTGGCCTCTCCCTGTAACCAGGGAGAGCACCTATTGATTGGTCAGGTCTGCTCTAGACTTTACTGGTTTGGGCTCAATTGCTTCCCCCTGTATCCCATGTGATCCTAGGACATAGTGGGTGGATAGCCAGCAGAGGGTAGAGGGTACCCTCTAGGGGGTAGAGGGAGGTATAAATGGGCTTGAGACTAGAGTAAGGGGATCTTGTTTCGGGAAGAGTAAGACCCAACCACAAGGCTGTGGCATCCCTGGGAGTTTCACTTTGGACTGCAGCACTTTTGTGCGGTCCCAGCTGAAGCTTGGCTGGGGGACCTCTGCCCTATCCTTCCTGGTGTATTCTTTGAAAGTCCACCACAGATCCAGGATACAGGCTGCTGGAGTACTGACATTTGTTAACCCTGCACATGGCTGCCTGGAAATGAGAAACAGCGAGTACCAGCCTCTGGGATCTAGAGACTTTCCTAACCTCCTCTGAAAGATCTTTAGCTTCAACTTTCTTCATTCAGGGCTGCATCTCTATTGGGATTCCTATTTGCCTGCTGCTTAGTGTTACAACTTTCTGCATTCAGGACTGCATCTCTATTAGGATTCCTGTTTGCCTGTTGCTCAGTGTTACAACTTCATAGGGGGTGACTTCACCCTGAAGTTCTGGTTCAGATTCAAGTCCTCTTTGTCTGTGCTATAGTTTTCTGGAGTATCCCCAGACCCCATCCAAGTTCTACCCCCCAAAAAAATAAAAAAATAAAGAGCTACACGGCCTGTTTACTGTCTCTGAGTATGAAAATGTAGTGTGGCTGGCTGCTGTGTGCCTACTAGGGAATGGAACCCAGGATCAAACCACCTGACCAGTCCGGTCTGTGAACTTCATAACTCATATCCACTTAAAGCTGTAGTTCCCTACAATATAGTATTAGACAATCACATGTATCATTACAAATCAGCCCATCATAAAGGTTTATCAGCTATATAATGTCCAGGTACCATCTAAACTTCTACTCAAATATACACTCTAAAGCCTCGTACACACAGCCGGTTTTTCCGACGGGAGAACTGCGAGGTGAGCTTTTGGTCTGGAATCCCGGCCGTGTGTATGCTCCCTTGCAGTTTTTCCGACGGGAAAATTGCCAAAAACCGCTGGACAAAAAAAGAGAACCCTATTCTCTTTTTTCCCGCCAGGATTCCCGGCGGTTTTTAAGCCGCCAGTTTTCCCATGGGAAAAGACCGCGGTGGAGCATACACACGGCCGGGTTTCCCGACCAAAGCTCTTATGGCAGTTTTCCTGTCTGGAAACCCGGTCGTGTGTAGGGGGGAAAAGTTACTGAGCAGGTTCTCGGTTTTCCCGGTGGACTTTTTACCGCCGGGAAAACCGATCGCGTGTACTAGGCAATATACAACCTAACAAGCAGTATCGTGGATTGCGATACCAGACAGGGAGACCAGAGCTTTTCAAATTTTTTGGCCATCCTCGAGCCTCATATATTAACTTATACATAGAGATTACTTGAGGTTAACATCTCTGAGCCATTGAGCTAGGGTAGGAGGATTGTGTGATTTTTAATGAATCGGTAAAGCCTTTTTGGCATAAAAGAGTTTTATGCAGTTAGGTAAATCAAAGTCCTCCAAATACCCCAACAGACATCTACAGGAGTTGCATATCTTAGGTGTTTGAAGGATGGAGCTCCTGAAATCTGTATCAGCCAACCGAAAGTAATATAACAGGGCATTCCTGGACCATGTAGTAAAATGTGCCATTTTCTGATGGGCATTTAGGGCAAAAGAGATTGGGGATTGTTTACCCATTTTAAATAGAAAATAGTGAGTGTAATATGCACTAAGTAGGAACTTCACATAGATAAACTTATCGCTGGAGGAGATGACTGTGGATACCTGTGAGGGCAGAATTTCCTGCCAATTGTCATCTGATATTTCAGGTTTATTTGTTTCCAGTGAGATTTAGTTTGCGTAAGCCTTTTAGTTTTGTACTGAAGTAGTGAGGAATAGTATGTAGAGATTAATTTACTGTGACTTGGCTGAGAAAGCAAATCCTCTAATTTGGTAACCTGGAAGTTTACATTAGTTACAGTTTGTAATCTTTAGTTTAAGCATTATCAGTGTGCACTGGCTTTATATTACTTTTGTATCAAGTCTAAAAATCTTGCTTGTGTTCTAATAAGAAGGGAAAAAAGCCAGTTGAAATGCTTCAGGCAATGATAAAGTAATGTTCAGATAAGAGATACTGTATGTTTGGAAAATTATTTGGCCGTACCTTTTTGTTTTTTAACAAATGTGCTCAACAAGGAACTGGTACTAAGACAAATACGAAAGCCGCTGGTTGCTGTTTGCTCCTGGATTCAGAGTTTTCTGTCATTAAACTTGTCAGAAGAATGCAGATAAGAACTTCAGAGAAGTTCAGAACTCCTGTTCTGCATACTCCTTGTCCACGTTCCTTGTCAGTATAGAAAATATTGAAACTATTGAGATTACCAAGATAGCCAGCATATTTAGAGACAGTCATATTTAATGGCGACCTCTATATTTCTTTCAGGTCAGGTCTTCTCTAAGAATTAATGGATAATTTTTGCTGAATCCTAACACCCACCTGCACATCTCTGCACCCCCTTGCACACCTTCACAGCCCCGCTACACTTCCATACCCCCCTCACACCTCTGCACTCCTCAGAATCCTCTGTATACCCAAGTACACCTCTGTGCCCCCCAGCAAGCCTTTGCACCCTCTGCACACCTCTTCACCTTCACGCACACTTCTGCACCCCCAGCATGCCTTTGTAAATCCCTGCAGGCCTCTACAACCCCAGCACACTTCCGTACCCCTTGTAAACCTCTGCAACCCCCCAGAATCCTCTGTATCTTTCAGTACGCCTCCATACCCTCAGCATACCTCTGCACCTCCCAGCACATGTGCTCCACTGCACATATCTGCACCCCCAACACCCCTAACACACCTCTACCCACTTGTACACATATATCTCTCCCCCCACCCTCCACACAAAACTCCAACAGGTAGCACTATACAGTGGAGGGGGAGAGGCACCTGACCCGGGTAGACACAGGCAAGTTCACAAGCTAAGCGTCTCACTTGTGTACTAAAGCCGGTGCCTACCAGGGTCAAACGCCCCTCCTACACCGCTGTATAGCATGAACTGCTGTCCGGAGGTGTAAAGGGACATGGTGGGTACCTTTTATAGCTGCTCCACACCCCACTGTATAGCAGGATCGAGTCCTCTCCCCGATTTCTGCCTCACTCATTCCCTGCACATCTCTGCCACACAGAGAATGAGCCCAACCTGCTTCATGGGGGACTACAGCTGACAAAAAAATCTGAATCCCCAGCAAGTGGCTGAGGAGTCAGATTTTACCCCCCCCATCATTGCGTCCTAAGGCAGCTGCCTAAGCCGCCTTATGCCAGCGCTGGCCCTGTCAATCATGTGAGAGATGTAATGTCTTCATTATATTAATTTAGAATTTAAATTATTTAGATTCTAAATTTTGACAAGAGATATTGTATGTGGAATTATATCTCCAGTTTATTAGTACTTATGAAGTTATGAATAACTGTCTACTTTTGTGTTTAATGCCAGGAACCTAAGCCTAAAATATGTCAGCTTGTCATGGAGCATCTGGGCCTGCAGAGGGTAAGTGATGATATGCTTTATGATATTTTATCCACACACCTAATGGATAGTCACTCTGTAACATCTATGTCAGGACTCGGGTCTGAACCTCCGACCTCCGCTGTGTCTGGCGATGTCTCTTCTTGCTGAGCTTGGACTAATTAGTTTCTTTGTATATCTAATCTAGTTAATGCATATCAAATATGCAAAAGGAAACCACCACTTTTTTTTTCATAAAGTCTTTTTTACTTTTCCACTCATTTGTGGACAGTAAGGGATGTGAGAAAACGTGTTCTATTCCCAATGCAGATTTGAAAGGGGAAGCAACCGAGCATTTGTCTACCCATTTTGCAATTGCCTAAAGAAGGTGGTGTATTGGCTGTCCCTCGGCTAGACTTTATTTTTTAGCATCCCAGCTGCAACACTTTTTGGGTTGGGGAAATATGGACACCCACTATTCCATTCAAGCAATGTTGTCCAGATCTACTAAATATCACTTGTTAGCGCAATTGGAGGCAGGTGGGTTTAGGACTAGATGCCAAAATCCTACTCTACTCACGATAGCTAAGGTTTGGGATGAAATGCGCAGGATTATGGGATATGTTGGTATTTCTAGAATGCATCCAATTTGGGAGGGGGGGGGGCTGGAGGAGCTTGGAAAGCTGCAGGGATTTACCGGTTGGTATAATCAAGGTATACCTTTTCTCTACCAATTATACTCTGATTGTCTTAAATCCTTTAAAGATTTACAGGATGAGTTTGGTATCCCTCATTCCAGCTTTTTTCAATACCTCCAGCTTCGTCACACACTTTCTATCCTTGCTAGTTCTAAGTTTTCTTGATAAAGAACTATTTATACTTCATGTCCGAATTCCTAATATCCTGAGGTATCCCCCTTAAATTTAATAAACAATGGGACCCCCGGTCACAGGTACCAAGGTTAGCTCCAATAACCCTTGTCTCTATGCAAATTCTGCAAGGCCTATAATAGTATTTAAGGCATACTTATATAGGCAAATCCAAGATACAGTAACAGTTGGTATGTCCGGATTGTGAAGGAGGGCTACATTTATTTATTCTCGCTGTATACCTTACAAATAACAGCAAGAACACTTTGTCCTACATATATGATGTGTACATTACTCATACCCGATGGACATTGACCTTTATGTTAACATGTTTTATTGACTTAGCTTACTGTTCCACTCACCAAAGTATGCAAACAGTTCTATGCAGTTTGTGAGAAAAGTCATACTACTCTTGAAACTTGTGCCCTTTTGTTTTAAAATGTGAAATGTTTTGTTTGGTTGTTTTTATCTATGTAAAAAAAAAACCCTTTAATACAAAATATTTGAAAAAAACAGCGCATATTAGTTTTGTGAACCTTGCCTTGGACAAATTTTTTTGTTGGGGCTCTATGCTAAATTTTCTGAATGAAATGCAGGAACATTACTGTTTAAATAATGGTCCAAAGTAATGTCTGCAAATTTGTCTAGTAGCACTTTGCATGCAACTACTGGTCTGATATTACTGGGTTCAGATGGCATGAAATATATCTCAGTGGCTTGTTTTTTCCTACCATCTTCTTGTGTAAGAGCGCCAGCTGCATGTTTTTATGGCAGAAAAAAGTAAAGGATTTCCCATGGTCTGGTAGGGTCAACGCAGGTGAAAGCTTGTGTCAGCACCTTCATCTCTCTTCTTTTTTTTTTTTGGTATAGTATAAATTACCTTTACTCTGTCGTCAGTAAGGTATTGTGTGCCTTGTGAATGCAGCTAGATTAAACAATTTTCCTGATATCACAACATAATAATATAACAACGCTTTGTGGTCATTCTGAATCATCCATTGATCCAACATTTCTTTGAGTTTACTGTAACGGCACCCCAATATAAAGGAGTAAAACGCAGTTTACGATGTTCCCTCTCCTAGACACACATCCACTCGCTACCAATATCCACAGCTAAACGACCCTTTCCCATAGGAACCAATCCCTCTGGCACTTTACAATACACACAAGGACAGACTTAATGAACAATAGAATGCAAAACACCTTAATTCCTCACAGCAATGATTACATAACCCCCACATACAGTATACATCCAATCTATATACAATGTATATACAGCCTTGAATATGGCTATCACAGACCATATCGGGGGTTTCTTTTAATCACCCTGTGTCCAAAGTGACCCCACTGTCACACTTACCACTGTAAGTGACATGGTACTAGATGACATGTGACATGTTCTTCTAAACTACTGGGATGGACTACAGAAAGGGCCTATTAAAGTGGTAGTAAACTTCGCTTTTTATCCTGTACCTACAGGTTAGCCTATAAAAAGGCTTATGCCCCGTACACACGGTCGGAATTTCCAACGGGAAAACGTCCGTCGGAAATTCCGACAGGAAAATTGAGAACCTGCTCTCAATCTATTTCTGTCGGAATTCCCGACAGAAAAAGTCAGATGGAGCATATGCACGATTGGAATTCAAGACCAAAAGCTCCCATCTGACTTTTTCTGTCGGGAATTCCGACCGTGTGTACGGGGCTTTAGTTGTAGGTACAGTAAATATCTCCTACACTTGCACCATTTAGGACATCTTCATATGTGTAGCAGCTGGTGACATTACCGGCACATGCGCCCTGTGCTCAATGAACGGCATGCTATCCATTGAGAGAGCTGTGCCATGGTCGTGATTACTCCATGCATGCGCAGGAGTTTAGCCACTGCGGCTCAGCCATGCATGCTATCAAATTATAACATGAACCCGTGGGGGACCATTTTTTTTTCTTTTTTTTTTTTTTAATGCGATTTACTACCGCTCTAACATGCTGTGTGGGGTCAAATTTTAAATATTGCCAATTAAACCCATTTCATATTTACTTTCTAGGTTCGCTTCCAGCGCTGGCAAAAATTTATTGAGAGTATTACACAATGGCTTGCAGCAAGGGGATGCCAGCCAGTCTGCCCTCCTACTTTACTGACTGCCGTGGAATATCTACACAACATCTCTGAGGTATTTAGAATTATGATGACAGTGGACATAAAATGTTATAACTAATATATTACCTACAGAAAATACTTGTTTCTTGTTTTGTTAAATATTTGTTAAAATGTAGAAATGTAGATTATGATTGCCATATATACTAGTGTCATCAGTGTCAAGGGTTGTTAGATACTACTACTACTACTACTACTACTACTACTACTACTACTACTACTACTACTACTACTAAATGTGTGCCTGTTCATAAACAGCAGAAATGTGGGAGTGTGTACAGGTTTCTCTATAATCACATAACTAAGGGGAGCTTCAGATGGTGTTCTTTCTGTAACAAGTACCTACCATATAGGGAAACTCTACAGGTTGCGAGTCAATATCATTTTGATTTTCTTTCCAAGTTTATATATTTTTAATTGTTGTTTTATATCTATACACATGCCACGTAAAAGCAAGCAAGCAATCAGGCCTTTTAACTTGACTATTCATTATATGAGTGCTGCAGAGTGGGGAAGCAAGACGAACATTAGGTTTCCCCCCATAACTAGAAGTACTCACTTCTAAAGGTCCCTCCTGTGAGGTGAACTGGCTCTTTGCCCTGTATCTCCCATGTACAGGCACAGTATAATAAAACATCAGACTTTGATAGCTCACTTTTGTTTAGGAGTCTAGTTCTATAAGTTTTATATTGTTGTCTGAGATTCTGGAGGAAAAATTTTCAAGTTGCCTCCATTTGTCTACTATTCACCCCAATCATTGGTTTAACTACTCATCACTTAAGACTAATTCATACAATTTGTGTTTCCATACACTGTCTTATAGCTTTCCATTGGAAATCCTCACTATTACCATTAACCCAACTGAAAACCAGAATTAATAATAATTTACCTTTATGGAAAAAAATTATCACACCTTATTGTCAAGGTCACCTTTGGCCAGGTGACAGATGCACACCGTAGGGGGACAGGAGTGCACCGCAAGGTAGTGAACCCTATGGCTGACTGCTGCGGATAGGAAACTGGGTGGTTGTGGAAAGCGGGACCAGAGGAGCACAACCGGGATCCTAACGGAAGCTAGATCCAAGATTCCCCAGGGCGCGGAGTCTAAGACCCAGCAGGTCTTCTCCAGGGCCTCTAGTGGTGAGGATGTTATGCTGCAGGCTGGGACCAGGTCGCGGCCCCTGGAGTTTCCTAGTTCACGTCCCGTAGGATAAGGGGAAAAGAGGGGAAGCAGCAGCACAAGATATGAGAGAACCGAATAACAAGCTGAAGGTCAGGGGCCACAAGCAGACAAGGATAACGAGAGAACGAGCCGAAGGTCAAGGGTCACGAGCAGACAGGGATAGTCGGGGACAAGCCAAATATGTAACAGAGAGACAGACGAAACACACGGCAGGCAGGAACCCAAACACACAATGCCTAACAAACACGTTGATCAGCCAAGCAGGCTTGCAGTGCACAGGTTAATATAGTGTTCTGTGATAGGGCCTGGGGTGGAGTCAGGCTGGGAGGAGATTATAAAGGAAGCCAGGTGAAAGGGTTCTGGCCTCTAAGATGAACACATGGGAAGGAAGGTAAGCTGACAGACGAACACTACTGCATATCCATGACAGTACCCTCCCTCTTATGGGCCCTCCCCCGCCTGGGCCCAGGCTTAAAGGGAAATCTCAGATGAAACCTCCTCAACAGATGAGGTGCAACGACATCAGATGCAGCGATCCAAGACGCCTCCTCAGGACCAAAACCTCTCCAATGCACAAGGTACTGAAGAATACCTCTGCAGAGCCGAGAATCCAGAACTTGTCTAACCTCGTACTTTAGATTATCCTCAGAGACCAGAACCGAGGTAGGGAGATGACAAGAAGATCTATTGAGGACCAAAGGCTCTCTAGGAATAAGCAAGGGCATGAGAGGATCAACAGAAATCTGAAGAGGGTCCCCTAGACCCTTAAAGATGAACTGGTCATCTAGCACAGGACCATCAAACTGGGCAGATGTCAGTGGAACCCTGAAGTCAGGTTGGTTAGAGGGTGACATGTCACAGGAGTCAAGCTGAATAGCTGAAAGACAAGCAGAATGTCCTGAACAAGAAAAATTAGGCGGCTCACTGGGCATGGGCTGGACTGGCATAACTAGTACAGAGGCCGAGTGAATAGCAGAGTCAGGTGTAGCGACTACCTGAATCGCATCGCAAGACGTAGCGACTGCAGGACTTGTAGACAAGCTAGCCTGGCTGTGCGTCCAAGGGCGATTAGGGACAGAGAAATGTAAATGGTTATGCGACCTGGAATGAATGACCGGCTCAGGTTCACAGGGGGCAAACTTGGGTAGGCAAGACGAGGAACAGGAGGAACCCCAAGCCAGGATCTGTCCAGTAGTCCAGTCCACATGAGGAGAATGGAGCTGTAACCATGGGGGACCCAAAATTATAGGCGTTGAGGCCTTGGGTAAGATAAGGAAGGATATCCACTCCTGGTGGAGTGTCCCTACCGACATCTTAACAGGGAGGGTCTGGAAGCGGATAGGTCCCCCTGGGAGAACAGTACCATCAATCGGCAAGACCACCAATGGCGTGGTGAGGGGCAAAAGAGTAAGTCTCATGGACGACGCGATTTCCCAGTCCATGAAATTACCAGCGGCTCCGGAATCCAGATATGCTGAGACCGAATGAGAAGAAGCACCAACATGAAGGAACACAGAAAGCAGAAGATGAGAAGGGGAAGGTGATATTTCTGGGTCCAATACTCCACTTTCCAGATGAAGTGGACCCAAAAGTTTTTTCTGGACAAAGAGAGCAAGTGTCACGAAAATGACCTTTGCCCCCACAGTAGAGACACAGGCCTAGAGTTCTGCGCCTAGCACGTTCCTCTGGGGATAGCCTGGTCCTGCCCAGCTGCATGGGTTCCTCAGCTGGCAGGAGATGCTCCACGGGTCGAGGAGAGGGGAGCTCAGGCTGACTAAGGACCAAGGAGTGCTGGCGCCGCTTTTCTAGGGTCCTTTCCTGAAAGCGAATATCGATCTGGTTACACAAGGAGATAACTCCGTCCAGATCAGTGGGGATGGTTCTTCCTGCTAATTCATCCTTCACTCTATCAGAAAGGCCATGCAAAAAGGTTGCGACTAAGGCCTCATTGTTCCAGCTCAACTCAGCCGACAGTATGCGGAAATTAAGGGCGTACTGTCCCACTGAAGCAGACTCTTGGCGGAGACGTAGAAGGGCGCTGGCCGCTGAAGAGACACGAGCCGGTTCTTCAAAGATATTCCGAAAAAGTTTCAAGAAGCCAGACAGGCTAGAAACCACTGGATCATTCAGTTACCACAGAGGGGCTGCCCAGGCTAAAGCTTCACCGGAGAGGAGGGAAATGATATAGGCTACCTTTGCCCTATCAGACAGAAAGTTTTGAGGCTGAAGCTCAAAATGAATCGTGCATTGGCTAAGGAACCCTCTGCAGGCCTTGGAGTCCCCAGAGAAACGGAACGGAGCTGGCAGTGTTAGTGAGTGTGTGGCTGCGACTGGTGCGATAGGTACCACCGCTGGTTGTACTTGAGGTTGCGGATTCGGGGTTCCCAAGGAGGCCTGAAGCTGCTCGAATCGAGAAGCCAGATCCTGGAGGAATCGCATCACCTGAGTCTGATTCGATTCCTGGGTTTCAAGTCTGTGGACTATGCCCCGCAATGGATCATCCGCGGGGATTGGGATGTCAGCCGGGTCCATGGCTGATCAAACTGTCAAGGTCACCTGTGGCCAGGTGACAGATGCACACCGTAGGGGGACAGGAGTGCACCGCAAGGTAGTGAACCCTATGGCTGACTGCTGCGGATAGGAAACTGGGTGGTTGTGGAAAGCGGGACCAGAGGAGCACAACCGGGATCCTAACGGAAGCTAGAGCCAAGATTCCCCAGGGCGCGGAGTCTAAGACCCAGCAGGTCTTCTCTAGGGCCTCTAGTGGTGAGGATGTTATGCTGCAGGCTGGGACCAGGTCGCGGCCCCTGGAGTTTCCTAGCTCACGCCCCGTAGGATAAGGGGAAAAGAGGGGAAGCAGCAGCACAAGATATGAGAGAACCGAATAACAAGCTGAAGGTCAGGGGCCACAAGCAGACAAGGATAACGAGAGAACGAGCCGAAGGTCAAGGGTCACGAGCAGACAGGGATAGTCGGGGACAAGCCAAATATGTAACAGAGAGACAGACGAAGCACACGGCAGGCAGGAACCCAAACACACAATGCCTAACAAACACGTTGATCAGCCAAGCAGGCTTGCAGTGCACAGGTTAATATAGTGTTCTGTGATAGGGCCTGGGGTGGAGTCAGGCTGGGAGGAGATTATAAAGGAAGCCAGGTGAAAGGGTTCTGGCCTCTAAGATGAACACATGGGAAGGAAGGTAAGCTGACAGACAAACACTACTGCATATCCATGACACTTATATAATACCACACATTTACTCGAAAAGAAATGGAATCCTTGGTTTAAACACTCAGAACTCCTCTTAAATCCTAGATAAATTTCCTTATTCCTACCAAATTAAATTAAGAATATAAACAAGTCCATATTCGAACTTACTTCCTGATATAGACATTGGAAAGATTGTGTTTTGCCTTTATATTATTTTGTTACATATTGCAACCATGATGACTCTGATATATTGTATTTCTCTTTTTCCGTGATATATGTATTGTACCATTATTTTGTACCCAATAAAAACGTTTGTAAAAAAAAAAAAAGTCTAGTTCTATAGCAGCAAGAGGGGCAAGTCTGGGAGCTTGAGGGAGTGAATAGATGGTGCTAAATCCCAGATTGTTTTCTTATTGCTATCCAATAGGGTGGAGGTGTTGTTAATATACAAATCTCAGGCCACCAGGCTGGTTTCTCCTGCACACTGAGGAGCTCACTTAAATGAAATATATGTGCCTGCGTCAACAGCCTCATGAACCGTTAGTCTAGCTCAGAAGACACTGCCCATTTGTACGTGAGATAAAAAGAGAAGGTGTGAGAAGTCTAGGCCAAACAGAGATCACAGATAATGGGCATTTGAGAAAACATTAGGGAGAAACAGAAAGAGGCATTGAAGAAAAGAACACAAATATGAAAAGAGCATATCGGACACAGAAGTATTAAGTAAAGAACTAGAAAGAGAAATATTCAGATTACACTTAGTAGGAGGACTAGAGGGTGCAGAGAAGGAGAGTAGGGTCAATAAGAATGGCAGAGGAAACATGTTAAGGGATGGAGGAGAGAACAAGAACATAGATGGAGGACACTGAATTGTAGTGTGGTAAAAAACAAAACAATTTGGGGAACAATGGTTGCAGAGCAGGGTAATGTGGATATTAGAGGAGTAACAGTTGAGGGGATTGCAATTTTTAGGATAACAGCAAGGAAAAAGATTGGGCCATATAAAAGAACAAGTTGATGGAGACTGTTATAAGAACAATATGTGTTTTTAAATTGCTGAGTTGTGGCTTGATCTGTGTTCTCTTTTTTAACAGTTGTTGTACTTGCCTCAGTACGGTTCTTCAAGAATAATCTCATCAGTCTATTGTGACTTTACCTCTCCAGTGCTATCAGGTGTGATTATCTTGGACATGAACTGGCTCCTACAGAAAATCTTTGCTAGATTTGGCAATTTTGCTTTGAGCCCAGCATCCGGAACAGATAAACAGTTATGGAGTTTTGAGGAGGTGGTTGGAGCCCTTAGCTTGAATGGTGGCGAAGGAGATGCTGAGGCTGCTTTGGAGTTGCTTGAGACATTGGAACTCCTTTTAAGAACAACAGAAGGGGATTATGTTGTGCCAGCTTGGTTGAAAAGAGGGGGACTTCAGAGACGAAGGTGGGAAAATTTGCGAGGGGTAGTATATCGCTGGAGAAATGACAGCAGGATATTTTTTAGTCATTTCTTTGTTGGCAGACTTCAGATTCAACTTATTCGCATATTTGGAAAAGACAAATGCAAACTGTGGAAGGAAGGAGCGCTGTTAGTCACAGAGGCTCAGGTTAGAATTGAGGTCTCAGAAGACAAGAGATCTTTATACTTAATTGGATGCCGGGGAGACAAAGACAAAGACGGTGACTGTTACAATCTCTTAGAGAAGATAGAAAACGAAGTTGAGACTCTTCTTAGGAATGGGTGGGATCAAAGCTATGAAAAGTTGTACCTTTGTCCTATCGAGCTACGTTATATAACTGAGGCATCATGTGCAAATTGTGACAAGGAACATCAACTATCAATGCAACCTGGCATAACTAGAGAAATCAAAGGATATAGTTTTGAGGAGATCCTGAATGCTGAAATAAACAATGGTTCCCTTTGTGGTAGTAATATTCGAACATGGGAAATCTTGTTTCCACAGCATGACACAAGAATTTTACGCCATCTTGGATGGAATTGCTACACACGTTTTATTGAAGGTTCAACATTAGAAAAACTTTGTCACCTTCTGGATGAGATGCATCCAACTGGACATGATTGGCGATGGTTGGCAGAGTTGCTTGGGAAAGCAACCATCAGTATTGTCAAACAAATTGAGGAAGAAGCTACAAAAAAGGGATTATCACCAACAAACCTTGTCTTAAATCAGTATCCTGTGACTATTTTACAGCTTAAGCAGTCTTTAAGTATAATGAAGAGAGAAGACTGCCTATCTGAGATTGAAAAAATGATGATAGGTTTCAACTCCACTTAGTTGCAAATAAGACCTCTTTTGTATGTTTATTGAGATTTTTCCTCAATGGGTATGGTTACTGGGACAGGAAATACGCAGAATCCCTCCAGAGATGGGAGGGGTTAGTACCTCTGTAATGTTCTTATTGGTTTGAGCTTTGGTGAGCTCCTTCTCTCTTCCTATGCTTTCTTTAACAAAAAACTCTGGGGATATTTTCCAAATATAGTTGCCAGGAATAACAACCCAACTTGTTCTAACCCTCTATTTGTTACCTAAACAAAGAAAAAAACATGTTGACTGACATTAAGCTGTAAAAAATTAACACAGAGTTCTTAGTTATGATTCTTCATGGCCTAAAAGTAAATCTGTAACACATCTAGCCAATTCCCTCTTGGCATACCATATTATGAAATAATTTGTAAGTAGAGATTACCTTTAGTGAAAAAGGTACTTTACCCCCCCCCCCCCAATTCCTAGGGTTACATTTGCTATTAACGCCCCTTTACCTTTTGCACTGGGGGTTCTTGCAACTAGCCCCGGATGATGATAGAAAATAAAGGGAATCGTGACCACAGAATTGTTTTCTTTTGGTTTATGTCACTGCGTGCAATATTTTTTAAGGTATTAATACTTAATATTTTACTGGTTACATCATGCACTGCTTCTCACATTTCATTTTAAGCTTTAATTTTAAGCTTTCTTAAAATAAATATCAAGTTTGTTTAAGGTATTACAACGTACCTATTTAGCATACATTTGCATGCCATAAAATATGTACACATACTGTATGCTTAAAGTGATATTAAAGGCAAGTTTTTTTCTTGTTTTCTTTTTTGTTTTGTTTTTATAATAAACATGTCATACCTGCTCTGTGCAGTGGTTTTGCAAAGAGCAGCCCCAATCCTCCTCTTTTCAGGTCCCCCCGCCAGCATTCCTGGCCCCTTTCTCCTGCCAAGTGCCCCCAGCAGCTTGCTCTGGGGGCACCCAAGGAGTCTCGCTCCCGAGCCGCTTCTCTGCGTGTCCATTCACACACAGAGCCATTGCTTGGCCCTGCACCCTTTCTCTCCTTATTGGTTCACTGGCTGTGGTCTCAGCCAATTAGGAGGGAGAATCCCTGGAGAGCTGAGGCTCTCATGCACATCGCTGGATAGCGATGGGACTCAGGTAAGTATTAGAGGAGGCTGCTGCACACAGAAGGTTTTTTACCTCCATGCGTAGAATGCATGAAGGTAAAAAACCTTGAGCCTTTAGAACCACTTAAATTTGTCTGTAAAAAGTCTAATGCAAAAAGCAAACACATTATGGTTATTGCATTACCTAATAGAGTAAAATGCTTCAGGCTTTCAACCTTCTGAAAAGGCTTGTTTAATATTTACCCTCTGCATTTACATTGCACTAATATATCACAGCATGCAATGCAGAGTACAGTGATATCTATTCCTGCTCCATGAGCCGCTTGCTGACACAAAATTACACGCAAAAGGGCATGTTAACTTGAAAGTAAGTTTTTTGGACCGTGGGAGAAAACAAGATAACCTGGACCTCAATGCTACAGGGCAATGCTAGCCAGTGAAAATGTATGTCACACGTAGCTTTCCTTCATCCCAGAGCCAGGTCTTCCCTGTGGCATACAGCCGCCAAGACTTTAGGGTTTTACCCAGAGCACCAACCCTTGGCACTGACTTTAAATGCCTGGCATTCAAACAATGTGTCTCTACACCTAAGCCAATCTTCCCTGTTACAGTGACCCAATGCCCCTGTGCACCCCAGTGTCTTCAGTGATTCTGTGACCCCTGTGCACCCCAGTGTCTTCAGTGATTCTGTGACCCCTGTGCACTCCAGTGTCTTCAGTGACCCAATGCCCCTGTGCACCCCAGTGTCTTCATTGATTCTGAGACCCCTGTGCACCCCAGTGTCTTCAGTGACCCAATGCCCCTGTGCACCCCAGTGTCTTCAGTGATTCTGAGACCCCTGTGCACCCCAGTGTCTTCAGTGATTCTGTGACCCCTGTGCACCCCAGTGTCTTCAGTGGTTCTGTGACCCCTGTGCACCCCAGTGTCTTCAGTGATTCTGTGACCCCTGTGCACCCCAGTGTCTTCAGTGATTCTGTGACCCCTGTGCACCCAGTGTCTTCAGTGATTCTGTGACCCCTGTGCACCCCAGTGTCTTCAGTGATTATGTGACCCCTGTGCACTCCAGTTTCTTCAGTGATTCTGTAAACCCTGTGCACCCAGTGTCTTCAGTGATTCTGTGACCCCTGTGCACTCCAGTGTCTTCAGTGATTCTGTGACCCCTGTGCACTCCAGTTTCTTCAGTGATTCTGTAAACCCTGTGCACCCAGTGTCTTCAGTGATTCTGTGACCCCTGTGCACTCCAGTGTTTTCAGTGATTCTGTGACCCCTGTGCACCCCAGTGTCTTCAGTGATTCTGTGACCCCTGTGCACCCAGTGTCTTCAGTGATTCTGTGACCCCTGTGCACTCCAGTGTCTTCAGTGATTCTGTGACCCCTCTGCACTCCAGTGAACAGTGAACACTTTAATGGTTCTTGACGTCAACACAGTTACAGTAACTGTATCACATTGCTGACACACAAAGGTAGCTCCATCTTTTCATAACTGAGGTCACCTACAAAATATCCTGTGTTCATGGACCTTAAAGTAGAACCGAAGGTAAAACCTTTTTTTTTTCATATAGAATAATGCCCCGTACACACGAGCGGAATTCCCGTCAGAAAAAAACTTGGATGGTTTTTCCAACGGAATCCTGCTCAAGCCTGCCTTTGCATACACACGGTCACACAAAAGTTTGGTGAACTTTTGACTGCCAAAATGAAGTTCTATGCTTCTGAGC
This sequence comes from Rana muscosa, assembly GCA_029206835.1. Lineage (NCBI taxonomy): Eukaryota > Metazoa > Chordata > Amphibia > Anura > Ranidae > Rana > Rana muscosa. The sequence goes on along the minus strand of CM055118.1, from coordinate 601,774,931 downwards.
ATGCGTCGATTTGTTTCCGAGCATGCGTCAGAATTTAGCGCGTTAGGATTTGTACACACGATAGGAAATTCTGATCGGATTTTTTCCCGACGGGAAAACAGAGAACCTGCTCTCTATCTTTTTCCAGCAGTTTTTCCGTTGGAAAAAGTCTGATGGAGCATACACACGTTCGGGATTCCTGACCAAAAGCTCTCATCTGACATTTTCCGAAGGGAAAACCGATCGTGTGTACGGAGCATAAGGGAAGATTTAACCTCTGTCAGTTTTTTGCCATCTGTGTCCCATCTGGGAGATTTCCTTTCGCTTCTTTTCCCATAGACAAAACAGGAACTGAGAGACAATCCTTCCAAAGTGAGGATATTCCTGATTGTCACCAGGATCACTAGAACTAGTGTCCCCGTAGGAAGAATTCCCCTCTTTTCCTGTTCTGTGGACAGCTCAAAATTTGGGATTTTCTTTTACATTCACTTTTGATGACAAACAGAGAATGGAAACTCCCTAATAAGGGCACAGACAGCAAGAAAAACTGACAGGAATTTTACTCTCTTTCCACTCTATCTAAATAAAAAAAAACTTTGCCTTTAGTTATACTTTAAGGAAAGCTTTGGAAAAAAAATCACTAAGCTGTCATCCAGCTAAACTTATTTTTTTTATTACTTTTTTTTCTTTAATATTACATTGTACACAAAGAACTAAGTACATGGCTGTAGCTAAAAAGTTAGCCTTAAAATGGCTTGTAATTGATAATAGATTAAAATGCCTATTATTATTTAATGCAGTTGAAAGACATTTCCCCTCATTCAAAGATTTAGGCCTCATACACATTGGTTTATTGTAAACGCTGTTTTTCCTGACAGCGCTAAAACTCACCTACGTTGCATTTTGTTTTCAAACCAGTTTAAAGGAGTTTATCAACTGTTGGTGTTTGGACATTTATTTATTTAATTGGCCAGATTTGTTATTTTTGCTGGCCATTGAAAAGAATATTATGCTGAAGTGCTAAACGCGCCTAGCTCTTAGGTGCATGTAGATGTTGTGAGGGGGTTAGCTCGGCAGCGGGTGTGTGTGACCCCCGGGATGGGCTCCCCACACAAAACAGGCCCAGCAAACGGAGGTTGTGGTTTTCAAAATCAAAAAGGTGCGGTTTATTTTCTATTTACAGTGACAAAACACAGCAAAGCAAAAGAAACATAACCAAAATAAATCCTGGTCAAGTTGACCTCTGACTAAACATACAGGTTTCCTAACTAACAACTGGGATCAGCCTAGTGCTGTCCTAGTCCCTAAGTCCCTGGTTTTAAATGTCCAAGCAAATAGCCACACAGGCTTTGTCTCACCGCACAGGGGTTCACTCTCCCTAGACAGTCCACACAGGTCTGGTTCCAGGCATGAGCTAACATCTAATGAAGCTGGGAGTTCTTATAGAGGCCTAAATGAGCTGACAAGCTTCAGCTGGTCTCATCAACTCCCTGTCTGCACGACGCCCAGCACTCTCCCTAGAGGTATGAGTCATCCATGAGCCCACTAGCCTTAGCTGGGCTTATACAACTCTCCACCTAGTTGTATAAGTCGGCGTAAAGCCTGAATCTGGGCGAAATATATCTACCCCCCTGGATGCAACCAGGTGACTTTACCTTCCTGCTGTCACATACCCCCCCCTCTTGTTTTAACCTCGGGGTTGGAACACCAGCAATCAGGCATTCATGTACTCGAGACAAAGCATCCACATTCCCCATTTGAACGCCAGGGCGATGCTTTACTGTGAAGTTGAATTCCTGGAGGGCCAGGAACCACCTATTCACTCTTCTATTTGTTTCCTTGTTTTGAGCCATCCACTTTAACGGAGCGTGATCCGTAACCATGTCAAAGTGCCTACCTAGCAGGTAGTACCGAAGGGAATCTAGAGCCCACTTCACCGCTAAACACTCCTTTTCAACGGTGGCGTAATTTACCTCATGGGACTTCAACTTCCTGCTGAGGTAAATGACTGGGTGCTCTTCCCCGTTCCAGACCTGGGACAATACTGCTCCTAACCCCACATCTGACGCATCACTTTGTACGACAAAGTCTTTAGAGAAGTCGGGTGAGTACAACACTGGCTGGCTACATAAGGCTTGTTTCAAGAATTGGAATGCTGCCTCAGCCTCGGGGGTCCATTTAATCATGACCGACCCTTTCCCCTTCGTCAGGTTGGTTAGGGGCACAGCCTTAGAAGCAAAGTGGGGAATGAATCGCCGATAATACCCAGCGATTCCCAGAAAGGCTCGTACCTGCTTCTTGCTGTTGGGACGTGGCCAACTCTGGATGGCCTCGACTTTGTTGAGTTGGGGTTTTATTACTCCCCTCCCAATGGTGTACCCAAGATATTTGGCCTCCTCCTGCCCAATGGTACACTTCTTGGGGTTAGCCGTAAACCCCGCTTCCCGAACAGAGTCCAGGACTGCTTGCACTTTTGGCAGATGTGAGGCCCAATCTGTGCTATGGACAATTACGTCATCCAGGTAAGCCGCAGCATACTTCCGATGGGGCCTCAGCATCTGGTCCATTTTCCGCTGGAATGTGGCCGGCGCATTCTGTAACCCGAACGGCATTCTTTTATATTGGAACGCCCCGTCTGGGGTTACAAATGCGGTTTTCTCTTTGGCCGACTTGGCCAGGGGGATTTGCCAATACCCTTTTGTGAGGTCAAGAGTCGTCATGTATCGGGCTGTTCCCAGCCGGTCGATCAACTCATCTATACGTGGCATGGGGTAGGTGTCAAATTTTGTAACTTTGTTCAACTGACGAAAATCGTTACAAAATCGCCAGCTCCCATCTGGTTTAGGCACCAACACAATGGGACTAGACCAATCACTTTGGGACTCCTCTATCACCCCTAAGTTCAGCATTTTCTGTACTTCCTCCCGTATTGCCTCCCGTCGGGCCTCTGGGATCCGATAGGGTTTTAATTTCACCCTTTCACCGGGCGGGGTAATGATGTCATGCTCTACCCCAGATGTTTGTCCCGGCAGCTCAGAGAATACCTCCTTGTTGCGAAGCACAAACTCCTTAACCTCCTGTTGTTGGGGTTGTGACAAGGTGGCTGCTATTCCAACCTCAGGAATCACGCAACCAGTTTGAGCTGGTGACCAAGTGTCTGCGACTAGGGACTCTCTATCCCTCCAGGCTTTCAACAGATTAACGTGATAGATCTGTTCGGGCTTTCGCCTTCCTGGTTGTCTGACCTTGTAATTCACTTCGCTCACTTTTTCCATTATCTCATAGGGGCCTTGCCATTTGGCAAGGAATTTACTTTCAACCGTAGGGACAAGTACCAGTATCCTATCCCCCGGGGAAAAGGTACGGGTCTTGGCTCCACGGTTGTACACTCTCTGCTGTGCTAACTGCGCTTGGGCCAAATGTTCCTTCACGATGGGCATTACCTGTGCAATTCGGTCTTGCATCAGGGCGACATGCTCAATCACACTCCTGTGGGGAGAACTCTCACTTTCCCAAGTTTCCTTGGCAATATCCAACAGCCCTCTTGGGTGTCTCCCATACAGTAACTCAAAGGGGGAGAATCCCGTAGAGGATTGGGGCACCTCCCTAATAGCAAACATCAGATAAGGAAGTAGACAGTCCCAATCCTTTCCATCTCTATCCACCACTTTCTTCAACATTTGTTTTAGGGTTTTGTTGAATCTTTCAACCAGCCCATCGGTTTGGGGGTGATACACAGATGTACGTAATTGCGTCACTTTGAACAATTTACACAGCTCCTTCATAACCCGGGACATAAAGGGTGTACCTTGGTCCGTAAGCAGTTCTTTACAAATACCCACCCGGCTAAACACAAGAGATAGCTCTTTGGCTATGGTTTTGGCCGAGGTATTTCGGAGAGGGATCGCTTCTGGATAACGGGTGGCATAGTCCATTATAACTAATATGTACTGGTGCCCCCTAGCGGACTTGATTATAGGCCCTACCAAATCCATGGCGATCCTCTCAAACGGGACCTCAATGATGGGTAGAGGGACCAGCGGGCTACGGAAATGTGGCATCGGGGCCGACCTCTGACACACAGGGCAGGAGGAACAATAATTTTCTATGTCCTTCATCACCCCCGGCCAATAGAATCTCTGTAATACCCTCTCTCGGGTTTTCTCTGTCCCCAGATGACCTCCAAGAATGTGCCCATGGGCCAACTCCAACACCAACTTCCTGTAAGGTTTGGGCACCACAAGCTGCTCAACGGTTTCTTCTGCCCTTTTTGCCACCCGATACAGTAGGTCCTTCTCTACGCTGAAGTATGGGTAAGTGCAGGTATTATCTGGGTTCACTAACTCGCCATCTATTTTCACTACGTTTTCCCGTGCCTTTATTAGGGCGGGGTCTTTCAACTGTTCTGTGGCAAAGTTTTCCCTGTGAACCTCAAGATCAGAAAACTCCACAGACGGTAGGTTTTCGTCTGAGGAGGTGGGCTCCTCTCCAGTTTCTTGAGTCTCCCCTGCCAATACTGATAAGGGAAATTCCGGAGAGTCCTCACCACTCTCAGGGGAGTTCTGGCTATCACATTCCTGGTACATAGGGGCACCAGTGGGGGGCTCAGGATCATCCCACAGTTCCCAGAACTTCGGAAAATCCCTTCCCACAATGGCGTCATGCGGTAACTGAGATACTAAGCCCACTGGATGAGAGAGGGTACCTTTGGGGGTCTCGAAACACACTGTAGTCACTGGATACTCTCGGGTGTCCCCATGCACACAAATAACAGCTACCTTGCTATTCCCAAAGACCTCTGTTTTAACTAACTCAGCCTTTATCAGGGTCACAAGGCTACCTGAATCCAGCAATACCACAACATTTCTACCATTAACACACATTTTGCATAAATGTTTCTCAGTTCCTCGAATGGCAGTGCATGCGACTGTCGCACACAGCGACTGACGTCTGCCCGTCAGAAAGTCACACTGCATGGGTTCCTCCACAACCGGGCAATTGGCTGCAATATGTCCCGCTTGCCGGCAGCGGTAGCAAACGATCCTTCTTGCCGCCTCTTGAGCCGCTGATTTCCCAGGCTGTTCTCGCCAAACTTGGGGTAGAGCTCCCACCCTCTCACTCTCTCCACCCTCACCCCTTGGAATCCTCTTATCCGCCCCTGGGGATGGTCTGGTCTTAGGGTGGAAAGTCCGAGTGTCTCTGGAAGAGGCCGTCAGGTTCTCTGTAGCCAAGTATTTCTCCACACGATCCACAAGACCATCGGCCGTCTCTGGGTCTCCATGGCTTACCCACTTTTGGATGGCAGTAGGAAGAGCTCTCAAAAACCGATCCATTACAACACGTTCCACAATCTTTGGTGCGGACAAAGTCTCTGGCTGTAGCCACTTTCTGCTCAGGTGAATGAGATCATACATTTGAGACCTGGGGGGTTTTCCAAGCTGGAAAGTCCAGTTATGCACACGCTGAGCCCGGACAGCCTGGGTGACACCCAGCCTTGCCAAAATTTCAGCTTTTAGCATCACATAGTCTTTTGCTTGGTTAGGCTCTAGGTCATAGTAAGCTTTCTGCGATTCACCAGTTAACAGAGGAGCCACCAGTCCAGCCCACTGCTCCTCAGGCCACTTTTCTCTTTCAGCGGTCCTTTCAAATGTGGTCAAAAATACCTCTGGATCATCCTCTCCAGTCATTTTTGTCAATAAACGACTCACCCCAAAGGACGCGGTATTAGTGGGACGGCTTTCCTCACTGGTCTGCGGACGTTGCTGCATTACTGCTTCCATTTGTTGTAGTCTCTGCTCTTGCTTCTGTAACAGGTCTATGAAGCGGGCCTCAGATTGCTGCTGGGCTTGTTGCTGAGCTTCCAGACTCTGTTGGTGAGCTTGCTGCTGGGCTGCAAGGCTCTGTTGATGAGCTTGCTGCTGGGCTGCAAGGCTCCTTTGCAAAACTGCATTTGTCTGCTGTTGATTGGCATTTGCTAGAGCCAGCTGTTTCAGTATCTCCTCCATGCTGGCTTAAAAAAAAACTGCCACTGGTTCTCCACCAACTGTGAGGGGGTTAGCTCGGCAGCGGGTGTGTGTGACCCCCGGGATGGGCTCCCCACACAAAACAGGCCCAGCAAACGGAGGTTGTGGTTTTCAAAATCAAAAAGGTGCGGTTTATTTTCTATTTACAGTGACAAAACACAGCAAAGCAAAAGAAACATAACCAAAATAAATCCTGGTCAAGTTGACCTCTGACTAAACATACAGGTTTCCTAACTAACAACTGGGATCAGCCTAGTGCTGTCCTAGTCCCTAAGTCCCTGGTTTTAAATGTCCAAGCAAATAGCCACACAGGCTTTGTCTCACCGCACAGGGGTTCACTCTCCCTAGACAGTCCACACAGGTCTGGTTCCAGGCATGAGCTAACATCTAATGAAGCTGGGAGTTCTTATAGAGGCCTAAATGAGCTGACAAGCTTCAGCTGGTCTCATCAACTCCCTGTCTGCACGACGCCCAGCACTCTCCCTAGAGGTATGAGTCATCCATGAGCCCACTAGCCTTAGCTGGGCTTATACAACTCTCCACCTAGTTGTATAAGTCGGCGTAAAGCCTGAATCTGGGCGAAATATATCTACCCCCCTGGATGCAACCAGGTGACTTTACCTTCCTGCTGTCACAATGTGTTTTAGCCACGTTTGGCGGTTTTTATACCCAAAAGCTCCTCTCCTGAACGCAATTCTTCTTGGTTCAGGAGAAAGAGCTTTGACTGCCTCTAAACTCTGCTGCTCCTAAACTTTGGTAAAAGCCTATGTGTGCATGGTTTTTAGTGAGTTGATTAGTGAGTTGAGTTCAGGGGCTTTGGCAAAAAAACGCAAAAAGCTCCCAGTCGTGAGTTTAGGAGCAGCAGTGTGCATGAAGACTTAGAGGTATATTTATAAAGCAGTAAATGTGATGTTCACAGAATGTTCACTGCATATAATTCCATTAAGACACATGCACAAGGCAGATACACCTGCAGTGAATGTTTGGTAAATGTCACATTCACTGCTTTATAAATACGCCACTTAGTCTACAAGATGCTTCATTGTAGACTTATGCCCCGTACACATGACCGGTTTTCCCGTCAGAAAAACAAACAATGGTTTTCCCGACGGAATTCCTCTCAATGCCTGCCTTGCATACACACAGTCACACAAAAGTCCGGTGAACTTTTGACTGCCAAGAACGCTGTGACGTAAAAGAGTACGACAAGCCGACAAAATGAAGTTCTATGCTTCTGAGCATGCGTTGAATTGTTTCCGAGCATGCATGTTTTTTTCCCTGTCGGAAAAGCATACAGACGAACGGTTTTCCCACTAGGATTTTTTCCTGACGGGCAAAAAGAGATCCTGCTCTTTTTTTTTTTTCTGGCAGTTTTCCTGTGGGGAAAAAAGTCAGATGGAGCATACACGGTCGGAATTCCTGGCCAAAAGCTCTCATCGCAGTTTTTCCAACGGGAAAAGCGGTCGTGTGTACGAGGCATAAGTGGTAATACTGTAGTAATATTCTTCTTAGTGTTCTTGAATATTTAGTGCAAAAAGCTGCATTTCGGATTCTTCATTTTGGGAATCCACATCCCTCTGAATCATTACGGTCAACTGCACTTGGGGTTATAGTCACGTACTGTATTTTAAAGAAATCTGGTATATTACATTTCATCCTGTAAAAGTCAAAAGTAATTCAACAGTTTTCTTTGCTTGTCCTCCCACTTTAGCTCCCCTTGGGAGATTCTAAGACACTGCCATGCCAGCTGGGCCATATGATTCATGTTCTGGACTTGCCCAAAGGTTTTTGTCAGTTCTGAAACACCCAAACCATATAATCTCCTAAAATGAAGGAGCTGCAGAAGATCTACTTTAGAAAACCCTGTAAGCAATATTCTATTTAAGATTTCTCTTTTTTGGTAATTTTGAACGCATGAAAGGGAAGTAGAAGATACAACAGTAACTGTCATTTCCACTTATATTAAAAGTTTGTAAATTCCCTCATAAATAGACTTGAGCAAAATGTACAAGTGAAAGTAACATGCATTTTATGGATATTTTATTTTTTTTGTAAAATTTCTAAGAATTCCATTAAAATAAACTTTTTGTAAAATTCTGTTCAGTGCGTATTATTTACGCATAACGGGGCTCAATTGAGATAATTTTGCAGCCATGCATTCTGGGATCTATAAACCAAACGCCTCGTACACACGACCGGTTTTCTTGGCAAGAAAGCTGCTGGGAGAGCTTTTAGCCGAGAAAACCATTCGTGTGTATGGTTTTCTATATGGAAATCTCGACGAGAAAAATAGAGAACCTGCTCTCTATTTTTCTGGTCGGGATTCTCGGCAGAGTGTTTCCTGCCGAGAAAACCGTGAGTGTGTATGCTTACCTGTCCATGGTAAACCCGCGCATGCTTGAAAAGACTTTGACACATGCAAGGTATCATACAAGGGTAGAGTAGGGTGTAGCAAGATGGCGGCATCGAATGTGACGAGCGCAGGCTCGTCGTAGTCAATGACATCACCGCGTTCTTGCCATTCAAAAGAACGGCGGTTCTTTTGAATGGTTGTGTGTACACTCTGCGTGCAAGGCAAGCTTGCTGGGAATTCCGTCGGGAAAACCAAAGTTTTTTTTCCCGACGGGATTCCCGCCCGTGTGTACGAGGCTTTTTATTTTTTTAATTCCATTATTCTTTATTTCTTTTCCATTTAATAAAAACATCCATCCATTTTCCCATATACAATAATACATATATAAATTAACCATATATTCTTTACTTTGTCCCTCATTCGCACTCACCCAGCCTCCTTACTCACTTACTCATCCATCACCCACCTATTAACGTGTTTTCACTTCTAACCATTTTCCCCATATATTATTGAATTTCTTTTTGTTTCCTCTCTTTGTGTAAATATATTCTTCTTTTGTCACAGTGTCATCTATCACCCTCCTCCATTCTGTCACTGTAGGAGGTTTTTCCGCCTGCCACTTCTGCGCTATGAGTTTCCTTCCCTGGAACAGACATCTTGTTATTGCTGTTCGTACATCTCCCGAAAGTCCCCTTTCTTCCAGGAGACCCAATACACATAGCCTGACTACTGGTTGCAAAAAGGTCACAAACACTGTATTTATCTTTTCGACTATTTGCTTCCAGTATTGATATAACTTAGGACACCTCCAGATCATATGTATTAAGTCTCCCCTCTCGTCCCCGCATCTCTGACATCTCGAATCCGATCTCATGCCAAACTGGAACATCCTTTGGGGTGTATAATATATGTATTAGGTAAAGATGGGAGATTATTTGTGATGATGACAATGACTCATTGGGTCCTATTGCTAATATTTTTTCCCATTGTTCCTGTGAAAGTGGGCCCACTTCTTTCTCCCATTTACTCTTATTCTTAATATCTGGTGTTTCCCTCCATTCAGCTTTTACTAAGGAGTTATACATATCGGAGATTGCTCCTCTAGAGGCCTCTGCATTTACTAATTGGAGAAGAGGCATACAGCTCCACTCCTGTGTGCTCTGTCCAAATTGTGCATACAGCGCATGCCTAATTTGTAAGTATCTGTAAAAGGATTTATTTGGGACCGCATAATCCTCCCTTATTTCTTGGAATGATTTTATTCTTTCTGCCTTAAAGAGTTGTGCCAATAGATGTATTCCTAATCTGTCCCACTCCTCTACCTTCCCCATAACTTTAAGTTCCTGCAGGTTGCTGTAATGCCATATAGGAGAGAATTCAGAGAATCCCTTATATCCCAGGATCTTCTTTACCTCTTTCCAACATTTAACCATTAATTGGGCCGTCATGCATCTAGAACTAAAGGAGTCTGCCTCCACTGCCTCCACCTCTGTATCATGGCATGTATCGTTCAAAATAAGCCCTTCTTTTCCTGCTCTTCGGTTACTGCCCCTCATATACTGCACCTGTGCGACTAAAAAATAGTATCTGGGATTCCGAAGGGCCAGTCCTCCCTTCTCTTTGGGTTGTTGTAGGGCTCGGAGGCTAATCCTTGCTGCTCCATTCCTCCAAATCAGTTCTCTAAACACCCCCTCTATTTTTTTGAACCACTGTTTTGGGATTCATACCGGGGAATTATGGAGAATATATAAAATTTGTGGCATCCATATAATTTTTACCAGGTTACTCCTACCGGCCACTGAAAGAGGAAGCCTATTCCAAATCCGACATTTTTGTCTGAGTTTTGTCAACAATGGCACTAAGTTTCCGTCTATATACTGCCCTGGATCCCTTGTTATATTTACTCCTAGATATCTCATTTGAGCTACCACCTTCACTTGATCAATCTGTCCTATCAATGGGTCTATCGGCAAAAGCGCCAATTTATCCCAATTAATTGTCAGCCCTGAGAATTTACCAAATTCCCCTATCATATCTATTGCGTTCTCCAGTGAGGTTTGTGTATCCCCCCAAAAAAGCAGGACATCGTCCGCGTACATGGCTACCTTTTTCTTCCCTCAGTTTCCTCTTAAAACCCTTTATACCCGGGGATGCCCTTATTGAAATGGCCAGTGGCTCCATGGCAAGGGCAAAGAGCAGGGGTGACAACGGACATCCCTGCCTTGTCCCCCTCGCCAACTGGAACCAGTCTGAACATTCACCATTTATCCTTACCTTTGCTCTGGGACTTTCATACAATATTTTGATCCATTGGATACATTTAGGGCCAAACTAAAACTCTACCAGAACTTTCCAAAGGTAGTGCCACTCCAGGCTGTCAAACGCCTTGGTTGCATCTAAGGATAAAATGGCCCTTGACCCTTCTACTTCTGTTGGCAGTTGACTATTCAAAAATGCTCTCCTTATGTAGCGGGTGTTTGAATTTAGGGGAAGCATCTGGGTGGTAGTGTAACCCAGATGCACTGATTGCTAGGGGATCTGAGGCCCTTTTATGGTTCTTGGAGGACTCTGGTGGTGTGAGGTTCCCTGGGCCTATAGGTGGCATTGTTGCCGGGGGCTGGAGGTGAACTCACACCGCAAGACTGTGCCTTTTTGTCCTCCCCTGGAGCTGGTACAGCGGGGCGGGGAACCCGCTGTGGCACGAAGGGAGAGGAGATAAAAGGGGCTGATGCCCTTACCACGGGGTTCAAAGTGCAGAGTCGGAGGACGCGGCCGCACCCAGGCACCTTCAGCTTGGGTGCTGGCGTTCCGGTGCTCCGGGCCCAGGTGCCCTTGACCTGGCCGGAGCGGAGATGGAGTCCATCTCAGGCACCTTTAGCCTGGGGTGAGGTACTATGGCGGATGCCTGGGGCTCAGTACCTTCGAGTTCCGCGAGGGTGGAGGAATGCGAGGGGGCCCTAACTCCTTGGGTGCCCGTGTCTGAGTTCGTGAGGTCTGGTGTGCAGAACTTCTCTGAAGAGTCCGGCGCAGCATCGCTGGTGACAGAGAGGCCTCCGGTATCTCCCTTGGACGGATATCCTTCCCCTGACAGGGGCCGTGCTAGCGAAGGTAATTCACGTTCTATTTCACATAGTCAGTGGCAGTGACTATTCGCCACTGGTGATACCACAGTGGTTGGCAAGAGAAGGGAAAGGATTGTGCCCCGACCTATTCCCATTAAGACTAAGTTGTTGCAAAAGAATCCAACATAACCGTGCTGTATGTTTATTCGCTGAGAAGAATAAAACTGTGTTGGACCTATTCACTGTGTGGAACTCTGGTTACTAGGAGCAAAGGAGTCAGGGACGAAGTACAGGACTTGACTCTAGGACACCTACACAAAGCCCGATCTTTCTGGCCTTCACCTCGTCACTATGGAGGACATGGGCCATAGTGTATCTCATCCCTCTCCCCAGCACTAACGCCCCTAGACAAAGAAAGACAAGCCGAGAATGAGAAGGGGAGAGACGGGTGAGGCCGCTACACTTATATTAGAGCTGGTAGATCTGCCTGGGATAAATCCCGTCTGGTCCGAGTGCACCAGTTTTGGGATTATTTTATTTAACCTCATTGCCAAGATTTTGGCCAGCATTTTTACATCGGCACACAGTAAAGATATCGGTCTGTACGAGGCCGTCTCCAACTGATCTTTCCCTTCTTTCAGTAATACTATAATTGTTGCTTTCGTCATGAACACAGGTAACTTTCCTTCCTCTACTGCCCAATTAAATACCTCCAGGAGTCCTGGAAGCAGCACCTCACTGTATTTTTTGTATATTTCTGTTGGAAAGCCATCAGGCTCTGGAGCCTTTTGGTTTGCCATCTCCGTTGTTGCTTTTTGTATCTCTTCCAGTGTAAGTGGTGCCCCCAGGCCCTCCCTGTCTTCCCCTGACAACCTTGGAATCTGCAGACCTGAAAAGAATGTTCTCATATCTCCCTCCTCATTACCATGTAGTGTACTGCTATACAGGTTCTGATAGTATTCCTTAAAAACGTATTTTATTTCTGATGTGCCTCTCCTAATTTCCCCTTTCTCATCATGGACCACCGGGATGACAGATAGGGGAGCGTTGGCCCTGGCTATTAGCGCCAAAATTCTCCCCACTCTCTCCCCCTCCCCATAGAAAGTCTGTTTCTGAAATAGTTTTTTATTTTCTACTTTTCTTAATACTATTTTTTTTTACGAGGCTTTAGTGTACCCAGCCCACACTAAATGCCCGAAATTCAGGATCAAAACATAATAATAAACTAAAAATAGGTGTGCTATCCCTTTAAAATAATATTCAATGGTGCAAAGACAGCTAAATGTCAGAATAAGCACAATACATATGCAAATATTAATAATTAATAATTAATAGTTCATTCAAAGAATAAAGCAAAACATTAAAATGTGTGCAGCGCTACCCCCGCAGGGGGGCACTGGTAATAACTGGTTCTTCCAAAATAAATAGAGGATGCCTGTTCCCACTAGCACCTGTCTGTACACACCGACTCCAATGGCGTCGCTAGGGGGGGCCAGAGGGGGCCCTGGCCCCCCCAACATTATGCTGTGCCCCACCATGTGCCCCCCCCATGTGCATTTTTGTATTTTGCTCGGGCTGCTCCTGGGGTAACAATCTCTCCTGAGAGGGAGAGCGTCCCCAGTCAGCTCCTGTGGGGGATTCCTCCCCCCTCCCTCTGCTCGCTGACACTGCATAATGAGAGCGCTCACACAACCACAGCCACCCGATCTGCTCCTTCCCCTGCATCCTCATTGGCACGGAGAAGAGCGAGTTGCAGGAAGGACTCCACGAGCACTGTGGGGGGGGCACAAGCCTTCATCTCAGTTACTGAAAAAACAGACTGATTTCTCTCGTCCTTAGGACAGGAGAACCAGCCTGTAAATTCCGAGAGTGGTGACTGCAAGCTGAGCCGAGTGTCAAGCCCCGTACACACGATTGGTTTAACTGATGAAAACCGTCCGATGGATGGCTTTCATCAGACCAACCGATCGTGTATGGTACCCATCGGTCTTTTTTCCATCGGATGGAAAAAATAGAACTTGTTTTAAAATTTTCCGATGGATAAAAAACCGATTGGAATTTCCGATCGTCTATGGCAGGGCTCGACAAACCCCGGGCGCCAGGTCGCCATTGCGACTAGAATTAGCGACCTGGCGCCTGGGGCAGCACAGCTGGGGTATCCTGTGTCTCCGTGCCCCCCCCTCCGCGCCGCGGGATCGCATCGGGCCGCGCCGGCCGGTAATTGAGGCCGCGGCTTTGCGGCCTTCTGCAGGCCTAGGCTTCCTTTTGTGAACTAGCGCCATCTTGTGGTGGCAGTTGGTATGACAACCAGCAATGCTAATGGAGTTTCCCTGTCTGTTTTCCCTGCCATCTCCTTCCCTCTAATTAGAACCCCCAAACATTATATATATTTTTTATTCTAACACCCTAGAGAATAAAATGGCGGTCGTTGAAATACTTTCTGTCACACCGTATTTGCGCAGCGGTCTTACAAGCGCACTTTTTTGGGAAAAAATACACTTTTTTTTTAATAAAAAAATAAGACAACAGTAAAGTTAGCCCAATTTTTTTTTATATTGTGAAAGATAATGTTACGCTGAGTAAATTGATACCCAACATGTCACGCTCCAAAATTGCGTCCCCTCGTGGAATGGCGACTAACTTTTACCCTTTAAAATCTCCATAGGCGACATTTAAAAAATTCTACAGGTTGCATGTTTTGAGTTACAGAGGAGGTCTAGTGCTAGAATTATTGCTCTTGCTCTACCGATCGTGGTGATACCTCACGTGTGGTTTGAACACCGCTTTCATATGCGGGCGCTACTCACGTATGCGTTCGCTTCTGCGCGCGAGCTCGGCGGGACAGGGCGCGTTCCTGGCTCCTAACTTTTTTAGCTGGCTCCTAGATTCCAAGCAAATTTGTCAAGCCCTGGTCTATGGGCAAGTCCATCGGTTTAAAAACCCACGCATGCTCAGACTGAATTAGGAGACGGGAGCGCTCGTTCTTTTAAAACTAGCGTTCCTAATGGAGAGAGCACATTCGTCATTCTGCAAGTTATTGCTTCGTTTAATGCAGCGCATGTTTTTTTGCTTTCGAACGGTCTTTAAAATGTCATTTTGGCAGCAGAACTTTCTCCTGAGTTCTGACAAATGCATGTCTTTTTTTTTTCTAGTGATCTTAGGAATAATTAGTAAAATTCTGCAAGACCGACCTCCCAAATTACACCTTTATGTTTTTTGACTCTTAAAATTTGTTGTGCATTTTTTGGTGTGTCAAGTTCTCAGAACAACATAATATTTAATTTTAGAAAAATCATGGAGGTTGGTGTCCCTTGTTCTTAATTACACATTGTATTTATGCAATCTTATTGCTACTTCTCAAAAAAACACATCAGGCATGTAGGTTGGCTGAAATCAAATTTCCCTTTATTTTGGAAAAAACAAATCAAAAACCGAAGGGCAACTATTCCCAAATTAACAGAGAATATAAAGTCATTAGATCCCAAATGCAGACCTGACTATGATCAATAATAAAATCAACAACAGCATGAAATCAGGAGCAGCAGCCAAAGACATACATCATCCCAAGCTGTGGTACTCCATCAACCTTCAATTTCTGGATGAGCAGCTCGAGGCCAGGGAATCACCTCCTGCTCTTCCTTGTAGCCTTCCTTCCACGCCTCTCTGCAGCGTTCTCTCCACAGCCCCGTCCATGCACCCTTGCAGGCTGGGCCACTGTGGGTGGTGATTTGGCAGGAGGAGGAGGAGAAGGAGGAGAGGGATTGGGCTGATGTGAGATATGGGTGGCCTCAGTCAGCAGCCCCCTCGCCCCCATGTGTACGGCCATATAGATGAGATGCTCACAGAGGGCCCGTTGTCCCGCCTCCATTCTGAGCAGCTTATCCGCCAGATAGGTGCTAAACCCCTCCGTAGGGTTGAGGGGGGCCCTCATAATGGCAGAAGCCTCCTGAATCATCTTTAGTGACTCCTCCTCCACTTGTGTCATCCGCCGTTGTTTTGGCGGTCTGACGTGGAGGGGAGCCACTTGGGAGACGGTGCTGCCACTAGGCCTGGGGACCTGCTGAGTCCCACTGGGCCCTGCCTCCTCCTGCCTGTCACACTCCTGACCCTCTTCCTCCTGGCTTGCCTGATCCTGTTTATAAAATAAAATGTAGATTTCTATTATTTGAGGAATCAATCACACACAATTTTGATCTCATTACTGGTTTATTTTGGAGGGGGGGTGGGATCATTTATGGATAAGCCAAACAGTTCAACTCCATATTACTTAGTGGACAATAATTAGCATCAAAAATACTATACCGGGCTGAAGATGTGAAGATCTGGCTCTTCTAGCTCGGGAGGCTCCTCCTCCGCCTCTGCAGGGGTGGAGGGAAGGGTGGAAGGAACGCTGGAGGGAAGGGTGGAAGGAAGGGTTGAGGGAAGGCTGGAAATAGATTCCCTGGCCTCGATCTGGTCATCCAGGAATTGAAGATGTCTGTAGTACAACAGCTTGGGCTTTACTACATTGTCGGCTGCTGCTCCTGATCTCTTGGACTGGCGCACTTCCTTGAATTTTTTTTTATAAGAATTGCGCAGGTTGTTGATTTTATTATTGATCATAGTGTAGTCTGCATCTGGGATCCATGGCTTCATATCCTCGGCTAATTTGGTAATAGTTGCCCGTCGTACATCACTTTTGTGATACGCAGGGTGTTTGAGCTACCAAAGGTTGCGCTGTTCCTTATACTTTTCAATAAAAACAAGCATCACCTCCGGCTCTCTTAGTTTATGCATCTATTAGGATCAGCAAGTACAAAAAAAAAAGGATCAGAATTGATTCTCCTCAACTTATCACAATATTGCCCTTTACAATCATGACCCATTAATATGCCACTGCAGGCCCGAGTTCCTTCTTACCTTAGTTCACTTCGTGGGTTCACTTCCGGTCGTCCTTACTCCGCGCATCCCTAATAACTTCTTTCCCGTTTTTATACACTGCGCATGCGTGTAACTCCGCCCTCGTCGCCCGCCCATGACGGACTTTTTCTGCATTTCCCCGCCCCTTAACGATCGGCGCACAGTGTGAGACGGCGACATGTCGCAGACACAGGTGGCTTCTTTACTTGAAATTACCGACGAGGAAAGCCCGGAGGCGGAAACGTCCCGATCCTGTAAAAAAAGATACAAGGCGACTAATATGTCTTTTTCTGAGATGGCGGAGATGGTGGACATTCTGCGGAGGAAGGATTACGACGGCAAACATGGCCCATACGACACCCCTAATCTCCGGAAGTCACAAATTATGGATAAAGTGGCAAAGACTCTCTATAAAAAATATGGGGTCAGGAGATCCAAGGAACAACTCCGTAAAAGGTGGTCAGACCTGAAGATCAGGGAGCCGGAGCAGTATAGGAAGCTTATAAAAAGCATAGAAAAAAGTAAGTATATTTTACTGTGTTCTTTCACATTGTAATATGTATTCTTCCATGTTTTGCACCATGTGCTTGGCTTGACTGGGTTCACATTTTGAAATCTCATCTTTTAGGTTAAGTGGAGAGTCCACTTATTTGCCCAATGTTTTGACCAATAACTTGCTGCTCTTCCCCCAAACATGTTTGGCACATATCCACGTAAACTACATGTGGGCATGCCTCATTTTACTTCAACAATGTTTATCTACACATTGTTGGCTAGATGATGTGTTGTAAGGAAATTTAGAATGTGACTGAAAGAAGAAACTGTATTCTGGGTAAAGGAGATGACACTCCAGCAGTTGTGTACTCTTTTTTGTTCTTCAGCAAGATACTATACTCTGGGCCACATGACCAAATTTATTAACGGTGTCACACACAGGTGGTCTAGTGGATACCTTGGTGGTTATCCAAGTGTATTTGTGAATGTCCTCAAAAATAACAGGATGCTTTGTTGAGTTTGCAAGATCACATAAGTTCATGTTGGAACTCAGGGCCAAATATCAATTGTACCCCACTTCAAAACATTGAGGATCCCTTTTCAGGCCTTAAAAAAGTCTGTGTGCTAAAGTATACATTTTTGTTGTAAATTCCCATAGGGGAGAGGAGAGTGGGAGGACACCATGCTCATGAGACGAGGAACCCAACACCACAGAAAATCCCCGAAGCTCCCAAAGCAGACCAAGATCAGCAGGTTCAGGAAGCGGAGGTGGAGGAAGTGGAGGTGGAGGAAGGGGAGGTGGAGGAAGGAGAGGTGGAGCTTATCAGCACAACAGGTCAGTGTCTGTCACCACAACTTCAAGGTAAATACAGATGTAGGACTGCCTAGTGTAAAACCTTTTTTTTTGTTTTAGGGACTGAACGTGAGGGTGTGTCAGGAAGTCTAAATCCGCCATTCTCGAGTGCCAGCGCCAAAATAATCATTCAGGAAATCATGGAATGCAGTAGCGAAATGGACATTATGAGAAAGAGAATGATTGTGATTGAGCAAAAATATAAAAACATGATAGATATTTTGGGGAGAATAGTGTGAACCCCCCCCTTTTTGTGTTTTTTGTTATGTGTCTGAAATTATCTCAGGGATTTCCAACATCCCAAATGTGAAGATGCACACACTGAAGACTCAACATGTGCTATCTGCCGTCGCAGGATATCTATGTCCCTGTTTTGGGGGTGCAACCTCTTCCTCCCTCCTCAAGTAGGGGAGAGGAAGGGTTTACATCCCCAAAGCACGACCATTGATCCCCCATGATGGCAGATAGCACATGTTTACCCTAGCCATGGGATCTTGTTGAAGATACCCATTTGAGCCCCAAAAGAAAGTGTGTTTGTTAACATTTGGGATGGATCAGGGGTACCATCACCCCATCTCCAGTTGGTATTTTTCACAGTGTTAATTTATTACTTTTTCAGACTTAAAAAAATGGCTTACGACCCATGCATGTTTCTGCAAAAAAAGCCGCACATAAAAAAAAAAAAAGCATTTCTAAAAACAAAAAAAAATGCGGTGCAAACAATAAAAACATTTGGGAAGTCTAAAAAAGGTGTGCCTTGTTCTTTCTATGCTCAAGAGCAGTTCTGAAGATGCAAAAACCGTGGTTTTCGCTCTGAGTTTTGAGGCTATTTACTAAGGACAATTACACTTGGCACTACTAGAACCTGGGAGACACATAAACCCAAAATACAAGAATGACAACACAAGTTTGTATGAATTCCATGTTTTTTTTTTTTTTTAAAGGTTTAATACTTGCTCAGATGTGGTCTGGCATTGCGATGGCCCCCCTACCCGTGAAGTACTCTACGTATTTCTGGCGTACTTCACGGGCACTTTGTGGGGCCAAGCCAGTACGGGCAGTGCTGAGGCCGGTCAGATTAATCAGTTCAGATGGACCGGCCTCAGGCCCAAACGATGAAACATAATTGTTTGCAAATTTGCGGAGAGAAAATTGTGCAATATGCAGCAGCAGTAGACAATGTGGTTCAGTTTATAATCCGCCAAATGTATCGCTGTCTGGAACAGGCGGAACCGGCTGGCCATTATCCCGAAGGCATTCTCCACAACTCTCCGGGCTCTGGCCAGCCGGTAATTAAAAACCCTCCTCTCCGGGGTGAGGGTGCGTTGGGGAAACGGCCGCATCAGGTGTGGTCCTAGTCCAAAAGCCTCATCCGCAATGAAAACGAACGGGAGCCCTTCAACGTTCTCTGCATCTGGAGGCAGTGCAAGACCCCCAGCCTGCAGACGGTGAGCGAACTCCGTCTCCGTAAATGATCCGCCATCGGACATCCGGCCGTTCTTCCCCACGTCCACATACAGGAACTCGTACCGTGCCGACACCACCGCCATTAACACTATGCTATTAAAACCTTTATAGTTGAAATAGTATGACCCCGAACGGGGGTGGCGGCACTATGTGGACGTGCTTCCCATCAATTGCCCCTCCACAGTTGGGGAAATCCCACCGCTGGGCAAATTGGGAGGCCACAGTCAGCCATTCCTGTGGTGTGCTAGGGAACTGTGGAGTCAAACAAAAAGAAGACATTAGTACGGTTTATGGTTACAGTGCAAGCAGATTACACACAAAAAAACATTGTTGAGTAACATTATTATTTAAGGGAGTTTTTCCGAACAATAAACAAAGGCCCACTTAGCAGATGCCTCACCCCCGCTGAGTGGACATTCTAAAATAATCTAAGGGGGGGGGGCCTAAGGTGATTGTGGGGGATCCCAAAAAAGGCTCTACCACTTTGCTGAGCTTGATTGAGAACTACTAATTTTTTAACATCTTTAGGGGGGGGGAGGGAAGGTTGTTAAACTACGAGGGCAATGACCCCCCAAAAATGAAAAGGAAAATAGAAGGCTAGCTGGGTTTGCGCCCACGATAGCATGCTGGAGAGGTTAGTGAAGGGAAATAGGCATGTAGGGCCCAAAAAGGGATTTACAGGTAAAAAAAGGCATGTGGAAAATGGGGACATTACCAGGATATTACAAACAGGCATATTTGTGTTAGGAGGAAAAAAAATAATAAAAAACGAGAATAAAAAAAGATAATGTGAGGTTAAAGGAGCATAATTACCTTCATATAGTCCTTCTGCAGGACCTGAATGATGGCCGAACACGTCTCAGGGATAATGATCCCGAGAGCCTGGGGGGAGATGCCTGTTGAGAACTTGAGGTCCTGCAAGCTTCTCCCAGTCGCCAGGTATCTCAACGTGGCAATAAGCCTCTGCTCGGCAGTGATGGCCTGGCGCATCACAGTGTCCTGCCTCGTGATATAGGGGGACAGCAAATCCAACAGACGGTGAAATACGGGGTCCGTCATCCTGAGATAATTCCTGAAATCATCAGGGTTATTCTCATGGATTTCCCGCAGCAGAGGCATATGAGAGAATTGGTCTCCCTGGAGCAACCAATTCTTAGTCCATGAACTCCTCCTCACCCTGTTCACAGACTGAACTCGGGTTACAGTGTTAACTGCAACACCAAGCCCAAAGCCAGCACGAGCTTGAGAACGAGAACGCACTTCAAACATGGTTCTAAACCGGTCGGCTGGTCAGAACGCACTCAAACAGAACGCACCGTGGAACAGCAAGGCCTGAAAAGAACGATCTGAAAAACAGTAAACGAACGGCCAAGTCGGCACTGCAAGGCAGTAACGACCTGACTGCACGTACTGAATCACAAATACAAACCCACAAGCACAAACTGAACAACAGGAAACGATCTGCAAAGCACGGAGACTGAAAAGCGCGAATCGGCTCTCACCAAACTTTTACTAACACGCGGTAACACGAAATCAGCAAAAGCAGCCCAAGGGGTGGCGCCATTAGATTTGTTCGGCCCTTTTATAGCGCGTCGTACGTTTTGTACGTGCCGTCGTTTTGTTGCCGTCGGTTTTTAAACTGATGGTGTGTGGCCAAGACTGATGAAAAACAGTTTCATCGGATTTCCGATGGTCAAATCCCTCGGACGAAAATCCATAGGTTATCCGATCGTGTGTACAGGGCTTCAGTCTATGACACTCTTTCACAGCCCATCGAGTCCAGCCACCCGCCCCTCACTCTCCTCACATACGAGCAGGGAGGAATACAGCTCCTCCTTCCAGTCCCGCCCACACTATCCCGGCGTGCTGTATCTGAAGAGAGGGGATGTGTGGGCGGGAAATATGAAAATCAGCAGCATTCCTGGCTGTGTGTGACTGATGCCTGAGATTCTAGCCTGGACCGTGGGTAAGTGTGTGACTTACTGCAGTACACTGTAATCACTGAACTGCATTATCTCTATCCCTTCTCTCCCCTATCTGTCTCCCTCCCCCTCTCCTGTTCTTTCAAGACCTTCACAATTTACTTTTACTTTCAGTTAGGCAGGTAATAAAATACGGTGCAAATTTCTTTCCTGCATCCACAGATTGCAGGAAAGAAACTTGCATAATTCCCCCATCAACACAGACAGTGGTGACAGGGGAATATCTCTCCTGCCCAGCAATTGTATTCTCCCGACAAACAGTGATTATCACTAGTGGCTATAGCAACCACTGGTGATAATCATAAGAGAATCTGCTCATTAATGGTTAAAATCTCAGCCAGTTCCTGCTGAACCAGCTGAGATTTAAACTGTCTGTGTCTGGTCTTAGCTCTTACGCCGGGTTCACACTGGTCCAACAAACGCTCCGTCATGAGCTCATGTCGCATGACGTGTAAAAATCAATGTTTCCCTATGAGAGCCGTCTTAACTGGTCCGGCACAAGTCGGTCCAACTTTGAAAATGCTTCCTGCACTAGGATACTTGTCCTAACCATCCGACTTTTGACATCCGACATGGTGATTACAGCAGCAGTAAAAGGAATTTATCTCACACTGGGATTGTTTTGATTGGTCAAAGGACAAGTAAGACTAGCACAAAGTCGGATCAAAGTAGTATCCTGTTCATGAAAGTCGGATGGATGTCGGACCAATGTAGGATCAATGTAGGACTGATGTCGCAGAGCAAAGTAGGATGAAAGTTGTATGACTGTCGTGTCATACCAGTGTGAACCCAGCCTTAGGCAGCCCATACATTGATCACTTTTTTCATTCAATTATTAGGTTGAATGAAAAAAAAAAGAAATGATCCAATTCCCCCATCTACACATTATAGGTGGATGGGGGAATGTTCCCAGTGTGGACCAGTGCTGGAACAACCAGAGTTGCTGTCCTGTCCCGGCTATTCACAGCGCTGGTCTCTGTCTCCATGGCAGCGGCGGCAGCACATTGGAACCCAGTGCTGGTTACTTTATGGGGCTGATGTACAGTAAAGGTGACCAGATTTTTAAAATGAAATCCGGGGACATTTTTTTTTTTTTTTTGGGCTAATGGTAAACTATTTTATAAGCATATTTTCCTCAAATGATATATGCAGTGTATGTGGTGTTTATGGAATGATTGTATGATATATACGTTCTTTCCCACATTTCGTCCATGAGATGAAAAAAAAAAAAAATACTTCTTAGAATTTTTTGGGATATGACTACCAAATGTTATGAAGAGAAGATAGAGAAAAACTTGGGAGGGATGGGGTCCCAAAATGTAAATCCAATCCAGGCAGGGGTGGCTCCAGACAATGTTTTTTTGGGGTGCTATGGTGGTGCTTGAAGTAAAACTGAGGGTGCTAATGCGGTGCGCTACCACACACCTGTGGCAGTGGCCAACAAGTGACGGTTTCATCATGGCGTCCAATGATGATCAGTAGGTCCTGGCCTCTGTATACCAATAAAAAGCCAAAAAATGCAGCACAACCCTACACTTCATTTATACATTTCTACAAATGGACTTATAAGTGAAATGGTAAAACCTATAAATGAATATCCAATGCAAATCAACCAATGTATTGCAATTTAGTAGTGATGATGTCACCTCCTCTGCAAAAATATTTTGAGAATTTGCAGAGCAAATAATGGTGAAACCCCCTACATACAAAAATAATAACAGAGACGCAAATCAACCCATGTATTATGCAAATAGTGGTAAAGCCACCTATATATAATCATAATAATGATAATAATAAAATGTACGCTTGATGTATATATTTTACATTTTATTATTATGATTATATATAGGTGGTTTCACCACTATTTGCACATTGCAGCTCTGAAAAATGTCTTACCTCTTGCAGAGAGGGTGACAACATCACTACTACGTTCTAATACATGGTTTGATTTGGGTCTTTGTTATTATTATTATTGTACGTAGGGGGTGTCACTGCTATTTGCACATTAAAGCTCTGCGATTTCTCAAAATATTTTTGCAGAGGGAGTGACACCATCACTACTATATTGCAATACATTGGTTGATTTTCACTGGATATTCATTTATAGGTTTTACTATTGCACTTATAAGTCCATTTGTACAATTTTATAGATGAAGTATAGGGAAGCGCTGCATTTTTTGCTTTTTTATTGATTCGCGTTAGATGAGGGAACCAGCTAAAAAGATTCTCTTATTGCTTTTGAGATTTTTTTTTTTTTTTTTCCCACAAAGATTTTATTGTATATTTGAAAGAAGTACACAAAGTACACAAAGAAAAAGTATACAGCACATCGTAGCAGTACAACAATTTAACAAATTGGGCAACAGGATCCATATGCAGTGTTCCAAGCAGTAAATAACCGGTAAGAGTACAGAAAACATCTAGAGCGAGCATAGTAAATGTTCGGAAGCTCATTGACATCGAATAAAGTGGCAATATCCTAGGCTTTATGCCTTCTAGGGTATCATGCGACTATTCTTGAATTGATTAACTACTCTTTCATGAGATTCTCTGAACCACCTGCCAGGGCATTGACAAAATCACTCAACCGTGTCCAATTGTTCTTATCTAAGGGCATGGACCCAGGGCTCAGACTCGGACAATCTCGTCCGCCCCGAGCTCTGTGTCCAACCTGCTACCTAACTCAGAAAATTTTAAGGAAAGAAAAGAATAGGGGAGAGGGGGGGGGGGGGAGAAGAAAAAACAAAAGAGAAAAGAAAAGAACAAAAAGGGGGGGGAGGAAATGCGGAGAGGGGGCGGAAACCCACCTTCTACCCTCTCCGTCCACCGTCCATACGCTACAATCACTGAGTCTCCCGGATCCCCGGGGAGAACCATCTACCATAAATTTGTATTATGGCAATAGCTTATACGTCTAGTTGTATCAATACCTGATATGAATGGGAGTTTTTGTACTCGATCCACGCTTCCCAAATAGCTGAGAAGCTCGAGATTTTGTCTTGTGAGGTGAGAATCAGTTCCTCCATCATTGCAATACGGTCGACACGTAGTGTCCATTCTTTTAGCGAAGGCGGCCGCGTGGACCTCCAATGTACCGGTATGCAGAGCCTAGCAGCGTTTATTAAATGCATAGCTATTGATTTGAAGTATTGTCTTTTAGGGATTGTGGATAGGTGTAGTAGATATTGTCCGGGTGTAAACTCCAGTGGGAGCGAAGAGATTGTTGTAGTCACTTCATGTATCTTACGCCAGTATGGCTGGATTCGAGGGCAGGACCACCAGACATAGAGAAAGGTGCCTATCTCTGATTCACATCGCCAACAGTAATCAGGTACCGTCGGGAAAATCTTATGGAGCACTTGAGGGGTCTTGTACCATCTAGTTTTGAGTTTGTACCCGTTCTCTTGCGTATTGACATTAAGTGAGCCTTTGCGTATGTATAAATGGATCTGGTCCCAACTAGCGTCTCCTATCTCTCTGTCTAAGGCTGTCTCCCAAAACGTATGGTCTGTTTGTAAAGAGGAGTACGAATCTCCAAACATGGACGCGTACAAGGCCGAAATGACGTGACTCTGGGGTGAAGATCTCGAACATAGGGATTCGAACACTGTGGGCGGGCTCGTGAATTTGACTATTTTCGCTGGCACATCTAGAAAGTGTTTTAATTGCACATAAGACCAGGAGGGGAAGGACTTAGTGTTAGACAGTGCAGCAAGCTCTTGTAGCTTTAGAAACTTGCCATTGCGAAAGAAGTGCTTGGCCTGCATCTGTGGGTATGGCCATTCCTTAAAAAGATAGGATGGCGATAGACCCGGGGGGAAGTCTGGATTACCTCTAACGGGGGTTATAGGGCAGTCTGCGGCAGACAGTGCATGGGCTTTACATGCTCTGTCAAAAGCTTGGAGAGTCGCTCCGGTCAAAGGATGCGTGTGGGGCTGAGGAGGTCTCAATTTCTTAGGGATCCAAGGAATCGAGCCCAGATCAGTTTCTGCAATTAATTTTTCAGGGTACACCCAGCTTTTACACCGGGCATGAATTCTCCAATCTACCACCCTGGTCATGTGGACAGCCCAATAATAGCGCTGTATGTCCGGGAGACCAATCCCTCCTTTTTCCTTGGGTAGGACTAGCTTTGCCCATCCGATACGAGCTGATTTAGCACCCCATAAAAAGGCTCTACACATTTTCCTGTAAGCCACAAAAATGCGGGAGGTAAGTGTATCGGGATAGTCTGCATTTTGTATAATATACGAGGTAAGACTGTCATCTTAAGGATAGAAGCTCGTCCGAACCAGGATAGGGTGGGCACATCCCACCTTGAGAGATCTTGTTGTATGCGTTTTAGTTCGGCTAGGAAGTTTTTAGAATACAGTGCTTTTAGCGTAGCTGGTAGCTGGATACCTAAGTAGGTGACGGCCTCTCTCTCCCACCTAAATGGGAAGTTTGCCTGGCATTGTTGCACCAGAGCATCCGGTAGTGTGACATTTAACGCGGACGATTTGGACAAATTGATTTTAAGATTCGAGATACGCTGGAAGAGGTCCAAGATCGGCATAAGGTTAGGTAGGGACAACAGGGGCGTGGACAAAAAGAGCAGGATGTCGTCCGCAAAAGCTGCAATTTTGTATTCCTTGTGGCGAACAGTGATTCCTTTTATATTTGAATTTTCTCGAATGCAGCGTAGCAGAGGTTCTAGGGTCAGGATATAGAGTATGGGAGAGAGAGGGCAGCCCTGCCTGGTGCCATTGTGTATGGGGAAGGCTTCCGAAAGGTGGCCATTGACACGGACTCTAGCTCTTGGGTTTACATAAAGGGAGCCTATGAAGGCACGCATACTATTCCCCAGGCCCAGAGCCGCTAGTGTAGCTTCCATATAGTCCCTGGCCACGCGATCGAACGCCTTCTCCGCATCCATTGCCAAGAAAAATCCCTCCTGCTGAGATGAGGTGAGCCAGTGGTGCAGATTCAAAGCTTTTATGGTATTGTCCCTGGCTTCTCTGCCAGGAACAAAACCCACTTGGTCCAGGCCCACCCAGGCCGGCACATGGAAGACAAGGCGATTGGCCAGGGCTTTAGCAAAAAGTTTGACATCTACATTTAAGAGTGAAATTGGCCGATAGTTAGCTACATTGGACGGATCTTTATTTTCTTTGGGAATCACGGTAATATAGGCTTCTCGTAAGGAATCTGAGGGATAGGAGGTATTGGCCAGCGTGTTAAAGGCTTTTAGGAAGCGTGCGGCTAGAAGGTCTGAGAAGCATTTATAATATTGCATCGAAAAGCCATCTGGTCCCGGACATTTGCCAGGTTTCATGGCTTTTAGTGCAGCCGTCCACTCCTCCAGGGACAGAGGGGCTTCCAACGCGGTCCGATCCGTCTCTGAGAGGGCTGTGGGGCCGTAAGTAGTGAGGAAGTCTTTTATCATCCGTGAGCGGTTTTCAGCAGCAGTAGGATTCAGAGTCTGGTTTGAACCCTTGAGATTGTAAAGTTTGCTATAAAAGCGAAGAAATTGATGTGCAATCTCTTCACTCTTGGAAAAAACTGTTCCAGACGAGTCAGTCACATGGTGCACTGTATGGGTCTGTGCGCGTTTCTGTGCGAGCCTGGCCAGAAGCCTACCTGGCTTATTGCTTTGTTCATAGAACAGTTTATGCGACAGAACTAGACCTTTGCGCGCTTTCCTAAATAGATCCTCCACCAACTGGGCTTGCGTGTCTGCTAGCTCTGTAGCTACTTGGAGAGCCTGGGCACGCTTGTGTTGAGCTTCCAGCCTAGCTATTTTCTTGGAGAGAAATGTGATCAGTGCTTGATGGGCTTTCTTTTTCCTAGCCGCTATAGCGAGGAGATGTCCTCGTATTACGCATTTATGCGCCTCCCATTGAACCATGGGAGACACCTCAGGTGTGTCATTCTGGGAGAAATACTCGGTAAGAGCCTGCTGGATGTCTGCTTGGTCTCCAGGTTCAGCGAGAATGGAGGCATCCAATCTCCACGTCTTGGTGGATTTAATTTTTTGTGGGAATCGCAAAGTTAGGGTAATCGGGTGATGGTCGGAAAGGACCATATTCTCGATGGTCGCATCTGCAAGATATTGCAGGTCAGATTGGTGGATGAAAAGGTAGTCCAGCCTCGTGTATCGATTGTGGGGCGATGAGAAGAATGTATAATCCCTCTCTCCTGGATTAAGAGTGCGCCAGGTATCGTGTAGAGTAAGAGAGGCTAGTTGGAGCTTCACTTGCCATAGCGCTGAGAACGGGAGGGAGGAGGTGCCCGTAGAGGTATCTAACAAGGGATCCAGGGCCATATTGAAATCACCCCCTAGTATCAGTAGGCCTGACTGAAAGGAAGTTAGTTTCAGGAAGGTCTCTTTTAGGAAGGTCACCCTCTTGGAGTTGGGGCAGTATATGTTCGCTAGCGTTATCGGCTTGTCTTTCCAGATGCCCTTTAGAAAAAGATACCTACCCTCGGAATCCAGCAACTGGTCTGTCTGGTGAAACATGAGCGACTTGGCCAATAGGATGGAGACACCTTTTGTTTTGGAGTTCGCACAGGTTGCGTGATATGCTTCGGGAAAGCGTTTGTTAGCAAGGCGGGGTATAGACCCAGTTTTAAAGTGGGTCTCTTGGAGAAAAACCACATTTGCTCTACAGCGGTGCGCCTCTGCTAAAACGCTGCTACGCTTTTCCGGCACATTGAGGCCCTTAGCGTTTAAAGAATATACCTTGAGTGATAAAGGAACTGTCATTTGCATTGTGGAAGACATGAGGGATTGACGGTCGTGTGCTTGGATCACAAATGTACGATGCAGACGGAGGGGGGTCTCAGGTGGGGGAGTGAAAGAAAATAGGGGGGAAGGGATTCGGGAATATCAGCAAGGAGAGAGAGGAAAGATAAGTCTAAAGCTGACGTGAGCACTGCAGGTGTTACAGGAGATGAGTAGAAATCCCTACCTGCGTGTGACAAAGATCCACAACGCAGGGGAGTTGTGAGATATACCGGAGGTGGGTCTAGGCCCGCCGACCCACCGAATCAATAGGAATCAGGGGTAATGGGTATGAAGAGGGGGATAAGCCGGTAACTGTCAAAGGGGAACCAGCCTCTTGGGGTGAGGGAGCGGTCTAACACCAGGGAATAAGTCAAAATAACCACCACCCAGAGACTCCAACAGTAATGGGGTGAGGTCTGTGGGACAATCCTAGGTTAAGTGTAGCGAGGGGAGACAATTTGGAGCGCCCCAGACTAGATAGTAAAGCTGTCTAAACCTGTCTCTGATCATTACACAGCCAGAGTCAACATAGGGCAGAAGTAAGAAATTCCAAGGAACATTGCAACACTATAAGAGGATCATGCTACTAAACCTGTGAAGAAAGGAAAAATAACTGGCACATAGGCTAACCTTATAGGCGTAAGGACCAGATCACCTAAGCTCAGGAATCCAGCACCCAGGCTGCGAATAAATCACAAACCTGAGGTGGTGGAGTCACCCACCCTAACCAAGGAGTTCGCTCAGCTCTGAGGCAGGAGAGGAGAGCTTCTCCATTTGTAAAAATACAACCTAAGCAACATTGTGAACATTAACATTGAAATGAGTACCATAATACAACCACCTTCGGAAAGATATTAAGCCGGGACCTTTGGCATAAAAAAAAGGGGGGGTAGGGGAGAGGGAAAGCATCAGGAGAAATGACATTATACATGAGGCTACATTGCTGACAATCAATGGCCGACTACTATCTTAATGGGTTAGGTATAGGAGCACTCGCAGCTCCCAGTGTCAAGGTCACCTGTGGCCAGGTGACAGATGCACACCGTAGGGGGACAGGAGTGCACCGCAAGGTAGTGAACCCTATGGCTGACTGCTGCGGATAGGAAACTGGGTGGTTGTGGAAAGCGGGACCAGAGGAGCACAACCGGGATCCTAACGGAAGCTAGAGCCAAGATTCCCCAGGGCACGGAGTCTAAGACCCAGCAGGTCTTCTCCAGGGCCTCTAGTGGTGAGGATGTTATGCTGCAGGCTGGGACCAGGTCGCAGCCCCTGGAGGTTCCTAGCTCACGCCCCGTAGGATAAGGGGAAAAGAGGGGAAGCAGCAGCACAAGATATGAGAGAACCGAATAACAAGCTGAAGGTCAGGGGCCCCAAGCAGACAAGGATAACGAGAGAACGAGCCGAAGGTCAAGGGTCACGAGCAGACAGGGATAGACGGGGACAAGCCAAATATGTAACAGAGAGACAGACGAAGCACACGGCAGGCAGGAACCCAAACACACAATGCCTAACAAACACGTTGATCAGCCAAGCAGGCTTGCAGTGCACAGGTTAATATAGTGTTCTGTGATAGGGCCTGGGATGGAGTCTGGCTGGGAGGAGATTATAAAGGAAGCCAGGTGAAAGGGCTCAGGCCTCTAAGATGAACACATAGGAAGGAAGGTAAGCTGACAGACAAACACTACTGCATATCCATGACAGTACCCTCCCTCTTATGGGCCCTCCCCCGCCTGGGCCCAGGCTTAAAGGGAAATCTCTGATGAAACCTTCTCAACAGATGAGGTGCAGCGACATCAGATGCAGCGATCCAAGACGCCTCCTCAGGACCAAAACCTCTCCAATGCACAAGGTACTGAAGAATGCCTCTGCAGAGCCGAGAATCCAGAACTTGTCTAACCTCGTACTTAAGATTATCCTCAGAGACCGAAAACGAGGTAGGGAGATGACAAGAAGATCTATTGAGGACCAAAGGCTCTCTAGGAATAAGCAAGGGCATGAGAGGATCAACAGGAATCTGAGGAGGGTCCCCTAGACCCTTAAAGGGGAACTGGTCATCTTGCACAGGACCATCAGACTGGGCAGATGTCAGTGGAACCCTGAAGTCAGGTTGGTTAGAAGGTGACATGTCGCCGGAGTCAAACTGAATAGCTGAAGGACAAGCAGAATGTCCCGAACAAGAAAAAGTAGGAGGCTCACTGGGCATGGGCTGGACTGGCATAACTAGTACAGAGGCAGAGTGAATAGCTGAGTCAGGTGTAGCGACTACCTGAATCGCATCGCAAGACGTAGCGACTGCAGGACTTGTAGACAAGCTAGCCTGGCTGTGCGTCCAAGGGTGGTTAGGGACAGAGAAATGTAAATGGTTATGCAACCTGGAATGAATGACCGGCTCAGATTCACAGGGGGCAACCTTGGGTAGGCAGGACGAGGAACAGGAGGGACCCCAAGCCAGGATCTGTCCAGTAGTCCAGTCCACATGAGGAGAATGGAGCTGTAACCATGGGAGACCCAAAATTATAGGCGTTGAGGCCTTGGGTAAGATAAGGAAGGATATCCACTCCTGGTGGAGTGTCCCTACCGACATCTTAACAGGGAGGGTCTGGAAGCGGATAGGTCCCCCTGGGAGAACAGTACCATCAATCGCCAAGACCACCAATGGTGTGGTGAGGGGCAAAAGAGTAAGTCTCATGGACGATGCGATTTCCCAGTCCATAAAATTACCAGCGGCTCCGGAATCCAGATATGCTGAGACCGAATGAGAAGAAGCACCAACATGAAGGAACACAGAAAGCAGAAGACGAGAAGGGGAAGGTGATATTTCTGGGTCCAATACTCCACTTTCCAGATGAAGTGGACCCGAACGTTTTTCTGGACAAAGAGAGCAAGTGTCACGAAAATGACCTTTGCCCCCACAGTAAAGACACAGACCAAGAGTTCTGCGCCTAGCACGTTCCTCGGGGGATAGCCTGGTCCGACCCAGCTGCATGGGTTCCTCAGCTGGTAGGAGATGCTCTACGGGTCGAAGAGAGGGGAGCTCAGGCTGACTAAGAACCAAGGAGTGCTGGCGTTGCTTTTCTAAGGTCCTCTCCTGAAAGCGAATATCGATCTGGTTACACAAGGAGATAACGCCGGCCAGATCAGTGGGGATGGTTCTTCCTGCTAATTCATCCTTCACTCTATCAGACAGGCCATGCAAAAAGGTTGCGACTAAGGCCTCATTGTTCCAGCTCAACTCAGCCGACAGTATGCGGAAATGAAGGGCATACTGTCCCACAGAAGCAGACTCTTGGCGGAGACGTAAAAGGGCGCTGGCCGCTGAAGAGACACGAGCCGGTTCTTCGAAGATATTCCGAAAAAGTTTCAAGAAGCCAGACAGGCTAGAAACCACTGGATCATTCAGTTCCCACAGAGGGGCTGCCCAGGCTAAAGCTTCACCAGAGAGGAGGGAAATGATATAGGCTACCTTAGCCCGATCAGACAGGAAGTTTTGGGGCTGGAGCTCAAAATGAATTGTGCATTGGCTAAGGAACCCCCTGCAAGCCTTGGAGTCCCCAGAGAAACGGGACGGAGCTGGCAGTTGTAGTGAGTGTGTGGCTGCGACTGGTGCAATACGTGCAGCCGGTGGTTGTATTTGAGGTTGCGGATTCAGGGTTCCCAAGGAGGCCTGAAGCTGCTCAAAGCGAGAAGCCAGATCCTGGAGGAATCGCATCACCTGAGTCTGATTCGATTCCTGGGTTTCAAGTCTGCAAACTATGCCCTGCAACGGATCATCCACGGGTAACGGGATGTCAGCCGGGTTCATGGCTGATCAAACTGTCAAGGTCACCTGTGGCCAGGTGACAGATGCACACCGTAGGGGGACAGGAGTGCACCGCAAGGTAGTGAACCCTATGGCTGACTGCTGCGGATAGGAAACTGGGTGGTTGTGGAAAGCGGGACCAGAGGAGCACAACCGGGATCCTAACGGAAGCTAGAGCCAAGATTCCCCAGGGCGCGGAGTCTAAGACCCAGCAGGTCTTCTCCAGGGCCTCTAGTGGTGAGGATGTTATGCTGCAGGCTGGGACCAGGTCGCGGCCCCTGGAGTTTCCTAGCTCACGCCCCGTAGGATAAGGGGAAAAGAGGGGAAGCAGCAGCACAAGATATGAGAGAACCGAATAACAAGCTGAAGGTCAGGGGCCACAAGCAGACAAGGATAACGAGAGAACGAGCCGAAGGTCAAGGGTCACGAGCAGACAGGGATAGACGGGGACAAGCCAAATATGTAACAGAGAGACAGACGAAGCACACGGCAGGCAGGAACCCAAACACACAATGCCTAACAAACACGTTGATCAGCCAAGCAGGCTTGCAGTGCACAGGTTAATATAGTGTTCTGTGATAGGGCCTGGGGTGGAGTCTGGCTGGGAGGAGATTATAAAGGAAGCCAGGTGAAAGGGCTCAGGCCTCTAAGATGAACACATAGGAAGGAAGGTAAGCTGACAGACAAACACTACTGCATATCCATGACACCCAGGCTGATGGGAATTCAAGTAGTTTATATGCTGACCATTGTGGATTCACAGGCACCATCCTGAAAACGTAAGTGCAATGACCCGAAGCCGGACAGGTAGTCTGTGTGTCATGGATGCAGGATACGGCATAGCAACAATTTTGGGCACAGGAACAATAAAAAGCAGAGAAAAAAAAAAAAAAAAGGGGGGGGGGGAGAAAAAACAAAGTGAGGTCCGAGTTACCTGAGCACCTCATCCAACAGGGGTGAGAGTAATAAGGACAAGTAGGGTACAGTGTGTTAGTGATCTCAGTTGCCCAGGGGATGTATTCAGACAGCTATCAGCGCTTAAGTGGGTAACAGTGTCCTCCTCAGCATAGAAAACCGACAAAAGGTCCCAAGGTGATGAAAAAAAGAAAAAAAAAAAAAAAAAAAGGTGTAGAGGTGTTCAAAAAAAGAATCAGCTAACCTTTAAAATCATGGTTCACGATCCATTTTGCGCCGGACAGATGTTGGTGATGCTCGAGGGCTCTCATCCGTCTCCATGTCCCCGCGGATCCTCACTGGGGAGTTGGTCGACGTTCTGCGTCTCCTCTGTCTGTGCCTTTGTGAACGTGGGGTGTCCTCGGGCATTGTGGGGATCCAAGGGTCTGGTTGCAAGAAAGCGCTATACCAATCTGGGACCTCCGTCAGTGGTATGCCCAGGGTGTCACAGAAGGGTCGCAAATCAGCCGGGGTTCTTAGCTGCGCTGTGCGATTTCCAGCGGTCGCCTGCAGGCAGAATGGGAATTTCCATCTATAAGCTATGCGTCTTTCACGTAGAACTTGCAGGAGAGGGCGCAGATCCCTCCTATGTTGCAGGGTAATGGTAGACAGATCTTGGAATATCTGTATGCGTGTACCATTGTGCTCCAAGCGTTCATGATTGCGGGCTAGGCGTAAAATCTCCTCTTTCTGTATGAAATCCACTAGACAGCAAACTGCATCTAGGGGGGGGTCAGTATCTCTACCCCTCGGTCTGAGGGCTCTATGACACCTTTCCATCTCCACCGGCGCATCGGGCGGCCGCTCCAGCAGGGTGTTAAAGATGGCCCACACCACTTGTTGTAATTGGGGTCCCTCTACTGCCTCTGGGATACCTCTCACCCTCAAGTTGCGCCTGCGCCCCCTATTGTCCAGGTCCTCCATGTGCCTGTGCATCTCAATCAGGTGCTGTGCATGAACACTGACTACCTTCTGAACCTGTTGTATGGCCGTACCATGTGTCATGGCGGCAGTCTCCACGTGTTCCAGCCTCGCTGCCACAGCTCTAAAGTCGGTCCTGAGGTCTGTGATGGCTGCAAATAGCGAGGTCTTTATGTCTAGCGCTACTTGCTGCAGGTCAGAGAGGCACAGTAAGGGGGATGTAAGCGGGGCAGAGGTACCTGCTGCCGGAGCTGATGCGCCCAGAGATTCCGTAATGACGGCGGGGCTTGCCGCAAGCCGCTCGGAGGCTTGAGATGAGGCCTGCGTGTCCCCCTGCATCTGCGTTCGGAACATCGCCGGAATGTTCCGACTGAGCTGCGTTGCCGGATCTTGCTGTGACCGGGAGCCTGGGGAGCTTCTCCCGTTCATCTCGGCACTTCACAAAAATGATTGTCCCGCTAATGAAAGGCTGCAGTGGAGCTCTGGGTGACGGAGCACTGAGATTAAGCTGCCATCTTCGCCGGTGCTAGGCCATGCCCCCGCTTTTGAGATATTTTTAGTCGCATGGTAATTGATTTACCTGATTTGTTATGTCCTCTGTATACTGGTAACCACTGGCCATGCATATTGGTGGTCAGTGTGCCCCCTGTATGCTGGTGCTACATGCAGAGTGCAGGTGGGTGCTGGATGCAGGGCTCAAGAGGATGCTATGTAGAGAGTGCAAGGTTCAGGAGTGCGTTTTGGAAAGAGTGATGAACAGAGACTGCAGACATACTACAGGAGATGTTCAGAGACTGCGGATATTATACAGGAAACGGTCAGAGACTGCGGATATAATACAGGAGACGGTCAGAGACTGCGGATATTATACAGGAGAGAGACTGCGGATATTATACAGGAGAGAGACTGCGGATATAATACAGGAGACGGTCAGAGACTGCGGATATTATACAGGAGAGAGACTGCGGATATTATACAGGAGAGAGACTGCGGATATTGTACAGGAGAGAGACTGCGGATATAATACAGGAGACGGTCAGAGACTGCGGATATTATACAGGAGAGAGACTGCGGATATTATACAGGAGAGAGACTGCGGATATTATACAGGAGAGAGACTGCGGATATTATACAGGAGGGCCAGCACAATTTGTTGTTAGAGTTGGGCTGGGCATGTTCAAAATTCCACATGCCAGAGCCTGCCAGAAAGCCCACACTGCACAGCGCTAATCACAGGCAGTGAGATATTTCCCGGCTCGCAGCTTCACAGATCAGGAAATGTCTCACTGGCTGTGATTAGCACTGTGGAGTGTCGGTCTCCTGGCGGGATCGAGTATGTGGGATTTCAAACACACCCGAGCCCATCTCTATTGGTTGTAGACAGTTGAGCTCCCTGCAGGTTGCTTAGCAGCAGTGGAGCCTTCTCTGACATGCTGATCGTGATGCAATCCAGGTGATGCTCCTAGTCAAATCCTAGTGTTAAATATCAGTGATTTTATTGATCAAAGCCCACACTTTACAGGCATAGAGCCCACATGGATGCTGAACATACGGTTGATTATATATATATGTGGTTGTACTCTTGATGCTAATAAATACTGTGTTTATTAGATCTGACTGGGAGCATCAACAGGATCACATCCCGATCAGCATGTCAACAGAGAAGGTTATACAGCATTACTGCTGCTAGTTGACCAGCTGGGGGCTCAGCTCACTATAACTAATAGTGCCAGCCTTCCCCTGCATGCACCCATAATGTCACCAGCACTAGGTCCTAATAGACTGCCGTCGCTGCCAAGGAGACAGATGCCAGACCAGTGCTGTCAATAGCAGGGACAGGACAGCTGGGGAACCCCACAGTGGCAGAACACCAGGGCCCGGTGGCAAGACAACCTTTACAACCCTGAGGCCTCATGCCCACGGACGTTTTTACAGCCGCGTTTTTGAGCGTTTTTTACAGCTTAAAAACACCTGTCCATGTTAGTCTATAGCTTCATGCCCACCAAGGCGTTTTTGAGCTGCAAATAGCATAGGCGTTTTTAAGCTGTAAAAAAAACCCAGGACCAGTGCGTTCCGCAGCGTTGGCGTTAGGCATAAAAAAACGCGAAGCGTTAAATGTGCAAAAACGCCGCAATTGCGTTTTTAAGCTCCGGCGTTTTTTTTGTTTTTTTTTTTAAATTACGAAAAATTTATACAATAACATGGACAGGCATTTTTAAGCTGTAAAAAAACGCTCAAAAACGCGGCTGTAAAAACGTCCGTGGGCATGAGGCCTGATAGTTCTCCCACTGCTTTGGACCCTTATATTTTCTTGATGTGCTGGTGACATATATCTCTTGTTTTCTGCCACCATGGGTGGCCCCAGTATAGTAGGAAGGGAGCTCACTGCAGAACATGTGAAAGGGCCCGTTGTGGGATCGTAGTAAAGGGCCCAGGATACATATATATATATATATATATATATATATATATATATATATAAATAAATAAATAATTGCATTTTATAGTTGGCCCCCCTACTTTTGTCTCTGTCCCCCCATGTGCCCCCCCTAAATATGAAAGCTGGAGACGCCACTGACCGACTCCAATACCTTAGCCTAGGGGATGGCTTTTTGATATTTGTTATGTGTAAGAGATCTCGCGCCTAAAAGAATTAATGGTAAATTAAGCTGCTATCCCCAAATTTTCAATGGTTGAAACTGTGACTGGATGTGGTTATATGTGCAATAATGGCAAATATATAGGGGGCGCTAGAGAATAAATGTAAATTAAATTAAATTAAATCTAATATAAAGTGATAGAAATTGTGAACACCAGCCAGCCTATGCGGACCGCAATGACTAGTCTATGACTATCCAATAATGATAAACAGCCTATATGCAGTCCCCTATGTGAGTTTAGTGGTTAGTGAAACCCATCTACCAAACAATTTATGATACATGAGACCATAAAATACTATATGACAACAAATATTCAAACATCCTGTGCCAATCGTGATGATTGAATGTCCCAAGAATGAAATAAATAGTTGTCAAGAAAACAAGTGGTTGTCCATAAATGGCAAATAGTGAAATGAATCCTGAGTGACAGCTTTATCCAACAGGAAAAAGGAATTGCTTGAAGTGATAACCTTCACCAACTTAATTCAGGACACCCGATAGTGCTCATGCTATATAGTAGCAGCTTACCAGATATTGTTGACTCTTTTAATTAAAAAGGAGTCAAATGCGCTTTGTGCAAGTTCCCCTTGCTAGCATGGGTAGTGATGTCAAAGAACAGGCATGAGGAATCCCTGCCTCCTGGAGGCTCGGATGGAGCAATGCGAACCACAAAAAGAAATATAGAACGGAACATAGTGTAATCCCGTTTTATTAAAATAAATTAAAATATGACAGCCAATTGCCCCCTTACTTGGTTGGTGCCTTGAGCCCAGCACTGAGGCTGGAGAGCGTGGACTAGTAGGGCTAGTGACCCGTGTGGAGATGAGCCGGCGTGCGTTTCACCTGAGGTAGAGGAAGAGCCAGCAGGACCAGAAGTGTCGTCAGAACGTAGTCTGGCGTCGCCTCGACAGCTGTTTCATGTAAGCACGTCGTCAGGAAGCGTGCTAGGCTACGTGTCTCTGGCTATTAAATACGGTTGTCAATCACAATTGGGGGAGGGGTTACCTGACATGAATCCAGCCTCAATGCCGTCTCTCCGCATATTATGACCACAGCTTACATATAATCTAAAAACTCCATACTGGTATACAATATAAAATATAATACACTGACAGCATACCGCCTTAGTGATACATCATAAAAGGACATTATCTAAATGCCCACACATCCCAATCCACCAATGTTATGTTACTAGTTGTTACGTACTAATTGCGCCGCCCTAGTGGGTATATATGGTACAGACCAACCAAAGCTGGTAATACATAGTGGAATGAATGTAAATTGGTACAGCAAACTATCCATGTTGGATGTTTACATATGATAAAAGTAATAAAAATAAATTGAAATAAAGGCAATGGAATGAAAAAATTAACAAGATAATAAAAGATTTGAAAATTCTCTACACCTGTTTGACCTCCAATAAAGTGTGTCTAATTGGTAAAATATATGTTTATTCATTGGTGAGGAAGCAATTTAAATCCAAATCAATATTGAGGCCCTGTGGCTGCATTGTGGATAGTCTATACAGCCACTGGGTCTCATTCTGGGATATGGCCTTGGTGAGGTATGTCCCTCTCCAACTGTGTGTGGCCCTATCTATGCCATAGAATACCAACTGGCGGGGATCTCTATTATGATGTTGGAGGAAATGGCGCGACACACTATGGTTAGGAAAACCCTTGGCTATTTTGGCTACATGCTCATTTATTCTAGATCTAAGCTCTCTTGTGGTACGCCCCACGTACTGCAGAGAGCAAGGACATTCCAAAACATAGGTCACATGCTTGGAATAACATGTTATCAAGGGTTTAATTTTGAATTCTTCTTGTGTTACCAAAGATTTAAATTTCGTTAGTTTCTTTGTGCGTCGAAATGTGGTGCGACAAGCCTTGCATCTGGTACAGTAATGAAATCCAGAGCCATCCAGAAAGGTAGGAGGTTTTTCAGGGGGGGCCTGAGACATTGGGGGCAATAATGTTTCTCAAACCTGTTGCCTTTCTGTAAATGAATCTCGGCCTAGAGGGTATCACCGATTGCCAAATCTCTGTCTTTTTGAAGTATGGGCCAAAACTTTTTAAATATCTCTTCAATACTTTTATATTGTCTATTGAATCCTGTAATGAATGGCAACGTTTCCATAGATGTACTAGTTTTCTTTTTAGACTCTAAAAGGGAATATCTATCCATAACTGCCACTTCATTCTTAGCTCGGGCCAGTTCAACGTTACAATACCCCTTCTCACGGAAACGATCCGTGAGAATTGTAGCCTGGGCATTGTAATCGCTATCCTCAGCGCAATTCCTTCGGATGCGCATAAACTGGCCCTTGGGTATGGCCCCAAGCCATTGGGGGTGGTGACAGCTATTGGTTGGCACAAAGGCGTTCCTATCTGTCGCCTTAAAGAACGTCCTCGCGCCAAAGGTCCAGGTAGTTAATGGTTGTCAAACTGAACTCAGCCGTGAACCTTAACCCATACTGGTTGGAATTTAGGTCCTGTAGGAAGCCATGTAATGTGATCTGGGATCCCTCCCACAACAATACTACATCGTCGATGTACCTTTTATAGTATAGTAGGGATAATGGTTTGTCTTTGTAAATGGTTTCTCCCTCCCATTTATTCAGTACCAAATTGGCTACACTCGGGGCATAACGAGCCCCCATTGCGACCCCTTTTATCTGATTATAAAATTCCCCCTGTGCCCAAAAGTAGTTGTTCCCAATTGCAATTTTGAGTCCTTCTACTAAAAAAATAATTTGAGCTTTTTTTAGATGTGAGTCAGCAGTTAGAGCCACCTGAACTGCGACAAGTGCATCCTCTTGTCTAATATTTGTGTAAAGGGACTCTATGTCCACTGTGACCATGATGGTTGCATCTGTTACCTGGATATTAGAGAGGGATTTTATCAGTTCACGACTGTCCTGGACCTTGAGATATGACTTTCCTTGTATGACCAAGGGTTGCAGGAATATATTCAGATATTCCCCTACTCTGGAATAGAGTGAACCTATCCCGCTTATGATAGGGCGGCCTGGGGGTTGTTCCTTGTTTTTATGGATTTTTGGTACCACATATAGCACTGGAGTGCGAGGTACTTTTGGTAAAAGGTACTGTGCTTTCTTTGTGTCCAAAATCTTTTGGTTGACCCCTTTGTCAATCCAGTTGTGGAGCTCGGTTTTTAATTTATTCAATGGATTAGATGCCAATGGTTTGTACGTGCTGGTGTCCCTTAACAACCTTTGGATTTCTCCATAACATAATAGTCTTCCTTGGTAAGTATGACTACCCCCCCCATTTACCTGCTGGACGGACTACTATGTTTTTGTTTAGTTCTAATTGTTTAATCCCCTCAACTAGAGACCGTTTAGTTCTGGCCTTTTGAATTTCTAAAGATTAGATTTCATCCTGCACCAGGGGCGGATCCAGGGGGGGCAACAGGGCAATTGCCCCCCCCCCGAGACCATCTGTCACACTCACTCACTTGCTTGCTCTGTTTTTATTTTTTTTTGCGCCTGATCTCCTGGAATTTGGGGACCCGGTACCGGCCGGCCATAGGTCCCCTGGACCCCAAACTTGGCACACATGTAGCCCCATGTCTCCTCTACAAGTTAAAGATTGGTGTCTGGGAGACCTACAGCCGGGGAGAACCGATTTTTCAAAGCCGGGCACTCCTTCCATAGACTCCAATGTTAAACGGTCATTTCCCTGGTGACTTTGCGGACCCGGTACCGGACGGTCGTAGGTCCCCTGGACCCCAAACCTGGCACACATGTAGCCCCTTGTCTCCTCTACAAGTGTG
The DNA here is from genome assembly GCA_029206835.1 of Rana muscosa. Lineage (NCBI taxonomy): Eukaryota > Metazoa > Chordata > Amphibia > Anura > Ranidae > Rana > Rana muscosa. The sequence goes on along the minus strand of CM055118.1, from coordinate 601,734,920 downwards.
AAAAGATTGGTGTCTGGGAGACCTACAGCCGGTGAGAACCGATTTTTCAAAGCCGGGCACTCCTTCCATAGACTCCAATGTTAAACGGTCATTTCTCCGGTGATTTTGCGGACCCGGTACCGGCCGGTCGTAGGTCCCCTGGACCCCAAGCTTTGCACACATGAAGCCTCATCTCTTCTCTACAAGTGTTCGAAGTTTGATGTCTGGGAGACCTACTGCTGGGGAGAACCGATTTTTCAAAGCCGGGCACTACTTCCGTAGACTCCCATGTTAAACAACAGTCTAGTCATGGGCACAGTGAAGCATGGGCACAGTGAGGCATGGGCACAGTGAGGCAAAGTGAGGCACAGTGAGGCATGCAGATGGACCCCCTAGGCTTATACTCGAGTCAATACGTTTTCCCAGTTTTTTGGGGTAAAATTAGGTGCCTCTGCTTATATTCGGGTCAGCTTATACTCGAGTATATACAGTACTTGTTCTGCGGCTGCCGCTGCCTCTCTGAGTCTCTCTCTCAGTTTCTCACATCAGCCGATCAGTGGTGCCAAAAGAGAGACTCGTCTAATGTAGTTACGCCGCGCACTGACACAATACCAGTAGCGGAGGAGGAGGTGGGTGGAGCCTCTTCCCTGCACTCGTTGCTAACGCCTGGGCCGCTTGGCGTCTAGCAACGAGTGACGTCAGTGAGTCACGTCGGGCCGCTCTGCAGGCGGGTGCGATAGCGTGCGGCTCCACAGACGGGTAAGAAAGCGGACGGCTCCGCTTGCGGCGCGGTTTGTGGGCGGGCGGCGCGGTTCGTGGGCAGACTGTGCTGCTCAGTGTGTTGGCAGCGCAGGTGAGAGTGAGAGAGCAGGCTCATCTCTCACCGCCCGTGCCTGCCCTGCATTCCTGCAGTGACTTCCGCCCTCACTGTGCAGACAGCAGAGAGATTACATTATCTCTCTGCTGCCTGACTCTGGGAGTCTGGGACACAGCAAGAGACAACCAAAACTACACCTTAGCAGGCAAGTTAGTGACAATCCGCAAATTGTGTAAGGTGACGTGGCAAATGACAATCCGCATCTGGTGGCAGGCAAGTTACAATCCACAAGGTGTGGCAGGTGAGTGGCAAGTGACAATCCGCAAGGTGTGGCTAGTGACAATCCGCAAGGTGTGGCAGGTGATGTGGCAAGTGACAATCCACAAGGTGTGGCTAGTGACAATCCGCAAGGTGTGGCAGGTGATGTGGCAAGTGACAATCCACAAGGTGTGGCAAGTGACAATCCGCAAGGTGTGGCAGGTGAGTGGCAAGTGACAATCCGCAAGGTGTGGCAGGTGATGTGGCAAGTGACAATCCACAAGGTGTGGCAAGTGACAACCCGCAAGGTGTGGCAGGTGAGTGGCAAGTGACAATCTGCAAGGTGTGGCTAGTGACAATCCGCAAGGTGTGGCAGGTGATGTGGCAAGTGACAATCCACAAGATGTGGCAAGTGACAATCCACAAGATGTGGCAGGTGACGTGGCAAGTGACAATCCGCAACGTGTGGCAAGTGACACGCTCAGGGCTTCCACTAATTGCAGGTGATGGTGGCAAGTGTCACACTCGGGGCTCCCACTGATTCTGCACTGAACTCTTTAATTTTATATTACAATGTAATAACAGAAATAATGCGCTTCAATCATCCTGACACCATAACAACCATGGTGCCAGGATGATTGAAGCGCCGACACCAGCCATTTCCCCGATAAATTTCCCACAAAAAAAATATATTTTTTGGCAGTGCCCCTCCTGAGAAAAGACTCTGGATCGGCCTTGTCCTGCACCATATGCTTGAACACCTCTATATGGTGATGTGTTCCCTTTTGAGGGTTAAATATAGAATTGTTTCTCAACCCACTATGTTTATACTTGTCTGTTTGCACAACAGGAGGACGAGTGTCCTTTTGAGAAGCAAAGAATTTTTTAATATTGAGCTTCCTCACATATTTTTTCACATCAATTAATAATTCAAATTTGTTAAGATTCTTATCAGGTGCAAATTTTAAACCTTGTGTTAAGACCCGTAATTCGTCTTCTGAAAACGATGCACCTGCTAGATTAAATATTCCTTCATTTAACTGTCCCTTGGTCTTTTTCTTTCTGGTTCCCCCTCTTCTACCTCTTTTTCTGTATATTCTTTGGGATATTGGGGTGTGGTAGGTTGAATTTTGTAGGGCTCTTTCCATCCCCTCCATTCCCCCCCTTGTTGGTAGTTGTTTTGGTAGGGCGTAGGTCGCCCTCTATAGTTGCCCCTGAAATTGCCCCTAGGGGGTCTGGGTGGATAATGGTTGGGTCCTTGGTAATGATAGGGATAGCCGTAATCGCTCGATCTATTATTCAAGGGTCCATACCTATTGTGAGTAGGTACTGTATAAGGGGTAGAATAATAGTCATTGGGTGGGGGGTAATTGCCCCCACTTTGAGGTGGTGGGGGGTAGCCCCTATTGCCTTGAGTAGCTTGGCCCTTTGAATTGGCTGAAGCTTTTGATTTTTTTGAGTATGTGTCTTGTTTTTATTTTTAGCTAACTGTGCAACCGCATTATGTACTTCCGTGTCCCTATCCAACGGAGATTCTTTGGGATTGTCCACAACCAAATCATCCTGCCATTTGTATACCTTATTTTCCTCATAATCTTTGATATCTCTCTGATATTTTTTCAGTTTTTTTCTGTTTGATCTCTCCATCATATTTGGACAGGTGAGTCTGAAGGCTCTGTGCCCTGTCCAGATATTCTTTGGTTCCCATAAAGGGCTCCATATTGTTTTTGAGATCAACTATGTTGGCTTCTACCAGCATATTTTTAGCTTTCCACCTCCTAATCATTAGCTGCATTAGTTTTTGTTCGCAGCCATTGAAAAACTGAAACCATTCATCTAACAAAGTTAAATTGTCCGCACTATCAGTTGGATTAACATTCCATCTTAACCTCCGGGGGGTAAGATTTTTGACAATGTACATCTCAAATGAGGCTATGTCCCACCATAGCCTTATTTGTTACTCCATGTCATATTGGAGTTGTTTGAACCCTCTTTCAATATCCAAATTTGGGCTAGGTGTTTGCTGGAATATTTCTTCAATATTTGTCTGTCGACCCTTCATGAAGTTAAATACATCCATGGCTGCATAGATTGAAAAAGTTTAAAGTGAAACTTCTAGAAAAGTATGTGTAAATGATCTTGCGCCTAAAAGAATTAATGGTAAATTAAGCTACTATCCCCAAATTTTCAACGTACAAACCATTGGCATCTAATCCATTGAATAAATTAAAAACCGAGCTCCACAACTGGATTGACAAAGGGGTCAACCAAAAGATTTTGGACACAAAGGAAGCACAGTACCTTTTACCAAAAGTACCTCGCACTCCGGTGCTATATGTGGTACCAAAAATCCATAAAAACAAGGAACAACCCCCAGGCTGCCCTATCATAAGCGGGATAGGTTCACTCTATTCCAGAGTAGAGGAATATCTGGATATATTCCTGCAACCCTTGGTCATACAAGGAAAGTCATTTCTCAAGGACAGGCGTGAACTGATAAAATCCCTCTCTAATATCCAGGTAACAGATGCAACCATCATGGTCACAGTGGACATAGAGTCCCTTTACACAAATATTAGACAGGAGGATGCACTTGTCGCAGTTCAGGTGGCTCTAACTGCTGACTCACATCTAAAAAAAGCTCAAATAAATTTTTTAGTAGAAGGACTCAAAATTGCAATGGGGAACAACTACTTTTGGGCACAGGCGAAATTTTATAATCAGATAAAAGGGGTCGCAATGGGGGCTCGTTATGCCCCGAGTGTAGCCAATTTGGTACTAAATAAATGGGAGGGAGAAACCATTTACAAAGACAAACCATTATCCCTAATATACTATAAAAGGTACATTGACGATGTAGTATTGTTGTGGGGGGGATCCCAGATCACATTACATGGCTTCCTACAGGACCTAAATTCCAACCAGTATGGGTTAAGGTTCACGGCTGAGTTCAGTTTGACCATTAACTACCTGGGCCTTTCTTTGGTTAAACAAAATTATAGAATTGGCACGAGGACGTTCTTTAAGGCGACAGATAGGAACGCCTTTGTGCCAACCAATAGCTGTCACCACCCCCAATGGCTTGGGGCCATACCCAAGGGCCAGTTTATGCGCATCCGAAGGAATTGCGCTGAGGATAGCGATTACAATGCCCAGGCTACAATTCTCACGGATCGTTTCCGTGAGAAGGGGTATTGTAACGTTGAACTGGCCCGAGCTAAGAATGAAGTGGCAGTTATGGATAGATATTCCCTTTTAGAGTCTAAAAAGAAAACTAGTACATCTATGGAAACGTTGCCATTCATTAAAGGATTCAATAGACAATATAAAAGTATTGAAAAGATATTTAAAACGTTTTGGCCCATACTTCAAAAAGACAGAGATTTGGCATCGGTGATACCCTCTAGGCCGAGATTCATTTACAGAAAGGCACCAGGTTTGAGAAACATTATTGCCCCCAATGTCCCAGACCCCCCTGAAAAAACCTCCTACCTTTCTGGATGGCTCTGGATTTCATTACTGTACCAGATGCAAGGCTTGTCGCACCACATTTCGACGCGCAAAGAAACTAACGAAATTTAAATCTTTGGTAACACAAGAAGAATTCAAAATTAAACCCTTAATAACATGTTATTCCAAGCATGTGACCTATGTTTTGGAATGTCCTTGCTCTCTGCAGTACGTGGGGCGTACCACAAGAGAGCTTAGAATTAGAATAAATGAGCATGTAGCCAATATAGCCAAGGGTTTTCCTAACCATAGTGTGTCGCGCCATTTCCTCCAACATCATAATAGAGATCCCCGCCAGTTGGTATTCTATGGCATAGATAGGGCCACACACAATTGGAGAGGGACAGACCTCACCAAGGCCATATCCCAGAATGAGACCCAGTGGCTGTATAGACTATCCACAATGCAGCCACAGGGCCTCAATATTGATTTGGATTTAAATTGCTTCCTCACCAATGAATAAACATATATTTGACCAATTTGACACACTTTATTGGAGGTCAAACAGGTGTAGAGAATTTTCAAATCTTTTATTATTTTGTTAATTTTTTCATTCCATTGCCTTTATTTCAATTTATTTTTATTACTTTTATCATATGTAAACATCCAACATGGATAGTTTGCTGTACCAATTTACATTAATTCCACTATGTATTACCAGCTTTGGTTGGTCTGTACCATATATACCCACTAGGGCGGAGCAATTAGTGCGTAACATCTAGTAACATAACATTGGTGGATTGGGATGTGTGGGCATTTAGATAATGTCCTTTTATGATGTATCACTAAGGCGGTATGCTGTCAGTGTATTATATTTTATATTGTATACCAGTATGGAGTTTTTAGATTATATGTAAGCTGTGATCATAATATGCGGAGAGACGGCATTGAGGCTGGATTCATGTTCGGTAACCCCTCCCCCAATTGTGATTGACAACCGTATTTAATAGCCAGAGACACGTAGCCTAGCACGCTTCCTGACGACGTGCTTACACGAAACAGCTGTCGAGGCAACGCCAGACTACGTTCTGACGACACTTCTGGTCCCGCTGGCCCTTCCTCTACCTCAAGTGGAACACACGCCGGCTCATCTCCACACGGGTCACTAGCCCTACTAGTCCACGCTCTCCAGCCTCAGTGCTGGGCTCAAGGCACCAACCAAGTAAGGGGGCAATTGGCTGTCATATTTTAATTTATTTTAATAATACGGGATTACACTATTTTCCGTTCTATTTTTCTTTTTGTGGTTCGCATTGCTCCATCCGAGCCTCCAGGAGGCAGGGATTCCTCATGCCTGTTCTTTGACATCACTACCCATGCTAGCAAGTGGAACTTGCACAAAGCGCATTTGACTCCTTTTTAATTAAAAGAGTCAACAATATCTGGTAAGCTGCTACTATATAGCATGAGCACTATCGGGTGTCCTGAAGTTGGTGAAGTTTATCACTTCAAGCAATTCCTTTTTCCTGTTGGATAAAGCTGTCACTCAGGATTCATTTCACTGTTTGCCATTTATGGACAACCACTTGTTTTCTTGACAACTATTTATTTCATTCTTGGGACATTCAATCATCACGATTGGCATTGCATGTTTGAATATTTGTTGTCATATAGTATTTTATGGTCTCATGTATCATAAATTGTTTGGTAGATGGGTTTCACTAACCACTAAACTCACATAGGGGACTGCATATAGGCTGTTTATCATTATTGGATAGTCATAGACTAGTCATTGCGGTCCGCATAGGCTGGCTGGTGTTCACAATTTCTATCACTTTATATTAGATTTAATTTAATTTAATTTAATTAACATTTGCCCTTTTGATATTTATTGCTTGAAGACAGGAGGGGGGGAGGGTGATTAGTGCGTGGGATACTCTAAAGTGCTGCACAGTAAAAGCAGGACAATTTTCCCCAGGCTCCCATTCAGAGATTCTGCTCCGGTCACAGGGGAATGGCTAGTACTCTAAAACCCTATTAGAGCTGTCTCAGTCCATAGCTACTCCTGGCACTTACATTCCAAAAGCACACAGTCACCAGGGATCTGTCAGGGCTGGGCTTTTAGCAGCTTCCTTTTCTGTGCTCAGGCTGCTCAGCCGGTGGATAATTGATAGCAATCATTGATCCCTCAGTGGCTCACCTGGTTATCATCATCTGCTTGTCAATCCCGCCTACAGCCAGCCCCTTCTGGCTATTTAAACGACCTTGTTCATTATTTTCCTGCCTTCGTCTTGGTCATCATATCTAGAGAATCTGTGAAAGACTTTGCCCGCCTAATGTCCCTTCTGGTCCCTGATCCTGTTCTTCTGCCTCCGACTATGCTGATCTCTGGTTTCCTGATTACTGGCCTTTCTGACTACCTGCTTTTGTTACTGATCTTTGGCTTATGTTTTGACCACGTTTACTGATCTGTACCATTTTTACTATTATATTAAAAGGTGCATTTTTTACTGCATTTCTGTCTGATTCATGGTTCCTGACAGGATCACAACTCAGGATCAGTACTCACAAGTCCCCAGGACACCTGCACAATTGCCAGCTTCCTCCTAACACACCACAGAGAGGGAGACAATCCTTCTCCAGACCAAATCCTTTAAGGTGAGACCTCAGAGAACAGCTATGCAGTCCACAGGCTGCCTCAGGGGGCAGCAGCTTCAGAGGCTTCACATGACCATAATCAACAATACTCCTCATTGCCATCACGGGTATGGATGAAACTCACTCATCCCAAACACAGAGCGATGAAAAAAAGCCAGACCACACCGTGTGATATTGTATAATTCAATATAGTTTAATAAAATAATATCTTTCTCCTTAAACATTCCCCCCCCTACTTTAAAGTTACGAGACCCAAAGATTGACCCTGACTGGTTTAAACACAAGCACTTTGCAGGTGTACTGTACTGTAGATTTGGGAGTGCACTTTTAGTCTAAGTGCCAGTTAGGGCACTAATGTTTTTGACTGTTCTACGTCATGGACTGTTGTGTAAAGGTTCCGAGCCTGGGTATGCCCAATAGGCTCTGTTTTTGTATGTTATTCTTTTTCAAAAACCTCAATAAAAAGATTAAAAAAAAAAAAAAAACAATGGAGAGACTAGGCTTACAGAGCACTGCTGCAATTACCTGCAGGCATGATGACGTCACTGGCCAGGCCATGCCCAACATGTTTAGTCACTGAACAGACATCAAGGGGAGAGATCTATAGAGATGTGTTTCAGATGTGAAGAATGAAATGTAGTCTCTAATCAAACCTTACCTGGGAGAAACATGGAGGTTATCCTTGCTACCATTTCATTTTGTAAATGCTAGTTAGCTGTCATGCAGACATTTCTTCCTTCAAAACTAGGAGCCCAAAATAGGTATGCAAATAAGGATGTCTTATTCACACTTGTTCCAATTTAGTGACTTTTGAAGGACCAGAATGTCGTCATAACAGCCAGGCAGCTAGCATTTCCAGAACTAGGCTATCATTTGCAGCCTCTATAATTCTTTTAGGAGAACATTACGTTTAAAATAAACCTGACTACATTAATACAATATATTTAATAAAACAAATAATGTAAGTAATAGATACTAAACTCCATCTTACCTTGGTTCCCAAGTCTCCATGGTTGTCCCTGCGTCACCATTTAACAAAAAGGCATCATCAGCGGCCAACTTCTTTTTCCATGTTCATGCTTGCCCACTGGTACTCACCCTATCTCATGTATTCGCTGCATGACATTAGCTCATCTGTTGAACCAAAAAGCTTTTAAGCCCTTAACCACTTCCATCCATACTGGGCACTTATACACCTTCCTGCCCAGACCAATTTTCAGCTTTCTGCGCTGTTGCACTTTGAATGACAATTGCGCGGTCATGCTACACTGTACCCAAACTAATTTTTTATAATTTTGTTCCCACAAATAGAGCTTTCTTTTGGTGGTATTTGATCACCTCGGCGATTTTTATTTTCTGCAATTTTTTTTTAAAAAAGACCGAAAATTTTGAAAAAAACACGTGTTTTTTTTGTTTCAGTTACAAAACTTTGTAAATAAGTACGTTTTCTCCTTCACTGATGGGGCTGCACTGATGGGCACTGATAAGGCGGCACTGATGGGCACCGATGAGGCGGCACTGATGGGCACCGATGAGGTGGCACTGATGGGCACCGATAGGCGGCACGAATGGGCACCGTTAGGCGGCACGGATGGGCACTGATAGGCGGCACGGATGGGCACAGATAGGCGGCACGGATGGGCACAGATAGGCGGTACGGATGGGCACAGATAGGCGGCGTGGATGGGCACAGATAGGCGGCACGGATGGGCACAGATAGGCGGCATAGATGGGCACACACAGGCGGCATGGATAGGCGACATGGATGGGCATGGATAGGCGGCATGGATGGGCACTGATAGGTGGCACGGATGGGCATGGATGAGCACTGATAGGTGGCATAGATGGGCACTGATAGATGGCACTGTACTGTAATGTTTTGTACTAATGGATGCCAATCAGTGCCAAACAATAATGCCTGCCAATCAGTGGTGCCCATTGTGGGCACTGATTGGCATCCATTGTGGGCACTGATTGGCATCCATTAGGCATATCTAATTGGCATCCCTGGTGGTCTAGGGTGGCATACCTTAAGGTGGGCATCCCTGGTGGTCTGGTGGCATCCCTGGTGGTCCAGTGTGGGCATCCTGGGGGGGCTGCGCTGATAATGGATCAGCACAAACCCCCCCTGTTAGAGGAGCAGCAGATCGGCTCTCCTCTTCTCGCGTCTGACAGACGCGAGTGAGGAAAAGCCGATGACCGGCTTTTCCTGTTTACATCGTGATCAGCCGTGATTGGACACGGCTGATCACGTGGTAAAGAGTCTCCGTCGGAGACTCTTTACCTAGATCGGTGTTGCGGGGTGTCAGACTGACATCCCGCAACAACGATCGCCGCGATGCGCGCCAACGGAGGCGTGCAGCGGCTCAATATCCTGAGGACGTCATATGACATCCAGTCAGGATATTGAAACCTCTTTGCCGCCGTCAATTTGCTATAGGGCGGGCGGCAAGTGGTTAAGTATTTACAGTAAACACAAATGGGCTTAGCACACATCCTTGTGGCACCCCTGTACACCTACGGAACTACTAACCTTTACCCTCTGCTGATTATCGGCCAGTAAATTTAAAATCCAATTGCAAAGGATTGGGCTTAACCCCAGAAAATTTTACTTAGCAAAAGTTTGTTCGGTAAGATTGTATTTGTAGCGCTACCTCCGCAAGGGCCACTGTGTTATGTTCCAGGTTATTCTCCCACTAGTGTGTGGGCGGGGCATACTCACCCGTGCAAGTGGGGGTACCTTTCTCATTTACACTGCTGAGCCCATGTTCTCTCCACCAGCCCAGCTTACCTCTGCCACCTCATTCCCAGAGACAGAATAGGATCTCACCGAGCACTAGCGTGGACATCCTGCGTGCTCAATATTAACTCCTTACACTCTCCCGTATCATGTGGCTAGTTATATGGGGTCTCCATACCACAGGTTCGGTCCCATTTACTTTGTAGGAACTGACCGCTAGGGAGGGAGCCAAAACCTTTGACCACCCTCGCTACCGGAGGAAATGTCACCATCGCCAGGTACCACTCATGAAGACCGGCTGCTGTACACTTCTCACCAGCTCTTGGTTACCCATGACAACTGCTCTCCAACTCCAAATCCTCTGCCAAGTTAACCCTTTTTAGTGGCCTTGCATTATACCACGTTTGCTTTTCAGGCCCTGTTCTTCTGACAAGCCATGATCACCATACACCCCCTGAATAACTTCAGACCAGATGTGAAACTAACTAATGCAGGCTGTCCAGAGAATCAAAGTCCATTCAGCATGAATCTAGTAATTGTAGGTTCCCAGCAGGGTGACCCAGAAGAGAGCCAGTAGGAATACATGTTGCAGCAGTTCTTCCTCTGTAAATCCCATGTAGAAAAGAGAGCATGCTCTGAGCCCTCCCCTGGTATTTAAGTGGCTTACAGCAGGGGACAGGACTCAGAAAGCTCAGGAAAGTGTCTAGACACAGTTAACCCCTTCCCATCCTGGACAACCTGAACTAACTACATAGCTGTACAGTACAATTAATACAACAACTGGAATACATTCAATGGCACCCCACAAGCACCTGCATCGGCCGCCAGGCAAACAGTAACATTCACTCCTTTGGCTCAGAAAACAGTAGCAGGAAAGGCCCCCCAGTAATGCACAGCTGGAACCTCAATGAGATGGACCAGATCTTCAGCTGGACTGTCAGCAAGGACAGCAGCCGTTCTGGCTGGGAAACTCTCATTTTGGGGAAGCACCCTGCTTTCTGAGGCTCAAAAATAATTATACACTCCCCAACCACCATCTGGGCACACCTCCTCAGGGATTGACTGGAGCAGCATAAATATTCAGGATGCTCATTTGACTCTCCCACCCTGCAGAAAACAGGGGAAAGCAATCAAACTCACAGCCTGCAGAGCCCAGAGCAGCTTATGATTGCTGCTCTGCTGAATACAGAAGAGCCACAGAACTAAAATTGGCCTAAACAAACCTAGCAGCCAATCAGGAAGGGTGCTACATATTAAATGCTGAACTGAAATCAAGCCTGTAAGGCTAATGCAATAGCATCTTCTGTGGACCGATTGGCTCTCAGGCTCTATTCATACCAAAGCGTTTTTACATGTTTTTTTGCAGAAGTGCAGGACATTATTTTTAACATGGGTTCCTATGGAACGCTTTCACATCAAGGCATTTTTGTGCCTTTCTGTGTTTTTGGTTCAATAGACTTCAATGAAGCTGCAGAAAAGCATGTAGTGCGCTTTTACCGTGTTTTTGCCACGATTTGTGTTTTGTGTTTTTTAATCTGCCCAACAACAAATTTGCTAAAAGAAAAAACCCCATAAACAAAGCAAAACGCAAAGCGTGGCAAAATTGCATGTTCAAAAATGCAAAAAGCACAGCAGAAACCCTCAAAAGCAACATGCATAGATGTGAATCGAGCCTAAAGGCAAATTGTTAGTTATCCAGCCCTGATCAAATACACTTTTTAATGTTCTGCTACACACTTACTCAGGTATGCCATTACCACAGAACAATACTCCTCTACATTTAGGCTGGGTTCACACTAATGCAAATTTGCATGTCAGGAGATAGTGACCGGCTCTCTATGGAGCCCGTTCACACATCTCCGGAGCGGCTCCAGTGCGAATTCCACAGAAGACCTGTGCGTCTTCTGGTCCATTTCAGGTCGGAATTCAGACTGAAATCTGACCTGAAACTATAAAACAGGGACGCACCGGACCCCTGCTGTGAGCCGCTCCGCACAGCAGCGTGAACCCAGCCTTAGCTGATTGCCTGTGCTAGCAGCCTCCCTAAATACCTGCCACTCAGTCCGCTCTAAGCAAGCCTAGGATATTAATTACTCTATCACAGAGCTTGCAGCTGTCTTATTAGGTGGCGGCTCCTAAAAACCAACACAAAATTCTAGTAAAAACACACCTAACCTTCATGTGTTTTACACGTGTTTTAGGTGTGTTTCCATTAAAGTCTATGGGGCCAAAATCAGGGATGTGCGGTGAGGTCAGTGGCTGGTGAGGCACTGGCTAGTATCAGAGCCAGATACACACAGGTTACATACGCCATGATCGTTAGAGTGAGAGCAATAATTTTAGCACTATTCCTCCTCTGTAACTCTAAACATGTAATCTGTAAAAAATGTAACTACTTCAGCCCCGGACCCTTTGGCTGCCCAAAGACCAGAGCACTTTTTGCGATTCGGCACTACGTCGCTTTATCTGACAATTGCGCGGTCGTGCGACGTGGCTTCCAAACAAATAGAGCTTTTTTCCCACAAATAGAGCTTTCTTTTGGTGGTATTTGATCACCTCTGTGGTTTTTATTTTTTGGGCTATAAACAAAAATAGAGCGACAATTTTGGAAAAAAAAGCTATATTTTTTACTTTTTGCTATAATAAATATCCCCAAAAATATATAAAAAAATATTTTTTTTTCTCAGTTTAGCTAGATACGTATTCTTCTACATATTTTTGGTAAAAAAAATCGCAATAAGCGTTTATTGATTGGTTTGCGCAAAAGTTATAGCGTCTACAAAATAGGGGATCATTTTATGGCATTTTTATTAATATTTTTTTTTTTTTACTAGTAATGGCGGCGATCAGCGATTTTTATCATGACTGCGACATTAAGGCAGACACATCGGACACTTTTGACACTATTTTGGGACCATTCACATTTATACAGCGATCAGTGCTATAAAAATGCACTAATTACTGTGTAAATGTGACTGGCAGTGAAGGGGTTAACCTATAGGGGGCTAGGAAGGGGTTAAGTGTGTCCTAGGGAGTGATTCTAACTGTTAGGGGCGTGGCTTACTGTGACACGACACTGATTGCTGCTCCTGATGAGAGGGAGCAGACGATCAGTGTTGTGTCACGAGGCAGAACAGGGAGATGCTTGTTTACACAGGCATCCCCTTTTCTGTAGCTCAGTGACATACGATCGCGGGACACCGGCAGACATCGAGTCCGCTGGTCCCGCGGGCACGATCACGGGGCTCGCGGCAGGGGCGCCCGCACGCCCACGAGGCGGCAAATCTAAAGTGACGTATATTTACAACGATTTGCCTGTCCGTGCCATTCTGCCGACGTAAAGTGGTTAAAGTGACGCCTATGGGGATTTTTAAGTACTGAAGTTTGGTGCCATTCCACAACTGTGCGCAATTTTAAAGTGTGACATGTTAGGTACTTGGCGTAACTTCATCTTTCACATTATACAAAAAAATCGGGTTAGCTTTAGTGTTTTTTTTTTCTATATTCATGAAACTGTTCCCCCCCCCAAAAAAACGCGTTTAAAAAATTGCTGTGCAAATACCGTGTAACATTAAAAATTGCAATGTTCACCATTTTATTCCCTAGGGTGTCTGCTAAAACAATATATATAATGTTTGGGGGTTCTGAGTAATTTTCTAGCCAAACAATTATGATTACATGTAGGAGAGTGTAGAAAGTGTCAGAATTGGCCTGGGTGGCAAGGGGTTAATTACCATAAGTAATATACAAAGAATTTTTATATATTGTTTTTAAGGTAATTTACTATATTTTTTAAAACTGTACTCAAGCAGGTGGCTCAAAATGGTTGTAAACCCACTTTTTCAACTTGCACCTACAGGTAAGCCTAGATTAAGGCTTACCTGTAGGTGCAAGAAATATCCCCTAAACCTACACGGTTTAGGAGATATTTACTAAAAATGACAGGCGCCGCTGTCTACGGCGCATGCGCACCGTAGACAATGGCACATTCATGGGCTTAATCCCATTCACAAAATCGGCTACTTCCCAGCAATCGCTGGGCGTAGCCGAATGTGACATCTCTCGCGCGCATGCGCAGAGTGACGTCTCCGCCGCTCCGGCCAATCACAGCGCCGGAGCGATGGATGCGGCTGAAGAGGGAGACGAGGACGGCTTCGGGGGCCCCGACCTAAGGTAAGTGATGCATAATGAGCTATTATGCTAGTCATATTAGCTCATTATGCCTTTCTCTTCCAGGTTGTTATAAAAAAAAAACATTTTTTTACCGGGTTTACAACCACTTTAACGGACAAGTTACTGATGATAAAGTTATAACTTCAAACCAGTATTTCACAGTAAATAGATAAATAATAAATTATTATGTTATAACATAAAGCATAATAACAGAACCTTTTCAACAGCAGCAGATTCTCATTTTTAACTGTGTGAGAAAAGCATGGGATTGTGGGTAAATCTTATACCCATAAACCCATGTTTTTTCCTTGTAGTTAAGAGGGCTGGGCTGGAAGGGAGCATTTGTCTTTTAGACACATGCCCCTTCTATGACACTGCAGTGAGAGGCGTGCCTCCACTGCAGCATTTTTATTGGACAGCTGAGGCTAATGACACTTTACCATCGATCCAAGACTCCAAGCTGTCCATTGAGCTCAGTGCCTCTCACAAAAAGTGAGGAGAGGCCCATTTGGGGTCTCTGTGACCTCAGGTCACCGAGCTACAACCCTTGAAGCTCGATTTAAAAACAAAAAAAATGAATGTTCATGGCAGGTGAGGCTCTGACTCACCTGCCTCCCCTGACTGCTCGTCTCTGGCCAAAATTGCGCTGCAACTGCACCAAAGTAGCACCAGACCTTTTTTCAAAAACGCTCTACGCTGTGCTACATTGATGTGAATGGGCTCCATTGAAAACATACCATTGTTATGATGTAGCACCCTGATGTTTAGGCAGGGTTGCTAGTAGGCTTGTGCAATTTGTTTCGTAACGAATCAAAATTCGTCAGAATTTAGCAACTTTCGGACATTCGGAAGCATTCGAATTTCTGAACAAAGCAATTACGAATAAAACCGAATCCGAAATAAATGATATCGCAAATAGCGAATGCCCGAATGTCTTTGGCATAATTCGTTATGAAAAAAGTTACGAATGTACGAATCCATAGCACAATAACACTCTGCTCTGCTCTCTGCTTCTCCCTCACCGTGCTGAACTCCCTCTCAAAATGGTGTACAGGGGCGGAGGCTATAGCCGCATGTAAAAAACTAAAGTAAAACACGAGATTTCGCATCGTTACAAATAACCGCTATGTATTTAGAAAAGTACAAATCCATTCGAAGCACATTAGGCATAATAGGCAGCGTCGTTGTGAGAGAGACACGGAAAATTACGAATCAACGAACCCAAAAAAAGTTACGAAAGTAGGAGTTGTATCCAGAATCAACGAAAAACAATGTACTCTACCGAAAGTACGAATTATAAATCAAGTAAAAATAAGGCTTACATTAATACGAATCATTCCGATTCAACGAAAAATGTCGCTTGTGAAAATACGAATTGGTCCGAACACAAAAAAATCCCGTCTAGCAAAATTACGAACGATTACGAATCAACAGGACCAAAAAGAAATGAACCGAAACAAAACAAATTTTTCCGTTGTGCACAAGTCTAATTGCTAGTAAATTTACCTGCCAGGTATAGCTGCC
The DNA here is from genome assembly GCA_029206835.1 of Rana muscosa. Taxonomy (NCBI): domain Eukaryota; kingdom Metazoa; phylum Chordata; class Amphibia; order Anura; family Ranidae; genus Rana; species Rana muscosa. The sequence goes on along the minus strand of CM055118.1, from coordinate 601,719,321 downwards.
TTGGTCAATTGATAGGAGATCAATTGATTCCACCCTAATTCTCGAATTGCTGCACTTCTCTCTTCTGGCACAGTGACTAGGGGAGTTTTATGGGCGTGTCTGAGCAGGGGCAGTGTGTATGATTTCCTGCCCCCTGTCTCTGTAAGCCATCATCTTTAGCTAGACAAAGAAAGCCACATGGCTGGCCTTGAAACCATGGACGCTGTCCCCGACCATAATAATTCAAAGACTGCCGTTTTCACTGGCGTGAATCCTCTTCTGCGTTGTTCGGAGAACAACGCATACCCGGATTATACTACCATTCCTGAGGATGGGAGATTATCTGCAGGGGCACGCCACAGTCCCCCCACGTGTTGATCAGACACACAGAAAGACAAAAGCGCGCATCCCCCCATAAACGATATTGTCTTTGCAGAGTGAACACATTCCCCTCAGACGATCGTCTGTGCATTGCACACGGGCCCTTCACTGGTGGGCATATCCCCACACTGCAAACACTTATTTGCATCCCTTAAGAAGCTTTCCACAACCAAAACGGGTCTCAACTGGCGTCAGTCTGCCCCAGAGCAGAGCAGGCTGCGGGAGAACTAACACTGGGAGACACTGTGACAATACATATGAAATACATCTTAATAAAATTTCCACAACAGCTGGGTATCTGGTGGCATTAGATAAGACAAGGGCATTGCAAGGACAGGTTAGGAAAAGATGGTGTTTCTCAGCCAATGGGCAGGGATCTTCTTGGGTCCCTTGGCCTGCTGGGAGAGCCTATTTATTTGGGTGAGGTCAGGTGATCAGGGTTCTGTGCCACTTGGACGGCTGTCTGGGTGGATGTGTGTTGTACGGCCCGGGCTGCTAGGCCAGAGCCTGAGGCCTATCCTGGGGACAGCAGGCTGCTAGGCTGTCTGAGAGTCTATCCAGAAGTAGGAGAGCAGCGCAGGGTTGGGACTGTGGCTTGCAGTCCAACTAGAAGTGACGGTTCTGCCGGCCGGAGAACCTGCCGTGGTCGGAAGTAGAGGGATAGCTGTTGCCATTAAGGGACCATCCACCTTATTGCGACTTGAGTGTGAGACTCAAGTCGCATCTAGTGTGATCCAGGCTTAATTATCACGCTATAAACAGGAGAGAAAGTATTACAGGATCTCTTTGCTTCATTCAGTTTCTAAAATGTTTCTTCCAATTTATCCATTTTCCTGCCTTTGGCTCCCTTGCAGGTCAAGGCACACTGCGCTATATGCCTGTACCCTCCTGTTTGAAGAGGTTGAGCGGCGTTAACAATTTTGGGTCCTGCAGCAAGTTATCCCATTAGACTGATTCTCGTCTCCTAGATTATAGAGACAAGTCTCTATTTCTCCCCAGGAAGGCCAATGTCCACACCACTTTAACTCCAATGCTGAGTTTATTTTATAAGCAAGTTCAAGTTCAGCAGACAGGAAAGGTGGACGAGAGAAAGGACAGTAAGGTTTGTGAGGTCCAGGCACAAACTGGTACAATAGTCACCACTCGATCCCGAGTGGGTTTAGCTCACCCGGATAGTCCCCTGTAAGAGCGGATCCTAGCAGCCGGAGTGATGCTCGAATGTTCACTTTAGGTTTCCTAGAGATACGATCGGGAGATCCTCTGCCACAGAATCTTTAAGTCCCAAACTTCTCAGCAATTGCAACACAAGAACAGGTGCCAGCGATAGCACGTTGTAAGGCCTGTGACAGATCTTTGAATCCCTCCAGAAGGTAACCAGGCCTCTCTTTCACCGTGAACTCTCACCGGTCTATCAGAAAGGTCCTCCCCCGGTCTCCTCTTCTTAGAGCGTGTCCACCCTTTCCAGGGCACCCTGGGATTCCTCTTCTGGAGCTAGGCCACAGCTAAAGGTGCTGGGCCTACTAGTGGAATTGCAGCCCCAGGCTAAAGGTGCCTGAGACTGGTACACGCGCGCACCCCTGGCCTGGAGGGCCGGGTGGCGCGAACCGCTCACACTCCAGACTCGCGACTCGACCCCGAAAAGATGGCGTCTGCCCCTAATGTATCCTCTCCCAGCATGCACAGCAGGCTAACCACACTTACCGCACCACTGCCGAGAGAGGACAACCTAAGGCATAGCAATGTCACCCACGGTTCAACCCTGACCTGATATGGCAGTGCCACCTACAGGCCACAAGGAACTGCACATCAGGTTACATCACATAGGCAGAAGCGAGTACTAACAAATCAAAGTGGTCTGAGCCTGGCTACTAGCTCAGACCAACCCCTATATTTAAGTACATAGCACCCCTGAAAAGTAAAGGAGTGCTACACTATTTTGACTGACTGACCCAAGTGTATGCACACATTTTCTAGGTTTGCACTTGATAGTAACAATCTTATTACTATCCTGTGTTTTTAAAGCACTTATTAAATACACCATTATTTACATCATAAAACAGTTAATTGCCAGTATCCTTTTACTCTGGCAGGATTATGTCTAGAAGAACTGGGATGACCAGGAATATAGATACATTGTACTTCAGACTGGCAGTTTGTATACATTTCCTAGTTTTAAATGTTAAACCAAATTCATGTTCAGTAAAACAGCTTATAGGGGTTCAAAACTACAGGTTTATCATGAAAAAGCATTTTACTTATTACATTACATCAGTTAATATTCCATTTTAGGCTTTAAAATGAATAGCTGGAGTGTTGGTAATGGGAACACTGAGCGGCTGAAAATAAAGACTAATGTATTACGCTAAGGAGATTACTACAAGCAAGCTGAGATGCATGAGGCCAGCTGGAAGAAGTAAGTCTCTGTGATGAACAAGCTACGATGGAGACATTACCAACACTGAGCTCACTACACACAAGGTAGAGTACCATTGATGAGTTGTATTTACCTTTGTGTAATATTTGTCCTTACTATCTCGTCCACAGCAAAAAGTCATATTCTGCTTTTCATGCTCTACCATCTAAATTAAAAGAAAAATAAGCCACTATTTATTACCTTGTCTAACATTAGAAAAGTGTTACCTACAGCACCCCATTTTAAACCTGCATTGGAAAATACCAATTATACCACATAAAAACCACTGCAGTCACCAGATGTTAATGAAGGCCTAACCTGGCAAAGTGTCTTAAAAGTGAATAACGTATTGCACCTAACTATTCATTTTGTAAGAGACCCACTTTACAAAACAACAAGTGTTGATGATACAAAAAAAACGGAATATGAAAATAAATTTTATAACCATCCAACCTTAGTTCTAGAATATTACTAGTTGCTTTAAATTACTAAAAAATAATATTTGGCACTCCACTTTGTGCACTAATACATCTTCAGTCGCCTTACCAATAATCTACAGCGACTTGTAAAATTAACTTGTAATTGAATTGTAATGTTTTCTGTTCATTGATGTATTTTCTGTAACTGCTATAGGTTATCATATTATGGACCATGCAACTATGTTGTTTCTCTATTTGGAAGAAATAGTTTGGTGTTTTCAGTTATAAAAGGATTGACCGGAATTCTAAATGCAGGGTCAGATATAATAATCTTGACCCCTTGTCAAGTTTTGATTGTTGTCTGCGTGCCTGCTAGGTAGAGTGAAGCCTCGTACACACGAACGAGTTTCTCGGCAAAAACCAGCAAGAAACTTGCTGGCAGAGATTTTTTGCCGAGAAATTCGTTCGTGTGTATGGTTTCTCGTCAAGAAAAGCGACAAGAATCTCGACGAGAAAATAGAGAACCTGCTCTCTATTTTCTCGTCGAGATTCTCGTCGGCATGTTTCTCGACGAGAAAAGTGAGTGTGTGTACACTTACCTGTCCTCCCGGAAGCCCGCGCATGTTCGAAATGAATTCGACGCATGCGCGGTAGCTTTCTAGGCATAGGTAGGGTATACCAAGATGGCGGCGACGGCATCGAATGTGACGAGCGCATGCTCGACGTAGTCGATGACGTCACCGCGTACGCTCCATTCAAAGAACCGCGGGTTCTTTGAATCGAGCGTGTGTACACTCGGCCGGGACAAGTTTCTTGTCCAAGAATCTCGTCGAAAAAAACGACATGTTTTTTCCGACGAGAATCTCGGCCGTGTGTACGAGGCTTCACTCTTTTACTAGCCGTACACCAGTCAAAAAATCGTTCGAACACGTTTTCAAAAAACAAATGGTTCAAATGATATTGCCATCATGTAATATCCGAATTTCAAACGATAAATCGCTCAATGGATCAAAATGAATCAGTTTCTCGTTTGTTTTTTGCCTCTGGGTCACATATGCACTGTACCAACAGTTCAACGGATGAGAAACACATTAACCTTTCAATTTATCATTCATTTGCAAAAGCTTTCCAAACTTTACCATTGATTTTTTGGCTCAAAAACATCTCAACCGATTTTTGATTTGTGCCCGTTAAAAGCAAACAGACTGTCCAAATGAAAGATTCTCAAACAATTTTTAGTCTAGTGCAGGGGTCTCCAAACTTTCTAAACAAAGGGCCAGTTTATGTTTGTGGTCCTTCGGACTTTAGGGGGGCAAAACTATGGCCATCGGTAGTGGAAATTTTCCTGGCATCAGTGGATATAAACATCGCTACATTTGGTAATAGGGGGAGAAGCAGTGCCCCATCATTGGTATCAGTGGGAAATATTGTGATTTATTGTTGGTGTCAGTTGGCAGAATAGTATCAGTGGGAGGATTAGTGTCCCAAGGGCCTGATAAAGTCAGGCAAAGGGACGCATTCGGCCCCAGGGCCGCAGTTTGGAGACCGCTGGTCTAGTGTTTGGGTACCATTTCTTTTTCTGTTGGTGCATTCATCACTAGAATAGAAAGTAAAGGGAAATCCTACATTTTAGAGTTTTCCCCAGAACAAGAGGTGAGTGTATATCTTCCAGTGGGGAAACCTGTTCTAGTGGAATTTCCCGCACTTTAATTCGTTTTCTGGCCTAGTGTTGTGCCTCTGGGTGCAGGGAAATCATCCTAATGAGATGCAAACATAAAAAAATAAACTGACAGGGATTTAACCCTTATCTCTATTCACAGCCAAAAAAAAAAGTTTTGGCCTTGCATACACTTTATGGTCCTACCACAACCTAGCCTGCCCCATATTTAGTTTTGTGTATACTGCAATAGCTTGTATCGTGTATTTAATACAATTCAATATCGATTATGATATTATGCTTATATATTTTTTTATTTTTTTACAGAAAAGTTTATTTGATTAATAGTGGAATATCTTTTGATTGATATGATCTTCAGTTTTCTGCAGTGCCAAGAGACCGAAGTTGTGAGTGGTTCTCAACTTTTTTTCTAAAATAGAAATAATAAGCTGGCCATAGATGGCCTAACTGACAAAACCTGGCTGTACAGAGGTGCAACATTAGAAAATATTGCATGTGTCAGTGTTTTTTTTTTCTAAGCCTGGTGAAAATTTTGTTGAGCTAATGGCCAATTGTTTCTATGGAAAAAAAGAAAGTGATTTTTTCTTGAATACATTAAGTTATTTTGTCAATTGATAAGGTGATTCAAGGGGATCATGGTGGGTCTAAACAGTGCTTAAATCATTCATGAGCCGATCGACATTTAACGATTTGTTGTTTTCAGTGAAGAAATTTGTCTATTCATGGCTACTTGAATCAAACCAATATCTAATATTCCAGCTGGTTTTAGCAGGGAGTTAAAATTGACAGGGATCCCTTCACAAAGGGAACATCAGATTATGGTAGAAGGAAGGAGAAGCAAGGATTGTGCATGCTCCTAAAAAGTACCAGTTGTTTTCTGTTCAATAGATATCTTACAGTCCATGTTAAACCTAAAGATGGCATTTATCTTTAACAATAGTTAGAGGATTTACAGAAATTAGTCTTATGGTATGTCTCTACTACTTCTGTTTGATCACTCTTTAATATGTATATGATCAATATTTACTAATTAGCTTGAAACCAATACTGCAGAAACCACAGAAACCACCAAGAAAAAAGCTAATATTTTAATGTTAATGATGATACTTTATGTAGTGTTTGGATGATAAAGCAATGTTCTTTAGTATTAATGGCCTATGGCGCCAAATACTTTTTTATTTTTCAGTTTTGAGTAGAGTAGGGAATGATTAGAAGGGTTTCCATTGTCACAGTACAGATAGATGGATGGATCTCCCTGATGGGGACACAGACAACAATAAAAACCTAGAACGGAAGCAACAATAAATAAAGAGCTTCAAGTGTCCCACAAAAACTCATAAACAAAAATCCCAAAAATATTGTTATTCACATGATTGTACCCCAAAACCCTAACCCATGGCCAAACAAGGGGCTGAATGGGCTAAAGAGTCAAAGTTTGGACTGTATCTAGGGACGGACTAAACCATTGGCTTATGCCTAATTAGGACTGGGTTTTCTTGTGGAGCAGTAAAAACCTGACAGAGAAGCTAAAGCCCTGTACACACGATCGGATAACCTATGGATTATAATCCAATGGATTTTTCCATCGGAAATTCGATGAAACTGTCTTCCATCAGTCTTGCCCACACACCATCAGTCAAAAAACCGACCGCACCAAAACGACGTGACGTACAACACATAAGACAGCACTATAAATGGGAAGTTAAAATCTAATGGCGCCACCCTTTGGGCTGCTTTTGCTGATTTTGTGTTACGGCGTGTTAGTAAAAGTTTGGTGTTTGCCGATTCGCGCTTTTCAGTCCGTTACAGCATGACGAATGTGCTATCTCCATTAGGAACGCTAGTTTAACCAGAACAAGCGCTCCTGTCTCATAATTCATTCTGAGCATGCGTGGGTTTTTTATCCGATGGACTTGCCCATAGACGATCGGAATTCGCTATCGGTTTTTTATCCATCGGAAAAATTTAAAACATGTTCGTTTTTTTCACACGATGGAAAAAAGACCGATGGGGCCCATACACGATCGGTTTGTCCGATATAATCAGTCCATCGGACTGTTTTCATCGGTAAAACCGATCGTGTGTACAGGGCTTTACTTTTCCATCAATCTATCCAAAATAAAAAATAAAAGATTTTGCCTATATAATATTTTAGGTCTTTTATAACTGCTTAAGGACCGCCCCACGTACATATAATGCGGCAGGGTGGTCCTTGAGCGCAAAATCACAGACCTGTACGTGATTCCTTCTTCGGGGTTTTGGGTGCGCACGCGCCGCTGGAGACCCGCTCCCGCTGTGTTTGGACACAGCGAGAGCCAATCAGTGGGTCCGGCGGATGCCATGTCCACTGGGAACACGGCAATCGTTTGTAGAGAGGCAGAACGGCGGTCTGCCTATGTAAACAAGGCAGATCGCTGTTCTACTAGTAAGGGGGACAGATCTTGTGCTTCAGCTAAGCAGGAACACGGATCTCGGTCTCTCTTCAGTTAAGCTATCCCCAAAACAGTTAGAAAACACTCCCAGGGAACACAGTTAACCCTTTGATTGCCCCTTATGTTAAACCCTTCCCTGCAATTGTCATTTGTACAGTGACAGTGCATTTTCTTCTAGCACTGATCACTGTATTGGTGTCACTGGTCCCCAAAATCTGTCACTTCGTGTCAGATTTATCCGCCGCAATGTCGAAGTCCCGCTAAAAATCGCTGATCGCCGCCATTACTGGAAAAACCAATAAAAAAAATAAAAAGTCCATAAATCTATTCCATAGTTTGTAGACGCTATAACTCTTACATAAACCAATCAATATACGCTTTTTGGGATTTTTCTTTACCAAACATATGTAGCAGAATACATATTGGCCTAAATTGATGAAGAAATTTGATTTTTTACATTTTTTTATTAGATGTGTTTTATAGGAGAAAGTAAAAAATATTGCTTTTTTATTTCAAAATTTACTGTCTTTTTTTGTTTATATCGCAAAAAATAAAAACCTGCAGAGGTGATCAAATACCACCAAAAGAAATCTCTATTTGTGGTTAAAAAGAACATCAATTTTATTTGGGTACAATGTCGCACGACTGCGCAATTGTCAGTTATTGCAACGCAGTGTCGTATCGCAAAAAAGCGGCCTGGTCAGGAAGGGGGTAAAACCTTCCGGAGCTGAAGTGGTTAAACATCAACCTGCTTTTATCTGCTCTGGACAACAGCTAGATATTACATACAATGCAATTCCATCTATCAGTGACCCCCACCAATCTACAAAATGTATCAGAGCTGTTAGGAAGTAAAGTGCTGGGCAGATACTTTTGCAAAGAAAATAAAAAACACAAATGTAACAGGTGGAGTTTAGTCCTAAATTTAGTTCGCTTTTAAAAATTAACAAAGTATTGTAAGATATCTGTCAGGGACCTCGTCTGTGTCTGGCATTGACTCTTCCCACTGAGCTATCTGGGATGCTGGACAGCTCCCTGCCTGATCTGCTGGATAACCTATCTAATGGATTAGACTACTCTGCTTGGTGTCTTGATTGATGTTGAACCCTGAACCCCTTGCTCCTCCCATGAACTTCCTATAAAAGACGTTCCAGAGATGTTGCCCCTTGCGGTTTGATCTGCTTCTGTTCCTGACTCTGTGCCTGTATCGTGTTCCTGTGTATGACCTGGCTTCCTGACCTCCCTCCTATCTCCAGTCCTGACTCTGGCTTGTTTGACCCTGCTAAGTTACCTGTCTGATCATCTGTTGCCAAGACCCAGCCTGGACTCTGACTACTCTCTGCCTGCCGTTTATGCTGTTTACCCTGATGTGAAAGACCTGGCTTGTCTGATTGCGCTGCTCTGCATACCTACACCTGCATCCGCGGTCCTGCACACCTGCACCTGCTGACCTGCATCCGCTGCTCTGCATACCTGCACCTGCTGACCTGCATCCGCTGCTCTGCATACCTGCACCTGCTGACCTGCATCCGCTGCTCTGCATACCTGCACCTGCTGACCTGCATCCGCTGCTCCCAGTTCCAGCTGTTCCAGCTTTCGCTTGGCTTTACTACACCCAGCCAAGAGGACCAAGCAGGCACCCTTACCTCACCGCGCTCTTACCACCACTGTCCCCACTCCAGTGGTCTCCGAGCCGGGGTTGTACGGGAGATCTCCCTCTGCACGTCAGGCTCACACCAAAGGTACGTGACAGTATCAAACCGCCATGTCTGAGCCTGCAAGAGGGACCTCGCCTATGGATGACGTCAGTCAGCACCTCGCAGCCCTCAACCGGGTCGTGAAGTCTCTACAAGGCAGTTACGTTCAAGTGGATAGGCAGACGCAAACCCAGACCATCACTGCAGATGCACCTTCAGTCCCAACTTCCTCCTCTGGAACGCCACCACCTCCTGAGCCTAGGGTCCCCGTTCCCGATAAGTTTTCTGGGGATCGAAGCAAATTCCGGGCGTTTCGCAACGCATGTGAACTATACTTTTCCTTACTACCTCTGACTTTTTCATTAGAGGTCACCAAAGTAGGGTTTGTTATCGCTCTACTACAGGGGGAACCTCAGGCTTGGGCCCACCATCTGCTGGAAGTCCGCCATGAAGCTCTGGACTCTCTCTCATCTTTTCTTGATGCCATGGCTCGACTCTATGATGACCCTCAACGGACTTCCACCACCGAGGCTGCCCTCCACGCGCTCCAGCAAGGCCGCAGAGCGGTCGAGGACTATGTGACTGATTTCTGACGCTGGAGCGCGGATGCCCAGTGGAATGATGCAGCCCTACGGCACCAGTTCCGTCTCGGTCTCTCTGAGGGACTGAAAGACGAGTTAGCCCGGGTCGGTGTTCCTGATGCCCTAGAGACTTTAATCACCCTGTCTATTCAGATAGACCGACGACTCCGGGAGCGCAGAACAGAGAGGGCTACCCAGCATCTCCGTCCAGCCTGGATGCTACCCCGGGTATCTCCTGCTGTTGCCAGTTCAGTTCCAGTTAACTCCTTACCTGCCAATCAGACTTCTGTTACCATAAAGCCGAGACAGCTTGGACTGATGAGACCTTCCCTGTCGGCCGAAGAACGACTTCGCCGGCGACAGAATGATCTTTGTTTATATTGTGGAGGAGTCGGCCATTACGTTTCCTCATGTCCTGCTAAGCTGCGCAAGGTCCCAGCTACCCCTTCTCCAAGTGGTCCACCTCCCTCTGCCAACACCACCCACCTGGCCCTACCTATCTCGTTCCAATTGCCAGGAAGGACAATACCAGTCACCACGATAATTGACTCAGGAGCATGTAATTGTTTCATCGATCTTAACTTTGCAGCACAACAGCACATCCCACTCCAGCCAAAGACTCAGGGACTTTCCATCTTTTTAGCAGACGGGTCCCGTATTAAGTCAGGAGTAGTGACTCAAGAAACCCCTCCTTTGCTTGTAACCACCTCTACAGATCATAAGGAACTATTAAGCCTGAATGCCATTGCATCCCCTCTGTTTCCAGTCATCTTGGGTCTACCCTGGCTTCAGGCCCATAACCCACAGATCGATTGGGGGTCCGGGAGTATTAGGTTCCAGTCGCCTTATTGCCAACACCACTGCATGCCTCCATGTCTCAGCACTTCTGGTCCTCTGTTATGCCTGGAGCCGGATTCAGAGGTACGCGCAGCTGTGCCCAAACAATACCATGGATTCCTGGACGTTTTCAGCAAACGGGGAGCTGAGACCCTTCCGCCTCATCGTCCATACGATTGTCCAATCGAGCTTCTCCCTGGGGCTGAAATTCCCTTTGGACGGATCTTCCACTTATCTGAACGGGAGCTAGAGGTTCTGAAAGAGTATGTTGACGAAAACCTAAAGAGGGGGTTCATCCGTCCTTCCACTTCTCCAGCAGGGGCGGGAATCTTTTTTGTGGAGAAAAAGGACCATTCTCTCCGGCCCTGTGTGGACTACCGAGAATTAAATAAAATTACGGTCAAGAATCGGTACCCTCTGCCCCTGGTACCCAAACTTTTTCAGAGGCTCAGGACCTCTTCTGTGTTTACCAAGCTAGACCTGCGTGGGGCGTACAACCTGGTCCGCATCCGCGCAGGGGATGAATGGAAGACTGCTTTTCGGACCAGGTTCGGCCATTACGAATACCTAGTAATGCCCTTTGGCCTATGTAACGCCCCTGCTACTTTTCAGCATCTAGTCAATGACATTTTTAGGGACTGCCTGGACATTTACGTAATTGTCTATCTAGACGATATTTTGATTTTTTCCACTTCAATTGAGCAGCACCGGGAACATGTCAAGATCGTACTCTGTCGACTCCGTCAACATGGACTGTACGCAAAACCAGAAAAATGCGAATTCGAGCGACAGAGTATTCAGTTCCTCGGCTTGGTAATTTCAACAGAGGGATTCAAGATGGATCCGCAAAAAGTTTCAGCTATTCTGGATTGGCCTGCACCTTCAGACAAGAAGGGGGTGCAGCGCTTCGTTGGCTTCGCCAACTTCTACCGGAGGTTCATCAAGGGATTCTCCGCTATTATTTCCCCGATTACGCAGCTGACCAAGCAGAATGTCCGGTTTTGTTGGAATCCCGAGGCACAGGCTGCCTTCACAAATTTAAAAGGACTGTTCACGTCAGCTCCTATTCTGAGTCACCCTGACCCTGCTCTACCTTATCTACTCGAGGTAGATGCCTCAGAGACAGCGTTAGGAGCCGTTATCTCTCAACGCCAGGGTCTCAAGGACTTGATGCACCCAATAGCCTTCTTCTCTCGTAAGCTTACTCCGGCCGAGAAGAACTATGACGTGGGGGACCGGGAGCTCCTGGCCATCAAGTCCGCCCTTGAAGAATGGAGGTATCTGTTGGAAGGAGCGGCGCATCCCATACTCCTTTATACAGACCACAAAAACCTGGAGTATTTGAGAGCTGCCAAGCGTCTGAGACCACGCCAGGCACGATGGGCCTTATTCTTCTCTAGGTTTTCATTTCACATAACTTACCGGCCCGGCTCAAAGAACACCAAACCAGACGCCCTTTCTCGCATGTTCGATGATCCGAAAGAAGTGTCAGCTCCTGATACCATCCTATCGGAAGGTAACTTTCTACTCTTGCAAACAAATCTAATGTCCGGCTTGAAACAAGCTTCAGCAAATATGTCAGGGCCTCCTGGGATTACCCTGTTACCCAAGGATGGGTTACTATGGAAAGACAACAAGATCTTTGTACCAGAAGATGTCAGAGTAACAGTATTAAATCTGTGCCATGATCATCCCCTGGCCGGCCACTTCGGAATGCATAAAACCCAGGAACTAATTCAACGCACATTTTGGTGGCCGGATCTTGAAAGGAACTGCAGGGAGTATGTAAATTCATGTGCCACCTGTACCCGTAGTAAGACCGCTAGAAGCAAGGCCTGGGGTCTTCTCAGACCCTTACCAGTTCCTGATCGACCCTGGCAAAGGATTGCTATGGACTTCATAGTGGAACTTCCCCCGTCAGAAGGTTGCTCAGCCATTTTTGTAGTGGTCGACCGTCTATCTAAAATGGCCCACTTCGTGCCACTGAAGAGCACGCCATCTGCCATGGAAACTGCCCAGGTCTTCATAAAAGAGATAGTAAGGTTACATGGGGTTCCAACAGACATTGTTTCAGACAGAGGGGTGCAGTTCACCTCTCGCTTCTGGAAGGCTTTGTGCAAGGTCCTGAAGATCGAGCTGTCCATGTCCTCTGCCTATCACCCTCAGACCAATGGGCAAACCGAGAGGACGAACCAAACGCTCGAGCAATATCTCCGATGCTTTACCACCTTTGTTCAAGATGACTGGGTAACACTACTACCCCTGGCGGAGTTTGCCTTTAATAATGCCAGTCACTCGGCTACAGGTCAGTCTCCGTTTTTCTCCAACTATGGGTTCCACCCGACCTTCCTACCTGATCTCATTTCTGATTCAACAGTCCCAGCAGTCCAGAGTACCGTTGATTTCCTGACCCGTAACAACAAAATATTACAGGAAGCCTTGACCAAGGCGCAGGCAACCAATAAAAGGATGTTTGACAGAAAGAGGAGAGGGGAGTTATGCCTTCAACAAGGCGATCAAGTATGGCTGTCTACCGCCAACCTTAGGATGACCTGCCCCGCAAGGAAACTGGCACCCAAGTTCATCGGCCCCTTCCCAGTAAAACGGAGATTAAATGAAGTCTCCTATGAACTTTCTTTACCAGATTCATTGAAGGTTCACCCAGTGTTTCACGTGTCACTGCTGAAACCTACAGTGCCGGATCCCTTCCCAAACAGGGGATCAGGACCGCCTGAACCTGTAATGGTTGACGGGGATGAGGAGTTTGAGGTGGAGGCCGTCTTGGACTGTAGAAGAAGGGGGAACCAACTTCAATTCCTGATTAAGTGGAAGGGGTATGGTCTGGAGGAGAACTCCTGGGAACCCCAACGGAACATTCATGCCCGAGAGTTAATCCAGGCATTTTTTCGCAGTCACCCCCAGAAAAGAGCTCTCTTGGGCACCCGGAGGTTGCCCTCAAGGGGGGGGCACTGTCAGGGACATACTGGGCTTGAACCTGGGACCTCGTCTGTGTCTGGCATTGACTCTTCCCACTGAGCTATCTGGGATGCTGGACAGCTCCCTGCCTGATCTGCTGGATAACCTATCTAATGGATTAGACTACTCTGCTTGGTGTCTTGATTGATGTTGAACCCTGAACCCCTTGCTCCTCCCATGAACTTCCTATAAAAGACGTTCCAGAGATGTTGCCCCTTGCGGTTTGATCTGCTTCTGTTCCTGACTCTGTGCCTGTATCGTGTTCCTGTGTATGACCTGGCTTCCTGACCTCCCTCCTATCTCCAGTCCTGACTCTGGCTTGTTTGACCCTGCTAAGTTACCTGTCTGATCATCTGTTGCCAAGACCCAGCCTGGACTCTGACTACTCTCTGCCTGCCGTTTATGCTGTTTACCCTGATGTGAAAGACCTGGCTTGTCTGACTGCGCTGCTCTGCATACCTACACCTGCATCCGCGGTCCTGCACACCTGCACCTGCTGACCTGCATCCGCTGCTCTGCATACCTGCACCTGCTGACCTGCATCCGCTGCTCTGCATACCTGCACCTGCTGACCTGCATCCGCTGCTCTGCATACCTGCACCTGCTGACCTGCATCCGCTGCTCCCAGTTCCAGCTGTTCCAGCTTTCGCTTGGCTTTACTACACCCAGCCAAGAGGACCAAGCAGGCACCCTTACCTCACCGCGCTCTTACCACCACTGTCCCCACTCCAGTGGTCTCCGAGCCGGGGTTGTACGGGAGGTCTCCCTCTGCACGTCAGGCTCACACCAAAGGTACGTGACAATATCACTGGTACCTATTTTCTCAGTACTCCTATTGCTGTCTGATGCTGACATTTAATGGTTTAATGGTATGTGTAACGGCACCCAAAATATGAAAGGGGTTAACGCCGTTTAAGACCTTCCCTCTCCTGGACACACATTCGCTACCGATCCTCCACAGTCAGGCGACCACTTCCCATAGGAATAATCCTTCCAGAAGAACGAGACAACGCTCTGTATCTTTCCAAAAAGACTGACCCTTTATTGCAAAAGTACTACAACTCTTATACACACAGAGAGAAGCTTCTGACCCTCCTCCCATCATACACCTCTGACCAGACCCAATTTACATTTCAGTTTACATGGTTATGCATGACCTTTTGTGTTTAGCTTTTGTCTCCCAATCCACATTATCAAAAGACTTCACAGAATGAAAGGATCTGTAGCATATTTGAGGTTCATTAACATTACACAAGCAGACAGGTGACACCTCAGCATCTCTTCAATTAACCTGTCTGTCTGCTAGTTCCACAACCTATAATTACAGGCTTAACTCCCACAAGCCACAATAGACAATAGAATGTAATCACACACCATCACAACAAGTACATAAACAGCCCACACACAGTATATACCCAATCTATACAATCTTTATACAGCATTGAATCTGATCAGCACAGATCATACTGGGGTTCTCATTCACCCTGTGCCCCAAGTGAGACACAGGGTGGTTTACACATAAGAGGCATTGGGGAAGCTGAAGCAAGGGTATCTCATACTTTCTAAGAGCTTCTGGGTTCCCCGGGCCTTCCCGTTACATCTCTCCCCTTTCGGCAGGAGACTAACACAGGAGGAGACCCCAGACGGGTTGACTCCGAAGGTAGTCCATAGTTCCATTCCCCTAATGCCGGTATCCACACAGTACTCCAAATTAATTGCTCCAAACAGAGCATTACTTCCCCGGCCAACCTCTGCCTCTCTCAGAGAACATACCCGCCGCTGGGGAGAGGCCTGGACTGGCCCTTCTCCCTGGGGTCCTTTCAGCTGCGGGAGAGAAGACAGGGTGACTGGGCTCAGTCCGTCATGCTGCTGGGGATCTGGGCCGACTGCCCAGCATCCCTGGAGTATACAAGTGGAGACTGAAGTCCCAGATGCACTTGTGGTAGGTGAAAATCCCCCAGTGCTTGCAAAGCAAGGCTGACATCCTCCTGTCTCAGTGTCACACCATTTTCTGGGGTTGTGTCAGTGAAGACCGAAGTCCCATCCAGTCCCACAGGAACTCCCTCTTCTGTTAGTTGAGAGCAGAGGCCCGTGGCACTCTGCTCTGTTGCCAGTAGAGATGGCCTTGCGGTTCGCCCCGCGGTCAGTTCGCGGCGAACTTTGCGCATTCGCGGTTCGCGAAACCGGCGGACATATGTCGCTATTCGCGGCCGGTTCCCGGCCGCCATATTCTTTTACATTGTGGAACTTTGACCTATGACACATCCATCATGTGGTACAGGACAGCCAATTGAGACATTTCAGCAGATGGACATACCCCCTACCTTATAAATAGACCTGATCTGGCTGCCATTTTACATTCTGTTATTTGTCAGCGTAGGGACAGGTTGCTGTGTGGAGCAGGGACAGACTGTAATCCTAGCTATTAGGTCCACAAAAGTCCTTTTAAGGACTGGTATAGGTGTACTATTTTGTGTGCAGTAAATAGGGGTGTACTACACGCATAAAATACTCTAGGAAGAATACTATAGTGCATTTCTACTGTGCAGCTTCTGAGCGGTTCTGCAGCTGTCTTTAGTCAGTGTAGGAAGGTTGCTGTGTGTGTACTAGCAGGGACAGACTCTACTAAAACAAGGACTGGTATAGGTGTACAGTCCACAAAAGTCCTTTTAAGGACTGGTATAGGTGTACTATTTTGTGTGCAGTAAATAGGGGTGTACTACACGCATAAAATACTCTAGGAAGAATAGTATAGTGCATTTCTACTGTGCAGCTTCTGAGCGGTTCTGCAGCTCTATTCTCGGTTTAGGTAGAAGTTGCCGCTGTGTGTCGCAGGCACAGACCAGCGACTAAAATCGCTAACCAATAAAGCTCCACAAAAGTTCATTTTAAGGACTGGTATAGGTGTACTATTTGGTGTGCAGTATATAGGGGTCTAATACACGCATAAAAAACTTTCAAACATACTATATAATATATACTATAAACTATACTATATAATATATAGTGCATTTCAACTGTGCAGCATTTCTACTGTGCAGCTTCTGAGCGGTTCTGCTGCAGCTCTTTTCTCGGTTTAGGTAGAAGTTGCTGCTGTGTGTCGCAGGCACAGACTAGCGACTAAAATCGCTAACCAATAAAGCTCCAGAAAAGTTCTTTTAAGGACTGGTATAGGTGTACTATTTTGTGTGCAGTAAATAGGGGTGTACTACACGCATAAAATACTTTCACATATAGGAAGAGTAGTATAGTGCATTTCTACTGTGCAGCTTCTGAGCGGTTCTGCAGCTCTTTTCATCGGTTTAGGTAGAAGTTGCTGCTGTGTGTCGCAGGCACAGACTAGCGACTAAAATCGCTAACCAATAAAGCTCCACAAAAGTTCATTTAAGGACTGGTATAGGTGTATTATTTGATGTGCAGTATATAGGGGTCTAATACACGCATAAAAAAACTTTCAAACATACTATATAATATATACTATATACTATACTATATAATATATAGTGCATTTCAACTGTGCAGCATTTCTACTGTGCAGCTTCTGAGCAGTTCTGCTGCAGCCCTTTTCTCGGTTTAGGTAGAAGTTGCTGCTGTGTGTCGCAGGCACAGACTAGCGACTAAAATCGCTAACCAATAAAGCTCCACAAAAGTTCATTTAAGGACTGGTATAGGTGTATTATTTGGTGTGCAGTATATAGGGGTCTAATACACGCATAAAAAACTTTCACATATAGGAAGAATAGTATAGTGCATTTCTACTGTGCAGCTTCTGAGCGGTTCTGCAGCTCTTTTCTCGGTTTAGGTAGAAGTTGCTGCTGTGTGTCGCAGGCACAGACTAGCGACTAAAATCGCTAACCAATAAAGCTCCAGAAAAGTTATTTTAAGGACTGGTATAGGTGTACTATTTTGTGTGCAGTAAATAGGGGTGTACTACACGCATAAAATACTTTCACATATAGGAAGAATAGTATAGTGCATTTCTACTGTGCAGCTTCTGAGCGGTTCTGCAGCTCTTTTCTCGGTTTAGGTAGAAGTTGCTGCTGTGTGTCGCAGGCACAGACTTGCGACTAAAACCGCTAACCAATAAAGCTCCACAAAAGTTAATTTAAGGACTGGTATAGGTGTATTATTTGGTGTGCAGTATATAGGGGTCTAATACACGCATAAAAAACTTTCAAACATACTATATAATATATACTATATACTATACTATATAATATATAGTGCATTTCAACTGTGCAGCATTTCTACTGTGCAGCTTCTGAGCGGTTCTGCTGCAGCTCTTTTCTCGGGTTTAGGGAGAAGTTGCTGCTGTGTGTCGCAGGCACAGACTAGCGACTAAAATCGCTAACCAATAAAGCTCCACAAAAGTTCTTTTAAGGACTGGTATAGGTGTACTATTTTGTGTGCAGTAAATAGGGGTGTACTACACGCATAAAATACTTTCACATATAGGAAGATCAGTATAGTGCATTTCTACTGTGCAGCATTGTGACTGCTGAGAGGTTCTGCAGCGATACTACAAAGAGTGACAAACGCAATTAGAAAAAAGTATTATAACTGCTGTGATAGACCAGTGGCCCCCGAAAACGACAGTTTGAAGCGGGGTGTTATATACCTTCTTCCACATATACTGCCCTTCTCTACAGCCATTTGTCACAGGGTCATTTGAAAAGATGACAGGCAGAGGAAGAGGCAGGCCCTTCCGCAGGGGTGGTAGGGGTAGGGCAGGAGCACCAGGCCGGAGCCAAAGTGGGAAGTTGCAGAAGGTGCGTTCGATTACTTCAAAGGACGCACCAGACTTGGTTGAGTGGCTCACTCAGCCTTACTCTTCTGCACCCTCCTCATCCTCTCTATCTGCACCCTCTTTACTCTCTGCTGTGTGCACCCCCAAAGACACTACCACCAACACCACTGCCACCATATACCCTCCACTTGAGTCACAGGAATTATTTTCCGATCCATCACAAGACTTCTCCGATGCGCAGGCATTCTTGACATTGGATCAGGAAGAGGAGGTAGCAACAACCGCCACTCAGCAGTCTGACGACAGTACCCAGATCAGCCCAAGGATGTTGGTCCCCGCTGTTGCTGCCTACTCCGAGATCTCTAATGTTAGTGGTGGGGAAGGTGACGTAGATGATGATGTGTCTATGGACGTCACGTGGGTGCCCACAAGAGAGGACCAGGAGGGGAGTTCAGAGGGAGAGATGGATCAGCAGATAGGGAGGAGAGGCAGGCGGAACTTACATTGCACAGGAGGGACAAACCAGACTGCTAATGTATCAGGACTCAGAGCGAGCCATCAACCATGTACGGTCACATCTGGCGCTCCCAGGACGCCGGCACATGGCTCCGCAGTGTGGGCTTTTTTTAACGTGTCCGCTGCTGACAATAGTGTTGCCATCTGCAGCCTTTGCAGTCAACGCATAAGTCGCGGTAAGCCCAACACTCACCTAGGGACGACCGCCTTAAGAAGGCACATGAACTCCCATCACCGAGCCCAGTGGGAGCAACGCCGTCAGAACCCACAAAGCCAAACTCCAGGCTCTCACCGTCCAGCCTCTTCTACTACTTCTCCTCTCTCTTCACAGTTGTCCTCCACTCCACCTTCCATCATCCCGTCCCCAAATTTATCTGGAAAAAGGCAGGCTTCCGTGGGCCAAATGTTCGAGTGTAAAAGAATGATGACGCCGGATAACCCTCTTGCCCAACGGTTGACCGCTGGCTTGTCAGAACTCCTAGCCCGCCAACTACTGCCATATAAACTGGTGGACTCGGAGGCCTTTCGAAAATTTGTGGCTATTGGAACACCACAATGGAGGGTCCCAGGAAGGAAATATTTCTCCCAGAAGGGCATCCCAGAGCTATATGGCCATGTTCAGCGGCAAGTGAATGTATCTCTGGCACAGTGTCGGTGCCAAGATACATCTGACCACAGACACGTGGTCTAGCAAACACGGGCAGGGAAGGTATATTACTTTTACTGCCCACTGGGTGAACCTTCTGACGGCCGTCAAGCATGTAACCCGTGGCACCCATGTAGATTTGGTTTTACCACCACGGATTGCATGCAGGCCTGCCTCTTCTTCTCCTCCTCCTCCTACTCCATCCTCCCTCTCCTCCTCGGCTGACTCCTCCTCTTCCGCTGCTACCGTCTCTTCCGCTGCACCGCCCAAGATCCCCAGAACCTATTCGACATGCCAGGTGAGACGTTGCCATGCTGTGCTGCGTCTGTTGTGCCTGGAAGCCAAGAGCCACACTGGCCCTGCACTCCTTTCAGCTTTGCGGTCACAGGCAGATCAGTGGCTAACACCGCTCAATTTGACAGTTGGTAAAGTGGTGTGCGACAACGGCGCCAATCTGCTGAGCGCGTTACAACAGGGCAAAATTACACACGTGCCATGCATGGCACACGTCTTGGTCGTGCAGCGATTCGTTGTCAAATACCCTAGGGTCCAGGACGTCTTGCGGCAGGCAAGGAAAATCTCTGCCCATTTCAGAAGATCTTACACGGCCATGGCTCGCCTTGCTGACATACAGCAGCGACACAATCTGCCGGTCAGAAGTCTTATTTGTGACTGCCCGACGCGATGGAACTCAACCTTGTATATGCTTGATAGGCTTTTCCAGCAGAAACGTGCAGTTAACGACTACCTGTACGAACTCTGAGCCAGAACAGGTTCTGGGGATCTTGTTTTTTTTCACCGCGTCAGTGGCTGCTCATGCGCAACGCATGCAGACTTTTGCGGCCATTTGATGAGATCACCAAACTGGTCAGTCGCAGCCATGGCACCATCAGTGACATCGTACCTTATACCTTCTTTATGGAGCGTGCATTGCGTCGTGTCATTGATTAAGCCGTCGAGGAGCAGGAGCAGGAAGATGAGGAAGTCGCAATGCTGGATGAATTCCCAGGGGGGCTACTCTATCTGAGCCAAGTCAACAACAGGAGTCTGAAGAGGAGTCAGAGGAGGATGGTGCCGGGGCGGATGAGGAGGAGCAACAAGAGCATGCTTTAAACCTTTCTGGGATCCCTGCTGTTGTTGTTCGTGGATAGGGGGAGGAGATCGAGGACGACATTATCCTGGATGATGACGAGCAGGAGCCAGGCCACCACACTGCTTCCAGTTTAGTGCAAATGGGGGCCTTCATACTCCAGTGTCTTAAGAGGGACCCCCGTATAAAAACCATAAAGGGCAAGGACCATTACTGGGTGGCAACGTACTTGGACCCCCGGTACAAACAAAAAATGGCAGAAATGTTACCACCATCACAGAGGGCTGTCAGAATGCAGCACTTCCAGGCCTTGCTTCGAGAAATGTTGCATTCTGCTTTTGCATGCGCTGGCAGAGGAATTTCCACTCCCAGAGGAACAGTTGTGGATACCAATCCAACAGCGCCTGCAAGAAGAGGGCGGTTTGAAGATGTCTTGGTGACTTCTGATATGAGATCATTCTTTTAGCCGACCCATCGACAGGTCTCATCCGGATCCAGCATCAGGGAACGCCTAGACCGACAGGTGTCCGACTACATCGGATTAACGGCCGATGTGGACGCTCTGAGAAGTGATGAACCCCTGGACTACTGGGTGGGCAGGCTTGACCTCTGGCCAGAGCTTGCACAATTTGCAATGGAACTGTTGGCTTGCCCCTCGTGTCCTGTCCGAAAGGACGTTCAGCGCAGCAGGGGGGATCGTGACCGATAAGCGCACTCGCCTAGCTCACGACAGTGTTGGCTACCTCACATTTATAAAAATGAATGAGGCATGGATCTCTGAGGAATTCAACACATGTGACCAGTAGACCATGTTTCATTCAAATTCCTCATGACAGGCCACAAATATCCACCACCACCTATAACAATTATTCATGGTCCCTGTCTTCTTGGGTAAATTCAGCGGCATAAAGGGCCTTTTATGTCCGTTGAATGCCTAATTTTTGGGGCCTGTAGTGCCCGAAACGTATTTATCCTGTGAATGCCTAATGTACCTCCAGCCACAGAATACAAAGTTCTTTGCTGTCAGATGAATGCCTGTTGCCTAATTTTTGGGGCCTGTACTGGCCGACACTTACTTCTTTATCCAGGCTGTGAATGCCTAATTTTTCAGACTGGAATTGAAAATCAATTCCGCTAAATTGTGGAACGGATGCGGACCCATTTTACAGACGTGTGAATGGACCCTATATGTATTTGACATGTATTTACCGGCTGCTGTCAGTTCTGGCTGATTTAGGCTGAGCTATTACAATAAAACCGAGCAATATTACAAAAAACGAAATAAACGTTATGACTGTATGAACGATTTATATAACTTATAAAAAAAAAACACATTTATGGCAACTTTTCCGATAGCAGGATCATCTCCTGCACCCCCTTCATAGCCTGGCCTTGCGTCTCTTCCATGGCCTTCATGCGCTCCTGAATTGACAAAAATTTTCAGATAAGAAAAGAATGCTTGTCGTTGTCGATCACAAAGTTGCTTAATACTTCTGTTATGTCATTGTCCATGTTGTGGGACTATGTGTGCACAGCTAGTAATTATTTTGTGGCTGCATATATGACCTGGAGGTTTTTAATGATCGCCTCCCATTGAAATGAATGGGGCCCGCCGCGAACCCGCGGTTCGCGAACATTTACCCGCGTTCGCACGATCGCGTTCGCGAACTGTCCCGGGAGATGTTCATCCATCCCTAGTTGCCAGCTCTTCTGCTGGGTTGCTGTGAGTGGAGACCGCAGTCCCATCCACCGATATCAGCTCAAGTGGCAGTTGTGTGCAGCGGCCAGTAGCATTCTGCCCTGCTGCCAGTGATTCAGCTTGGGGTAAAAGCTTTACCACCTCAGCTTGTTGCTGGAGAGAGGGGCCAACTGCCCCGGCTCCCTGAAACTCCACAGTTTCCGGTGCTGGGCAGAGGTTGGTACCACTCTGCCCTGTTGCCAGCACTTTTGCTGGGGACTCCACACCATCTGCTCTGGCTAAATGTTGGGGAGGGAAAAGGGCTGCTTCTCCCCCCTGCATCTCTGAAATCCACTGGGAAAGAGGAACCATCACCTTCTCACCTCAGGCCTCCAAAACTGCCATGGATGTAGAGCAGGGGTCTGCAGTACTCTGTCCTGCTGCCAGTACTTGGGCAGGCGATGCATAATCCCTAACATCCTCTGAACAGTCCCTTAAGTCCATACCTTCTGTAATCTGTGGCTGGGGAGATGAGCCAACTGCCCTAGCTCCCAGGAACTCCATATCATCCACTTCGGCTTTAGGGGTGGCAATCTTCAGATTTTCCACTGCTGATTCTTCAGCCAGGATTTCAGAGTTGTCCACTGGTATTTCCTGATAGTCCCAGGCAACGGTAGCACCACCCTGCTGCTGAGCAGATTCTCGCAGCTGTCTGTAGGCGATCTCCGATTGCCGTATTTCCGCCATTCTCTGCTCATGTTGCCGCTCTAGTTCTTTCTTTTGTCGTTATCGTTCTCTCTCTTGTCGCTGTCGTTCTCTCTCGTCGCGCATCCTGCAGCTGGATGTCTTTAATGGCATTCTGTATGGCGGTGTCTGATGGGTTAGCACCATAAAATGGCAAGCGCTGTCAAACTCGTTGCTGAAACAAATCTTCAATTGACCGGGGTCCTGCATCACCATCCTTCTGGTCCATCTCGGCTAGCTCCCTGATCAAGGTGGCCTTGTTCTTTGTCCCACTGGTCCCTCCATGGCTCTCAAGTAGGTCTTTCAGCATGGCTTTCCTGCAGGCTGCATAGCTGGTCGTTCACTGTGGTGGTTTGGAGTG
Organism: Rana muscosa; assembly: GCA_029206835.1. Lineage (NCBI taxonomy): Eukaryota > Metazoa > Chordata > Amphibia > Anura > Ranidae > Rana > Rana muscosa. Next base: position 601,696,146 of record CM055118.1, on the reverse strand, counting down.
TCCCAGGAACTGGAGGGAAAATCCCACTGCTGCCAACCAATGTAACGACTGCCCAAATATGAAAGGGTTAAACGCCGTTTAAAGATATTCCCTCTCCTGGACACAAATTCACTGTCGATCCTCCACAGTCAGACGACCACTTCCCATAGGAATTAATCCTTCCAAAAGAACGAGACGCACTCTGTATCTTTCCAAAATGAACTGACTTTATTATTGCAAAACATTACAACTTTTATATCCACAGAGAGAAGCTTCTGACCCTCCTCTCATCATACACCTATGACCAGACCCAATTTACATTTCAGTTTACATGGTTATGCATGACCTTTTCTGTTTAGCTTTTATCTCCCAATCCACATTATCAAAAGACTTCACAGAATGAAAGGATCTGTAGCATATTTGAGGTTCATTAACATTACACAAGCAGACAGGTGACACCTCAGCATCTCTTCAATTAACCTGTCTGTCTGCTAGTTCCACAACCTATAATTACAGGCTTAACTCCCACAAGCCACAATAGACAATAGAATGTAATCACACACCATCACAGCAAGTATTACATAAACAGCCCACACACAGTATATACCCAATCTATACAATCTATATACAGCATTGAATCTGATCAGCACAGATCATACTGGGGTTCTCATTCACCCTGTGCCCCAAGTGAGACACAGGGTGGTTTACACATAAGAGGCATTAGGGAAGCTGAAGCAAGGGTATCTCATACTTTCTAAGAGCTTCTGGGTTCCCCGGGCCTTCCCGTTACAGTATGTGTCTGTAGAAAAAGACCAAATGAGCAAACATACAACAAGGTTTTCTTGTAATCTTTCCTCAGTTTTGCCATTTTGCTGTAAAGATTTGAAGCTACACATTGTTAGTCCACCAAATGAGGTTGACAATGCCCAATTCAGATTTTAAGAACATCTGGAGTAATTGACTGGCAAGAAGGCTGATTGTCTTAATGGAAAAAGGTACAGTAAATGCTAATTATTTTAGTAAATATAAACAGCTAAATACTCTTTCTCATCAGCAGAATATAGCAGTCTTGTGACATCTATCAGTGTCTGGTTAAAGCTTGTAGGAGGGGTTTTCATTCTCCTCTGACTGTCCTATGAGGCTCCAGGACCCCTGACCCTCTGTCTGGACAGTGCTGATTGGCCCTGTGCTGATCAGATGCACCCACCCCCCCCCCAAAAAAAAACTCTCTAGAAATAGACACCAACCTGAGCATGTGCAGTGGGACCCCAATGCTCTGTTTTATCAGCAGATGGATTGGGGACTGTGGAGGAAGGGGAGGATCAGATAAGACAGGATCAAACAGCCTTTTTGCACAATGCAGAGGATTAACCTGAGTCCACAGTGAGTATAACAAGCACGCTTTACTGCATATACAGACTGATTTTACTGTTGTGGGTTTAGTAACACCTTAATACAACAAAATATGACACACCAGTTATTCAGTGCAGAGTAAAAAGTGCAGTAGGTCAGAAGTCCTACATTTCAGAAGATATGTAGACAGAAGATATGCTCACAATTTGTGCCTTAGGGCAGTCTTGATGTGGCGTGTTCATTAGGACACAAGAATGTCTTATAATTTAAGCCAGAAATTTGGGCAAAATGTCACGTTCCGTTGAAAAACTGGTTTAGAAAATGCAATTCAGTCTGTAAACAACAGGTTCCTACTTCAAAATCTGAAGTTAAAACTGAAAGGTCTGTTTCACATGGGCTTCAGTTTGTGTAAGAGCAGTGTGAATAGTGAGCATACAAAACATATGCAGAGCTTTCAGCAAGCCTTGTTGAAGCTTTTAAAATACCATGCAGCTCCAGTTTGTAAATGTTGAACACAGATCCTAGTGGGAACTCTGGTTGTCACTTTAAATAAGCTACTAGCAGGCTTCAGAACGATTTGAAGCTTGTTGCATGCCTGCTGAAGCCTACTAGAGGCTTGTTTAAAGTGGCTGCTAGCACTCCCATTAAGATCAGCGTTCAACATTTTTAAAATGATGCTGAATGATACTTTAAAAGCTTCATAAAAGCTTGCTGAAAGCTCTGAAAATGTTTTGTAAAAGCTACAACTTATACACAAACTGAATCCTGTGTGAAACACGCCAAAGAATACTTTATCTTGTGTAGTTCCTCAGTAGGCTACTAGTGTTCGGTAAATTTAGTTTTTGGTCTCCTTGTAACCAAGGAGGGCAGTTATTAATTAGTAATGTCTGTTCTAGGTTCTGTGGGTGCAGACTCAGCTACCGTACTTTCCCCTCCATCCCACTGAGCTCTGGGATATAGTGGATGGAAGAGCTTAGACCCTGGCCTGCATATTCATGCCTCTCCAGCCAATCCCTGGTCAGGAGAGTGAGTGATCAGCAGGGGCTGAGAGGCTTATAAATAGGCTGGGGCCTAGAACAGCTTTCTCTTGTTCCTGGGGGAGATCAGCGGCAACATGCAAGAATCCTTTTTTGGGGACCCAACTCCTGCTTGGTCTGGGAGATCTCTGGCCTAGCCTCCTGAACACATACAGAAATCCCATCTGAGGATCCAGGACACAGGAAATTAAAGGGGTTGTAAACCTTCCAGTTTTTTCACCTTAATGCATCCTATGCATTAAGGTGAAAAAACATCTGATAGTTACAGGCCCCCCAGCCCCCCGGTTTACTTACCTGAGCCCTCGAAAGTCCTGCATCGAGAACACACTGGCTTCTCGGCTCTTCTCGGCCCGGTCTTCTCGGCTCTTCGTTGGATAGATTGATAGCAGCGCAGCCATTGGCTCGCGCTGCTCTCAATCAAATCCAAATGACGCGGACGCCGAGGGCGGGGTTGAGTCTGGCATTCGTGTCTATGGACACAAATGCTGGACTCGGGACGCGCCCGCAAGGTAACCCCCTTGGGAAAGTGCTTCCCCAAAGGGGTTATCTGATGCAGGGAGGAGCCGAGACAGCCATCGAGGGACCCCAGAAGACGTGGATCGGGCCACTCTGTGCAAAGCGAGCTGCACAGTGGAGGTAAGTATTAGACATGTGCATTCGTTTTCGTCCGAATGCATTTTCGTCCGAATTTCAGGTATTTTCGTTATCGTTTTAACAAACGAAAGCACAGAATCCGAAAACCGAAAGATCCGACATAAACAAATGCTTTATTTTCGTTTTCGTTGCTACAACAGTTCGATATAGATAGGAGATTCGACGTGACGCTGACAATAACAATCTGTGTCTATCGAACCTGTGGTCGAATGTGCCTAACCTTAACTCTATTAGTCCAAGATTATGCTACATAGAGAGAAAAGATTCGACATAGAGAGAAAAGATTCAACATTATAGAGAGAAAAGATTCAACATTATAGAGAGAAAAGATTCGACATAGAGAGAAAAGATCGCTGCTGGAATTGGGTGGGGGAAGTAAAATAAAAATAATGATGATGATGAATGTTATTGGCTGATTGTAACCAAAGAGGAGGAGCAGTAAAATAGGTGCCTGTTGAAAGTTCTAAGAAGATTTGAGGGAGCAGATAAACTGTACGACGCCGCAATCGTACATTTCCAGTCAAATACTCTGCCCATAGGCTATAGAAAAATTCTAATGTTGAATTAATTCAGATTTTCAGACGACTGCAATTTCTAACGAAAAACGAAATTAATAAAAACGAATTTCGGGAGTAACTAAATAAATACATTTTTCGGACGAAAACTAAATTCCGAAACGAAATATTTCAGTGTGCACATGTCTAGTAAGTATGACATGTTTGTTATTTAAAAAAAAAAAAAATTACGAACCGTTAGTATCACTTTAAGTACAGAAGCTGATTGATACTGCAGGTAGCAACACAGTATTCAGGGCACAGTAAGTACTAGCCTTTTGGACTTTAGAGACTTTATTTTGCTTTACTTGGGAGCTCTTTTCTCAGTGAATCCAGGACTTTACTCCTGCTGAGGAGTTCCTGTTTGGAATCAGTTTATTCTTCACACCCTAAAGTAGCAGATCAGCTATAGTGTCCTCAACTACAGTTTTTTAGAAGTTTCTTGGAGTATCCCAAAGCTCACCCTCACCCTATCCCAGTTCTTTAAGTAAATAAACTGTAAAAAAACATTTACTGCCTAATTCTTTTTTTATTTTTTTTCTCAAACAAAGGTCTTTATTGAGCAGATGTAATAAAACAGAAAACACATTCACAGAGTTCCAGATAACCATCAATGTAATCAACCAGTGTGACGCAGCACACCCATATACTTTGTATTTGCCATAACACATATGCCCTTCACCAAATTATTGTTACCCCTATTATCATAACATGCCCCCACCCCCACCCTATGCCCCTCATCAGTGTATGTCATCAAGCATTCCACATATCCAATTATTAAAGCCATACACCCGCCCTGAACAGGCTCAAAATATTCGTTCATATACCAAATCCATAGGCGCCAGACCCGGGAAACTCAGCCACGGGTCCCATAGTTTATCATATTTCGTACTAGTCCCTCTACGCTGATACACAAGTTTTTCCAACCAAAGTGTAACCCCCATCTGTGTGATCCACTCCTGCACCGTAGGTGGTCCAGTATCCTTCCAGTGTCTCAAGATCATCAAACGGGCCTGAAATAAGGCCCTGCCAATAGCCTGCTTGGGGATATCCTCCAACTGGAGGCCATCTAGTATCCCCAGCAGGCAGGCTTTAGGATCCAGTGGTATCCGAACCTGGAAAGCTCTATTAAGAGTGTCGATGACCCGTGCCCAATATAAGTGGAGCTTCGGGCATCTCCATAACAAGTGGATAAGATCACCGTGATCCCTGCAGCACCTGGTACAGGACGGATCAGTAGTCACCCCCATGCGGGCTAATCTAGCCGGTGTGTAGTGGACCCTCAGAAGGATGTAAAGTTGAGATAGTCTGTGAGCCACGTTCAGGGAGCATGAGGGGACCGCTTGCAAAGCCTCCTCCCACTGCTCTTCCTCAAACGCGCCCACGTCATGTTCCCACAGGGACACTGCCTTCAGAGGAGCGCCCTGAAGAAAGAGATTAAGCAACCTGGCATAACAACAAGAAATAAATCCCTTATATGTAGTTACTTCAAACAGGTAGTTGAAAACCGGCGCCGAGTCCAAGGACCAAACATCCGTTTCCCTCTGCGCGTCAACTGCATGTTTAAGCTGGAGATAGTAAAATTGCATAGAAGCCGGTAGCCGAAAATCCGTACTGAGCTCCTGAAAAGACCTTAATCTGCCATCTCTAAATATATGAGTCATATGCGACACCCCATACTGCGTCCACCTCAGACCATACGGCAATTTGGCTATTTCCCTGTAGTATTGGTTGTCCCATATAGGGCTGTAAATAGTAAATCCAGTCACTCCCTGAAGCATCCTGACTTTATTCCAAATCTTTTGCATGAGTACATACGTGGGGAAGAGCTTATTAGATTTAGTGTACCTCAGGGCCTCCAGACCATCCGCCACCCCCCCCAGTCGTGAAGCCGAGCAGCTGGACCAAAGAGTCCAGCAAATTCAGCGCCAAGTCCAGTCGAGGGGGATACAACTCGTGCTATATGCTGCATTTGGGAAGCTAAGTAGTACAGCCAGGGATTGGGCAATGCCAATCCCCCGGTGTCCTTAGATCGCTGTAGTTGTTCAAGTTTAACCCTAGGGGGCTTGGAGAGCCATATAAGTGATCGAAAGATCGAGTTAATAATTCTAAACTTTTTCAGGGGAATAACCATGGGAGAATTGTGGAGCACATACAGCAGCTGCGGCATAAGGATCATTTTTATCAAGTTCACCCTCCGCACCAGGGACAACCTCAGCTTACTCCACACCTTGACCCGATCCCGGCAGCGGTTAATCAGAGGGGTGAGATTGAGGTTGACATATTCCAGCAAACATGCGGTAACCTGGATGCCCAAATATTTAAAGGACGTGGCTACAGGGATGCCCTGCTTGGTCGGAGAGAGTGCTGAAGGCTCACGGTCCAACAACAGGAGAGAGGACTTGGTCCAATTAATAACTAACCCCGAGTATATACCAAATTGCCGCACTATAATCATGGCCTCAGTCAGTGAAGTGGAAGTATCCCCAAGGAGCAGCATAGTGTCATCAGCATATAGCATGATCTTCTCCTGAAGATCTCCATACCGAAATCCCTGCACCGAGGGACAATCCCTGATCATGGCAGCCAGAGGCTCAATAGCCAGGGCAAAAAGGAGAGGGGAGAGGGGGCAGCCCTGCCGTGTGCCTCTATGTAAGTTAAACGTATGTGAAATCCTCCCTCCCTCCCGTATAGCCGCTACTGGTGAAGAGTACAGCAGCTGCACCCACTGGATGAACTCAGTTCCAAACCCAAACTTCTTCATTACCGCCCACAGATAGTCCCATTCGACGCTGTCAAACGCCTTATGGGCATCCAGGGATAGCAATGCGCGATCCCCAACATTGTCCGCCTGCGACTGGATATTCAGGAAAAGCCTTCCCAGATTTATTGCAGTCGACTTTTGGGGCATAAACCCGGACTGGTCCGAGTGAATAATAGTGGATATGGCGCTATTCAGTCTTACTGCCAGGACCCTGGCAAGGATCTTAACATCATTTTGTAAGAGCGAGATGGGCCTGTACGATCCCGGGTCTAAAGGTTCCTTGTCTGGCTTTAGAATCAATACAATGTTAGCTCTAGTCATAGACTGGGGGAGGGTACCGGTCTCCTTTGCAGCATTAAAGACTCTCAGCAGGTGCGGTAACACCTGTTCTCCATATTGTTTGTACACCTCAGCAGGGAGCCCGTCATCTCCCGGAGCTTTCGAGTTGGGGAACATGTTAGTCGCCATCTGCAGCTCACCTAGGGTCAAAGGGGCATCAAGTGCTTCCCTAGCGGAGTCCGTCAGGGTGGGCAGGAGGACATGGTCCAAGTATTCATCTAAAGACTGTAACGAGTATGTGCGCTTAGATTCATACAGGGAGGAGTAGAAACTAACAAGTTCTGTCAAAATTTGGTCTGGGGAGTTAGTCACCTCACCAGAAGAAACGCGCAGTGCTCCAATCGAAGGGGACAGCTGCTGGGAATGGGCGATAGTCGCTAACATGCGGCCTGTGTGCTCTCCCTCCTCATAGAAAGCCGCCTTCTGAAAAAAACGCTTCCTCTCCGCACCTGAGGTCGTGACCCGGCGCAGAGCGTCCTGCGCCGAAAGCCACGCCTCCCTGTTCGGTTCAGACGGGTCTGTGACAAAAGTATCCTATAGCTTCTTAGCCAACAGTTCCATTCCCTCCCTCTGAGCATGTGTCTTCCTCTTAATGGCCTGGATTTCTGTAATAAATAGACCCCTCAGGACAGCTTTAAAGGCCTCCCAATCCATAGCTACATTCCCTGAGGCCTCATGGATGCACCAAAAATCTAGAATGCGGGATTCTATGTGTTCATGGGAAGAAAAGAGATTTAACCAAAATGCGTTCATCTTCCACGGAGCCTTGGCCACCGCGGAAGGGGGACGCACCTCTAGAGACACAATCAGTGGAGAGTGATCCGATACACTTCTGGGAGCGTACACCATCCCCGAAATGTAGCGTTCAGCAGCATGAGAGCATATACATAGATCAATCCTGGACAAAGATGAATAGCTCTTTGAAAAACATGAAAATTGCTTCACACCCGGGTTCCTCGCCCTCCAGGGGTCCTTCCACCCCACCTCCTCTATAAATTTCCTGAGGGCAGTGCGATTCGTCCCCCTCCCTCCTCCCCCCGGGGGATGTTTGTCTCACAAGGGGTCCGTGAAACAGTTGAAATCCCCGAAGGCGTACAAAGGCACCTCCGGGAACCGCACCTGAAACTCCGCCAAAGCTCTCAATACCTGGTTATTGTACGGGGGGGGGGGGTATATATACAAAAGTAAGAATACATTTAAGGGTGAACAACCTGCACAAAAGAAAAACATATCTACCATCAGCATCAACCGCAGAGCCAAGCTCCTCAAAATCTATGGAGCTATGTATCAAAACACTCACACCCCTGGAGTAGGAAGTGTGAGTGGAGTGATACGCTCTGCCCACCCACCGATAGTTCAGGCATGACTTAGAATCAGCAGTAAGATGCGTCTCTTGTAAGGCACAAATAGCAGGGAGGCGTTTCCTCATCAGGGAGGACACCATAGTACGTTTCAGAGGGTCTTGTAGCCCCCTAATGTTCCATGACAGCACTGTAACCGTTTCCATCAGGGGGAATCAAACATGTTACCGTCAAGGGGAAGACCCTCTCCGCCCCACCCACCCCCCTTCCACCCCTTAGTAGGGGATGCGATGTCAGGTTGGGGAGACATCAGGAGCAGCATAAACCGCTGGGTAGCCAAAAGAACTGAAACTCTAGAAGTCTGGAAGTAGAAATTGTCTGCTCTGGAACAAGTTTTCTTATTGCAACAACAACCTGAAGCGCACAACAGTGCGGCAACTTATGGGCCCCATCCGTTGCAGGCCAACTGTCCTTTCGGGTAAAGGGACCATCTGCACGTGGACCTCTAGGAAGTTCAGGTTCTGGGGTGCCAACGGGCATTCCCGATTTGCATGGGACAACGGGTCCCGTGAACTGTCTATAGACGCAGCCAACATGGCCGCCCATTTACAGGCAAACTGTGGTACAAGTGTTGCCAGTAATAAACACATTTCCGAACTCGCATTAAGTGAAAGTAATCATTGTACGTTTCCGGCACCATCCTCAGCAATGGGAAAGGCAAGGCGGTATCAACAAGACTTGTCAGGCGCGTCAATCTTCTTCATCGGGGGGTCTTTGGTGAAATGCTCCCGCGTTGGCCTCCAGCCAGTCCGAGGCATCAGCAGGGTTTTCAAAAAAGTGTGCTTGTCCCCTCAAGATGACTCTGAGTCTCGCTGGATAAAGCATAGCATAGGGTGCCTGCAGCTTCTGCAAGCGTTTTTTGATTTCGGTGAAGCGCGTACGGCTCTTCTGAACTGCAGCAGAAAAGTCAGGGTAGAAGGAGACCCGCGTGCCATTAAATTGAATGTTCCTCTTCTCCCTAGCCAGCCGCAATATGATTTCTCTGTCTCTGTAGTTTAGCAGTCTGGCCAGCATCGGGCGAGGATGGTTGCCCGGCGGGAGAGGTCTGGTAGGCACTCTGTGGGCCCTCTCAACCGCATATAAATGGGTAAAAGCCTCCTTACCGAACACATCTGCCATCCACTGTTCCACGAATTGTGTGGGATCCCGACCCTCCACCTTCTCCGGCAACCCCACTATGCGCACATTGTTGCGCCTGAGGCGGTTCTCGAAATCTTCCGCCCTCATATCAGTAGCCCTGGCTAGGCGTGCAGTGGATTGGGTATCTCTGGTCAGTGTGGGGAGTTTGTCCTCAATATCACTAATCCTGCTCTCTGCTGCAGTGGTTCTTTCTCTGATTTTTTGAATGTCCTGTCTGATCAAGCATACACCCTCCTCAAGGTTCCCAAAGCGGACTTGCAGGCTATTCACAGAGGCTGTGCATTTATTAACAGCTTTTAGTAAAGCAGCCATTGTAGGTTGTTCTCCCCCCTCATCATCAGGGTCTTCAGTTTCCTCCTGCAAGTGAGGGCCTCCCTCAGCCTGAGCCATCATGGCGCCCGCTCCCAGCACTCGCCCCCCCTCCTCCATGTCAGTGTCACTGAGTGCAGCTCCCTCATCCAGGGGCAGCGCTTCTGTACAGTTCAGTTTCCCTGCTAGTTTCTGTGCATAGTACCTCATATCTTTGGGGGGGGTCTCCGGTGAGGTCCTTAGGTGGTTTCAGCTGCTTACTCCCTCCCTCTTTTGCCTTCTCTCCTGCGCGCCCTTTCTGTGCTGATGGCGGAGCGGCGCCATTTTGGAAATCCTGTTTGGAGCTGTCTCCCCTCTGTCCTCGGGTCATCATGCCCTTAAAAAGTACCTGAGTGGCAGCCGGGTGATGAGGGGACTTTCCCAGACACGGATGGCGAAATGCCGGATGTTTTTCGGTGCCGGATACCGGATCAATACAGGATCAAGGTGGGAGCTCTGTGATGAAGCGACTGCTCACATGCCGCGCTGGCCACGCCCCTCACTGCCTAATTCTTGACTGGAGTGACTGTGAACTACTGAGTGCCTGGCTGCCATGCCTATCAGGGAATGGAACCTGGAACCAAACAGCCAGACCAGCCCTGCGCTACACTTGTAGGCCTTGTCAGCTGACATCTCTCAGTCTTTGCAAAAACATTTTGCTTTTTTTTATTTTCCTGGTAAATGGCCGTGTATTTGTTGCAAAGTGAAATTTCACCGCATTCACTAAGCTCTGAGGAAAATTCCTATTCACAGTGCCACTTCCCTTGTAAAGTAAACAGCTAGTTTGTGCTTAGTAAATTAACACTGATGGGTTTGGGAAGTGCTAGAGCCCTTGAGGGGAGAACATGTGCATTGGTTTATGATGGAAGACATTAGTTTGGGAGGCCAGTAAACCAATTTAATTTCTACAACAATGTTGGAGAATACTGCACTTTGTAATTCTACAAAAGCTGAAGATAGAAATAGTGCAATTACAAAATTAGCTTTGTAGACTAAGGCCCCATGCACACGGGACGCTGCTAAATGTACGTTCAGAGGCAGTTGGATGCTTTTTTTCAACTGCCCCTGAACTCATTCAATGTTATCCTATGTGACCATGTACACAGTCTCGTTTATTGCCGTTTTTAGGCAGTTGCGCTTAACAGCGTTTCTTTGAAAGCAAAAATATGGGTTCAGACGCAGAAGATTTCCACATTTCAGACGCCAAACGAGGCTAAACACGGTAACCCTCGTTTAGCCGCGTTTCGTTTATAGGTGTTTTTAGTTTTTGCCCATTTAAAAAAAAAAATATATATATATATATATATATATATATATTTTTTTTTTAAACGCTTCTGAACGCAAACGCGGCAAAACGCTGCTAAACGCAGCATGTAAACACGGCAAAACGAACGTTTTAAACGTGGGTTACTATCTGTCAAGTGTAATCATTTAGGAGCAGTTATAAAAACGTCCCGTGTACATGGAGTCAAAGCTGGCCATTGACAGATTGAAATTCATCTAGTTCAGAAGGGACTGGCAGAATTTTGAACAGTGCATGGCCGTCCCTGTTTGATAGACGTTGATCAATAGACTGACTTCTGTTAAATGGACAACCTGGGAAACATGCATGGATGGAGGAATCGGTTCCTTTTTTCATTTTGTTCAGCCCATTGACTGAACCAAAAAAATGAACCGTTTATGGTCAACTTTAGTTTTAAAGGCTTTTTTACTTAATTTATTTAATGTTCAAGATGAAAAAACAAATGAAAATACCCTTTGTTGGTCATGTGTAAAAAAATATGGGCTAATAAAGCGTAACTAAAGGCATGATACTTAACTTATCTCTAGCGGTCCTGGTCCCTCACCAGTGCCAGCATCTTCTCCCTGGGCGCTGGTTCTCTCCATTGGCCAAAGTGGAACGACATAACACCTGCTAGAGATGTGCACAATGGAAAAATTTGTTTAATTTTGTTTTGAATTTGTTTGTTAAGTTTATCATTTTGTTTTGTCATATTCATTATGTTAGAATGATTCATTTTCAGAATTTGTTTTGTATAAATTAGTTTTGTATATTCAGATTCATTTTGTATATTTGTTGTTCCAAATTGATTCATATTTCAGAAGATTGGCTGTATTTGTTTTAACGTGTTCATTTGTTATTTCAGGAGATTACTTATGCACTCTGTTTGGGTTGGATGGAGGTGGATCCATTAGAATCTCTGAATCATATTGTAACGAATGGAATACAATTAATTTTGGGGTCATTTGTTTTTTCATGATTTGGAGTTTTTGATGGATCCACCTCCATCCAACCTTAAAGCAATTACTGTACTTATTACAATATCTCCATGTTTCCATTTCATATGTACAGTAGTGCATGTTTTACTATAAGGAAATGTTCCAGTATCTGCAGTCTCTCCCTCTCTCCCCAGTGACAGCAAGTGGGCATCTTCTCCGGGCACCCACTCTCACTGTTTGTGTCACTGTTTGTGGGGCCACGCCTGCCCGACCACATCATTCATTCACATGTGAATTGGAAACTACAAGTCCCTTTAGTGTCAATGTACTGTAAAAAAGCATAAAAAATGTGCGCTAACCTTAAAAAATATATATAGTGATTATGATTAAACAGTGAACTATTATCTATATAAAAATAATAATAATCTTAAAAGAAATAATAAATTGATAGGTGCTGCAAATAAAAATAGCTGGAATAACCGCTAAATAAATATGTGCAAAAAGTAGAATATAAATGCGCAACCTTATGTAGCGGGCTCACCCCTCTCACCCCTTCTTCTTTTTTTTTCTTTTTTATTCTTTTTATTGAATTTTTTTGACATACAACACATACACTGCTTGGTACAACACCAAACTAAACAGTCAGCCAACATGGCCGATAAGTCTAACAATATTAACACTGCCATCCAACCGACAGCTACAACCAATAAAACCACCCCCCTCCCCGTACTCAGTTCCCTTCCCTCCAACAAGAATTATATTTGTGGGATGCATACCATACCACTACTCCAATCACCCAAAATAATTGTCATGTACTCTTCCTCCAGGGTATAATACATGGTGGCTACACAGCGGACCCTCCCATCCCTTTAGCTTAAGCTTAACCCGTCACACTGTTTGATCAGACTCATACCATGCTCTCCATACTTTTTCAAATTTTTTACTGCACCCTCTAGCTCTATATGTGGCTTTGTAGTGCGGGAGCATTGCGTTCACCAATCCTTTCCAAAAGGTTAATTCAGGGGCCCCCATTTTTTTCCACTTTAGTAGAATGGCCTTCTTCCCATAAAACAGAAATATTATAAGTAAGGTTCTGTGTGCCCTTGATGGGACCACCCCGTCTACCAATCCCAGAAGACACACCTCAATAGTTAATGGTACCGGAACCTGCAGTACCTCCGCTATACAGGAGGCGACCCCAGACCAGAAATGGCGGATCAAGGGGCAGCTCCAGAACACATGATGTGCGTCTGCCGGGGCGGCAGAACACCGCCAGCACTCTGAGGAAACGGATGGGTAAATTGTGGGTAATCTGGCGGGGGTATAATATATTCTATGCAAGAATTTAAAATGGATAAGCCTATCCCTCGCTGCCACTAGATTCTGAAATGGTTGTTCCCACATATCGTCCCAGTCCTCCCCCTGTATGCCCGGTACCTCCGCTGCCCATCGTTCCTTACATTTAATTAGAGCCTTGGGACTAGTTTTGAACAATTCTTTATATGTTACTGATAACGTCTTTACTAGATCTTCTGTCATAAGTGTGTCTTCTAACCGGGAGGGGAAGGATTCAACCCTCACTTCCCTAAATTGCGTCTCAAAGGCGTGTCTTAACTGCAGGTATCTGAAGTACTGGGCGTTATGGAGGTCATGTCTAGCCTTGAGGTCATTAAATGTCAAGAGTTCACCGTCTCGTGTAATGTCTTTTATTAGTCTGACTCCCTTGCTCGCCCACCCAATTGAATCCTCCAGGGCATAGAAATGTTTCAACTTTGGGTTCATCCATAGTGGGGATGTTGGGGAAATTCCCTGAAAACTGGGGCACGCCAATTTCAATGCCTCTTCCCATGCTTTTATAGTGGCTTTCATAGAATCTGTGAGAGGGAGCTCACATCTCAGACCTCTGTGTATGGCTAAACGAAGGGATTTGTAGGAACCCAGGTGGGCTGCCTCAAGAATAGTTGCCGAGTCGCCCTTATCAGAGACCAACCATCTATTCACAAATACCAATTGGCCTGCTAAATGGTAGACATGTGCAAAAGGAAAAAATTAGTTTAGTTTAATTTCGTTTTAATTAGTTAATTAATTAATTTTGTTTAGTTAGATTCGTTAAATCCGTTAAATTCGTTTTCGGATTTCGTTCCGTTTTCGACCGGATTCATAAAAACATTCGGATTCGAAAATATTTCTACCGGATTCGAAAATATTTCTACCAGATTCGAAATGATTTCAACATGATTCGAAATCATTTCAACCGCATTCGAAAACAATTAGAATAGAATCGAAAATATTGGAAATAATCGAATAGAAAAACAATAGAACAGAATAGAATAAAATACAATATATATATTATATTTTATTCTATTCTGTTCTATTTTTTTTCTAGTCTATTTTCTATTTCTATTCTAATCTTTTGTAATTGGAATTCGAAAAATCGGTCGCATTCGAAAATATTTCAACCAAATTCGAAAATATATCTACCGGATTCGATAATATTTCATCCGCATTCTTTAATATTTCAACCAAATTCGATAATATTTCAACCGGATTTGAAATTATTTCAACCGAATAGAAAAGATTATAATAAAATAGAAAAACAGATAATAGACTAGAAAAACAATAGGACAGAATATATTATATTTTATTCTATTCTGTTCTATTTTTTTTCTAGTCTATTCTTTTGTTTTCTATTCAAATCTTTTCTAATAAAACCAAAATCATTATATACTGAATTCGAATTTCGGAAGATGGTTATATATATATATATATATATATATATATATATATATATATATATAAAAAATTCCGACATTCGAATTTCGTATAGACTGAATTCTAATTTGAATAGAAAAGATTAGTATAGAAATAGAAAATAGACTAGAAAAAACAATAGAACAGAATAGAGTATAGATACTATCTATTTAATTTTTTATTTTTTTTGCAGATTACTATTTGTTTCCATAAGATCTCCTGCAGACTATTGGCATCTATTTAAAAAAAAATTCAGATCTCGTGCAGACTATTAGCAATTTGAAAAAAATAAATAAAAAAAAATTAAATAGTCTGCAGGAGATCTTATGGAAACAAATAGTAATCTGCAAAAAATAAATAAAAAATTAAATAGATAGTATCTATACTCTATTCTGTTCTATTGTTTTTCTAGTCTATTTTCTATTTCTATTCTAATCTTTTCTATTCAAATTAGAATTCATTCTATACGAAATTTGAATGTCGGAAAAAAAAATTATATATATATATATATATATATAAAACCATCTTCCGAAATTCGAATTTAGTATATAATGATTTTGATAGAAAAGATTTGAATAGAATATAAAAGAATAGACTAGAAAAAGAATAGAACAGAATAGAATAAAATATAATATATTCTGTCCTATTGTTTTTCTAGTCTATTTTCTGTTTTTCTATTTTATTATAATCTTTTCTATTCGGTTAAAATAATTTCAAATCCGGTTTAAATATTATCGAATTTGGTTGAAATATTAACGAATGCGGATGAAATATTATCGAATCCGGTAGATATATTTTCGAATTTGGTTGAAATATTCTCGAATGCGACGGTTTTTTCGAATTCCAATTAGAAAAGATTAGAATAGAAATAGAAAATAGACTAGAAAAAAATAGAACAGAATAGAATAAAATATAATATATATATATTGTATTTTATTCTATTCTGTTCTATTGTTTTTCTATTTGATTATTTCCAATATTTTCGATTCTATTCTAATTGTTTTCAAATTCGATTTGACTAGAATTCTTTTCGAATTCGATTCGAATTTCGTCCGTGGTTTTTCGATTCGAAACGTTCGGATTCGGTTGAATTCGTTAGCATTGTAATTCGTTAATTCGGATGCATCCGAAAGTCAGAATAATGAAAATTCGTCCGGAACGAAACGAAATGCACATGCCTACTAAATAGTACTTGCCCCACCCCTTCTTCTTCTCGGCTTGCTGTCTTGTCTAGGGGAAACCTGGGGGGAGGGATGAGATCCACCACGGCCCATGTCCTCTTCTGGATAGAGGAGAAGGCCCGAACGTATTTTACCATCGGGTCGTGTGTATAACCCAGGGTCAAGTCCTTCCTCTAACTGACCCCCCTTTGCTCCCAGTAACCAGAGTTCCACACCACTGAAAAGGTCCAACTCTTATTTATTCTTTAGCAGCAATAAATTGTCACTTAGCACAGACAGGTTGTGACCAACGAACAGTTCAGTATAGGTGGGGAGTAGGTCAAGGCACAATCCTTAATCAAACTAAACCATTGAGATATCACCAACGGTTAAGGCGCACAGTGGCTGTGAATGTACTTCTTTCCTTTTCTGAGTCTCTACCAGCAACTCTGACGAGCATGAAATAGGAGTTACCTTCTTTAAGCTGTGGCCCCAGTCAGAGGGAAGACATCCTTCAGAGAGAGTTACCGGAAGCCCCACCGTCACCGGCAAATGCTGCGCCGGGCTGTTCGGAAGGGTTACACTCCCTGGCCGCCTCGTCTCATATTTGGGCGCCCAACACCTTAGGGCCCCTCGGACTCCTCCACCCTTGCGGAACCCAGTCGAAGGTACTGGGTCCCACGCCTCCTCAATAGTACCTCACCCCAGGGCGAAAGGTGCCTGGGATGGACTCCATCTCCCGCTCCGGCCAGGTCAAGGGCCCCTGTGCCCGGAACTCCGGAACGCCCGCCCCAGTCGAAGGTGCCTGGGCGCGGCGGTATCCTCCGACTCTGACCCCTGAACTCAGGGTGTCCGCCCCCTTTATCTCCTCTCCCCAGCATCACAGCAGGTTCCCCGCCCCGCTGTACAACCGCCGGAAAGGGACAAAAAGAGTACAGTCTTGCAGTGAGGGTTCAACCCCCCGCCCAGGGCAACAGCGCCACCCTCGGACCCCAGTGAACCTCACACCACCAGAGTCCTCCATAAACAATAATCAGTGCATCTGGGTTACACTACCACCCAGATGCTTCCCTTAAATTTAAATACTGCTACACTTATAAACAAAGCAATCACAGTGCTAATAGATTCATATATATACACACACACATGTGTAAAAAACTGGAACAAAGTCCTGTGCTAAAAAATTAAAAATAGTAATGTCCTGTGTGCAAGTGCCACTGGTGAAAAAAAAAACTTGTGTGAAGCAGGATGATTATATTATAAAGAAAGTTCCCATAGGATTAGTTCATAAGCCAAATGAACAACCAACTCTGATGGTCTAAGGGTAGTAAAACTCTTCAAGACAGCTGTAGGCAGAAATCCCCATCCAACTTGTTCAAATGAAAGAATGGAAGAAATAGCAGCTTACCGGATCAGATGGATCTCTGTCACGGAGATCTATGGGGGCTCAAGCTTTTGTAGTAATCCCACAGGCAATCTGCAAAGGAACACCAGAATCAGATGGTGTCTCACTCTTCACCGATTCTTCCCAAGAGTAAACTCCCAGGTGTCAGCTGGTGCAAAATTGGTTGTTCGTTTGGCTTATGAACTAATCCTATGGGAACTTTCTTTATAATATAATCATCCTGCTTCACACAAGTTTTTTTTTTTCACCAGTGGCACTTGCACACAGGACATTACTATTTTAAATTTTTTAGCACAAGACTTTGTTCCAGTTTTTTACACATGTGTGTGTGTGTGTATATGAATCTATTAGCACTGTGATTGCTTTGTTTATAAGGTTGCGCATTTATATTCTACTTTTTGCACAGTGTCAATGTACTGCCATGGCGCTGTTGAGTGCTCTTGTCTTTTCCTGTTAGTGTGTATCTGCCTGCCCATACGAGGTACAAGCAGACAGATAAACTGAGAAGTCTGCAGGAGTCCTACATGGCACCAGGGATTTGCTGATTGCGGATGCAATGCATTTACAGGCTCCAAGTAAAAACAAAATTATAAATGCACATTTTTTTACCTGCAAAAAAAAAGTGCATTTATTATTTTTTTAAACATGAACTTATCCTTTAATGCAACATAAAAACGAAATAGATCTGAATCAATTTGAATAATTTGTTATGTCGTTATGGTTTTCCGGATGCTATAAACATTAACAAAGGGTCTGAATGAAACAAATGAATACAGATTAATTTTGTTGTTTTGTTATAATTTATTTCAGATTCGTTGAAATTCATTACTATTGTGATTTGGAGATTCAGATACATATGAATCTCCGAATAACAAAACTTTTGTCTGAATTTTGATCCATAATGAAACGGATCGCACATGTCTAACTCCTGCCGTGTGCAGTAGTTAGTCATTCCGGCACACAGGGACTGTTCTGGTGATGTAAGCTGAGGTGTGCATGCTCAGCTCAATTAGCATGCCGCAGAAGACTGTGAGCAGGCAGGTAGGTGTACTTTATCATGAAGGAGATTGTCAGGAAAGGCTTCACCCGCTGGTGGTGCTGTTGGTCCTTTGGACTGCAGTGCTAGTGTCCGCCAGCAGGTGTCCTCCTGCAGCCAATATCTCTGTTGGAGGATCTCACCTGCTGGTGGTAACACACGATACATGGACTGCAGTACCGGCATCCACCAGCGGGTGTATTCTGGCAGTATGGGACAGGCAGCACTTCCTGTGGTCAGCTGTGACCTGAAGCTTAATCACTGGACTTCCTTATATACCCGGCAAGTGCAAACACTCCTTGCCCTGGTATCTCTCTTCCTGACCCCCCTGGACCTGTGACCCGGACTTTAGCCTGTATCTGATCCTAACCTGCACCCTGCCTGATCTGATCCGACCTGATCCCTACCTTGAACCCGCACCCTGTTTAACCTGATCCTTACTTTGTGCCCATCCTGCAGCTGTCCCTTCTGTTACCTGGATCCCTGCTCTGCAGCCTATCCATCCGTCCCCTCCCTGTTCCTGTTCTCGTCCCATCCATACCCATCTGCTTGACCCCCTTGTGTATGACCTCGGCCTGGCTTTTACTACGGTTCCGGTATCTCCCTTATTTGTATATATTGTTTATAGTCACTGTTGATTTATTCATTGCGCCGTGTTCTGTTTGAGGTGGTTGTTTGTTGGTCACTCACCATAATAAATTGTATATTTTCACCTACACCCGTTTGGTTTCCTTTTATGCAGTCACACAGTCTGGTCTATTAACAATCTCTGACAGTATACCAGGGCTATTCCTGATCAGATGTGACTTCATTGAGGAACCATCCTGTGGTGTGTTTTTGCTGATATGGATCACGATGAGATCCTTTACTATTCTCTGCTGGCGACAGAGGAGGGTGAAAATTGTCGCCAGATGTTAAAGGGATGGACGAGTGACCAGCTGAGGGAAACTATCCGATTGGCTAATTTCTGGGTGGATCAGGGATACATGCAGCCTGAGGATGTTCTGCCATTGACCCGGTTATGTGTAGAACCAGCCCTGTCATTTGTTCCCGAGGGAGGTGATGACTTCTCTCCCCCTTTCAGTGGTGATCAGGTTGAGTTCCTGGGTTTGCTATTAGAGGATGATCCAGCTTCTTTTGATGAGCATTATTCCCTCTGTTCCCAGCAGGTATTATCTGAATGTGTTGGTTCTGTGCGGTGTCTGATTAGACAGGGTGTGTGCGAATCAGTTTTTGTTCAGCCTTTGCTGCAGGCATGGTCAGATCTCCTCCCGAATTCAGCCAAGCCACAACATCCCGGCCCCTCCATCAATCACCTGCCTTCCCAAGAATATATCCGCCCATTGCCTATGGCAACCCCAGCTACCATCCAGTGTGTTCAGCCCCCTAAATACTACTACCCCGTCTCTACCTGTTGCACCTACCCTGCCTTCAATCCACCTGCTTCTTCCCTCCTATCCGTAGCCAATCCACAAGAACCTCCTCCAGCCACTGTCCCTGCACCTCTGCCATTTTCTTCCATTTGTTCAATCCCAACCTTTTCATATATTCCCCCCGCTACTTGCAAACCTGCAGCGACTAAATCCAAGAAAAAGCGGAAGTACTTCCCAACCCACACAATCCAACCTACCTCCACACCCACCAACCTGCTCCAGCCTGCGGTTCCCGAGCCAGCCTTCCAGCCTGCGGTTCCCGAGCCAGCCTTCCAGCCTGCGGTTCCCGAGCCAGCCTTCCAGCCTGCGGTTCCCGAGCCAGCCTTCCAGCCTGCGGTTCCCGAGCCAGCCTTCCAGCCTGCGGTTCCCGAGCCAGCCTGCGGTTCCTGAGCCAGCCTTCCAGCCTGCAGTTCCCGAGCCAGCCTTCCAGCCTGCAGTCCCAGAGCCAGCCTTCAAGCCAGCCTTCCAGCCTGCAGTTCTCGAGCCAGCCTTCCAGCCTGCAGTCCCAGAGCCAGCCTTCCAGCCTGCAGTCCCAGAGCCAGCCTTCCAGCCTGCAGTCCCAGAGCCAGCCTTCCAGCCTGCAGTTCCCGAGCCAGCCTTCCAGCGTGCAGTTCCCGAGCCAGCCTTCCAGCGTGCAGTTCCCGAGCCAGCCTTCCAGCCTGCAGTTCCCGAGCCAGCCTTCCAGCCTGCAGTTCCCGAGCCAGCCTTCCAGCTTGCAGTTCCGGAGCCGGCCTTCCAGCCTGTAGTTCCAGAACCAGCCTTTCAGCCTGAGGTTCCCGTGCCTGCCTGCCAGCCTGAAGTTCCCGTGCCTGCCTGCCAGCCTGAAGTTCCCGTGCCAGCCTGCCAGCCTGAAGACCCTGTACCAGCCTGAAGACCCTGTGCCAGCCTGCCAGCCTGAAGACCCTGTGCCAGCCTGCCAGCCTGAAGACCCTGTGCCAGCCTGCCAGCCTGAAGACCCTGTGCCAGCCTGCCAGCCTGAAGACCCTGTGCCAGCCTGCCAGCTTGAAGTTCATGTGCCTGCCTTCCAAACTGAAGTCCTGATGATGGTGTCCCAGTCTGTGGAGCCTACTACCCAGTCTGACATGTTCCTGCCTGCTGCCCAGCTCGATGACCCGGAGCCTGCTGCCCAGCTCGATGACCCGGAGCCTGCTGCCCAGCCCGATGACCCGGAGCCTGCTGCCCAGCCCGATGTGTTCCTGTCTGCTGCCCAGCTCGATGACCCGGAGCCTGCTTCCCAGCCCGATGTGTTCCTGTCTGCCGCCCAGCTCGATGACCCGGAGCTTGCTGCCCAGCCTGAGATGATCCCGTCTGCTGCCCAGCCTGAGATGATCCCGTCTGCTGCCCAGCCTGAGATGATCCCGTCTGCTGCCCAGCCTGAGATGATCCCGTCTGCTGCCCAGCCTGAGATGTGCCCGTCTGCTGCCCAGCCTGAGATGTGCCCGTCTGCTGCCCAGCCTGAGGTGTTCCCGTCTGCTGCCCAGCCTGAGGTGTTCCCGTCTGCTGCCCAGCCTGAGGTGTTCCCGTCTGCTGCCCAGCCTGAGGTGTTCCCGTCTGCTGCCCAGCCTGAGACTATCCCGTCTGCTGCCCAGCCTGAGATGATCCCGTCTGCTGCCCAGCCTGAGATGTGCCCGTCTGCTGCCCAGCCTGAGATGTGCCCGTCTGCTGCCCAGCCTGAGATGTGCCCGTCTGCTGCCCAGCCTGAGGTGTGCCCGTCTGCTGCCCAGCCTGAGGTGTGCCCGTCTGCTGCCCAGCCTGAGGTGTTCCCGTCTGCTGCCCAGCCTGAGGTGTTCCCGTCTGCTGCCCAGCCTGAGGTGTTCCCGTCTGCTGCCCAGCCTGAGGTGTTCCCGTCTGCTGCCCAGCCTGAGGTGTTCCCGTCTGCTGCCCAGCCTGAGGTGTTCCCGTCTGCTGCCCAGCCTGAGGTGTTCCCGTCTGCTGCCCAGCTTGATGTGACTATTTCCTGCCCAGATGTGCCTACTGTTTGCCTGGATGTGCCCGCTGTCTGCCCGGATGTGACCTTGCCTGTTGCCCAGCTTGTTGCTATGAACTTCCCCCAGCAGCAGGTCGTTGGAGCGTCCGGAGGCTGCTCCTTTGAGGGGGGTACTGTCAGGAAAGGCTTCACCCGCTGGTGGTGCTGTTGGTCCTTTGGACTGCAGTGCTAGTGTCCGCCAGCAGGTGTCCTCCTGCAGCCAATATCTCTGTTGGAGGATCTCGCCTGCTGGTGGTAACACATGATACATGGACTGCAGTACCGGCATCCACCAGCGGGTGTATTCTGGCAGTATGGGACAGGCAGCACTTCCTGTGGTCAGCTGTGACCTGAAGCTTAATCACTGGACTTTCTTATATACCCGGCAAGTGCAAACACTCCTTGCCCTGGTATCTCTCTTCCTGACCCCCTGGACCTGTGATCCGGACTTTAGCCTGTATCTGATCCTAACCTGCACCCTGCCTGATCTGATCCGACCCGATCCCTACCTTGAACCCGCACCCTGTTTAACCTGATCCTTACTTTGTGCCCATCCTGCAGCTGTCCCTTCTGTTACCTGGATCCCTGCTCTGCAGCCTATCCATCCGTCCCCTCCCTGTTCTTGTTCTCGTCCCATCCATACCCATCTGCTTGACCCCCTTGTGTATGACCCCGGCCTGGCTTTTACTACGGTTCCGGTATCTCCCTTATTTGTATATATTGTTTATAGTCACTGTTGATTTATTCATTGCACCGTGTTCTGTTTGAGGTGGTTTTTTGTTGGTCAGTGGTCACTCATCATAATAAATTGTATATTTTCACCTACACCGTTTGGTTTCCTTTTATGCAGTCACACAGTCTGGTCTATTAACAATCTCTGACAGAGATGCTGCATGTCTCTTCTGCGATAATAGCCTGCCTGTTTGCAAGCTGTTGTAAAATACCTTCAATTCTGGTTTAATATTTTAATTTCTGTTTTTGAACCAGCAGTTGAAGCTTTAAATTTCTTGTTTTAAAGGCTCTCAGATGCTTCTTTGATGACAGGAGCTTGTTGTTGACACAGACATATGCTATTGTTTCAAACCTTATCAGAAAGTTTGTTTGGGCAATATATATAATCTGTATTTTTTGCATTGGTACATGTTCCACAGTGACTACCACTCTGCTATTTTTTAATACTCTTTTGCATATGTAGCACATATTTTATAATAAGGAATATTTTATAATAAGGAAAAATGTTAACCACTTAAGCCCCAAGTTCATCCCCCTTAATGACAAGGCCATTTTTTTGCAATACGGCACTGCGTTATTTTAACTGACAATTGTGCTGAGGTGCGACGCTATACCCAAATACAATTTCTGTCCTTTTTTCCCCACAAATGGAGCTTTCTTTTGGTGGAATTTGATCACTTCTGCGGTTTTTATTTTTTGCGTTTTATAAACAAATTTTGAAAGAAAAACACATTTATTTTTCACTTTCTTCTATTAAAAATACCCAAATAAAAAAATTTAAAAATCAAATCTATTCATCAATTTATGCCAATATGTGTTCTGCTACATATTTTTGGTAAAAACATCCCAATAAGCATATATTAATTGTTTTTCAGCGCAAAAGTTATAGCGTCTACAAACTATGGGATATTTTTATGCCATTTAATTTTTTTTTTTACTAGTAATGGCGGCAATCAGCGATTTTTAGCGAGACTGCGACATTGCAGTGGACAAATTGCCAGAAACTTGTTATGAAATACATATAGGTGTAACATACAACATGTTATTAAAGCTGGACTTATCCTTTTAAATACCAAGTTTTCACTACTAAAATATTGAAATAGTACATGCAGTATTTTAGTATTGTACTAATTTTTATTTTCTAGATCACGTTTGATAACAAAAGCAACCATTTAACCCTGATATTTCATTCCTTTTCACCTTTTGTGTGCAAAACGTTTTATGTATTTTAATGCCAGATATTTCCAGTTCTCTTGCAGCTATTTATTGACTGACCTTATTTAACAGTTACATATTTTTTTCAGGTATCCAGCGCGATTTCGACAATGAGTTCTTCCGGAGAAGAGCCCCTCCCATCTTATTCTAATACCAGAGAGCGGATTGTTAAGGTAGTTCCTCCTCATTTAATTTGCTCCCTTACATGTGGAGGCCGTGAGTGTCGCTATGAGGGACCTGAAAACTGGTCCATGGAACAACAAGCAATTCCAGGGTTGTACTCCTCCTGGTAAGAAACTGTAGGCTTTGGTAATGCTTAAGGCCTGTTACAGGGTAGAAATGCTTCCTACAATAACATTTAGGGGTGCATTTAAAAAAAAAAAATTGCAGATCTATTCATCGTGTAAGTCTGCATGTACATTTGTTACCTGTGAACAGGGGCAAAAAAATTACTAATACGGGCTATTTTCTCTCCTGGTTGAATGTTTTTTTAATCTATAGAAAAAAAGAGTGCATCAGGAAAATACCATATTATGGCCACTTGATGGAGCTGATTAATATAAATAAGTATTTATTTCCTGATATTATCAGCTCCATCTAGTGGCCGTAATATGGAATTTTCCTCATTCACTGTATTTTGTATTATTGAAAAACATTCGGCCTGAAGAAAAAGAAGCCTAATAACATTGTTTTTGCCCCCATAGGATGAAGTTTTATGCAGCTAATTTAGAGTAAACTTGGTAATTCACAAAATCAGCTATAAGTAATTGCATTAGAAACATAGGTAACAGCAATGACGATCAAGACTTTTGATAACTCATCTGTAAACAGAAGGCTATATCCACTTTAGAGTGCACTCTATATGAATGGCAGTGATGAAATGTAAAACTCCTTAAAGTGGCACCTCTTACTACAGACAATAGCCAAAGTTCTCGTGGAGCAACTGTCTGAGTGAGCAGCCTTTAGCCCTAGTTCTTCAGCTGGCTGGCATTGGGGCCCAGTCTTTCTGGTGGTGCACATGAGTACAGTACCAGTAAAGCCTGTATAAATAATGCTGCTAGTTAGATAGCCAGTCCCTATGTGCTCAGTCCCTGCTAGTAGTAAGAGGTTAATAGCAGCAGTGTCCTCTCACCAGTCCCAGCAATACAGCAACTGAGGTCCTGCTGTTCGGATGTCAGTTCACTTCTGGGTCTCCCTGAAGTGACTCTGGTCCTCAGCACAGGGCTACAGGCTTGTGTCAGGTTGATGTGCACACAGGAGCAGTGATGGTCACACCTCAGACTCCCCCCTCTGTATTCAGCTTGTGAAAAATACAGCTCTCTCTCTTTTTATACTCAGCTCCCAATGGGTATTGTAGTCCAATAATCCATAGACTGCCATAGTAAAGTTTCTTCCAGAACTTCATCTCCCATGATTCAGTGCTGCCAACCATCAAGTTGCACATCCCCATACCTGTAGTGATTCAAATTAGATAAATGTGTAATAAATTCTAAATAACCACAAATAACGATGACACCATTTTTTTTATATACAGCAGTGGTTCTCAACCTCACTAGTGCCGTGACCCCTTGATAAAATTTCCCAAGTTGTGGGGACCCCTAACAACATTAAAATTATTGTTGTAGCGTGGGTTGTCGGCACCCAAGGCAAGACAAGTAATTTTCGCCCCTAACCCACGGACATTTAGTGCTCCCCGAGTCCCTTCCACTTGTACCGTATTAAAACCCCTTATGGTACATTTTAGGATGTACCACTCTTTCTCTTTGTTCTCCTTTCTTTTACTTTTATCTCTCGCTGTCCTAATTTCTTGCTTTCCCCCCCCCCCCCCCCATCCCTCTCTCTAGCGGCCTTTTTTTGTTCTTTCTCTTATTCTTTCTCTCTCTGTTCCTCCCTTCCATGTATTCTTTATTTTTATTTCTTCTCTTACTCCTTGGTGGCGTAGTGGGGGGAATGGGATCGGTGGCGTAGTGGGGGGAATGGGATCAGTGGTGGGGCGTGGGATCAGTGGCAGTGCTGGTGGGGCGTGGGATCAGTGGCAGTGCTGGTGGGGCGTGGGATCAGTGGCAGTGCTGGTGGGGCGTGGGATCAGTGGCAGTGCTGGTGGGATCAGTGGCAGTGCTGGTGGGGCGGTGGGGGGTGGGATCAATGGCAGTGCTGGTGGGGCGGTGGGGGGTGGGATCAGTGGCAGTGCTGGTGGGGGGGTGGGATTAGTGACAGAGCTGGTGGGAGTTCTGATCAGCCAACTAAGGTGCTCTTGATCAAGGTCATCTGCTGATCTGAGAAAGGTAGTGGGGACTTTTAATGGCAACTATAATCACAGGTAGTGTTACTCACTGTGTCTCTGGCCTCACTGTGTCTCTGACTTTGTGGTGTCTCGCAGCAGTGACACCAATGCCAAAATTAGGAGATATGGTCTCCTCCAGCCCCTCCCACTTCACATTCCTCACCAGTCAGCTGACCTCTAGTCTCTGCCCCCGAGCCATGCCGTGAATTGAATTGGTGGCTGCGAAGAGGCTGAGTGGGTGGCCACGGGCTCCAGGGACAGCCCAGCTGGGTGGCCACAAAAAGGCTGGGAGAACGGTGCGGGCTTCAGGAACAGCCCAGGATTCAGTGACCCCTGGCAAATCGTCATTGGACCCCCGGGGGGGTCCCGACCCCCAGGTTGAGAACCACTGATATACAGAATGCAATAAAAAAACAGTCCCAAAAAAGTCTTTCACATCAGTGTCTGTTATAGATCATCAATAGTATATATGATCCAAATAATATCCCTCTTTATGCAGTGCTCGTAACAACCACGCCCACTGTGCAGATTCAATGACTGATTAATTGATTCTGCACAGTGGGAGTGGTGGTCACAAGCACTGCACAAAGAGGGATATTATGTGGATAATATATGGATACTATTGGTGATCTATAGAATACAGTGATGTAAAGGCCTTTGCGGCTTTTTTAAATTTTATTCCATATATCACACATTTATCTAATTTGAATCACTACAGGTATGGGGATTTGCAACGCCACCTAATATCTATGTAATTTGGTTATAGTTTCAGACACTGGTTTGGTATGTTAATAAATATGTCACCTTGTTTCTTTCTGCAGAGTTGTGTAAAGGAAATGTACAGTATTAAAATAGCAAGACACTGTACCAGAGAGGAGGCACAGTGCCAAGTGCCACACTAATAGAGCCCAGGGAAATAATATCCAGATAGAGTCAATAAATATCAAAAATACATTTTATTGAAAAGTAATTACAAAAATCGCATACAAATTAAACAACAAATCCTGCACCTTACACCATCTAAAGACAACGTTGTCTGGGGCCAAAGACAAATCACAAACAGAGCGTATAGAAACCATCCACACATCCAAAATGATCCTATATAGCACAATGTGTAAGTCATAAAAATCGGAAGATGTTTAATTAGAAGTTAAGATTAAGATGTTTAATTAGAAGTTTTTTTGGAGAATTATATTTCCCAAAGGATAATTCCTAGAGGTCTGAGAGAGAGAGTCATTTCTGCACACTGAGGCCTCGTACACACGACCGATTTTGTCATCCAAAACAGTCAAGAAAAGTGCCGCGAGAGTTTTTTTGTCTAGAAAAACGTTTGTGTGTATGGTTTTACGACGAGAAACTTGACGAGAATCTCGACGAGAAAATAGAGAACCTGCTCTCTATTTTCTCGTCAGGATTCCAGATTTCCTCGTCGTGTTTCTCGTCGGCCTGTTTTGTGACGAGAAAATGGTTCGTGTGTATGCTTTTACGACTCTTCCAAAAGCGCGCATGCTCACAAGCAACTATGAGACGGGAGCGCATCTTCTGGTAAAACAAGCCTTCATAATGGAGAGAGCACATTCGTCACGCTCATAAATATTTCATCGTTTAAATGTTCTGCATTGAAATCTTCGTTGGAATGTTACATTAATCAAAACGAGTGACCTTCTTTTGCTGCTGATATTCACACAGAGTTGAGCCTTATTTTTAACCTTTTTCATGCTGCTCTTTATAAGATTTATGTGTATTATATCGTGCAAGTTTTTAGGAATAATTTAAATGGTTAGATTTTTCAAAATGATGTTAATTATAATTTCTCAATGTTTTGATAGCAATCTCCCATTTAATTTTGGAATCTATATTATTAAAATTTCACACCATGTTTTTGTGCTAATCAGATTTAGTTATTCTTTTGGGGGGGGGTGATATCTGTGCCTTTTATTGTCAGTCAAATGTATCTGCTTACTCCAAAGCTTGTTTTTTTTTATTTAAAAAGACACATAGTCAAGTATGAACTTAAACAAAAAACACATTTATTCATGTTTATAAATTAAATAAAGAGAAGGCAGCGCTGAAGAAGCTGCTGCCATTTGTGCATCCCAGGGACCCCAGAGCACACAGCAACCCTGTGTGGACACTAAAATTGGGAGCTTGAGAAGGCCCACATTTCTGAACACAATCTGATGCTGGCCTCCCAGAGGTCAGGAACAGCAGCAGGTGAGATATATGTCCCAAGTGTGTGGTACTACAACAGGCTGCCTTCTGTCCGACCACAATGAAGCAAGGCCATCACTTCCTCTTCTTCCTGGCAACCTTTCCTGAAGCCTTTCCTGAAGCCTTTCCTGCAGCCTTTCCTGCAGCCTTCCTTCTTCGTTTGGCTGGAGGCTGGCCCACTGGAGGGGTACTCCTGTCAGGAGGAGGAGGTGGAGGTGTAGCAGAAGGGGGTGGGGCAGAAGAAGAAGGTGGAGGTGTAGCAGAAGGGGGTGGGGCAGAAGGTGGAGGTGTAGCAGAAGGGGGTGGGGCAGAAGGTGGAGGTGTAGCAGAAGGGGGTGGGGCAGAAGGTGGAGGTGTAGCAGAAGGTGGAGGTGTAGCAGAAGGGGGTGGGGCAGAAGGTGGAGGTGTAGCAGAAGGGGGTGTGGTAGAAGGTGGAGGTGTAGCAGAAGGGGGTGGGGCAGAAGGTGGAGGTGTAGCAGAAGGGGGTGGGGCAGAAGAGGAAGGTGGAGGTGGAGGTTGAGGTTGGGTCAGTTGGGCCACCTCACATATGGCGGTATTGGGGGTAATTTGCTCCATCACCCCCTTGTTGAGCAAGGTGATGAGCAGGGGCTCGCATAGGAGGCGTTGCTCCATGCTCATCACCTTGAACTTAGCCTCCACTAGGCCGGCAATGGCCTCTTCAGGGGATGTGGGCTCCTTGAGGGTGGCATGGGCCTCTTTAATAAGGGCCATTGCTGCCTCACTGGTGGTCCTGTCCCTCCTGCCTCTTTTGTGAAACCGGATGGGAGGCACCTGGGATCTGGTGCTTCTCCTTTGCCCTGCCACCTCCTGTCTGCCACTGGGCCCTGCCACCTCCTGGCTGCCACTGGGCCCTTCCTCCTCCTGCCTGACAGTTTCCAGACCCTCCTCCTGGCTGATTTCATCCTGTGTATGAAAAAGGAACATAGTTTAATATGTTGGTTTAATCTTTGCATCAAACTTTGTAATCCTGATGGAAGCAATTAGAATGTAAATGCATAAATCCTTGCTTTAAATTTACCACAACATCAGCTTGACTATTTACCACACAATTAAGTGCAGAATAATGTCTACAGATCCTGATTTCACTTGTGGAATACAAAATAATGTATGTTTCTCATCCTGACATATTTGGGAAACATTAATTTTATCCCAATACATTTTCAGTTAATACTATACCTGGCTCCAGATGGACAAATCAGGATCATCCAGGATGGCTGCCTCCTCTTGCTCCAGAGAAGGCTCAGGTTGGCTGCAGGGAAGTCTGGGGGGAAGAGTGGAGAGTGATGGCCTTGTCTCAATGTGGTCATCCAGGAAGGACATCCTGTTGTAGTACCACAAAATCGGGACATAAACATCATCTGCTGCTGCTCCTGACCTCTGAGAAGCCAGCACCTTAGAGCATTCAGTCCTGTAGGTACCTCTCAAGCTCCCAATTTTAGTGTCCACTTGTTTTGCTGTGGCTGTGGGCACCTTGGTATGCACAAATGGGAGCAGCTTCTCCAGCGCTGCTTTTCTCACCCCTTTTTTTTTATGGATGGGGTTTTTCGTCTCCCACAGAGCCGGCAGCTCCCTTACCCGGTCAATAAATTCCGCCAGGAACTCTTTGTCGCTAATAAAGACATTCATATTGTATCTGCAAGTAAAATAAATTATATTAAAATAATGTGAGGCAAACAGTCTAACCTCCTTCACATCCTAGTCACCATATATATCCTCCAACAATCTCAAGACAGTATAGGCCAACAATTTTTCCAAGTCACAAAATCACATACCTTCGTTCGCACGTCCGTCACTTGAACTCCTCTCTCCGCACACCGAACGTACTATAGTCACATGTGTGTTTGCTATATACACACCACGCATGCGTCAAAATTCGAACACGTCGCTCCGCACACGTCGCCCGCCCATGACGTTCTAACTTACATCTTTTCCCCGCCCCTTCTCTTTCGGCGCGCAGACAGATATGGCGGAGTTACAGCAGGTGTCTGATAATTCCGCAACTAGCGAGGAGACAAGCCCAGAGACCGAGGACACGTCACGATCAAGGAGGAGATTCAAGGCATCGAATATGTCTTTGGCGGAGATGGCGGAGATGGTGGACATCTTGGTCAAGGCTGATTATGATGCCAAGCATGGCCGTATAGCAAACCAAATAGAAGAAAGGCCAAAATCCTCACTAAAGTTGTGAAGAGTCTGAGGGCGAAGTTCGGGGTGAAACGCTCAAATGAGCAGCTCAGAAAGAGGTGGTCAGACCTCAAACTGAGGGAGCCAGACCAGTTGAGGAGCATAAAGAGGATGCTCGCTAAAAGTAAGTAAAATGACGACGTTTCTGCTATTAATCTTTTTATAAACTGACATGTTTTTTTTTTTATCATATTGGACTCCCTTCCAAAATGTAATATTTTGAACTAGGTTGGGCACAGTAAATGTTCGTTACGTTACCGACACTTCGTTCGGCCAATATCCGCGGTTTTGGCTTATTTAAGAGTCACAAAAGTAATTAGACATCTGCCATTTTTGATCAAGTATTGTGGATAATTTTTTAGTCTAGATGATGTGTTTGTAAGGAGAATGAAATGCAAACTTTTATCAGTGTAAAGGAGAGGACACTCAGCAGCTGCTTCCACATCTGTACTTTGGAGCACTATAGTGTGGGCCAACAGACCCGCCTTTTTTGGGTGTCCCACACAGGTGCATCAGAGTTTATTTGTGGTGCCTCCATGTCCCAAAAATTACATCCAAATGTGAATACTAAACATATTTGGGGTCATAAATAATGCATTCTTCTTTAAATTCCGCACAAACACACACTTGTACCCCACTTCCAAACAATTTATCCTTTTTTTAGTTTAACAAGGAGATTTACAGTGTGATAAATAGACCTTTGGTTTTATTCTCATAGGGGAGAGAAGACTGGGAGGAGGACACTCCAGGGAGCACATGCACCCCACAACTTCCAAACAACACCAAACTCCCAAAGATCCACAACCGAAAGATGTGCAGGAAGTTGAGGTGGAGGAAGGAGAAGTGCAGGAAGGAGAGGTGGATGACGTTGTGGATCTGGTCACCACAACAGGTCAGTATCTGACACCACAGCTTAAGGTAAGCGAGGTAGGCCTGCAGAGTTTTATTAATTTTTTTTTTTGGTTTTTAGGGGATGTAAATGTTGTGAAGGATAGCACACGGTTCTCTGCTGACAGTGCCCTCCGCCTCATCCAGCAAGTGATTGTCAGGGTCACCTGTGGCCAGGTGACAGATGCACACCGTAGGGGGACAGGAGTGCACCGCGAGGTAGTGAACCCTATGGCTGGCTTCTGTGGATAGGAAACTGGGTGGTTGTGGAAAGCGGGACCAGAGGAGCACAACCGGGATCCCAACGGAAGCGAGAGCCAAGATTCCCCAGGGCGCGGAGTCTAAGACCCAGCTGGTCTTCTCCAGGGCCTCTAGTGGTGAGGATGTTACGCTGCAGGCTGGGACCAGGTCGCGGCCCCTGGAGTTTCCTAGCTCACGCCCCGTAGGATAAGGGGAAGCAGCAGCACACGATAGAGAGAACCGAATAACAAGCCGAAGGTCAGGGGCCACAAGCAGACAAGGATAACGAAGAACGAGCCGAAGGTCAAGGGTCACGAGCAGACAGGGATGGTCGGGGACAAGCCAATAACGTAACAGAGAGACAGACGTAGCACACGGCAGGCAGGAACCCAAACACACAATGCCTAACAAACACGTTGATCAGCAAAGCAGGCTTGCAGTGCACAGGTTAATATAGTGTTCAGTGATAGGGCCTGGGGTGGAGTCAGGCTGGGAGGAGATTATAAAGGAAGCCAGGTGAAGGAGGTCTGGTCTCTAGATGAACACATGAGGAGGAAGGTAAGATGGCAGACAGACATTAATGCATATCCATGACAGTACCCTCCCTCTTACGAGGCCTCCCCCTTCCCCGCCTGGGCCCAGGTTTAGAGGGAAACTTCAGATGAAACTCCTTTAACAGACGAGGTGCAAAGACCTCAGATGCAGTGATCCAAGACCTCTCCTCAGGACCAAACCCTTTCCAATGAACGAGGTACTGAAGAACGCCTTTACAGAGTCGGGAGTCCAGAATTTGACTGATCTCGTACTCCTGATTATCCTCAGAGACAGGCGCCACGGTAGGAAGAGGACGAGAGAATTTATTGAGGACTAAAGGCTTTAGAAGAGCAACATGAAAGGAGTTAGTGATTTTAAGGCTCTTAGGAATCTGGAGTTTGAAACAAACCGGATTCAGTTTAGCAGTTACCGTGTATGGACCGATGAATCGTGGAGCAAACTTCAGAGAAGGAACTCGGAGCTTGATGTTCCTGGTAGAGAGCCAGACTTTGTCCCCTGGCTGAAGAGAAGGCGGTTTACGCCTGCGGCGGTCGGCAAAGCCTTTGAATTTTTCAGCAGCTGCCCGGAGGGAATCATGAACGTGACCCCAAACGGAATTGAGAGACTCCTGAACCGAAGCCAAAGCTGGAATGTCTGGAGAACAGATCATAGGAAGAGGAAGTTGAGGGTGTTTTCCATAAACTGTGAAAAAGGGTGTCTTCTGCGAACTGGTATTCACATGATTGTTATGGGAGAATTCTGCCCACGGGAGTAGAGAGGACCAATCGTCATGGTGAGAAGACACAAAGGTGCGAAGAAAGACCTCTAACTCCTGATTAACCCTCTCAGTCTGTCCATTGGATTGGGGATGGTAAGAAGAAGAAAAATCCAAGACAATATTGAGGGATTTGCAAAAGGCTCTCCAAAAACGAGACGTGAATTGGACTCCCCTGTCGGAAACAATATGAGAAGGGACCCCATGTAGGCGGAGAATTTCTCGAATGAAAATGGGAACCAAGGCAGGGGCAGAAGGAAGACCAGGAAGAGGAACAAAATGAGCCATCTTGGAGAATCGATCGATTACCACCCAAATGACTGTATTATTCTCAGACAGTGGGAGATCGGTGATAAAATCCATGGCAATATGGGCCCAGGGTTCCTTAGGAATAGGCAAGGGCATGAGGAGACCAGCAGGAGCTTGTGTGGAGGATTTGGACTGAGCACAGACATGACAAGCTTTAACGTAGTCTTTGACGTCTGAGCGGAGATTAGGCCACCAGTAGTGACGACTGATGAGTAGGAAGGATCGGAGGAATCCAGAATGCCCTGCCACCTTGGAATCATGTCCCCAACGAAGGATCTTAGCTCTTAGCTCAGTGGGGACAAAGGTCTTACCAGGCGGAATTTTAGACTTCAGGGTGGTAGAGTGGGCAACAATGCATGAGGTGGGAATGATCGGCTCAGGTTCAGGGGCGGACTCCTCGTCCAAAGTGTCAAATGACCTAGAGAGCGCATCAGCCCGACCGTTGCAGGAACCAGGTTTGTAGGTAATCGTGAAATTAAAACGGGCAAAGAAGAGACTCCACCTGGCCTGTCTAGGATTCAGACGTTTAGCATTCTGTAGATACTGTAAATTCTTGTGATCGGTAAAGATCGTTATGGAGTGAGGGGAACCCTCCAAGAGATGACGCCACTCCTCTAACGCCAATTTAATTGCGAGAAGTTCCCGATCACCGATGGCATAATTCCTCTCTGCCTGAGAAAATTTTTTGGAGAAGAACGCACATGGTTGGCGTCTCTTCTCAAAGATTTGAAGAAGCACAGCTCCCACCCCCATTGAGGAAGCGTCCACTTCAATAAAAAATGCATTCCCAGGATTTGGTCTCCTCAAGAGGGGGCCAGAAACAAAGGCCTGTTTCAGGTTGTGAAATGCAGAGACAGCTTCGGGAGGCCAGTCTCTGGCATTCACACCCTTCTTGGTCAAAGCGATAATAGGCGCGGCAATGGAAGAGTAATTCCTTATGAACTGCCTATAATAATTAGTGAAGCCAAGAAAGCGCTGTGTGGCCTTGAGGCTAGCAGGAAGAGGCCAGTTGGTGATAGCCAAGACCTTCCCAGGGTCCATACGAAGCCCCGAACATGAGACAAAGCACCCCAAAAACAGGACCTCAGAACATTCAAAGGAACATTTCTCCAGCTTGGCATAGAGATTGTTCTCTCTAAGACGTTGAAGTACAGTGCGGACATGGTTTCTGTGGACGAGCAGATTTTCAGAAAAGATCAGAATGTCATCCAGATAGATGACAACAAACTGGTACAGCAGATCTCTGAAGATTTCATTGACAAAGTTTTGAAACACGGCTGGAGCATTACACAGACCAAAAGGCATCACCAGATATTCGTAATGCCCGTCTCTAGTGTTAAATGCAGTCTTCCATTCGTCACCCTCCCGTATTCGAATGAGATTGTACGCGCCTCTGAGATCCAACTTGGTGAAAATGGAGGCACCCTTCAACCTATCGAATAGCTCAGATATTAAGGGTAAGGGGTATCGATTTTTAATAGTAACCGCATTTAAACCCCGATAATCGATGCAGGGTCTTAAGGTACCATCCTTTTTGGCAACAAAAAAGAACCCTGCCCCTGCAGGCGATGAGGATTTCCGGATGAAACCTCTCTCCAGATTCTCTGCGACATACTCCGACATGGCCTGGGTCTCTGGGATGGACAGAGGGTAGGTACGACCCCTGGGTAGAGTTGCTCCGGGGACAAGATCAATAGCACAGTCAAAAGACCTGTGGGGAGGAAGCACCTCAGCTGATTTTTTACAGAACACATCCCGGTAATCGCTGTATGCGGCGGGAAGATCAG
Organism: Rana muscosa; assembly: GCA_029206835.1. Lineage (NCBI taxonomy): Eukaryota > Metazoa > Chordata > Amphibia > Anura > Ranidae > Rana > Rana muscosa. The sequence continues at coordinate 601,661,466 of CM055118.1, read as the reverse complement.
AAGAAACAGAAGTGGCAGCAACCGGAAGACTCTCCTTGGGGGTCACCTTGAGAAGACACGACGAGAAACATGAGGAACCCCAGGCCAGGATCTGCCCAGAGACCCAGTCCACATGTGGAGAGTGGAGCTGTAGCCAAGGGAGGCCCAATACAACTGGGGTAGAGGCCTTGGGTAGAATAAGAAAGGATATCCACTCCTGGTGGAGAATCCCTACCGACATCCTAATGGGTAGCGTCTGGAAGCGAATAGGGCCCCCTGGGAGAACAGTGCCATCAATTGCCGAGACTACCAATGGGGTAGTGAGAGGTGAAAGGGTAAGCTTCATAGAAGAAGCAGTTCTCCAATCCATGAAATTGCCGGCAGCCCCGGAATCCAGGTATGCAAGGGTTGACTGAGGAGAAGTGCCTACATGAAGGGACACTGGCAAGAGCAGGCGAGAAGGTGATGTTTCTGGGTCCAATACTCCACCTTCCAAATGTATTAGACCCGAGCGTTTCCCGGACGAAGCGAGCAGGAGTCACGAAAATGACCCTTGCCCCCACAATAGAGGCACAAGCCCAGAGTTCTGCGCCTAGCACGTTCTTCGAGGGTTAGTCTGGTCCGGCCCAGCTGCATAGGTTCTTCAGCAGGTAGAGGATGCTCCACGGAATGAAGGGAGGGGAGCTCAGACTGGCTAGGACCCAGAGAGTGCTGGCGTTTTTTTTCTAAGGACCTCTCTTGAAAACGAATGTCGATCTGGTTGCATAATGAAATTACATCGTCCAGACCGACGGGAATGGCTCTTCCCGCTAATTCGTCTTTCACTCGGTCAGAGAGGCCATGTAAAAAGGTAGCGACCAGGGCCTCATTATTCCAGCTCAATTCAGCTGTGTGGATACGGAACTGAAGAGCATATTGCCCCACTGAACTAGATTCTTGGCGAAGACGTAAGACAGCACTAGCCGCTGAAGAAGCCCGAGCCGGCTCTTCGAAGATATTACGAAAGAGCTTCAAGAATTCGGACAGACTGGAAACCACCGGATCGTTCCTCTCCCACAGGGGGGCAGCCCAGGCCAAAGCTTCACCGGAGAGGAGGGAAATGATATAGGCTACCTTAGCCCGGTCAGATAGGAAGCTTTGAGGCTGAAGCTCAAAATGAATAGTGCATTGGCTGAGAAACCCCCTGCAGGCCTTGGAGTCCCCAGAGAAACGGAACGGAGCTGGCAATCTTAGTGAGTGTGAGGCTGCGACTGGTGCGATAGGTACAGCCGCTGGTTGTACTTGGGGTTGCGGATTCGGGGTTCCCAAGGAGACCTGAAGCTGCTCGAATCGAGAAGCCAGATCCTGGAGGAATCGCATCACCTGGGTCTGATTTGATTCCTGGGTCTCAAGTCTGCGAACTATGCCCTGCAATGGATCATCCGCGGGAAGCGGGATGTCAGCCGGGTTCATGGCTGATCAAACTGTCAGGGTCACCTGTGGCCAGGTGACAGATGCACACCGTAGGGGGACAGGAGTGCACCGCGAGGTAGTGAACCCTATGGCTGGCTTCTGTGGATAGGAAACTGGGTGGTTGTGGAAAGCGGGACCAGAGGAGCACAACCGGGATCCCAACGGAAGCGAGAGCCAAGATTCCCCAGGGCGCGGAGTCTAAGACCCAGCTGGTCTTCTCCAGGGCCTCTAGTGGTGAGGATGTTACGCTGCAGGCTGGGACCAGGTCGCGGCCCCTGGAGTTTCCTAGCTCACGCCCCGTAGGATAAGGGGAAGCAGCAGCACACGATAGAGAGAACCGAATAACAAGCCGAAGGTCAGGGGCCACAAGCAGACAAGGATAACGAAGAACGAGCCGAAGGTCAAGGGTCACGAGCAGACAGGGATGGTCGGGGACAAGCCAATAACGTAACAGAGAGACAGACGTAGCACACGGCAGGCAGGAACCCAAACACACAATGCCTAACAAACACGTTGATCAGCAAAGCAGGCTTGCAGTGCACAGGTTAATATAGTGTTCAGTGATAGGGCCTGGGGTGGAGTCAGGCTGGGAGGAGATTATAAAGGAAGCCAGGTGAAGGAGGTCTGGTCTCTAGATGAACACATGAGGAGGAAGGTAAGATGGCAGACAGACATTAATGCATATCCATGACAGTGATGGAATGTAGCACGGAACTGGACCTAATTAAACAAAGAATCCATGTGATGGAACAAACATTTAAAGACATTCTCGATGTTTTGGGGAGAATTCAATAAGCCATCCAAACACATTTGTTTTTACATGTTTGTTTTTATATTTTTTTCTAATTTTTTGAGTAACAAACCAGCCAAAAATTGAATATGCACACAGTGTGTGAACATGTGCTATCTGCCATCAGGGGATATCCATGTACGTCTTTTGTGGGTGCAACCCCTTCCTCGTATCAAAAGTCGGTGAACTGAGGAAGGGGATGCACCCCCAAAACACGTCCATTGATCACCCCTGATGGCAGATAGCACATGTTGACAATAGGGATCAGTATTGTAAACTTCCTATATGCAAAAACTTAAAAATGTGTGCATATTGAATTTTTGGCTGGGCAAGGGGTGGCAGGACCCCATATTAGGACGGGCACATAGAGACATAGTTTGTGTAAGTGAATGTCTCCGATTGCTCAGAGGTATCCAATGTTGTAATTTTAGAAATGCAAGTGATATTTTTGTATTTTCATAAGCCAAAATTTGCCGGGTTGTGGCCAGGCCAACCCCAAAGTAAAACCAAAAAAAAAAAATGAAGAGAATGTGCACAGAGTAAAATATTTGACCACAAACAACGTGTAGCTTCTTTTTATAATACTCTCTAAGCTTATTTGGTTCTTTTGTAAGGTAACATAGTGAAATTGGTTGTTATTTACTAAAGTAAAATACACTTGCCACTACAAATGCACAAAGACAAACTAGGAGACAGGAAAGAACAAATAATTAAAGGTTTAAACAAGATTTTTATTGGGATACTTAGACATAGGCTGGCATAGGAATTGCCCCCCTACCCGTGAAATACTCCATGTATTTGTCCCGAACCACACAGGCATTTTGGGGGGGCAAGCCAAGACGGGCAGATTCCAGGCCCGGAAGGGGATTTGCAGGGGAAAGTCCAGCCTCTGGCAAAACTGAGGCCATATAGGAATTAGATTTTTGGCTCAGAAAGTTGTGTAGCACACAGCAGCATAACACTACATAGTTTATTTTGTAGTCCGCCAAGTGGATGGAAGTCATAAAAAGGCGGAACCGGCTGGCCATTATGCCGAAGGCATTTTCAACGACTCTTCGGGCCCTGGCCAGCCGGTAATTGAACACACTCTTCTCTGGGGTCAGGGTCCTCTGTGGAAATGGCCTCATAAGATGCCGTCCGAGTCCGAAGGCTTCATCAGCCAAAAAAACAAAGGGGAGTCCTTCAATATTCCCTGCATCCGGTGGCAATGCAAGGTCGTCACTCTGGAGACGGAGGGCAAACTCCGTCTGGATGAAGGATCCCCCATCGGACATCCGGCCATTCTTCCCTACATCAACATAGAGGAATTCATACCGTGCTGACACCACCGCCATCAGCACAATGCTATGAAACCCCTTGTAATTGTAGTAGTAGGACCCAGAACGGGGTGGCGGCACGATGCGGACGTGCTTCCCGTCTATGGCACCACCGCAGTTGGGGAAGTCCCACCGCGTGGCAAACTCCGATGCCACAGTCTGCCATTCCTGTGGCGTGGAAGGAAGCTGTGGAGTGAAACAAGATGAAATAATATTAGAAAACCAAAGGCATACATTACAAGGAAATTCTATCCCAAAAAATTAGAGACCAACATCAATCTAATTATACGTTTATTAAGGTGTGTAAAAAAAGTATAATGGAAGGCTCATTTATCATATTCATCACCCCCTCTGATGGGCCATTACTAAATTATTTTGGGGGGGGGAGATGTGTTTGGCCACAGGATAGCATTGCAGTGGCGGTGCGTCCAGAGTGGGCGCTGGAGCACTGTCCCCTCTCTCCTGTGCCCATCACTCAGAACAATACATAGGTTCATGCGTTGCGTGAACCTATGTATTGTCTATGCCGCACACTATTCAGGTGGATGGCCTCTTGTAAAGCGACCGACATATGATTAATTGCGGCATTTAGGGGGTTAAAATTGCAGAGCAGAAACAGGTATTAAAATAGTCTTGCAAATTACAACATGAGGGATGTAATTGGCTTCCTCAAAGAAAAATCGGGGACGCAAGGAGGGGGGCATTCCTTGTGTAAACACTGACAGGCTGCTCTGGCAATCATGTTCACCAAGTCTGTTTAATGGTAACATGATTGGCTGATGCAACATGAAGGGAAGGAGAAGACATCAAGGACAGAAGAAGGATGGCGCTGACCACAAGAAGGTAAGTGCAGGGCTGGGGGGAAACTGGCTGCATTAGAGGGGACTAAATGGCTGCATTTGAGGGAACAAAATGGCTGCATTGGAGGGGACAACTGGGGGCGTTTATTAGGCAACAGAGCAAAAAAGGAGGACGTTTATTTCCTAAATTTGGGGTTTGAACCCCCCAACATTTGGAGCAACAGGCGCCCCTGCTGGAAAAGTTAGTGAGGGGAAATATTTAGGGAGGAGAAAAAAGGGGCAATCTAAAGCTTCCAACATGCATGGGGACAAAGGGGACATTCTCAGCATATTACAATCATGGTAATTAGGGAAGGATGAAAGAAATACAATACATTAGCATACATGTAATACCTAAAATGTGATGTTAAGGGAGAAAACTTACCCTAATATAGTCCTCCTGCAGGACTTGGATGATGGCAGAACAGGTGTCTGGGATTATGAGGCCCAGAGCCTGGGGGGAGACGCCTGTGGTGAACTTCAAGTCCTGAAGACTTCTCCCTGTCGCCAGGTAACGCAACATGGCGATGAGCCTCTGCTCAGCACTGCTGGCTTCCCGCATAACGGTGTCCTTCCTGGTAATATAGGGGGACACCAAAGCCAACAGTTCCTGAAAAACGGGGTCAGACATCCTCAGAAAATTCCTGTAGTCCTCAGGATTATTCTCGACGATCTCCCGCAGCAGAGGCATGTGGCAGAATTGGTCCCGCTGGAGCAACCAATTCTTGGTCCATGAACTCCTCCTCACACCATTCATGGACTGGTCTTGGTCCAAAACAAGCAGACCAACACCAAGCGCACGCACAGCACGAACTCGACGACGAGAACGTCCAGGCGACATGGCTAGGAAACGGTCGTCTAATCAGAACGTACAGAACAGAACGCACTTTAGAACAGCAAGGCCTATGAATAACGAACTGAAAATCTGAAACGAACAGGCAAGAACGCACTGCAAAACAGATACGACCTGCCTAGACGCCCTGAAAGTCAAGATACGAACCCACAAGCACAAACTGAACGGCAGAAAACGATCTGAAAAGTACGAAGACTGAAAAGCGCGAATCGTCTCTTCCCAAAGTTTTACTTCACACGCGGTAACACGAGATCAGCAAAAGCAGCCCAAGGGGTGGCGCCAAGAAAAAAGATCTTCCCCTTTATAGTGCCGTCGTACGTGCTGGACGTGAGCGCAGAGAACCACGAGGAAATTGGGAAATGACAGTGTGTACGCATAGAAAGCTTGACGAGAAAATCGACAAGCTTAACAAGAATCTCGTCGAAAAAAACGACGTGTTTTTTACGACGAGAAAATCGGTCGTGTGTACGAGGCCTAATAGTTATTTTCCGAAATGTCGGGAACTGGAGGGAACTATGTATATCTCATGGTATAGATCTAATGAAGTTGATTGTAGAAGAGGAAAATTACAATTGATAAACCTAAAAACTGAGATAGAACAAAGCAGTTCGGACTTAGACCCCTTTAAAGAAGAAGAGGAATTCACTAAACAGAACGACTTGGGTAGAAAGGAAATTGATAGAATACAAAAAAAATAGAAAATTGAAAAACAGTCAATTTAAAAGAGATTTCCTTGATTGGTTAAATCTTTAACCTCTCTTCACAAAAAGGTAGGACTAGGTCTAGATGTAGATGAGGTAGATCTCTGTTTCCCCGCCCTGAAACGGATATGGCTATGAGTGACTTTGATAGTGATGATTCAGTTCGGTCAGTCACTTTTTTAGATCAAGAACAGTTCACTGTCCCCGGCAAGAAGTTCACAGAAAAAGACAGGTATTTTGAGACAGAAGAAAAAGACATCAAAAGAAATAGAAAGAGAAAAAGGCAAAGAAAGAGAAAATACAGGGCACAATTACAGTACAAGTAGTCAACGAAGGAGAACCTAATATGTGATTCTTTCTTGGGAAGTCCAGATAATAAGTTTGTCAACCTTTCTTCTTTCCCTTTAAAAGAATCCCATATACAAATCCTTGGTAAAGGCCTATCCTTTTCACCCAAACAAAATATGGAGGAGTTTACAGTGTTTAAAGACATAAATCTTTTTCTACACAAGGTTTTATTTCGGGTTTTTTATGAGCAAAAAGATAAAAGTCCTGCAGCATGTGAAATCCTTCAGGAGGAGGACAAAAAAGCGATTGAAGATGTTTTGGCCCTTCTGGATGAAGGACCATCTGATATTGATCTGCCAATAGACAATGACGCAATAATTCTTAGACAAGTTGACCTAAAAAAACAATAAAAAAAAATGTTACCCCTTTCAAAAACTAAGTTAATTGGTCAATTTTTTGACCTTGTAAGTAATGATATAAAGAAATTAAACTGGGAGGATTTCAATTAAGATAATCTAATGTGGTACTGATTAGGGATGAGCTTTGAGTTCGAGCCGAACATGAGTTAGATTCGAACATCATCTGTTCGCTTGTTCGGTGAATTTCGAACACTATGGGCCGTTCGCGCCAAATTCGAGCGACGCGTCACGGCCCATAATGCACTGCTTCCCCCAGCTGCAGCATACTATCAGGTTTGCTCCAGTGATGAGGAGGGAGGGGATGATGAGGTCACTGACTCTAAGTGGGTGCCTGATAGGAGAGAGGAGGAGGAGGAGGAGGCACATCGCCACGAGGCAGGATGCCCTCCAGGGGCCAGCTTAAGGGCAGCCAACCGACTGCATCACACCGCAGAGCTCCACATGTGCAGGGCACTGCGCGTTTTTCCAAAAGTTCCAAAAGTTCTTTGGTGTGGGCCTTTTCTGACACGTGTGCAGCAGATCGCACCATTGCTATTTGCAACATATGTCTGAAGCGTATCAAGTGTGGACAAAACAGCAGCTGCTTGGGCACCACATGCTTGACCAGACATATGTCGACCTGCCATGCAGTCCGTTGGCAAGCGTACATAAAAGACCCACACCAAAGAACAAAGCGGACCTCTCCTTGCTCCTCATCAGCTGAGATCTCCAACCCCACTATACCTTCAGTCCTCTCAGAAACCTGCACTGAGGGGAATGAAGGTGTAGAATTAGGTGTGCCACTGCCAAGTACTTGCGGGCAATCTGCTATCAGCACACCAACGTCCGATTGTAGCAGGCAAATTTCCCTACCCCAGTTGCTACACCGGAGAAAGAAATTCGCTCCCAGCCATCCACATGCCCAGCGGTTGAATGCTAGCTTGGCTAAATTGCTAGCACTCCAACTGTTGCCTTTTCAGCTGGTAGACTCTGCCCCCTTTCGTGAGTTTGTGGAATGTGCGGTACTTCAGTGGCAGGTTCCCAAATGCCACTTTGTTTCACGGAAGGCGATTCCGGCTCTCTACCGGCATGTGGAAGACAATGTCTTGGCCTCGCTGGACAGGGCGGTCAGCGGTAAGGTGCATATTACCGCTGACTCATGGTCCAGCAGGCATGGACAGGGCCGTTACCTATCTTTCACGGTGCACTTGGTGACTCTGCTGGCAGCTGGGAAGGATGCAGGAGAGGGTGCAGTAGTGTTGGAGGTTGTTCCACCACCACGCCTGCAAAATGCTACTAGTGGTGATTCTGACACACCTCTCTCCTCTACCCCCTTCTCTTCTTCTTCCTCCATGGCCTCTTACTCTGCTGATTTGTCCTCGGAACCAGCGGTGCTCCATAGGCGTTCAAGGGGCTACGCAAGCACGCAGGCAAAAAGATGCCATGCGGTTCTTGAACTAGTGTGCTTGGGGGACAGGAGCCACACTGGGGCAGACATTCTGTCAGCTTTGCAGGGGCAGGCTCAGAGGTAGTTGACGCCATGCCAGCTTCAGCCAGGAATGGTGGTTTGCGACAATGGCACCAACCTCCTCTCCACCCTCCGACAGGGACACCTGACCCATGTGCCCTGTTTGGCTCACATCCATAACTTGGTGGTGCAGCGGTTCTTGGGCAGGCACCCGGGCTTACAGGCTCTCCTGAGGCAGGCCAGGAAAGTCTGTGTGCATTTCCGCCGGTCATATAATGCCAGTGCTCAGCTGGCTGACCTCCAAAAGGAATTTACCCTGTCCAAAAACCGCCTAATCTGTGACATGCCCACCAGATGGAACTCAACGTTGGCCATGCTGCAACGACTGCACACGCAGCAGAGGACCATCAATGAGTACCTGTGCGACTATGGCACCAGGACAGGGTCAGGGGAGCTTGGCTTTTTTTCGCCACTCCAGTGGGTCATGATCAGGGATGCATGCACTGTCCTGTCACCATTTTAGGAGGCCACGAGGATGGTGAGAAGTGACAGTGCATGCATCAGTGATACTGTCCCTCTTGTCTACTTGTTGGAGCACACACTGCATGGAATAATGGACAGGGCACTTGAGGCAGAACAGAGGGAGGAAGAGGAGGACTTCCTTACCTCTCAAGGCTCCCTTTATCCAGACAGTGTTCCTCCGGGCCCGCCGATCACACAGGAAGAGGATGAGGAGGAGTAGGAGGAGGATGATTGTGTCAGCATGGAGGTGGAGCCTAGCACTCAGCATCAGCAGCAGTCTTCAAGGGATCATTTACAGTCCCCAGAAACCCATGGACTTGTACTTGGCTGGTAGGAGGTGGCTGCGGATCATGTCATCCTTAGTGACCCAGAGGAATCCGGACTGAATGCCTCAGCAAACCTACGCTACAAGGCCTCCCTGATTCTGCAAAGCCTGCCATGGCCTAGTTTTAAGGAGAGGGATCATTACTGGCTGGCAACCCTCCTTGATCCACATTACAAGGGTAAGGTTGCGGACCTTATCCAGCCGTCGCAGAGGGAGCAGAGGATGAAACATCTCCAGGAGGCCTTGCAGAAAGGTTTGTGCAACGCTTTTCCAGAGCCTGGGAGGTTACCAATTCCTGGTCCTGGACAACGTGTTGCTAAGGCTTCGGTCAGTCACAGAAGGAGCGGTGGAGAAGGTGTCTGACCGATGCGTTCAGACAATTTTTTAGTCCGCAGCCCCAAGGTATGATCGGTTCCAACAACCATTGCCAGCGTCTGATTTACATGGTGCAGGAATACCTAGGGCCAAGATCAGACTTGGACACCTTTCTCACCGAAAATCCTCTGGGTTACTGGATCTTGAGGATGGATCACTGGCCAGAGCTTGCACAGTATGCAATTAAGCTACTGGCCTGTCCTGCATCCAGCGTTCTTTTGGAACGCACATTCAGTGCTGCTGGAGGATTTGTAATCGATCACAGGATGCGCCTGTCCACGACTCGGTCGATCGGCTCACCCTAATAAAAATTAATCAGTCTTGGATCACCAGCTACCAAGCACCTGATGCTGATGTAACCAAATAATTTTTTTATGAATGTGAGATCCCTTCAAGACTGCCTATGCTGATGCTGAGTGACTATCCTGTTATGCTGAGTGACTATCCTCTTCATCCTCAATGTTCATGTTGATAGCTTGTAAGAACATTTTTGGTTCTGGGCACCACCACCAGTGGCTAAGGCCCAATTTTTCTGCCCCTGTTTAACAGGGGCGTGTAATTACAATTTTTGCTGTAATACTTTGAAGCAGGGCTCATTCCTGCGCTCCAACTAGAGTATCTTTGAGGGGTTGCAGTGTTGTGGCACCAGCACCAGTGCCTAAGGCCCAATTTTTCTTCACCTGTTCAACAGGGGCATGTAATTACAATTCTTGATCTAATATTTCACAGCAGGGCCCGTTCCTGCGCCCATCAAGAGTAACTGTGTGTCAGGAATGGTGTCATTACTGGGCTCACCTGCTGGTGGCACTGTTGCTTTCGGCACCAGTGGGTGTAGTTCTGGTGGCCACCAGCGGGTGTCTCCTCACCAAGACTTTCTACCAGCCATCAAGCACACCTGATCTGGGTCTGCTGGATTATATAAGCCCGGCCTTAACCAGGCTCAATGATCCAGAATTCCTTCTGTAAGCCTGGTCCCTGCCTGAACCTAAACCTGATCCGTTTCCTGAACCTGAACCTGATACGTTTCCTGCCTTGTCCTGGACTCTGTTCCTTGTATCCTGTCACCTGAGACCTGTCCCCTGATACCAGCTTCCAGCTCCCCCTTGCTGACTGCTCCCAGTACCTGGCCTTCTGCTCCCCTTGTCTCTCGTCCCTGCCTTGTTTATATATGTGTGTTCCCTTTACTTGTATATATTAGTTAGATAGTTAGATTAGGTTGTTTTGGGGTTTGCTGTGTTCTCTTGTATTCATTTCTTGTTTATGGTTTGCTGTTGTTTGATTTCACGTGTGTCTTTATCTTCAATAAATATATATATTTTCACTTACTCTGTTCCTGATTCCTTAAGTGCAGCCCAATGATCTGATCACCTGTATTGGATGTCTGTGTATAGCATCCCCGTGACACTGTGAGGGCTTACAGTGTTGTGGCAACTCCACCACACCGTCCACCACCAAAGGCCCAATTTTTCTGACCCTGTTCAACAGGGGCATGTAATTACAATTTTTGATCTAATATTTCACAGCAGGGCCCATTCCTGCGCCCACCAAGAGTAACTGTGAGGACTTACAGTGTTGTTGCAAAAACAACACCTAAGGCCCAAATTTCTGCTGAGTATATAGGGCAGGCCCCTACTTTCAAACATCTGACTTACCAACGACTCCTACTTACAAACGGAGGGAGACAACAGGAAGTGAGACGAAATCTACCCCTAGGAAGGGAAATTCTCTACTGTAAGAGTTAATATGGGAAAAAGGTGTCTCCACTGATTTATCACCAATCCTTGTTTCCCTAATAACCCCAAATTTTCAAAATCCAATTGTCACTGGGACAGAAAGTGAGGTGAAATCTTCTGAACAGGGGCAAAGACAGCAAAACAAATGTTACAGGGGTGATAACCCTTCCCTATGTTTTCCAAAAAGCTTAAAAATAGATTTTTTTGGCTGAAGCTACACTTAAAAAATTTACCTGTTCCAAATTACAAACAGATTCTACTTAAAAACAAACCTACAGTCCCTGTATTGTTTGCACTGCCTGAATACTGCTGTTCAGAGAATATAGGGCCTGGGGGGCCCACGCCTTTCCTTTATTTAATTTGGGTGCGGGGTTCCCCTTAATATCCATACAAGACCCAAAGGGGCTGGTAATGTGCTGGGGGGGGGGGGTTACCCATGCCATTTTTCTCAATGATTTTCATCCATATTTCTGGGACCAGACATTGCATTAAAGCCGCAAGCAGTTTTAAATGACTTTTATTTATTTTAAAAATTTCATTTTATGCAGGGACAGTTCTAAACATGGGAAACACACCCCACTTTACAGGCATACTTTAGACATCTCCCAGGCACGATATTTAAAGGAATATTTGACTTTTATTTTTTCACCTTAATCATTAAAATCAGCGCTCCCGAAAAAGCTTCAGTTTTTAAAACTTTTTCTTGCATTGATACATGTCCCCTGGGGCAGGACCCGGGTCCCTTGGGGCAGAACCCGGGTCCCCAAACCCTTTTTAGGACAATAACTTGTATATTAGCCTTTAAAATTCACACTTTTGATTTCTCACGTTCGAGTCCCATAGACTTTAACAGTGTTCGAAAGTTAGCGCAAACTTTTGGTCCGTTCGCATATTCTGGATGCAAACCGAACCGGGGGGGTGTTCGGCTCATCCCTAGTTCTGATGAGTGAGGAGAAGTATGTTAAGGAGGTGAAAAGACAACTGGGTAATCCAGACATATATTTGAGACTTTCAAGCTCTCCTTTCTCGACTTTGGTTGAAGAATTAAATTATAAGTTGATCTTAGTACAAGAAGGCCTAATCACTAAAAAGGAATTAAACCATATACAAGTATCTGACTATAATATCTCAGTTCTCTATACTATCCCTAAGCTTCATAAGGACTTATTGAACCCCACAGGAAGACCCATAGTCTCTGCAATCAATGGACCCCTGCCCTAGAATCATACAGTCATAGCAATAGTTGTTGGCACCCCAGAAATTTTACAGAAAATCAAGTATTCCTCACAGAAAAGTATTGCAGTAACACATGTTTTGCTATACACACGTTTATTCCCTTTGTGTGTATTGGAACAAAACAAAAAAAGGGAGGAAAAAAAGCAAATTGGACATAATGTCACACAAAACTCCAAAAATGGTCTGGTCAAAATTCTTGGCACCCTTTCAAAATTGTGGATAAATAAGATTGTTTCAAGCATGTGATGCTCCTTTAAACTCACCTGGGGCAAGTAACAGGTTTGGGCAATATAAAAATCACACCTGAAAGCAGATAAAAAGGAGAGAAGTTCACTTAGTCTTTGCATTGTGTGTCTGTGTGTGCCACACTAAGCATGGACAACAGAAAGAGGAGAAGAAAACTATCTAAGGACTTGAGAACTAAAATTGTGGAAAAATATCAACAATCTCAAGGTTACAAGTCCATCTCCAGAGACCTGGCCTTTGTCCACAGTGCACAACATTATCAAGAAGTTTGCAACCCATGGCACTGTAGCTAATCTCTCTGGGCGTGGACGGAAGAGAAAAATTGATGAAAAGTTGAAACGCAGGATAGTTCGGATGGTGGATAAGCAGCCCCAAACAAGTTCCAAAGAGTCAGGTGTCAGCGCCAACTATCCGTCGACATTTAAATGAAATGAAACGCTATGGCAGGAGACCCAGGAGGACCCCACTGCTAGTAGCGGCAGGTGTCCAGTACAATCGGCCGTACCTCATCGCTCTCCACATCTCTCTAGTGACTCGACATTGAGATCAGCATGCTGAGCATAGCCACGAGGAGAAACAACGGGAGCCTGGATGAGCTGCATCGGCTTTCTTTTCATACCACTGCTACTCAGTCTCCAGCTGACAGCGAGACATGTAACTACACATTGTATCAACCAAAGGAATTGCATTGATCAATATATTTTGGTCATTGTTTAGCCATCTGAAAACATTTGTTTAATACTATGCTTCTCATATGAGCACCAGGAGCCAACATATGTCTTCAGTTCATTTTCAGTTCCTTGGATCCATTATCTGTCAGCGGTTACGGCTTTGCAACTTCAGCTCCCCTCTCCCATTCCCCAAGTACTGTTCCCAATGGTAGTGTCCCCTTAGCCTGGACTGTCGTCCTCTGAAACCCTGACATTTTGCAATGGCTGTTGCTTTTATTCAATCCAGTTTACAGGACTTCTTGGCCCGGTGGTGCTATTCCCCTCTATTTGCACTTAGACATAGTGCTATATAGGATCATTTTGCATACGTGGATGGTGTTTAGATGCTCTGTTTGTGTTTGTATTTGTCTCCAGACAACGTTGTCTTTAGATGATGTAAGGTGCAGGATTTATTTCTTTTTTATGCGATTTTTGTAATTACTTTTCAATAAAATGTATTTTTGATATTTATTGACTCTATCTGGATATTATTTCCCTGGGCTCTATCAGTGTGGCAATTGGCACTGTGCCTCCTCTCTGGTACAGTGTCTTACTATTTTTGTATTCTGGTTTGGCCACTGAGCCCCACTCTATTGGAGTGAGTGGATGGATATCCGGTGGTACCTTTGTGTATCTTGCATTTTTTGTTGGTTTCCTTTTTCTTTTTGTTTATACAATGTACAATATTATATTGTATATATTTTCGTTAACTTCTTCCTGTCGGCCCTATAGCCTTCCCTATAGCCGAAAGTCCCCTGGAACACAGCTAGCTGATCACAGATCGGGGTAAAGAGCCAATCACAGCGCCCCTTTACCATGTTATTAGCTGTGTCCAATCACAGCTGTTCATGATGTAAACACAAGCCGATTATCGGCATTCCTTTCCTCATGCTAACAGCGTGAGGAGAGAAGCAGAGAGCCAATAACCGGCTTGTGTGAAAGGGACATCTACACTGATAATCAGTTCCAACAGTGCCCACCAGTGCTGCCAATCAGTGCCTCCTCATCAGTGTCACCTATCAGTGCCGCCTATCAGTGCCCATCAGTGCAGCCTCATCAGTGTCACCTCAACAGTGAAGCCTATCAGTGCCCATCAGTACCACCTCATCAGTGCCGCCTATCGGTACCACCTATCAGTGCCCACCAGAGCCACCTGTCAGTGCAGCCTCATCATTGCCCACCTGTGCCGCCTATCAGTGCCTTTTCATCAGTACCCACCAGTGTCGCCTCATCAGTGCTGTCTATCACTGCCCATCAGTGCATCCTCATCATCGCACATCAGCGAAGGAGGAAAAAATACCTGTTTTGCAAAATTTTAGAACAAACTATGAAAAACAATTTTTCCAAATTTTTGGTCTTTTTTCGTTTGATTAGCAAAAAAAAAAAAACCCAGTGGTGAGTAAATACCACCAAAAGAAAGCTATATTTGTGTGAATTTTTTTTTATATGGATACAGTGTTGCATGACCACACAATTGTCATTCAAAGTGCGACAGCGCTGAAAGCTTGAAATTGGCCTGGGCAGGGTGGGGGGTAAAAGTTCCCTGTAGGCAAGTGATTAAACAACATGGTGAGGATTAAAAAAACACATTAAACAGTATTACCGGTAAGTATAAATTAGATAAAAGTTAGCAAATCATAGTACTCTGTGAATTCAATGTCATGTCAATGTTTTTTTTTCTATAAATAGTAAAATAATTCCCTTATAAATTATTTATGTAAACATTTTTTACAAAAACTGTTAAAATGCATTTGGATTATGGATTATCTTTAACATTCTTTCAATTAGAAAAGAGCCATGCAACTTCATAATAGGTGCCTAAACATTTGATTGTATATACCATTTAAAGAGCTGATCACTTGACATGCTGATTAGTATTGTAGTATTTTACCTATACTATTATGTTTGTGGCTTTATTTGTGGTTTTAGGATTACGGATGAAATTCTGGCTATGAGCCGCCCATCCACTCGTCTGATGCGGGAGTACAAGATCACTGAGCAATTCCACAGGTAAACAGAGATCCTAGAATAAGCATGACCTATTAGATTAGGTACATTTTGGAAATCTTAGCAGAGTATGGTAATTCAGTATTTTAGAGATGTGTGTTTGACAACTGGCCATGCTTATCTACTTATTCAAGGCTTCATTCCTAAGGCCAATGCCTTGTTGTCTTTTCCTCTTTGTGGCATACCATGGCAGGGTATTTGTACTGCTGCAGAACCTTTACAGCAGGCAAGTCCAAAGTCCAGCCCACGGGCCAATTGCGGCCCGTGGCCCGGTTTTGAACGGTCCGCCTGGTTATCTAAACATATATATCTTTTGTGGCCCCCGACGATCTCCCAGCGCCGGGGCCACAAAAGATATACCGTATTTATCAGTGTATAACTCACTTTTTTCCCCTTAAAATCAGGGGGAAATCGTGGGTGCGTGTTATACGCCGATCCCTGCTGTGTGTCTGTGAGGGGAGCGAGCGCCGCTGAAATAGCCCGAGCTAAGTGAACTGTGTACTCTGCTAGGCTCAGCTCCGCATGCAGTCATGCCCAGTCCCGCTATTGGACCTGTGTTATGTCCATCAAAGGAGCCGGGCCAAGGGACGGGACTGCGAAAGGAGCCGAGTACACAGGGCATGCGGCTCTAAGTATCTCGGCGGGCGGCAACATTTAAAAACGATAAAGCTTAATTTTTGGGCACAGCTGCAGATGGACACTTGGGACAGGCTGCAATGTTGAGTGCATTCCTGGCAATGGTGGGGCTGCATTCCTGGCAATTAGAGTTCATTCCTGGCAATGGTGGGGCTGCATTCCTGGCAAAGGTGGGGCTGCATTCCTGGCAACGGTGGGGCTGCATTCCTGGCAACGGTGGGGCTGCATTCCTGGCAATGGTGGGGCTGCATTCCTGGCAATGGTGGGGCTGCATTCCTGGCAATGGTGGGGCTGCATTCCTGGCAATGGTGGGGCTGCATTCCTGGCAATGGTGGGGCTGCATTCCTGGCAATGGTGGGGCTGCATTCCTGGCAATGGAGGGGCTGCATTCCTGGCAATGGTGGGGCTGCATTCCTGGAAACGGTGGGGCTGCATTCCTGGCAATGATGGGGCTGCATTCCTGGCATTGGTGGGGCTGCATTCCTGGCAATGGTGGGGCTGCATTCTTGGCAATGGTGGGGCTGCATTCCTGGCAATGGTGGGTGCAATGGTGGGTGCTGCATTCCTAGCAATGATGGGGCTGCATTCCTGGCAATGGTGGGTGCAATGGTGGGTGCTGCATTCCTAGCAATGATGGGTGAGTGCATTCCTGGCAATGATGGGTGAGTGCATTCCTGGCAATGATGGGTGAGTGCATTCCTGGCAATGGTGGGTGAGTGCATTCCTGGCAATGGTGGGTGAGTGCATTCCTGGCAATGGTGGGTGAGTGCATTCCTGGCAATGGTGGGTGCTGCATTCCTGGCAATGGTGGGTGCTGCATTCCTGGCAATGATGGCTGAGTGCATTCCTGGCAATGGTGGGTGCTGCATTGCTGGCAATGATGGGTGCTGCATTGCTGGCAATGGTGGGTGCTGCATATGGGCACTGAACCTTATTTTGCTTCACAGTTCTTTATTTAAAAGTTTAATTTTTTTCCTGAAACTTCCCTCTTAAAGTGAAGGTGCGTGTTATACGCCAATAAATATGGTATATCCAAATAATACGCCTGAGCTCATCTCTTTACTCACACAGCCACAAAGGCAAGAGAATTCTTTTTGGGCAGTGTATTAGTGCTCGGACAAACACACCTAGACAGAATTTTAATGGTTCAAAGAATGTCAGGCAAAATGGTCGGCCCTCGCGCATGTTCACTTTATCAAATCTGGCCCTCTTTGAAAAAAGTTTGGACACCCCTGCTTTACAGTAATAGCGGCTAATAAGCTGACCACTGTTACTAGACTGGGGCCAATTACATTGGATAGTGTGAAAATTCCTATTCACACTATAGCACACAGAGGTTGATTTTCTAAAACTGGAGAGTGCAAAATCTGGTGCAGCTCTGCATAGACACCAATCAACTTCCAGTCTTTTTTTGTCAAAGTTTAATTGAACAAACTGAAGTTAGAAGATGATTGGCTACCAAGAACAGCTGCACGAGATTTTGCACTCTCCAGTTTTAGTAAATCAACCCAAAAGTGTTTTGTGTACTAAGGCAGCCCATTAATTTTGAATGGGCTTACAATGCACCTTAAATCATGACAAATTGGAAATGACTATTTTCACTAATATCACTTATTACAATGCACAGCATATGCATTGTGATGCGTTGCAGTGCAAATGCTTTGCTGTCTACTGTAAAAGTACATTGCGTGTTACATTTCTATTGTGGTAATGCAGTTACATTGTTGATGTGAGTCCAATAGTGAGCTATGATTTTTTTTTCCACCATACAGTGAAAACTCAGTTTATAACCACAGCGACTGTGTTCAGATAGCATAAAAGAAAAAAAAAAAAGAACTGTCCGCTCCAAGCAGCTTTCCCCAGCTAAAACCCCAGGTGCTAGAGGCAGGCTGAAGCGTTCACGTTCATCAACCAGAAGCAAAGAACAAAACTGCTGCACACCGGATGTATCACAAAAGTCTTAATTTATTGTATAAATCATCCTCAAGCATGGGTCCCCACCCTAGGACTATTCCTCTGACGCATTTCACCCAATCAGGCTAAATGCTAGAGATCAAACCCTAATTGGGTGAATCCCATCAGTGGGGTGGTCCTAGGGTGGGGACTGTTATTGCCATGCTTGTGGATGATTTATACAATAAATAAAGACTTTTGTGATACCTCCGGTGTTCAGCGGCTTTTCTCTTTGCTTCACAGTGATTGTGAATTTGTAATGTCTACACAGTGCAGAAAAGTGAGATTAAAATGAAAAACAAATTGTGCTTTATAATTTGACAGATATGGGATACGTTCAGTTGTCAATGCACAGATTCCCTGGGAACATGGCTATTGTGGAGACTCCCTTGATCCTCAGAGTGGCTTTTCATACAAACCCCAGGATTTGATGGATTCTGGCAGTAAGTGTTTTTCTGTATATATTATGTTAGATGTAACTTCATGGTACATCCAGAGCATATATAGCTACATATAAAAGAGTGAAAATATAATTCCTTCAGTCACTGACACACAAACAGGTCTACCCATTCTCCCTAATTTCCCCCAACTGTCAATTGCAAAATGATGCTGAAAAAGTGTGAACAGCATTTTTTTAATTGTTACAGCTGGTTAAATCATAAGTATATGGGCAGGTAGTAGGCCATCTCCCCCTAGGAATGAGGACCCTGCATTGGCCTAGTTGTATTTGACCCAAAATCTACAGTTACAATTACCACCATTCACACAGGTTTCAGTCTCTGGACAACCTCTGCAGTCCATAGGTTGGTTTTTCACTGGCTTCCTCTACACATATGGTAATTAAACAGCATACAACTTAAGTTAACTTCTTCTCTCCATTTAGGGTAAATCAAACCTTGTCTTTACCGTGGCATAAGACATACACTAGTTCTTAATTAGTCCTAAAAATAAGATAAACTGTTTCCCTAGATTCTATTTCTCCCATGTGATAGGGCAATGCCTCTCAAAGAGCTACTTACAAATAATGGCACAGCAAGAATAAGGCCTGTAGTAATGGGGAAATCACGTGGCTTACTACACTGTAGACAACCTTCTCTGGATGGAAACTTTTGACAGAGACCTCTCTAGCCCCACTCACCTGTTTCTAAATTACCCATGACCAATGACAGATGAGCCTGTTGCCTGGATCCTGAGGGGCAGAATTAAAAGCAAGACCTAACACCCTCTAACAATCATCCTTGAATGAGGCCAACAATATAAGACAGGCTTCAGTATCTCTACTCCTTCAAAAGTCCTGAACCAATATCTTTATTGCTTTGGTATGACCATTAGGGATGAGGTTCGTGTTCGAGTCGAACATACGTTCGACTCGAACATCGGCTGTTCGATCGTTCGACGAAGATCGAACGATTTGGGCCGTTCGCGCCAAATTCGAGTGACGCGAACGGCCCACAATGCACTACGCCATCGCAGTGTCATCCAGGCGCTGTGATTGGCCAAGCATGCACTGTGACCCCGCATGCTTGGCCAATCACAGCGCCGGCAGCGAGGAGAGCAATGATTGGCCACAGGCAGGATGCCTGTGGCCAATTATTGCTGAGGGTGTTTAGTACACGCCCCACACTATAAAAGGCCGCCAGCACGGCGGCCTAGTGTAGTGTGTTCCGGAGCAGGGATAGAGCAGCATAGGCAGGGACAGTGCCTTTTATTTCTTTCTTGCTTAACCTGGATTCCTTTAGTTTAGGGAAAGAGAAGGATAGGTAGGGAGAGTGTCAGTGTGTTTTGTGCTTGTGCTATATTGTGCTTAAAAAAAACATTTTTTCTAGGGACAGAAAACTGTAGGTAGGGAGAGTGTGTCAGTTTCTTTCACTGTCAAAGTCCTTGTTTCCAGGGACCTGGAAGGACAGTGAGTGAATTCTCCTTGTGCTAAATTGTGCTTAAAAAAAACATTTTTTCTAGGGACAGAAAACTGTAGGTAGGGAGAGTGTGTCAGTTTCTTTCACTGTCAAAGTCCTTGTTTCCAGGGACCTGGAAGGACAGTGAGTGAATTCTCCTTGTGCTAAATTGTGCTTAAAAAAAACATTTTTTCTAGGGACAGAAAACTGTAGGTAGGGAGAGTGTGTCAGTTTCTTTCACTGTCAAAGTCCTTGTTTCCAGGGACCTGGAAGGACAGTGAGTGAATTCTCCTTGTGCTAAATTGTGCTTAAAAAAAACATTTTTTCTAGGGACAGAAAACTGTAGGTAGGGAGAGTGTGTCAGTTTCTTTCACTGTCAAAGTCCTTGTTTCAAGGGACAGAGAAGGACACCTGAAGGTAGCCCTTATTGCTTTTTTCCCATCTCCCTGCAGGCCATCTATTAGAATGTCTGGAAGGCAAACAAGGAGAGGCAGACAGTCAGGAGGCAATAAAAGAGGGCAAGCAGGCTCTGTGTCTGGGGGCAACAGTGCTGGTCGTGGACGCGGTGCATTGTCATCAGCACATGGCCATGGGACACGCTTGTCCTTCTTTTCGGCAGCTGGACATGTTGAGCCACATCATGCCGAAGACTTGGTAGAGTGGATGACCAAGCCCTCCTCCTCCTCCTCATCCTCTCTCACCCAGGCTCAGGGTACTGGAAAAGCAGCTGCCAAAGCGTCCTCTTCCCTGGTATCAATGTCAGACTCATCATCAGTCACTCCTTCCCTAGACCCACCATGTCCTCCTCCTGAGGAGTCCCCCGAACTGTTTCAGCACAGTGTTGGGTACATGCTCCAGGAGGATGCCCAGCGTTTCGAAGGGTCTGATGATGAAACCCAGCTAGAGGAAGGCAGTAGCGTGAGAGCAGACAGAGGGGATGCTCAAGAAGGACACCAATCTGGCAGTCATGTTCCAGCAGCTGCAGCATACTGCCAGATTGGCTCCAGTGATGAGGAGGGAGGTGATGATGAGGTCACTGACTCCACGTGGGTGCCTAATAGGAGAGAGGAGGAGGAGGATGAGGAGGAGGCACATCTCCAACGAGGCAGGATGCCCTTTGGTGGCCAGCGTAAGGGCAGTACACCGACGGAATCACACCGCAGAGCTCCGCCTGTGCAGGGCGCTGCCTCTGCCCGTCATTCAAAAAGTTCTTTGGTGTGGGCCTTTTTTGAGGCTAGTGCATCAGATCGCACAGCTGCTGTTTGCAACATATGTCTCAAGCGTATATCGCGTGGCCAAAACATCAGCCGCTTGGGTACCACATGCCTGACCAGACATATGTTGACCTGCCATGCAGCTCGTTGGCAAGCCTACCTGAAAGACCCACACCAAAGAACAAAGTGGACCTCTCCTTGCACCGCATCAGCTGGGATCTCCAACCCCACTATAACTTCAGTCCTCTCTGAAACATGCACTGAGAGGAATGAAGGTGTAGAATTAGGTGTGTCACAGCCAAGTACTTGCGGCCACTCTGCTAGCAGTACACCGACGTCCGATTCTAGCAGGCAAATTTCCCTGCCCCAGCTGCTGGACCGTCGAAAGAAGTTCACTCCCAGCCATCCACATGCCCAGCGGTTGAATGCTAGCTTGGCTAAATTGCTAGCGCTTCAACTGCTGCCTTTTCAGTTGGTAGACTCGGCCCCCTTCCGTGAGTTTGTGCAATGTGCGGTTCCTCAGTGGCAGGTTCCCAAACGCCACTTTTTCTCACGGAAGGCTATTCCGGCTCTCAACCGGCATGTGGAAGGCAATGTCTTGGCCTCGCTGGACAGGGCGGTCAGCGGTAAGGTGCATATTACCGCTGACTCATGGTCCAGCAGGCATGGACAGGGACGTTACCTTTCTTTCACGGCCCATTGGGTCACTCTTTTGGCAGCTGGGAAGGATGCAGGACAAGGTGCAGTAGTGTTGGAGGTTGTCCCACCGCCACGCCTCCAAAATGCTACTACTGGTTGTGACACACCTCTCTCCTCCACCCCCTCCTCTTCTTCTTCCTCCATGGCCTCTTCCTGTGGTTTGTCCTATGAACCAGCGGTGCTCCGTAGCCGTTCACGGGGCTACGCAAGTACGCAGGCAAAAAGATGCCATGCCGTGCTTGCGCTGGTGTGTTTGGGGGACAGAAGCCACACTGGGGCAGAGGTCCTGTCTGCTCTGCAGGGCCAGGCCGAGAGGTGGTTGACGCCACGCCAGCTTAAGCCAGGAATGGTGGTTTGCGACAATGGCACCAACCTCCTCTCCGCCCTCCGACAGGGACAACTGACCCATGTGCCCTGTGTGGCTCACGTCCTTAACCTGGTGGTGCAGCGGTTCTTGGGCAGGTACCCGGGCTTACAGGATGTCCTGAGGCAGGCCAGGAAAGTCTGTGTGCATTTCCGCAGATCTTATAATGCCAGTGCTCGCCTGGCTGAGCTGCAAAAGGAGTTGAACCTGCCCAAGAACCGCCTTATATGTGACATGCCCACCAGGTGGAACTCAACGTTGGCCATGCTGCAGCGGCTGCACACGCAGCAGAGGGCCATCAATGAGTACCTGTGCGACTACGGCACCAGGACAGGGTCAGGGGAGCTTGGTTTTTTTTCTCCACGCCAGTGGGGCATGATCAGGGATGCATGCACTGTCCTGGCACCATTTGAGGAGGCCACGAGGATGGTGAGCAGTGACAGTGCATGCATCAGTGACACTGTACCTCTTGTCCACCTGTTGGAGCACACGCTGCGTGGAATAATGGACAGGGCACTTGAGGCAGAACAGAGGCAGGAAGAGGAGGACTTCCTTGCCTCTCAAGGCCCCCTTTACCCAGACAGTGTTCCTTCTGTCCCACCCATCGCACAGGAAGAGGAGGAGGAGGAGGAGGAGGAGGAGGAGGAGGATTGTGTCAGCATGGAGGTGGAGGCTGGCACTCAGCATCATCAGCAGCAGTCTTTTAGGGATGATTTACAGTCCCAAGAAACCAGTGGACTTGTACGTGGCTGGGAGGAGGTGGCTGCGGATCATGTCGTCCTTAGTGACCCAGAGGACTCCGGAGCGAATGCCTCAGCAAACCTACGCTGCATGGCCTCCCTGATCCTGCAAAGTCTGCGGAAGGATCCTCGTATTCTTCGGATCAAGGAGAGGGACCATTACTGGCTGGCCACTCTCCTTGATCCACGGTACAAGGGTAAGGTTGCGGACCTTATGTTACCGTCGCAGAGGGAGCAGAGGATGAGACAACTCCGGGAGGCCTTGCAGAAAGGTCTGTGCAACGCGTTCCCAGAGACTGGGAGGTTACAAACTCCTGGTCCTGGACAACGAGTTGCTGAGGCTTCGGCCAGTCAAAGAAGGAGCGGTGGGGAAGGTGGCCGTCTGACCGATGCGTTCAGACAATTCTTTAGTCCGCAGCCCCAAAGTATGATCGGTTCCAGCAACCATCGCCAGCGTCTGATAAACATGGTGCAGGAATATCTAGGGGCAAGGTCAGACTTGGACACCTTCCCCACCGAAAATCCTCTGGCTTACTGGGTCTTGAGGATGGATCACTGGCCAGAGCTTGCACAGTATGCAATTGAGCTACTGGCCTGTCCTGCATCCAGCGTTCTTTCGGAACGCACATTCAGTGCTGCTGGAGGATTTGTCACGGATCACAGGGTGCGCCTGTCCACCGACTCGGTTGATCGACTGACTTTCATCAAGATGAACCAGTCTTGGATCACCACCAGCTACCACACACCTGATGCTGATATAACAGACTAATTGATTTTAACATGTCACATCCCTTCAAGACTGATGCTGATGCTGAGTGCCTGTGCTGTTATGTTGACTGGCTATCCTCCTCCTCCGAGTCCTCAATGATACGATTGATGATGATAGCTTGGAAGATCATTTTTGTTTATGGGTGCCGCCACCAGTGGCTAAGGCCCAATTTTTCAGCCCCTGTTTTACAGGGGCGTGTAATTACAATTTTTTTAGCAATAATTTGCCATAGGGCTCATTGCTGTGCTCCAAGTACAGTATCTGTGAGGGGTTGGAGTGTTGTGGCACCAGTGCCTAAGGCCCAATTTTTCAGCCCCTGTTTAACAGGGGCGTGTCATTACAATTTTTGAAGCAATACTTTGCAACAGGGCTCATTGCTGTGCTCCAAGTACAGTATCTGTGAGGGGTTGTAGTGTTGTGCCACCAGTGCCTAAGGCCCAATTTTTCAGCCCCTGTTCAACAGGGGCATGCAATTACAATTCTTGATCTAATAATTCACAGCAGGGTCCATTGCTGCACCCACCAAGAGTAACTCTGAGGGCTTACAGTCTTGTGGCAACGCCACCACCACCACCACCACGAAAGGCCCAATTTTTCAGCCCCTGTTCAAAAGGGGCATGTAATTACAATTCTTGATCTAATAATTCACAGCAGGGCCCATTGCTGCACCCACCAAGAGTAACTGTCAGGGCTTACAGTGTTGTGGCACCAGCACCACCATCAAAGCCCCAATTTTTACTACCACTGTTCAACAATTATATGTAATTAAAATTCCTGATATAATAGTTGACAGCAGGGCGTTCCAGCACCAACCAAGAGTAACTGAGTGCTTACAGTGTTGTGCCAACACCAACAACTAAGGGGCCTATTTCTGCAGAGTATATACGGCAGGTCCCTACTTTCAAACATCCAACTTACAAACGACTCCTACTTGCAAATGAAAGAAGACAACAGGAAGTGAGAGGAAATCTACCCCTAGAAAGGAAAATTCTCTCCTGTAAGAATAAATATGGGAGAAAGGGGTCTCATCTGTACTGATGCTTTATCAGCAATCCTTGTTTCAAGAAAAACACCACATTTCAAAAACAGTTGTCATTGGGACGGAAAGTGAGGTGAAATGTTCTGAACAGGGGCACAGACAGCAAAACAAATGTTACAGGGGTGATAACCCTTACCTATGTTTCCCAAAAAGTTTAAAAATAGATTTTTGGGCTGGAGCTACACTTCAACAATGTACCTGTTCAAAATTACAAACAGATTCTACATAAGAACAAACCTACAGTCCCTGTCTTGTATGCACCGCCTGTATACGGCTGTTCAGAGTATATAGGGCCTTTTTTATTTTATGTGCGGGGTTCCCCTTAATATCCATACAAGACCCAAAGGGGCTGGTAATGGGCTGGGGTAGGGGGGGGGGGTCATGGGGTAGCTATGCCATTTTTCTTAAAGAATTTCATCCATATTACCGGGACCAGACATTACATTAAAGCCGCAAGCAGTTTTAAATGGCTTTTTTTTCCTTTAGAAGTGTCATTTTGTGCAGGGACAGTTCTAAACACGGGAAACACGTGGCACTTCACAGGCATACTTTAGACACCCCCCAGGTACGATATTTAAAGGAATATTTGACTTTTTTTTTTTCACTTTATGCATCATTAAAATGACTGCTCCCGAAAAACGACCGTTTTTAAAACTTCTTTTTGCATTGATACATGTCCCCTGGTGCAGAACCCGGGTTCCCAAACCCTATTTATGACAATAACATGCATAATAGTTGTTATAATTAGCACTTTAGAATTCGAACGTTCGCATCCATTGTATTTAATAGGGTTCTAATGTTCGTTCGAACTTTCGGTCCGTTCGCGGGTTCTGGTGCGAACCGAACCCGGGGGTGTTCGGCTCATCACTAATGACCATGAAGGTAAAAATGATCAACTTCTAAAAAACACTCATTGCAAATGATAACTAGAAATTGCCAATTTTTTAAAGTAGACCTGGTTTTTAATTAACCGCTTAAGGACCAGCGCACGACAATGTACGTCGACAAAATGGCATGGCTGGGCAGATGGACGTACCTGTACGTCCCCTTTAAGATGCGGCATCGTGGGCACGAGCTCCGTGAGTCCGACCGCGGTTCCCGTGGACTCGATGTCCGCGGGAATACCCGTGATCGTCTCACGGAGAGGAAGAACAGGGAAATGCTAATGTAAACAAGCATTTCCCCATTCTTCCTAGTGACAGAACACTGATCACAGCTCTCTGTGATCGGGAGCGGTGATCAGTGTCGTGTCACACGTAGCCCATCTCCCCCACAGTTAGAACACATCCCTAGGACACACTTAACCTCTTTAGCGCCCCCTACTTGTTAACCCCTTCATTGCCAGTGTCATTTACACAGTAATCAGTGCATTTTTATAGCACTGATCGCTGTATCAATGACAATGGTCCCAAAATGGCGTCAAAAGTGTCCGATGTTTCCGCCATAATGTTGCAGTCATGATAAAAATCGCTGATCGCCGCCATTACTAGTAAAAAAAAAAAAAAATTAATAAAAATGCCATAAAACTATCCCCTATTTTGTAGACGCTATAACTTTTGTGCAAACCAATCAATAAACGCTTATTGCGTTTTTTTTTACCAAAAATATGTAGAAGAATATGTATCGGCCTAAACTGAGGAAAAATATTGTTTTTTTATATATTTTTTGGGGATATTTATTATAGCAAAAAGTAAAAAATATTACTTTTTTTTCAAAATTTACGCTCTATTTTTGTTAATAGCGCAAAAAAGGAAAACCGCAGAGGTGATCAAATACCACCAAAAGAAAGCTCTATTTGTGGGAAAAAAGGGACATCAATTTTGTTTGGGAGCAACATCGCACGACCGCGCAATTGTCAGTTAAATCGACACAGTGCCGAATCGCAAAAAGTGCTCTGGTCTTTGGCCAGCCAAATAGTCCGGGGCTTAAGTGGTTAATGTGCTGTACTTTAAAGCAATAGCTATGCTTGTGAACATGTTTAACATTTACCTAGCAAGTGCTTTCATTACTGTCTTTCATTTTAACCACTTGACTTTGTTTCCATTTCGTTCTTTCTAGTCTGCTTCTATAACTTTGGTCTTCCAGACTTTGGAGTAGCTTCTGTTCCCAGAATTCTGGATGCAGTGAAAGTCATTGCATTTGCTCTTAGAGAGGGGAGAGTCGCTGTGCACTGTCACGCAGGACTCGGACGCACAGGTAACAGTGACAAACTGCACCACTTTCTGAATAGTGTATAAACGCAGATTGCTATATTTTTCTTGTAATCAAGCTACACAATGGTTACACGGTTTTGTTTATATTTTTATACACATTTCGAATGCACCATAATATGTATTGCTGCAGCTATATTTTATTTATTAATGTTTTGACTTGCTTTTCAGGATCATAAACTCCCTCTGCTAATTCTAGTAATATCAGTTTATTGGGAAATTGTGACTTTTGTGCCTTCTTCCTTAGGCCAAAATCACATGGGCTCTATCTGGTCTGATCAGTAGGGGATCCATGAATAGAACATTTGTGCCATCCATGTCCATTCAGTTTCCTGTTTCTTTTAAAAACCAGAGATATCCAGACCCATGTTATGCCTTGTACACACAATTGGAATTTCCAATGAAAAAAGTCAGACCGAATATTTTCATCGAATATTCCGACCGTGTTTGTGCCCCATCGGACTTTTTTCTGTCGGGATTTAGAAAGAGAACATGTTCTCTTTTTTTCTGACGGAAAAAAATTCTATCTGAAATTCCGTTCGTCTGTAGGGAACTCCGAGGGAGAAAAAAACACGCATGCTCAGAATCAAGTCGATGCTTGCTCGGAAGCATTGAACTTAATTCTTCTCTGTTCGTCGTAGTGTTGTACGTCACCGCGTTCTTTTCGGTCAGAATTTGGTGTGACAGTGTGTATGCAAGACAGCTTGAACGGAATTCTGTCTGAAAAATCCGTCTGAGTTTATCCCGACGGAACATCCGATAGTGTGTACAAGGCATTAGATGTATGACTTACCACAGACATCACCTTTAGGTATGAAAATACAGAAAAGAAAGTGACCTGGACCTGGACGGACTCGGAGGTAATCCGATGTAAATAGATGTTCATAGCGGAGTGGAGTTGGAGTTTTTAATCAGGCCTGCCTGAAAAACTGACAGTCAGACCTCATCAGATCGTCAGTGTGAAAGAATTAGGATCCATTAGGATAGTTAAAGTGATTGTGATGACTTAAAGCTTTTTACCTTCATGCATTCTATTCTTCTGCTTTTCCACCAGGTGTTCTCATTGCTTGTTACTTGATCTATGCATGTCGTGTAAGTGCTGCAGATTCCATTCGTTTTGTGAGACTGCGTCGCCCTGGATCTATACAGACAGGATCTCAGGTGTCTCTGGTGTGTGATTTTGCATTGTTCCTAAGTTCACAATGGCCAGTCTTTCCACGGGCCCCCCTTGGCCACCATTCCTTTACTCTAGCACAGTACCTGGTTCAGCAGCGTAACCTTCTCCATGGTCAGGAAGCTCGGAGCTTGCGCCATCTTCCCAAGCCAGTGGTAGTGATATGTCGAAGACTGGCACAGTTGGCAGGGGGTAGGAGAGCAAGAGGACCATGGGTGGAGCTGGAGAGAGAGGCTGCACACAAGCTCCTTCGCCAGGTCATTGTCAGAGCAGCAAATGACCGCCAGTGTAAGAAGATGCCCACACCAACTTGTGAGACTGATGACAATGAACAGGAGAAGACAGGAAAGAAGAGAAGAGGTCTCCTACAGAGTCAACTTAGTTGTGACACTGGAATACTGCAACTGCTACTCATGGGTGACACATCAGTAAGTGATTATGGCACAGGTATATCACTGTGTAACTCCTTACAATAACTTAAACAGAAGCCCCTTATCTCTGATTTTATACAATATATAATTTGAAGATCATCATTTGTTTGTAGCAGTCTTGTGCATTTATTATTTAGCTTACATTATCTTTATGTTCAGGATCTATGTGATATATTGGTTTTTTTTTCCCATAGGTAGATGTGGCAAGCAATGGTATTAGTCAACTTGAGCTTGCCAAAACAGCAACAGCTTTGACAGACACTAATGTCCCTGAAGATCTGCAGAAGGGAACATACAGTAATATGCCAAATGTGAGTCCCTATGCAAAGAAAAGAATGGATAGAATATTTTAATCTTGTTTGTCCAACTCTGCACTTACTGTATATGGGTAAAGGGAAGAGAGATGGGGTGGAGAGTGATGGCATGGTTAAAAAACAAAAAGGGGCCTCTGTGTACCTATAAAATGTGCTCATATTGCTGTGTCACAAGGTAGGGTCTCAGACACCTGTATAAACCTCCATCCTTGTTAAAAATTGGGTCAGGAGTCCATAACACATAGAGTGCAAGGGTCAGGGATACATAATGTACAGAGTGCTGTGGTCAGTGCTGGGTTTAGGAGAACATAATACACAGTGTACAGGGGTCATGAGTAAATAAGGTACACAATGCAGGGGTCAGGTGTGTGTAACATGCAGAGTGCAGATGTCAGGAGCACAAAATGAAGAGAGTGCAGGATTCAGTTAGCAATACTTTACCCCTCTTTCCACTCTCAGCTACAATCCCCCCTCCACCCCCAAAAAATCCAGCACTACATCCTCACTCAGAACAAATTCTCTCTGCAAGCCAAAATTCTCCCCAAACAAAATTGCAGAAATTCCTCCATCCTCCCAGTACAATCTGCCCCATCCGCTGAGCCCCTCCTCCCAGTACAAATCTTTGCCGCTCATCCCCCTAGATCCCCCCCCCCCACCAGCATTCTTGTCTGCCACAGAAATAACTTCCACACATATCCTGCCTCCCAGCACATATCCTACTTCCTCAAACCCCACTCCCCACATAAAAACCTCTCTCCCCACAAATACCTCCTCCCAGCGCAAATCCTCCCTACAATCCCTAAAACCCCACCTCCCAGATCAAATCCTCCTTCCCACTTAAGTTCCCCTGAAAAATCTCCCCCCTCCCAGATCAAATCCTCCTTCCCACTTAAATTCCCGTGAAAAAATCTCCCCTCCCAGAACAAATCCTCTCCCCCCCATTAAAAATCTCCCTTCTAATACAAATCCTCCCCCTAACATCTCTCCCATTCAGCAAACTTTCTCTATCTCCACCCAAATTTCCTTCACACCACAAACACCCCCCCCAAAAAAAATTTCCCTCCCAACACAAATCATCCCCCCATACCCCATCCTAGTACAAATCCTCTCCCCCAAGCAAGTATTTTTTCCATCCTTGGTTGTTGTGTCCCCAGTACAATTCCCCTCTCCCTTGCTTACAGACCTCAGATAGACCTCAGATAGATCACAGCAGAATGCTGGGGGATATCCTTCCTTCCAGGTCCCCCCTTGTTTTGTGTCATGTGACACATTAGAACTGAGAAGGAGCCTAGGGGAAACTTCCCTCAGCTGTAAACTTTAAATATATTGACTTGAATATATACAGACAGCTGACATAATACAGTGGTACAGTGGAGCGTGATCATGATGTTGAAGACCTGGGGCACCCCACAGAAAATGCAGGGCACGTTCCCTGGGTGACCAATGCTAGCAACACCACTGCGCTTCACATAAGGTAGACAGCATATTTCCTTCAGTACCACATTCTGGTTTTCATGGGTTATACAGTAGCTTTGATATGGCTGGTAACCAATAGGGCTAAGTCATACAAACCTCGTTGTGGCCTAAGTCAACATAATTTTTAATAAAGCCCTGATCATGATAAGGACTGCCTTAAAAAACAAATGCTACATAGAGTATAATCCATAGTCCAGCGGTGCCTGATTAAAGGCTGAACAGGCCACATAAGTTGAACTAAGTATTTACAATGTCCATGATATGGTTCCTTTTTTGCAATTTCTAGCTTTAGCTTGTATATCCACATTAAGTCATATCATTTCTTTCTCGTACATCACGGGACACAGAGCGACATAGTCATTACTAATGGGTTATATAGTTACCGTCAGGTGCTGGCACTGGCAACTTCCAAAACCGGAAGTACCCTCCCCTATATAAGCCCCTCCCATCCGGGAGCACCTCAGTTTTTTGCCAGTGTCTAAGGTGTTGGCCAAGAAGAAACATGTGTTTTTCACTGAGCTTGCGTACAGGTTCTTTTGGGCCTCAGTAAGCTATTCCGGATCCGACCAAAAAAGCTTCATAGCTAAACGGTCGGTACCCGGGCCTTGCAGAGAAGAGCAAGGTTCTGCCTGTAATGCTTCTCTTAGGAGAGCTGGACCCTGGGATCCAGAGCTCTGGTCATACCCACGACCAAGATGTTTTCTGTGCAGGGTGCTATACAGGTCCAGGGGAGTGGAATCCTTGGGAACCCGGTCCCTGAAGGTTTGATTACAATGCCTGCCGTGATAGGTGAAGTTTGGGCTTTTGTGGACCAAACAAAGTCCTGCGGCGGGGAACAGGTAAGTGGGGGCCCCCAGGAACTTGGTTCTATTGGGGGACCCCCAAGCCTAATTTGTCTTTCTGTCTGTTACCTAACGGTATTCCCGCTAATATCTGTGCATGCCTGTAACTACTAAAAAAATGTAATAATTTTTAATGGTGGTCAAGAAAAAAAAAAAAAAATGTTTTTTTATATATGTTTAGTATATTAAACTGCGGTACCTGTGTTTGTCCACTAGAGGCCGCTGTGGAATGTTTTTCTTGTCATATGGACTAGTTTCTTCTCAGAGAGCAAAGTCCAGGCAGCTGGTGAGTTCTCCTACAGGAAACTGTTTCCTCTGCCATGTTGCAGTGTTCGTCTATCCCCCGGCCTGCGGCAAAGGGGGCCCTGGCTCCTGTCCCTGGTTTCCATGTTTGAAAATTAGCGCCGAGGCGCACGTGGCCGCGCGCGTGCGCGTGCACGCGCCTCTATATATAGAGGTGGCCGGAAAAAGGGGCGGGGCCTGGGGGATGACGCTCTGTGCGCGCCGCAGCGCTTCTGCGCATGTGCGGGCGTCCCAGCAGGTTTTTAAAAAGCCACATTATTGCAGTAAGCTGGCTATGAAGTACAGAGACAGAGCTGGCAACATTTAAAGGCATACAGCAAGCGGTTGATACAGGCATCCCCTAGAAAGGCACATTAGTAGACACCAACTGTTTATTATAGCAGCATTTATGCTAGACTATTATCAGTAACTGGTGTATTTTCGGCTGGAATACCTCAGCTTTGTGGCTTAGGAATATGCCGTCTAAAAACTCCGGGACTAGAAATTCCAGGAGGAATAGGGGGTCTCCATCGGGCTCTGAGGATCTTGGGCATGCTTTGGCTGCACCAGTCTCCCCTGAAGAATCAGAGGTTAGTGACCGTAGGGCACCCCCAGGAGTACCTGGTACTGTGGCTGTCCCCAGTTCACCTGCTCCTGTGTATGTAACAGAGGAGGTTTTTTCCTCAGCTCTGGGAGGGCTGGAAGAGAGATTGTCAGCACTAATTGCTGCTTCCCTGTCACAGGAGAAAAGCGCTCGATCTCCGTCTCCTCCCTCAGAGTGCCTGTTAACAGAGCAACAGTCCCATACAGAGAACGACCTACCTGAGGGGGATCAGGATGAGGTTGATTCAGTTGTAGAGGAATCAACAGTGGAGGAGCCGTTCTCAGCATCACATGCTGAGAGGTTATGGGTGCAGTCCCTGACTAATATGGTCCGATCAGCATTTAAAATGCCACTTGCGGAGCCATCCTCCTCTTCTGTCTCCTCGTTGGGGTCGCTAAAAGCTCCCCAGACTGTTTGTTCTTTTCCGATCCATCCTTTACTGGAGGGGCTCATTTACCAGGATTGGGAGCATCCTGACAAAATATTTACTCCCCCCAAGAGATTTCCGGTGGTCTATCCTATGGAGGATAAGTTCGTCAGAAAATGGAAGGTCCCTACAGTGGACGCAGCCATCTCTTGTGTGAATAAATCACTGACATGTCCGGTGGAAAATGTCCAAATGTTCAAGGACCCAATAGATAAAAAATTGGAGTCCTTATTGAAATCTGCTTTTTCTACAGCAGGATTGGTGACACAACCAGCAGTGGCAGCTATAGGGGTCTGCCAAGCAGTGAAGGATCAGTTGAAACAGGTCTTAAGGGACGTGCCAGATCAGCAGGCTCTTGCTCTAGCTGATCTACCTAGAGCCTTATGCTTTGCGGTGGACGCTATAAAGGATTCAATCCATCAGGCCTCCCGCCTTACGCTGTCTGTAGTACATATGCGCAGGCTTCTATGGCTCAAAAACTGGTCTGCTGAAGCTCCCTGTAAAAAATTGCTGGTCAGCTTCCCATTTAATGGGGAGCGCTTATTCGGGGAAGACCTGGACAAGTATATCCAGAGAATTTCCAGCGGTAAAAGTACACTCTTGCCGGTCAAAAATAGAGTTAGAGGTCCCTCTTTTAAGAGGCCGGCTTCTCCAGTCCCTAGGACATCGGCTGTGAAACAGTTCCGACGGCCTCCCCGGTCAAATCCCGGAGGTAAAAATCAGGGACAGTTGCAGGGTAACAAGAAGCCCTGGAGCAGGAGAGGTACAAAACCTCCCCCAAAGTCAAATGCATGAAGGGTTGCCCCCACCCAATCGGGTGGGGGGAA
This sequence comes from Rana muscosa, assembly GCA_029206835.1. Lineage (NCBI taxonomy): Eukaryota > Metazoa > Chordata > Amphibia > Anura > Ranidae > Rana > Rana muscosa. The sequence goes on along the minus strand of CM055118.1, from coordinate 601,628,332 downwards.
GACTTCAGTTGTTCACAGAAACCTGGCGGGACACGATCCGAGACAGATGGGTGCTCTCCGCAGTAAATCTGGGATACAAATTGGAGTTAAAAAACTCCCCTCCTTCCCGCTTTATAAGGTCGAACGTGCCAAGGGATCCCCAGAAGAGAGGATCCCTCCTGTTGGCACTGGAACAATTATTGCTTCAAGCAGTAATTATAGAGGTCCCCCTGGAAGAATGGGGGTTCGGGTTTTACTCAAACCTCTTTACAGTTCCGAAGCCAAACGGGGACGTGAGGCCCATATTAAATCTAAAAGGGCTAAACAAATTCCTACATATCAGGACTTTCCGGATGGAGTCGATCCGATCGGTAGCCACTGCCCTACAAGGGGAGGAATGGTTAGCCTCGATCGACATCAAAGATGCGTATTTGCACATCCCCATCTTTCCAGCCCACCAAAAATTTCTACGCTTTGCGATAGAAGGGCGCCATTTTCAGTTCAGAGCCTTACCCTTCGGTCTGGCCACAGCACCAAGAGTGTTCACAAAAATTCTGGCCCCATTATTGGCCAATCTAAGAACACGAGGTGTAACGATAATGGCATATCTAGACGACTTGTTGCTGATAGACCACTCAGTGGAAAAACTAGAAGTGGTTGTTCACGAGACAATCAAGTATCTGGAATATCACGGTTGGATTATCAACCGAGACAAGTCAGCCCTAAAACCAGTCAAAAGTCTGGAATACTTGGGGCTAAGGCTGGATTCAGACCAGAGAAAAATTTTCTTGCCTCGAGAAAAGGGGTCGTCTTTGAGAGATTTGATCCACTTAGTGGGTTCAAAAAGACAGCCATCCATACGCCTGTGCATGAGGCTGCTGGGAAAAATGGTGGCATCATTCGAAGCAGTACCCTACGGTCAATTCCATTCAAGGAAGTTGCAAAGGGCCATACTGTCAGCCTGGAACAAAAAAGTTCAGGCTCTGGACGTACCAATGTCCTTGTCCCCTTCCGTTCGCAGAAGCCTCCGTTGGTGGTTGGTTCCCCGGAATCTGGAAAGAGGGAAATCCTTCAGTCCGATTTCTTGGAAGGTGGTCACTACAGATGCCAGCCTTTTAGGCTGGGGAGCAGTACTGGAGCAATGGTCTCTCCAGGGCAGATGGTCGGATGCGGAAAAGGCCCTGCCCATCAATCTCTTAGAGATACGAGCAGCCCGGTATGCCCTAGTAGCATGGACATCCAAACTCCAAGGGTCCCCTGTCAGAGTTCAGTCAGACAATGCCACAGCAGTGGCATATATCAATCGTCAGGGGGGCACCAGGAGTCGTGCAGCCCAAAGGGAAGTAAATTACATCCTGAGATGGGCAGAAAGATATGTCCCAGCCATATCTGCGGTATTCATTCCAGGGGTGGAGAATTGGAAGGCGGACTTTCTAAGTCGCCAACAATTATGCCCAGGGGAATGGTCCCTTCATCCCGAGGTTTTCCGGACAATATGTCAGCGGTGGGGAACACTGGATGTAGATCTGCTAGCATCCAGGTTCAACACGAAAGTGGACAGGTTTGTCTCTTGGACAAGGGATCCCCTAGCGTGCGGCTCGGATGCCCTAGTGTTCCCTTGGGATCAGTTCAAGCTGATATATGCATTCCCACCGCCACAATTGTTACCTCGATTACTCCGCAGAATCAGGGTAGAAAAGAAACCAGTGATTCTGGTGGCTCCAGCGTGGCCCCGAAGAGCATGGTACGCGGAGATTGTAAAAATGTCTGTGGGGAGTCCTTGGACCCTCCCACATCGTCCGGACCTGCTTTCGCAGGGACCGATATACCACCCTTCCTTACCAGCCCTAGGTTTGACGGCCTGGCTATTGAAGCCCACATTCTAAAAAGGAGAGGGCTCTCTAATGCTGTGGTGTCTACCATGATCAATGCCAGGAAACCGGTATCCAGGCAGATCTACTATAGAATCTGGAAGGCGTACATCGCCTGGTGTGAGGCCAGGAAATGGCATCCACGTAAATACGTAATAGGTAGAATTCTGGACTTCCTACAATGGGCTGTAGATAGGAAGCTTGCCTTGAGTACTATCAAAGGTCAGATTTCGGCCTTGTCAATATTTTTTCAAAGGCCCTTGGCTTCGCATTCACTAGTCAAAGCCTTTATACAAGGAGTGATGCGTATTAGTCCTCCGGTTAATATTCCCATATGTCCATGGGATCTAAACTTGGTTCTGTCGGTTCTACAGAAACAACCATTTGAACCATTACAGCATATTTCCTTAGTGCTTCTCACCAGGAAATTGATTTTTCTAGTAGCCATTTGTTCGGCTAAAAGAGTATCGGAATTAGCAGCTATGTCCTGTAAGGAGCCATATCTGGTTATCCATAAGGACAGAGTAGTGTTACGTCCTCATCCAGCCTTTCTTCCTAAGGTGGTATCGAGTTTTCATTTGAACCAAGATGTGGTTCTTCCTTCTTTTTTCCCCAAGCCTACTTCGGTAGAGGAAAAGTTATTGCATTCTTTGGATGTAGTAAGAGCAGTTAAAGCTTATCTAAAAGCCACTGCTCAGATTCGCAGAACGGATACTTTGTTTATTCTGCCGGAAGGCCCCAGAAAGGGTCAGGCAGCGTCAAAATCTACTTTAGCCAAGTGGATTCGACAGGTCATAATACAAGCCTATAGCTTGAGAAGTAGACCGCCTCCGTTCAAAGTTAGGGCGCACTCCACGAGAGCAGTTGGAACTTCATGGGCAGTGCATCACCAGGCCTCCCTGGCTCAAGTCTGTAAGGCCGCAACATGGTCTTCAGTACACACGTTTACTAGGTTCTACCAGGTGGACGTTAGAAGTCAGGAGGATGTCGCCTTTGGGCGCAGTGTGTTGCAGGCCGCAAAAGATCCTCATGTCTGATAGCGCTCAGCTTATATATGGTGTATCCCCCCCCTCATTTGGCATTGCTTTAGGACATCCCATTAGTAATGACTATGTCGCTCTGTGTCCCGTGATGTACGAGAAAGAAAATAGGATTTTTATAACAGCTTACCTGTAAAATCCTTTTCTTGGAGTACATCACGGGACACAGAGCTCCCGCCCCTCTTTGGGGACACTTATTGCTTTGCTACAAAACTGAGGTGCTCCCGGATGGGAGGGGCTTATATAGGGGAGGGTACTTCCGGTTTTGGAAGTTGCCAGTGCCAGCACCTGACGGTAACTATATAACCCATTAGTAATGACTATGTCGCTCTGTGTCCCGTGATGTACTCCAAGAAAAGGATTTTACAGGTAAGCTGTTATAAAAATCCTATTTTTCTTCATAGTGTTTTACTCTACAGTGGAAACTCAGTGTATTGTTTAGTCTGCTGAATGGGAAACTGGTTCCCTTGTGTCTGGTCATATTTCAACCACTGGCTGCAAGCATGCAGTATATTTCTGAATTTATATTAATAAATGTAAAATGTGAAATTCAGAGACACAGCTTTTAACTATAGGGCCTTATCGCAAAATGTAACCGATGCCTCCTCATGTCTGATATGACAGCCTTATGCCGCGTACACAAGACCGTTTTTAAAGTCATTGAAAAAAACGACGTTTTTCTTGACGTGATTCTTCTCAAGCCTGCCTTGCCTACACACGATCATGGAAAAAAAATGCTCGAACAAAGCGCGGTGACGTACGAAATATACAACGGCACTATAAAGGGGAATTACCATTCGGATGGCGCCACCCTTTGGGCTGCTTTTGCTGATCCTTGTGTTAGTAAAGTTTGGTGAGAGACGATTCGCGCTTTTCAGCCTCGTGCTCTTCAGCCTGTGACAGCGTTATGAATGTGCTATCTCCATTACAAACGCTAGTTTTACCAGAACGAGCGCTCCCGTCTCATCACTTGCTTCTGAGCATGCGCGTTTTTTTCACGTCGTTAGAGCCGACACACGGCCGTTTTTCATGACGAGAAAAACGACGACGTGAAAAACTATGAGAATAATTAGAGCATGTTCCAACTTTTTAATGGCCATTTTTCACGTCGTGCTCTGGAGCCCCCACACGAACGGTTTTAATGACCAAATTAAAAAATTGCATTTTTCTCATCATGAAAAACGGTCGTGTGTACGCGGCATTAGGCTGTCATGCTGCCTTTGAGGTGCCATTTTTCAATGACATTGTGCACACTATCATCTAATTCATGCACTTATAAGTCCACTGGGAAACAAGTAACAGAATACAAAGATGCTAGTGCCAGTCACAGTGTGATGATTGCCAACAAAAAACTCAAACTTCACTGTTTTTGATTTATCAAGATTCATTGATAATTAGCAAATTCTCCATTACTCCATCCTTTGCCATTTTACATTCTTGCTGACAGAGACCTGCATCATGAACTCTGCTAGTTGCTGTCATAGACATCTATGCAGGTAATTAGCCACCCTTTCTGCCCACCAATATCCACAATTACCTTTAAAGTGATTCTGTCATGAGGAAAACGAAGGAACTGCCACTGTTGGGCCTCCTCAGAAAATGATAGTTTCTTGACCTGGAACATGCTTGCTGTAAATGAGTGTGAGAAAAGTGTTGGTGTTGTTTCTTTTCCAGTCATTTTTATTGGGTATTTCTTATGGATAGTACAAATTACACAAGATGGCAATTGTACTAATAGACATTAATACATCTCCATGTGTCATGTAAAAGACAGGGGGCACCATGGCGCAAATTGCAAGGTAAAATAAGTTGGGAATCAAAACATGTTAAATCATATAATGGAAAATGTAAAAGAGTGGCAACAGCAAAAGATGCAGTTTAATCTGTTAACGTGGTGTTCTGTTTCAAATCTTGCTTTATGCATTGACTTATCACCTTAGACCCAGTGTGTCTGGACAGTATGGTCACCTGCTGACTTGGAACCATCCACAGGCAAGTTAACTCTTCAATAAGACAGAGCAGTTGTATCCAACGCAATTTTGCTTCAGACAATTGCAGTACAGAGGATGTTTTTCCTGAAGACTAATGCCTCGTACACACGATCGGATTTTCTGTGGACAAAGCGTAGGACTTTTGTCTCAAGGGCGTTGGCCGTGAACTTGTCTTGCATACAAACGGCAAATAATTGTTGTCCAACAAACACAAAACTATGTGGTTTTTCAGCTCTTTAGCGCCACCCTTTGAGCAACTACTGCTAATGTTGTCTTATGGTTAGCATTGCTTCTGAGCATGCTTGTTTGTACTTTGGATTTTTTTCCGAGGAACTTGTGTACACACAATTGGAAAATCCGGCAAGACACATTTGTTGTCGGAAAATTTGAAAGCATGCTATCCAACATTTGTTGTAGGAAATTCCGACAACAATTGTCTGATGGAGCATACAAACGGTCGGATTATCCGACAACATCCTGCCATCACACAATTCCCAATGGAAAATCTGATCGTGTGTACGAGGCTTAACAATGACTGAGGGAACATGGAAGAAGTGGGGAGGGTCTAGCTAGGACTAAACTAACTAGCACTAAACGAGGCGGGGGGCAGAGGAACAACCCAAAATCGCACTGGTAAACAAGTTTCAGTGGCCCACAGCTGCCTCTAGCTTGCAGCATACTATTGAAAAATGATAGCCTAATGCAGTTCAATACAATACATAAATACATGAAAGTGGAGTAAAACAGTCGGGATTCTTTATTTTCTTTATCCTTGCTCTAGATCCAGAACTCAGAAAGAATTTTGACCCAGGGAGCTAAAATTTTTAAGAAGAGGTCAGGAGTGGCAGCCTCAATACATTTCTCATGACAGAGTCACTTTAAAGTGATGGACAAGCAGCATGTAAGGTAGGAAAGCAGGGATTTTTTTTTTTTGATATTACGGAGTTTTCAATTCACCTAAATTGTTCCAATGCAAAATAAACAACATCCGTGAAACATCTTGTAAATAGAATATGTTGCATGTTTTTTAAGCAGATGAACCTATAGATAAGTGTAAAGTCAGAATTAATCTTATATGTAGTGTAACCCTTTATACTTAGGAGAAGGTGTGAGTGTGGTGTAGCCCATTGTTCTTTGCACATAGTCAGTCATCCTAAGTATATTGGTGCTTTTGTGTTTATGTTTTATGTCTGGGTTTTATGACAATTAGTTGTGCCCACATAATGGTCATATATTTGACTGCATTTCTCCTTAACACCCTTGTGCTACTTATAGAAAGGGACGAGTGACCATACTTGGATTCTATTAATCATGTGTGTACTAAGTTACTGTTTTATCATGCCATGTTTTGGTGACTGATGTTCTTGCCTATTTCCAGAAAGACAATATAACTGAGCCATGTCAGCCGGTTACTCCACACCATGTTTTGTGCATTGCAGAAGCCCTGGCAGAATTGCTAGCTCTTGAACCGGTGATAAAGCAAAGTGTGCAACAATTGCAGGTATGGCAACTCATTTTGTTATCCAAAAGAGGCTTGGTTCACACTAATGCGAATTCGCATGACAGGAGATTGTAACTCTGACTTTTGATTCTGAAACGGAGCCGGTTCACACATCTCCAGAGTGGCTGTGGAGTGCATTGCACTGGAGTCCTGTGCGTGTTTGGCTCCATTTCAGGTCCAAATTCAGGCAAAAATTTGGGCCTGATTCATCCCTAAAATGGAGAACAGGGACGCACAGGCCCCTACATAGTTACATAGTTAGTCAGGTTGAAAAAAAACACAAGTCCATCTAGTTCAACCATAAAAAAATAAAAAAGTAAAATAAAAAATATCGTACAATCCCATATACCCAATTCTATACCCACAGTTGATCCAGAGGAAGGCGAAAAACCCCAGCAGAGCATGATCCAATTTTCGACAGCAGGGGAAAAAATTCCTTCCTGATTCCCCGAGAGGCAATTGGATTTTCCCTGGATCAACTTTACCTATAAATGTTAGTACCCAGTTATATTATGTACATCTAGGAAAGTATCCAGACCTTTCTTAAAGAAATCTACTAAGCCAGCCAGAACCACCTCTGGAGGGAGTCTATTCCACATTTTCACAGCTCTTACTGTGAAGAAACCTTTCCGTATTTGGAGATGAAATCTCTTTTCCTCTAGACGTAAAGAGTGCCCCCTTGTCCTCTGTATTGACCGTAAAGTGAATAACTCAACACCAAGTTCACTATATGGACCCCTTATATATTTGTACATGTTGATCATATCCCCCCTTAATCTCCTCTTCTCAAGAGTGAATAAATTCAGTTCCTCTAATCTTTCCTCATAGCTGAGCTTCTCCATGCCTCTTATCAGTTTGGTTGCCCTTCTCTGCATTTTCTCCAGTTCCCCAATATCCTTTTTGAGAACTGGTGCCCAAAACTGAACTGCATATTCCAGATGAGGTCTTACTAATGATTTGTACAGGGGCAAAATTATATCTCTCTCTCTGGAGTCCATACCTCTCCTAATACAAGAAAGGACTTTGCTCGCTTTGGAAACCACAGCTTGGCATTGCATGCCATTATTGAGCTTATGATCTACCAAAACCCCCAGATCCTTCTCCACTACGGATCCCCCCAGTTGTACTCCCCTTAGTATGTATGATGCATTCATATTCTTAGCCCCCAAGTGCATAACTTTACATTTATCAACATTAAACCTCATCTGCCAAATAGTCGCCCAATTAGACAGAGCATTGAGGTCGGCTTGTAAATTGGAGACATCCTGTAAGGACGTTATTCCACTGCATAGCTTAGTGTCTTCTACAAAGACAGAAATGTTACTTTTGATCCCAGACCCAATATAATTTATAAAGATATTAAAAAGTAAGGGTCCCAACACTGAACCTTGGGGTACACCACTGATAACCTTAGACCATTCAGAGTAAGAATCATTAACCACGACTCTCTGAATTCTGTCCCTACTGTCAGCCGCATCCGTGTTTAGTGTGAGCCTAATGCCCCATACACACGATCGTTTTTCATGCCGTTAAAAATGCCATTTTTAAAAATGGCCATTAAAAATGATCGTGTGTATGCTCCAGAGCATTTTTAACGACGTGAAAAACAGCCATTAAAAATTTCGAACATGCTCTCTTTTTTCACGTCGTTTTTCATGTCATTTTTTTTAACGATGTCAAAAACGATAGTGTGTATGCTTTAACGACGTGAAAAAAAACGTGAATCAAGTATGAGACGGGAGCGCTCGTTCTGGTAAAACTAGCGTTCGTAATGGAGATAGCACATTCGTCACGCAGTAACGGACTGAAAAGCACGAGGCTGAAAAGCGCGAATCGTTGCTCAACAAACTTTACTAACATGAAGGGTGGCACCATTCGAACGGAACTTCCCCTTTATAGTGCCGTCGTACGTGCTGTACGTCACTGCGCTTTGCTCGAGCGTTTTTTTTAATGATCGTGTGTACGCAAGACAGGCTTGAGAGGAAACATGAAAAAAAATTACAAGAAAAACGTCGGTATAAAAAATGGCATGAAAAATGATCGTGTGTATGGGGCATTAAACAATGTGTTTTAGCCCTCTTACAGTTACCCAGTCCCCAACCAAATCCTAATGTATTTGGGTAAACTCATGCCCTTCTGAGCATTGACAAAATTGCTTCTGATAAAACAAGGACAATTTTACCCATGCACACCTGCAGCATTGATCTTTGATTTCTATATAAAGGATTTGGCTACCAGTAGGATACACACGATGCTGTATGATTATAGTAATTGAAGCTTGCAGGTGTTGTCAAATTCAGGACTCCATTCAGGGGCATTTTCTAGGAGCAGTGGCCCTATGTACAAGACTAAAATTTGGGCCCCCTGGGTTGTGAATGATAAAATGTGGTGCATGTAGGGTTGCCACCTTACCCCTTTAAACCCAAACACATATTAATTACACAGGTTCTGTGGCTGATTAAGGTGGTAATTAAACTCACTTGCATTAAATTAGCTTCAGAACCTGTGTAATTCATATGTGTTCGGGATTAAAGGGAGGAGGTGGTAACCCTAGGTGCATGTAGCACGCCAAAGCAAAATTGGGCATGTTTCTAAGAGTCTGAGTGCACCTACATAGCATAAAATTAGACAGTGTTGAATAGTACAGCACAGCATCTATGGAAATAAAAAATATTAGTGACCTTGCGGCGCTCCCTAAGTTTATATTATTAAATAAAAGCTCACTATGCAACTATAATCTCAATACATAGGGTATATCATCAGCATATACAAATGTAACTTCAATAGTCTGTGAAGAAGACAATAAGAGACTTAATATATTAAACGTAAAGAAACTCTTCAAATCTTGTGACAATATTCAATATAGTCCCAATCCAATGTTTATAGCTATAAAATGTGTTTTCTATCTCCAAACAAAATCTTCCTCCACTCTGTGCACAATATAAACAGAATTCCACACCAACATGCAAGTGGATCCCACCACCTTTCCTCCAATGCGCTCGCCTCAAAAAATTTGGAGCTAAAACATATGTTGTTAGGTCTAGATGGGCATTTTACCCTCAGGGGGTATGAGTACAGTATCTGCTACCTTCCTTGTTATTGTTATGGTAGATGTTCTCCTTTTGTTATCCCCAGTGAGTATCTCTTTAGGAGACCAACAATCTCTGCTTCTCAACTACCATTACACATAAGAAAATGTAAAAGTGCCTTTAAAATCTCACTGTGCAGCCGTCATCCAACTCTCCTGTGGCATCAGCATCACCCGGCTCCTCCCACACATTACGTCACACCCCACGTGACTTTTTCAGGGAAATGAGCGGGGTGTAACTAATCCTATATATATATATTTTTTTTTAAAGTGCCCATAATCGACAGCCATTTTGTTGTGGCTCGCCTATTGGGGAGTGCTATGACGGCCATGTGGTATTTACATTTTACAGTATCTATGGAGGTACATTGGAGGGACAAGGGCCCTATGATTGGATGTCTGGGTACTTGTTCAGGGGTTATCAGTAGTTGACTTACTTACTACTGACACCTGACCTCTGCATCACTTACTACTGCCTTTTAAGTAATTACTGACCCCTTAACTCTGCATCACTAATAAATGTGGGAAAATGCTGTTTCAATTTTTCCTTCTGTGTCTCCACTGCAGCTGTGCTTGTCACAGGCAGATACACTGATTATGCTGGGGAGAGGGCGGGTGCTAAAGGCCAACGTGCAAAGTAAGCGGGGTGGGCTATGATTAACTGTGATTGGTAAGCCAATCATAGCCCTGCCCCTCTACTCCCCATGCTGGCCTTTAGCACCCACCCCTTCGGCAGGATAACAGTGTTTCTTTTGATGCAGATTTCAGAGGTCAGTGGTGATGGTAGTAAGTGACTCAGAGTTCAGAGGTTACTAATGACTCAGGGGTCAGTAGTATGTGATGCAGAGTTTAGAGGTCTGTAGTATATGACGCAGAGTTCAAGGGTCAGTAGTGACATACCTCCCAACTTTTCTAATTAGTTTTCACTTAGTTATTTTTAGGGACGTGGTTGTGGTTTTCAAAGTTGCTCTGAGTCCCGCCTCGCCTCCCTGCCTGGCGCGCTGGCGCGCTGAATCTTACCTCCTCCTCCCTCCTCTGGCTCTGTGCGGGAATACAGTGTCCCGCGCGGGAACGCGTCAAAATGGTGTCGCTGCGGAAAAAACCCGCAGAATCCGTGCGGGTTGGGAGGTATGGCAATGTGTGAGGACACAGTGGGGCCCCACATCCCTTGAAGCCCCTGTGCAATATACACATTACACACATAGGCATAGGTGTGCATTAGGATGTGCATTAGGATGTGCACCCCAAATCTCAAACATACATGCATGTGTGTATGTATGTATTGTGACAGCAGGAAGGTAAAGTCACCTGGTTGCATCCAGGGGGGTAGATATATTTCGCCCAGATTCAGGCTTTACGCCGACTTGTACAACTAGGTGGAGAGTTGTATAAGCCCAGCTAAGGCTAGTGGGCTCATGGATGACTCATACCTCTAGGGAGAGTGTGGGGCGTCGTACAGACAGGGAGTTGATGAGACCAGCTGAAACTTGTCAGCTCATTTAGGCCTCTATAAGAACTCCCAGATTCATTAGGTGTTAGCTCATGCCTGGAAGCAGACCTGTGTGGACTTCCTGGAGAGAGTGAACCCTTGTCCGGTGAGACAAAGCCTGTGTGGCTATTTGCTTGGACATTTAAAACCAGGGACTTAGGGACTAGGACAGCACTAGGCTGATCCCAGTTGTTAGTTAGGAAACCTGTATGTTTAGTCAGAGGTCAAGTTGACCAGGATTTAATTTGTTTATGTTTCTTTTGGCTTTGCTGTGTTTTGTCACTGTAAATAGAAAATAAACCGCACCTTTTTTTTTGATTTTGAAAACCACAACCTCCGTTTGCTGGGCCTGTTTTGTGTGGGGAGCCCATCCCGGGGGTCACACACACCCGCTGCCAAGCTAACCCCCTCACAGTTGGTGGAGAACCAGTGGCAGTTTTTTTTTAAGCCAGCATGGAGGAGATACTGAAGCAGCTGGCTCTAGCAAATGCCAATCAACAGCAGACAAATGCAGGTTTGCAAAAGAGCCTTGCAGCTCAACAACAGAACTTCGCAGCCCAGCAGCAAGCTCACCAACAGAGTCTGGAAGCTCAGCAACAAGCCCAGCAGCAATCTGAGGCCCGCTTCATAGACCTGTTACAGAAGCAAGAGCAGAGACTACAACAAATGGAAGCAGTAATGCAGCAACGTCCGCAGACCAGTGAGGAAAGCCGTCCCACTAATACCGCGTCCTTTGGGGTGAGTCGTTTATTGACAAAAATGACTGGAGAGGATGATCCAGAGGTATTTTTGACCACATTTGAAAGGACTGCTGAAAGAGAAAAGTGGCCTGAGGAGCAGTGGGCTGGACTGGTGGCTCCTCTGTTAACTGGTGAATCGCAGAAGGCTTACTATGACCTAGAGCCTGACCAAGCAAAAGACTATGTGATGCTAAAAGCTGAAATATTGGCAAGGCTGGGTGTCACCCAGGCTGTCCGGGCTCAGCGTGTGCATAACTGGACTTTCCAGCCTGGAAAACCCCCCAGGTCTCAAATGTATGATCTCATTCACCTGAGCAGAAAGTGGCTACAGCCAGAGACTTTGTCCGCACCAAAGATTGTGGAACGTGTTGTAATGGATCGGTTTTTGAGAGCTCTTCCTACTGCCATCCAAAAGTGGGTAAGCCATGGAGACCCAGAGACGGCCGATGGTCTTGTGGATCGTGTGGAGAAATACTTGGCTACAGAGAACCTGACGGCCTCTTCCAGAGACACTCGGACTTTCCACCCTAAGACCAGACCATCCCCAGGGGCGGATAAGAGGATTCCAAGGGGTGAGGGTGGAGAGAGTGAGAGGGTGGGAGCTCTACCCCAAGTTTGGCGAGAACAGCCTGGGAAATCAGCGGCTCAAGAGGCGGCAAGAAGGATCGTTTGCTACCGCTGCCGGCAAGCGGGACATATTGCAGCCAATTGCCCGGTTGTGGAGGAACCCATGCAGTGTGACTTTCTGATGGGCAGACGTCAGTCGCTGTGTGCGACAGTCGCATGCACTGCCATTCGAGGAACTGAGAAACATTTATGCAAAATGTGTGTTAATGGTAGAAATGTTGTGGTATTGCTGGATTCAGGTAGCCTTGTGACCCTGATAAAGGCTGAGTTAGTTAAAACAGAGGTCTCTGGGAATAGCAAGGTAGCTGTTATTTGTGTGCATGGGGACACCCGAGAGTATCCAGTGACTACAGTGTGTTTCGAGACCCCCAAAGGTACCCTCTCTCATCCAGTGGGCTTAGTATCTCAGTTACCGCATGACGCCATTGTGGGAAGGGATTTTCCGAAGTTCTGGGAACTGTGGGATGATCCTGAGCCCCCCACTGGTGCCCCTATGTACCAGGAATGGGATAGCCAGAACTCCCCTGAGAGTGGTGAGGACTCTCCGGAATTTCCCTTATCAGTATTGGCAGGGGAGACTCAAGAAACTGGAGAGGAGCCCACCTCCTCAGACGAAAACCTACCGTCTGTGGAGTTTTCTGATCTTGAGGTTCACAGGGAAAACTTTGCCACAGAACAGTTGAAAGACCCCGCCCTAATAAAGGCACAGGAAAACGTAGTGAAAATAGATGGCGAGTTAGTGAACCCAGATAATACCTGCACTTACCCATACTTCAGCGTAGAGAAGGACCTACTGTATCGGGTGGCAAAAAGGGCAGAAGAAACCGTTGAGCAGCTTGTGGTGCCCAAACCTTACAGGAAGTTGGTGTTGGAGTTGGCCCATGGGCACATTCTTGGAGGTCATCTGGGGACAGAGAAAACCCGAGAGAGGGTATTACAGAGATTCTATTGGCCGGGGGTGATAAAGGACATAGAAAATTATTGTTCCTCCTGCCCTGTGTGTCAGAGGTCGGCCCCGATGCCACATTTCCGTAGCCCGCTGGTCCCTCTACCCATCATTGAGGTCCCGTTTGAGAGGATCGCCATGGATTTGGTAGGTCCTATAATCAAGTCCGCTAGGGGGCACCAGTACATATTAGTTATAATGGACTATGCCACCCGTTATCCAGAAGCGATCCCTCTCCGAAATACCTCGGCCAAAACCATAGCCAAAGAGCTATCTCTTGTGTTTAGCCGGGTGGGTATTTGTAGAGAACTGCTTACGGACCAAGGTACACCCTTTATGTCCCGGGTTATGAAGGAGCTGTGTAAATTGTTCAAAGTGACGCAATTACGTACATCTGTGTATCACCCCCAAACCGATGGGCTGGTTGAAAGATTCAACAAAACCCTAAAGCAAATGTTGAAGAAAGTGGTGGATAGAGATGGAAAGGATTGGGACTGTCTACTTCCTTATCTGATGTTTGCTATTAGGGAGGTGCCCCAATCCTCTACGGGATTCTCCCCCTTTGAGTTACTGTATGGGAGACACCCAAGAGGGCTGTTGGATATTGCCAAGGAAACTTGGGAAAGTGAGAGTTCTCCCCACAGGAGTGTGATTGAGCATGTCGCCCTGATGCAAGACCGAATTGCACAGGTAATGCCCATCGTGAAGGAACATTTGGCCCAAGCGCAGTTAGCACAGCAGAGAGTGTACAACCGTGGAGCCAAGACCCGTACCTTTTCCCCGGGGGATAGGATACTGGTACTTGTCCCTACGGTTGAAAGTAAATTCCTTGCCAAATGGCAAGGCCCCTACGAGATAATGGAAAAAGTGAGCGAAGTGAATTACAAGGTCAGACAACCAGGAAGACGAAAGCCCGAACAGATCTATCACGTTAATCTGTTGAAAGCCTGGAGGGATAGAGAGTCCCTAGTCGCAGACACTTGGTCACCAGCTCAAACTGGTTGCGTGATTCCTGAGGTTGGAATAGCAGCCACCTTGTCACAACCCCAACAACAGGAGGTTAAGGAGTTTGTGCTTCGCAACAAGGAGGTATTCTCTGAGCTGCCGGGACAAACATCTGGGGTAGAGCATGACATCATTACCCCGCCCGGTGAAAGGGTGAAGTTAAAACCCTATCGGATCCCAGAGGCCCGACGGGAGGCAATACGGGAGGAAGTACAGAAAATGCTGAACTTAGGGGTGATAGAGGAGTCCCAAAGTGATTGGTCTAGTCCCATTGTGTTGGTGCCTAAACCGGATGGGAGCTGGCGATTTTGTAACGATTTTCGTCAGTTGAACAAAGTTACAAAATTTGACACCTACCCCATGCCACGTATAGATGAGTTGATCGACCGGCTGGGAACAGCCCGATACATGACGACTCTTGACCTCACAAAAGGGTATTGGCAAATCCCCCTGGCCAAATTGGCTAAAGAGAAAACCGCATTTGTAACCCCAGACGGGGCGTTCCAATATAAAAGAATGCCGTTCGGGTTACAGAATGCGCCGGCCACATTCCAGCGGAAAATGGACCAGATGCTGAGGCCCCATCGGAAGTATGCTGCGGCTTACCTGGATGACGTAATTGTCCATAGCACAGATTGGGCCTCACATCTGCCAAAAGTGCAAGCAGTCCTGGACTCTGTTCGGGAAGCGGGGTTTACGGCTAACCCCAAGAAGTGTACCATTGGGCAGGAGGAGGCCAAATATCTTGGGTACACCATTGGGAGGGGAGTAATAAAACCCCAACTCAACAAAGTCGAGGCCATCCAGAGTTGGCCACGTCCCAACAGCAAGAAGCAGGTACGAGCCTTTCTGGGAATCGCTGGGTATTATCGGCGATTCATTCCCCACTTTGCCTCTAAGGCTGTGCCCCTAACCAACCTAACGAAGGGGAAAGGGTCGGTCATGATTAAATGGACCCCCGAGGCTGAGGCAGCATTCCAATTCTTGAAACAAGCCTTATGTAGCCAGCCAGTGTTGTACTCACCCGACTTCTCTAAAGACTTTGTCGTACAAAGTGATGCGTCAGATGTGGGGTTAGGAGCAGTATTGTCCCAGGTCTGGAACGGGGAAGAGCACCCAGTCATTTACCTCAGCAGGAAGTTGAAGTCCCATGAGGTAAATTACGCCACCGTTGAAAAGGAGTGTTTAGCGGTGAAGTGGGCTCTAGATTCCCTTCGGTACTACCTGCTAGGTAGGCACTTTGACATGGTTACGGATCACGCTCCGTTAAAGTGGATGGCTCAAAACAAGGAAACAAATAGAAGAGTGAATAGGTGGTTCCTGGCCCTCCAGGAATTCAACTTCACAGTAAAGCATCGCCCTGGCGTTCAAATGGGGAATGTGGATGCTTTGTCTCGAGTACATGAATGCCTGATTGCTGGTGTTCCAACCCCGAGGTTAAAACAAGAGGGGGGGGTATGTGACAGCAGGAAGGTAAAGTCACCTGGTTGCATCCAGGGGGGTAGATATATTTCGCCCAGATTCAGGCTTTACGCCGACTTGTACAACTAGGTGGAGAGTTGTATAAGCCCAGCTAAGGCTAGTGGGCTCATGGATGACTCATACCTCTAGGGAGAGTGTGGGGCGTCGTACAGACAGGGAGTTGATGAGACCAGCTGAAACTTGTCAGCTCATTTAGGCCTCTATAAGAACTCCCAGATTCATTAGGTGTTAGCTCATGCCTGGAAGCAGACCTGTGTGGACTTCCTGGAGAGAGTGAACCCTTGTCCGGTGAGACAAAGCCTGTGTGGCTATTTGCTTGGACATTTAAAACCAGGGACTTAGGGACTAGGACAGCACTAGGCTGATCCCAGTTGTTAGTTAGGAAACCTGTATGTTTAGTCAGAGGTCAAGTTGACCAGGATTTAATTTGTTTATGTTTCTTTTGGCTTTGCTGTGTTTTGTCACTGTAAATAGAAAATAAACCGCACCTTTTTTTTTGATTTTGAAAACCACAACCTCCGTTTGCTGGGCCTGTTTTGTGTGGGGAGCCCATCCCGGGGGTCACACACACCCGCTGCCAAGCTAACCCCCTCACAGTATGTATGTGTATAGGCAATGGACAGTGTCAGTAGAGCAGAGATTGGTGTCAGTAGTTTATTTTTATTATTTTTTGTAATAACTTTTTTACAATTGTATTATATTTTACAATATCTTTTTACAATATAAATATTTTTTACATTTTGTAGGAGCCCCATTGGGGCGCTTTGGTGAAATATCAGGGGTCTAAACAGACACCTGATGTTTCACTTTTGAGACAGAGAAAGGCACTGAGGACCGAGCTTCTCCAGTCTCCTTCTCTGCAGCCAAGCAGCAGGGGGAATCTGCTCAGCACAGCAATATTAGGGTGTGCACAGGCACACCTGGCACACCCTGTGCGCACACCTATGCACATAGGGGATATGCCATTGACAGTCAGTGTCAGTGACTCCAATGCAATCACATCTTGTGCTAACACCTGCATGTTAAGATTTCTTATGCTAGCCATATGTGGCTTGAATTTGTAGACACTGTTTGAGTTTTGTTACAGTTACAGTGTGTACAGCTGGCCTTAGGTTAGAAGATAACATTAGCTCTTTTTTACAAAGTATATTCAGGGCATTGCCGAGACAAGGTCATCCGGTGCCCAGGGCGAAGATGGTAAACTGAAGGATAAGAGGAGTTATGGGAACTGGGCTATGTGGGGTGAATGGAACGCCGGAAACCAGAATAAGAAACTTTTCGAAATTGTAAACGAAATGCTTAATCCACGTAGGTTAACCAAGACGATAATACCATCACAAGAATTCACCAATAAATTAGGGATCACTTTCCAAAATAAAATTCATAAAATCCGGTTGGGCATTGCCAAGAACATTCACCTGATTGACCAACCTGGTCCACTACAAGAGGCTATCCAACCTACTCTGTCCAGCTTAAAAAACTTCACACCTACTACGCCGGAGTTACTACACAAAGTAATTCTTAATTGAAGTCCACACACTTTGCGGATGAATTTTGCCCTGCCTGGTTTTTCAAACTCCAGTCAAAGGCATTCCTTCCAGACTTATGTACAATCATCAACTTTAGTTTGAGGCTGGGAGTTATACCAGAGAAACTTAAACACTCATACGTTACGCCAATTCCAAAAAAAAAAAAAACAGAGCTTCAAGACCCGAATAATCTAAGACCCATTTCTAGCATTCACTTAGTGGCAAAGATTATGGAAACCATCGTTCTTGAGCAACTTCAGGAATACTCTGAAGGGGAGGGCCTATTCCACGATGTCCAGTCTGGGTTCCGTCCGGGCAGGGGAATAGAGCTCTCCACGATGGCCATGAGGGAACAGCTGCTGAGGGTCAGAGACGCTGGGGAATCGGCGGCCTTAGTGCTATTGGACCTCTCCGCGGCTTTTGACACCATTGATCACGACATTCTGATCTCGCGCCTTCATGACCAGTTTGGAATTCGAGGTGCTGTCCTGTTATGGATCCAGTCTTTTCTACAAGACCGTACCCAACAGGTTAGGCTGGGACCTTTCAGGTCAGCCATAAGCCCAGTGCCCTGGGGAGTACCACAGGGCTCTGCCCTCTCTCCATACCTTTTCAATTGTGACATGCGCTTCCTACCCGATATGTTGCAGTTACATGGCCTTCAAGGCCAACTATATGCCGATGACATCCAAATCCTAGTCAACACTTCCAAAAATGACAGACATCCCCAGATCCTAGCAGAATGCATGACTCATATCCATTCCTGGATGAATAGAAACTGGTTGAGCCTCAATTGCTCCAAAACAGAAATACTCCAAGTGGGCGAACCTCTAGCCTTTCCCATTCTATCCCGATGGCCATCTGACCTAGGTACCTGCCCAGAACCTAAAAGACAAGTCAAGAACCTTGGAATCATTTTTGATGCAAAGCTTACCTGGATTCCGCAAATTATGAACTGTATGAAAAATGCCTCATTCTATTTGCAAATTATTCGGAAGATCAGACATCTACTTTCATATCGACACCAAATCACACTTACTTTGGCTCTAGTACAATCCAGACTAGACTTTGCCAATGGTTTTTGCCTTGGCCTTCCCCTTAAGTGGGTCCGAAAAATCCAAATTATACAGAATCAAGCAGCACGCACTATTACGGGTACACCATATAGACATCACATCACCCCCGTGCTGGCACAGCTACATTGGTTACCTATAGTGCATAGAGTACAATTTAAAATCTTGGTTCTGATGTTTATAGCATATTGGGGCCTGGGCCCACTCTATCTCACAGAAATGGCCCCCCATTACACACCAATTAGAGCATTGCGGTCAGGGCTTCAAAATAGGATCATCCAAGCACCCGCCCGACTCCAGTCCTTGGGAGGTCGACGAATGCAGACTATGGACTCCCCGACCATCTCCGGCTCCCAATGCCCCAAGCTCTTTTTAAGAGGCAATTAAAAACCCACCTTTTTAAAAACGCTTTTTCCTAACTACGGATGTAGAGAAACCTAACTCTGTAATAATTAACGTCAACTTTGTTTTTCGACTCCCCTCGTGAGCCTTCCTTCCTCTTTTTTTTTTTCTCCCCTCCCTTTTTCTCAAAAGTTTTTTTCTTTTCCCAAGGCTGATTGGTGAATTTATGGTACAGCGCGCTTAGTTGCAGTCCTCCAAGACAGTATTTGGCGCGATATAAATTTACATATCAATCAACTAAAGGGATCTGGATGGGCACTAAGGGAGAAAGGGGGGCTAAAGGGCTGTAAGGGAGGCAGTAGGCTTAAAAGCTGTTGGAGGCTTCTGAGTAGGAGAGGGGAGGTCTAGTGCTGAGTTGTCTCCCCACTCTCTGTGTACTGACTCAGTTCAGACCACCTTCTCAGCATGATGCCCACATTAAATGAAGGCAGCTTCTCTTCTTATCGTCACAAGACAAGAGGAGATGAGAAGAGGGGCAGTGAGGAGCAGAAGAACAGAACGGCCGAAGCTCTCAGTACTTTTCTCTCCTTCACATCTCAACATTGCACCTGGGGCTGAGAGTTACCGCTCAGATGTGACTGGTGGCTCATTCACAAGATCCAGAGCCGTGGGTGCAGGCAATGCATATGACAATGCAAAAAATCTGAGGAAAACGCTTGGACAGCCGCACTCCAAAAAAGGTTCTTTTATTTAAAACAAAAGCACAAATAACATGCCACAGCAAAAAAACAGCAAGTATGAGCTGACGTTTCGCACTGCGATTCAGTGCTTAATCATAGTCTACTTCATATAATTAGAAATGTTTTTTAATTGCAAAATATATGTAGTTTATACTAATAAAAAAATTGCTGTGCACCGCTAAAGTGTTCAGGGTTTGACCTGAAGAAAAGGTGGCAACCCTAACTACACTGCACTTGTGCAATCGCTGTAAATCACAAGCAGCTATATCTAGCAGTCCAGATCTAGGAATCTCTCTAGACCTGCATTCTGCTTTCCACAGCTGGCTGTCTGAAAGCACATGTAAGGAGCAGATGGGTAGGTGCTTAGCTTCCTGCTTTTAGCCGATTGTAATCTCCAATAATTGCACGAGTGCATGACAGCACAGAAATAATTATTTATGGCTCTTGATACGGAAGACATTGAAACATACATAAACACTATGTGGTACAGATACCGTCCTTGACTTCACACTAACTTCGGTTGCTGCATATTTGTCCCAGGTCCCAGATGTACTGTATGTATTGAAGGAATATGAGCAGCATGCCAGCAAGGGACCTAATATTTTTTAGAGACAAGTCAGCAGTGGCAGGCTAATACGACAGGCTTCCATTACCTTCATGTTCTCTAACAACCACAAGTATGGGTTCTCATGTATTTATATATATATTAGTAGAAAAAATGGTCATAATTGATTTTCATTTAAATATTAATGCTCTCATTTTTTTACATTGACAAAGCGAAAACTATTTGTATTGCAGTCTAGAGAAGTCAATCTCAACCAGAGGTTCCTAGGGTTCCTCCAGAGGTTCCTAGGGTTCCCCCAGAGGTTCCTAAGGTTCCTCCAGAGGTTCCTAGGGTTCCTCCAGAGGTTTCTAGGGGTTCCTTGAGCTGTGACTGATTGACCTCCTATTTCGTGGTGCTTGCATAGTTCCATGGCAAAGGGCATTTGAAATAGCCAGCTGCAGGACACCTGTCTGTCTGCAAGATTGGCATTCCCCTGGCTGACAATATAAAAGGTCATATTTCCCACTTACCCCCAATTAATTGGTTTTAGCAGGAGTTCCCTGATATCAGAAAATTATTTCAAGGGTTCCTCTGGGGTAATGATGTTGAGTAAGGCTGGTCTAGAAGTTAGTATGTGCAGTATTATGGAAATGCACAGTAACAAACTTGTTTATAGCACATATGCATCTCATGAATGGTAATATAACATATGTTATAGAGTGTTACTTGTTTTATTATCTTCTGCAGAATCTTGTGAATGAGGAGGGAGCTTGGGCGGCGGTATCCACAGAGAGCAATCCCAAAATTCTTTGCACTTTGCTCTGGGATTGGTTGCATCAGCTCTCAGTAAGTCAGTATTCATAAATAAAGTTAAAAGAGAAGTTTGGGGTTTTCAAAAAAATAAATAAAAATCATACTCACATCTATGTGGCTGTCCCTCATCGGCTCTAAAACCGAGAACTGAGTGATGACAGGACCGTTGATTTCTCAGTTCTTGGTCTGCTCTAAACGGAGGGTCACCAGGCTTCTCCAGCGCTCACTGGAGCGCCTCACAGGAGGGAGTGGAAGTGGCTGGCTCAGGCTCTCAGCTGCATGTGGAGAGGCAGAGCCAACTGTCAAGAAGGCATCTGGGTGGATACCGACAATATTGTCAGGGGTCCTTAGAGATTCTGGAGCAGGGTCTGCTATGTCAGCTGAGAGTAGGCAGTAGCCCACTCTCAGCTGACTCTGGATCACAGGAGAACAAAAGGAAGTGCACACCTGTTACCCACAAGAGAAGTATGGCCAAGAAAATCTTTTGCCATAATCCTCTTTTGAGCTATGCATGTACACATAATATGACTTTCCTGGGAAAAAACAAAAAAATCACATCATACTTTAGCAGCAGCATTTTTAAAAAGAATATCCCAAGGACAGGTAAAAAAGGCTCTGTTAGTAGGCTGATCTTTCCGTTTTTTTTTTTTTATTCAGTCCTTTCTTTTTATTGTATTCTTCTGCAACAAATACAAATTAACATTTCACATTCATAAAAACAAGATACAGTTGGCATACACATATTACCTCTTACATCCCCACCCCCCCCCCATAAAAAAAAAAGAGGAACAATAAGGAGAAAAGAAATTATCCTTTATTTGATATGTAATATTTTAGTTTAGTGATTCTCTCTCCTTCCCCTGCACTTACCCCCCCCCCCTCCTCCCCTCCGTCTCCCCGCACCTTCGTTTAGCAAGGTCGCTCATCGCTAAAGGCCCCTTTACTATAGTTTCCCTTAGTTGTGTTCTCCATTCCTCCAAAGTTGGGGGATATATGGATATCCATTTTTGCACTATGAATTTTCGTGCCAAAAACAGGCATCTCGCTATTGCACAATAGATGTTTGCTGATATATTAGGTTTATTTACTATATTTAACAGACATTCTTGGGTCTGATATTAGTTTTATACCAAGTGTATTATTAATATTTTGAATTATATCCTCCCAATATCTTTGGAGTTTGGGACATCTCCAAAGCATGTGTATAATATTAGCTGGGGCGCCTCTACATCGAGGACATAGGGGAGATTCCCTTCATTTCCACTTAAATCGTTTTTCCGGGGTATAGTAAGACCTGTGTAAAATGAACAGTTGTGTTAGTTTTTGGGTTGTGGAAAGTGAGTCTTCTAAGATCACAAAAAGAGCCTCCGACCACTGTACATCTGACAGTGGGCCCAGGTCTCGTTCCCATTGTAGCCTGGCCGGGACCGCTACTTTTTTTTTTTAACTTACCGTACTATTTAGTATCTCATAAATTTTTGATATTAAGCCCCGTTTTTTTTCTTCCTTTTTGAGCAGTAATATTATTTTGGAGCTATTTAGCTTAAATTCAGACGTGCGTGCCTGAGCATGTACAGCATGTCTAAGCTGCAGAAACTGGAAGAACCTCTGTCTTGGTATCTCAAACTCCTCAGACAGCTGAGAGAATGATTTTATATTACCATTCCAAAACAATTACTCAATATATCTAAGACCTCGAGTTTGCTAGAGCTCGAATCCCTCCAGTTTCTGCAATTCTACATAGTTTCCATTATTTCAGATTGGAGTGTAGGAGCCTGTAATATTTGTAATATCCTTCATTTCCTGCCATACATTAGCAAATAATTTACCTGAAACAAAATTTTTATCTTTTTGCATAATTTTAGCCTCCAATGTGGACAGCAATGTATACCCATTACCCAACGGCAGGAGTAGTCTCTGTATGGGGTCCTCTTCCACAGCCTCTATCCAGCCAAAAAACTGTTGTAACTGTGCTGCTAAAAAGTCGTTCTTTGGCTGTGGAATAGCAAGTCCCCCCTCATCTTTAGGTAGCATTAGAGTTGTTAGTTTTATCCAAGAGTGTTTTTTCCTCCAAATAAGTTCACGAAAGAGGGATTCTATCCTGTGGAACCAAAACATTGCTATCCACATTAGACAATTATAAAAAATATACAATAATTGTGGGATCCATATAATTTTTATAAGATTTGATCTTCCAATCACAGTTAATGGGAGTTTGCACCAGCTCTGGCTTTTTTCTTTAAATCTAAGTAATAATGGTCTAAGATTCAAGTCTATATAGTCCCCAACTTTTCGTGTTACCTCGATTCATAAATACCTGATTTTGTGATTGATTTTAATTTGTTTTGCTCAGTTTGGAAGGGAGATGTTGTCATTATGTAATGGCAACAACACCGATTTCTCCCAGTTGATGCAAAACCCTGAGATTCGTCCGAATGTGAGTACAAGGGTCGAAAGTTCCCCTAAAGATTTTGTAGGGTCGCTCAGGAAAATGAGAGCATCGTCTGCGTATAAAGCTATTTTGTCCTCTTTTCCTGCACGTCGAAATCCCTCTATCCCCTCGGACTGTCTGACCGCAGTGGCCAATGGTTCCACTGCCAGCGCAAACAAGAGAGGGGATAGAGGGCAGCCCTGTCTAGTCCCCCGGGGACAGCGAGAGAACTGGAGACATTGTTCCATTGCTCTTTAACCTAGCCTTCGGCTGATCATTCCTAGTGTTATATCAAGTTTTGAACTTGAGATAATGTACAATTTATGTAGTGACAAAATAGCAGAATTTTGAAGTTTTAGGGACCTTTCATATACTGTAAATATTATCTATGATCCAAGTCCTCCTTGTGATTAGACATGTACATGATGAAAAAAATTGTTTGGTTTTGTTTCGTTTAGATTCGTTAATCTAGTTATTTCATTTAGTTAAATTCAGTTGATTCATTGAATTCGTATTCGGGATTTGTATTAGGAATTTGTATTCAAAATGATTTCTATGTCTTTTTTGAATCTTCTTTAAATTTACCAATTTCTTTCGATTCAAAACGTTTGAATCGATAAATTTATAATCAGCCAAATTGAAAATGTTCGATTTTTTTTGCTTACAATGACTCTTTAAATCACCTTTGGCTTAACTAAAACAGCATTATTTCGAAATGGTACTCTAATAACACACACAGTCTTTGATTTCAGAAACATGTTTACAGTTCGAATTCGAATGGAATTCGATGTAATATTTGATTAGAATTTCAATTAGAATTTCGGTAATTCAAACAAATTTAGTTTCGTTATTTGGAGCATTTGGTAAACTTTGTTTATACTGTAATTCGGGTATTCAGATATATCCGAATCTCCGAATAGTGAAAAATTTGTCCGAAACAAACCGCACATGTCTAATTGTGATCTTTTCCTCTTTTGCCTCTGTTTTGTACCATACCTTCTGACTACGTTTCCTTTTTTAGGAGCCTGTACTAAATCAAGAAGACATAAATTGCTTCTGTGACGGGGACTGGAGAAACAATTTGACAAAACTAAGCCGGGTGAGACCACAGTCTTTTGTTTTGGAGGTGATATATACATCAAAAATTTGTTTGAAATAATCATTGTGTAAAGCAGGCTTATCAGTGTATCTTGAGCACCCTGAATTAGATTTCAGATATGCATTTTAGGCTTACTAAATATGCTAAAATATATCTTATTTTTCTTAATAATTTCATTTAATTTATTAGTCTTTTAAAATGCATGTGTAGGAATGGAGACATTTTTATGCTTTTTATTTGTTCTTCTTTCAGTTGTGATGGTTAGAGTATTGTTCCTCTTACTACTGTGTTTTACTATTACAACTGCATATTTGGGGCTGATTCTACTTAAATTGTATATAAGGAGTATTTTCACATTTCCAAAAATACTAAAGGGGCCTGTAAGCCAAAAGAGAGACCATCATACTTTATGCTGAAGATCAACGCGGATACCAGCTGGTATTTCTGAGCTACTGTAGCAGAGGAAGCAAAAAAACCTGCCAAAAACCAAAGTAGATATGAAAATGAGAAAGAAATAAGAAACAAGTCAAATTACTTTGATATTTAAGAAGAGAGGAGCGGCAGTCGGGTTGCTCCCCACTCATATAAAGAAAAAACGCATTTTCACTACAAAATATAAACCTCTGTTATAAGAAGCCTGCATGCTGCCGATACTTAACCAATATGTGGAAAAACACACTCCCCCCCCCCCCCACACACACCCTATCCCTGCATTGTGAGCATAACGCAATCCTGATCCCTGCATTGTAAGCATATTGCAATCCTGATCCCTGCATTCTGAGCATAACGCAATCCTGATTCCTGCATTCTGAGAGAAACACACTCCTGATCCCTGATCCCTGTATTGTGAGCATAACGGACTCCTGATCCCTGCATTGTGAGAATAACGCAATCCTGATCCCTGCATTCTGAGGGAAACACACTCCTGATCCCTGATCCCTGTATTGTGAGCATAACGCACTCCTGATCCCTGCATTGTGAGCATAACGCAATCCTGATCCCTGCATTCTGAGGGAACACACTTCTGATCCCTGATCCCAGTATTGTGAGCATAACACACTCCTGATCCCTGCATTATGACCATAACACACTCCTGATCCCTGCATTGTGAGCATAACGCAGTCCTTTTTTTATTTTTTATTTTTTTATTCTTTATTTTATTTTATCAAGATTTCAATTATGTTACATCAATACATTTCCATTGATCCAGCCAAGATAATAAACATACAAAAATAATACTGAGTACTAAGAGATTCTTAGCTCTTCTCCTTATACTCACATTTCTAAAATCTCGATTTCACCCTCCCCCCCCTTTCCCCTTTGTATCCCCCTCCCCCCTTCTACCTCTTATTTTCTACCATTTCTCTACTACTTTCTCAGATTTTCTACATAGCTCCATGTTTTCTTAAAATCTTTCCAACATTCCCACTTGTTTTTAAATCCTTTTTTTTCCTCCTCTACGCCGTTCTTCAGTCCTTCCATACTGTATGTTTCTTCCACGGAATCTACCCACTCCCATATAGATGGACTTTCCACTTTTCGCCATTTTTTTGGGATCAACCTTTTGGCCGCGTTTAATAGATGTGGGATCAGTGAATCTTTATACTGTTTCATTCCTCCATCACCTCCATGGAATAAAACTATCCAAGGATCTTTTTTAATCTCCTTCTCTGTAATTATTTTTATCATTTCCAGTATCTTTTCCCAATATGTTTGAATTTTAGGGCATTGCCACCATATGTGGGCCATTGTTCCCCTCCCCCCACATTCTCTCCAGCATTCTGCCTTCTGTTCTACTTGAAATTTACTCAATTTATCTGGTGTGGCATACCAGCCTGTAATATATTTATAGTTCATCTCTGCGGTCCTGTTGTCCATGGCAGACGAGTGGGCCAATTTTATTATTCTCTCTATAATCCTTTTATCCCTACATGTTCCCAATTCTCTTTCCCATTTCTTTATAAATGGGGGCATCGCCAGTTCATCCACTGTCATCAGTAATTTATAGAGTTTTGATATAGTTCCTGTTAGGTTATCGGCCATACAGAGCCGTTCCAACGTCGTAAGTTCCTCCCCAGACCTAATTGGCTAGGGGAGGCTTTGTACAAAGTGGGTCAACTGGTGGTACCTCCATTCATCTACTATCATTAATTCCCTATTGTGTCTCAATTCTTGAAGTGGTATGATTTTCCCTTTTTTTATTATATCTCTTAACTGTGCTCTCTCTTTTTTAATCCAATTTCCTCCCACTATTTTTTTTCCCGGTGCAAAATATTCGTTTTCTTTTAATTCTATAAGGGGAGAGTTATATTCCCTATCTATTTGTTTATGTAGTCTATCCCAAATTTTCAGTGCTATTCGTGTCATAACGTGAGTGTTTTCACCTAGTGCTCTAAACTGGGGGGGGGGTCCATATTACACCTCCTAATTGTGTGTTTGCCATTGCCTTTTCAATTTTTACCCACCTTTTTTCGTGCCTATCTTTGGCCCACTCCACTACCCGGGACAACACCACCGCGTCATAATATTTTTTAATGTCTGGTACTGCCAGCCCTCCATGCTTTTTTTCCTGTTTTAATACAGAGAAGGAGATTCTATGTTTTTTATTATTCCATACAAAGTTCATTAGCATCTTTTTTAACACTCTGAAGTACGGTTGAGGTATTGCAACTGGTAACATCTGGAACTTATACAAGATTTTCGGCAGCAGGACCATCTTTAAAATGTTAATTCTTCCTATCCATGATATCGGGCGGTTTATCATTTTTCTAATTTCGCTTTTTATTTCATTTAACAGAGGGATATAATTTATCTTGTATATTTTTTTTATTGAGTTGGCAAGTTTTACCCCTAAGTACTTAAGTTCCTTCTGCCAAGGAAAATTGTACTCTTTTCTTAAGCTCTGTTCTTCTACCTTTCCAATATTGACATTCAGAATCTCAGTTTTAGCTATATTGATTTTAAAGTTTGATATTTCTCCATATTGTTTAAGTGTTTTGAGTAAGTTCGGTAATGTGGTCCTGGGATTGTTAATAAAGAACAAGACATCATCCGCAAAAGCTGCGAGTTTGTGTTCGTCTTCCTCCAATCTAATCCCTTTAATGTCTGGATTATTCTGTACCATCACAAGTAAAGGTTCTAGGGACAGGACAAATAAGAGGGGGGACAGGGGGCATCCCTGCCTTGTCCCATTTTTCATCTCAAAAGCTTGAGACAGTGTGCCATTTATTTTAACCCTACCCATAGGATGTTGGTACAATGTTTTAATCCACTGTATCATCCTGGCTCCCAGGCCCATAGTTTCCAGGGTTTGTATCATGAGTCCCCAGTCTACCCTGTCGAATGCCTTCTCTGCATCTACCGACAGGAGTAGACTTGGGGACCCATTCTCTTTTATTTTCTGGAGGAGGAGCAATGCTCTCACACCATTGTCCCTCCCCTCCCTACCTGGGATGAATCCCACCTGATCCGGATGTACCAGTGAGGGCATCCATCCCTTCATTCTTTCTGCCAGGACTTTCGCGTATAATTTTACATCCGCATTTAATAGCAAGATTGGTCTATATCCGGAGCATAATCTTTCATCTTTCCCCTCTTTTGGTATGACCGTTATTATGGCCACTGAGGCTTCCCTTCCCATTTCATAGTCCGTCCCTAATCCATTCATGTAGTTGCATATCCTGGGTACCAGTATCTCCTTAAATTTTTTGAAGTATAGAGCTGTAAACCCGTCGGGGCCGGGACTTTTCCCTAGGGCTGAGTCTTTTAGTGCCTTACTTATTTCTTCTTCCGTTATGGGTTTATCTAATGCTGTTCTTTCCTGTTCGTTAATCCTATGCAATCCCGCCTTGTTTAAAAATTCTTTAATTTTCAGTTGTTTCTCTCCTACTCCCCATCTGTTCTGCTCCACTGAGTACAGCCCCTCATAGTAGTTTTTAAATGCATCTGCTATATCCTTAGTTCTATATACTTCCTCTCCGTTCTTTTTTTTAATCTTTTCTATGAAATTTCTAGTCTTTTTATTTTGTACCATTCTTGCAAGGTGTTTACTAGACTTATTCCCCCACTTATATCTTTCTTTTGCTATGCGATGTAGTTTTATTTTTGTCTCTTGTTCCATTAGTTCTTTAATTTCATCCCTTTTCATCACTAGTTCATGGTATAACTCTTGTTGTTGTCCCTGTTGTTTTTTATGTTCTTGCTCAATTTTGAATATTTCTTCTATTAACACATAAAATTTTCTGTTTCTCTCTTTTTTTTTCCTTGCCCCTTCCGAGACCAAAATCCCCCTGATATAGGCTTTATGTGCCTCCCATAAAGTTGCCCCCTGATATCCCTTCCGTATCGTTTACCTGGAAGTAATGCTCTAATTCCTCTTTCACCCTCTTTAATCCTCCTTCATCCCGGAGCAATTCCTCGTTTAAACGCCAAGTATAGGGTATGATATTCGGGTACTTTTAGTTTCATGCTTACTGGGGCATGGTCAGAGAGTGAGGCAATTCCTATATTTGATTCCGTGACCATATCCAGCATTCTATGTTCGACCATTATGTGGTCTATCCTCGAGTACGTCCCGTGCACAGGGGAGAAAAACGTATAATCCTTTGATTTTGGATGCATAATCCTCCATATATCAACCATCTGACTGCTATGCATTTTTTGTTTTATCCTTGTTAATTGTACGTTATTTGTCCCCTGTGTCCGGGACGTACTATCCACAGCCGGATCCAAACAAAAGTTCATATCTCCCATCAATATTATATATCCCTCCCCAAAATCCTTCAGTTTCCCCAGAGTCTCAATAAGGTAATTAATAGGGTTCACATTAGGGGCGTATATATTTGCCAGGGTACATTTCATTTCCCCCAACTTCCCTTTTAGAAAAATATATCTACCATCTTTGTCCATCATTCTTTCCTCCAATGTGAACCTCATTTCCCTTGAAAACCCTATTGCGACCCCCCTTGCCCTTTTTGAGATAGTATCTCCATAGAACCAATTCGGAAAATTGGGTGAGTGTAATTTAATATTTGATTCTAGGGTCAGATGGGTCTCCTGTAGGAAGACTACATCTGCTCTATAATATTTAAGCTCTCTTAAGACCTTATGTCTTTTGGTAGGTATATTGAGCCCTCTCACATTATAGGACAGGAAATTTATTGCTGTCATATCTGTCTTTCATCCCCTTTTCCCTTTCTTTTTTGTAGAGTCAAAAAGGTAGAATCCCCTCCTTTCTCCCCATTACAAAACCCCTCTCCCTCCCCCCCTAATCCCTCCCTCCCCCCACCTTCCCCATTGCTAATCCCTTCCCTCCTCCCCCCATTTCCCTTTTGGCCCATTATTGGCCTTAGAACCATCAATGATCTTTCCTCCTGGTTCTCCCATTTTAGAGGTGCAACTCTAACCCTGCCGCTCAGCCCCCCTCCTCCTCCCTTTAAATTTAGGGAGGGTGAGGTGGTCCGGAGACGCTGCATGGTGGGCCGGTCTACCCTTTCCCACCTCCTACACCTCTCCCCCCCTCCCTCTCCTCCCTCTCCCACCCCCCGCCCCCTCCAAAGGACCCCCCATATCCCCCCCTTCCTGAGCCTCTTATGATGCTGATTTTAATTATCTTTCTCTATCCATCCAGGTAAGTCTGGGACCTGCAAATCTAATTTATTACAGAATCCCCCAAGTTCCTCGGGGAACCTTAATCTTGCTGATTTTCCTTCTTTCTGGCCTATAAGACAGGCCGGGAATCCCCAGTTATATTTGATATTCTGTGTCTTCATTTGCTCCAGGAGTGGCTTCAATAATCGCCTCCTTGCCAATGTCTCTGGTGCTAGGTCTGTGAAGATCTGAAGCTCCTTTCCTTGGAATTGGATAGGGGGTTTTCCTCTTGTTTTCATTAAGATTTCTGCTTTTTCTTCATAATACCGGAACCTTACAATAATGTCTCTTGGCCAGTCGTTTTCTCCATTTCTTGGTTTACCGATACGATGCACTCGCTCTATTTTAAGGGGGTCTTCTACTCCCATATCTAATATGGGCTTGAATATTATGTTCATAATTTTCTTCAGATCTTCTCCTTTTTCCTCTGGTAAAGAGCGAATTCTTAAATTCTGTCTTCTGTTTCTGTTCTCTTGGTCTTCTAGTCGATATAGGATCATTCTCTGATTATATTGTAGTATTTTATTCTGTTCCCTTAATTTACTTAGTTCCTGGTCCTGTTTATCCGCTCTTTCCTCCGTCTCCTCCACTCTTGACAAGAGATGTCCGAAGTCTGTTCTTAAAGTATTGATTTCTACTTTTATTGCGTTTTCCAGTTTCGTCAGCATCTCAGTCATTTCTCCTTTTGTAGGGATTTGTGCATCTGCCCATTGCTCTTCTGCTCTACTTGTTTCACTTTCTGTTGTTTGATCTCCTTTAGATCGGTCTGTTGTTCCTCCTCCCTTCTTCTCCGTACTCCTTAACCCCCTTTCTGTTTTTTTATCACCTTTATCCTGTTTTTGTGCTCCTATTACTGGGCTCTTTGAGCTTGCCTCCTGGGTCATGTACTGTTTGATTGTACTATTTGCTGTGCTATTCCTAGGAGTCTTGGGGGCCGTCCCTCTTGTGTTTCTGCTCATCTTTAGTAGCCGGCCTTATTCGTTTCCCCAGTTTTACTTTTTAATTAAATGTTATACCCTTCTTCTTTTCGGGGTAAATCTGTTGTACTCACCCCTAGGGTTACAACCTTACCAAAAAGGGCCTGTGTACATCAGTTTTTATTCCAGACCCCAGGGTTCCTCTTTAAGAAGGGGGAGCAGGAAAGAAGTTTAGGAAAGAGGGGGTGGGGTAAAGGTCTTCAGTATATATATGTATATTCCCGTATATTCCCGTTTAAAGGAGGGAGAGAGGAGAAGATGAAAAAAAGAGCATCTTACAAACAAGGACCAAAAAAAACTAAAAAAAAAAACAAAAAAAAAAAACAAGATCAGTCCCCTCTGTGCAGGTGTTTAATCGAATTGGTATAAGGTCTATTCCTTATTTGACCCAGAGTCTCTAGACATCCATGCGCACCTTCCAGCACTTTTGGGTTCACTCAGAGTCCTTTTCAGAGTCCCTTCGAATATTTCATTTGTTATTCAATGTATGTGTCAAATACTTTCTGAATTATTTGATCTCCCGTCTCTTCCCCTCTCTGGGTGTTTAGATATTTTCTACCAACAGTATCAGACAATATCAGACCTCGAGTTAATCCGTAAGCGCTAAACTGTGTTTTAGGTATACTTTATTTCCAAGCGGAGACTTGCTTCACTTTGTTTTTAATCCTATATAGCTGGATATCCAAGTATATCGCCTCTTTCACCTCCCCCTCTGTGTGTGTTTTCAATACATGCCTATTTATTTCATATGTAGTCCATTCGTTTTATCTACTTCCATGTGTCTCAGGCAAACATTTATCATATTAACGGAAGAAAACCAGTGGATATGGACCGATCTCTCAGTACAATGTTCACATTTCACATTTCCTGTTATATACACATTTCTGGTTTCACCTGATTCCTTCATCTATACCATAGGTAGAAATAAACTGTTCATTATTGGCCCTTAAATTGGCTTATAGCGTAAGCCCTGAAGATATGTAAATAGGTGTTACTTTGTTACTTTGTTACTTTAGCATTGACATACATTGGCAGGTCCACTTTTTCCCTTTTACTTCAGTCTTCTATTAAACAGAGGCACAGGTCTATTTATTTTTGAACGATTTTACCTTGTCTTCTCTGTTCATCTGGGAGGATTTCTCACCTATCCCCGTGTACTGTCCTGTGATTCCTGTGTTTCTGCCTATTATCAGGCTTCCAACGCTGTATGCAATGCTCCGAGGGGAGGGGGTGAAGGCGATGGAGGCAATGGAGATAGAGGAAGGGGTGCTGTAGGGGGGGGGTCCACGAAGTGCGACGGCGTTGGATCCAAGCTACTGCTGTGCCTGCTTATGTTCGATTGCAGGCTTGCTGTCCGGGAGAAGGGGGGGGGGGAGATCAGAGCTCAGAGCTTCATCCACGCAGCGGCAGCCTCTCACGCTGCATGCTGCAAGGTCTCCACAGTTCCATCCGAGCTCTTCCTGCACGTCTCAACCAGCTGCAAGGTCAGGCCACTCCCTCATAGTGAGAGCGTCACGTTCTCACGTTCTCACATCCATGCCGCCGGGTGTCTTTGCTTTCAATCCCTATCCCAAAGACAGAAAACGAGCATAACACAGTCCTGATCCCTGCATTCTGAGCATAACACACTCCTTATCCCTGAATTCTGAGGGTACCTCACTCCTGATCCCTGCATTCTGAGCGTAACGCACTCCTGAACCCTGCATTCTGAGCATAACACACTCCTGATCCCTGCATTCTCAGCGTAATGTACTCCTAAACACTGACCTTTCTTTTTTTTGTGTCCACTGCCTTTGGGCTCTACTTTGGGGTTAACAATGTATCATCACCCACAGTAGATCACAAAGGCAGTGCGTTTTGAACACTATGCAGGAAACACACATGGAACTCACCTTTCTGGCATCACATTCTGGTGTGAACCGGCCCTAACAAGAGGACACTGTGCCCGGTGATCTTTGACTTCATCATTGTTGTTCAAGGAGATCACCATCTCTCTAAGGTTGCCTACCCCTGCTATAGAGTGTCACTTTGACTGTTGGGGCCACTGACATTACATCTAAGTCACCAAACGTATTCTTTACTTCATTCATAACCTCCATTGTCTCCAAAATGGGAAGGTAGAGTCGTCAACATTTTGCTATGCAGGCCCATAAAATTTAGATATGTCCTTGTATTTATTTCCCTTGTGAAGATAGCCAGTGTTCTCAAATAATTACCAAGGACATCTTGCTGAAGAAGCAATGTATCTTGATAATGCAATTTTCCAGAAGCTTCCTTCCTCGCAGTGTACGAGGAGCTACTTGGGATTTCCCTTTCAGGAGAGATGTGACACACTGAAATTAAAAACAGTTGCAGTGCCAACTTTTTCCAGTAAAGACAAAAGAAACAGTGCCAAAGGTCTCAGCCAGTAGGCTTTCCACTAAATAATTAAGAAGAGCATAGGAACAAAATGAGAGCACTTACAGTTACGAAAATTCCACTTTGTTTCGTGTTGCAGTGTTGAATGTTCAGTCTTTTTTTTTTGTGCATATACTATATGTATATATAACAACAATTAAAATAATCCTATCAAAAAAAATATTAGGGTTTGTTTGCACTAACCACCACGTTATACCATGGGTGCTGCTGTGCGCTTTGAAGCAATTCACTGTTTTTTTTTGTTTTTTGTTTTTTTTCAACTTAATCACCTTTTAATCACCAGGGGGTTGCAATGTGATGTACTGCATCACATAATGCTGAGTTGAAAAAAGTAGTACATGTCCTACTTTTATTCAGTACACACCATTGCAGTGCAGCAGTGAACTCATAAGACTTAAGACAAATTGCTTTATTTTAATAAAGGCTGTATATGTAAAAAGATTGATAATAGCTTTTGAAGTTACATTAACATGGTAAAGCTTTTTTTTTTTGATTTTAGTGATTGGGTTTTCAAATACTTTAACAGAGATTTAGAAATTGCACATAAAGTGATAGCTCCCTCCAGTGGCGAATCAACAAACATATATTTTAAAATGACAATAAATGTTTACATAATGTTAAAGCGGAACTTAAAGGGTAACCACTTTCGTGGGGAAAAAAATAGCAAATAAAGAAAAAATAATATAGCACATATATTTGCGACACTAATCATATTGTGATTAAATGTTATTAAAAATTACATTTCCTTTTCAATCTGCAGCCACTGCAATTTTATGAGAATGCAATATGGCTACATGGAGTTGTTCTGTACACAGAATGTTTACTGACCACTCCCCAGAAACATCATTTCCTGCTTGTGTGATTGGCTCACCAATTTTCCCAAAAGTCTGCCTAAGATACAAGTCAGATTTCAGGCATCCCCTGCAACAAAAATTTCATTTTCAGAGAGAGACTTTTAATAGGAGCACGTCTAAAGGGATGCAGGCCCAGCAGGTTTCCTCATTAGTGCCCTGCAGCTGCACACCTGACAGTTAAAGGGGTTGTAAAGCTTTGTGTTCTTTCACCTTAACCACCTCGCGCCCGCCGTACGAGAATATACGGCCGCAAGGTGGTTGTCAAATGCCGGGAGGCCGTTAATATACGGCCTCCGCTATTTGGCCACTGGGGGGCGCGCGAGCGCCGCCGGCGGCACGCGCGCGCGCCTGGCGCATCACTGAGATGCCGATGCGCGTGCCTGGCGGCCGCGATGTCCGCCAGGCACCCGCGATCGGCGGTTACAGAGACAAGGACATGGATCTGTGTGTGTAAACACACAGATCCATGTCCTGTCAGGGAGAGGGGACCGATGCTGTGTCCCTTGTACATAGGGACACAGATCGGTCACCTCCCCCAGTCAGTCCCCTCCCCCACAGTAACAATCACACATAGGGAACACATTTAACCCCTTCCTCGCCCCCTAGTGTTAACCCCTTCCCTGCCAGTCACATTTATACAGTAATCAGTGCATATTTATAGCACTGTTCGCTGTATAAATGTGAATGGTCCCAAATTAGTGTCAAAAGTGTCCGATGTGTCCGCCATAATGTCGCAGTCATGAAAAAAATCACTGATCGCCGCCATTACTAATAAAACAAAAAAATATATAAAAATGCCATAAAACTACCCCCTATTTTGTAAACGCTATAACTTTTGCGCAAACCAATCAATAAACGCTGATTGCGATTTTTTTTTTTACCAAAAATATGTAGAAGAATACGTATCGGCCTAAACTGAGGAAAAAAATATATAAAAAAAAAAAAATTGGGATATTTATTATAGCAAAAATCAAAAAATATTGCTTTTTTTTCAAAATTGTCGCTCTATTTTTGTTTATAGCGCAAAAAATAAAAACCGCAGAGGTGATCAAATACCACCAAAAGAAAGCTCTATTTGTGCGAAAAAAAGGACGTCAATTTTGTTTGGGAGCCACGTCGCACGACCGCGCAATTGTCATTCAAAGCGTGACAGTGCTGAAAGCTGAAATTTCGCCTGGGCAGGAAGGGGGTATATGTGCCCAGTAAGGAAGGGGTTAATGCATCCTATGCATTAAGGTGAAAAAACACCTTGCACTCTCCGGCCCCCCCGTTTTACTTACTTGAGCCCCGAATCTCCGTGGGCACGATCCCGTGTTGCTTTCCCCCAGCTCTTCATTGGATGATTGATATCAGCGCAGCCATTGGCTCCCGCTGCTGTCAATCAAATCAATGATGCGGCGCGCCGGGGGCGGGCCGAGTGATACACTCGCCGGCTATGGCCCGCAAGCTAACCCCCGTGGGAGAGAACTTCCCAGAGGGGGGGTTAGCTCTTGCGGGGAGGAGCCGAGACAGTGGCCGAGGGACCCCAGAAGATGAGGATTGGGGCCACTCTGTGCAAAACGAACTGCACAGTGGAGGTAAGTATGGTATGTTTGTTATTTAAAAAAAAAAAAATTAAACCTTTACAACCCCTTTAATTATGACAAACACACAGGGATTTCTTCAGAATAACAAAAGGTAGGAATCTGCAACAAAGCTATGAGTAAGCGTCAATTCGTGACGTGAAACGCGTTAGCCACCCTTCCCTGCATGCATACTATCTGCATTTGTTGTTTTGGATTTATGGATTTATTTTGAATTTGGATTTTTTACTTGAAATTTTGGAATAAATAACTGTCTATACAGAGTGCGCCAGTCCAGGGTTTCTTTTTCTCCCATGCATCAGTGCAGAGCCAGCACCTGTGTGAGTGACCGGGCGGAAGCAGCTATTTGGTGAATTCTCAAGCTTTTGAGCGGTACGTTTTTCCTTTCCAATGTACATAGATCACCCGGGGGGAATGTTTTTTTTCTCAACAAAAGTGGAGTTATGCTTTAACTGTGTCTGGGTACCACAAACGGAAAATGATATTTAAATCATTTTTAATATTCAAAGCAAGCTCACCTATCCATCCACGTCTCCATGTTTTATTTTGTTGAGAATTCACTTTGAAAAACACCCACCTAGCATTTCTAGCCACGGCTATCTTATGTAAGGCTACTTTCACACTGAGACGCTTTGCAGGCGCTATAGCGCTAAAAATAGCGCCTGCAAAGCGCCCTGAAAGATCTGCTCCTTTCACTAAAATGTGAAAGCCCGAAGGCTTTCACACTGGAGCGGTGTGCTGGCAGGATGCTCAAAAAAAGTCCTGCCAGCCGCATCTTTGTATACACAGCTCCTAAAGCACCCCTTCCCATTGAAATCAATGGGCAGCATCGCCGAACCGCTGGCAAAGGGCCACTGCAGCGGCCCTTTGCCGGCGGTTTTAACCATTTTTCGGCCGCTAGCGGGGGTTAAAAGCGCCCCAATAGCGGCCGAATAGCACCACAAAAATAACGGTAAAGCCACTAACGCCACAACGCCCGAGTGTGAAAGTAGATAACAACAAAGGCCTGGGGAATGCCCAGGAAAAAACCAAGCATACTTACCGACCAGCTAGCAGACAACCAATTAACTTGTCTAACAGTATGCGTTAAAAACAGGGGTTTGTCCGCACGCATTTGCAAACGCATGCGTGAGCCACAGAGCCACGCCAAGGCCCCCTGGAATCTGTGGTCCTACACTAACTATGAGTGTCCCCACAATGGAGGCACATGCATTCTGATGGTTAGATGAGAACAGGTGGACTGAAGGGGAGCCACCCCTCCTTAAAGGTACAGGAGCACACCAAACACCCAGCGTAGCACAATGACTGCAAAGGTGTTGGTGCGCTGCTGGACCAATACAAACACCAATGTGATATGAAAAACAAACTTGTCCACTGCCCTCATCTATAGCTGGCCATAACAGTAAGCAGCATTGGAAGGCTAAAGCAGATAACAACAAAGGCCTGGGGAATGCCCAGGAAAAAACCAAGCATACTTACCGACCAGTTAGCAGACAACCAATTGTAGCCTAAGGCCAAGTCCCTCACCCCTCCTCAGATACATAAGAAAATGCCTATAAAGGCTCCTGGGATGTATAACATCATTTTGGTCTAGGCCAGAAACCAGGAAGCAAATGGAGAAATCTAAAAATAATGTTTAAAACAAGAAAATATAATATACCTTCCTATCTATTTACTAATGCTAGCAGCATAAAATAGTTCATGTTGATTGAGAGAGCTTAATTTCACTTTACCGAGCAGTAACAGGTCATTCTTCTAGCTGCTTGCAATGTGAAGTTATTCTTTCTCAAAATCCTCAAAGATCACAATAAAGACTGTCCAGTTTTTGCAGGTTTTCTAACAACTTAGAAGCTCCTACTGGTTGTTTACATTAGAAGGATGACAGGCTGTTGTCAATGTTGTCATAGAAAAAAAAGCTAAGATTTTAGTGCTTCTGTTGTAAATTTTGAAGATGGATTTCTCCAACATGCCTATAGCTACAAAGATGAATGAGGGCCTGTTTTAAACCGCTTGTTTAGAATATGCAAATGCTTTACTGTGAATGGACTGGGTGCAGATTCAGTTTAATAAAATAGAAGATATATTTTACTGACACAGATGTGGGTGGGGCCAGTTTATTGATATCCAAGATGGAGTAAAGGCACTGGTACTGTGGCACTGTTATTATTTGATAAATTAAGTAACAAATACTTGTGGTGGACAGCAGCAAAGTGCTTGCTTAGCAATCCCAAAACATTATGGCATCAGAGTCTTGGTAATACAAGCAATTTGGCTACAACAGCCTGTAGCAGCATTAGCGGTACTTTAACACAGGTCAAGTACTTAGCATTTCACTTTAACAATGCTTACATTGCCGGGGGAAGCAACTGAGTGAAGATAGGCAGAGCAGTGGTGTAGGCTGACCGACAGAGTTCTTTGTCCCAGAATAGTGAAGAAAGCAGCAGTATTCGTGTTTTGTTCCTCCTTATCAAGAACCTCTCCCTGGTGCTAAGTGCACTGTCCCTCACCAGCATGGATCCTGCCCCAACTCTAGCCACTTTGCAAATGCGCGCTAACTATAGTGGGACAATATTATTTATTTGCGCTACCCTCATGAAAGATGGCCACAGAGGTAATCTTGTGTTGCCTGGTCTAATTGGACAGCTGCTCCCCTGATGACACCAACGGAAATTTCAGAAGAACAAAGTTCCTCTCATCCTCCATTCTCTCTGTACAGCGGCCAGCAATACAACGCCACCTAGAGAGGGGAGGATAAACTGCACCTGCCTACACACACATTCACAAACACACTGCATACCTTCTACCCATCACTAACAGCGCATCCCTCCCCAGCCACCTTAAAATGTTGCCCACACCCCTTTCAGTTCACATTGCATCCCTTCCCGTTCTTGCAGTGCAATCCTACCCAGTAACTTTCTCCTTACATTTAATGACACTTCTCCCATTTATCTATCTATTTTCTCATAGCGTGTCCCTCCCCAGCCAGCTTACCTCCACCCTACACACAATGCATTACTCCCTGGCCACCCCACCACCATTCTCACACTGAATCTCTCCCGCTCTTTCCCTCCATGACTCCCTAACCCCCTTCTAGGGATGAGCTTCGTGTTCGAGTCGAACATACGTTCGACTCGAACATCGGCTGTTCGATCGTTCGACGAAGATCGAACGATTTGGGCCGTTCGCGCCAAATTCGAGTGACGCGAACGGCCCACAATGCACTACGCCATCGCAGTGTCATCCAGGCGCTGTGATTGGCCAAGCATGCACTGTGACCCCGCATGCTTGGCCAATCACAGCGCCGGCAGCGAGGAGAGCAATGATTGGCCACAGGCAGGATGCCTGTGGCCAATTATTGCTGAGGGTGTTTAGTACACGCCCCACACTATAAAAGGCCGCCAGCACGGCGGCCTAGTGTAGTGTGTTCCGGAGCAGGGATAGAGCAGCATAGGCAGGGACAGTGACTGTTATTTCTTTCTTGCTTAACCTGGATTCCTTTAGTTTAGGGAAAGAGAAGGATAGGTAGGGAGAGTGTCAGTGTGTTTTGTGCTTGTGCTATAGTGTGCTTAAAAAAAACATTTTTTCTAGGGACAGAAAACTGTAGGTAGGGACAGTGTCAGTTTCTTTCACTCTGCAAGTCCTTGTTTCCAGGGACCTGTAAGGACAGTGAGTGAATTGTCCTTGTGCTATATTGTGCTTAAAAAAAACATTTATTCTAGGGACAGAAAACTGTAGGTAGGGACAGTGTCAGTTTCTTTCACTCTGCAAGTCCTTGTTTCCAGGGACCTGGAAGGACAGTGAGTGAATTGTCCTTGTGCTATATTGTGCTTAAAAAAACATTTATTCTAGGGACAGAAAACTGTAGGTAGGGAGAGTGTTTTTTTTCTTTCACTCTGCAAGTCCTTGTTTCCAGGGACCTGGAAGGACAGTGAGTGAATTCTCCTTGTGCTATATTGTGATTAAAAAAAACATTTTTTCTAGGGACAGAAAACTGTAGGTAGGGAGAGTGTTTTTTTTCTTTCACTCTGCAAGTCCTTGTTTCCAGGGACCTGTAAGGACAGTGAGTGAATTGTCCTTGTGCTATAGTGTGCTTAAAAAAAACATTTATTCTAGGGACAGAAAACTGTAGGTAGGGACAGTGTCAGTTTATTTCACTCTGCAAGTCCTTGTTTCCAGGGACCTGTAAGGACAGTGAGTGAATTG
Source organism: Rana muscosa (assembly GCA_029206835.1). Lineage (NCBI taxonomy): Eukaryota > Metazoa > Chordata > Amphibia > Anura > Ranidae > Rana > Rana muscosa. The sequence goes on along the minus strand of CM055118.1, from coordinate 601,588,318 downwards.
TCCTTGTGCTATATTGTGCTTAAAAAAACATTTATTCTAGGGACAGAAAACTGTAGGTAGGGAGAGTGTTTTTTTTCTTTCACTCTGCAAGTCCTTGTTTCCAGGGACCTGGAAGGACAGTGAGTGAATTGTCCTTGTGCTATAGTGTGCTTAAAAAAAACATTTATTCTAGGGACAGAAAACTGTAGGTAGGGACAGTGTCGGTTTATTTCACTCTGCAAGTCCTTGTTTCCAGGGACCTGTAAGGACAGTGAGTGAATTGTCCTTGTGCTATATTGTGATTAAAAAAAACATTTTTTCTAGGGACAGAAAACTGTAGGTAGGGAGAGTGTTTTTTTTCTTTCACTCTGCAAGTCCTTGTTTCCAGGGACCTGTAAGGACAGTGAGTGAATTGTCCTTGTGCTATATTGTGCTTAAAAAAAACATTTATTCTAGGGACAGAAAACTGTAGGTAGGGAGAGTGTCAGTTTATTTCACTCTGCAAGTCCTTGTTTCCAGGGACCTGTAAGGACAGTGAGTGAATTGTCCTTGTGCTATATTGTGATTAAAAAAAACATTTATTCTAGGGACAGAAAACTGTAGGTAGGGAGAGTGTCAGTTTATTTCACTCTGCAAGTCCTTGTTTCCAGGGACCTGTAAGGACAGTGAGTGAATTGTCCTTGTGCTATATTGTGATTAAAAAAAACATTTTTTCTAGGGACAGAAAACTGTAGGTAGGGAGAGTGTTTTTTTTCTTTCACTCTGCAAGTCCTTGTTTCCAGGGACCTGTAAGGACAGTGAGTGAATTGTCCTTGTGCTATATTGTGCTTAAAAAAAACATTTATTCTAGGGACAGAAAACTGTAGGTAGGGAGAGTGTCAGTTTATTTCACTCTGCAAGTCCTTGTTTCCAGGGACCTGTAAGGACAGTGAGTGAATTGTCCTTGTGCTATATTGTGATTAAAAAAAACATTTTTTCTAGGGACAGAAAACTGTAGGTAGGGAGAGTGTTTTTTTTCTTTCACTCTGCAAGTCCTTGTTTCCAGGGACCTGGAAGGACAGTGAGTGAATTCTCCTTGTGCTATATTGTGATTAAAAAAAACATTTTTTCTAGGGACAGAAAACTGTAGGTAGGGAGAGTGTTTTTTTTCTTTCACTCTGCAAGTCCTTGTTTCCAGGGACCTGTAAGGACAGTGAGTGAATTGTCCTTGTGCTATAGTGTGCTTAAAAAAAACATTTATTCTAGGGACAGAAAACTGTAGGTAGGGACAGTGTCAGTTTCTTTCACTCTGCATGTCCTTGTTTCCAGGGACCTGGAAGGACAGTGAGTGAATTGTCCTTGTGCTATATTGTGATTAAAAAAATCATTTTTTCTAGGGACAGAAAACTGTAGGTAGGGAGAGTGTTTTTTTTCTTTCACTCTGCAAGTCCTTGTTTCCAGGGACCTGGAAGGACAGTGAGTGAATTCTCCTTGTGCTATATTGTGATTAAAAAAAACATTTTTTCTAGGGACAGAAAACTGTAGGTAGGGAGAGTGTTTTTTTTCTTTCACTCTGCAAGTCCTTGTTTCCAGGGACCTGTAAGGACAGTGAGTGAATTGTCCTTGTGCTATAGTGTGCTTAAAAAAAACATTTATTCTAGGGACAGAAAACTGTAGGTAGGGACAGTGTCAGTTTCTTTCACTCTCCAAGTCCTTGTTTCCAGGGACCTGGAAGGACAGTGAGTGAATTGTCCTTGTGCTATATTGTGATTAAAAAAAATATTTTTTCTAGGGACAGAAAACTGTAGGTAGGGAGAGTGTCAGTTTCTTTCACTGTGAAAGTCCTTGTTTCAAGGGACAGAGAAGGACACCTGAAGGTAGCCCTTATTGCTTTTTTCCCATCTCCCTGCAGGCCATCTATTAGAATGTCTGGAAGGCAAACAAGGAGAGGCAGACAGTCAGGAGGCAATAAAAGAGGGCAAGCAGGCTCTGTGTCTGGGGGCAACAGTGCTGGTCGTGGACGCGGTGCATTGTCATCAGCACATGGCCATGGGACACGCTTGTCCTTCTTTTCGGCAGCTGGACATGTTGAGCCACATCATGCCGAAGACTTGGTAGAGTGGATGACCAAGCCCTCCTCCTCCTCCTCATCCTCTCTCACCCAGGCTCAGGGTACTGGAAAAGCAGCTGCCAAAGCGTCGTCTTCCCTGGTATCAATGTCAGACAAATCATCAGTCACTCCTTCCCTAGACCCACCATGTCCTCCTCCTGAGGAGTCCCCCGAACTGTTTCAGCACAGTGTTGGGTACATGCTCCAGGAGGATGCCCAGCGTTTCGAAGGGTCTGATGATGAAACCAAGCTAGAGGAAGGCAGTAGCGTGAGAGCAGACAGAGGGGATGCTCAAGAAGGACACCAATCTGGCAGTCATGTTCCAGCAGCTGCAGCATACTGCCAGATTGGCTCCAGTGATGAGGAGGGAGGGGATGATGAGGTCACTGACTCCACGTGGGTGCCTAATAGGAGAGAGGAGGAGGAGGAGGATGAGGAGGAGGCACATCTCCAACGAGGCAGGATGCCCTTTGGTGGCCAGCGTAAGGGCAGTACACCGACGGAATCACACCGCAGAGCTCCGCCTGTGCAGGGCGCTGCCTCTGCCCGTCATTCAAAAAGTTCTTTGGTGTGGGCCTTTTTTGAGGCTAGTGCATCAGATCGCACAGCTGCTGTTTGCAACATATGTCTCAAGCGTATATCGCGTGGCCAAAACATCAGCCGCTTGGGTACCACATGCCTGACCAGACATATGTTGACCTGCCATGCAGCTCGTTGGCAAGCCTACCTCAAAGACCCACACCAAAGAACAAAGCGGACCTCTCCTTGCACCGCATCAGCTGGGATCTCCAACCCCACTATAACTTCAGTCCTCTCTGAAACATGCACTGAGAGGAATGAAGGTGTAGAATTAGGTGTGTCACAGCCAAGTACTTGCGGCCACTCTGCTAGCAGTACACCGACGTCCGATTCTAGCAGGCAAATTTCCCTGCCCCAGCTGCTGGACCGTCGAAAGAAGTTCACTCCCAGCCATCCACATGCCCAGCGGTTGAATGCTAGCTTGGCTAAATTGCTAGCGCTTCAACTGCTGCCTTTTCAGTTGGTAGACTCGGCCCCCTTCCGTGAGTTTGTGCAATGTGCGGTTCCTCAGTGGCAGGTTCCCAAACGCCACTTTTTCTCACGGAAGGCTATTCCGGCTCTCTACCGGCATGTGGAAGGCAATGTCTTGGCCTCGCTGGACAGGGCGGTCAGCGGTAAGGTGCATATTACCGCTGACTCATGGTCCAGCAGGCATGGACAGGGACGTTACCTTTCTTTCACGGCCCATTGGGTCACTCTTTTGGCAGCTGGGAAGGATTCAGGACAAGGTGCAGTAGTGTTGGAGGTTGTCCCACCGCCACGCCTCCAAAATGCTACTACTGGTTGTGACACACCTCTCTCCTCCACCCCCTCCTCTTCTTCTTCCTCCATGGCCTCTTCCTGTGGTTTGTCCTATGAACCAGCGGTGCTCCGTAGCCGTTCACGGGGCTACGCAAGTACGCAGGCAAAAAGATGCCATGCCGTGCTTGCGCTGGTGTGTTTGGGGGACAGAAGCCACACTGGGGCAGAGGTCCTGTCTGCTCTGCAGGGCCAGGCCGAGAGGTGGTTGACACCACGCCAGCTTAAGCCAGGAATGGTGGTTTGCGACAATGGCACCAACCTCCTCTCCGCCCTCCGACAGGGACAACTGACCCATGTGCCCTGTGTGGCTCACGTCCTTAACCTGGTGGTGCAGCGCTTCTTGGGCAGGTACCCGGGCTTACAGGATGTCCTGAGGCAGGCCAGGAAAGTCTGTGTGCATTTCCGCAGATCTTATAATGCCAGTGCTCGCCTGGCTGAGCTGCAAAAGGAGTTGAACCTGCCCAAGAACCGCCTTATATGTGACATGCCCACCAGGTGGAACTCAACGTTGGCCATGCTGCAGCGGCTGCACACGCAGCAGAGGGCCATCAATGAGTACCTGTGCGACTACGGCACCAGGACAGGGTCAGGGGAGCTTGGGTTTTTTTCTCCACGCCAGTGGGGCATGATCAGGGATGCATGCACTGTCCTGGCACCATTTGAGGAGGCCACGAGGATGGTGAGCAGTGACAGTGCATGCATCAGTGACACTGTACCTCTTGTCCACCTGTTGGAGCACACGCTGCGTGGAATAATGGACAGGGCACTTGAGGCAGAACAGAGGCAGGAAGAGGAGGACTTCCTTGCCTCTCAAGGCCCCCTTTACCCAGACAGTGTTCCTTCTGTCCCACCCATCGCACAGGAAGAGGAGGAGGAGGAGGAGGAGGAGGAGGAGGAGGATTGTGTCAGCATGGAGGTGGAGGCTGGCACTCAGCATCATCAGCAGCAGTCTTTTAGGGATGATTTACAGTCCCAAGAAACCAGTGGACTTGTACGTGGCTGGGAGGAGGTGGCTGCGGATCATGTCGTCCTTAGTGACCCAGAGGACTCCGGAGCGAATGCCTCAGCAAACCTACGCTGCATGGCCTCCCTGATCCTGCAAAGTCTGCGGAAGGATCCTCGTATTCTTCGGATCAAGGAGAGGGACCATTACTGGCTGGCCACTCTCCTTGATCCACGGTACAAGGGTAAGGTTGCGGACCTTATGTTACCGTCGCAGAGGGAGCAGAGGATGAGACAACTCCGGGAGGCCTTGCAGAAAGGTCTGTGCAACGCGTTCCCAGAGACTGGGAGGTTGCAAACTCCTGGTCCTGGACAACGAGTTGCTGAGGCTTCGGCCAGTCAAAGAAGGAGCGGTGGGGAAGGTGGCCGTCTGACCGATGCGTTCAGACAATTCTTTAGTCCGCAGCCCCAAAGTATGATCGGTTCCAGCAACCATCGCCAGCGTCTGATAAACATGGTGCAGGAATATCTAGGGGCAAGGTCAGACTTGGACACCTTCCCCACCGAAAATCCTCTGGCTTACTGGGTCTTGAGGATGGATCACTGGCCAGAGCTTGCACAGTATGCAATTGAGCTACTGGCCTGTCCTGCATCCAGCGTTCTTTCGGAACGCACATTCAGTGCTGCTGGAGGATTTGTCACGGATCACAGGGTGCGCCTGTCCACCGACTCGGTTGATCGACTGACTTTCATCAAGATGAACCAGTCTTGGATCACCACCAGCTACCACACACCTGATGCTGATATAACAGACTAATTGATTTTAACATGTCACATCCCTTCAAGACTGATGCTGATGCTGAGTGCCTGTGCTGTTATGTTGACTGGCTATCCTCCTCCTCCGAGTCCTCAATGATACGATTGATGATGATAGCTTGTAAGATCATTTTTGTTTATGGGTGCCGCCACCAGTGCCTAACGCCCAATTTTTCAGCCCCTGTTTAACAGGGGCGTGTAATTACAATTTTTGAAGCAATACTTTGCAACAGGGCTCATTGCTGTGCTCCAAGTACAGTATCTGTGAGGAGTTGCAGTGTTGTGCCACCAGTGCCTAAGGCCCAATTTTTCAGCCCCTGTTTAACAGGGGCGTGTCATTACAATTTTTGAAGCAATACTTTGCAACAGGGCTCATTGCTGTGCTCCAAGTACAGTATCTGTGAGGAGTTGCAGTGTTGTGCCACCAGTGCCTAAGGCCCAATTTTTCAGCCCCTGTTTAACAGGGGCGTGTCATTACAATTTTTGAAGCAATACTTTGCAACAGGGCTCATTGCTGTGCTCCAAGTACAGTATCTGTGAGGGGTTGCAGTGTTGTGCCACCAGTGCCTAAGGCCCAATTTTTCAGCCCCTGTTCAACAGGGGCATGTAATTACAATTCTTGATCTAATAATTCACAGCAGGGCCCATTGCTGCACCCACCAAGAGTAACTGTCAGGGCTTACAGTGTTGTGGCACCAGCACCACCATCAAAGGCCCAATTTTTACTACCACTGTTCAACAATTATATGTAATTAAAATTCCTGATATAATAGTTGACAGCAGGGCGTTCCAGCACCAACCAAGAGTAACTGTGAGTGCTTACAGTGTTGTGCCAACACCAACAACTAAGGGGCCTATTTCTGCAGAGTATATACGGCAGGTCCCTACTTTCAAACATCCAACTTACAAACGACTCCTACTTGCAAACGCAAGAAGACAACAGGAAGTGAGAGGAAATCTACCACTAGGAAGGAAAATTCTCTCCTGTAAGAATAAATATGGGAGAAAGGTGTCTCCTCTGTACTGATGCTTTATCAGCAATCCTTGTTTCAAGAAAAAGACCACATTTCAAAAAGAGTTGTCATTGGGACGGAAAGTGAGGTGAAATGTTCTGAACAGGGGCACAGACAGCAAAACAAATGTTACAGGGGTGATAACCCTTACCTATGTTTTCCAAAAAGTTTAAAAATAGATTTTTGGTCTGGAGCTACACTTCAACAATGTACCTGTTCAAAATTACAAACAGACTCTACATAAGAACAAACCTACAGTCCCTGTCTTGTATGCACCGCCTGTATAGGGCTGTTCAGAGTATATAGGGCCTTTTTTATTTTATGTGCGGGGTTCCCCTTAATATCCATACAAGACCCAAAGGGGCTGGTAATGGGCTGGGGTAGGGGGGGGGTCATGGGGTAGCTATGCCATTTTTCTTAAAGAATTTCATCCATATTACCGGGACCAGACATTACATTAAAGCCGCAAGCAGTTTTAAATGGCTTTTTTTTCCTTTAGAAGTGTCATTTTGTGCAGGGACAGTTCTAAACACGGGAAACACGTGGCACTTCACAGGCATACTTTAGACACCCCCCAGGTACGATATTTAAAGGAATATTTGACTTTTTTTTTTTCACTTTATGCATCATTAAAATGACTGCTCCTGAAAAACGACCGTTTTTAAAACTTCTTTTTGCATTGATACATGTCCCCTGGTGCAGAACCCGGGTTCCCAAACCCTTTTTAGGACAATAACATGCATAATAGTTGTTATAATTAGCACTTTAGAATTCGAACGTTCGCATCCATTGTATTTAATAGGGTTCTAATGTTCGTTCGAACTTTCGGTCCGTTCGCAGGTTCTGGTGCGAACCGAACCCGGGGGTGTTCGGCTCATCACTACCCCCTTCACAGTGCTTCCCTTCCTGGCCACATCAGTCCCCATATATCCAGCAATAACTCTGTGCTCCCAGTACATCCCTCCCACCATCCAGCATTAGTTCCTGGTCCAAAGTCCCTGTCCTGCTGTCATGACCACCTCCTTCACTCCATCAGCATTAAACAGTGTCCTCTCCATTGCCTCTTTCAAAATCATATAATAGAACAATTTCTTGTTTGTGTATTGCAGAGTCAGGGGGAGATATTATGTTGTCTTCTGCAGTGTGTTAGCAAACTTCCTTCCCTGCCATGTACCCTGGAAGAGATGGTGTTATTGAGACTTATCAGAGCATTGACAAAGGTAGGTTAAGTAACCCCTGAATGTTGCAAGAGTTTTTGCAAACAAAATATCCTGTCAGCTACTTCTATTTATTGCAGTAAAAATGCTAAGGGCTATAGCTATGGATAACCTTTTAGCGTTCTGAATTCTCAGTATCAAAAAAAATAATAAAATCAATTATTTATTCTAAAACAGGAATTACTGCATAGTTTTGATACATACCATTTGCAGATAACATGCAATTCTAGACAATTGCATCAGAAAGCCCAACATTCTCTCCAAACTGAGTATTACAGAAGCACCCTGTAAAAAAAAAAATGTATTGGTAATAGACATGGGCAGGATGAAAAATGTTGTTTCGTTTAGATCCGTTAATTAACTAAATTCGTTTAGTTAACCACTTGACAACTGGGCACTTAAACCCCCTTCCTAACCAGACGAATTTTCAGCTTTCGGTGCTCTCACATTTTGAATGACAATTACTCAGTCATACAACACTGTACCCATATGAAATTTTTGTCCTTCTTTTCACACAAATAGAGCTTTCTTTTGGTGGTATTTAATCACTGTTGGGTTTTTTATTTTTTGCGCTATAAGAGAAAAAAGACTGAAAATTTTGTAAAAAAATGAATTTTTCTTTGTTTCCGTTATAAAATTTAGCAAATTAGTATTTTTTCTTCATACATTTTGGCCAAAATTTATACTGCTACATATCTTTGGTAAAAATAAGTACAAATTGGTGCATATTATTTGGTCTTTGTGAAAGTTATAGAGTCCACAAGCTATGGTGCCAATATATGAAAATTGATCACACCTGAAGTACTGACGGCCTATCTCATTTCTTGAGACCCTAACATGCCAGAAAAGTACAAATACCCCCCAAATGACCCCTTTTTGGAAAGAAGACATTCCAAGGTATTTAGAAAGAGTCATTGTGAGTTTTTTGAAGTTGTCATTTTTTCCCACAATTCTTTGCAAAAATCAAGATTTTTTTTTCTTTTTTTTTTTTTCCACAAAATTGTCATATTAGCAGGTTATTTCTCACACACAGCATATGCATACCACAAATTACACCCCAAAACACATTCTGCTATTCCTCCCGAGTATGGCGATACCACATGTGTGAGACTTTTACACAGCGTGGCCACATAGAGAGGCCCAACATGCAGGGAGCACCTTCAGGCGTTCTGGAGCACCCAGGCCAATTCTGACATTTCTCTCCTACATGTAAAAATCATCATTTATTTGCTATAAAATTACATAGAACCCCAAAACATTATATATGTTTTTTTAGCAAAGACCTTAAATAATATAATGGTGGTCATTGCAACTTTTTATCTTGCACGGTATTTGCGCAGAAATTTTTCTAACGCGTTTTTTACGGAAAAAAACTGTTTTGTGCCTAAAAGAAAAAAAAAACAGTAAAGTTAGCCCAGTGTTTTTGCATAATGTGAAAGATGAAGTTACGCCGAGTAAATAGATACCTAACATGTCACCCTTCAAAATTGCACACGCTCGTGGAATGGCGCCAAACTTCGCTACTTAAAAATCCCCATAGGCAACGCTTTAAATATTTTTACTGGTTATATGTTTTCAGTTACAGAGGAGGTCTAGGGCCAAAATTATTGCTCTCGCTCTAACGTTCGCAACGATACCTCACATGTGTGGCTTGAACACCGTTTTCATATGTGGGCGGGGCTTACGTATGCGTTCACTTCTGCATGCGAGCTCGCGGGGGCAGGGGCGCTTTAAAAAAAAAATATATATTTTATTGTTCATTTTACTTTATTTATTTTAGTTTGACATGTTTTTCCGCCCCAATTTTTTTTTTTAGCACTTTTATTCCTATTACAAGGAATGTAAACATCCCTTGTAATAGAAATATGGCATGACAGGTCCTCTTTACAGTGAGATATGGGGTCAATAAGACCCCGCATCTCACCTCTAGGCTGGGAAGCCTAAAAAAAAAACAAAAAAAAAAACAATCTTGGCTTTGATCGTAGCGGTGAGTCGGTAGAAGCACCGGAGGGCAGCGGGAGGGGGGGGCATCCCCTCTCACCTTCCGTAAGAGCGATCAAGCGGTGGAACAGCCGCTATGATTGTTCTTATGGTGTAGGGAATCGCCAGCTGAAAAAGCGAATATCTGAATGATGCCTGTAGCTGCTCCCATCATTCAGATATCTCCGCACAAAGTCAAGGACGTCATATGACGGCCGGCGGGCGGGAAGTGGTTATTGCAGAGTATTGCCGGGTATTGCAGAGTATTGCCGGGTATTGCAGAGTATTGCCGGGTATTGAGGAGTATTGCCGGGTATTGAGGAGTATTGCCGGGTATTGAGGAGTATTGACGAGTATTGCCGGGTATTGACGAGTATTGCGGGGTATTGTGGAGTATTGCGGGGTATTGTGGAGTATTGCAGGGTATTGTGGAGTATTGCAGGGTATTGTGGAGTATTGCCGGGTATTGTGGAGTATTGCCGGGTATTGTGGAGTATTGCCGGTTATTTGGAGTATTGCCGGGTATTGTGGAGTATTGCCGGGTATTGTGGAGTATTGCCGGGTATTGTGGAGTATTGCCGGGTATTGTGGAGTATTGCTGGGTATTGTGGAGTATTGCGGAGTATGGCAGGGTATGGGCAGGGTATTGCACAGTATGGGCAGGGTATTGCACAGGGTGTATTGCAGAGTATTGCACAGGGTGTATTGCAGAGTATTGGCAGGGTGTATTGCAGAGTATTGCACAGGGTACTGCAGAGTATTGGCAGGGTGTATTGCAGAGTATTGCACAGGGTATTGCAGAGTATTGCACAGGGTATTGCAGAGTATTGCACAGGGTGTATTGCAGAGTATTGCACAGGGTGTATTGCAGAGTATTGCACAGGGTGTATTGCAGAGTATTGCACAGGGTGTATTGCAGAGTATTGGCAGAGTATTGTACAGGGATGGCTGAGCAGGGATGGATGGATGGCTGGATCTGTGACTGCAATTGTCACAGATCCAGCCCACAGCTGACATGGGGGAGGGAGCGGACATGATCCGCTCCCTCCCCTCTCCTCTCACACTGTACCGATCGGTACAGAGAGGGGAGGGAGGAACCGGCGTCATCAAATGACGCCGGTCTGTTTACAAGTGATTGCTCCGTCATTTGACGGAGCGATCACGTGGTAAACGGCCGCGATTAGCGGCCATCTACCGTGATCCGTGATGCGCCGGGTCTTCCGGACCCGGCGGTCACGGACATATCCTGGAGCGCGCCCCGGGGGTTTCTGTGAGGACGTCCCTGGGACGTCCACTCAGGATAACTCGACCGCGCTGTGGACGTCTTTTGTACATGGCGCGGTCGGGAAGTGGTTAAATTCGTTGCATTCGTTACATTTGTTTTCGGGTTTCGTTTAGTTTCGTATTCGAATTCGAAAAAATCTACCGCATTCGAAAATATTGGACCGCATTTGAAAACATTCTACAGCATTCGAAAAAAAATCTACCGAATTTGAAAAAAACTATCAAATTCGAAATATTTCTACCTCATTTGAACTAAACTATATATAACCATTTTCGGAAATTCGAAATTCATATAGAATGAAATCGAATTTGATTAGAAAAGATTAGAATAGATTCGAAAATACTAGAAAAGAATATCATAGAAAAATAATAGCACAGAACAGAAAAAAATATTACATATATATACAGTGGGTACGGAAAGTATTCAGACCCCCTTAAATTTTTCACTCTTTGTTATATTGCAGCCATTTGCTAAAAGCATATAAGTTCATTTTTTTCCACATTAATGTACACACAGCACCCCATATTGACAGAAATACACAGAATTGTTGCCATTTTTGCAGATTTATTAAAAAAGAAAAACTGAAATTTCACATGGTCCTAAGTATTCAGACCCCTTCCTCAGTATTTAGTATTTGCACCCTTTTGATCTAATACAGCCATGAGTCTTTTTGGTAAAGATGCAACGAGTTTTACACAGTCACACCTGGATTTGGGGATCCTCTGCCATTCCTCCTTGCAGATCCTCTCCAGTTCTGTCAGGTTGGATGGTAAACGTTGGTAGACAGCCATTTTTAGGTCTCTCCAGAGATGCTCAATTGGGTTTGTCAGGGCCCTGGCTGGGCCATTCAAGAACAGTCACGGAGTTGTTGTGAAGCCACTCCTTCATTATTTTAGCTGTGTGCTTAGGGTCATTGTCTTGTTGGAAGGTAAACCTTCGGCCCAGTCTGAGGTCCTGAGCACTCTGGAGAAGGTTTTCGTCCAGGATATCCCAGTACTTGGCCGCATTCATCTTTCCCTCGATTGCAACCAGTCGTCCTGTCCCTGCAGCTGAAAAACACCCCCACAGCATAATGCTGCCACCACCATGCTTCACTGTTGGGACTGTATTGGACAGGTGATGAGCAGTGCCTGGTTTTCTCCACACATACCGCTTAGAATTAAGGCCAAAAAGTTCTATCTTGGTCTCATCAGACCAGAGAATCTTATTTCTCACCATCTTGGAGTCCTTCAGGTGTTTTTTAGCAAACTCCATGCGGGCTTTCATGTGTCTTGCACTGAGGAGAGGCTTCCGTCGGGCCACTCTGCCATAAAGCCCTGACTGGTGGAGGGCTGCAGTGATGGTTGACTTTACAACTTTCTCCCATCTCCCGACTGCATCTCTGGAGCTCAGCCACAGTGATCTTTGGGTTCTTCTTTACCTCCCTCACCAAGGCTCTTCTCCCCCGATAGCTCAGTTTGGCCGGACGGCCAGCTCTAGGAAGGGTTCTGGTCGTCCCAAACGTCTTCCATTTAAGGATTATGGAGGCCACTGTGCTCTTAGGAACCTTAAGTGCAGCAGAATTTTTTTGTAACCTTGGCCAGATCTGTGCCTTGCCACAATGCTGTCTCTGAGCTCTTCAGGCAGTTTCTTTTGACCTCATGATTCTCATTTGCTCTGACATGCACTGTGAGCTGTAAGGTCTTAAATAGACAGGTGTGTGGTTTTCCTAATCAAGTCCAATCAGTATAATCAAACACAGCTGGACTCAAATGAAGGTGTAGAGCTCAAGGATGATCAGAAGAAATGGACAGCACCTGAGTTAAATATATGAGTATCGCAGCAAAGGGTCTGAATACTTAGGACCATGTGATATTTCAGTTTTTCTTTTTTAATAAATCTGCAAAAATGTCAACAATTCTGTGTTTTTCTGTCAATATGGAGTGCTGTGTGTACATTAATGAGGAAAACAAATGAACTTAAATGATTTTAGCAAATGGCTGCAATATAACAAAGAGTGAAAAATTTAAGGGGGTCTGAATACTTTCCGCACCCACTGTATATGTATCTATATATATATATATATATATATATATATATATATATAGATAGATAGATAGATAGATAGATAGATAGATATCTATTTATATATCTATATATATATTTTTTTATATATGTATATGTATATATATATATATATATATATATATATATAAAAGATGTATAAAGGGCCTGCGATACACCACTCAGCGCTAATTCTGTCCAACAGGTCACAAGTAGTATAATATAATGCAGGGAAAATAAATTCCTAAAATAATATAAAAGTATCAAGGAATAAGACTAAGCAGCTGTTTAAAATGACATAAATGAAGATGAGTAGTACAGTATAAAAAAAAAAAAAAATGATCTGCATTAAATGGATACTAAAACAGCGCTGAAATTAAAAATAATCAGTGTGATGTACACAACAGTCAAATAGTCTCTGTGCAGCAGTGGTAGTGGGTAAAGTTCAAAAATATCCAGGGTGATGATAAGAACAGTGATATTCAGTGTGCACCTTCCACCAGAATAAACATCTGACTTTCCACCTTGTGAAGTACACTCACCCAGGGGGTCAAACTAACCAGAAGACTGTAATCAATAAGCCTTATGAGTAAGTATTCCTCAGTCAGTCCGCTCTTAGCCTCACTATCCACAGAGATTCACAGGAATAATGGTCCCGATGTACGTCATAAAAACACAGAAGATATTGCACATAGCGTAATTTTGTTTATTTAAACATTTTCCCAATATCACCAAAGGATCCCTTCATAAAATCTACGTACACAGTATAAAAATTAGTCAAGCATATAAAGTGGCCCAAGAGGGCACTATCACGTGAGCTTGGCGTCCCAGCGTATCCGCGTGTGTCTCCTTGCTGACGCCGCAACTACTTCCGGGTAGGGCAAGATGGTGGAGCGCAGGCGTCACTTCCGCAATGTCGTGCTGGTCACGCCCTTACGCGTTTCGTCATATCCGACTTCAACAGAGGGCGTGACAGCATGACATCACGCATAGTTTAAATATAATAGCTCCCGGCCAGTAAACCAATCAGGCGCGCATAGCAACAAGTGACGGTGCTAGTCACTGCGGCTATAGCGAGATGTCAATTGTTCAAGCACATTCAAGGAGCAGGAAACACAAGCTGGCAACGGCAAACATGTAAACAAAAGACATATTGCGATTAGCATTAGAACTATAAGTTAAAAAATAGCGTGAAATAAGCATAAGATCAATAAAAGTGTAACCCGGGGCTAAATACACAACCTTAAGAGCAAGAAAAAACTGAATATGAAATAAAGATACTGGATACATTAAATCGCTGTGTATATTAACCCTTTCAGATTCCACCTATTGCAGAGTGGACATTACACTACTCATTGGAATGCATACAAAATGTATAAAAAAAGCAAATAAAAAATTATACATAAATGTGCAACCTACCAATGTGCAAGGAATATAGCGTGTATCATAAAAAATTGGAATTAAAAAAAGTATATATTAATAAAACACCATTAAAAATAGAGTCAATATATATGAAATGCCCCTTGGGGCACTACTGCTTCAACTAACACCAATGATGGGGCATTGATTTCTTCCACTGATGTTAAGGCATTTTCTGCTCACACCGGCCACAATCTGCCCCCCATAAAAGCCTGAAGGACAGTAAACTGGCCCTTTGTTCAAAAAGCTTGGAGACCCCTGTCATACATCACCAGTAGGTAAAAACTAAACTCAAAACACTTGGCCTAGGGAAAACAGGGGTACTGGATGCGAAAAATCATTTGGACATTCCAACAGAATCCCTTTAAAGTCATGGATAAAATAGGTGTAATTATTGGTTCCCAATCTGCAGGGCAGTGTTGACCAGTCTCCTAAATCAAGCCAAGTGTTCCTGTGTCTTTCTTATGTTTAACCTTGTATTTATTTCCTTTCACAGCAGCCACCTGATATGCCACATTTGCCTCCAGTACTGTTCCTGCAGCTTCGCTCTATTGTACAAGAGATAAGAGCTCAGGGAGTCATGTCCCGGGCACAACGCAAAGCAACAGATACAGCAAAACATGGACAGCAAAATACAGAGAAGAGTGAAGGAAAGAGCAGTTAATAGTGACCTGCATAGTAGCGTAGTGTTTGTGCACAAATCACAAGAATTATGTATATTTAACAAAGGCTGGAAGGATTTGTATGTACTATATGTTTACATTTTCTTGATAAAACGGTGCATGGAATATAAACCGGATATGGCCTCATTTATCACCAGTAAGACACGCATGTATTGCCTCACCACTCAGGCTTCTAACTGTGTGCAAAATCATAAATTGCATATTGTTAATCAGTAGCATCAACCGCAGCAGTTGCTTATTAGAAGAAAAGGATTGAAGAAAAAGTCCCACTTTCATTAACGTGTTCTGTTTCCCATGTAGTACCATCTCCCATCTTCCTAGGTGCTACCAGGGGCGGATCCAGAGTCTTTTCTCTGGAGGGGCACTGCCAAAAAATATTTTTTTTGTGGGAAATCTATTGGGGAAATGGCTGGTGTCGGTGCTTCAAACATCCGGGCACCATGGTTGTTATGGTGTCAGGATGATTGAAGCGCATTATTTATATTATTACATTGTATTAAATAGTTCAATGCAGAATCAGTGGGAGCCCCGAGTGTGTCACTTGCCACCGTCGAATGCAATTAGTGGGAGCCCTGAGCGTGTCACTTACCACACGTTGCAGATTGTCACTTGCCACGTCACCTGCCACATCTTGTGGATTGTCACTTGCCACACCTTGTGGATTGTCACTTGCCACATCACCTGCCACACCTTGCGGATTGTCACTTGCCACGTCACCTGCCACACCTTGCTGATTGTCACGTGCCTGCCACCAGATGCAGATTGTCACCTGACACAATTTGCGGATTGTCACTTGCCACGTCGCCTGCCACACCTTGCGGATTGTCACTAACTTGCCTGCTAAGGTGTAGTTTTGGTTGTCTCTTGCTGTGTCCCAGACTCCCAGAGTCAGGCAGCAGAGAGATAATGTAATCTCTCTGCTGCCTGCACAGTGAGGGCGGAAGTCACTGCAGGAATGCAGGGCAGGCACGGGCGGTGGGAGATGATCTCATCTCTCTGCACCCCCGCTCCCGGCTAGCTGATTGGCCAGCTGCCACACTGAGCCTGCTCTATCACCTGCGCTGCCAACACACTGAGCAGCAGGGTCTGCCCACGAACCGCGCCGCCCGCCCACAAACCGACGCAAGCGGAGCCGCCCGCTTTCTTACGCGTCTGTGGAGCCGCACGCTATTGCACCTGCCTGCAGAGCGGCCCGACGTGACTCACTGACGTCACTCATTGCTAGACGCCAAGCGGCCCAGACGTTAGCAACGAGTGCAGGGAAGAGGCTCCACCCACTTCCTCCTCCGCTCCTGGTATAGTGTCAGTGCGCCGCGTAACTACATTAGACGAGTCTCTCTCTCGGCTCCGCTGATCGGCTGATGTGAGAAACTGAGAGAGAGACTCAGAGAGGCAGCGGCAGCCGCAGAACAAGTACTGTATATACTCAAGTATAAGCCGACCCGAATATAAGCCGAGGCACCTAATTTTACCCCAAAAAACTGGGAAAACGTATTGACTTGAGTATAAGCCTAGGGTGTCCATCTGCATGCCTCACTGTGCCTCACTTTGCCTCACTGTGCCCATGCATCACTGTGCCCATGACTAGACTGATGTTTAACATGGGAGTCTATGGAAGGAGTGCCCGGCTTTGAAAAATCGGTTCTCCCTGGCTGTAGGTCTCCCAGACACCAAACTTTACACACTTGTAGAGGAGAAATTGGGCTACATGTGTGCCACGTTTTGGGTCCAGGAGACCTACAACCGGCCGGTACCGGGTCCGCAAAATCACCGTAGAAATGACAGTTTAACATTGGAGTCTATGGAAGGAGTGCCCGGCTTTAAAAAAACAGTACTCCCCGGCCGTAGGTCCCCCAGACACCAAACTTTGCACACTTGTAGAGGAGACATGAGGCTATATGTGTGCCACGTTTGGGGTCCAGGGGACCTATGGTCGGCCGGTACCGGGTCCCCAAATTTCGGGAGATCAGGCGCAAAAAAAAAAAAAACTGAGCAAGCAAGTGAGTGTGACAGATGGTCTCGGGGGGGGCAATTGCCCTGTTGCCCCCCCCTGGATCCGCCCCTGGGTGCTACCTAAGGCAAGCTGAGGTCAGACAGGGCACCCCTCCTCATTCTGCGGCCATCTGACAACACTGCTAGCAAGGAGACGGCCGCTTGTCTGGAACATTTTCGCTGAAAAGCCCCCCCCCCCTGCATTTCACATGAGGCAGACAAGTGCTTGGAGACTGAGAAAATCATCTTCTGTCAAAGCAGTCATCTCCTTGCTAGCTAAGTTGTCGTACTGCCATAAAGGGGCACACGCAGACACACATATGCAGACAGCAGGACCAGGACAAATGGGGGGTGGAGGGTGGGGTGGAGGGGGCACGTTACCTGGGTTCAGTGTTGATATGTGGATGGGCGCATTGCGATTTTCAACTGCTTCATGCCCTAGCAAGAGGGACTGCAGCATCACTCCTGTTAGAAGGTGCAGAAGCATACCTCCAAACATTTTGAGATGGGAATGAGGGACATCTACTAACAAACGTATGTAGGCATAGGGCACGCCCCCTGTCACACCCCCTTAACCTCCCTGGCGGTATTCCCGAGTCTGGCTCGGGGTAAGATTTCAGTACCTAAAGCGGTAACCCCGAGCCAGACTCGGAATCGCATCGCAGGATACAGGGGAGGATACAGGGGAAGTTACTTACCTTGTCCCTGGATCCTGCGATGTGTCCCCGCTGTGTGTGTGAGCTGTCATCTCGCTCGATCCTCACTGCCGAGTGCCACCGAGCTCCGTTTCCTGCGAGCATTGCGGCGCACGGGGACGGAGTTCGGCACCAAATTCAAAAAGTGAAACACACAATACACATACAGTATACTGTAATCTTACTTTGTCCCTAGTGGTTTGTCCAGTGTCCTGCATGCACTTTTATATTATAAAAACTTTTCTTTCTGCCTGCAAACTGGAGATTGTCCATAGCAACCAAAAAGTGTCCCTTTACATCAAAAGTGGTTTTAGACCAGCTAGAAAACAGTGATAATAAATTAGAATCACTTGCAGAATTGAGTGATAGCGATTTGTGGGGAAATTCCTCATCAAACACTAAATCTAATGACAGCGACAATTCTCCAACTGAGCAAATTTCAGTGTTTTTGATTTGATTACATTATTGAATAATTGTTATTATTATTATATTATTATTTGTTATAATTATTTATAGTTATTTATTATATTATAATTTATGATTTTGTTTTTTGAACTTTATCATACCTGGGATGTCTACTAGACTCTTGTTTGGACATATTTAAGTGAGTTATTACTAAGAATTACAGGCCTACAATATAAAAAGCCAAATTTCCATGCAAAATAATTGTACGGCTTTCAGCACCTAAAATCTGACAGAATCATACCACCAGGGAGGTTAAAGGAGAATTAACCAAAAAAAGGTTAATTAAATCCACAAGGATTTGTTTTTACCACTACTTTTCCTTTATATTGGCTTTTAAAATGTACAAATGCAGCAATTTAGAAATTGGATGAAGGGTTTAGCACTGGAAAACACTTTTTGATACATAAAAAGTGCATTTTATATATAAAAAACGAATAACAATAGTGGGAATGCTGCTGAATCAGCATTCCCACTAACTTTATGAATCAAACCAAAATGAGGGGGAAAGAGGGACAGAGGGACATTGCTCCAAATCAGGGACAGACCTTTGAAATCAGGGACAGTTGGGAGCTATCCAGAAGCCATGATAGCTGCTGGAGGGAGGATTCTGCTCTCTCCTCCCTTCAATAACAGCCTACTGTGGGCAGGAGGATATGGCGCCTGCTGAAAACACACCTTAACCACTTGCTTAGTGGTCACTTAAACCCCCTTCCTGCCCAGACCAATTTTTAGCTTTCAGTGTTGTCACACTTTAAATGACAATTGCACGGTCATGCAATGCTGTACCCAAATACATTTTTTAGCATTCTTTTCCCAAAAATAGTGCTTTCTTTTGGTGGTATTTAATCACTGCTTGTTTTTTTATTTTTTGTTAAAAAAACGAAAACAGATTTATATTTTGTTATAAAATTTTACAAACAGGTAGTTTTTCTCCTTACAATGATGTACGCTGATGAGGCTGCACTGATGGGCACTGATAGGCTGCACTGATAAGACAGCACTTATGGACACTGATAGGTGGCACTGATGAGGTGGCACTGGTGGGCACTGAGAGGTGGCACTTATGGGTGGTACTGATGGAGGGCCCTGATAGGTGGCACTGATGGGTGGTAGCGATGGGAACTAATGGGTGGCAGTGATAGGCACTGATGGGCACTGGTAGGCGACACTGATAGGCAGCACTGCTAGGTGGGACTGATGAGGCACTGATGGGCAATGATTGGCACCACTGGTGGGCATTGATAGGTGGCACTGATTGGTGGCACTGATATGCACTGTTGGGCCCTAATTGGTGGCTCTGATATGCACTGGTGGGTACTGGCAGGTGGCACTGGTGGGCACAGATAAGTTGGCTGTGGCTCTTCCTCTTCGGGACCGATGTCCCTTTCACAGAAGCTGGTGATCAGCGTGAGGAGGAAAAAAAATTATTACAGATCTTCTGTTTACATCACGTGATCAGCTGTCATTAGCTAAAAGATGATCATGTGGTAAGGGGCCGGCCCCCTGCAGGCAGCTCAAGCACGGGAGGACGTCATATGACAGCGTCCCGGCAATGTCGGTCCACGCTGTAGCCACCTTTTCATCAAGCCAAACCCGAACACTTTAGCGGCGCACAGCAATTATTATTTTTTTCGCAGTTTACACTATAGAATTGTAAAAGACCAGGGACACCTTTGGGTGCCATAAGAAGAATAGTATTGCACAAATGTAGTGTCCCGTGACGAACAGTGGGTGTGACCAAATTGTCTTAATAATGGGAGAAGCTTAAGGAGTGTAGTTAAATCAAACAAGGTCAGTCTGTCCCCCAGTACAGTCCCTCCCAGGTCAGTCTGTCCCCCAGTACATCTCCCCCCAGGTTCGTCTGTCCCCCAGTACATCTCCCGCCAGGTCCGTCTGTCCCCCAGTATACTCTCCCCCAGTACAGTCCCCCCTGGTCAGTCTGTCCCCCCAGTACATCCTCCCAATGTCAGTCTGTCCCCCAGTATAATCCCCAAGGTCAGTTTGTCCCCAGTACAGTCCCCCAATCAGTCTGTCCCCCAGTATAATTCCCCCAGGTCCATCTGTCCCCAAGTATAATCCCCCCATGTCCATCTGTCCCCCCAGTATAATCCCCCAGTATAATCCCCCCAGGTCAGTCTGTCCCCCAGTTAAAGTGCCCCCCGCCAATATAATTAAAAGCACTGGAAGCCGATGGGAGGGTGAAGGGTGATAGGAGGACTGGTGCTACAGGGCTGCCACTGCTGTGTCTGGGTTTCAGGTGGACTAAAACCCGAACACAGGATCTAAAACCCGGACTGTCGGGGGGGAATTCTGGACAGGTGGCAACCCTAGCTGTAGCCGTCATTCGGCTATAGCGCAGATGTGAGGAGGTTAATCCCAGTTTGGTGCTGTTGGGGAATGAGGGCACACTGCCCTTCTTCCTGTCTACCTGTCATGTGACGTATGACATGCCCAGAGATAGGAAGATGGATCTTCATTCCCAGTGGGCTCTGCGCTGAGAAGAAGGTCACATATGCGCTGCAGCAGAGCCTTATTGGCTCCTAAATCTGGCCTTCCATCTTTCAGTCTAGCTGTACACAGGGCTATAGGAGGCTGCTATTATTAAAAAAAAATCAAGTACTTGCACTAGCTGCGTTTAAAAAACACATACAGTATTTTATTTAATTAATTCATAACTGTATTAACTGATATTTTCAATACCTATTTAGGATTTAGCTTTACACCCTCAGATTTTTTAACTGTTATTATTTCCTGTGTAGTGATGCTGTTTGTTTATTATGATAAAAGGACTAAAGATCACACCACAGTACTCATAGCTTTGTAGCTGCAGCACCATAGACTTTAAATCCCACCATCCTAAAGGATTTATGTTTATATACTGCTTTTCTTCCTCATGCATGTCAATAATGAACATAAAAACACTCAAAGGTCTATAAAGCAGTCTGAAGCAATTGATAAGCTGATTATAGCAAACTCAAAAGCAGGTCAAAACGACAAAAGCATATGACTTACTTCTGAATATGCTATGTACATGAACCCTAAGAGGGCCAATATATTTTCTTCTATTTTCCCAGTTCAATGAGATGGAATCAACTGTGAAGAGCTCCAAAAGTATATGCTTACAGAGCAATCCCAGGCAATAGGCAAACGCACTTGTGATCCACTACTGCTATAGAAAATAACACAGCCGTGCCAAAAACAGGAAGCTTATTCACCTTTCATTAACCTCCCTGGCGGTACGATTATGTCTGATTTTTGAATCTCAAAGCGGTACATTGTTTTGCATAGAAATTTGGCATTTTATATTGTAGGCTGGTAATTCTTAGTAATAACACACCTAAATCTGTCCAAACAAGAGTCTAGTAGATATCCCGGGTATGATAAATTTGAAACACAAAATCATAAATTATAATATAATTACCGTAACTATAAATAATTATAACAAATAATAATATCATAATAATAAAAAGAATTTCCCCACGATTCACTATCGCTCAATTCTGCAAGTGTTCCAATTTATTGTCGCTGTTTTCTAGCTGGTCTAAAACCACTTTTGACGTAAAAGGACACTTTTTGGTTGCCATGGACAGTCTCAAGTTTCCAGGCAGAAAGAACAGTATATATAATATAAAATTGTATGAAGGGCACTGGACAAAGCACTAGGGACAAAAGGGATGTGAAATAATTTGATACAGTAATGTAATCTGTAAGATTGCAGTGTCCTGTACGTGTTATGTTTTTTGTACTTTTTGAATTTGCCGTCGGGCTCTGCACCCATTCGTCACGACGCTCACAGGGAATGGAGCACGGCATACAGAGGCATCGGGCAGAGGACACAGCCTGCGGACACAGCGGGGGGGGACATCGCAGGATCCTGGTGACAAGGTAAGTAACCTGGACCAGGATTCTGCAATGCAAGTGTGGCTCAAGGTCACCGCTAATGGTAGTGAAATTTAACCCCGAGCCACACCCGGGATTACCGCCAGGGAGGTTAATCTGAAGTCTGTGTAATTCACTGCAGAAAGATTTTCACAGACCCTCTAACCAGATCATTGTGAGGACAGTGGAATCTGTGTTTCCTACATCCTACAGGTTCCTACATCAACAGGTTCACTAAAGCATCCAAGGAGGGTCTCAGGATAGATTCACACTTTAGGCGGGTGTGGGATACGCTTTTCCACACCTGCATCAAAAATGTGGTGCTCCTGATGACCTAATTTATGATGAAATGCGTAGGGAAGAGCTGGCGGCCATGACGCTATTGCACATGCGCACGCATCCTCGAGGATTGTGGGAGTTGTAGTTTATGCCGAGCCGAACATTCATGTGAGTGCTTTTAACCTGCTTTAAATTTAATTTACATCGGACTTACACTATGGGAAGTTGTCTTTTGTTTTTTAAGATATGTACCTGGTCTTGATTGCATGGAGGATTAAAGCAAACCTGTGATCTACCCCATCTCACGCTGCTGCATATTGATGATAATACCAAATGTTTGTAGACTTCTCTTGAAAAGCCTCCGAGTGGATGTCTGCTTGCACCTATTGTGGATTTAAAGAGGAAGATCACATATACTAACTAGCCTTTTAAGAACTCACTGGTGGAAGTTACTCACAGAAGTCACTGTGGACTATTATATGATTATTTCTATTTATTTCTCAGTTTTTGTGGATTATTGTATGTTAATTCATTTGTATCTCACTTGTTTTAAGCGCTGCAATTTTTGGATTTTATAGTTTATTGGTATAGTGTGTCCTACACTTGGTGTGCTGGCTGCTCAATTATGTTTTGAATTGTTACTTTCAGCACAGGGATTTTTTTGTTTTGCATCAAAAATGCACTGCTGTTAGCGGAGCCACATACCTCCCAACTTCTGAGATGGGAATAAAGGTCACCTAGCAGCAAAAGTATGCAGACATAGGACACACCCTTGCCACGCCCCCTTAAAGGAGAATTGTACAAAAAAAACAACAAGATTAGTTTAACCTACAAATGCTTTTTTTTTACCACTACTATTCTTTTATATTGGCTTTTGGAATTTACAAATGCAGCAATTTAGAAATCAGATGAAAGGTTTAGCCCTGAAAAACACTTTTTGATAGATAAAAAGCATTTTTATACAACTATATAGATCTGACCAAAATGAGGGACAAATGAGGAGGAAAGAGGGACAGAGGGACATTGCTCCAAATCAGGGACAGTTGGGAGCTATGGAGGCATAGGGATGCCACCCACACACTGGCCCCCGCACCGCAGTTTCCCGTGCTGGGACCGGCGTAGTACTATGCAGTTTCTCTGCTGCTGCAATTTTGGAAAAAGTACAGGGACCTTTTCCCTGCGTTTGTTTGTAGGTTGAAATGATGGGGTTGCTGTGTCCCTGCAAACAGGCTGTTGGGAAACCAGCATAGCGTGAACCTAGCCTAAACCTGGTTTACGTCTACATAGACTTTAGGAGGTATATACCCAATGACCCTGTGAGGTGCTCTCTTAAGTCTTGCTGCAGCTGACTGCACAAAGCTCACATTAGTTAAAGTGAGTAAGCTCTATGATTAGAAAGCACTTGTGTTTTCCGGATAGCACTAGCAGCTCACTAATTGCTTTCATTTGTTGCCAAGAATTGTTTTTTAATCAGAACTGAATGCATGAGTGCATTTTATGGGAACATTAGCATGACTAATGTATAACAGATGTACTTACTGCTTACCCCCTGTTTGCTCCAACTTCTTACCCATAATCCTAAATTAACGAGACCACACCGAAATTGGAGTAAAACATAGGCCGTAGCAGCCTTATTTATTAAATAAATATATTTCCAAAATAATATCAAAATCCTAGCGTTGGTCTTTTGCGGGAACCTCCATAACCATCTGATAAAATATTGCACTGCGGTACCTCTCATATGCTTATAGGCCTCAAGCCGACCGGCTGGCTCAGAGACAACCACGGACCGCAGTGCACCCGTTACCAACACATTTTAGCTAAACCTCCGTTAGCTGAAATCCAACCATCAGGACCCATACCAACGATAGGTCCTGAACTCATTCCTTCCAAGGTATCTTCCTTCATCCGCAAAGACCAACACCCGCCACAGCACCCAAGGGGAAAACCTTACCCTTGGGGGCCCCCCACACCCCAGAGCTCACTCAGGGTTCATACACATTTTTACCAATGAAATTCCATGACTTTTCCATGACTTTTCCATGACTTCACGTATAAATATTCATGACCTTATGTTTCATGAAATGTCTATGTATACATGTTAAATAAGAAGAAAATCCATGTCACACCCAGCATATTTTTACTAATATAAATTAGGGCTGTTACTGATTAAAATTTATATGTTCGATTAATCGTTTTTTCTTTTAAATCGATTAAACGACTAATTTTGATTAATTAATTATAACGCACGCACAGATCCAACTACTTTAGCTGATCTCCTTGCATTGCAACTCTGCATTAGTCAGTGGTAAATGTGGTATACACTATATACAATCACCCGACACTAGTTAGTTTCCACAATCCATGACTTAACTTCACAGTTCACACAAATAAATTCAAACTGTAGTACTGACGTCAGTACAGTACAGACACCCCCAGTGCAGACCTCCCAGTACAGACACCCCCAGTAGTACAGCCACCCCCAGTGCAGACCTCTCAGTACAGACACCCCCAGTGCAGACCTCCCAGTACAGACACCCCCAGTGCAGACCTCCCAGTGCAGACACCCCCAGTAGTACAGACACCCCCAGTAGTACAGACACCCCCAGTGCAGACCTCCCAGTGCAGACACCCCCAGTGCAGACCTCCCAGTACAGACCTCCCAGTACAGACACCCCCAGTGCAGACCTCCCAGTACAGACACCCCCAGTAGTACAGCCACCCCCAGTGCAGACACCCCCAGTGCAGACCTCTCAGTACAGACCTCCAAGTACAGACACCCCCCAGTAATGCAGGCACCCCCCACCCCTTACAGACCTCAGAACAGCAATACACGGCACAGTGTGTGTCCCTCCAGTTCCTGCTGACGTCAGCGTGCCGCTAAGCCAATAGGCTGCCGCCGGGTGTACCAAGATGGCCGCGGCTCCGGAGATAGGCCGAAGCCGCGGCCTTTCCTAATGGCCGAGGCCCCGGAGCGCTCCGGGGATCGCGCCGTGTGCCGATCCGAACAGGATGACCTGTTCGGATCACGGATCGCTTACGATCCGTTGCACGACTAGTAGTGACTAAAATATTCCATGACTTTTCCAAAACTTAGTGGATTCAGTCATTTTCCAAAACTTTTCCAGGCCTGGAAAGTGCCATGTCAAAATCCCATGACTTTTCCAGGAATTTAATGACCGTACGAACCCTGCTCACTGTATGCCATATTGCATTCCCAATGCCCATAAGTCTCACCCCACAGCAGTGAGGTGCACACCATTGCCCCGCAGGTACCTCCAGACATCCACCACCAACTCCATGTGCCTTACCACCAACCCTTCATTCCTCACTACAAATCTACTCACTTCCCAATTAAGCTTCGTACGGGCCCTGTAGATACCCTCTAAAGACCAAGCCCCATTCCATGCGGTCCGAGTGACAATGTCCCACCACCCAATGACCATGTCCGGGAATGCCATCGACCTTACCCCTAAATCATTACCCTCTACGTGCAGGACCAAAACGTCAGGCGGCCTATACAGACGTGCAAAGCTGTACCTCTGGAGCCCCTCCACTCCATAGCATTCCCGGAACTCCCAGACATCTAGCACAAACCTCCTGGCTTGGAAACCCCACCTGCTGACCCTCTGGCCCCACATCCGCCCCTCATTACCCCTTTTTTTTTTTCATGTATTTTTAAACACGATCGAATGGCCCAGTATCCAGGCCAGGGCCTGTACCGAACCTGCAAGAAGAGAAAGAAACAAGCCACCAAGACCTCAGCAAGCCCAAAATCATCACAGCCCCATACACTCTCTCCACCCAGCCCACCACTATTCGAATCCCACCAGCTGATGGGGGCGAATGTATAGCACAAATCTACAAGACTCCCACCTACCAAAGCGCTTAACCGCCTCAGCATCCATCCCACCTTAGCCGCCTCGGTCGCAGCCCCAACCCTGAAAGAAACGAGAAGAACATGCCCTCTCATCCAAGCCCCAACCCGGCAGCACTTCCTGGAAACTGAAACCCTGTGAAACCTGAACAACAAAGGGGGACCCGTCCGTGTGCATTAAGAAGGACCCGACTGCCCCGGGACGCACCTCCCAAATAAAAACCCCCGTCACGGCCCCCTCCGGACACCACTGCTAGCCAGGCGGAGCCAAGCCCGCACCAACTGACCCCTGCCTACCTGCTCCATCTTGTATATCAGTAACACCAACGACACCCCCTCCTTCTTGCACCTAATCTCATAAACCCACATTCCCCCTTTGACGGACTTGGAAAGGCTGACCAGCTCCCCAAACCAAAAGGCCCCAAATTTATTTATTATTATTATTCCTTTTATTTTTTTTGGAAAACGAGAATAAACTTGCCAACGAAAACAACTCCCTCTAACTAGGGAAACCTCATATGCTGCTGCCCAAACCCTGCAGCTGCCCAAACATTTAATTATTATTATTTTTTTTAATTTTTTTTATGATATAACCAGGAGACACCCAAAATTCTTCCGTAAATTCCGGGCAACCCAGCCTTTGACCAGAAACGTCAAACCCGCTAGTTTTTTTTTTTTTTTTTAACACGAGCCCGGCCACCCCATTGGTCCTATTTCTAGAAATAAAGTATAACGTCAAACAGTCTAACCCCCTCGCCCCACCGAATCCACTTCACTCATGTGAACTACCACCTGCCACTACTGCCTAGCCTTCCGAGAAGTGGACGACTCTGATGGAATCTCACACCTCCAGACAGGACGGGACACCCCACGTTACCCCGCCACCAGCTCCACCACCCGGAAACTATCCCCACTGAAAAGCGAGGAAACGCTCCAGCTATGACGTTCTCCACTGGCGTTAGATGCACCAAGTAAACGACACATGCACTTGCAGGCATAACCACACCGAGTGTGGCAACAGCTGAAACAACCGGGGGAGACGACACAGCGACTCTTGATCACTCGTACCATACCCAGGTTATACCCGTGGAACCAAACCTTCATCTCCCTTACTGAGGCGCCCCACCATACCACTGGAAATGACTCCAGCAGCACCAGATCTTGTGTGAAAACCCCTGTCAATCCAAGACCGAAGGCCCACTACACCCGCCTTGAAAGAATGCCCCCAAACCTGTCGAGCCACCCGACACTGTGTACCACCCCCACTCAAAGTTCTTAACCGCACCAAACCCCCCCAGTCCCCTCCTGGGAAACCCCTCCAGTAATGAGGCACACCCGCAAATCCTCCCTGTGAGTCCACCCAACGCACAAAATGCTTAGGCGATCTGATCCTTGCGACGTGCTCCAATGTAGACAGGAGCACCCCGAAGATAGTTGGCGACGCCAGGCCTACGCACAGAAAATCGTCCAAATAATGGCTGATGGGCGATACTCCTGACACATCCCTCATCACACCTTCCCCCAATGAGTTGAACTGCTAAACAGTGCACCAGAGACAGAGCAACCAATCTGCAGACCCATATCGACATAAAAAACCCCAGTACCCCACCAACCCCACAACTGGAAGCTGTCCGGGCGGCCCTGACCAATCCGACGAGCCCAATACAGTGCCGCATCCAAGGAAGCGTAACTCACTGTGTGTCCTCCCGTGTCAATGGCATTGTTGACCAACCCCCCTTTTGGGAAGAAAGGTGGTGCATCAGCCCAAATTTGTTGAGCTCCTACTTTGGCACTACACCCCAAAGGGGAACCCCCAAATCAACAAAAGATTGGGAAGGGAAAGAGCCGCCTATGCGTCCTAATGCTACTTTCCCTGGGCAGTTTCTCAGAAACTACATTGGGACGCAGCATGGCCGAACATAAATCACACGGCATGTGAAACCCCACTGAAAAGAAAAAACCTTAGTCTAACAGCTACGCTGCTGTACCATCCGTATACCTACCAAGAAACGGCCGCCGCCGTTCCCCCATCACGGCGTCCTTTCTTTCCCGTGTTTGAAGCATACCGACAGGGTGTGATCCCAACCCCCCCCCCCAAACCCAGAACCTTAGTGCTTGTACCGACACACTCCACCGAATTTACCCATGCCCTACGTGTACCGCTAACAGGCCTACTTACTCCAGCCGGGCTGTTATACTGTGGGGGGGGGTGGGTTGGGTGGAGTAACACCCGCCCCTACCAGGAAACAACTGCCCTTGGGGCCTAGCAGATGTCACAAGGCGCATTCCCAGCCTGATGTCGTTGTGATCCCACCGTAGTGCCGGATGTATCCCCTCCTACGCCAAACTGCTCCCAGACTGCATCCAAACCGCACCTCCGTGAACCCTGTAAGCATCCCCTACCGAATTTGGGTAACAAAAGAGCTCCGACAGGGTTCAGGGTTCTTCCCCCCAATCACCCTCATGTCAAATGCTTGCAACTTATTTCCGATAGTACATGTAATCAACCAATACCTCCCCTTCTCACCACCTCCCATTGTTGGAATACCCTGGCGTAACCCCAAATTTTAATTTTTTTATTTTTATTTTTTTTTAACAGCAAGAGTGAACAACATCTCTACGTACTCACCCTTTTAGATCTTATCCCGGACCTCAGGCTTTAAGTAAGCACCCAGCGGACCCTAAAACCAACTGTACCTGTGGCTAAATCAGCCAAACGTATGACATCCCGTTTTCCAGCGGCGTCCCCTGCTACCACGAACTTCAAAACCCTCTGCTCCACTTGCACCCCACTATCAGCTGTCATGCGCAGACTCCCACACAGCCGGCACCGCTACGGGTGATGAGGATATACTATCCCTCCCTGCAAGCGGGACCACACGGCCCGACCACCTTCTCAAATCCACCAACCAAAATCTTTGAGCCCCACCAATAAAAAACCCTGCGAGCCTGAAGCTCCCCCCAAGTGCAGCCCCATCCATTGTGTCCACCCGGGGAGAATCACCCTGCGAGCCCCCCCGTTACCGATGCCTCCCCAGCACCTGCAGTAGCCCCCCCGTTACCAATGTCTCCCCAGCACCTGCAGTAGGACCACCCCCCACGGACCCACTATACTATCCCCTATATGGCAAAGAAAAAAAAAAATGTTTTCTTTTTTTTTTTTACTTACCGGGCTGCCTAGGAAAAATTCCCACCAGCCGACCGTCTCGCCTCCATCGCTGCCGATCATCTCAGGGGAAACCGATCGTACTCATTCACATAGGGTGGGGGGGCCGGGATCCGGGGGCCCCCTTATTGAAGGGGGCTCCCGGATTCCGATAAGGACCCTGCCCGCAGACCCCGACAACCAACGGCCAGGGTTGTCGGGAAGAGGCCCTGTCCTCATCAACATGGGGGCAGGGTGCTCTGGGGTGGGGGGACCGCAGGTCGCCCCCCTGCCCCAGAGCACCAAACCCCCCATGTTGAGGGCATGCGGCCTGGTATGGTTCAGGAGGGAGGGGGGGCCGCTCTCTCATCCCCCCCTCTTCCCCTGCAGCCTGCCAGGTTGTGTGCTCGGATAAGGGTCTGGTTTGGATTTTGGGGGGACCCCCACGCCGTTTTTTCGGCGTAGGGGCGCCCGTTCAAATCCAGACCAGACCCAAGGGCCTGGTATGCCTCTGGAGGGGAACCCACGCCGTTTGTTTATTTAAAATTTGGCCTGGAGTTCCCCCTCAAGATTCATACCAAACACAGTGCCTGATATTGGCGGGGATCCAAGTCGGATCCCCGTTCATTGAAAGTCGGACATATGTCGGCTTCATGTCGCAGGGCAAAGTCGGATCCAAAGTAGGACAGATGTCGTGTCGCACTAGTGTGAACCCAGCCTAAGCCCCTGTTCACACCGGAACAACTTACCATTACAAGTCGCACCCTATTGTCGGCAATTATGCGACACATCGATTTGAAAAAGTAGTTCCTGCACTACTTTAGGTGATTTCAGATGCGACTTGGATAGACACATAGGCGTGCACAGGGGGTGTGCCTTGGCACACCCTAATCACCCCCATGCGGAATAGTTTCCCCCTGCTGCCTGGGTCCTTGTCATTTACCGGCCACTTCCTTTTCTGAATGAGCAAAGTGAGTGATTGGTATAGATCACTCTTTGTGTTCATCCATAACTGAAGTATAGAAAACTGTGTTTACTATGGTTCAATTTGTAAATGAACAGGAAGCCGATCAGTACAGAGCATTTCCCATTCATACACTGTCCAGTAAAGCTGATGCTGCAGAATCCCTGTCCTCAGCCCCTTTGAGGCCCCTGATATTTCACCAAAGCCCTCAGTGGGGCTCCTAAAAGTATTGTACATAAAAAATATTTAAAAAATAATAATAAAAATAAAAAACTATTGCCACTGCTTAACTGACACCAATCTCTGCCCTGCTACACCATCCACTGCCCTACTGACACCAACCACATTTTAACACACCTATGGATAGACATCTGTGCATGAAGCCACACAGATGTCTTCAAAGTCGCACCTGAATTTGCACTGACATGCGGCTTTGAAATCGTGCAATTTCAGATGAAGTGGCATGAATTCCAAGCTGCATTCAATGGGAACGAGGGCTAAAACCAGGAAAGTGATTTCTATGCAGAGGTGCACAAGATTTTGCACCTCTCTTTTAGTTAATCATACTCATAGTGTCAGGAAATTTCTCTAATGCAAACAGCCTTTAAAGAACTGTAAGAGGTTGTATATTGGAACCAACCACCAAGAGAGGAATGGACATTTTTACAGTGGGGACACTGTCAGAAATAAGCTTCTTCCATTAGCCCTACATGTAAAGACGCAAAAGAATTTCTCTTGGTCAGCGCAGATTTCCAGATCCATACTGACTGCAGTCATGGTTTTGATGACTTTTTCCCACCCAGCTCCTTTGATTTCTTAGTCGAAGTTTGTTGAGCCGGGTGGTGTTGGCAGAGCCACCCATGTCTCGAACGTCATCCAATTCACAAAAATCAAGTAAATGATACATATGTACGACTAGTTTTATTCTTTTTACACTTCCATACAAAGCATATTTGGCAAGTACAGAATCACAGTATATATAAAATAATAAGAAAGGTGGTTGGAGAGAAGCTTCAGAATGGCAAAGATGTTTTTATTACAAATTATGTGAGCAGACTGCAGTTCCTCTTTAAAAGGGGGGGGGCTGTTGAATGGTGGTAAAAACATGGTTCAACCACTTATTTTTACTTATCTTTTTACTTATTTAATGTGCCCCAACTGCAAGTGTAAACTAAGTCTAGGGTAATCCCATTTACTAAGTTACTGAGATTGTATACAGTTGTTGAGCTGAGTAATGGCTGCTATCATTACAGCTTTGCAACATGGGTGTCCCCAGTTGAGGCAGAATACTTTAAGGCTCGGTTCACACAGGTGCGATGTGGGAAACCCTGCCAATCCAGTGCTGGTTCCCGCATTCCACCTGAATCGCCAGCATTTCACACTGCCCTCTGCAAACTGCTGCAGGTGTCAATCCAAAGTCAATGACACCCCCAGATCAGTTCTGGTTAGGGTGACCACATTTCCAAACTACCATTCAGGGACACCCTCCCTTCCCAAAAATCAGCTTGTGCTATAACGAATCACAGCACAGTGATTGGACACAAAAGGCGGGATTTTTGAATTCTCCAATAACAAGCAGGAGGCGGGGATTGTGCTCCTCCAGGCATTTCCGGCCAGGACAAGTACTGTCAGTGAGTAAAGCGGTGATGTGGGGGCATCAAATTGGCCCGAGGGGGTGGCTGTGTCAGTTTCATTCTGGGACACTGTATTGTCCTGGAATGAATGTGCCCGGGACAGACCTGCAAAATGCGGGACTGTCCCGGGCAATCTGGGACACGTGGTCACCCTAGTTCTGGTGCAGACAAAAAAAAGGTCCTGCACGAGTTTGGTCCGAATGCCATGCAAATTCAGCCATACAGTTTGTATGGCTGAATACGCATCGCACAGACATTGCATGTGATGTGCGTAGAAATGCGGTGCAAACCACATGCGATGTCTGGCATTGCACCGGTGTGAATCGGTCCAAAAGCTGAAGTTTATTTTATTTTTTTATTGCCGCCAAGCACATTTGTTGCCAGGAACTGCTCATCAATCAGAATTCCATGTATGAGTGAATTTTATGGGAACGTTAGCATGGTCAGGAGTGGAAGGCTATTGATGTCAAGCACATTAGTTATGTGTATTGGTGTGTACCTCTTTACCTGCAGGTGGTTGCTTCTGCTAAAAACTTCCTGCAGATGTTCCTTCACAGCCACTGCCGCACATGTGAGTGGGGCCTTAAAGTAGAACTCTTTTTAACCCCCTTGGCGGTATTCCCGAGTCAGGCTCGGGGTGAGTTTTTCATGCTAAGAACGGTAACCCCGAGCCACACTCCGGCTGCATCACAGTATCCAGGGGAAGTTACTTATCTTGTTTCCTGGATCCTGCGATGTCTCCCCGCAGTGTGTGCGAGCCGCCGCGTCTCACTCGATTCACACTGCCGAGTGCCGAGCTCCGTTCCCTGCGACGTTGCGGCGCACGGGGGCGGAGTTCGGCGTCAAATTCAAAAAGTGAAAAACACACATTACATACAGTATACTGTAATCTTACTGATTACAGTACTGTATCAAATAATTACACATCCCCTTTGTCCCTAGTGGTCTGTCCAGTGTCCTGCATGCACTTTTATATTATAAAAACTTTTCTTTTCTGCCTGGAAACTGGAGATTGTCCATAGCAACCAAAAAGTGTCCCTTTATGTCAAAAGTGGTTTTAGACCAGCTAGAAAACAGCGATAATAAATAAGAATCACTTGCAGAATTTAGCAATAGCGATTTGTGGGGAAATTCGTCATCAAACACTAAATCTAACGACAGCGACAATTCTGCAACTGAGCAAATTTCAGTGTT
This sequence comes from Rana muscosa, assembly GCA_029206835.1. Taxonomy (NCBI): domain Eukaryota; kingdom Metazoa; phylum Chordata; class Amphibia; order Anura; family Ranidae; genus Rana; species Rana muscosa. Next base: position 601,555,348 of record CM055118.1, on the reverse strand, counting down.
TTTGATTTGATTACATTAGTGAATAATTTTTATTATAATTGCATAACTATTTGTTATAATTATTTATATTTATTTATTTATTATATTATAATTTATGATTTTGTGTTTCAAACTTTATCATACCCGGGATGTCTACAAGACTCTTGTTTGGTCAGGTTTAAGTAAGTAATTACTAAGAATTGCAGGCCTACAATACATAACACCAAATTTCCGTGCAAAATAGTTGTACCGCTTTCCGCACATAAAATCTGAAATAATCACACCGCCAGGGAGGTTAAATACAGAAAGTTACATTTGTTTGTGCTATTTCTTTTTGCTAACATTTTTTCAACAATTCTAAATACTAAAAATCCATAATTACTTGGGTGCCAAACATGGGCTGTGATTATTTACATAATTTTTTTTTAAGCGAACACATTATTCTACAGTTTTACAGTACATATTAGTACAATAATATGTTTAACATAATATTTTTACTACTTACAAATATTATATTAATGTGCAATGACAATTATACATGTACAGCTTAAAGTGTTAATAAACCCAGCTGATAAAAGCCACATTTACATGTTGTTGCATTTAGTTCACAGGCTTTGCTCAATTTTTTTTTTTTTATTGCACCATATGAATATTGTTTTTGTGGTGGCTCCTATCAGTAGCCGAGTCTCTATGGAGCCACCGCAGCATGCACGCTCTCTCTTGGATTACTCTGACATGCACAGACCACACAAAGATGCTGAAGCAAAAGGGAACCTGTGATCTGCCCACCCTCCTGCCCACTTGCTTTTTACATTTCATTGGTAATATTGACAATAAAAGGTTATTTTAACAAAATAGTTGTAATATATATATATATATATATATGTAGCGACCTCACCTCTCACTCCCTCCTTCTCTGTCAATGGCTCTCGTCTAGGGGACCAGGGAGGAGAGTGTGACGCACCACCAAATCACATCCTCCAGTGTGTAGAGATGCGAGCTATACCCAATTACCTTCGGGTCTGTGCCCCTGTCCAGAGCCAAAGCTCCCTTTGAGGATGATCCTTTAACTCCCAGAAAGCCAAGTTCCACACCATAGAAAGTCCAACACTTATTTATTCTTTTAGAGCAATAAATAGTCCTTTGAGAGCAGACTGGTTAGACAACGAACAGACAAGGTGGTGAGGAAGGTCCAGGCACAAACATGAACTTGTTACTCTCCTGTTTCGGTATGCGCAAACAGGCATGGCGCACGGTCGCTGCCACCGACTGTGAGGGTGGTCGCTGCCACCGACCGGGTGAAATAGAATTTGAGGTCTCTGCCACCAACCTGGGTTTCAGTTGGGTCGCTGCCACCGACCATGAGAACGTGGACTACCTTCTTGAGGTGCGGCCCCTGTCAGGGGAGTCATCCATCTGGACGGTCACCAGAGGCCTCCGCCGTCACCAGCCAATGCTGCGCTGGATCTCCGGGAAGGTCACTTCTCTGGTCCCCCTTGCCCGAGATTCGGGTGTCCAATACCGGAGGACACCCTAGGAATCCTCCATCCCTCGCGGGACCCAGTCGAAGGTACTGGACCCCAGGCCTCCAGAGAGTACCTCACCCCAGACTAAAGGTGTCTGGGGTGGAATCGCAGCTCCATCCCCGGGCCAAGGGCGCCCGGAGACCACCAGCACTCACACCCAGGCTGAGGGTGCCTGGGCGTGGACCTCGAGTGGAAGATGTCTGCCCCTTTTATCCCCTCTCCCAGTATGCACAGCAGGTTCCCCGCCCGCTGTACTACTGCTGCAGAGGACAAAAAGGGTACAGACTTGCAATGGTGGTTCAACCCCGGCCCATGGCGACAGCGCCACCTACAGGCCGCAGGGAACTGGACACCCTTGCATCCTCCACTGGCATAAATTGGTCCATGAACCCTAACAATTGCTGCATCTGAGCCATTTATCACTCAGATGCCTCCCCTAAATGTAACCCACTACATATATATTAAAATATATATATAAAAAAATAAAATAAACAAACATTTTTTTTTTTACTAACTTTTCTGCTGGTCCTCCACTGCAGTTAGATGAGAGCAGAGAGAAAAGCATTAAATCAATGAAACTTCCGCATGAATGCACATTGGAACTCACAAGCACAATATGATGGGACATGTTGTCCCGTGGTCAATGCATCTGCTAAATTTCCAGAAGTGGGGGAAGTGCTGCACCAGGTTGAGAGAGCGGAGAACATTTAAAGAAAAACTTTAAAAGTAGAGTATATGAAAGAGAAGAAACTAATGTAAATAATACATAGATATACAGTACATATTAAGCTAATTTTTATGGAGGGTTTATTATTACGTTAAACTATAAGGTCTGTGCATTAAAAGGATGCACTTAGGTCAGTTATTTTCCTTCTCTCTCTGCACTGTGGTATCATTCCCTTCTTTCTTGTCATGAGAAACAATGATATCCCTGATTAAAGATGGTGGTATAAAAGCAGGCCGGTCTGTGATGCAAAGGGCATTTTGGAGGGCCTGTCTCTGTGCGTCATGAAGAGGAGGCTTCTCATAATGAATCCTGATCCAAGGAGACCCTAGAAGAAAGAACTCAGGTTTTAGTCAACAGCTGGTCTAACTTTCTTTCTGAAAAAAACAAACAAACATTTTGAGGCAAAAACACCTGAGTTAGAAGGGTAAACTTTTCATCAAGTATAGGAGACAACGGGAAAAAATTGGTATTGGCAGAAGAATAGTTTGTAGAGTGTGTAAATTGCACTCACTTCCTTGCCCCCCCCCCCTCAAAGCCTTTAAAGGTATATACAGATATTAGAGATTGTTTTTTGATCCTTTTTACATTTGTAGCACCCTTGTGTTAGACAGGACTGCTAGCAAATGTAGCTTTGCTGGGTTGTAACTAGCCTGGCTAATTTGTAGTCTTTGTGATCATTTGGGTTTTCTCCTAAGCCTGGTTTATCTGTGGTTCCTCCCTTTTGTCAGTAGGTGGCACTATTACCTTTGGCATTAGTATGATGAGCTACAGTGAATCTAGGTTAAGAACGTGTATACTTTTCTCAGCCAATCAGTAGGAGTTTATCTGGGTGCGAAGGATGCTGGGAGAGAGTACATATTTGTAGGAAGTCAGGTGATCTGGGTCCTTCCATCCAGACCCCGGTCTGTGGTGGATGTGTGAGGAACAGCTGCTGCTGGGTAGACCTGAAGTCTGAGGCCTAACCATGTGCTCAAAGTTCTGCAAGGGAGAGCTTGCTCACTACCTGGAGGCTTGAAGGAAAGGATGGAGACTTGAGATGAATCCATGGAGAGCCTAGAAAAGCATTTAGACTGAATCATCCAGAAAATCCCTGCACCTTCTTGTGAGTTCTTTTCAGTTGCTATAGGACAGTGTTTTTCAACTCCAGAACTCAAGGCGCCCCAACAGGTCATGTTTTTAGGATTTCCCTCAGATGAAACGGCTGTGGTAATTACTAAGGAAGTGAAACTGATCAAATCACCTGTACAAAATAATGGAAAGCCTGAAAACATGACCTGTTGGGGCGCCTTGAGGACTGGAGTTGAGAAACACTGCTATAAGAGACAGCTGTTGCTATAAAAAAGTACAGATTGCTGTTTCCAGCTTGAAGGCTATTTTTCTGTACTGCTGTCCAACCTTCTCTACCTTTTTGTCTAAGGAGTCTGCCAGTCTATTTGTCTGCTGCTTTATTTGACTAAGGGTGTCCTGTGCCCTACTCCTCTCTCCCACATTTTATTCTTGTTGTGAGAAATAAACTCCTTTTTGTTCAAGCATAAAAGTGACTGGCGCCCATCTTTCTAGCTTGTACACCAGTGGTTCTCAACCCTTTCCTCAAGTACCCCCAACAGGCCATGTTTGCAGGTTTTCCTTTACAGGTGCACAGGTGCTTTAAATCAATCAGAGTCAATGGCTTGGTATTTTGAACAGCTATTTTATCTAAGAGAAATTCCCAAAACATGGCCCGTTGGGGGTACTTGAGGACAGGTTTGAGAACCACTGTTGCACACCACCCACCATGCCTAGCAACCTGCACCCTGAAGTGAAATGTTAGCCCTCCCTGTCTCTAGGGGTCGCCACCATGCCTCTAGAGGTCAGGGGGGCGCTACACATTTATGCTTAGGACAAGAGCTGATTGACTGGGATGGATTTACCTGGCCAATTGCTATTGGTTTACCCTTTGCTAGGCCGGCACCGGTGTTGCCTCTTCTCTTTTCATAGGCACAAACATGCAAGTATGTCTTATATAACCATGACAGGCAGTTAAACTTGAAATAGTTACACAGTAGTTTTGTTCTCTTCTTTGTAAATCCTGAACACAATCTTGTTTGGTTTTAGATTAAACTTGAGTTAGCTAAAGAACCCTTGCTGATGGTGGCAGTAGGTACGGTATGACTGGTGACCCTATGTATAACTTGAAGGTGTATCTGTTCCTTCCTGAGCAGTGGGTTGGAGTGGAAGTTAAACACCAGGTAAACAATGACCCTGATGATGAGCAGGAAAAATATGATCCTAGTCGTGGCCCATTTCATTGATGATGTAGTATATTTGGTTGGAGCTCCAAAAGAGTAACCCAATAGACTCATGGTTATCAGACTCCAGTAGGGCCAGTGGCACCATCAGCTGCTAGACTCCAAACTTTAATGGACTTTATCTCTAGAGCAGGGAAGAGGTAACAGCAGGTCATGTTCCCCAAAGTCAATTCCATCTTGAGCTTTGAGGGACAGATAAAAGAATCAAAGACAGGGTCGTTAGTGTAATATAGTGTCTATGCGCCATACTTTATTTTCATGGACACTCAATTTTTTGAAGTACAATACAAATGTGAAAAAACTTGCTTAATCTGAAATGACTGCTGGTTGGGGAACTAATTCAGTTTCGGAAGGCTTACAAGATGCTTCAGAAGGCACTCACAGGGCACTGCAGAAGATCAATACATATCATTATTTATAGTCTTGCTTATAAATAGACGATTGGGACTACTTTTGGAAATGTAATTATTCATATACAGGTACCGTGGGCCATTCTCAGAGCAGAAATATGAATGGGTACAAATAATGATGCAGGGCAACTAAAACAGTGTCTATTAAATGAATGAGTCCCAAATGATGAAACAAAAAAATCCTTAACCACTTGCCGCCAAATCACGTACCTGTACATCATTGGCTTCAAGTGGTTGTACCGCAGTGATGCCCTCAGCTGCTCTGAACCATCAATTATAAAAATAAACATCTTTATTCAAAATGTTATACAATTTAAAAAAAAAAAAAGGTTTGCTTTAAAAACAAATTTTCAAACTGGTTGTCCAGGGAGATGATGACCTGGCTCTGAGATCAGATTTGTTCACTAACGCATTTCGTGTGCTGACACGCTTCATCACGGCCTCAGATCCTGTTAAATACTGCAACAGTGTACAAGAAAAATCACATATAAAACAATAAATCCCATTATATAGTATCAAATCATGAAAACACTTAGTAAATAATGTCTTAGAAGGTTTTTAGAACCCTCTAAGAAATATCAAATCATGAAAACACTTAGTAAATAATGTCTTAGAGGGTTCACCCTCTAAGATATTATTTACTAAGTGCTTTCAGGATTTGATACTTTATAATGGGATTTATTATTAAATACTCATTGTTTTATATGCGATTGTTCTTGTAGACTGTTGCAGCGAAATGCGTTAGTAACAAATCGGATCCCAGAGCCAGGACAACATCTCCCTGGACAACTAGTTTAAGAATTTGTTTTTAAAACAAATCTTTAAAAAAAAAAATTGTATAACATTTTGAATAAAGACGTTTATTTTTATAATTGATGGATCAGTGCTTATTAGACCCAAGGAGGTAACCTAAAGTCCCAAATTACTATTTATGTTTATATACTCTATCTTTCAGGGATGGCACCTCCTTAGGGTTAGAGTTGAATTACACTCCACCCCCATACACGATATATTGACCACACTGGATTTTGCAGTGTTCCAGACATGGAGAAGGAGGAGATATGTGCATATTACTTGAAGTACACAGAGTATTCTGATTCGTGTTATCACAAAACTGTCTATGAGTTCCTTTTACCTTTCTCCACATGCTGTCCCACTCTCACCAGGAGTTCTGCTCCAATACTGTGATTAATTACATCGGTTGCCTTTTTCCTCCCAGCTCCGAGTGCATTTAGGATTTCAGCGATGGGTCTGGCCCGAATCAGCTCCACTGTCCCTAGAAACAGACAAAAATAAACAAATGACACTGAGAAATATTCAAGGCGTGAAATGCATTTGTAGCGCACACACCCCCTTCTCCTTGTCCGTTTCGGCTCCTCTTAGGAGAAAGGGGCACACCGCACCACAAGCCCGTACCCTCCTGTGTTAAGAGGTTAGGCGGTGTTGTTTTTGGGCCTTGTCTGCAGCCGGGGCATAAAGTCCTCCTGAGAATGATTCTCACCTCTACAGTGTGTAGATGCAAGTCCTTAATTTCCCCAGGAACGTAAATGTCCACACCAGCTGAAAGTCCAACTCAATCTTAATTTTTCACTTGCACAACACATGTTCTCTTGGATAGACGAAAGGTTGGAGTAAAGACACAGGACAGCTTTAAGGTGTGGAGGAGGTCCAGGCACAAACGTAGCTCAACTCTTAGGACTGTTCAGAATCTTAAACAGTTTTGACGCATGGTCTCTGCCACAGACCATGAGGTTGGTCTCTGCCACAGACCTGGTGGATATGGTCACTGCCACTGACCTGGTGAATATGGTCACTGCCACTGACCTGGTGGATATTGATTTCCTTCCTAGGACATAGCCCCTTTTAGGGAGAAGACATCCCCCCAGAGAGTCAACAGACCACTTCCTTCACCGTGTCCACAGCACCGGTCCTTCGGAACAGGTCCTCCCTTCTCTTAGGGTGCGGGTCCCCTCGCAAGGCAGCACCCTGGACTCCTCGATCCCTTGCGGACCCCAGCCGAAGGCTGCTGGGCTTCAGGCCATCACTGCAACTCCTGGGCCTCCATGCCCAGGCGAACAGGAGTGGTGAGGTAGTACCTCACCCCAGGCTAAAGGTGCCTGAGGTGGAACCGGAACAAGGCCTCCGGGCCTAGGGCACCCGGAGATGACGAACCACACTCCCACACACCCAGGCTGAAGGTCCCTGGGCGTGGACGGACGAAGACCCCCTCTCAGAAGATGTCCGCCCCTTTTATATCCTCTCCCGGCATTTACAGCAGGTTCCCCGCCCTCCTGTACAGCTGCCGAGAGGGGACACAAAAGGGGACACAAAAGGCACAGCACTGCGCTCGCGGTTCAACCCTGGCCCAGAATGGCAGCGCCACCTACCGCCCACATGGAACACATCACCAGCATTAACCCCGAGAACAAAAATGGTCCATGAATCCTATCAATTTAATGTGTCTGAGCCTGGTTACCACTCAGACACCTTCCTTAAATTGAACACGCCGCTATACATTTATTAATACAGGAATGTGGATTTTGTCAGATTTCTCATAAATGATTCATACCCTATGGTGTACTTTGCTATATTTGACATAAGAACAAACATTTACATATAAGGGTGAGTAACTGAGATTATCTTAAATTATATCCTACATGAGCTCCGTGGAAATTTCTATAAAATATATAAGGTGTTGATTGGTACCAAATCAGCCATTCATAGTAAATACAGATACACATTAAATAGCCAGACAGAATGGCTGCATTGTTTTTGGTTCACATAAATTCTGCATGACTTCATACTCTGCAATGGTTTTACACAAAATAACAAGCAATGGTGAGGCCCCTGTGCACGTGCAACTTCACATGCTTCACACGTAGCCTTTCATACAGCTTAGTATCAAGTCAATGCACAAATACACCCAATGCATCAGACTTAGTTGTAAAAGCCATCTCTGCCACACTGACATGTTTATTTTCTCCAAGTTTTTAAGAAGGAACCCTTTTCCAGCTAGCCAACAAGTATCATCCAATATGTTATAAACTATTAAGTGATAAAGAAACTAGGTTGTAGCGCAGTGGTCCCCAACCTTTTTGGCACTGAGGACCGGCGTTGTGGAATAGAATCGTGCCAAGGCCCGGGGGTTGGGTTGTTATGTTGCTTTTCGCGGGCAATTTGTCGGGGAAATGGCTGGTGTTAGCGCTTCAATCATCACAGAACAATGGCTGATATGGTGTTGGGATGATTGAAGCGCATTATTTCTGTCATTGCATTGTAATATAAAATTAAATGGTTCAATCTCACCATAATGCAGAATCTGCCACCAGATGCGGTTTGCCACTTGCCACATCGCCTTCCACCAGGTGTGGAATGTCGCTTGCCATGTCACCTGCCACCAGGTGTGGATTGCCATGTCACCTGCCACCAGGTGTGGATTGTCGCTTGCCACCTCGCCTGCCACCAGATGTGGATTGCCACTTGCCACATCACCTGCCACCAGGTGGGGATTGCCACGTCATCTGCCACCAGATGTGGATTGCCACAACACCTGCCACAAGGTGTGGATTGCCACGTCGCCTGCCACCAGGTGCGGATTGCCACTTGCCATATCACCTGCCACCAGGTGTGGATTGCCACATCACCTGCCACCAGGTGTGGATTGCTATTTGCCACGTCACCTGCCACCAGGTGTGGATTGCTACTTGCCATGTCACCTGACGTGCTTTGCCACCTGCCACTAGATTTTCATTGTCACCTGCCATGGTAGCACAGGCCAGTGAGGGAGAATAGCGGTAATGTTGCTCCCCCTCTCTGCTCCCCCGCCTCGCCGCAGTATAGCAGCCCCGCTGTGTGGGCGGAAGTGCCGTGTTCCAGGCGGGCAGCGAGAGATGATCTCATCTCTCTGCTCCCGCGCCTCACCGCAGTATAGCAGCCCCGCTGTGTGGGCGGAAGTGCCGTGTTCCGGGTGGGCAGCGAGAGATGATCTCATCTCTCTGCTCCCGCGCCTCGCCGCAGTGTAGCAGCCCGGCTGTGTGGGCAGAAGTGCCGTGATCCGGGCGGGCGGTGAGAGATGTCATCTCTCTGCTTGCCCGCCGCTGCACCTCACACAGTGCAGCCTTCGCGGCCCGGCTGCAAATAGGCCACGGCCCGGCAGTGGGCCGCGGACCAGGGGTTGGGGAACCCTGTTGTAGCGGACCCCCCATAATTGGGGTCGCTATGCCTAAATTTAAGGGGTAGCATGAACAAATAGGCTCAGGCCGTTTGAATTCTTTAAATTGGTTTCTGCTTTGTTGTGGTGTTGCCTGGCAGTACAGTTCCTTTGACCTGTGGATGGCGCTGTCGCCCAGGTCTCAGGTTGAACCACAGGTAGCATTGCAGCGCGATTGGGTGTCCTCTCTCGGCAGCCATGCAGTGGGCGTGGTCTACCCGCTGTCATGCCGGGAGACGGTACTTAAGGGGCGGACGCCATTAGGTCCGGAGTTCGGAGGTGATCCAGAGGACCCCTTGGTCCTAGGCACGTACCCCACCTTCGGTGGCCCTCATGGCCAGGGGTACGTGTGTGTGTGTATTCAGCCCCGGGCACCTTCGGCCCGAGGCTGCATCCTTCCAGGTAGGCCCAGCACCTTTAGCTGAGGCCTACACCAGAAGAGGAGTCCCAGGGTACCCAAGTGGGGGTGACCCAATCTGAAGGAGAGGAAACCAGGGAAGGACCTGTCCAAGGGGATCGGTGAGAGAAGTCACTGTCTCGGGAGAGGCCTGGTTGCCTATTAGAGGGAAGGATTCCATAATCCGCCAAAAGCCTTGTAACGTGCCCACTGGCACCTAAGGTCTCAAGTGTTACAAGTGCTGGGAAGTTCAGGATTCAGAAGTTCATATCCTGATCGTATCCTTAGGAAATTTAAAGTGAATGCTCCGTGCTCCACACCGGCTGCTAGGACCGTGAGAGGGGACTATCCGGGTGAGCAAAGCCCACTCAGGACTGAGTGGAGGTAAATGACAGTTAAGTGCCGCGTGCCTGAACCTGCCTCCCTGTTAAATTCTCTATCTCCAACTTTCCTATCAAGTTTCTACGCAAGCAAAATAAACCTCTCTTTATTGGGTTTAATACTGTCTGGACAATGGCCTTATTGAATACAAGGAGAGAATAGACTTTACCCTACACTCTAGGGGAGAGAACCAACGGAAGGAGTTAACTCGCTGCAGGACCCAAAAACAGATAACACCGCTCACCCTCTTTTATCAGGAGGATATTGGGCTTGTGGCATGGTGTGTCCCATTCTGCTTGTGGAGGTAAGCAGGGTAAAGGATCTGTGTGCTACACTGTGTATATACAATCCATTCCCAGTGCATCAAGCCTCACATATTTTATTTATGTGAATGACACGGGCAGCTGCTGATCAGTGTATTCTAACAGCAGTGGGCGCTGCTATCAGAATACAATGGGGGTTATTTACGAAAGGCAAATCCACTTTGCACTACAAGTGCAAACTACAAGTGCAAAGTGCACTTGAAATTGCACTAAAAGTGCACTTAGAGAATAAAAAACAGCATTTTAGCTTGCACAAGATTGGATAATAAAATCAGCAGAGCTTCCCCTCATTTCAGATCTACCCCTCAGATTTACAGCGACTGCAATTCCAAGTGCACTTTCAGTGCAATTCCAAGTGCACTTTGCACTTGTAGTGCAAAGTGGCTTTGCCTTTCGTAAATAACCCCCTATGTCTCGGCTGGGGGAATTTCTCCATCCACCTCATTTGTGTGCCCGCTGCCTGAATGAAAAATAAATAAATTATTTATGGCCTAGTAGTGTCTGTGATGAAAACTGAAACTAAACTAAAGAAACATGGAAGAGAAGGGAGAGTCGAGGTTGGACTGATATAATTAGCACAAAACAAAGGAAGAAAGCAAAGAAATACTGTATACCAGGGATATGCAATTAGCGGACCTCCAGCTGTTGCCAAACTACAACTCCCATGAGGCATAGCGAGACTCTGACAGCAGCAAGCATGACACCCAGAGGCAGAGGCATGATGGGACTTGTAGTTTTGCAACAGCTGGAGGTCCGCTAATTGCATATCCATGCTGTATACCAAATGCGCACAATGACGAGTTGTATGCACACCTAGCTACCACTAGGTGTCAGTAGATACACAATTCTTAATAATACAATGCTATCCAAATGCAACAACAGTAAATATGTACAGGTGGGACTCATGTATGGTATATTAAAAACAGGCACTGCATATCTGCAGTGATCATTTAAAAATGCAAGAGTAAATAGCACAAGGAAATCCTGTCAATTACCCTATGTCCTAATCCAGATTTAAAGTTAGATCTCAAAGGGAATTGTAATGAGAGTTGCCATGTAGATGGGATACCCATTATGATCACACAAATATTATGGGTAAAAAAAGAGTGGTAACGTACTACGAACATACATATATTATATTTATATAATGACAGACATCCATTGTGAGTGAGACAAATATGCTGACCTGTTGTCTGCGCTATCAGCTCTTCTATGTGAGATGCTTTTCCTAAATTGCTGTTAGAATTAAGACTCCTTGCTATATCAGGCTGCACCCCTTGAGCTTCCATCATCTTTCGAAAACATTGCAAAGCAGATCCGTCATCCAACACTTTGGCAATTTTCTCAGCACCTTGTGATTCTGACACAGCCTGGCCACAAAGCCAGAGGAGGTATCCACCTGTAGGCAGAGGGAAAAAGAGTCTTCCTCAAATAGATTAGACACAGCTCTATGAAGTTTAATATTTCACGGATTCTTGAAGTGTTGGATTAATAGGTGTGCACAGGGGGTGTGCCAGTTGTGCCTGGGCACACTGTAATCACTATGTGTGCTGCCCATTCCCCCTACTTCCTGCCCCCCCCATTGTTGACCCCCCCCCTGCCAAGCAGTGCTGCTGGCTTCCCTCCTCTCCTCTCTCCCCGGCGGCTGCACTGCAGGGGGATATTTCAGGATGGAGAGCAGGGGAAGGGGCTAGTAAATGCGTAATTCACTAGCCCATTCCTTTTCTAAACGAACTCACTCGCTCACTGTGTCAATTCATAACTGAAGACTAGTAAACTGTTTTCTATGCTTCAGTTGGTTAATGATCAGGAAGCCGCTCAGCACTGAGCACTTCCCATTCATTCACTGCACCGTGCAGCTGAGGCTGCAGAGAAAGGAATGTGTGTTTGAGCTTTGGGGTGCACAACCTAATGCAACCTATGGTTGGTTTATAGGCAAGCACACTGATATAACAAAAGTAGCTGTCTATGTGTTGGTTGGAGTCTAATAGTTGGACAGATATGTACATGTAAGGTCCTTCATCAGCCAGTATATAATGTACATGTCCCACAATATGAATATATTTCCCGACCTGTGCGTGTGACAAGTTCCCTGAGATCTTCTGGCCCTTTTCCTTCCAGACATTTCAGTGCTTCAATAACTTCCAAACTGTTTCCAACAAAATGACCGATAGGATTATCCATATTAGTTAATAAAGCAATTGTTGGGATTCCGAGAGAGACTCCTACACTCACCTGAGAAAGACACACATATATATATAAATGTATACATCTCACTGACAACAATAACTACAAAGTAAAGAAGAGATCTGGGAGGTTTACTGGATAAAACACAATACAGCAATCAGACTCTCTATGTGCTTTGCAAGAATAAGCATCCATAACACTGTTAGGAGTAGGGATGAGCTCGGTGTTCGAGTCGAACATAGGTTCGACTCGAACATCGGCTGTTCGCGCGCTCGGCGAACAACGAACGATTTGGGCCGTTCGCGCCAAATTCGAGTGACGCGAACGGCCCACAATACACTGCCCCATCGCAGTGTAATCCCGGCGCTGTGATTGGCCAAGCATGCACTGTGACCCTGCATGCTTGGCCAATCACAGCGCCAGCAGCGAGAAGAGCAATGATTGGCCACAGGCAGGATGCCCGTGGCCAATTATAGCTGAGGGGGTTTAGTACACGCCCCACACTATAAAAGGCCGCCAGCGCGGCGGCCTTGTGTAGTGTGTTCCCGAGCAGGGAAAGTGAAGGATAGGCAGGGAGAGTGTCAAATCTTGTCAAATCTATTCTTTGCTAAACCTTGTGTGTAGGGACAGAGAAGGATAGGCAGGGAGAGTGTCAGTGCCATATTCTTTGCTAAACCTTGTGTGTAGGGAGAGAGAAGGATAGACAGAGAGAGTGTCAGTGTCATATACTTTGATAAACCTTGTGTACAGGGAGAGAGAAGGATAGGCAGGGGACAGTGTCAGTGTCATTGTTGCTAAGCCTCCTGCACATTATACACCTTAAGTTAGCATGTATTGCTGCTTTTTCCTGGTGTATTACACAAACAGGATTTTGCGGCACTTACAGCGGGCGGAGTGTGCCTCCTGACCATATTACACCTTAACTTAGCCTGTATTACTGCTTTTCCCATTTCCCTGCAGGCCATTAGAATGTCTGGAAGGCAAACAAGGAGAGGCAGACAGTCAGGAGCCAAAAAAAGAGGGCAAGCAGGCTCTGTGTCTAGAGACAACAGTGCTGGTCGTGGACGCGGTGCATCGCCATCAGCACGTGGCCATGGGACACGCTTGTCCTTCTTTTCGGCAGCTGGACGTGTTGAGCCGCATCATGCCGAAGACTTGGTAGAGTGGATGACCAAGCCCTCCTCCTCCTCCTCATCCTCTCTCACCCAGGCTCAGGGTACTGGCAAAGCAGCTGCCAAAGCGTCCTCTTCCCTGGTATCAATGTCATCATCAGTCACTCCTTCCCTAGACCAACCATGTCCTCCTGAGGAGTCCCCCGAACTGTTTGAGCACAGTGTTGGGTACATGCTCCAGGAGGATGCCCAGCGTTTCGAAGGGTCTGATGATGATACCCAGCTAGAGGAAGGCAGTAGCGTGAGAGCAGAGAGAGGGGATGCTCAAGAAGGACACCAATCTGGCAGTCATGTTCCAGCAGCTGCAGCATACTGCCAGATTGGCTCCAGTAATAAGGAGGGAGGGGATGATGAGGTCACTGACTCCACGTGGGTGCCTAATAGGAGAGAGGAGGAGGAGGAGGATGAGGAGGAGGCACATCTCCAACAAGGCAGGATGCCCTCGGGGGGCCAGCGTAAGGGCAGCACACCGACGGAATCACACCGCAGAGCTCCGCCTGTGCAAGGCGCTGCCTCTGCCCGTTATTCAAAAAGTTCTTTGGTGTGGGCCTTTTTTGAGTCGAGTGCATCAGATCGCACAGCTGCTGTTTGCAACATATGTCTCAAGCGTATATCGCGTGGCCAAAACATCACTCGCTTGGGCACCACATGCTTGACCAGACATATGTTGACCTGCCATGCAGCTCGTTGGCAAGCCTACCTTAAAGACCCACACCAAAGAACAAAGCTGACCTCTTCTTGCACCGCATCAGCTGGGATCTCCAACCTCACTATACCTTCAGTCCTCTCTGAAACCTGCACTGAGAGGAATGAAGGTGTAGAATTAGGTGTGTCACAGCCAAGTACTTGCGGCCACTCTGCTAGCAGTACACCGACGTCCGATTCTAGCAGGCAAATTTCCCTGCCCCAGCTGCTGGACCATCGAAAGAAGTTCACTCCCAGCCATCCACATGCCCAGCGGTTGAATGCTAGCTTGGCTAAATTGCTAGCGCTTCAACTGCTGCCTTTTCAGTTGGTAGACTCGGCCCCCTTCCGTGAGTTTGTGCAATGTGCGGTTCCTCAGTGGCAGGTTCCCAAACGCCACTTTTTCTCAAGGCGATTCCGGCTCTCTACCGGCATGTGGAAGGCAATGTCTTGGCCTCGCTGGACAGGGCGGTCAGCGGTAAGGTGCATATTACCGCTGACTCATGGTCCAGCAGGCATGGACAGGGACGTTACCTTTCTTTCACGGCCCATTGGGTCACTCTTGGCAGCTGGGAAGGATGCAGGACAAGGTGCAGTAGTGTTGGAGGTTGTTCCACCGCCACGCCTCCAAAATGCTACTACTGGTTATGACACACCTCTGTCCTCCATCCCCTCCTCTTCTTCTTCCTCCGTGGCCTCTTCCTGTGCTTTGTCCTCGGAACCAGCGGTGCTCCGTAGGCGTTCAAGGGGCTACGCAAGTACGCAGGCAAAAAGATGCCATGCCGTGCTTGCGCTGGTGTGTTTGGGGGACAGGAGCCACACTGGGGCAGAGGTTCTGTCTGCTCTGCAGGGGCAGGCCGAGAGGTGGTTGATGCCATGCCAGCTTAAGCCAGGAATGGTAGTTTGCGACAATTGCACCAACCTCCTCTCCGCTCTCCGACAGGGACAACTGACCCATGTGCCCTGTGTGGCTCACGTCCTTAACCTGGTGGTGCAGCGGTTCTTGGGCAGGTACCCAGGCTTACAGGATGTCCTGAGGCAGGCCAGGAAAGTCTGTGTGCATTTCCGCAGATCTTATAATGCCAGTGCTCGCCTGGCTGAGCTGCAAAAGGAGTTGAACCTGCCCAAGAACCGCCTTATATGTGACATGCCCACCAGGTGGAACTCAACGTTGGCCATGCTGCAGCGGCTGCACACGCAGCAGAGGGCCATCAATGAGTACCTGTGCGACTACGGCACCAGGACAGGGTCAGGGGAGCTCGTTTTTTTTTCACCACGCCAGTGGGGCATGATCAGGGATGCATGCACTGTCCTGGCACCATTTGAGGAGGCCACGAGGATGGTGAGCAGTGACAGTGCATGCATCAGTGACACTGTACCTCTTGTCCACCTGTTGGAACATACGCTGCGTGGAATAATGGACAGGGCACTTGAGGCAGAAGAGAGGCAGGAAGAGGAGGACTTTGTTGCCTCTCAAGGCCCCCTTTACCCAGACAGTGTTCCTTCTGTCCCACCCATCGCACACGAAGAAGAGGAGGAGGAGGAGGAGGATTGTGTCAGCATGGAGGTGGAGCCTGGCACTCAGCATCATCAGCAGCAGTCTTTTAGGGATGATTTACAGTCCCAAGAAACCAGTGGACTTGTACGTGGCTGGGAGGAGGTGGCTGCGGATCATGTCGTCCTTAGTGACCCAGAGGACTCCGGACTGAATGCCTCAGCTAACCTACGCTGCATGGCCTCCCTGATCCTGCAAAGTCTGCGGAAGGATCCTCGTATTCTTCGGATCAAGGAGAGGGACCATTACTGGCTGGCCACTCTCCTTGATCCACGGTACAAGGGTAAGGTTGCGGACCTTATCTTACCGTCGCAGAGGGAGCAGAGGATGAGACAACTCCGGGAGGCCTTGCAGAAAGGTCTGTACAACGCGTTCCCAGAGACTGGGAGGTTACAAACTCCTGGTCTTGGACAACGAGTTGCTGAGGCTTCGGTCAGTCAAAGAAGGAGCGGTGGGGAAGGTGGCCGTCTGACCGAAGCGTTCAGACAATTCTTTAGTCCGCAGCCCCAAGGTATGATCGGTTCCAGCAACCATCGCCAGCATCTGATATACATGGTGCAGGAATACCTAGAGGCAAGGTCAGACTTGGACACCTTCCCCACCGAAAATCCTCTGGCTTACTGGGTCTTGAGGATGGATCACTGGCCAGAGCTTGCACAATATGCAATTGAGCTACTGGCCTGTCCTGCATCCAGCGTTCTTTCAGAACGCACATTCAGTGCTGCTGGAGGATTTGTCACGGATCACAGGGTGCGCCTATCCACCGACTCTGTTGATCGACTGACCTTCATAAAGATGAACCAGTCTTGGATCACCACCAGCTACCAAACACCTGAAGCTGATATAACAGACTAATTTATTTTCAAATGTCACATCCCTTCAAGACTGATGCTGATGCTGAGAGTTTGTCCTGTTATGTTGACTGACTATCCTCCTCCTCCTCAATGATCCGATTGACGATGATAGCTTGGAAGAACATTTTTGTTTCTGGGTGCCGTCACCAGTGGCTAAGGCCCAATTTTTCAGCCCCTGTTTAACAGGGGTGTGTTATTACAATTTTTTATGCAATGCTTTGCAGCAGGGCTCATTCCTGCACTCCAACTAGAGTATCTGGGAGTGGTTGCAGTGTTGTGGCACCAGCACCAGTGGCTAAGGCCCAATTTTTCAGCCCCTGTTTAACAGGGGCGTGTAATTACAATTTTTGATGCAATACTTTGCAACAGGGCTCATTGCTGTGCTCCAAGTACAATATCTGTGAGGGGTTGCAGTGTTGTGGCACCAGTGCCTAAGGCTCAATTTTTCTGCCCCTGTTTAACAGGGGCATGTAATTACAATTCTTGATCTAATAATTCACAGCAGGGCCCATTCCTGCGCCCACCAAGACTAACTGTGAGGCCTTACAGTGTTGTGTCAACACCACCACCACCACCACCACCAAAGGCCTAATTTTTCAGCCCCTGTTCAACAGGGGCATGCAATTACAATTCTTGATCTAATAATTCACAGCAGGGCCCATTCATGCGCCCACCAAGAGTAACTGTGAGGGCTCACAGTGTTGTGGCAACACCAACATGTAAGGGGCAAATTTCAGCTGAGTATATACGGCAGGCCCCTACTTTCAAACATCCAACTTACAAACGACTCCTCCTTGCAAACGGAAGGATACAACAGGAAGTGAGAGGAAATCTACCCCTAGGAAGGCAAATTCTCTCCTGTAAGAGTTAATATGGGAAAAAAAGTGTCTCCTCTCCACTGATTCTTTATCACCAATTCTTGTTTCAATAAAAACCGCAAATTTTCAAAAAACATTTGTCATTAGGACGGAAAGTGAGGTGAACTGTTCTGAACAGGTGCACACTGCACAGACAGCAAAACAAATGTTACAGGGGTGATAACCCTTCCCTATGTTTTCCAAAAAGCTTAAAAATATATTTTTGGGCTGGAGCTACACTTAAACAATGTACCTGTTCAAAATTACAAACAGATTCTATATAAGAACAAACCTACAGTCCCTGTCTTGTATGCACCGCCTGTATACGGCTGTTCAGAGTATAAAGGGCCTTTTTTATTTTGTGTGCGGGGTTCCCCTTAATATCCATACAAGACCCAAAGGGGCTGGAAATGGGCTGGGGTAGGGGGGGGGGGGTTGATGGGGTAGCTATGCCATTTTTCTTAAAGATTTTCATCCATATTACCGGGACCAGACATTACATTAAAGCCGCAAGCAGTTTTAAATGGCTTTTTTTTCCTTTAGAAGTGTCATTTTGTGCAGGGACAGTTCTAAACACGGGAAACACGTGGCACTTCACAGGCATACTTTAGACACCCCCCAGGTACGATATTTAAAGGAATATTTGACTTTTTTTTTCACTTTATGCATCATTAAAATGACTGCTCCAGAAAACTTCTTTTTGCATTGATACATGTCCCCTGGTGCAGAACCCGGGTTCCCAAACCCTTTTTGTGACAATAACATGCATAATAGTCGTTATAATTAGCACTTTAGATTTCAAACGTTCGCATCCATTGAATTTAATAGGGTTCTAAATTTCGTGCGAACTTTCGGTCCGTTCGCGGGTTCTGGTGCGAACCGAACCCGGGGGTGTTCGGCTCATCACTAGTTAGGAGTTTTGAAAGAAACACTTACAAGACTTTGCGCCAGCCTTCTTGCATCTTCAATGGATGGACTTTGAGCCGCTTCACCAAACTTGACATCTAGGATCAGTGCAGAAAGGCTTTCAGCCACCTTTTTGCTCATCACTGAGGCTGTGAAGAGATCAGCACCATGGACATTGTTATGGGTATACTGACTCACAGCATAGCTTTCTTAAAGTTTTATGAAACCCACAACAGTAAAAAAATCACTATATGCAGTAAAACATGCTTGTTATACTCACTGTGGAACCTAAGGGGTAAATGCTGCGCATTGTGTAAAAAGTCTGTTTGATTCTGCCTTCTTTGATCCTCCCCTTCTTTTACTGTCTTCAGTCCATCGCCTGATAGTACAGAGCCTTGGGGGCACTCTGCACATGCTCAGTTTGGTGTGTATTGCTAGAGAGTTTTTTTTTTTTGGGAGGGTGCATGTGATCAGCACAGTGCCAATTAGCACTGTCCAGGCAGAGGGTCAGGGGTCTTGTAGCCTCATAGGACAGTCAGAGTAGAATGATAACTCCTCCTACAAGCTTTAACCAGACACTGATAGAAGTCACAATACTGCTGTATACTGCTGCTGAGAAAAGGTGCTTAGTAGTTAATATTTACTAAAATAATTGCATTTCCATATTCTGTGTGCTGTGGAAGACCAGATATAGTGAATACAGGGTCCTAGGTTTAGAAACACCTTAAGATTTTTATATCACCACTTCATTCACAAATCTAAAAACGAAGGGGTTATTTCCTCATTTAAAGGGGTTGTAAAGGTAAATGTTTTTTCACCTTAATGCATCCTATGCATTAAAGGTGAAAAAACATCCGACAGTACCGCCCCCCCCCCCCCCGAGCCCCCGTTTTACTTACCTTACCCCTCGAAAGTCCCGCGCTCGTCCCCGTCATCCTCCTCGGTTCTCAGCCTGTCCGTCGATTGGCTGCACTGGATGGATTGAAAGCAGCGCAGCCATTGGCTGGCGCTGCTGTCAATTATATCCAATGACGCAGCGTTCCGGGGGGCGGGCCGAGTGATACAGTTGGCGGCTATGGCCGCCGCTGTATCACGGGAGCGTGCCCGCAATAACTCCACACCATGCGAGTTCGCTCGCATGAAGGTGTGGAGTCCTTGCGGGGAGGAGCCGAGACAGCCGCCGAGGAACCCCAGAAGACCAGGATCGGGGCCACTGTGTGCAAAACGAGCTGCACAGCGGAGGTAAATATAACATGTTTGTTATTTAAAAAAATAAAAATAAATTTCCTTTACTGATCCTTTAAGGATAGTGACTTTATAACAGGACAAGTACTTGGCTGAATGATCAGACAGAGTGTAGTTGTAATAACTATTTACTAAACAGGTGCAAAGTTAGAGTCAATAATGGAAAATAGGGTCAGAATGGCAAAGAGCATGCATATACTGGAGAATATTGCAAAACATGGATTCTTCACAGCAATGTCTCTATAACTCAATTAGAGTAACATGTTGCTGCATAGTATAGTCTCTATAAGACTCTATAGCACAGAGAGACAAGCTGGGAATCACAGTTTCAGTAAAACAGCACATTACTCAGCTACATTCAATTGTCCTTATAGACAGCGCCCCTCACAGTGAAGTCTAAGGTAGCTCTGGTAACACAGACAAACATGAGATAGAAAGAAATCCTGGACTTCCGCACTCCGTTAAACGATGTCTTTATTGGATAAAATCAGATTTAATTTTATCCAATCAAGACGTTGTTTAACGGAGTGCGGCAGTCCAGGATTTCTTTCTATCTCATGCACCTGTGCAGAGCCAGCACCTGTCGGTTCCAGTAGGGCGGGAGCACAACCAAGGGAACAGCAGCTTTTAGGGCGGTATTTTTTCTTTAACACAGACAAACAGCTGGAGGGATCCAAGGCCCAAGGACAAAGTGCAACCCCACTGGAGTAGTCTGGCAGCAATTAGGGGAAGAGGGGGTGGAAGGCTCCCACATAGTAGCTGGGTCTTTTGGAGAAGCAGAATGCTATTAGGCTCTGGCCTGGCTGCCCGCATTGCCAGTTGTGACAGTGGAGGGCCGCACACTTGGTTGCAGATCACTTTCCCAGCTGCCTCTGCCCCATCAGGTGCGGCCTCCCTCAGCTGCTTCAGGGAGAGAAGCAGGAAAACATACAGTATCTTCCCCGGGCATGTCCTGGACCCCAGGAAGTTTTGGGAAATCTAGTTAAATGTCCTACGTCTGCATGATGAGTAAATGGGCACTCTGCTATAGGTGACGTCATCCAAAGCATTCTTTTCATGTTTCTGGGCCAACTGTGCACCCAGAAGCACTGGTTTATAGTACGGTAACAGCCTTATTACAGAGCCATTTATTCCAAACTGCACACAGCTGTTCCACAGTCTTTGGCCATAGTCTCTATATGTACAGTAAGTATATAATAGACTTCAAGCAAACAACACATTTTAAACATTTTAGCTGATATCAATGTTTAAAATGTTACTAAACCCAGGACCTTGTATTCACTATATCCGGTCTCCAACAGCACACAGAACATGGAAATGCAATTATTTTAGTAAATATAAACTGATAAATACCTTTTCTCATCAGCAGTATATAGTAGTCGTGTGACTTTTATCAGTGTCCACCTGAGCACTGGTTAAAGCTTGTAGGAGGAGCTTTCATTCCCCTCTTACTTATATGAGGCTTCATGACCCCTGACCCACTATCTGGACAGTGTTGATTGGCCCTGTGCTGATCACATGCACCCCCCCCCCCCCCCAAAAAAAAAAAAAAAAAAAAAAAATCTCTAGCAATACACCCAAACAGAGCATGTGCAAAGTGACTCCTAGGGCTCCTAGCAGATGGATTGGGGACATTAAAATAAGAAGACAGGATCAAACAGACTTTTTACACAATGTGGAGGATTAACCCTTAGGTTTCACAGAGAGTATAACAAGCATGCTTTACTGCATATACAGACTGATTTTACAGATTATTTTTTAAGAAATTCAAATAACAATCCCTGATATGTACTTACAAAATTCGTGGGCAATTTTTCATCATCCCTTTTAGAAAAGGTAGTGTATACTTCTCTAGTCAGGAAGGTTAGGAGAAGATAGGGTAACCATGTTTCTTTAGTAGAATGTGATCCTATGTGCTATTTATGTACAGCCCAACTCTCTACAATATAAAGTCAGCCAGTGAAAAAATACAATACAGTGTATCAGACAAAGGGCCTACTCATACTAATGAAAGCTACACACATCAGGCAAATCAGGCGGCCGCGAGGCCCCTGGGAGCGAAAGGCCTTAGGCGGCCGCCTTTTTTGCCTAATTAGAGAACCGCCTCTGGCCACAGGCCAATTCAGAAGAGTATCTTTCAGCAAATCCCTTGAATAAATGGTCTCAGTGTCCATAATGGGCCATGTCCTGGATGCTAGTCTTATGTGTTTTTTGTCTCCCCTGGGATGAAAAAATATTAGCCATGGCTGAGAGGTACAAATGGTTTATTCTGCAACTTAGGGCTGAGAGGTGTTCTTTGTCTAAAGACAAAGAACAAAGACGTCTTAGGTGTGCTTTGAGATTGCTGAACATCGAAGGTGAACTCTGCAGGATTTAGCATACTTACCACAACTTATGCTGGCCATAGTCAGCAGGGGCTTTTGAACAATGGGTGGCCTTCCCTGCTTGACAGAGGTCAATAAATTAATCAACTTCTGTTGATTTCTGTTGAAAGGACATGCTGGAAAACTTCTTAATTGATGCAGCCACTGATCAATGTATTTTGACAGCGGGCAATGTCCTGGTGGGGGGGGGGGGGGATACCTCCATGCACTTTGCTTGTGTGTGTGCGGTGGAATCTGTTCCTAATGCTGATTGAAGACCTGTCTATGGCCAGCTTTATGGAAAAGGGACATTCTTTCAAGGACAGCGAGGGGTACATAATGGACAGAGAGGACAACTGGACAAGTGGTGTGAGTTCATCTACCTCAAACTGGAACAAGCATCCCTAAACAGGGGTGGCGGCCTTCTACACTAACTGTCACCCATGTTTAATGCTGCTTTAAAATCTCTATCCTGGCAATTTGACGTTAATTCACACCTTCAACCATGTAACAGGACAATCAACATGTGTCCCAGACTTTGTGGGAGGACTGGGACGGAGGTTCACAAACTTTTTTTTTTTTTAACAGAGATGTTTTATTGAAAAACAAAACAGGACTACAATAACATATGCAGAAGAAATCGCAGTCAGAGAGTTACAGTAGAGTTTATACGGTTAAGCAATATATCCAGGTTACAAGCACATCACCCAACCTCCAACAGCAAGGGGGGCGACCAGGCCCCTACTTCAATTAGGGCAGTTAATCAGAATGTATCTCATAGAATCCCTAACCAGAGTACTAAACCGGGTGATAGACAGGTGAAACCCTTTTGGGGGGGGGGGGGTTGGGCAAAAGAAAGTAAAGGGAAGGTCTGTTCGAGTGAATAACCATGTGAGCCCACTGACGGTCTACCTCAACCATTTGCATCAATCCAGCCCGACCAAATCTTATCAAACTTCGCTGGGCACTGTCTGCTCTCATAGGTAAGTCTGTAAAGGGGCAGCACTGAGTTGACAGTAGTGGTCCAGGATTCCAGTCTAGGCGGGTCCCCCGACTTCCATTTGAGAAGAATTTCGCATCTAGCATAGAACAGGGAGAAAGTCAGAAAAAGTTTGGTGTATCTGTCTCCTAGACTGTCATCTAAGTGGCTCAGGAGCAGGGTCAGGGGGTCTAAGGGGACCTTGAGGCCGGAGACCGTGCTCAGAGTGTCCACCACCTGTGTCCAGTAAGGTTGGATCTCCCGGCACGACCAAACCATGTGCCAGAAGGAACCAGCCTCGTGCCTACACCTAGGACAGAGAGGGTCCTTGTCCGGAAAGATTAGGGCCAACCGTTGCGGCAGTGGCGGCTGGTGCTCAAAATTTTTGGGGGGCGCAAACAAACTGAAAAAATAAAAAAATCAATTGCCGCCACTGTGCCCATTAAACGCAGCCACTGTGCCCAAACGCCACCAGTTTGCCCCCTCAAATACAGCCAGTTTGTTTCCATATACAGCCAGTGTGCCCCCATATATATATATATATATATAACCAGTGTGCCCCCATATATACAGCCAGTGTGCCCCCATATACAGCCAGTGTGCCCCCATATACAGCCAGTGTGCCCCCATATATATATAGCCAGTGTGCCCCCATATACAGCCAGTTTGTCCCCATATATATAGCCAGTGTGCCCCCATATACAGCCAGTTTGTCCCCATATACAGCCAGTTCCCCCCAAATGCAGCCAGTTTGTCCCCCATATACAGCCAGTTCCCCCCAAATGCACCCAGGTTGTCCCCATATACAGCCAGTTCCCCCCAAATGCAGCCAGTTTGTCCCCCCATATACAGCCAGTTCCCCCCATATACAGCCAGTTCCCCCCAAATGCAGCCAGCGTGTCCCCCATATACAGCCAGTTCCCCCCATATACAGCCAGTTCCCCCCAAATGCAGCCAGTTTGTCCCCCATATTCAGCCAGTTCCCCCCATATTCAGCCAGTTTGTCCCCCATATTCAGCCAGTTCCCCCCATATTCAGCCAGTTTGTCCCCCATATTCAGCCAGTTTGTCCCCCATATTCAGCCAGTTCCCCCCAAATGCAGCCAGTTTGTCCCCCATATTCAGCCAGTTCCCCCCATATTCAGCCAGTTTGTCCCCCATATTCAGCCAGTTCCCCCCATATTCAGCCAGTTTGTCCCCCATATTCAGCCAGTTTGTCCCCCATATTCAGCCAGTTCCCCCCATATTCAGCCAGTTTGTCCCCCCATATACAGCCAGTTCCCCCCATATTCAGCCAGTTTGTCCCCCCATATACAGCCAGTTCCCCCCATATACAGCCAGTTCCCCCCAAATTCAGCCAGCGTGTCCCCCATATACAGCCAGTTCCCCCCATATACAGCCAGTTCCCCCCAAATGCAGCCAGGGTGTCCCCCATATACAGCCAGTTCCCCCCATATACAGCCAGTTCCCCCCATATTCAGCCAGTTTGTCCCCCATATTCAGCCAGTTCCCCCCATATTCAGCCAGTGTGTGCCCCATATTCAGCCAGTTTGTCCCCCATATTCAGCCAGTTTGTCCCCCATATTCAGCCAGTTTGTCCCCCAAATGCAGCCTGTCCCCCCCCCCAGCCCTGCACTTACCTTCCTCGGTCCGCGCCGTCCTCGATGTGTTCTCTCGCCCTCGATGTCGCTTCAGCCAATCAGGTTACCGGTAACCAGATCCGGTGAACCTGATTGGCTGAAACCTCCACACAGTCTTCTTCCAGGAACGCACCCCCGTGCGTACCTCGGAGGAGTTTTTGGAAGCCGAATACATCGTGAGAGCTGTATTCGGAAAGCCTATCAGAGCCGCTGGCTCTGATAGGCACTTCCAAGTCACACCCACCGCCGGCCGCCGCTCTAATTCATATGGCCGGCGCTCACCAGGAGGCCGGCCATATGTATAGTGGGCAGCGCGGCAGCGGTGACAATACACAGATTCATGCAATGCATGAATCTGTGTATTGTCTTTCAGTGGCGGTGCGGGAGCGAGAGGGGGCGGCGCTCCGGCGCCCTCTATGGACGCACCGCCACTGCGTTGCGGGGTGAAATAGGCCCTGTGCAGAAATTTGAGCTGTATGAATCTGTCTTTAGCTGCTATTAGGGTCGGTATATACGTGGACACACACTCCTCCCAGGTCTCGTCATTAAGATCGGGCAAGTCAGCCTGCCACTTCAAAAGGGTTTTGGTCAGCTTGGTGTCGTAGGCCACCGTCAGGTAGAGATACAGGGAGGAGAGGGGCCGTCCCATTGCACCGGAAGTCAAGAGGTGCTCGAGGGAATCCGACTTCAACGTTAATACATCCGGGAATTGGGCAGCAAAGGCATGCTTCAGCTGCCAGTAGCCGAATGACCACCTCTCCGGGAGCGAGTACAAGGCCCTCATATCCCGGAAACCCAAAAGTTTGCCCTCTCTGACTATGTGTTTCAGGGTAGTTATTCCTTTCCCCGCCCACACCGAGGGATCAGGTAGAGAGTGGAAGTGAGGGAGGGTAGGATTGCCCCAGAGGGGCGTATGAGTGGAAACATGAGAGGGTTTCGCGTAAATGACTCTGGCCTCGCGCCAGGCTCTAATCGTGGTCTTCATGGGGGTAGTAACAGAGGGTGCGGCGCGTTCCCCTCGAAATGCAAGATTGCTAAGAGCGGCATATGACCCGAGTACAGCAGCCTCCAACGTAACCGCCGGGTTCAGTCTGGGCTGGGAGAACCACCAACGGACAGTGACCAAAACGGCTGCCCAGTAATAAATTTGAAAGTTGGGAAGCGCCAAACCCCCACCAGAAAGGGGGAGATGGAGTGTCCGCCTCGCCACCCTGGGAGTCCTCCCCGCCCAGATGAAAGTTCCCAGCTGCCCCTCCAGCCTCCGGAAAAATACTGCGGGAATGTGAACGGGGGTGTTCCTGAAGAAGTACAGGAACTTGGGAAGTAGCACCATCTTGAGGAGGTTAACCCGGCCCACAGGAGTCAGGGGAAGGGAACGCCACGCCGTACATTTGATGGTGACCTGCTGCATAAGAGGGTGGAGATTACAGGCCATATACTTCCCCAAATCCGCCGTGACCCTTATTCCCAAGTATTTAATTTCTGCCACCCAGTTAAGTCTCGTCTGGAGGTTGGATATGGTGGGGGAAAGATGAAGCGAGAACAGCTCAGATTTGTCTCAGTTGATGCGTACCCCTGAGAAACCGCTAAACCGGTCAAATTGGGCCAAGACTCTATCAAGGGAGGCAGAAGAGTCTGCCAAGTATAGCAAGGCGTCGTCTGCGTAAAGGGAGATTTTTTCATAGATAGTCCCAAACTGTATACCCCTTATCTTGGTATCCGCTCTGATAAGGGCAGCCAGGGGCTCTATCGCCAGGGCAAACAGGCCCGGGGACAGGGGACAGCCCTGACGTGTGCCCCGACCCAACGGGAATGGCTCCGAGAGACACGCATTGGTGTACACTCTGGCCTGGGGAGCCGTGTAGAGTAGTTTCACCCACAAAATAAAGTTGTTACCAAACCCGAATTTAGAAAGAACCGCCCACAAGTACCTCCACTCAACAGAGTCGAAGGCCTTCTCGGCGTCCAGAGAGGCCACAAGACTGCCCTACCCCATCGTCAGCATTGTATGAAGTCTAGGGGCTAGGGTGTCTGGGTATTGTTTCTAGAGCTCAACAGGAATCCCATCAGGGCCAGGTGTCTTGCCCGGTTGCATAGATTTAAGAGCTTTGAGTATTTCGTCCAAAGAAATAGGTCTATCCAGGGCGTCCCTGTACTTGTCAGTCAGGACAGGAACGTCCACCCCGTTAAGGTAACCAACCAGTTCATCATCCCTAAACGTCACCTTGGAAGTGTAAAGCGTTTGGTAATAAGCGACAAAACATTTGTTGATCTCTTCAGAGGTGTAGAGGAGATCACCATTAGGTCCCAAGACGTGGGGGACGCAGGAGCCACCTGAGTGCTCTCTGGAGAGCCAGGCAAGGAGCCTACAAGATCTCTCACCCTGTTCAAATATACGATGGGATTAAGCGAGAAGCCTCTTCTGAGTCAGGGACGTCCGGATAGAGAGAACCTCTCTGGTCATAGTCTGAAGTCTGACGTAGTCTTGGGGGTCACGCGTACGAATGAAAAGCGCCTCCTGGGTACTAGCTGCCCTTTCGGCGTTAACCAGAGCAGACCGTCTGTCCCTCCTAATCCTAGCTATGATGGCCTGATACTGCCCCCTCGTGAATGCCTTGAAGGCATCCCAGACCTCCATGGGCGAGGAGGAGTCCGGGTTAACTGCCCAGAACTCCCCCATCGCCCCGGAAAACCGGGAGTCCACGTCCTGGTCTGAGATCCAAAACCGCGATAACCGCCAGAGCCTGCTCGGGGACCCCGGGTTGCCCACACACACCAACACTGGTGCATGGTCTGAAATACCCCTAGGGAGTATCCTAACGTCTCTGACCTTGGACAGGGTTGATTGACCAGCGAAGGCTAAATCAATTCGGGAGAGGGAACCGTGGGAAGCAGAGTGGCAAGTGTAGGCCCTTGTCTGAGGGTGTCTCCACCTCCAGATGTCCGTCAACCCGTAGGTTGCCACCCAGGTTGACAATCCAGGGTTAAGGGGACCCGCACCTGCCAGCCTGTCAACACTCGGATCCGGGGCCATATTAAAATCCCTCAACAGTATCATGTGGTCTGCGGAAAAATCAGCCAGAGTGGCCGTTATCTTATTCAACAGCGTCAGCGAAGCCGGGGGAGGCAGGTATAAGCCCACAATAGACCAAGTCTGAGATAGGATTCTGGCATGAAGAACAACATAACGACCGTCCGGATCCAGCGCCAGGTCTAGGAGTTTAAACGGCAGTGATTTATTGACCAGGATGCTCACCCCTCTAGCAAAGGTAGAGTAGGTAGCATGGTAGTGGCTGCCAACCAACGGTTTCTTGAGGGCTAGGGTTCTACTACCCACCAGGTGGGTCTCTTGTAAAATACATATGTGGGGACTATGGGATTTGAGAAATTGAAACACCAGTGACCTCTTGACCGGAGAGTTGAGGCCCCTGGTGTTCCAAGACAGGATATTAAGAGCCGACATGGAGACCAAATTTTGAGGGAAGAATAGGGTGCTGTAGTGTGAAGCTCAGGCGACCTGGCGGTGAAGTCCGGGGCGGGACCAGGACAGAATCCCGCACCCCAATGAAATTAAACCCGTACAGTGTGTTAAATAGTGCATAGGCAATAAAACATCTAAACTTAGAACAAATTAACAAAAAAGAAAACCAAGAAAGCCCATAAGCACTATACCCCCCCCACCCTGCTCTTTCCCCCAAAACCGGGAAGAGCTTCCATTCCCCAAACCCAACTCAGCACACGGGCTGCAAAAGGGGGGATAAGTCCAAGAGGCGAGCTGGAGCCCACCGGATTTCAGCCGGGGGTATCCAAGTGAGCGCGACCTCCCTCCTCCGCCGACTCCTTCTTCCAATCAAAGGAAGCAGTGGGGGTGCAGGAATTAGATAGGAGTGGGCAAGAGTTAAAGGACTCCATGTACCCCACTGCAGGGTAAGTGACATCCAACGGGAATACAAAGTCTCCGCGGACAAATGGCAGAAGCAGAGCACCAAAAGGAAGCTTAATAAAGTTTCACCTGAACATGTCAGGGGCCAAAAACGTGTGTGTTACAAAAATAAATTGTTTATAAAAGGGAACAAAAACCAAGAGAAAAACAACATCCCCCCTCCCCCACGACCCCAGGATCCCAGGGTAGTAGTGCAGCGAAACCCCTACAGCAGTGAGCAGTCCCGGGATTCCAAATCCATGGGGGGAGCGGCAGTTTAACAGTACATTCAAATGGGGGCTCTGGGGTTAGTAGGCAAAATAGGGGGGGGGAACAGGAGAGAAAGAAAAAAAATCCTCAATCCTAGGCAGGATCACCGCCTGATGTCCCATACACAGACAGGTTGGAAAGTACTCACAGTTAGTGCAGTCAACGGTGAGGGGGCAAGGAATCCAGTCAGGTCGAGACCTCATCAGGGGAGTGGAAAAACCAAAATGTTTTACCGTCCTGGACTCGGAGCCTGGCCGGGAACAAAACGCTGTATTTAATGCCTCGGGCCCTAAGAGCACCCTTCACATGATCGAAAGACTTGCGGAGCTTCTGGGTCTCGACGGAGTAGTCCGGGAAGATCATCAGCCGGACGTTTTGATAGCGGAGGCCACCCTTCAACCTGGAAGCCCGGAGGACCTCGTCCCGCTCCCAGAAGTTAAGAAGGCGAAGTATAAAGGTTCTCGGGGGGGGGTCTCTGGAGGGCCCAGCTTCGGTGGGACCCGGTGCGCTCTTTCAGCAGTATAGTGGGGTGAGAAGCGTGCTTCAGGGAGGAGGGAACGCAGCAGGGATTCCACAAAGGTTGTCGGGTCCCCCCCTTCAGCCCCCTCCGGCAGGCCGATGATTCGGAGGTTGTTCCTCCGATTCCTGTTCTCGGCGTCCTCCGCTCTGTATTCCAGGGTCTTCACTCTAGTGTGGAGAGACCGGAGGGACGCCGAGTGCTCCAAGGCCTCATCCTCCACCAGCCCTATTCGCTGCTCCGTCTCCGTAACCCTGGATCGGAGCTTGTCGATGTCCTGACGGATGAGGCTGACATCCAGCTGCACCTCCTCTATTTTGTAAGGGTGGACTGGCAGGTGGCAATAGCTGCCATTACCTCCGGTAACCAGGGCGGCCTGGAGTCAGCGGATTCCGCAGGAGTAGTCAGTGAGGCCATGAGGGGAGCGGGCCTAGTACGCAGCTCCACATGTAGGCCGGGAGGCGATGGCATGTCCTCCGGGATCGGGGGGAACTTCAGCGGTCTACCCCTACCGGACCGTGTCCTGGAAGACCTCCGCCTCATCCAGGTGTCGCCAGGGAAGGAGTCAGGGGTTATGCAGGCCGTGGATCCAGATTAGATACAAGAAGGTCAGCGGAGCTCGTGGAGGATGCGACCGCTCACGTCGCCATCTTGGACACGCCCCCAGGTTCACAAATTTTAAAGCCGGCCATACATGGATTGAAATTTGGCCAGTTCAGCAATGACTGGCTGAATATCGATTTATGTAAGGGCAGGCTGATTGTACTCAAGTCGTTCCATCAATCCATCGATCAACTTGGGTACAACCAACTTGTCAGCTTTTTGGCATGCAATTACTGTTGGCGGCTATAGCCGCTAGATGTACCGTATATACTTGAGTATAAGCCGACCCGAATATAAGCCGAGGCACCTAATTTTACCACAAAAAACTGGGAAAACTTATTGACTTGAGTATAAGCCTAGGGTGTCCATCTGCATGCCTAACTGTGCCTCACTTTGCCTCACTGTGTCCATGTGCATGCCCCACTGTGTCCATGCCTCACTGTGTCCATGCCTCACTGTGTCCATGCCTCACTGTGCCCATGCCTCACTGTGCCCATGCCTCACTATGTCCATGACTAGACTGATGTTTAACATGGGAGTCTATGGAAGGGGTGCCCAGGTTTGAAAAATTGGTGCTTCCCGGCCATAGGTCCCCCAGACAACAAACTTTGCACACTTATAGAGGAGAAATGGGGCTACATGTGTGCCAAGTTTAGGGTCCAGAGGACCTACGACCAGCCGGTATCGGATCCCCAAATTCACCGGAGAAATTACTGTTTACCATGGGAGTCTATGGAAGGGGTGCCCGGCTTTGAAAAATCCGTGCTCCCCGGCCGTAGGTCCCCTGGACAACAAACTTTGCACACTTGTAGAGAAAGAGTGCCAAGATTGGGGTCCAGGAGACCTACGGCCGACCAGTACTGGGTTCCCAAAGTCCGGGAGATTAGGCGCAAAAAAGTAACTCGAGTATAAGCCGAGGGGGGCATTTTCAGCACAAAAAAATGTGCTGAAAAACTCGGCTTATACTCAAGTATATACGGTAATCATTATTTACTGGCGACACCCTGCAAACCCCCCTCCCCTGCCAGCATAACACAATAACGCTGTGGGAGGCATTCCCCCATCAACACTGATTGTGTTGATGGGGGAATCAAATGAAAATCGAATCATGTATGTTCTGCCTCAGGCCGGGTTCACACTGGGGCGACAAACGCTCCGACATTGGGAGCTCATGTCGCATGACGTGTGAAAATCAATGTTTCCCTATGGGAGCCGTCTTAACTGGTCCGACACATGTCGGTCCGACTTTGAAAATGCTCCCTGTACTACTTCAGTCCGACTTGATCCGACTTCAACCCATTGACTATCATTGAAGTCGGATCAAAGTTGGACCGCAGTCTTGCATGATCCGACTTTGGCATGCGACTTGTGCTGTGCTACTCTTGAGGGGGAACTCCAGGCCAAATTTTAAATAAAAAAACGGCATGGGTTCCCCCTCCAGGAGCATACCAGGCCCTTGGGTCTTGTCTGGATTTGAAGGGGAACCCCTACGCCGAAAAAACGGCGTGGGGGTCCCCCCAAAATCCAAACCAGACCCTTATCCGAGCACGCAACCTGGCAGGCCGCAGGGGAAGAGGGGGGGGGTCGAGAGAGCGCCCCCCCTCCCTCCTGAACCGTACCAGGCTGCATGCCCTCAACATGGGGGGTTTGGTGCTCTGGGGCAGGGGGGCAACCTGCGGCCCCCCCAACCCAAAGCACCCTGCCCCCATGTTGATGAGGACAGGGCCTCTTCCCGACAACCCTGGCCGTTGGTTGTCGGGGTCTGCGGGCGGGGGGCTTATCGGAATCCGGGAGCCCCCTTTAATAAGGGGGCCCCCAGATCCCGCCCCCCACCCTATGTGAATGAGTATGGGGTACATCGCACCCCTACCCATTCACCTGGTGGAAAAAATGTCAATAAAAACACAACACAGCATTTTAAATTAATTTATTGCACAGCTCCGGGGGTCTCCGCGCTCTCCGGGTCTTTCTTCTGCCGGGCCTCCGCTATCTTCTTCCAGCTCTTTTGCTAGCGGGGCCCGGTCTTCTCCGTTGCCTTCTTCTTCTCCCGCTCTCTGGTTCTTCTCTCGCTCTCCGGTTCTTTCTTCCGCCGGGCCTCCGCCTCCGCTCTAGCAAAAGAGCAGGAAGAAGATAGCGGAGGCCCTGCGGAAGAAAGAACCGGAGAGCGAGAGAAGAACCGGAGAGCGGGAGAAGAAGAAGGCGACGGAGAAGACCGGGCCCTCCACTAGCAAAAGAGCTGGAAGAAGATCCTTTTGCTAGTGGAGGGGCCGGCAGAAGGACAACGGAGAGCCGGACGAGACGACTGGAAGACCGGGCCTCCGCTAGCAAAAGAGCTGGAAGAAGATAGCGGAGGCCCGGCGGAAGAAAGAACCGGAGAGCGAGAGAAGAACCGGAGAGCGGGAGAAGAAGAAGGCGACGGAGATGACCAGGCCCCGCTAGCAAAAGAGATGGAGGAAGATAGCGGAGGCCCGGCAGAAGAAAGAACCGGAGACCCCCGAAGTCGGAAGAAGACCCCCCGGAGCTGTGCAATAAATTAATTTAAAAAGCTGTGTTGTGTTTTTATTGACATTTTTTCCACCAGGTGAATGGGTAGGGGTACGATGTACCCCATACTCATTCACATAGGGTGGAGGGCTGGGTGCTTTGGGGTGGGGGGGCCGCAGGTCGCCCCCCTGCCCCAGAGCACCAAACCCCCCATGTTGAGGGCATGCGGCCTGGTACGGTTCAGGAGGGAGGGGGGCCGCTCTCTCGCCCCCTCCTCTTCCCCTGCGGCCTGCCAGCATAGGGGTTCCCCTTCAAATCCAGACCAGACCCAAGGGCCTGGTATGCTCCTGGAGGGGGAACCCATGCCGGTTTTTTATTTAAAATTTGGCCTGGAGTTCCCCCTCAAGATTCATACCAAACACAGTGCCTGCTATTGGCGGGGATCTAAGTCGGATCCCCGTTCATTGAAAGTCGGACATATGTCGGCTTCATGTCGCGGGGCAAAGTTGGATCCAAAGTAGGACGGCTGTCGTGTCGCACAAGTGTGAACCCAGCCTAACACCTCACTGCATGTTCTTGGACAATTAACAGCTACCTCAATGCATTTCATTGTGGTTGGATTATTTATTATTATTATTATTATGATACAGGAATTATATAGCACCAACAGTTTGCTCAACGCTTTACAAAATTAGGGCAGACAGTACAGTTACAATACAATTTGGTACAAGAGGAATCAGAGGGCTCTGCTCGTTAGAGCTTAAAATCTAAAAGGGACGGTCAATTGATACAAAAGGTAATAACTGTGGGGGGTGAGCTGATGGAGAATGTAAAAACACAGTGTATTGGTTAGAAGCAGGATAGGCTTCTTTAACCGCTTGCGGACCAGCCGCCGCGGTTATACTGTGGCGAGCCAATGGCTGAGCTGCTTTCAATCCATCCATTCTAGCCAATCAACGGCCAGGCTGAGCGGCGAAGAGGATGTCGGGGGCGAGCGCAGGACTTTCGAGGGCTCAGGTAAGTAAAACGGGGGGCTGGTATTGTCGGATATTTTTTCACCTTAATGCATAGGATGCATTAAGGTGAAAAAACATGAACCTTTAGTGTCCCTTGAAGCCAGTGGAGGGTTAAGATGATTGAGTTACCATATGGCTATAAATGCTGGGGAATGTTCCTGATACCTAATGAAAATAAAAAAATCTGAATAGGTGTATCAACAGGATGCAGCACACAACCAATCTGAATACAAGACCTAAATACACAGAAGGAACAAAGGCAGACCAAATGATATAATACCGCTGACCTGCTTTATGATTTTATATGTAAAATGACGAGATGAGAAAAAGACATCTCATAAAATGACCTTATGTCCTTAAAGGGGTACAGTTTTTTTTTTTTTATTCATTAAGCCTGCACTATGGGGTAAAGCTTTTATCTGGGGCTGTCTGAAAGATCTGCCTGTCAGGGACTTCTTCTGGTTGATTTCTACAAATCCATTTAAACTCCTGGAACAGTTTAAAAAAACGATTAAAAAAAAAACTGTTCCACTTGAGGACATATTTTTTTGGTATGATGTCCACTTTGGTAGCAGGATGATTACCTGTGGTGCCTGAATCCTAAAGGCCTTCTGAGAAATAATGAACTAACCACAGGACATTTTATGGGATGCCTTTTTCTATTCCCACCATGTTACATCCAAAATCATAAAAAAGCAGGTAAATGTTATTACACAATGTGATCTGCCTTTGCTCCTCCTTATGTCCTCTGAGGTTACCAGTGACTCCATTTGTGAGCGGCGAGCCAACTATGCTGCACTGAAATCCCAAGAAGCGTTGTCAGCTCTGCCTTAGATCTCCTATGCAAGACAATTTCACCACAACATCCTAAACTCCATATTTTTCATCACTCATTGCTCCTCTTTTATACCAGCTGCCTGCCCTTATTTATTTCAGGGCAGCAGTGGAGGCATTTTTAGCCCACTACTGGAGGTTGGGAGCTCACTGCATTTTGGGCAGGATCACCAGGTATGTTTTAGTATTTACATTAAAGAGGAACTGCAGTCTGCTCACATGATTTGTAATAAAAACATCTTTGCCATTCTGAAGCTTCCCTCCAACCACTTTGCATATTATTTTAAAAATATTCTGATTCTGTACTTGCCAAATATGCTGCAGAAATCTCCCTCCACTGAGTCTGGCTGCAACCTTTTTAACTGTGGGCAGCTGAAGCTGCTAACTGTTCACTTCCTGGATTTCCACAGAGGCACATCTCCAGCTCTGCAGCTCTCATTGGCCCTCTTATGACTCACACCCCCACCCTTGCTGGCAAACTCTCACGAGAGGGAGAGCTGTGCATTTTGTCATAAGCCTAGGTTTTTTTCCAGATAAGAAACAGGAAGTGGGCTGTATAAGGTATTTACTGGCAGAAAAAAAAAATGTTTTACTATCCAAAGTTAAAACAACAAGGGCAGAAGATTTAAAGTGGATGTAAACCCGATTTTTTATTTATTTTTTGCTGTCACAAAGTAGAGTATAAGATTTCCTATCATTTGTGCCAGGTCTTGCCACAAAGAGTTAATCCAGCTCTGAGCAATCCTCTTTTATTGTTCAGTGAGATAAAACGGACAAACAGAGTTACCTTTGTCCGTTCCGCCCCCTTGCTTTGAGTGACACGTTATTTACATATCTCGTGCACTAGCTTTAGACTATTTTTTAATTCCCACCCCCACTCCTTTTCTGAAGTCATGTAGTTACTTTTCTGGATTTTGGCTGGATGTTAGTGATCATAGCAGAAGAAATACACAGGAGAAAATGTATGTTGACAAGGGGAGTGTAGAGGTGGGCGGGGAGTCTACTGACTTCACGACTCCACCCACCGAGCTCCAGACAACAGATCCACCCACAGAATCTGCAGTTTTTCAGGTCTCATAACAGACAGAAGGGAGACATTTGACAGATAAGGATCCATGCAGGAGGCATCTATATCCTTATGTAGCGGGTATGTACTTTCCCGGGTGTAAATTTGAATTTGACAGAGACATTAGTGATGTGTAATTCCCTGCAGACCAGTAGGTGGCGCTGTTGCCCTGGGCTGGGGTTGAATCATTGCTGTGTGCTGTGCCTCCTTTTTGTCCTCCCTCTGCAGCGGTATGGTGGGGCGGGGAACCCGCCGTGCTTGTTGGGAGAGGGTATAAATGGGCCGGCCATCTTTGTCACGGGGTCGAAGTCCCAGGCACCTTCAGCTTGCGGACGGTGGTTCATGTCGGTCCTCTGGGTGGCCTAGGCCTAGAGGACAGCCGGAGGTCGTGTTCCATCCCAGGCACTGAGGTACTCGGATGGAGGTCCGGAGCTCAGTGCCCAACACTGAGTTCCGCGAGGGAAGGAGATTCTAGGGAACCCCGGGAGTGGGTACCCGAATCCGTGAAGGCGCAATGGACCGGGGGGAGCTCCTCACTTGAAGACCCAGTGCAGCATATTGCGGGTGACAGGTGAGCCTCTCGTCGGAGACCGCCTGGAAGGAAATCCCCCCTCGTGCGGAGACCGTAACCCACTTTCAGGAAGGAAAGTGGAGAACTACATTGTGTCTGGGCCTATTCGCATCCACACCCGCTTTTCTGTTCTGTTTCTCCCAAGGGAGTTCAACTGATTGTGTTCATTCGAGAAGAATAAAGGAGTGTTGAACTTTAATGGTGTGGGGCTCATTTCCTGGCAGACATTGTTCAAGGTGACTCTTGGGGGGGATCCAGGTGCACAGCACTGACCCGAAGGTAATACAAGAACGTTGCTTATACCGCACTGACACATGTGGTGGAAGCCAGGCGTAGTGTCCCCGCTCCCTCCCCTCTAAGATACCCCTAGACAAGAGAAAGATGAGACGAGAGAAAGAGGGGAGTGGAGGTGGCCGCTACACGTGGGGGCTCGTCCGGGATAGTGTTGTGCACCACAGTATTGAACGTGTCTGTTGGAAGAGTTAAGCGAATAGGCAGGCCTTCATTGGCCGAAGTGCATCCCTGCTCGAAGTCGTGGACATGACCCAATGAAGGGAAAGGCCCGCGCAGAAGAGTGGAAAGAGGGGGAAGTTCAGCCGTGTGAAGTACTACACGTGGGGGCTTCTATTGCACTGCACCACCAGGCACACCCCCATCGCTTAGTTCGTGGGCGTGACTCAGAAACAGAAAAAGAAGAAAAGCCCGCGAACTGGAGCAAAGGGGAGGAGTCCAATACGTGTGAAGGACTACACGTGGGACATTGGCGCAAAAACTCTGCAGTGTGCGATGGATCAGCAACAGGTCGCCATGTTTGGACACACCTCGTGGATTCCAGTTCACCCTTCCACCACGACATTGACTGCTGCTGCTCCGGTAACAGAGACGGGGATCCGACTAAAGCCAAGGGGTCGATTCGCCCTGTATTCGTGCATGGACGTTGAGGCCCTGGGTGTGATTTGTCCCGGGTGTTCGGGACTGGTGTGCCAGTTGAAGCCGTTCGGACGTTGTGAGGCCTGTGGGGAGTTCCTGTTCGAAGTGGATCCGGCGGTGGAGAGGCCGAGGACCATTTACCCGGCCGGGCTTCAGGCAACACCACTCAGAGAGGAGGAATCACTGCTGTGAGAGTCACCCCTGCGCACACTGCAATGACCGCGGAGGAGGTCGTAAAACCCCAACGGGAGAAATCCGAGGATGCTGACTTGGTCACTAGGGATGAGCTTCGTGTTCGAGTCGAACATACGTTCGACTCGAACATCGGCTGTTTGATCGTTCGACGAAGATCGAACGATTTGGGCCGTTCGCGCCAAATTCGA
This sequence comes from Rana muscosa, assembly GCA_029206835.1. Lineage (NCBI taxonomy): Eukaryota > Metazoa > Chordata > Amphibia > Anura > Ranidae > Rana > Rana muscosa. Next base: position 601,518,070 of record CM055118.1, on the reverse strand, counting down.
GTGACGCGAACGGCCCACAATGCACTACGCCATCGCAGTGTCATCCAGGCGCTGTGATTGGCCAAGCATGCACTGTGACCCCGCATGCTTGGCCAATCACAGCGCCGGCAGCGAGGAGAGCAATGATTGGCCACAGGCAGGATGCCTGTGGCCAATTATTGCTGAGGGTGTTTAGTACACGCCCCACACTATAAAAGGCCGCCAGCACGGCGGCCTAGTGTAGTGTGTTCCGGAGCAGGGATAGAGCAGCATAGGCAGGGACAGTGACTTTTATTTCTTTCTTGCTTAACCTGGATTCCTTTAGTTTAGGGAAAGAGAAGGATAGGTAGGGAGAGTGTCAGTGTGTTTTGTGCTTGTGCTATAGTGTGCTTAAAAAAAAACATTTTTTCTAGGGACAGAAAACTGTAGGTAGGGAGAGTGTCAGTTTCTTTCACTGTGCAAGTCCTTGTTTCTAGGGACCTGGAAGGACAGTGAGTGAATTCTCCTTGTGCTATATTGTGCTTAAAAAAAACATTTTTTCTAGGGACAGAAAACTGTAGGTAGGGAGAGTGTCAGTTTCTTTCACTGTGCAAGTCCTTGTTTCCAGGGACCTGGAAGGACAGTGAGTGAATTCTCCTTGTGCTATATTGTGCTTAAAAAAAACATTTTTTCTAGGGACAGAAAACTGTAGGTAGGGAGAGTGTCAGTTTCTTTCACTGTGCAAGTCCTTGTTTCCAGGGACCTGGAAGGACAGTGAGTGAATTCTCCTTGTGCTATATTGTGCTTAAAAAAAAACATTTTTTCTAGGGACAGAAAACTGTAGGTAGGGAGAGTGTCAGTTTCTTTCACTGTGCAAGTCCTTGTTTCTAGGGACCTGGAAGGACAGTGAGTGAATTCTCCTTGTGCTATATTGTGCTTAAAAAAAACATTTTTTCTAGGGACAGAAAACTGTAGGTAGGGAGAGTGTCAGTTTCTTTCACTGTGCAAGTCCTTGTTTCCAGGGACCTGGAAGGACAGTGAGTGAATTCTCCTTGTGCTATATTGTGCTTAAAAAAAACATTTTTTCTAGGGACAGAAAACTGTAGGTAGGGAGAGTGTCAGTTTCTTTCACTGTGCAAGTCCTTGTTTCTAGGGACCTGGAAGGACAGTGAGTGAATTCTCCTTGTGCTATATTGTGCTTAAAAAAAACATTTTTTCTAGGGACAGAAAACTGTAGGTAGGGAGAGTGTCAGTTTCTTTCACTGTGCAAGTCCTTGTTTCCAGGGACCTGGAAGGACAGTGAGTGAATTCTCCTTGTGCTATATTGTGCTTAAAAAAAACATTTTTTCTAGGGACAGAAAACTGTAGGTAGGGAGAGTGTCAGTTTCTTTCACTGTGCAAGTCCTTGTTTCCAGGGACCTGGAAGGACAGTGAGTGAATTCTCCTTGTGCTATATTGTGCTTAAAAAAAACATTTTTTCTAGGGACAGAAAACTGTAGGTAGGGAGAGTGTCAGTTTCTTTCACTGTGCAAGTCCTTGTTTCTAGGGACTGGGAAGGACAGTGAGTGAATTCTCCTTGTGCTATAGTGTGCTTAAAAAAAACATTTTTTCTAGGGACAGAAAACTGTAGGTAGGGAGAGTGTCAGTTTCTTTCACTGTGCAAGTCCTTGTTTCTAGGGACTGGGAAGGACAGTGAGTGAATTCTCCTTGTGCTATATTGTGCTTAAAAAAAACATTTTTTCTAGGGACAGAAAACTGTAGGTAGGGAGAGTGTCAGTTTCTTTCACTGTGCAAGTCCTTGTTTCTAGGGACTGGGAAGGACAGTGAGTGAATTCTCCTTGTGCTATAGTGTGCTTAAAAAAAACATTTTTTCTAGGGACAGAAAACTGTAGGTAGGGAGAGTGTCAGTTTCTTTCACTGTGCAAGTCCTTGTTTCTAGGGACCTGGAAGGACAGTGAGTGAATTCTCCTTGTGCTATATTGTGCTTAAAAAAAACATTTTTTCTAGGGACAGAAAACTGTAGGTAGGGAGAGTGTCAGTTTCTTTCACTGTGCAAGTCCTTGTTTCCAGGGACCTGGAAGGACAGTGAGTGAATTCTCCTTGTGCTATATTGTGCTTAAAAAAAACATTTTTTCTAGGGACAGAAAACTGTAGGTAGGGAGAGTGTCAGTTTCTTTCACTGTGCAAGTCCTTGTTTCCAGGGACCTGGAAGGACAGTGAGTGAATTCTCCTTGTGCTATATTGTGCTTAAAAAAAACATTTTTTCTAGGGACAGAAAACTGTAGGTAGGGAGAGTGTCAGTTTCTTTCACTGTGCAAGTCCTTGTTTCTAGGGACCTGGAAGGACAGTGAGTGAATTCTCCTTGTGCTATATTGTGCTTAAAAAAAACATTTTTCTAGGGACAGAAAACTGTAGGTAGGGAGAGTGTCAGTTTCTTTCACTGTGCAAGTCCTTGTTTCCAGGGACCTGGAAGGACAGTGAGTGAATTCTCCTTGTGCTATATTGTGCTTAAAAAAAACATTTTTTCTAGGGACAGAAAACTGTAGGTAGGGAGAGTGTCAGTTTCTTTCACTGTGCAAGTCCTTGTTTCTAGGGACCTGGAAGGACAGTGAGTGAATTCTCCTTGTGCTATATTGTGCTTAAAAAAAACATTTTTTCTAGGGACAGAAAACTGTAGGTAGGGAGAGTGTCAGTTTCTTTCACTGTGCAAGTCCTTGTTTCCAGGGACCTGGAAGGACAGTGAGTGAATTCTCCTTGTGCTATATTGTGCTTAAAAAAAACATTTTTTCTAGGGACAGAAAACTGTAGGTAGGGAGAGTGTCAGTTTCTTTCACTGTGCAAGTCCTTGTTTCCAGGGACCTGGAAGGACAGTGAGTGAATTCTCCTTGTGCTATATTGTGCTTAAAAAAAACATTTTTTCTAGGGACAGAAAACTGCAGGTAGGGAGAGTGTCAGTTTCTTTCACTGTGCAAGTCCTTGTTTCCAGGGACCTGGAAGGACAGTGAGTGAATTCTCCTTGTGCTATATTGTGCTTAAAAAAAACATTTTTTCTAGGGACAGAAAACTGTAGGTAGGGAAAGTGTCAGTTTCTTTCACTGTGCAAGTCCTTGTTTCCAGGGACCTGGAAGGACAGTGAGTGAATTCTCCTTGTGCTATATTGTGCTTAAAAAAAACATTTTTTCTAGGGACAGAAAACTGTAGGTAGGGAGAGTGTCAGTTTCTTTCACTGTGCAAGTCCTTGTTTCTAGGGACTGGGAAGGACAGTGAGTGAATTCTCCTTGTGCTATAGTGTGCTTAAAAAAAACATTTTTTCTAGGGACAGAAAACTGTAGGTAGGGAGAGTGTCAGTTTCTTTCACTGTGCAAGTCCTTGTTTCTAGGGACTGGGAAGGACAGTGAGTGAATTCTCCTTGTGCTATATTGTGCTTAAAAAAAACATTTTTTCTAGGGACAGAAAACTGTAGGTAGGGAGAGTGTCAGTTTCTTTCACTGTGCAAGTCCTTGTTTCTAGGGACTGGGAAGGACAGTGAGTGAATTCTCCTTGTGCTATAGTGTGCTTAAAAAAAACATTTTTTCTAGGGACAGAAAACTGTAGGTAGGGAGAGTGTCAGATTCTTTCACTGTGCAAGTCCTTGTTTCTAGGGACCTGGAAGGACAGTGAGTGAATTCTCCTTGTGCTATATTGTGCTTAAAAAAACATTTTTTCTAGGGACAGAAAACTGTAGGTAGGGAGAGTGTCAGTTTCTTTCACTGTGCAAGTCCTTGTTTCCAGGGACCTGGAAGGACAGTGAGTGAATTCTCCTTGTGCTATATTGTGCTTAAAAAAAACATTTTTTCTAGGGACAGAAAACTGTAGGTAGGGAGAGTGTCAGTTTCTTTCACTGTGCAAGTCCTTGTTTCCAGGGACCTGGAAGGACAGTGAGTGAATTCTCCTTGTGCTATATTGTGCTTAAAAAAAACATTTTTTCTAGGGACAGAAAACTGTAGGTAGGGAGAGTGTCAGTTTCTTTCACTGTGCAAGTCCTTGTTTCCAGGGACCTGGAAGGACAGTGAGTGAATTCTCCTTGTGCTATATTGTGCTTAAAAAAAACATTTTTTCTAGGGACAGAAAACTGTAGGTAGGGAGAGTGTCAGTTTCTTTCACTGTGCAAGTCCTTGTTTCTAGGGACCTGGAAGGACAGTGAGTGAATTCTCCTTGTGCTATATTGTGCTTAAAAAAAACATTTTTTCTAGGGACAGAAAACTGTAGGTAGGGAGAGTGTCAGTTTCTTTCACTGTGCAAGTCCTTGTTTCCAGGGACCTGGAAGGACAGTGAGTGAATTCTCCTTGTGCTATATTGTGCTTAAAAAAACCATTTTTTCTAGGGACAGAAAACTGTAGGTAGGGAGAGTGTCAGTTTCTTTCACTGTGCAAGTCCTTGTTTCTAGGGACCTGGAAGGACAGTGAGTGAATTCTCCTTGTGCTATATTGTGCTTAAAAAAAACATTTTTTCTAGGGACAGAAAACTGTAGGTAGGGAGAGTGTCAGTTTCTTTCACTGTGCAAGTCCTTGTTTCAAGGGACAGAGAAGGACACCTGAAGGTAGCCCTTATTGCTTTTTTCCCATCTCCCTGCAGGCCATCTATTAGAATGTCTGGAAGGCAAACAAGGAGAGGCAGACAGTCAGGAGGCAATAAAAGAGGGCAAGCAGGCTCTGTGTCTGGGGGCAACAGTGCTGGTCGTGGACGCGGTGCATTGTCATCAGCACATGGCCATGGGACACGCTTGTCCTTCTTTTCCGCAGCTGGACATGTTGAGCCACATCATGCCGAAGACTTGGTAGAGTGGATGACCAAGCCCTCCTCCTCCTCCTCATCCTCTCTCACCCAGGCTCAGGGTACTGGCAAAGCAGCTGCCAAAGCGTCCTCTTCCCTGGTATCAATGTCAGACTCATCATCAGTCACTCCTTCCCTAGACCCACCATGTCCTCCTCCTGAGGAGTCCCCCGAACTGTTTGAGCACAGTGTTGGGTACATGCTCCAGGAGGATGCCCAGCGTTTCGAAGGGTCTGATGATGAAACCCAGCTACAGGAAGGCAGTAGGGTGAGAGCAGACAGAGGGGATGCTCAAGAAGGACACCAATCTGGCAGTCATGTTCCAGCAGCTGCAGCATACTGCCAGATTGGCTCCAGTGATGAGGAGGGAGGGGATGATGAGGTCACTGACTCCACGTGGGTGCCTAATAGGAGAGAGGAGGAGGAGGATGAGGAGGAGGCACATCTCCAACGAGACAGGATGCCCTTTGGTGGCCAGCGTAAGGGCAGTACACCGACGGAATCACACCGCAGAGCTCCGCCTGTGCAGGGCGCTGCCTCTGCCCATCATTCAAAAAGTTCCTTGGTGTGGGCCTTTTTTGAGGCTAGTGCATCAGATCGCACAGCTGCTGTTTGCAACATATGTCTCAAGCGTATATCGCGTGGCCAAAACATCAGCCGCTTGGGTACCACATGCCTGACCAGACATATGTTGACCTGCCATGCAGCTCGTTGGCAAGCCTACCTCAAAGACCCACACCAAAGAACAAAGCGGACCTCTCCTTGCACCGCATCAGCTGGGATCTCCAACCCCACTATAACTTCAGTCCTCTCTGAAACATGCACTGAGAGGAATGAAGGTGTAGAATTAGGTGTGTCACAGCCAAGTACTTGCGGCCACTCTGCTAGCAGTACACCGACGTCCGATTCTAGCAGGCAAATTTCCCTGCCCCAGCTGCTGGACCGTCGAAAGAAGTTCACTCCCAGCCATCCACATGCCCAGCGGTTGAATGCTAGCTTGGCTAAATTGCTAGCGCTTCAACTGCTGCCTTTTCAGTTGGTAGACTCGGCCCCCTTCCGTGAGTTTGTGCAATGTGCGGTTCCTCAGTGGCAGGTTCCCAAACGCCACTTTTTCTCACGGAAGGCTATTCCGGCTCTCTACCGGCATGTGGAAGGCAATGTCTTGGCCTCGCTGGACAGGGCGGTCAGCGGTAAGGTGCATATTACCGCTGACTCATGGTCCAGCAGGCATGGACAGGGACGTTACCTTTCTTTCACGGCCCATTGGGTCACTCTTTTGGCAGCTGGGAAGGATGCAGGACAAGGTGCAGTAGTGTTGGAGGTTGTCCCACCGCCACGCCTCCAAAATGCTACTACTGGTTGTGACACACCTCTCTCCTCCACCCCCTCCTCTTCTTCTTCCTCCATGGCCTCTTCCTGTGGTTTGTCCTATGAACCAGCGGTGCTCCGTAGCCGTTCACGGGGCTACGCAAGTACGCAGGCAAAAAGATGCCATGCCGTGCTTGCGCTGGTGTGTTTGGGGGACAGAAGCCACACTGGGGCAGAGGTCCTGTCTGCTCTGCAGGGCCAGGCCGAGAGGTGGTTGACGCCACGCCAGCTTAAGCCAGGAATGGTGGTTTGCGACAATGGCACCAACCTCCTCTCCGCCCTCCGACAGGGACAACTGACCCATGTGCCCTGTGTGGCTCACGTCCTTAACCTGGTGGTGCAGCGGTTCTTGGGCAGGTACCCGGGCTTACAGGATGTCCTGAGGCAGGCCAGGAAAGTCTGTGTGCATTTCCGCAGATCTTATAATGCCAGTGCTCGCCTGGCTGAGCTGCAAAAGGAGTTGAACCTGCCCAAGAACCGCCTTATATGTGACATGCCCACCAGGTGGAACTCAACGTTGGCCATGCTGCAGCGGCTGCACACGCAGCAGAGGGCCATCAATGAGTACCTGTGCGACTACGGCACCAGGACAGGGTCAGGGGAGCTTGGTTTTTTTTCTCCACGCCAGTGGGGCATGATCAGGGATGCATGCACTGTCCTGGCACCATTTGAGGAGGCCATGAGGATGGTGAGCAGTGACAGTGCATGCATCAGTGACACTGTACCTCTTGTCCACCTGTTGGAGCACACGCTGCGTGGAATAATGGACAGGGCACTTGAGGCAGAACAGAGGCAGGAAGAGGAGGACTTCCTTGCCTCTCAAGGCCCTCTTTACCCAGACAGTGTTCCTTCTGTCCCACCCATCGCACAGGAAGAGGAAGAGGAGGAGGAGGAGGAGGAGGAGGAGGATTGTGTCAGCATGGAGGTGGAGGCTGGCACTCAGCATCATCAGCAGCAGTCTTTTAGGGATGATTTACAGTCCCAAGAAACCAGTGGACTTGTACGTGGCTGGGAGGAGGTGACTGCGGATCATGTCGTCCTTAGTGACCCAGAGGACTCCGGAGCGAATGCCTCAGCAAACCTACGCTGCATGGCCTCCCTGATCCTGCAAAGTCTGCGGAAGGATCCTCGTATTCTTCGGATCAAGGAGAGGGACCATTACTGGCTGGCCACTCTCCTTGATCCACGGTACAAGGGTAAGGTTGCGGACCTTATGTTACCGTCGCAGAGGGAGCAGAGGATGAGACAACTCCGGGAGGCCTTGCAGAAAGGTCTGTGCAACGCGTTCCCAGAGACTGGGAGGTTACAAACTCCTGGTCCAGGACAACGAGTTGCTGAGGTTCGGCCAGTCAAAGAAGGAGCGGTGGGGAAGGTGGCCGTCTGACCGATGCGTTCAGACAATTCTTTAGTCCGCAGCCCCAAAGTATGATTGGTTCCAGCAACCATCGCCAGCGTCTGATAAACATGGTGCAGGAATATCTAGGGGCAAGGTCAGACTTGGACACCTTCCCCACCGAAAATCCTCTGGCTTACTGGGTCTTGAGGATGGATCACTGGCCAGAGCTTGCACAGTATGCAATTGAGCTACTGGCCTGTCCTGCATCCAGCGTTCTTTCGGAACGCACATTCAGTGCTGCTGGAGGATTTGTCACGGATCACAGGGTGCGCCTGTCCACCGACTCGGTTGATCGACTGACTTTCATCAAGATGAACCAGTCTTGGATCACCACCAGCTACCACACACCTGATGCTGATATAACAGACTAATTGATTTTAACATGTCACGTCCCTTCAAGACTGATGCTGATGCTGAGTGCCTGTGCTGTTATGTTGACTGGCTATCCTCCTCCTCCGAGTCCTCAATGATACGATTGATGATGATAGCTTGGAAGATCATTTTTGTTTATGGGTGCCGCCACCAGTGGCTAAGGCCCAATTTTTCAGCCCCTGTTTTACAGGGGCGTGTACTTACAATTTTTTTAGCAATAATTTGCCATAGGGCTCATTGCTGTGCTCCAAGTACAGTATCTGTGAGGGGTTGTAGTGTTGTGCCACCAGTGCCTAAGGCCCAATTTTTCAGCCCCTGTTCAACAGGGGCATGCAATTACAATTCTTGATGTAATAATTCACAGCAGGGCCCATTCCTGCACCCACCAAGAGTAAGTCTGAGGGCTTACAGTGTTGTGGCAACGCCACCACCACCACCACCACGAAAGGCCCAATTTTTCAGCCACTGTTCAAAAGGGGCATGTAATTACAATTCTTGATCTAATAATTCACAGCAGGGCCCATTCCTGCACCCACCAAGAGTAACTCTGAGGGCTTACAGTGTTGTGGCAACACCACCACCACCACCACCACCACGAAAAGCCCAATTTTTCAGCCCCTGTTCAACAGGGGCATGCAATTACAATTCTTGATCTAATAATTCACAGCAGGGCCCATTGCTGCACCCACCAAGAGTAACTGTCAGGGCTTACAGTGTTGTGGCACCAGCACCACCATCAAAGCCCCAATTTTTACTACCACTGTTCAACAATTATATGTAATTAAAATTCCTGATATAATAGTTGACAGCAGGGCGTTCCAGCACCAACCAAGAGTAACTGTGAGTGCTTACAGTGTTGTGCCAACACCAACAACTAAGGGGCCTATTTCTGCAGAGTATATACGGCAGGTCCCTACTTTCAAACATCCAACTTACAAACGACTCCTACTTGCAAACGAAAGAAGACAACAGGAAGTGAGAGGAAATCTACCCCTAGGAAGGAAAATTCTCTCCTGTAAGAATAAATATGGGAGAAAGGTGTCTCCTCTGTACTGATGCTTTATCAGCAATCCTTGTTTCAAGAAAAACACCACATTTCAAAAACAGTTGTCATTGGGACGGAAAGTGAGGTGAAATGTTCTGAACAGGGGCACAGACAGCAAAACAAATGTTACAGGGGTGATAACCCTTACCTATGTTTCCCAAAAAGTTTAAAAATAGATTTTTGGGCTGGAGCTACAGTTCAACAATGTACCTGTTCAAAATTACAAACACATTCTACATAAGAACAAACCTACAGTCCCTGTCTTGTATGCACCGCCTGTATACGGCTGTTCAGAGTATATAGGGCCTTTTTTATTTTATGTGCGGGGTTCCCCTTAATATCCATACAAGACCCAAAGGGGCTGGTAATGGGCTGGGGTGGGGGGGGGGGGGGTCATGGGGTAGCTATGCCATTTTTCTTAAAGATTTTCATCCATATTACCGGGACCAGACATTACATTAAAGCCGCAAGAAGTTTTAAATGGCTTTTTTTTCCTTTAGAAGTGTCATTTTGTGCAGGGACAGTTCTAAACACGGGAAACACGTGGCACTTCACAGGCATACTTTAGACACCCCCCAGGTACGATATTTAAAGGAATATTTGACTTTTTTTTTTCACTTTATGCATCATTAAAATGACTGCTCCCGAAAAACGACCGTTTTTAAAACTTCTTTTTGCATTGATACATGTCCCCTGGTGCAGAACCCGGGTTCCCAAACCCTTTTTAGGACAATAACATGCATAATAGTTGTTATAATTAGCACTTTAGAATTCGAACGTTCGCATCCATTGTATTTAATAGGGTTCTAATGTTCGTACGAACTTTCGGTCCGTTCGCGGGTTCTGGTGCGAACCGAACCCGGGGGTGTTCGGCTCATCACTATTGGTCACCAATGTCTCGCAGCGTCCGCCACCGAAGAGAAAGACCGGCATGGTAGCCCCGACCAGCGGTTGTGGTGGACCGTCTCGCCCGCTTACGCCCGGTCCGGATGGATCCGTCAACAAGAGTTCTGGACGTCCCGCTTCAAGTAAAGGCCGAGGTAAACCAGGCGGAGAGATTTGGTGTGTGGGTGGAGGTGTCGGGAAGTCATGGCCTAGCGAATCCGCAGGAGGTGGTGGCTCCGTTTCTACAACCGGCTACATACCCGCGGAGGAGTGTGACACCTCTGACCTGAAGTCGCTCTCGGACATGGGAGACGAGGTTGCTATAGACGATTTGTTTGCCGGGAAGGGCTGGGACAAAATACCTCTCGCTTCATCTCGGAGGATCAGAGATCCACCCATGTCTACACGGGAAAGCACACCCCGGGTGGAGGCATCAGGGCATGAAGAGAGGTCCGGTCCCCAGGCAGCTTCTACATCCCCGGTGCCATCTGTACCAAAGGCCGGGGAAAAGAGACTGCTACTGCGGGCACCTATGCCCAGATCAGATGTGATCAAGGTCCCTCGCCACCCGGACTCGATAGTTTTGCCTGGTGAAGGGGACAAAGCTACCATGCCTCCTTTGGCGAGATTGCAACGCTTATATGGCCAGAAAGTTGCTGCAGACTATGGATGGGAGTATCCATGCTTATCGAAGGAACTGCTTTATGAGGTGGAAGTGTGCCGGGAGCGCTGGTACAATGACTTTGTGTGGACCCACCTTCAGGTTCCCCACGCCCGCAGGTACCTGGCATGCTCTCCAAAGGCCTCTCAACGTTTTAAAGACTGCAAGGCAGAATGAATGTTGGGACGACACATCCATGCAGATAAAGTGTTGATCCGGCGCAAAGAAGGAGAAGATGTGGAGTATCATCTGGAGACCATGGATCAGCACTTGAAACCACTTGTTCTGCCCCATCCCCGCTTTTTCCTGTAGGAGAAAAGAGACTCCGTTCTTATCATGCTGCTGAACTTTCTGGGGCCAGTTGCTTTTGTGCCCAGAGGAATGAAGAACTGTTCCTGTTTGTTCTTCACTTTTCCTGCAAGAGATTATGGACTCTGGGGTAGATAGGGCCGAAAGAAAAGAAGAAAGTTCCACGAGTGCAGTTACCGCGGTGCTGTCACCAGGTGGCAGTGTTGCGCAACGTTAAGACGCTTTTCATGCACTCACTCTTTGGAGAAAAGGGATTTCTTCTCGGAGAAGTTTCTTTTCCATTACACGAATACAGGTGTCAGGGTTATGTGTGTTAATCCTTTCTTTTCCCTCTGCAGGAGAACATCCCATCAAGTTTACTGAGGATGGGGTGGGTCTTAGTCAGGATGGGTGGGAAAAGTCAAATGTGAATATGTGATTCAAAGTTATGGATCAATACTGTTGTTTCTCTTCTGTCTTTATTCCCTTTCTTTACAGGGCTCAGACACAATGGTTTAGTTGGATAGTTTTTTCAAAAGTTTTATATTTTTGTACAATTGTTAGTCGGTTTCTGGATTGGATTATGTCAGCCGTTGAGGGCATGATTTACTTCAGACACTGGGGACCAGTGTCAAACCACCGGGGGGAGAGTGTAGCGGGTATGTACTTTCCCGGGTGTAAATTTGAATTTGACAGAGACATTAGTGATGTGTAATTCCCTGCAGCCCAGTAGGTGGCGCTGTTGCCCTGGGCTGAGGTTGAATCATTGCTGTGTGCTGTGCCTCCTTTTTGTCCTCCCTCCGCAGCGGTATGGTGGGGCGGGGAACCCGCCGTGCTTGCTGGGAGAGGGTATAAAGGGGCCGGCCATCTTTGTCACGGGGTCGAAGTCCCAGGCACCTTCAGCTTGCGGACGGTGGTTCATGTCGGTCCTCTGGGTGGCCTAGGCCTAGAGGACAGCCGGAGGTCGTGTTCCATCCCAGGCACCTTTAGACTGGGGTGAGGTACTCGGATGGAGGTCTGGAGCTCAGTGCCCAACACTGAGTTCCGCGAGGGAAGGAGATCCTAGGGAACCCCGGGAGTGGGTACCCGAATCCGTGAAGGCGCAATGGACCGGGGGGAGCTCCTCACTTGAAGACCTGGTGCAGCATATTGCCGGTGACAGGTGAGCCTCTAGTCAGAGACCGCCTGGAAGGAAATCCCCCCTCGTGCGGAGACCCTAACCCACTTTCAGAAAGGAAAGTGGAGAACTACATTGTGTCTGGGCCTATTCGCATCCACACCCCCTTTTCTGTTCTGTTTCTACCAAGGGAGTTCAACTGATTGTGTTCATTCGAGAAGAATAAAGGAGTGTTGAACTTTAATGGTGTGGGGCTCATTTCCTGACAGACATTGTTCAAGGTGACTCTTGGAGGGAGGATCCAGGTGCACAGCACTGACACGAAGGTAATACAAGAACGTTGCTTATACGGCACTGACACATGTGGTGGAAGCCAGGCGTGGTGTCCCCGCTCCCTCCCCTCTAAGATACCCCTAGACAAGAGAAAGACGAGACGAGAGAAAGAGGGGAGTGGAGGTGGCCGCTACACTTATAGATCAGCACTATGGCAGTAGTTTAGAAAGGATGAGAGTGGGTTTACATCCACTTTAATAGAAAGTTGAAAAAATTACTGAAGGTCAGCTTTAACCCCCCTTAGCGGTATTCCCGAGTCTGGCTCGGGGTGACATTTCAGCACCAAAAGCGGTAACCCCGAGCCAGACTCAGGATTGCATCGCAATAATCCAGGCAGAGTTACTTACCTTGTCCCCTGGATCCTGCAATGCCTCCCCGCTGTGTGATCGAGCTGTCTCCTTGCTCGATTCACACACTGCCGAGTGCCGCCGAGCTCCGTTCCCTGCGACGTTACGACGCACGGGGGCGGAGATCGGCGCCAAATTCAAAAAAGTTAAAACACAGAACACATACAGTACACTGTAATCTTACAGATTACAGTACTGTATAAAAAAATTACACACCCCCATTGTCCCTAGTGGTCTGCCCAGTGTCCGGCATGCACTTTTATATTATAAAAACTGTTCTTTCTGCCTGGAATTTGGAGATTGTCCATAGCAACCAAAAAGTGTCCCTTTATGTCAAAAGTGGTTTTAGACCGGCTAGGAAACAGCGATAATAAATTAGAATCACTCGCAGAATTGAGCGATAGCGATTTGTGGGGAAATTTGTCATCAAACACTGAAAAACACTTTTATTATTATTATATTATTATTTGTTAAAATTATTTTATAGTTATTTGTTATAATTTATGATTTTGCTTTTTGAACTTTATCATACCCGGGATGTCTACTAGACTCTGGTTTGGACAGGTCTAAGTGAGTTATTCCTAAGAATTACAGGCCTACAATATAAAACGCCAAATTTCCATGCAGAATAATGGTACCGCTTTCAGCACCTAAAATCAGACAGAATCATACCGCCAGGGAGGTTAAATTAGAAATTGTGCAAGTATTAGAGAGCTGTCCTGAATATTTTTTAGATATTGTTTATACAGTACATATACTTTAATTTTAAGGAAAAGGTAAGTGTTTAGAAAATGTCTCTTTGTTTTCTTTACAATACTTAGAGATTGTTGTTTTAGTAAAGCTGAGCCTACAGGCTTTCTTTATCATAGTTTAATTAAAAGAGAAACTTCCCTCCCCTTTACGTTTTTTTTTCTTCCCCTGAAACCCTGACCACTAGGTTGTTCTTAAAAAAAACATCCTCACGGGCCCAGCAAATCCAGCATCTTCTGGTGTATCCTGCACTCCATCAATGCATATGCATTCCAGGTCCCACGCTGCCATCTTTTCCTCCAATGTCATCAGGAGGTCGGCTTGCTGATTTTTGCAACTGCCCTCTTGATGATGTTCCGCTGCACAATTACAGTGTGCCCAAGACTGCCCCAAAGCATACCTCCCAACTTTTTGAGATGGGAATGAGGGACACCTATCAGCAAACGTATGCAGGCATATGACACACCCCCAGCCACGCCCCCTCAAAGGAGAATTGTACAAAAAAAAACAAGATTGGTTAAACCCACAAGTGCTTTTGTACCGCTACTATTCCTTTTGTAGCGACACAACCCCTTTTTCCTGCCTTTGGCTCCTGAGCAAAAAAAAAAGGGCCAACCGTGTTACATGCCCGTACCCTCCTGTAGAAAGAGCAGTGTAATGGACCTGGGTCTCTGTGATCAGGTTCCCTCAGAGAAATGGCTCCCGTCTTCACTGTAACAATGACAAGTCTCTATCCCCCAATAACTTCAAAGTCCACACTGATTGCAACTCCAACTTAAGAGTTTATTTCTCTCTGTCATACACAATAACTGGACAGGAGAAGGTTGGAAGAAGAGCAGGACAGCAGAAGGTGTGGGAATAGGTCAAGGCACAAACAAATTCTTATTTACTACTTATATCTTTAGGTAGACTCAGCCCATCCGGATAGTCTCCCCATGGAACGGGCCCTAGCAGCCGGAATGATGCTCGAACTAGATACACTTGGGTCTCTGCCACAGACCCGACGAACTTGGTTGCAACGTTAAGCCTCTTTCAGGGAGATGACATCCCTCCAGAGAGTTACCAGGCCCCTTCCTTCACTGTGAGTTCCTCACCAGTCCCTCGGAACGGTCCTCCCCCGGGCCTCCTCATCTAAGAAAGGGGTCTCCTCGCAAGGCAGCACCCTGGGATTCCCCGATCCTCTGTGGGCCTCAGCCAAAGATGCTAAGCCCAAGGCCTCCAGTTGCAGCCCCAGGGCTAAAGGTGCCTGGGACTGATCCGCCAGTGTACCGAACCAGGAAATCCACCCCAGAGCTAAAGGTGCCTGGGGTGGCAACAAACCGAACCACACGCTCAGGGGGTCGGGCCCCCGAGAACTCACCCCCGACAGCCAGGGTCTGCCCCTTTTATACCCCCTCCCGGGATGCACAGCGGGCAAACACGCCCCCCATACCACAGCCGACAAGGGACATCCAAGGCACAGCACTGTACCAGCGGTTCAACCCTGGCCTCCGATGGCAGCGCCACCAACAGGCCACGGGGAACTACACACCAGTATCCCGCCTGCAGCTAAAGTTGGGTTTGCTGAACCCTATCAAATAATGTGTTTGAGCACAACTACCACTCAAACATCCCCCTAAATTTCAAAGCCCCGCTACACTTTGTATTGGCTTTTAGAATTTATAAATGCAGCAATTTTGAAATCAGATGAAAGGTTTAGCGCTGGAAAACACTTTTTGATAGATAACAAGTGCATTTTTTTATACATCTATATAGATCAGACCAAAATGAGGGACAAATGAGGAGGAATGAGGGACAGAGGGACATTTCTCCATATCAGGGACAGTTGGGATCTATGCCCAAAGCCTCCTGAGAAAGGTAAGGTGAGTATCCAAGCATGCTTTGGGAAGTGAGGGGGATGTCATTCTAGCTTAGACAAGAAAGCTGGAAGCACAAGGCCTGGTCCCTCAAAAAAGTATTTTGAGATTTTTTTATTCAATGCCCTTTTATTGGGAAGGGGGTAATGTAGATTTCTTAAAGAGCGAGAGGCTCCGCTTTAATAGTACACTATGTGCATATTTTAATAAACATCATTAGTAGACAAAAAGCTACTCATCTAACATTTAGTGTATGTTGCCGCTACCTGTTATCAGAGGCAAACTGTCCACTGTCGCTGTAACATCCCGCATCTCATAGAGTATCTTATCAGCTGGGACAAGATTTGCTGACTGCCCAACAATACAACAGCCAACAGAATGAAGGATTTCTAACATCTGCAAATATAATAGAAAGATTTACTGATAGGTATAATAAACGAAACTACCTTACAGTACTCAGTTTAAAGTGGTTGTAAACCTCATGCATGAAATATAAACAAAGTATATCCCTCTATAGTGTGTACTTGTCTCTCTTCAGAGCACTAAGTGTCATTTCTGTCTGCTGCGTCCTTCCTCTGCTATCGCCATTAATCAGTTCCGACAATTCCTTCCCCTGAAAAAAAGTGACAGGGGAGGGATCTCCAGCTGATTGACAGCCTTAGCTGCATTGTGTTGTGTGAAAGGGTGTGTGTCTCTTCCCTTTAATCAGCTCTCAGGGCTCTCCTCACTCCCCACCCCCTGTTTTCTGACAGCTCAGACAAGCTTTAAAAAATGTTGGGCTTTGAAGGGAAGTAGAGAAGACTGCAGATAAACAGGTACAACTTATGTAGGAGGATTTGTTTCATCTCTGTGTATCACCTGAGTCACTTCACTAGGTATATGAGAGGGTTTACACTTTAATTTGTAGATTAAAACCACACTTTTTTTTTATCTTGTTTTTAACAGTGTAATAATTTATCCTTTAAAGGCACTCGTTCAAAGATCTGTGGTGTTATATGCAAAAAAAATAAAAAAATAAAAAATCAAGCAACAGACCCGGCAATATGTGAGCACAAAAGCACTTTTTTTTTTTTTTTTTAACTGTTCTGTAGTAAAATACTAGGTTAGCATTAGAGGTGTATTTTACAGGTTCTCTTGAATTTCAATCAATCTTTGACTGCACAAAACATTAAAATTATAATATTTATTGTGTCCGTTCTTACATAGTATTTACTGTACATACCTGCTCAGGGCTCTGCTTGGAGCTAAACCCTGGAACTGATTCCAACTTATCCAGAGTGCCACCAGTATGTCCCAGTCCTCGTCCACTGATCATTGGAACCTTTCATAAAAAGATTACAAACATTGGAATAAGTTTTGCATAACCAAAGATATTGGTGCTAACTCAGGGATGGATAACCAAGGTTCCCAGAGTTTACAAAATTTGTTTGGGGTACCCCTATTTTGAAAAATCGAACGTTTCTTTGGAAGAATATAGTTAAAGCAGTATTAAACCCCAAAGCAAACATTTATTATATTGCAGCTTACCAATTCTTAGATGTGACGGCTGCATTTGTTTTCTTTTTTAGGCTTTCTATCTTTGATTTTTATCTGGTGTTCTGCCCAGTAAGTCTGTTGTTGTTTTTTTAATAACAACCTCTCTTCCAGGGATGAGACAAACCTTTTAATACTGGCAGGGGTGCTTAAAATTATCAGTTTTATCTATTTATGCAAAACCTTTATCCCAAAAGTAATAAAAAAAACTGTTGCTGAAACTGCTTATATGGTATTAGCTGGAATTCAGCTTTAATTTGATAATATAATAGTGTATTTAAATCTGCTACTCCATCTAACACGCTCCTCTCCCTAATAGTAGAAAGATAATATGGACAGCCGCACACCAAAAAAAACTTTGACGGTTGCCTTTATTTGTGAAAAGGAATAAAAAGCACTACATATCACAGCAAGATATGGGACAAACATCCGACGCGTTTCACACTATAATCTAGTGCTTACTCATAGCTATGAGTAAGCACTAGATTATAGTAGTGCTTTTTATTCCTTTTTACAAATAAAGGCAACCGTCAAAGGTTTTTTTGTTGTGCGGCTGTCCATATTATCTTTCTACTATTTGCTTTGTGCATTGCCTGCACCCACGGTTTCCTGAGAGGACATTGATTGCTGCAGCATATTCACCTGGAGCGGTAACTCCCTTTCCTCACGCTCCTCTCCCTAGATGCACAAAGTAGTTGTGATGATATGTGAAGTTTTACTAACACATGTCAAAGTTGCAAAATTGTGCTTAGGCATAGCACAATAGCCCAAGGGTAAAGCAAATCTTAATGCCTAAGCACAATTTTGCAACATTGATATGTGTTAGTAAAACTTCACATATCATCACAACTACTTTGTGCATCCAGGTGGATTACAGGTCCTTCTCAAAAAATTAGCATATTGTGATAAAGTTCATTATTTTCTGTAATGTACTGATAAACATTAGACTTTCATATATTTTAGATTCATTACACACAACTGAAGTAGTTCAAGCCTTTTCTTGTTTTAATATTGATGATTTTGGCATACAGCTCATGAAAACCCCAAAATCCTATCTCAAATCATGAAAAGGTTCTCTAAACGAGCTATTAACCTAATCATCTGAATCAACTAATTAACTCTAAACACCTGCAAAAGATTCCTGAGGCTTTTAAAAACTCCCAGCCTGGTTCATTACTCAAAACCGCAATCATGGGTAAGACTGCCGACCTGACTGCTGTCCAGAAGGCCATCATTGACACCCTCAAGCAAGAGGGTAAGACACAGAAAGAAATTTCTGAACGAATAGGCTGTTCCCAGAGTGCTGTATCAAGGCACCTCAGTGGGAAGTCTGTGGGAAGGAAAAAGTGTGGCAGAAAACGCTGCACAACGAGAAGAGGTGACCGGACCCTGAAGAAGATTGTGGAGAAGGACCGATTCCAGACCTTGGAGGACCTGCGGAAGCAGTGGACTGAGTCTGGAGTAGAAACATCCAGAGCCACCGTGAACAGGCGTGTGCAGGAAATGGGCTACAGGTGCCGCATTCCCCAGGTCAAGCCACTTTTGAACCAGAAACAGCGGCAGAAGCGCCTGACCTGGGCTACAGAGAAGCAGCACTGGACTGTTGCTCAGTGGTCCAAAGTACTTTTTTCGGATGAAAGCAAATTTTGCATGTCATTCGGAAATCAAGGTGCCAGAGTCTGGAGGAAGACTGGGGAGAGGGAAATGCCAAAATGCCTGAAGTCCAGTGTCAAGTACCCACAGTCAGTGATGGTCTGGGGTGCCATGTCAGCTGCTGGTGTTGGTCCACTGTGTTTTATCAAGGGCAGGGTCAATGCAGCTAGCTATCAGGAGATTTTGGAGCACTTCATGCTTCCATCTGCTGAAAAGCTTTATGGAGATGAAGATTTCATTTTTCAGCACGACCTGGCACCTGCTCACAGTGCCAAAACCACTGGTAAATGGTTTACTGACCATGGTATTACTGTGCTCAATTGGCCTGCCAACTCTCCTGACCTGAACCCCATAGAGAATCTGTGGGATATTGGGAAGAGAAAGTTGAGAGACGCAAGACCCAACACTCTGGATGAGCTTAAGGCCGCTATCGAAGCATCCTGGGCCTCCATAACACCTCAGCAGTGCCACAGGCTGGTTGCCTCCATGCCACGCCGCATTGAAGCAGTCATTTCTGCAAAAGGATTCCCGACCAAGTATTGAGTGCATAACTGAACATAATTATTTGAAGGTTGACTTTTTTTGTATTAAAAACACTTTTCTTTTATTGGTCGGATGAAATATGCTAATTTTTTGAGATAGGATTTTGGGGTTTTCATGAGCTGTATGCCAAAATCATCAATATTAAAACAAGAAAAGGCTTGAACTACTTCAGTTGTGTGTAATGAATCTAAAATATATGAAAGTCTAATGTTTATCAGTACATTACAGAAAATAATGAACTTTATCACAATATGCTAATTTTTTGAGAAGGACCTGTATATTGTGCTTTTTTAGGACAAATTGGGCTTTCATTTAGTGGTAAATGGTAATGGGTATCTCCTGTGTTTTTTTTTTATTATTAAAGAAAAACTGGCCAAAAATAGTAAAAAAAAATAGTTTTTTTTTTTTTTTTTAATTAGCTGTATATTTTTTTGCTACTACCATAACCTTCCACCAAAGAACAGCCCAAATTAAATTTGCTTCTGCTTCTGAAGATCGCAGCAATACTACATATGTTAGTTGTTGTTTGTACCCGTAGTACAGCCGAAAATCAAAAGTGCGCATTTTGCTTTTTTTATCCTACCTAAAAACACACTGACACTAACTGCCACTGATAGTAATTAAAAAAATCCTGTCCAAAAATAAATACTGAGCCTGACCTTTGAACCTAACCTTGACCTTTGACCCTAACCTTGACCTTTGACCCTGACCTTGACCCAAACGCTAACCCTGGCACTGACCTAGATCAAACCCTTATCTAGGTATTTTTTTATTATTATTAATATATATATATATTTTTTTTACACACACATTTTTTTTCTCTGCAAGGAGAGAGAGATACAATGTATCTCTCTCTCTATTCACGGAGAGAGAAAACATGGGGGCAAGCTTCACAGTGACTGATCACTGTGATAGCCAATCAGAGGCTATCACAGCGATCAGGTGACCTGGAATTGTGAGTCCTGGGTCCCGATTATTAGTACGGGGCCCGGGGCTCCCACTGAGACCCCAATCTTCATGCTGGGAGATATGTAAATATGCGGCCCCATGAAAAAAGAACAGTCCAGTGGGGCCACATATTTGCATACACTTGGTGTGAAGGGGTTAAGAACTCTGCTGTCCAAATGTGCCCCCTGTGCACTTTCCTGTGCTCCTTCATCCAGTGGGGACACTCAAATACAGGAGGTGTGTTACTGGCCAGACCACCAGGTGAAAACAGAGGGAAAAAAGCCTAAATAAAGAAAACTACTACAGCCACCACATCTAATGATTGGTAAGCTGCAATATATAATATTTTTGGTTTTGGGTTTAATACTTCTGCACGGATCCACCAATGCAGATATATCTGTTCCAAAATGTACCCACGTGCGTCTCTTTCATATAACAAGTGACAATTGTGTCATTTAGGGTGAAGCAACTTTCCACTTTATTTAATAAAGGGTCCTTTTTTTTAAGGCCCTGTTCACATCTGGCAATTTGGGATCCAGATCCAATCCAGATTTCCATTACTCTGTGCCACCAAAACAAAACATATATAAAGTGTTGGATAGGACTTTTGTCATTTTGTCACTTTGTAACAGGAAATGTCTGAACAAATATCTGCATGGCAGGATCACCTGGTATTATTTGAATGAAAGCTGTTGCTTTAAAAAGACTGAAAATTACTTCTTTTAAATTACAGGAATATGTTGACGCTTAAAATGATTGCAAACGATCACCTTGTAAAACTACTTATTCAGCTTTGAATAGAAATGAAGGGCAAATCATTTGTGTAAATATAGGTATAAAAAAAAAGATATAAATATATTTTTTTCCTATTTTTAAGTGATCACATTCCCTATTTTCCCGTAGGAGGGGAAGCAGCAGCACACTGAGCTTCCCAGTGAAAGGCTGTGCAGGGGGGGAGGCATGTCAGGGCAAGTCTGATCATTGGAGGAGAGCATAGCTAGAGAACTGACCACGCTGTGTGTGGTCAGTTTTTATTAGGAGAGCAGATGCATACCTCCCAACTTTTAAAAGTCCCACCGCGGGACATTCAGATCTCCCCTGTCCCCTGCTAACGAAAGTTGTTGAGCGGGGGGGCGGGGGTTTGGGCCTCCGAGCACTGTTTTGACCACCAATCTGGGGGGGGGGGCTTACCTGCTGGTTGCTGTTTCCTCCTCTTTATGCTTCCTGCTGTGCGGGAAAAATTACACTCTCGCGGGACTGCGGGAAGGAGGAGCCTATGAGGGTAAAACATACCTCCCAACTTTTAAAAGTCCCACCGCGGGACATTCAGATCTCCCCTCTCCCCTGCTAACGAAAGTTGTTGAGCGGGGGGGGGGGCGCCGATCGCGGGGGGGGGCTCCTAGCACTGTTTTGACCACCAATCTGGGGGGGGGCTTACCTGCTGGTTGCTGTTTCCTCCTCTTCATGCTTCCTGCTGTGCGGGAAAAATGACACTCTCGCGGGACTGCGGGAAGGAGGAGCCTATGCGGGTAAAACCCGCAGAATCCGTGCCAGTTGGGAGGTATGCAGATGAACTAGCATGAACACCAGAGATTTCACACAAAGGAAGTAATACAAAGAGAACAGGATACTTTTTCATACATGTACATGGTACAGCAGGCACATATCAAGAATATAAAAAGATAGGGTAACAAAGACTTTAAATTCGATTTTAGTTATTGGATTTATGGTACATGTACTTTAATTGGACAAGTCAGACTGATGTGTAAAGGGACAGTGGGAGACTGGAGTGATTCTCAATTCTGTAGAAATAACTAGTATAGAGAGCAACATAAAATGCAAAGCAAAAAAGGATAAGAAGCTGGAAAGGTTGCAGAGATCTGCTGTGCACAGACAATTGAATAAAGTGAAGAAGCATAAAGAGGTATCAAGAAAGAGAATGATATACTCTATTGTCTTATCAAAAACTATAGGCTTTAGTCTGGGCAGCGAGAGTGAAGCAGTGCGAGTTCAGCTGAACTCGCACGATTTCACTCCCGCTGGTCAGTCCCGATTTCGGTCGCGATTACATTGACATCTGTGCAAGTTTCTGCACAGATGTCAATGTAAATCACGGGCCAAAATCGCAAGAAGTAGTACAGAAACTACTTTTTTAAATCAGTGCAGCGCTGCAGATGCAGCGTCGCACCGATTAGGACAGTGCCATTGCCGGCAATTTGCGGCAAATACCGCTATTTTGACATGCGATTTGACATGCCAAATCGCATGTCAAAACGCATCAGTGTGAACCAGGGCTAAAAGTCAGTCTCTAATAAAATGTAACAGGTTATTTGGAAAGCAGAACTTCATCCCTGAGCACGATTATCGAACATTTTAAACATTTGGCCCTATTCATTCAAATGCTATCACCCTTATTTAATTCTGAAAACTGTGCTAGCTAAGGCCTCATGCACACTGAACGTTATAAAAACACCAATAGCGTTAGCTGTAGAACGCTGTAGCTGTACAATTAGTTTTGCAGCGTTTTTGCAGTAGCGTTTTCCAGTGTTTTTCAGCAGGTTTTTTGCGTGTTTTTTTTAGCTGTTGTGTTTTCTAGCTTTTTTTAGCCAAACTATACTCTCAAAAACACTAATAAACACTGAATAGCTGCGTTCTTAGCTTTTTTTTTTTATCTGAGTTAGAGCGTTTTTACAGCTGAAAAACAAAACCCACTAGTTCTGTTTTTTCTTCCATCCAGAAAACACCCCTGCCAAAAAACGCTGATAACAGCCACTGGGGCTGATTTACTAAAACTGGAGAGTGCCAAATCTGGTGCAGCTGTGCATAGTAGCCAATCAGCTTCTAACTTCAGTTTGTTCAATTAAACTTTGACATTTTTTTTTTTTAATCTGATTGGTTTCTATGCACAGCTGCACTAGATTTTGCACTCTCCAATTTTAGTAAATGAACTCCTATGTGTGCATGGACACAAAGGATAACATGCTGGGCGCAGGGATATGCAATTAGCAGACCTCCAGCTGTTGCCAAACTACAAGTCCCATGAGGCATAGCGAGACTCTGACAGCATCAAGCATGACACCCAGGGGCAGAGGCATGATGGGACTTGTAGTTTGGCAACAGCTGGAGGTCCGCTAATTGCATATCCCTGGAGTTTACTGGCTGCGGAAAAAAATGCCTGAAGCCAAAAACAGCCGCTGTAAAAACATCCAGTGTGCATGAGGCCTTAAAACAAGTGTTATGCAGATGCTAATTTTTATTTATCTGCTAAAAAGATATTTTGTTGCTACCATCATATTTAAAAAAAAAATACACAATTCACACACATTTTCAGAATTAACCTTATTTGGAAATCAGTAAGACCTTTATGGCAATAGGAAAAACTGCAAATTGAAAGTTTACATACAATACATAATTTTTTTTCCCCCTATTTACTTCACTAGTTTTCTGTACCTCTAGGTGCCCGTACTTTGTACCAGTAGCAGTTTGTCTCCCTTTCCTTTTCCACGATAGAATGCAAAGTAACAAAGGTCACTTAAATCTTCAGCATCTGAAACTTTTTGCTGTCATAGAAGATTGCATCCTCCGCTGTGGGCTGTGATTTTATGTACAGGCCGGGGTAAATGTACAAGAGTGATGATTGGAGTATGTACTGGTCCTGGTATGTTTTACTTCTCTCTGTTGCAAGCTGGCTTCTATTTTTTATTTTATTTTTTGTAATGAAGTCACTGAGATGCAAAATTATTTTTCTAATCTGATTAGAAATTCATGCTTCTATTTTAATGGGCATTTTTGTTTTTGCAAGAATAAACAGTAGTTGGTGCCTTATCAGTTTTTTGCATCATTTCACAATGTATTTAAACAGCAGAACGTGTTAGCTTGAACAGGTCAAGGTATGAACTGAACTTTGTTTGCTTTTCCTTTTTCTATGTAATATAGGTGCTATCAGCAGCCTCCTAGAATCAGTCAATTCTGTATATGTATAGCCAGCTGTATTTTTGGAAGCTGGGAAATGCCCTTTAGATGCTTCTAGGCCAGGGGTACTGAATTAAAATTCATGGTTGGTCTGGTTGGTAACATTTTCTTTCTGTAGAGGTCCGAATCTAAATTTTCTTCTGACTCAGGTCTTTCACATTACAGCCCCCTTTACATTAGTGTCCGCAGTCCCCCCTTTCCCATCACAGCCCCCATTACATCACAACCCCCTTTCGCATCAGAGCCCCTCCTTAAATCACAACCCCCCACATCACAGCTCCTCCCCTCGTGACATCACAGCCCCCTTTTAATCACAGCCCACCTCCTCACATCACAGACCCTTCATATTGCAGCTCCCTCCTCTCACATCACAGCCCCCTTTCAAATCACAGCCCTCCATATCATAGCTCCCCCCTCACATCACAGCCCCGCAAATCACATCATAGCCCCCCTCTCACATCACAGCCCCCTCCCACATCACAGCCCCCTCTCACATCACAGCCCCCTCTCAAATCACAGCCCTCCATATCATGGCTCCCCCCTCACATCACAGCCCCCCATATCACAGCCCCTCTCTCACATTATAGCCTGCCCATCTCAAAGCTCCCTCTCTCACATCACAGCTCCCCCTTCTCACACCACAGCCCCCTATATCACAGCTCCCCCTTTTTCATCACAGCTCCCCAATCTCACATCACAACCCCCCACATCACAGCTTCCCTTTCTTACATCACAGCCCCTATACAACAGCTCCCCCTCTCGCATAACAGCATCACCATATCCCAGTTCCCCCTTCTCACGTCACAGCCCCCCATATCACAGCTTCTCTCTCATACATCACAGCCCCCCAGTATTACAGCCCCCCCTCTCACATCACAGCCCCACGCCCACGGCCCCTCTCTCACAGCCCCTCATATCACAGCTCCACCCCCATTTCACAGCTTCCCTCTCTCACTTCACAGCCTCCCGATATCACAGCTCTCCCTCTGATATCCCAGCCCTCCCCCATAACCTTCCACCTTTCTTAACTCAGCATTGTGGAGGGCAGTCCCCCCTTTCCCATTACAGCCCCCATTACATCACAACCCCCTTTCCCTTTAGAGCCCCTCCTTAAATCACAGTCCCCCTTGCAATCACAACCCCCCACATCACAGCTCCTCCCCTCGTGACATCACAGCCCCCTTTTAATCACAGCCCACCTCCTCACATCACAGACCCTTCATATTGCAGCTCCCTCCTCTCACATCACAGCCCCCTTTCAAATCACAGCCCTCCATATCATAGCTCCCCCCTCACATCACAGCCCCGCATATCACATCATAGCCCCCCTCTCACATCACAGCCCCCTCTCACATCACAGCCCCCTCTCAAATCACAGCCCTCCATATCATGGCGCCCCCCTCACATCACAGCCCCTCTCTCACATTATAGCCCACCCATCTCAAAGCTCCCTCTCTCACATCACAGCTCCCCCTTCTCACACCACAGCCCCCTATATCACAGCTCCCCCTTTTTCATCACAGCTCCCCCATCTCACATCACAACCCCCCACATCACAGCTTCCCTTTCTTACATCACAGCCCCTATACAACAGCTCCCCCTATCGCATAACAGCACCACCATATCCCAGTTCCCCCTTCTCACATCACAGCCCCCCATAACACAGCTTCTCTTTCACACATCACAGCCCCCCAGTATTACAGCCCCCCCCTCTCACATCACAGCCCCTCTCCCACGGCCCCTCTCTCACAGCCCCTCATCTCACAGCTCCACCCCCATTCCACAGCTTCCCCCTCTCACTTCACAGCCTCCCGATATCACAGCTCTCCCTCTGATATCCCAGCCCTCCCCCATAACCTTCCCCCTTTCTTAACTCAGCATTGTGGAGGGCAGGAGGAATGGCAGGGTGGACTCCTCTTCTGGATGTCCTGCCGCCGCCGCTAAACCCACTGCAGGGAAGAGGGCAGGAGGTTTCGAAAGGTCTGCACTGAGGGCGGGAGCTGCCCAAATATTCTTGTTTAAAAGCTGGTTAATATGAAAGATTGGGCAGCTGCTGCTCCCCCTGTAGACCTTCCGTGCCTTCCACCCTCCTTTCTGTTGTGAGTTTGGTGGCGGCAGCAGGCAAGTGCATTCAGAAGAGGAGTCTACCCTGCCATTTCTCCCACCCTCTTCCCTGCTATGATTTCAACAGCATCGGCGACAGGGGCGGCAGGCAATTGCATACAGAAGAGGAGTCCACGCTGCCATTCCTCCCACCCTCTACAATTCTGTGATTTTTAACAGCTGCAGAAGCGGGAGGAGAGGAGTCCACTAAAGCTGCCAAGTGGTGTGGCTGCGGTCTGGACAGGAATGTCACTCGGTCCGTGTCTGGACCGTGGTCCGCAATTTAGTGATGCCTGTCCTAGGCTCTTAATTGTCATAAACGCAATCTAAAGAATGCTTTGCTCCTTTCATTAGATATGATTTATTCTGCACATACAGTATATTGAATCTTTGTTATTTTTGGCAGCTCCGAATAATTTGGAATTGAAACTTAGTTGTAAGCATAGCCATACAATTTCACATATATGGTTTATTTGTGCTTTATAAATAATCATATAAACAAAATGACATAGTAAATTAATTAATAACAGTGAATATTATTATAATTTGCATGTTGAATGTGTTTCTCTATATGCCAATACCTTGCATCCACAGGCAGCAAGTGCTGGTGCCAGAGGCAGGCTTACTTTGTCTCCAACCCCTCCTGTAGAATGCTTGTCCACCAACAACCCACGCCATTCCTCTGGCCATGTCAGCACACATCCTGAGGCTACCATTTCCTTGGTCAGGGTCATGGTCTCTTCTGGGTTCATTCCACGCAGCCATATTGCCATAAGGAGTGCACCTAATGGTAAAAATATGCAATCTACTTTATACTGCATATGATATTAAAGTCAATTCACAGTTAGCTAAGTCTCCTTAACCACTTAAAGGGGAGTTCCAGCCTTTTTTTATGTTTATCAAAAGTCAGCAGCTACAAAAAGTGTAGCTGCTGGCTTTTAATAAACATACACTTACCTGTTCCACTGTCCAGCGACGCAACGCCCGGAGCTCCGCTCCTCACCCCCCCCTTCTCCGCCGGCGCCCGGCCGTGACAGCTTTCGGGTTCACGGCCGGGCACTCACTACGCATGCGCGAACGGCGCAGCGCTCTCTGAGTGGACAGGCGATCGCCTGGGACCTGTCACGTCCCAGGTGATCGCCTGCAGGGAGGGGCCGCCAAAAGGCGTAATGACGTATCGCCTAGGCGACCCCAGAGCGGAAGGAGGAAGTGGGACAGGAAGTTCCACTCCCACTGAAGCCCCCACTCCCCCCCCAAAAAAAATGACATGCCAAATGTGGCATGTAAGGGGGCGAGGAGTGGATAAAGCGGAAGTTCCTAATTTGGGTGGAACTCCGCTTTAAGGACAGAGCCTCGTTTTGAGATTTGGTGTTTACTGGTTTAAAACAATTTTTTTGCTAGAGAATTACTTTGAACCCCCAAACATTATATATATTTTTTTCTAACACCCTAGAGAATAAAATGTCAGTCGTTGCAATGTACCGTATTTGTGCAGCGGTCATACAAGCGCACTTTTATTGGAAAAAATACACTTTTTTTAATGAAAAAATAAGACAACAGTAAAGTTAGCCCAATTTCTTTTTATTATGTGAAAGATAATGTTACGCCGACTAAATTGATACCGAACATGTCACGCTTCAAAATTGCGCCCGCTCGTGGAATGGCGACAAACTTTTACCCTTAAAAATCTCCAGAGTCGATGTTTAAAAAATTCTACAGGTTGCATGTTTTGAGTTACAGAGGAGGTTTAGAGCTAGAATTATTGCTCTCGCTCTAACGATCGTGACGATACATCACATGTGTAGTTTGAGCACCGTTTACATATGCGTTCGCTTCTGTGCGCAAGCTTGGCAGGACGGGTCGCGTTAAAAAAAAAAAAAAATCTCTTATTTATTTTACTTTTTATTTTTACACTGTTCTTTTAAGAAATAAAAAAATTGTGTCACTTTTATTCCTATTACAAAGGAATGTAAACATCCCTTGTAATAGAAAAAAAAAGCATGACAGGACCTCTTAAATATGAGATCTGGGGTTAAAAAAACCTCAGATCTCATATTTACACTAAAATGCAATAATAAAAAAAGTCCCTTTTAAGAGCTATGGGCGGAAGTGACGCTTTGACGTCGCTTCCACCCTGCAATGGTATGGAGCTGGGTGGGGGGCCATCTTCCCCTCACTCAGCTCCATACCACACATGGGAAAGGACCCGATCGCCTCTGCCGCTGCCGGCGGCTCCGGTAAACGGCGGAGGGCACCGGAGCGCGGCGGGAGGGGGGCCTCTCCTGCCACCGATAAAAGTGATTTTGCGGTGAATCTGCCGCAGAGACCACTTTTATCTGAAAGCCAACCGCCCACTCTTGAAGAGGATACCAGGGTTATGGTAGCTAGCTGCTGCCATAACAAAGATATTCCTCTTCAAATTACCGACGTATAACGACGGCGGGTGGTCGGCAAGTGGTTAAACTTATTGTAAACCCTTTTTAAAAATGAAAATAATGGTACTGCACAGAGCAGTCTCCTCCCTCATCTTTTGGAGTTCCACACCGTTGCTCTCCGCTCCACCTCTCCTGCGTGTGCCCCTATAGCAAGCCATGTGCTATGGGGGCACACGTGCGAGCATGATCCCAAGCCAGGCTGTGTGCATCCATAGACACACACAGCATGGCTCAGCCACGCCCCTTACTCCCTCTTCAGTTCTTGGTCTGCTCAGAGCAGAGAGCAGTGACTGTGAGTCAACACTCTCTGCTCTGCTCCTCCAGTGCTCACTGGAGCGATGGCCTGGAGAGGGGGTGTGCGCAGCTGGCTTCGGCTCTCCAGTGGCGTCACTAGGGTTGGTCTTACCTTGTGCAGAAAAATATGGTGTCATCCCCCCCCATCAATAATCTTGTCCCATATAACACTGCATATAATGGCAATAGTAGTGCCGCAGTGAAAGTAAACCCCCATCCCCAGCCTGAATTGCTGGTCAAGGCAGTGGCATTTTAACCCATCAACCCCCCATCTGCATTTGTGGTCATACAGCGAAAGTTAACCCACCTCCCCCCAGCCTTGGTGGTCATGGAGGGGTAAATTTAAAAGCCATTCAATCCTAGCCTCCTCCACTGTCCAATTGTTGATTACTTACCTGATCAGAGGTTCCCTCGCTGCTCTCTCTCCCTCTTTGCTGGGACTTTTCTCCTCCCACAGGACAGTGTTCCTTTCATGGCTGGGTGCTGGAATACAGAGAGTGTTCCAGTGCCCAGCATCTTGCTGCATGCTAGGCATGTTCTGGGCAAAAGGGACATTGGCAGACGTCACACTGCTTGGATTCTGGGACATAGCTACGGAAAAGCTGGCAAAGGGGCAAGTATGCTCTCTCACTGCACTGAACCCCCTGACCCCCTCTTATCTACGTCCCTGTACTTGATGGTGTCACCCCTTTGAAGGGTACAACACTGGTGCGGTCTGCACCCCCATAGCTTCGCCACTGTTGCTCTCAGCTATGCATTGAGAGCCAAAGACAACTGTCAATCAGGTAGCTAGTTGAATCCCAACAATATGGTTAGGGATCCTTCCAGAGCCTAGAGAGGCTCTGCCACATCAGCTGACAGCAGGTTATAGCCTGCTGTCAGCAGATTCTGGGTCAGATGAGAGCAAAAGTAAGTGCACTCCTGTGACTCACAAGAAAGTATGGCCAAAAAAGCTTTGTCCATACTTCTCTTTTAAATGTACAGTACAGTTGTCCTTTAGTATAAACTGGTGTAAAATCTCTGCAGTGTTTGTTGATATTTATGGACAATCATAACTCAAATTAAGTATTGGTGTATCCAAACCCTATAGCCATGTTTGTTTGTGAAATAGTCAGTCTTTCTATCAATCCTCCTTGAATTTTTTCATAATTTTAATAAATATATTGTTCATGTGCATTGTAACATTAAAGATGAACTCCAGGAAAAATAGCTAAATACACACCGGATATTCATACAGTATATATGAATAGTTTTACCTGCCAAAAGATTTGTAATTGTGTTTGAGTCTTGTGATTCAGACATCTCAGCTAGACACCACAACCAGATAGACATCTTTGATTTCTGTACCGCAGTTCAAGGACAAGTGTAGAGATGTGTTTTGTTTTGTTTTGGATTTTCTCGGATTAATTTGTTAACCCCCTTCTGCCTGGCCTATTGTAATATGACAGTGGATCGGGAGCCCTGTTATCCTGGGAGGACGTCATATGACGTCTTCCTAATATTGGCCACACTCTCGTGTGATTTGTCACCCGCTGTGTCTACTGGACACAGCGGATGACAGATCAGTGTACTGGCTCGCTGGCGGTACCATGTGATTGCTGTGGCCAATCACAGCAGATCACAAAACAATTGTACACAATGAAAGGCTTTGATTCATGCCATCACATATAAGCTGTACCATGTGATTAGCTGTGACCAATCACAACTAATCACAATAGTAAACACTGAATGAATAGTTTTCATTCAGAAAAAAACTGTTACTATGGTAACACTGTATTGCTCTGGTGTATGTAAAAATAAATTAAAAACCCACCTCTGGGGCGTGAAGTACCGCATATATCCAGAGGTGGGGGGGGGGGGCGCTGGAGACATTCGGAAACACTCGGAGCCTCTCGGATGCACTCGGAGACACTCGGGAACGGAGTGTTTCCACGCGGCTCCAAAAGGCTCAGAGTGTCACCGGCGCCCCTGCACCTCTGGCCAAATGCAGTACTGCACACCCCAGAGGCTTGAATCCTGATCGTTTTGCGAGACAACGCTCGCAAACCGAGTCAGGATTTAAAAAAAAAATAATAGCTCGTATTGCGAAACGCTCGTAAACCGCATTACTCGCAATCCGAGGTATTACTGTATTTGCAAAATGTTATAACAGAAAGAAAGAAAACATTTTTTTTTTTCAAAATTTTCAGTCTTTTTAAATTTATTTAGCAAAAAATAAGAAACTAAGCGGTGATTAAATACCACTGAAAGACAGCTCTATTTGTGTGAAAAAAAAAAGCTAAAAAATGTCATGTGAACATACAATTGTTATTCAACGTGTGACAGTGCTGAAAGCTAAAAATTGGCCTGGGCAGGAAGGGGGTAAAAGGGTCTGGTATTGAAGTGGGTAAGTAAATAATTTTGCTTCATTATATTCGACGATGATTCGTATTCGGAATTTGTTTTGTATATATTTGGATTCGTTGTTCCGTATCGATTCGCAATTTGCGCCCTATGCCCAACTGTGACTTAGATAAACAGAATAAAAAAATAAAAGAAGACTCATCTGCCTTCAAAGGGGTTCCCTGCTGACAGCAGGATGTAAACAAAAGAAGAGCTGGCATTAGAAATTTATATTAAATAACAGCATGGGGGCCCTGCCCCAATCCATGCCAGGCCCTTCGGATCTGGTATGGATTTTGAGGGGAACCCCACAAGAAAAAAAATAGCATGGGGTCGCCCCCAAAATCCATACCAGGTCCTTATCCGAGCATGCAGCCTGGCAAGCCTGAAAAACGGGGACGAGTGAGCGTCCCCCCCCATCTAAACCATACAAAGCCAAATGCCTTCAACATGTTGATAAGGACAAAGGTCTCTTCCCCGCAACACTGGCCTGGTGATTGTGGAGGTGTGGGAAGTAGCTGATCGGATTCTGGAAGCCTCCTTTAATAAGGGAGCCCGTAGATCCTGCCTCCCCCCCCCCCCATGTGAATGAGTATGGGGCACATAGTGTTCAACAAAAATAAATAAATTGAAAAGTAAATAGAAACAAAAAGACAGTTTTTGGCAAGTCCTTTATTTAAAAAGAATTAAATAGGTCCCCCAACGTAAATCCAGCGTCAATCACGATGAATGCTGGCCACAGACCTGTGTGAAAAAATAAATCCCGCTGCCCGCCGAACACGACCGGTCCCATACAGAGACACTCGCCAAATGACAGCTGGTAAGTATACATGGGGGCAGGGGCACCCAGTGACATCCCCGGGTGGCCATGCCACCCTATGACGTCACACTTTTATAGTAAATACTTCCCTTTATCCAAAGAATCTAGTGTGGTTCCCATCTCCTCTCTTCTCCATCTGCTTTGTGCATGAGTCACTTCTGTGTTTATGCTGACACCAGACAATCCCAGGAGACGCCCCCCCCTCCAGCACACAGAAGGTGATTGACAGCCTCAGATGTGCATGTTTCTGTATGAGACTGTGTGGAGGGGGGAGTCCTTCCCCCACTCTGGTCTCAGAATTCATTCAGCTCTCTGCTCTATCCTGTGAAGTGTGTGACATCAGATCCCCACCCCCTGCTATCTGAAACTCAGAAGTGCTGTATAAATTCACTACTTTGAATGGCTGTAGAGGAGAGAGGGCCACAGATAAACAGGTACAACTTGTGTAGGGGGATCATTTTATCTCTCTGTATCACCTGAGGCTAGTCACTTCAGGTATATATATATAAATATATATATATATATATATATATATATATATATATATATATATGTGTAGCGGGTGGTTACATTTAGGGGGAACCTAGTGGTAACTAGGCTCAGATGCACTAATTGTTAGGTTTCATGGACCATTTCTGTCCCTGGGAGATGGTACTGGTGTGTAGTTCCCTGGGGCCTATAGGTGGCACTGTTACCATGGGCCGGGGTTGTCCCCTTTTTTTGTCCCCTCTTGGCAGCAGTACGGCGGGGCGGGGAACCTGCTGTGCCTGTCGGGAGAGGATATAAAAGGGGCGGCCATCTTGCAGAGGGGTCGGTTCCGCGCTCAGGCACCTTAGGCCTGGGTGCGTGTGTGTCGCCTCCGGGTGCCCTAGGCCCGGAGGCCTGGTCGGGTTGTCTCTGGGTGCCTTAGGCCCGGAGACGGAACTGCTGTTCCATCCCAGACACCTTCAGTCTGGGGTGAGGTACTTTGGAGAAAAGCCCGGAGCCCAGCAGCCTTCGGCTGGGATCCGCCGGGGACCGAGACTCCCAGGGATCTGCCTTGCGAGGGGACCCGTATCCAGGACGAGGAGGCAAGGTAGGTGACCCTTTCTGAAGACCCAGCGCAGAGTCGTGGTGACAGATGGGGCCTCTGGTAACTCTCCGGAGGGATGTTCTTGTCCTAAAAAAGGGGCCAGTTTCCTAACGGAAGGAAGTGTGTGTTCTTTGGGTCACAGTGGCAGTGACACTACGCACCCAAGGTCAGTGGCAGTGGCTTTCATCTTTTTTTCA
This sequence comes from Rana muscosa, assembly GCA_029206835.1. Lineage (NCBI taxonomy): Eukaryota > Metazoa > Chordata > Amphibia > Anura > Ranidae > Rana > Rana muscosa. Next base: position 601,484,930 of record CM055118.1, on the reverse strand, counting down.
CCCGGTCAGTGGCAGTGACCAACTTCATGGTCTGTGGCAGAGACCGTGCGCCAAGCCTGTTCGTGCTAATCAGAACAGGAGAAAACCCAAATTCAAGTTTGTGCCTGGACCTCCTCCCACCTTATCTGACCTGTGTCTTGTCCCAACCTGTCTGCTCTCAAAGAGACTGTTTATTGTGCTAAAAAGAATAAATAAGCGTTGGATTTTTCAGTTGGTGTGGACAGTTGCTTACTGGGGAGAACTAAGGCTTGTTTCTGACTACCACAGAAACGAGGTCAGCACTGGAGGTTTTTAAACACTGGCTGCAAGCAGGCCCGAGAAACTAACACCGCTCAACCTACCTATTCAGGAGGGTACGGGCTTGTGGTGCGGTGTGCCTCATTCTTTCCTGCGGAGGAGCCAAGCAGAAGAACAGCAGGTAAAGTCTGGGGTTGGTGCGCTACACATGGGGGCTTGAGTCCGGGATGTATTTGCGGCCACAGAGTGAAACCCCCCCCCAGAAGCTGAACTTTTATTCCCCAGTGAAGTTCCGTGGAGGTCGGCCATGTTTAGAACTGCGCCACGAGGAGAACCCTGACTGCGTAGTTCGTGGGCGTGTCTATTCAGAAAAGCTTGCGAGCGATGCAGGAGATGGGAGGAGTCTGACCATGTATGGAGTTATACGTGGGGACTTTGGCGCAAAAAGGTCAGTGCACGATGGAGCAGCGGATGGTCAGCATGTCGTCTCATGCATCATGGGTTCCAGCTGCTACAACCACGAAAATTACCTCATTCGCTACTTCGCTTACAGATACAGGGATTCGGCTCAAGCCCGGGGAAGATTTGCCCTCTACGTGTGCAAGGACGTGGAGGCCCTCGGTGTGATTTGTCCCGGCTGGTGGTTCATCTGAAGCCATTCGGGCGATGCGAAAGCTTTAAGGAGTTTCTGTTCGAGGTGGAGCAACCTACAGAGAGGCCTTGGGCCTTCCACCTCAATTGCCTTACGGGCACCACCACTCTGGAAGGAGGAATCAAATCTTGTACAGCCACCCCTGCGCGCACTGACGGGACTTCGGAGGAAGTCACAGAGGAGATCGCTTTAGCGAGTGAGAAACCGGAGGATGCTGCTTCGGTAACAACAGAGTCTTTTCTCCCACCGCCCAAGAGGAAGATGGGTCTTGTGAAAGCTTCCCGCGGCCGTGGTGGAGCAACGCCCCAGCGCTTACCCGGAACGGATGTCTCTAAAGGGAAAAGTCCCGGAAGTCCGAGTCCTTCTTCAATCCGAGGTAAGCCAGGGGGAGAGACTTTGTTAAAGGCCCCTAGCCCTGGGGATTCACATGTTAGTGAGTTGGCCAGAGGGGGTGAATCGTCCTTCACCAGGAATTACTTCCCTGCGGAGGAGTACGATACCTCTGACCTAGAGTCCGTCTCAGATGCGGGTGATGACGCCGCAATTGACAAACTATTTGAGAGGAAGGGATGGGATAAGATGCCCCTATCCTTGTTCCGTAAGCCTAGGGACCCACCCATGTCTACTGGGGAAAGTACACCCCGGGTCGTGGCTTCCGAACCTGAGGAGGGATCTGTCCCCTTGCCTGCCCTTCCACCGTCGGGAGCACCTGCTTCCGCCACTATTGCTACTTCGAGACAGGTGTCACTGGGGGCCCTGCAACTGGCCCGGAGGCAGTTAAAGTTCCTCAACATCCGGATGCTGTTGTTTTGCCTGGCGCAGGAGACTGCGCCACTATGCCACCGCTGTCCCGTTTACAGAGACTCTTCAACCAGAAGGTTGCCAGTGAATATGGGTGGGAGAATCCGTACCTACCCAAAGAACTTTTGTTCAAGGTTGAGGCCTGTAGAGATCAGTGGTACTTGGAGTCTGTGTGAACACACATTAACCACTTAAGCCCCGGACCATTTGGTAGCTAGAGGACCAGAGGTGAATTCAGAATTTTGCACTGCGCTGCTTTAACTGTAAATTGTGCGGACATGCAATGTTGTACCCAAACGAAATTTGCGTCCTTTTCTTCCCACAAATAGAGCTTTCTTTTAATGGTATTTGATTGCCTCTGCGATTTTTATTTTTTGCGATATAAACGGAAAAAGACCGAAAATTTTGAAAAAAAATGATATTTTCTACTTTTTGTTATAAGAAAAATCGAATAAACTCAATTGTAGTCATACATTTAGGCCAAAATGTATTCAGCCACATGTTTTTAGTAAAAAAAATGTCAATAAGCGTATATTTATTGGTTTGCGCAAAAGTTATAGAGTTTACAAACTAGGGTACATTTTCTGAAATTTACACAGCTTTAAATTTATGACTGCCTATCTCATTTCTTGAGGTGCTAAAATGACAGGGCAGTACAAAACCCCCCCAAATGACCCCATTTTGGAAAGTAGACACCCCAAGGAAATTGCTGAGAGGCATGTTGAGCCCATTGAATTTTTTATTTTTTTGTCCCAAGTGATTGAATAATGACTAAAAAAAAAAAAAAAAAATTACAAAAAGTTGTCACTAAATGATATATTGCTCACACATGCCATGGTTATATGTGGAATTTCACCCCAAAATACATTTTGCTGCTTCTCCTGAGTACGGGGATACCACATGTGTGGGACTTTTTGGGAGCCTAGCCGCGTACGGGACCCCGGAAACCAAGCACCGCCCTCAGGATTTCTAAGGGCGCAAATTTTTGATTTCACTCCTCACTACCTATCACAGTTTCGAAGGCCATAAAATGCCAAAATAGCACAAAACCCCCCCAAATGACCCCATTTTAGAAAGTAGACACCCCAAGGAAATTGCTGAGAGGCCTGTTGAGCCCATTGAATATATTTTTTTTTTGTCCCAAGTGATTGAATAATGGCTTACATCCACTCTTCTAACCACTTGAAGACAAAGCCCTTTTTGACACTTTTTGTTTACATGAAAACATTTTTTTTTTTGCAAGAAAATTATGTTGAACCCCCAAACATTATATATATTTTTAAAGCAAAGGCCCTACAGATTAAAATGGTGGGTGTTGCATTTTTTTTTTCTACACAGTATTTGCGCAGCGATTTTTCAAACGCATTTTTTGGGTTAAAAAATACACTTTTTTTAATTTTAATGCACTAAAACACACTATATTGCCCAAATGTTTGATGAAATAAAAAAGATGATCTTAGGCCGAGTACATAGATACCAAACACGACATGCTTTAAAATTTCGCACAAACGCGCATTGGCGACAAACTACATACATTTTTAAAAGCCTTTAAAAGCCTTTACAGGTTACCCCAGTAGATTTACAGAGGAGGTCTACTGCTAAAATGATTGCCCTCGATCTGACCTTCGCGGTGATACCTCACATGCATGGTGCAATTGCTGTTTACATATGACGCCAGACCGACGCTTGCGTTCGCCATTGGGCAAGAGCAGGGCAGGACAGGGGTGCTTTTTTTTTTTTTCTTTTTTTTTTATTATTAATTTTGCTTTTTTATTTTATTTTTAAATTGTTCCTTCCAAGTATTTTTTTTTTTATCATTTTTATTGTTATCTCAGGGAATGTAAATATCCCCTATGATAGCAATAGGTAGTGACAGGTACTCTTTTTTTGAAAAAACTGGGGTCTTCTAGACCCTAGATTTTTCCTCTGCCCTCAAAGCATCTGACCACACCAAGATCGGTGTGATAAAATGCTTTCCCAATTTCCCAATGGCGCTTTTTATATCCGGGGGGGGGCATTCCCTCCCACTGCTTGTAAAAGCAGTCCAGAGGCTAATTAGCCGCTAGGATTGCTTTTACATGAAAGCCGGCTGCAGGCTGAAAAGAATGATACCAAGATGATACCTAAACCCGCAGGCATCATTCTGGTATAAACATTCAAAGTCCAGCAACATACCAGTACGTTGCTGGTCCTTGTTGGACATGTATTGTAATCTTTTTATTTCATGCAGCCAGTTGGCTGAATGAAAAAAGAGATTGATCGGTGGGTATGCCCACCATTAGAATACCGCCCTTCATCCACCCACTTCCAATGATGGGCATACACGCACCATTTATATATGCCGAAGCATGGGGGCATCCTCCCGCAAAAAAGTTATGCCGCACACACATGGTCGGACTTTTCCACGGGCAAGCCTCCGTCGGAATTTCGACCGTATGTACGCGGCATTAGGAGCAAAATCACTCCTCCGCCCCTGCTGCCCCAATGCTTCGGCATATTTGCTTTTTTTTTTTAACTGTGGTGGTGAAATCACCTCCTACAGAACTGGAGTCGCAGGGATCAGGCCTGTCTCTGCGAACGCTGCAGTTATGTGTGTTTTTGTTTTGTAAGTGACAGTGATCGATCGATACTGCACTTGGGTGGCCTGGGCTGGACGGAGGGGCAAAACGCAGGTGCCAGCAGGTATCTGGGCTGATCCCGCTAACACTGCGTTTTTGGGAACCCTAAACTGCTGGGGACGCTAGTATAGATCTGATCAGATCAGATATTGATCTGTTCAGATACTATACCACTAAGGGGGGTGTATGCTTCACGCGTGGGTGTTAGCGTTACTGGCACTAACCTGACGCTGCCTGGGGTGTGACTCAGACCCTCTCTGACGCTAAAACCTAATTGATATCACCCGCCGGGCGATCAGGGGGTTAAACCTTTATTGGGTTATATACACGGCGGGTGCCCTGACACTATAAAAAGCAAACTAACTAACCAGCGTCACCCGTAACACTTATATGGTGATCACTGGTGAAAGGGTTAACTAGGGGCAATCAGGGGGTTAAAACCTTTATTAGATAATATATGGGGGTACCTGACGCTATAAAAACCTGCGGCGAACCTAAAAAAAATTACCAGCTACCGATCTGCATCACCGACACTAAGACAGCGTTTAGAAAAACGATTGCTTAGCGACAGTGGTGATGGGGGTGAAAGGGTTACCTGGGGGGCGATCAAGGGGGTTAAACCTTTATTAGATAATATATTGGGGTACCTGACGCTATAAAAACCTGCGGTGAACCTAAAAAAAATTACTGGCTACGATCTGCATCACCGACACTAAGACAGCGTTTAGAAAAACAATTGCTTAGCGACAGTGGTGATAGGGGGTGAAAGGGTTACCTGGGGGGCGATCAAGGGGGTTAAACCTTTATTAGATAATATATTGGGGTACCTGACGCTATAAAAACCTGCGGCGAACCTAAAAAAAATTACCGGCTACCGATCTGCATCACAGACACTAAGACAGCGTTTAGAAAAACGATCGCTTAGTGACAGTGGTGATAGGGGGTGAAAGGGTTACCTGGGGGGCGATCAAGGGGGTTAAACCTTTATTAGATAATATATTGGGGTACCTGACGCTATAAAAACCTGCGGCGAACCTAAAAAAAATTACTGGCTGCCGATCGGCATCACTGACGCTAAGACAGCGATCAGAAAAATGATCGCTAAGCGACAGTGGTGATAGGCGGTGAAAGGGTTATCTGGGGGGTGATCAGGGGGTTAAACCTTTATTAGGGGGGGTAGGGGGCTACACTGGACCTAAGACTAAACTTTGGTGACACTTTTACAGTCACAAATGTCACTGATTGCAGTGATCACTAAATAAATGGTCACTGCAATCAGTGACACTGTGACTGGGGGCTGGGGGGGTGATCTGGGGGGTGATCTGGGGGGCCTGGGGGGGCGATTTATGTCCCTATGTGTCCTGGTGTCAGTGTAGTGTTGTGTGCACTGACCTGATATCTTCTCTTGTACGGCGCTCGGTATATGTGAGCGCCGCACCAGAGATGACATCACTTCCTCCTGCTCCCTCTGTCTGACACAGACAGAGGGGGCATTTCCATTCGCCGGGAGCGATCGCGAGGGGGTGGCCAGAAACGAATGGCTGCCCCCTCATCCCGGAACGCTCCCGGACACTTAGCCACTGCTCACTGTATAGGAGGGGGGTCCGATCGGACCCCCCAACTGTACAAAGGCAATCACATATGCTCTACGTGATTGTGCCTGTCGGTGCCATTCTGCCGACGTATATATACAGTGAGCGGTCGTTAAGTGGTTAAGGTACCTCAGGCCAGAAGGTATTTTTCATGTTCACCTGCCGCCACTCTGCGGTTTAAAGATTGCAAAGCTGCTTGGATGTTGGGTCGGCACATTCATGCGGATAAAGTGCTTATCTGCCGGAAGGACAAGGACAGCGTGGAGTATCACATAGATACCTTTGACAAACATTGGAAGCCGCTGGTGTTGCCTGACCCACACTACTATTTGTGAGAGACCAGACTCTTGTGTTTTGTGTTTGAACTTTTTTTTTTCTCTCTCAAGGAACTTTGCCCTATGTTAAAGGGTACTTTACTCTTTGGAGGAGTGGGAGTTGTTGCTGTTTGTTGTTCTCCTTTATCTTCCCACCGTAAAGATAACAAGGACTTTGGGGTTGTAGTCAGCTTAGGGCCACAGTCCAGAGAAAAAAAAAAAAATCCAAGCGGATTCATCGCAGCACCACCACTTACTTTTAGAGCGAGGAGGTTTTTCTTTAGGGAGGAACCTGTTCATTCTAACTTACACATTGTTAGATTATGTGTTTTTCTTTCCTCTGCAGGTGAACGACAAGCAAGACTGCTGAGTACGGGGTGGGTCTTAGCTAGTTCTGCGGGAGGGAACTGTAAATTTTTACTGTAATGTTTGAGTGACTTTAAAATGTTTTATACACATGTACACCCTCATTCCCATCTGTGTTTCTTTCCTTTCCCATGTTAGGTTCCGGCACAAACAAACAGAATTTTAAATTGTCATTTTTTTTTAGTTTGTTTCTGGATCTGGTTTATGTTGACTCTGATTGAGGAGGCATAAATTGGTTTCAGACACTGGGGACCAGTGTTCACAAGTGAGGGGGATGTGTAGCGGGTGGTTACATTTAGAGGGAAGCATCTGAGTGGTAACTAGGCTCAGATGCACTAATTGTTAGGTTTCATGGACCATTTCTGTCCCTGGGAGAGGGTACTGGTGTGTAGTTCCCTGGGGCCTATAGGTGGCACTGTTGCCATGGGCCCGGGTTGAACCGCAGTGCAAGGTTGTGTCTTTTTTTGTCCCCTCTTGGCAGCAGTACAGCGGGGCAGGGGACCTGCTGTGCCTGTCGGGAGAGGATATAAAAGGGGGCGGCCATCTTCCAGAGGGGTCAGTTCCGCGCTCAGGCACCTTAGGCCTGGGTGTGTGTGTGTCACCTCCGGGTGCCCTAGGCCCGGAGGCCTGGTCGGGTTGTCTCTGGGCGCCCTAGGCCCGGAGACGGAGCTGCTGTTCCATCCCAGACACCTTCAGTCTGGGGTGAGGTACTTTGGAGAAAGGCCCGGAGCCCAGCAGCCTTCGGCTGGGATCCGCCGGGGACCGAGACACCCAGGGATCTGCCTTGCGAGGGGACCTGTATCCAGGACGAGGAGGCCAGGGAGGTGACCCTTTCTGAAGACCCAGTGCAGTCATTGTGACAGATGGGGCCTCTGGTAACTCTCCGGAGGGATTTTCTTGTCCTAAAAAAGGGTCCAGTTTACTAACGGAAGGAAGTGCATGTTCTTTGGGTCACAGTGGCAGTGACACTACGCACCCAAGGTCAGTGGCAGTGGCTTTCATCTTTTTTTCACCCGGTCAGTGGCAGTGACCAACTTCATGGTCTGTGGCAGAGACCGTGCGCCAAGCCTGTTCGTGCTAATCAGAACAGGAGAAAACCCAAATTCAAGTTTGTGACTGGACCTCCTCCCACCTTATCTGACCTGTGTCTTGTCCCAACCTGTCTGCTCTCAAAGAGACTGTTTATTGTGCTACAAAGAATAAATAAGAGTTGGATTTTTCAGTTGGTGTGGACAGTTGCTTACTGGGGAGAACTAAGGCTTGTTTCTGACTACCACAGAAACGAGGTCAGCACTGGAGGTTTTTAAACACTGGCTGCAAGCAGGCCTGAGAAACTAACACCGCTCAACCTCCCTATTCAGGAGGGTACGGGCCTGTGGTGCGGTGTGCCTCATTCTTTCCTGCGGAGGAGACAAGCAGAAGAACAGCAGGTAAAGTCTGGGGTTGGTGCGCTACATATATATATATATATATATATATATATATATATATATATGGGTTACAGTCACCGTAATTTAGATTTTAAGGTTAACATACAGTTGAATGTTTTGTAGTGAATACATAACAAGATAAAATTGTTTGTACATTGGTTCCAGAGTACTTGTACATTTCTGAACCTCTCAATATCTGGGATTAGCTGTAAAGGGAATGGATTACTCATTGTTTATATTGATTACCCAGTTGACTGTCTTGAACTTGGCCTTTCATTGTCTCTTTCACCACATGCCTGATCTCCTGTGATGATAGTGGTAATCCATTACGCTTCTTAGCAATTATATCAGCAATTCGAAACTGGAAAGTATCTTGAAAAGACAACAAGAAAATAATAAATCAAGGGCACATTCAAGTATTATAATGACTCATACAAAAGTAACAATTAAAGCGGAACTTCAGTCATTTTTTCATCTTTCTATCTATTAAATTTTCTGCCCTTGTTGTTTTCTTAGGATAGTAAAACTTTTTTTTTCTGCCAGTAAATACCTTATACAGCCAACTTCCTCTTTCTTAGCTGGAAAAAAGCCTAGGCTTATGACATCATGCGCAGCTCTCTCTCTCTCTCAGAGTTTGCCAGAAAGGGAGGGGGTATGAGTCATAAGAGGGCCAATCAGAGCTGTAGGGCTGGAGGTGTGCCTCTGTATGTCTTTGTAAATTCAGGAAGTGAACAGGTAGCAGCTTCAGCTGCCCACAGTTCAAATGGATGCAGCCAGACTCAGTGGAGGGAGATTTCTGCAGCATATTTGGCAAGTACAGGATCACAGTATATATATTAATATGCAAAGTGCTTGGAGGGAAGCATCAGAATGGCAAAGATGTTTTTATTACAAATTATTATTACTGTAGTTCCCATACTTCCCAACATTTTGAGATGGGAATAAGGGGCACCTACTAACAAACGTATATAGGCATAGGGCACGCCCCTGCCACACCCCCTTAAAGGAAAATTAACCCAAAAAAAGGTTAATTAGATCCACAAGGGATTTTTGTTACCACTACTATTCCTTTATATTGGCTTTTAAAATTGACAAATGCAGTCATTTAGAAATTGGATGAAAGGTTTAGCACTGGGAAACACGTTTTGAAAGATAAAAAGTGTATTTTATATACAACAATATAGATCATACCAAAATGAGGGGCACATAGGGAGAAATGAGGGACAGAGGGACATTTTTCCAAATCAGGGTCAGTCCCTCGAAATCAGGGACAGTTGGGAGATATGAAGTTCCTCTTTAAGGCACACTGCACCATTTTACAGCTGCTGTTTTTGGCTTCAGACATTTTTTTATGCAACCAGTAAACTCCCCAGCATGTTATCTTATGTGTCCATGCACACATAGGCTGTTATCAGCGTTTTTTGGCTGGAAAATAGCTTTTTTCCCCTTTTTACTGCATTAAATGCCAATAAAATGCTAATGCTTCTAAACGCTCTTAAATCCTCCTAAACGCTGCTAAAACGCTACTACAAAAAGCTATTACCAGCGTTTATCCAGTGATTTTTCCAGCATTTTTTTTTAGCTTAAAAAAACACTAGTGTGCATTGAGCCTAACTCTGAAAAAAGCTGAAAAACACTAAAAATCAATGTTTATGAACGTTTTTGAGTCATAAGCTTTTGTGGGAGTATAGTTTTGCAATAAAAAGCTAAAAAACACAACTGCAAAAACGCTGCAAGACTCATTCTACAGCTACAGCTTTTTACAGCTAACGCTACTGGCGTTTTTATAACGCCCAGTGTGCATGAGGCCTAAGACACACATAGAGCTATAAGCAACCCTATTTATTAATGACAGTTAAATAAACCACTGAAGCTTGGGTTTCACCTACAGGTGAAACTTGAAAAATAAGAATATCGTGCAAAAGTTCATTTATTTCACTAATGCAACTTAAAAGGTGAAACTAATATATGAGATAGTTCAAGCCGCCAATCGTCATAATTGTGATGACTATGGCTTACAGCTCATGAAAACCCCAAATCCACAATCTCATAAAATTTGAATATTGTGAAAAGGTGCAATATTCTAGGCTCAAAGTGGCCCACTCTAATCAACTGAGTAAGCCAAAACACCTGCAAAGGGTTCCTGAGCTTTTAAATGGTCTTTCAGTCTGGTTCAGTAGGAATCACAATCATGGAAAAGACTGCTGACCTGACAGTTGTGCAGAAAACCATCATTGACACCCTCCATAAGGAGTGGAAGCCTCAAAAGGTAATTGCAAAAGAAGTTGGATGTTCCCAAAGTGCTGAATCAAAGCACATTAATAGAAAATTATGTGGAAGGGAAAAGCGTGGAAGAAAAAGGTGCACAAGCAGCAGGGATAACCACAGCCTGGAGAGGATTGTCAGGAAAAGACCATTCAAAAGTGTTGGGGACTTTCACAAGGAGTGGACTGAGGCTGGAGTCAGTGCATCAAGAGCCACCACACACAGACAGATCCTGGACATGGGCTTCAAATGTCGTATTCCTCTTGTCAAGCCACTCCTGAACAACGTCAGAAGCATCTAACCTGGGCTAAAGATAAACAGACCTAGTCTGTTGCTCAGTGGTCCAAAGTCCTCTTTTCTAATGAGAGCTAATTTTGCATCTCATTTGCAAACCAAGGACCAAGAGTATGGAGGAAGAATGGAGAGGCACACACTGCAAGATGCTTGAAGTCCAGTGTGAAGTTTCTGCAATTCATCTGCTGGTGTTGGTCCACTGTGCTTCATTAAGTCCAGGGTCAACGCAGCCGTCTACCAGGAGATTTTGGAGCACTTCATGCTTCCTTCCACAGACGAGCTCTATGTGGATGCTGACTTCATTTTCCAGCAGGACTTGGCACCTGCCCACACTGCCAAAAGCACCAAAACCCGGTTCAATGACCGTGAGATTACTGTGCTTGATTGGCCAGCAAACTCGCCTGACCTGAGCCCCATAGAGAATCTATGGGGCATTACCAAGAGAAGATGAGAGACATGAGACCGAACAATGCAGAAGAGCTGAAGGCCGCTATTGAAGCTTACTGGTCTTCCATAACACCTCAGCAGTGCCACAGGCTGATAGCTTCCATGCCACGCAGCATTGAGGCAGTCATTGCTGCCAAAGGGGCCCAAACCAAGTACTGAGTACATATGCATGCTTATACTTTTCAGAGGTCTGATATTGTTCTATGTACAATCCTTGTTTTATTGATTGCATGTAGGGATGAGCTTCGTGTTCGAATCGAACATACGTTCGACTCGAACATCGGCTGTTCGATCGTTCGACGAAGATCGAACGATTTGGGCCGTTCGCGCCAAATTCGAGTGACGCGAACGGCCCACAATGCACTACGCCATCGCAGTGTCATCCAGGCGCTGTGATTGGCCAAGCATGCACTGTGACCCCGCATGCTTGGCCAATCACAGCGCCGGCAGCGAGGAGAGCAATGATTGGCCACAGGCAGGATGCCTGTGGCCAATTATTGCTGAGGGTGTTTAGTACACGCCCCACACTATAAAAGGCCGCCAGCACGGCGGCCTAGTGTAGTGTGTTCCGGAGCAGGGATAGAGCAGCATAGGCAGGGACAGTGACTTTTATTTCTTTCTTGCTTAACCTGGATTCCTTTAGTTTAGGGAAAGAGAAGGATAGGTAGGGAGAGTGTCAGTGTGTTTTGTGCTTGTGCTATAGTGTGCTTAAAAAAAACATTTTTTTCTAGGGACAGAAAACTGTAGGTAGGGAGAGTGTCAGTTTCTTTCACTGTGTAAGTCCTTGTTTCTAGGGACCTGGAAGGACAGTGAGTGAATTCTCCTTGTGCTATATTGTGCTTAAAAAAAACATTTTTTCTAGGGACAGAAAACTGTAGGTAGGGAGAGTGTGTCAGTTTCTTTCACTGTGCAAGTCCTTGTTTCTAGGGACCTGGAAGGACAGTGAGTGAATTCTCCTTGTGCTATATTGTGCTTAAAAAAAACATTTTTTCTAGGGACAGAAAACTGTAGGTAGGGAGAGTGTCAGTTTCTTTCACTGTGTAAGTCCTTGTTTCTAGGGACCTGGAAGGACAGTGAGTGAATTCTCCTTGTGCTATATTGTGCTTAAAAAACATTTTTTCTAGGGACAGAAAACTGTAGGTAGGGAGAGTGTCAGTTTCTTTCACTGTGTAAGTCCTTGTTTCTAGGGACCTGGAAGGACAGTGAGTGAATTCTCCTTGTGCTATATTGTGCTTAAAAAAAACATTTTTTCTAGGGACAGAAAACTGTAGGTAGGGAGAGTGTCAGTTTCTTTCACTGTGTAAGTCCTTGTTTCTAGGGACCTGGAAGGACAGTGAGTGAATTCTCCTTGTGCTTTATTGTGCTTAAAAAAAACATTTTTTCTAGGGACAGAAAACTGTAGGTAGGGAGAGTGTCAGTTTCTTTCACTGTGCAAGTCCTTGTTTCCAGGGACCTGGAAGGACAGTGAGTGAATTCTCCTTGTGCTATATTGTGCTTAAAAAAAAACATTTTTTCTAGGGACAGAAAACTGTAGGTAGGGAGAGTGTCAGTTTCTTTCACTGTGTAAGTCCTTGTTTCTAGGGACCTGGAAGGACAGTGAGTGAATTCTCCTTGTGCTATATTGTGCTTAAAAAAAACATTTTTTCTAGGGACAGAAAACTGTAGGTAGGGAGACTGTCAGTTTCTTTCACTGTGTAAGTCCTTGTTTCTAGGGACCTGGAAGGACAGTGAGTGAATTCTCCTTGTGCTTTATTGTGCTTAAAAAAAACATTTTTTCTAGGGACAGAAAACTGTAGGTAGGGAGAGTGTCAGTTTCTTTCACTGTGCAAGTCCTTGTTTCCAGGGACCTGGAAGGACAGTGAGTGAATTCTCCTTGTGCTATATTGTGCTTAAAAAACACATTTTTTCTAGAGACAGAAAACTGTAGGTAGGGAGAGTGTCAGTTTCTTTCACTGTGTAAGTCCTTGTTTCTAGGGACCTGGAAGGACAGTGAGTGAATTCTCCTTGTGCTATATTGTGCTTAAAAAAAAAAATTTTCTACGGACAGAAAACTGTAGGTAGGGAGAGTGTCAGTTTCTTTCACTGTGTAAGTCCTTGTTTCTAGGGACCTGGAAGGACAGTGAGTGAATTCTCCTTGTGCTTTATTGTGCTTAAAAAAAACATTTTTTCTAGGGACAGAAAACTGTAGGTAGGGAGAGTGTCAGTTTCTTTCACTGTGTAAGTCCTTGTTTCTAGGGACCTGGAACGACAGTGAGTGAATTCTCCTTGTGCTATATTGTGCTTAAAAAAAACATTTTTTCTAGGGACAGAAAACTGTAGGTAGGGAGAGTGTCAGTTTCTTTCACTGTGTAAGTCCTTGTTTCTAGGGACCTGGAAGGACAGTGAGTGAATTCTCCTTGTGCTTTATTGTGCTTAAAAAAAACATTTTTTCTAGGGACAGAAAACTGTAGGTAGGGAGAGTGTCAGTTTCTTTCACTGTGCAAGTCCTTGTTTCCAGGGACCTGGAAGGACAGTGAGTGAATTCTCCTTGTGCTATATTGTGCTTAAAAAAAACATTTTTTCTAGGGACAGAAAACCGTAGGTAGGGAGAGTGTCAGTTTCTTTCACTGTGTAAGTCCTTGTTTCTAGGGACCTGGAAGGACAGTGAGTGAATTCTCCTTGTGCTTTATTGTGCTTAAAAAAAACATTTTTTCTAGGGACAGAAAACTGTAGGTAGGGAGAGTGTCAGTTTCTTTCACTGTGCAAGTCCTTGTTTCCAGGGACCTGGAAGGACAGTGAGTGAATTCTCCTTGTGCTATATTGTGCTTAAAAAAAACATTTTTTCTAGGGACAGAAAACTGTAGGTAGGGAGAGTGTCAGTTTCTTTCACTGTGTAAGTCCTTGTTTCTAGGGACCTGGAAGGACAGTGAGTGAATTCTCCTTGTGCTATATTGTGCTTAAAAAAAACATTTTTTCTAGGGACAGAAAACTGTAGGTAGGGAGAGTGTCAGTTTCTTTCACTGTGTAAGTCCTTGTTTCTAGGGACCTGGAAGGACAGTGAGTGAATTCTCCTTGTGCTATATTGTGCTTAAAAAAAACATTTTTTCTAGGGACAGAAAACTGTAGGTAGGGAGAGTGTCAGTTTCTTTCACTGTGTAAGTCCTTGTTTCTAGGGACCTGGAAGGACAGTGAGTGAATTCTCCTTGTGCTTTATTGTGCTTAAAAAAAACATTTTTTCTAGGGACAGAAAACTGTAGGTAGGGAGAGTGTCAGTTTCTTTCACTGTGCAAGTCCTTGTTTCCAGGGACCTGGAAGGACAGTGAGTGAATTCTCCTTGTGCTATATTGTGCTTAAAAAAAACATTTTTTCTAGGGACAGAAAACTGTAGGTAGGGAGAGTGTCAGTTTCTTTCACTGTGTAAGTCCTTGTTTCTAGGGACCTGGAAGGACAGTGAGTGAATTCTCCTTGTGCTATATTGTGCTTAAAAAAAACATTTTTTCTAGGGACAGAAAACTGTAGGTAGGGAGAGTGTCAGTTTCTTTCACTGTGTAAGTCCTTGTTTCTAGGGACCTGGAAGGACAGTGAGTGAATTCTCCTTGTGCTTTATTGTGCTTAAAAAAAACATTTTTTCTAGGGACAGAAAACTGTAGGTAGGGAGAGTGTCAGTTTCTTTCACTGTGCAAGTCCTTGTTTCCAGGGACCTGGAAGGACAGTGAGTGAATTCTCCTTGTGCTATATTGTGCTTAAAAAACACATTTTTTCTAGAGACAGAAAACTGTAGGTAGGGAGAGTGTCAGTTTCTTTCACTGTGTAAGTCCTTGTTTCTAGGGACCTGGAAGGACAGTGAGTGAATTCTCCTTGTGCTATATTGTGCTTAAAAAAAACATTTTTTCTAGGGACAGAAAACTGTAGGTAGGGAGAGTGTCAGTTTCTTTCACTGTGTAAGTCCTTGTTTCTAGGGACCTGGAAGGACAGTGAGTGAATTCTCCTTGTGCTTTATTGTGCTTAAAAAAAACATTTTTTCTAGGGACAGAAAACTGTAGGTAGGGAGAGTGTCAGTTTCTTTCACTGTGTAAGTCCTTGTTTCTAGGGACCTGGAAGGACAGTGAGTGAATTCTCCTTGTGCTTTATTGTGCTTAAAAAAAACATTTTTTCTAGGGACAGAAAACTGTAGGTAGGGAGAGTATCAGTTTCTTTCACTGTGCAAGTCCTTGTTTCTAGGGACTGGGAAGGACACCTGAAGGTAGCCCTTATTGCTTTTTTCCCATCTCCCTGCAGGCCATCTATTAGAATGTCTGGAAGGCAAACAAGGAGAGGCAGACAGTCAGGAGGCAATAAAAGAGGGCAAGCAGGCTCTGTGTCTGGGGGCAACAGTGCTGGTCGTGGACGCGGTGCATTGTCATCAGCACATGGCCATGGGACACGCTTGTCCTTCTTTTCCGCAGCTGGACATGTTGAGCCACATCATGCCGAAGACTTGGTAGAGTGGATGACCAAGCCCTCCTCCTCCTCCTCATCCTCTCTCACCCAGGCTCAGGGTACTGGCAAAGCAGCTGCCAAAGCGTCCTCTTCCCTGGTATCAATGTCAGACTCATCATCAGTCACTCCTTCCCTAGACCCACCATGTCCTCCTCCTGAGGAGTCCCCCGAACTGTTTGAGCACAGTGTTGGGTACATGCTCCAGGAGGATGCCCAGCGTTTCGAAGGGTCTGATGATGAAACCCAGCTACAGGAAGGCAGTAGGGTGAGAGCAGACAGAGGGGATGCTCAAGAAGGACACCAATCTGGCAGTCATGTTCCAGCAGCTGCAGCATACTGCCAGATTGGCTCCAGTGATGAGGAGGGAGGGGATGATGAGGTCACTGACTCCACGTGGGTGCCTAATAGGAGAGAGGAGGAGGAGGATGAGGAGGAGGCACATCTCCAACGAGACAGGATGCCCTTTGGTGGCCAGCGTAAGGGCAGTACACCGACGGAATCACACCGCAGAGCTCCGCCTGTGCAGGGCGCTGCCTCTGCCCGTCATTCAAAAAGTTCCTTGGTGTGGGCCTTTTTTGAGGCTAGTGCATCAGATCGCACAGCTGCTGTTTGCAACATATGTCTCAAGCGTATATCGCGTGGCCAAAACATCAGCCGCTTGGGTACCACATGCCTGACCAGACATATGTTGACCTGCCATGCAGCTCGTTGGCAAGCCTACCTCAAAGACCCACACCAAAGAACAAAGCGGACCTCTCCTTGCACCGCATCAGCTGGGATTTCCAACCCCACTATAACTTCAGTCCTCTCTGAAACATGCACTGAGAGGAATGAAGGTGTAGAATTAGGTGTGTCACAGCCAAGTACTTGCGGCCACTCTGCTAGCAGTACACCGACGTCCGATTCTAGCAGGCAAATTTCCCTGCCCCAGCTGCTGGACCGTCGAAAGAAGTTCACTCCCAGCCATCCACATGCCCAGCGGTTGAATGCTAGCTTGGCTAAATTGCTAGCGCTTCAACTGCTGCCTTTTCAGTTGGTAGACTCGGCCCCCTTCCGTGAGTTTGTGCAATGTGCGGTTCCTCAGTGGCAGGTTCCCAAACGCCACTTTTTCTCACGGAAGGCTATTCCGGCTCTCTACCGGCATGTGGAAGGCAATGTCTTGGCCTCGCTGGACAGGGCGGTCAGCGGTAAGGTGCATATTACCGCTGACTCATGGTCCAGCAGGCATGGACAGGGACGTTACCTTTCTTTCACGGCCCATTGGGTCACTCTTTTGGCAGCTGGGAAGGATGCAGGACAAGGTGCAGTAGTGTTGGAGGTTGTCCCACCGCCACGCCTCCAAAATGCTACTACTGGTTGTGACACACCTCTCTCCTCCACCCCCTCCTCTTCTTCTTCCTCCATGGCCTCTTCCTGTGGTTTGTCCTATGAACCAGCGGTGCTCCGTAGCCGTTCACGGGGCTACGCAAGTACGCAGGCAAAAAGATGCCATGCCGTGCTTGCGCTGGTGTGTTTGGGGGACAGAAGCCACACTGGGGCAGAGGTCCTGTCTGCTCTGCAGGGCCAGGCCGAGAGGTGGTTGACGCCACGCCAGCTTAAGCCAGGAATGGTGGTTTGCGACAATGGCACCAACCTCCTCTCCGCCCTCCGACAGGGACAACTGACCCATGTGCCCTGTGTGGCTCACGTCCTTAACCTGGTGGTGCAGCGGTTCTTGGGCAGGTACCCGGGCTTACAGGATGTCCTGAGGCAGGCCAGGAAAGTCTGTGTGCATTTCCGCAGATCTTATAAGGCCAGTGCTCGCCTGGCTGAGCTGCAAAAGGAGTTGAACCTGCCCAAGAACCGCCTTATATGTGACATGCCCACCAGGTGGAACTCAACGTTGGCCATGCTGCAGCGGCTGCACACGCAGCAGAGGGCCATCAATGAGTACCTGTGCGACTACGGCACCAGGACAGGGTCAGGGGAGCTTGGTTTTTTTTCTCCACGCCAGTGGGGCATGATCAGGGATGCATGCACTGTCCTGGCACCATTTGAGGAGGCCACGAGGATGGTGAGCAGTGACAGTGCATGCATCAGTGACACTGTACCTCTTGTCCACCTGTTGGAGCACACGCTGCGTGGAATAATGGACAGGGCACTTGAGGCAGAACAGAGGCAGGAAGAGGAGGACTTCCTTGCCTCTCAAGGCCCCCTTTACCCAGACAGTGTTCCTTCTGTCCCACCCATCGCACAGGAAGAGGAAGAGGAGGAGGAGGAGGAGGAGGAGGATTGTGTCAGCATGGAGGTGGAGGCTGGCACTCAGCATCATCAGCAGCAGTCTTTTAGGGATGATTTACAGTCCCAAGAAACCAGTGGACTTGTACGTGGCTGGGAGGAGGTGACTGCGGATCATGTCGTCCTTAGTGACCCAGAGGACTCCGGAGCGAATGCCTCAGCAAACCTACGCTGCATGGCCTCCCTGATCCTACAAAGTCTGCGGAAGGATCCTCGTATTCTTCGGATCAAGGAGAGGGACCATTACTGGCTGGCCACTCTCCTTGATCCACGGTACAAGGGTAAGGTTGCGGACCTTATGTTACCGTCGCAGAGGGAGCAGAGGATGAGACAACTCCGGGAGGCCTTGCAGAAAGGTCTGTGCAACGCGTTCCCAGAGACTGGGAGGTTACAAACTCCTGGTCCAGGACAACGAGTTGCTGAGGCTTCGGCCAGTCAAAGAAGGAGCGGTGGGGAAGGTGGCCGTCTGACCGATGCGTTCAGACAATTCTTTAGTCCGCAGCCCCAAAGTATGATTGGTTCCAGCAACCATCGCCAGCGTCTGATAAACATGGTGCAGGAATATCTAGGGGCAAGGTCAGACTTGGACACCTTCCCCACCGAAAATCCTCTGGCTTACTGGGTCTTGAGGATGGATCACTGGCCAGAGCTTGCACAGTATGCAATTGAGCTACTGGCCTGTCCTGCATCCAGCGTTCTTTCGGAACGCACATTCAGTGCTGCTGGAGGATTTGTCACGGATCACAGGGTGCGCCTGTCCACCGACTCGGTTGATCGACTGACTTTCATCAAGATGAACCAGTCTTGGATCACCACCAGCTACCACACACCTGATGCTGATATAACAGACTAATTGATTTTAACATGTCACATCCCTTCAAGACTGATGCTGATGCTGAGTGTCTGTGCTGTTATGTTGACTGGCTATCCTCCTCCTCCGAGTCCTCAATGATACGATTGATGATGATAGCTTGGAAGATCATTTTTGTTTATGGGTGCCGCCACCAGTGGCTAAGGCCCAATTTTTCAGCCCCTGTTTTACAGGGGCGTGTAATTACAATTTTTTTAGCAATAATTTGCCATAGGGCTCATTGCTGTGCTCCAAGTACAGTATCTGTGAGGGGTTGGAGTGTTGTGGCACCAGTGCCTAAGGCCCAATTTTTCAGCCCCTGTTTAACAGGGGCGTGTCATTACAATTTTTGAAGCAATACTTTGCAACAGGGCTCATTGCTGTGCTCCAAGTACAGTATCTGTGAGGGGTTGTAGTGTTGTGCCACCAGTGCCTAAGGCCCAATTTTTCAGCCCCTGTTCAACAGGGGCATGTAATTACAATTCTTGATCTAATAATTCACAGCAGGGCCCATTCCTGCACCCACCAAGAGTAACTCTGAGGGCTTACAGTGTTGTGGCAACACCACCACCACCACCAAAGGCCCAATTTTTCAGCCCCTGTTCAACAGGGGCATGCAATTACAATTCTTGATCTAATAATTCACAGCAGGGCCCATTGCTGCACCCACCAAGAGTAACTGTCAGGGCTTACAGTGTTGTGGCAGCAGCACCACCATCAAAGGCCCAATTTTTACTACCACTGTTCAACAATTATATGTAATTACAATTCCTGATATAATAGTTGACAGCAGGGCGTTCCAGCACCAACCAAGAGTAACTGTGAGTGCTTACAGTGTTGTGCCAACACCAACAACTAAGGGGCCTATTTCTGCAGAGTATCTACGGCAGGTCCCTACTTTCAAACATCCAACTTACAAACGACTCCTACTTGCAAACGCAAGAAGACAACAGGAAGTGAGAGGAAATCTACCCCTAGGAAGGAAAATTCTCTCCTGTAAGAATTAATATGGGAGAAAGGTGTCTCCTCTGTACTGATGCTTTATCAGCAATCCTTGTTTCAAGAAAAACACCACATTTCAAAAACAGTTGTCATTGGGACGGAAAGTGAGGTGAAATGTTCTGAACAGGGGCACAGACAGCAAAACAAATGTTACAGGGGTGATAACCCTTACCTATGTTTTCCAAAAAGTTTAAAAATAGATTTTTGGGCTGGAGCTACACTTAAACAATGTACCTGTTCAAAATTACAAACAGATTCTACATAAGAACAAACCTACAGTCCCTGTCTTGTATGCACCGCCTGTATACGGCTGTTCAGAGTATATAGGGCCTTTTTTATTTTATGTGCGGGGTTCCCCTTAATATCCATACAAGACCCAAAGGGGCTGGTAATGGGCTGGGGTAGGGGGGGGGGGGTCATGGGGTAGCTATGCCATTTTTCTTAAAGATTTTCATCCATATTACCGGGACCAGACATTACATTAAAGCCGCAAGCAGTTTTAAATGGCTTTTTTTTCCTTTAGAAGTGTCATTTTGTGCAGGGACAGTTCTAAACACGGGAAACACGTGGCACTTCACAGGCATACTTTAGACACCCCCCAGGTACGATATTTAAAGGAATATTTGACTTTTTTTTTTTCACTTTATGCATCATTAAAATGACTGCTCCCGAAAAACGACCGTTTTTAAAACTTCTTTTTGCATTGATACATGTCCCCTGGTGCAGAACCCGGGTTCCCAAACTCTGTTTCGGACAATAACATGGATAATAGTCGTTATAATTAGCACTTTAGAATTCGAACGTTCGCATCCATTGTATTTAATAGGGTTCTAATGTTCGTACGAACTTTCGGTCCGTTCGCGGGTTCTGGTGCGAACCGAACCCGGGGGTGTTCGGCTCATCACTAATTGCATGTAATATTCTAATTTTCTGAGGTTGTGGATTTGGGGTTTTCATGAGCTGTAAACCATAATCATCACAATTAAACTATCTTGAACTATCTTGCTTTGCATGTAATGAGTCTATCTCATATATTAGTTTCACCTTTTAAGTTGCATTAATGAAATTAATGAACTTTTGCACGATATTCAAATTTTTCGAGTTTCACCTGTATGTGTTTATTTTTTTAGTATGATACCTCTAAGTTTTCCTAAAAGTATAACTCCACCTGAGGGCAAACAAATACTTAAGTGAAAAACCACAATGTAAAAAATTCCAGAAATAATTATGTATCTATTCCGTGAGTGTTTTTGTGCTGTTCCAAATCGAATTCCTGCCAGCTAAATAGACTGGATGCACTTTTAGAAATTAATTTGTTTAAGAAAAATTTTCCATCCTGCTTCTTCGAATATTCTTTTTTTAACAGAAAGTGACACTTTCAGTAAAGTTTTAATGAAAAAGGGGTTGGTGCATTGGCACAGTTTACTCACAGCGCACATCGGTGGCTGGTCAATTAGGGTGGCTTGCTGGTGTGAACTAGCCCTCAAAGTCTATCTCCAGGCAATACTTTGATGTATTTTTTTGGCCAGAGTGTGGAAAGCTATGAGCCCCTGTCAACATTTTTTGACTGTGATTTCTCTCCACAAACAGTAAGTACGGCGATAGTTTCTAGGTGAATGGGGAAGGTTTATACATTGTAGCTAAATGTTATACAGTCATGGCCGAAATTGTTGGCATCCCAGATTTTTTTCCAGAAAATCAAGTATTTCTCACAGAAAAGTATTGCAGTAACACATGTTTTTCTTCTGTGGAACAGTGTCTGCCAGTAAATGAGCCCCACACCAATAAAAGTCCAACACTCCTTTATTTTCCAATGTCAGGATGAAACACAATCAGTTGGACTCCCTCAACAGACAGACAGGGGGTGTGGATACGAGTAGGCCCAGGCACAATGAACTCTCCTATTCCTTTTTAGCGAATAGGCTTGGCGCACGGTCTCTGCCACCGACCGTGAATTGGTAGCTGCCACCTACCGGGTGAACTGTTGAGGCCTCTGCCACTGACCCGAGCCGACCAGCTGAATCGCTGCCACTGGTCATGGAACCTGAACCACCTTCCGTGTGATTAAGGCCCCTATTTAGTGAAGTCATCCATCCAGACGGTCTTCGGTGGCCCTGTCCCGGCACTGGCAATCTGCTGCACCAGATCTACAAGAAGGTCACCTGCGCGGTCCATTGCGTCTTAGATTCAGGTACCCAGTCCGTCGGGCACCTTAGGACGATCCCTCCCGGGCGAAACCCAGTGGAAGTAGCTGGGCCCCAGGCCTAGGCCGTCTGGACACCGACCACGGACAGCAGCCCTCAGGCTAAAGGTGCCTGGGACTCGAACCCCGTGACAAAGATGTCCGCCCCCTTTATACCCTCTCCCAGCAAGCACAGCGGGTTCCCCGCCCCGCTGTACAGGTGCTGCGAGAGGCCAAAAAGGGTACGGCACTGCAGTGATGGTTCAACCCCAACCCACAGGGACAGCGCCACCTGCTGGGCCGCAGGGAACCATACATCACTGGTGTCTCTGCCAGTTTTAAACATGATAGAAAAGTATATACCCGCTACATGTGTATTGGAACAAGACAAAAAAAGGGAGGAAAAAAAAGCAAATTAGGCATTATGTCACACAAAACTCCAAAAATGGGCTGGTCAAAATTCTTGTCACCCTTAACTTAATATTTGGTTGCACACCCTTTGGAAAAAATAACGGAAATCAGTCGCTTCCTATACCCATCAATAAGCTTCTTACACCTCTCACCCAGAATTTTGGACCACTCTTCCTTTGCAAACTGCTCCAGGTCTCTCTTATTGGAAGGGCGCCTTTTCCCAACAGCAATTTTAAAATCTCTCCACAGGTGTTCAATGGGATTTAGATCTGGACTCATTGCTGGCCACTTTAGAACTCTCCAGCACTTTGTTGCCATCCATTTCTGGGTGCTTTTTGACGTATGTTTGGGGTCATTGTCCTGCTGGAAGACCCAAGATCTCGGACGCAAACCCAGCTTTCTGACACTGGGCTCTACAGTGCGACCCAAAATCCTTTGGTAATCCTCATGTCGCGTACACACAACCGTTTTTCATGACGAGAAACATGCCATTTTTTAAATTGGTTGTGAAAATTGGTCTAGTGTAGGCGCCAGAGATTTTTTCTCGACGAGAAAAATGGCCACTAAAAATGTAGAACCTGCTCTATTTTTTCTCGTCGTTTTTCACATCGTTGTTTTTCTCGTCACGTAAAACAACGGTCGTATGTACACTTTAACGACGGGAAAAAACGTGCATGCTCAGAAGCAAGTTATGAGATGGAAGCACTCATTATGGTAAAACTACCGTTCATAATGGAGATAGCACATTCATCATGCTGTAATGGACTGAAAAGCACGGAAACTGAAAAGCGCGAATCGTCTCTCACCAAACTTTTACTAACACGCGGTAACACAAAATCAGCAAAAGCAGCCCAAAGGGTGGCGCCATCCGAATGGAACTTCCCCTTTATAGTGCCGTCGTACGTGTTGTCGTACGTGTTGTACGTCACCGCGCTTTGCTCGAGCATTTTTTTTCACGATAGTGTGTATGCAAGGCAGGCTTGAGAAGAATCACGTCGAGAAAAACGTTGTTTTTACAATGACATTAAAAACGGTCGTGTGTACGCGGCATCAGATTTCATGATGCCTTGCACACATTCAAGGAACCCAGTGCCAGAGGCAGCAAAACAACCCCAAAACATCATTGAACCTCCACCACATTTCACTGTAGGTACCGTGTTCTTTTCTTTGTAGGCCTCATTCCATTTTTGGTAAACAGTAGAATGATGTGCTTTACCAAAAAGCTCTATCTTGGTCTCATATGTCCACAAGACGTTTTCCCAGAAGGATTTTGGCTTACTCAAGTACATTTTGGCAAACTGTAGTCTTGCATTTGTATGTCTCTGTGTCAGTAGTGGGGTCCTCCTGGGTCTCCTGCCATAGCGTTTCATTTCATTTAAATGTCGACGGATAGTTCTCGCTGACAATGATGCTCCCTGAGCCTGCAGGACAGCTTGAATTTCTTTGGAACTTGTTTGGGGCTGCTTATCCACCATCCGGACTATCCTGCGTTGCAACTTTTCATCAATTTTTCTCTTCCGTTCACGCCCAGAGAGATTAGCTACAGTGCCATGGGTTGCAAACTTCTTGATAATGTTGCGCACTGTGGACAAAGGCAAATCTAGATCTCTGGAGATGGACTTGTAACCTTGAGATTGTTGATATTTTTTCACAATTTTAGTTCTCAAGTCCTCAGACAGTTCTCTTCTCCTGTTTCTGTTGTCCATGCTTAGTGTGGCACACACAGACACACAATGCAAAGACTAAGTGAACTTCTCTCCTTTTTATCTGCTTTCAGGTGTGATTTTTATATTGCCCACACCTGTTACTTGCCCCAGGTGAGTTTAAAGGAGCATCACATGCTTGAAACAATCTTATTTATCCACAATTTTTAAAGGGTGCCAAGAATTTTGAGCAGCCCATTTTTGAAGTTTTGTGTGACATTATGTCCAATTTGCTTTTTTTCCTCTCTTTTTTTGGTTTGTTCCAATACACACAAAGGGAATAAACATGTGTATAGCAAAACATGTGTTACTGCAATACTTTTCTGTGAGAAATACTTGATTTTCTGGATAAATTTCTGGGGTGCCAACAATTTCGGCCATGACTGTAATTACCAGTTTATATGTGCAGATACCCAGAATATATAAACAATATTGCCATCTTAATACATGCTAAATATTTCTATACTCAAAACAAAATATGCAGTAAGAAAAATAAGAATATTTAATTTTAAATAGATCTGGTAGTATGCAGTATAATAAAGCAGTAAAGTATAGTATACAGTAATAACCAAAACCATACCATTACATCCCTCCGCTGTTGTGGATGCCATCTGAAAAATAATAATAAGAAAATGAAAAATAGTTCTATATACAGATTAAAGTCTTAATGGCAGTGATGGTTCGATCAAACATCATTTTCCATGTACTGATTACACCTCCTACCTCTACTCACTCTGCACAAGGCCAAAGTTACACCTAGTTATATTCACAGCTCTTTGACAGAGTCTGTGCAACGGCATGCAGTGTCTTTGGCCTCAAACCTCAACTGGACAATCTAGCTGAGCCTTAAATTGTACTGTACTTAGGGTTGCACCGATACCGATACTAGTATCGGTATCAGTGCCGATACCAAGAATTTGTACGAGTATTTGTACTCGTGCAATTGCTCCGATGCTTGACCCGATACTTAGGCAGCCTCAGGGGTGATCGGTGCAGTGGTGGTGGGGGGGGGGATCGTTACAAGCACTGTATAGCTTTTCTAAAAACACAGTTGCTTCTCCGCCTCTCCCTCCCACAGCTGTCAGGGAGATCAGTGCTTGTACCTCCGCCCTCCGCCACACTAATCACCCCCTGCTGTCCCCCTCCGTGTCCTCCTCCGGGTCCCCCTGCATCCTTCCAGGCTCTCCGTGTCCTTTCCGGGTCCCGATCCATTTTAGCCTCCTGGACCCCTGGTATGTCATCCTCCGGGTACCCCTGCGTCCTTCTCAGCTCTCCGGCTCCTCCTCCGGTCCCCCCTGCCTTCCTCCGGGTCCCCCTGCATCCTTCCGGGGTCTCTGGCTCCTCCTCCGGTCCCCCCATGTCTTCCTTTGGTCACCCCTGCCTTCCTCCGGGCCCCCCTGCGTCCTTCCCGGCTCTCCGGCTCCTCTTCCGGTCCCCCCATGTCCTCCTTCAGTCCCCCCTGCCTTCCTCTGAGTCCCACTGCGTCCTACCCGGCTCTCCGGCTCCTCCTCCGGTCCCCCCATGTCCTCCTTCGGTCTCCCCTGCCTTCCTCCAGGTGCCCCTGTGTCCTTCCTGGCTCTCCGGCTCCTCCTCCGGTCTCCCCATGTCCTCCTTCGGTCCCCCCTGTCCTCCTCCCGGTCCCCCTGTGTCCTCCCCGGCTCTCCTGCTCCTCCACCGGTCTCCTCCTGCCCCGGATCTTTCGGGATAGAGAGCGGAGAAAGGAGCCGGTAAATCTGTCATATACCGGCTCCTTCCTTTTCCGAATGAGTCAGTGATCATAACTGAAACATCGTAACCTCTGTCTCCTGTTCATTTATTTTCAGTGAAGCTGAAGCTGCAGGGAAATGGACTGGGGAATCTCTGTCCTCAGTCCTTTTCCCTGTCTTAAAGGGTAGATATCAGGGGTGTTTAGAGCCAACCCCCCCCCCAACAGGGCTGAATTTTTTTTTCCATATAAATATAAAAAGTTAAATTGTAAAAATAAGATAAAAAATTAAATAAAAACTCTGACAGCGTCCACTAGCCCCCCCCCCCCCCTCCAAAAAAAAAATTGTAAAAAATTATTAATAAAAATGACATTGAAAAAAGTATTGGTAATCGTTATCGGCGAGCACTTGAAAAAAAAGTATCGGTACTTGTACTCGGTCCTAAAAAAGTGGTATCGGTGCAACCCTAACTGTACAGATGCAGATTTTTTGGTGAAAAAACACAAAGCTTGGGTTGGGTATCATTGACTTAAACTATTTTCTAAAGCTAATCCTTAACGCGAAGCATAACACTTAGGCCTCATGCCCCTGGACGTTTTTACAGCCGCGTTTTTGAGCATTTTTTACAGCTTAAAAACGCCTGTCCATGTTAGTCTATAGCTTCACGCCCACCTAGGCGTTTTTGAGCTGCAAATAGCATAGGCGTTTTTAAGCTGTAAAAAAAAAAAACAGGACCAGTGTGTTCCGCGGCGTCGGCGTTAGGCATAAAAAAGTGAAGCGTTAAAAAACGTGCAAAAACGCGCAAAAACGCCGCAGCGGCGTTTTTCAGCTCCAGCGTTTTTTTTTTTGTTTTTTTTTTAAATACGGTCGAAAAATTTATACAATAACATGGACAGGCATTTTTAAGCTGTAAAAAACGCTCAAAAACGCGGCTGTAAAAACGTCCGTGGGCATGAGGCCTTAAAGTAGAATTCCAGCTAACCCATATGCTGACTAACCTGTGTAAAAAAGATGTACATTTCTTTAATCTCCAACATCTCCTGTGTAAGGTGCAGTTTCTTTAATCTCCTATACTCTTATCCTTTAGAAGTTTATAGATTTAGGCACCCCTCCATAAATAGCTACACTGGCTCGATGTCTTGGGCTAGATACTATGAATTATTAGTTAGCTAAAAGTTTATGTATAGTTTTATACATGTAAAAGGTACAGATACGAAAGCCTTCCCCTTCTATAATAAACTAGGAATGGTGGCTTGGTCGTATATTAAACTAGGAATGGTGGCTTATCCCCCCCCCTTTTTTTTCCCCCAATTTAGATCCTCCCCACTAATTTGTTGGATAAGATCGCTTTGCTAGCTAATGCTTTAATATGTTATAATTATACAACTCTATGTAGATTGCTGCCATATGACGTGTCGAGGTGTTGACATTTTTACCTTTGGCGGTTAGCTTCTAGCACAGTAACAATATTAATAATAATTAAATCTTGTTGTTATAACACTGCATTTTCCAACAACAATAAAAATGTATTAAAAACAAAAAAATACTTACCTATTTTCAGCTTGCTGTCTATTGTCACACACAGAGCGGCTCGGCCCTGCCCCCTGCTCCCTCCTCATTCTATTTGATTGGCAGCAGCAGGAGCCAATGGCTCACGCAGCTGCCTCTATGTCCGATGAGAAGAGAGAGAGATGGGAGAGCCACTGCTCTCTTGCACACTGCTGGATCAAAATCAAGCTCAGGTAAGTATAAGGGGGGCTGCAAGGGTGCTCGTGGGGATGAGGAATAGGATATAATCAGGGTTGGTGCAAGGATTTTTGACACCCTAGGCGAAACCTAATTTTGCCGCCCCATTGGCTCCACCCCTTTTGTCCTACCCATGTGACAGGAGGTGGCGCTATACAGGAAGCATCGGCTCTGCTTCCTCTAGCGCAGGCTTCAATGCTGCACTGCGCCTCTAATTAAACTACGGGTCGAACAGAGCAGCTGCCTGAGACTGAGTTAGTTACATGCTGCAGAGCATGCAGACGCAGAGGGAAATCAGTGGCCGGGCGCCCCTAGGCAGCAGTGCGCCCTAGGCGGTTGCCTAGTTTGCCTAGTGGTAGCACCGGCCCTGGATATAATACTTACTAGACATGTGCATTCCTTTTCGTCCGAATTTCAGGGACTTTCACGTTAATTTTAACAAACGATAACGAATGTGCAGAGTCCGAAATCCGAAAGATCCGACATAAAAATGCTTTATTTTTGTTGCGACAACAGTTCGATATAGATAGAAGATTCGACATGACGGTGACAATAGCGATCTGTGTCTATCAAACCTGCAGTTGAATGTGCCTAACCCAACTCTATTAGTCCGAGATTATTCGACAGAGAGAGAAAAGGATTCGACACTATAGACATGAAGATTCGACGAAGCAGCTAAAAACATACGATCGCCACGAGTGGACATTTATGGTCAAATGCTCCGCCCATAGGCTATAGAAGAATTCTAATGTTGGTTGACTAGTAATAATTAAAAAATAGAATTCTACTATAGCTTGTGGGCGGAGCATTCGACTGGAAATGTATGATTGCGGCATTGTACAGTTTAGCTGCTTCGAATATTCTTACAACATTCGACAGACACCATAAGCCTTCAATGACAGATTTGACCTTAATTAATTCGGATTTTCGGACGAATGTATTTTTTAACGAAACAAAATAAATAAAACAAATTTCGGAAGTAACTGTAGCGGGGTGTACAATTTAGGGGAGTGTCTGAGTGGTAGTTGGGCTCAGACACACTATTGTTAGGGTTAATGGACCATTTGTGTGCCATGGGAGTTGGTATTGGTGTGTAGTTCCCTGGGACCTACAGGTGGCGCTGTCACCCTGGGTCCGGGTTGAACCGCAATACAGGGTTGCGCCTTTTCTTGTGCCATCGTCTTGCCTGGCACGGGAGACCGTGCTACCATGCCACCATTGTCCCGGTTGCACAGACTTTTCAATCAGAAAGTTGCCAGCGAGTATGGGTGGGAGTACCCGTACCTGCCTAAAGAACTTTTATTTGAAGTGGAGGCCTGTAGACACCGGTGGTACGAGGACTTTATTTGGACACATATTAAAGTACCCCAGGCCCGAAGATACCTTTCATGTTCACCTGCAGCTACCCAGAGGTTCAAGGACTGTAAGGCTGCCTGGATGTTGGGTCGGCACATTTATGCAGACATGGTACTCATTTGCAGGAAGGACAAAGATGATGTTGAGTACCATATAGACACATTCGATAGGCATTGGAAGCCGTTGGTGTTGCCAGACCCACACTACTACCTGTGAGAGAAAAGACTCTGATGTTGCTTTGTTTTTTTCTTGAGTGCACTCTCTGGAGCCCCAGGAACTTTTGCCCTAGTTGAAAGGGTACTCTACTCTTTGGAGGAGCGGGAGCTGTTGTTCTTTTCCTCCCCTCTCCGCCCCTACCACAAAGATACAAGGACTTTGGGAGTAGATAGTTCAGGGCCACAGTACAGAAGAAAAGGGAGTTTTACCCCACAGAAAAGAAGAAAAGTTTCTTTTGGGATGAGTGTTCTGACATTGGCACTACCACTAGGTGGCGGTGTTACGTAACTATTGCCTTACTGATGATGTGATGCAGTTTATTTGAAATTAGGGATTTTCCTCTAGGGGCGAATCTCTTCATTCTAACAAAATGTTGTTTGTTGTGTATGTTTTTTTCTCTTCCTCTGCAGGCGGACGCCAAGCAAGATTACTGAGAATGGGGTGGATCTTAGCTAATGCAGGCGGGAGGGAAATGTAAATTTTTATGAAAAAAAAAAAGTTTTATGTGACATTTAATGTTTTAATGTGCACATGTGTGATTTCTCTTTTTCCCTCTATATTTTTCACCTCCTTTCCCCATGTTAGGTTCCGGCCTTGTTTTTTAGTTAGTCTCTGGATTGGGCTTATGCTGACTCAAGTCTGAGAGGCATAGGGTTACTCCAGACACTGGGCACCAGTGTCTATTTGGTGGGGGGAATGTGTAGCGGGGTGTACAATTTAGGGGAGTTTCTGAGTGATAGTTGGGCTCAGACACACTATTGTTAGGGTTAATGGACCATTTGTGTGCCATGGGAGTTGGTATTGGTGTGTAGTTCCCTGGGACCTACAGGTGGCGCTGTCACCCTGGGTCCGGGCTGAACCGCAATACAGGGTTGCGCTTTTTCTTGTCCCCTTTCGGCAGCAGTACGGCGGGGTGGGGAACCTGCTGTGCCTGTCGGGAGAGGTTATAAAAAGGGGCGGCCATCTTCCATGAGGCTTCTTCTTCGTCCACGCCCAGGCACCTTCGGCCTGGGTGTGTGGGTCGTCTTCGTCCATGCCCAGGCACCTTCGGCCTGGGTGTGTGGGTTTGTTATCTCCGGGTGCCCTAGGCCCGGAGGCCGAGTTCCTGTTCCATCCCAGACACCTTCAGTCTGGGCTAGGGTCCGCTAGGGATCGAGAGCTCCCAGGGTGCCGCCTTGCGAGGGGACCCGTATCTGAGATAAGGAGGCCAGGGAGGTAACCCTTTTCGAAGACCCAGCGCAGAGTCGTGGTGACGGTGAGGGCCTCTGGTAACTCTCTGGAGGGATGGTTTTCTCCTTGACATGGGCCAATACTTTAAGAAGGAAGTTCACCAGGTGAGTGACCCTACTCGCTTCAAGTCAGTGGCAGTGACTTCATAGGGCAAGGCCCTATTCACCGGGTCAGTGGCAGTGACCCGTTCTCCAAGTCAGTGGCAGTGACTTTCTATTCACCTGGTCTGTGGCAGGGACCAACCTCACGGTCTGTGGCAGAGATCGTGTGCCATAACTGTTTGTGAAATCTAAACAGTAAGAGTACCTGATTCAAGTTTGTGCCTGGACCTCCTCCCACCTAAGCTGTCCTGTGTCTTGTCCCAACCTGTCTGCTTTCAAAGAGGCATATTTATTATCCGTGTGAAATAAATATAGAAGTTGGACTTTCAGTTGGTGTGGACAGTTATATTCCTGGGGAAACTTAAGGACTTGCATCTATCTAAGGTAGAGGTGAGAATTATCCTCGAGAGGATTCAACTCCAGCCGCAGGCAGGCCCGAAAGTAACACCGCTCAACCTCCTTACTCAGGAGGGTACGGGCTTGTGGTGCGGTGTGCCTCTCCCCTCCCTGCGAGGAGCCGAAAACACATACAAAAGGGCAGGTAGGGGGAGAGGTGAGGAAGCTACATAACTATTAAATTTAATTTTTCAGACTAAAACAAAATTCCGAAACGAAATCTTTCAGTGTGCACATGTCTAATACTTACCTTATTCCTCGCTTCTATAGGCTCTGGTGCTTATCTCCACTCAGGCTTGTGAGTGGATTCTTGTCCAACACATGTACTATTGGCCCTGCATTGTACTTAATGAGATCTTTTAGAAGATGCTTCACAAATGGAGGAAGCCTGCCAGAACAAGGAGTAGGGTATTAGGCTGGGTTCACACTGATGTGAATTGGATGTGGTTTTCCCTGCATCCAATTTTGCATGACAGGAGACAGGAATGTGTGACTGGCTTGCAATGGAGCTGGTTTACACAGCTCCGGGACGACCGTGGTCTGGATTGCAAAAGGGCCCTGTGCGCCTTTGGCTCTGTTTCAGGTCCGAATTCGGGCAAAAATTCAGACTTCAAATCGGTGTACAGGGACGCACCGGACCACATACTGTGAGCTGAGACCGCATCGAAAGAGCATTTAACCCTTGCAGTACAGGCAGGAAAATGAGGGAGGGGGGGGGGCTGATGGGTGTTTTTTTTTGTCATTCTTGGAGTTGGTCCTTAAACACTTGACCTCCAGGAGATCCCCCCCCCCTTCATGACCAGGCCCCTTTTTGCAGTACGGCACTGCGTTACTTTAACTTTCAATTGTGCGGTCGTGCGACACTGTATCCACATAAAATTTGGGTCACTTTTTCCCCACAAATAGAACTTTCTTTTGGTGGTACTTGATCACCACTGCATTTTTATTTTTTTGAGCTATAAACAAAAAAAAGACAATTTTGAAAAAAAATAAAAATGTTTTTTACTTTCTGCTATAAAACAAATCCAATAAAAAAAATGTAAAAAATCATACATTTAGGCTAATATGTATTCTGCTACATGTTTTTGGTAAAGAAAATATCCCAATAAGCATATATTGATTAGCTTACGTGAACGTTATAACGTCTACAAACTATGGTATATATTTATGGAATGGCGGCGATCAATGTCTTACAGTGGGACTGCGATATTGCGGCAGGGACATTCTGACACTAACACGTTTGACACTTTGCCTGCATTTTATAGTGCATTTTCAGTTTTGAAGAAACAAACTACAATCAATTTAACATGGTTTCCTATGGGTCACGTTCAAATCTGTGCCTTTTATGGAAAGGGCCAAGGACTTTTCTGGTTTTTGGTTCCATAGACTTCAATGGATCAAAAACGTGTATTAAAAACCACAGATGCACCTGAAATATGCAAACTGCAACCAGCATAGGTGTAAATCAGGCCTAATACAGTAATCAGTGCTAAAAATATGCACTGTCACTGTACTAATGACACTGGCTGGGAAGGGGTTAACATCTAGGGTCAACTGTGTGCCTAGCCAGTGTTTGCGTGTTAACCGTGTGCTGCTTTTACTAGGGGAAGACATAGATTCTAGTCCCTGCTTTGTAGGAACACAGGATCCATTCCTTCCCTCCTGTCAGAACTGAGATATGCCTTGTTTACATTTCAGATTCTGTTTGCACTTTATAATTTAACACAATTTTTATTGACACTACTAAGGGCATTAGGCGCAACAACATACACTCATTATATGATTCACATTGTGGGAACACCATTAGGTTGTATACAGCCAGCCATCACAAGACAAGCCATATATCAATACCTACAAGGTAGCGTGGGATATCCTACACATTGTTTGTCAATTGGCATATATGTGAACCCAGCCTAAAGGCTATGTAGCGATACCCCCGAAGGGGCTGCTGGATTAATTTTGGGTCCTGTCGTTACCCCACATTTCACCATCCCAGAACTTAAGAGTTTATGTTAAATAGTTTTGAAAGATGTGATTGCCAGTCACTTCAGTCTTTTTCTCAATTGCTTTATTAACAACTTCAGGTAGGAGGATAGAGGGTTAGGGGAAGTTCAGATACCTTGGTTTTGAAGATTACTAATGCGGTTCTTGAATCCAGATGACAACAGCTTTCTGTCTCTAGATCTTGCCACAACCGTATAGGCCTCTCACACCGACCTAGCAGCCGGTATGAAGCACGGACAAAGTCTCTGCCACAAATATGAGACTTCCCCTGCCACAGGATTGTTTAGCCAGTAGTCTGTTAGTTAGGTCAGCTGCACAGTACCTGAACCTTTAAGCCATCCGGCAGTACTGCGAGGTAGGTTACTTGGGTGCATCCTCCAAACGAGTCACCAGGCCCTTCCTGAGATATCAGCCATTAGCTTGGTCTTCTCCAGTAAGGTCCTCCCCTGGAATATTCTCCGCTTGAGTGGCTTCCTCCCGCAGGACAGACAGCACAGGATCACCTTTCGTTAAGTAGGCCCCAGACAGGCTTCTGGGCCAACTTGCAGCAAACACAGCAGCATAGCCTCAGGCCTGGAGGGCCATGAAGCAAGAAGGACCCCGAAGCACATGGCACTGCCCCTTAAATATCCTTCCCCCGCATGCCCAGCTACAAAGAAGCTCCTGATTGGGCTGTTTCTGGGGAAAGAATATCCAATGCACTTCAGCTGGCTGTATTTCTCACACTTGGCTGTGACAACACTGACACCTACTGGCAACAGTGGGAAATGCGCACAAACAGCCAAAGCTGGAACAGAAACCAACAATTTACATAATCACTCTAAGCTATTTACAGCTCAGACAATACTAAGTTTACAGAATAGCCCCTGTTCAAAAGTAGCAGAGCGCTACACACTCCCCCCACTACAATAGACGATGTCCCCATCGTCCGGAAAAAAAATTGACTCTCAATCCTGAGAGTCGGTATCTGAACCACAAAAACTTGGATGGAGAAGGGAAGGGTGAGGTAGTAAGAAGAATAGTTACAGATTTAACATGAACGCACACAGTAAAATTACATCACATATGTTACCAACCCTTACTCTCTATCTAACCACCCACTCTCCAGCAGCTTGATATGAGTTCCGGTTCACCTGAAAAACAAAAATGATGCACACACAAAAATAACACAGCACACCTGATTAACATAGGAGCAAAGCCTCACTCCCCTGGGAGAATGAAACTTCCCTCCATGGCTTTAGCTGCAAAAGAACTAAATGTTGAAAGTCCAGCCTTTGCTATGAGCAAACTTCTACCACCTAGTGGCAGAAAATCAATATGACAAAAGTCCCTGAATGGCAAAGTGCTGAAGCAGGTAAAGAAATCTTGACCACGAAGTTCTAACCTGACACTATCTAGCTATGTATCCCATAGTCCATTTTTAGCAAGAGAAATTTTTCAGTCTCTTGCAAAACTAAGGTTAGAACAGTCATTTTTCTTTTAACCACTTAAGCCCCGGACCATTTCGGGCCATTAGGACCAGGCCTGTTTTTGGGATTCGGCACTGCGCTGCTTTAACTGTAAATTGTGCGGACATGCAATGTTGTACCCAAATGAAATTTGCGTCCTTTTCTTCCCACAAATAGAGCTTTCTTTTAATGGTATTTGATTGCCTCTGCGATTTTTATTTTTTGCGATATAAACAGAAAAAGACCGAAAATTTTGAAAAAAAATTATATTTTCTACTTTTTGTTATAAGAAAAATCGAATAAACTCAATTTTAGTCATACATTTAGGCCAAAATGTATTCAGCCACATGTCTTTAGTAAAAAAAATGTCAATAAGCGTATATTTATTGGTTTGCGCAAAAGTTATAGCGTTTACAAACTAGGGTACATTTTCTGAAATTTACACAGCTTTAAATTTATGACTGCCTATCTCATTTCTTGAGGTGCTAAAATGGCAGGGCAGTACAAAACCCCCCCAAATGACCCCATTTTGGAAAGTAGACACCCCAAGGAAATTGCTGAGAGGCATGTTGAGCCCATTGAAATTTTTTTTTTTGTCCCAAGTGATTGAATAATGACAAAAAAAAAAAAAAAAATTACAAAAAGTTGTCACTAAATGATATATTGCTCACACATGCCATGGTTATATGTGGAATTGCACCCCAAAATACATTCTGCTGCTTCTCCTGAGTACGGGGATACCACATGTGTGGGACTTTTTAGGAGCCTAGCCACGTACGGGACCCCGGAAACCAATCACCGCCTTCAGGATTTCTAAGGGCGCAAATTTTTGATTTCACTCCTCACTACCTATCACAGTTTCGAAGGCCATAAAATGACAAAATAGCACAAAACCCCCCCAAATGACCCCATTTTGGAAAGTAGACACCCCAAGCTATTTGCTGAGAGGCATGTTGACCCCATTGAATATTTATTTTTTTTGTCCCAAATGATTGAATAATGACAAAAAGAAAAAAAAAATGTACAAAAAGTTGTCACTAAATGATATATTGCTCACACATGCCATGGTTATATGTGGAATTGCACCCCAAAATATATTCTGCTGCTTTTCCTGAGTACGGGGATACCACATGTGTGGGACTTTTTGGGAGCCTAGCCGCGTACAGGGCCCCAAAAACCAAGCACTGCGAACGCTGCAGTTATGTGTGTTGTGTTTGGTAAGTGACAGTGATCGATCGATACTGCACTTGGGTGGGCTGGGCTGGGCTGGGCTGGGCTGAGGGGCTAAACGCAGGCGCTAGCAGGTATCTGGGCTGATCCCGCTAACACTGCGTTTTTGGGAACCCTAAACCGCTGGGGATGCTAGTATAGATCTGATCAGATCTGATCAGATACTATACCACTAAGGGGGGTGTATGCTTTGCGCGTGGGTGTTAGCGTTACTGTCACTAACCTAACACTGCCTGGGGCGACGCAGACCCTCTCTGGCGCTAAAACCTAATTGATCTCACCCGCCGGGCGATCAGGGGGGTTAAACCTTTATTGGGTTATATACGGCGGGTGCCCTGATGCTATAAAAAGCAAACTAATCAACCAGCGTCACCCGTAACCTTTATATGGTGATCACTGGTGAAAGGGTTAACTAGGGGCAATCAGGGGGTTAAAACCTTTATTAGGTTAAATATGGGGGTACCTGACACTATATAAAAACCTGACGGGTAACCTAAATAACTAAATAACTTACTGGCTAACCAGTGACACCAGTGACGCTTATACGGCGATCACTGGTGAAAGGGTTAACTCTAGGGGCAATCAGGGGGTTAAAATAATATATGGGGGTACCTGACACTAATAAAAACCTGCGGCGAACCTAAAAAAAAATAACTGCCTATCTAAAACACCAGCGACACGAATACAGCGATCGGAAAAACAATCGCTTAGTGACGCTGAAGTTAGGGGGTGAAAGGGTTACCTGGGGGGTGATCAAGGGGTTAAACCTTTATTAGGGGGGGGTTAGGGGGCTACCCTGGACCTAAAGGGGCCTAATCCTAACTGCCCTGCAACTTTTTACAATCACAGATGACACTAAATGCAGTGATCAGTAAAATAAATGATCACTGCAATCAGTGACACTGTGATTGGGGGCTTTGGGGTGACCTGGGGGGTGATCTGGGGGTGACTGGGGGGTGATTTGTGTGCCTATGTGTACCTACATGTCAGTGGATTGTTGGTGCACTAACCTGCTTCTTCTCTGCTCGGCGCCGGGAACGAAAAGACCGCGGTCGAGGGAGATGACATCACTTCCTCCAGCCTTGTTTACATCACATGGCGGAGGAAGCATTTTCATTGGCCGGGAGCGATCGCGAGGGGGGGGCGGAATCGAGCGGCCGCCCCCTCATGCCTGATCGCTCCCGAACACTTAACGGCCGCTCACTGCAGTGAAGGGGGGTCCGGATGGACCCCCCAACTGCACAAAGGCGATCACATAGATCTACGTGATTCTGCCTGTCCGTGCCATTCTGCCGACGTAAATCGGCGGTGGGCGGTCGTTAAGTGGTTAAATGATCACTAGGGATGAGCTTCAAGTTCGAGTCGAACCCATGTTCGACTTGAACATCGGCTGTTCGCCGAATTGCGAACATTATGGGCCGTTCATGCCAATTTCGTGTGGCGCGTCACGGCCCATAATTCACTGCGGCATCGCAGTGCATTGCTGGCTGATGATTGGCCAAGCATGCACTATGACCCGCATGCTTTGGCCAATCACAGCGCGCAAAAAATGGAGAGCCATAATTGGCCAAAGCCAGGGTGGCTTTGGCCAATTATGCCTCAGGGGATTTAGTACACGCCCCACACTATATAAGGCGTCCTGAAACAGATTCTACGTAAGAACAAACCTACAGTCCCTGTCTTGTTTGCACCGCCTGTATACTGCTGTTCAGCGGTTCAGAGGATATAGGGCCTTTTTTTAATTTGGGTGCGGGGTTCCCCTTAATATCCATACAAGACCCAACGGGGCTGGTAATGGGCTGGGGGGGTACCCATGCCATTTTTCTCAATGATTTTCATCCATATTGCCAGGACCAGACATTACATTAAAGCCGTAAGCAGTTTTAAATGACTTTTTTTCCTTTAGAAATGTCATTTTGTGCAGGGACAGTTCTAAACATGGGAAACACGAGCCACTTCACAGGCATACTTTAGACACCCCCTCAGGTACGATATTTAAAGGAATATTTCACTTTTTTCACTTTAAGCATCATTAAAATCACTGCTCCTGAAAAAACTGCAGTTTTTAAACTTTTTTTTGCATTGATACATGTCCCCTGGGGCCCCAAACCCTTTTTAGGACAATAACTTGCATATTAGCTGTTATAATTAGCACTTTTGATTTCGAACGTTCAAGTCCATTGATTTTAATAGGGTTCTAAAGTTTGCGCGAACTTTCGGTCCGTTCGCAGGTTCTGGTGCGAACTGATCCAGGGGGTGTTCGGCTCATCCCTAATGATCACCAATAGAACCGGGGATCCGGCAAGGTCACTGGTTTTCCTTGGCTATCCACGGTGGTAACAAAATAGACAACATTGTCTTTCCCTTGTCTGCGGACGACTACCTTATCAGCATAGATGTGCCGGCCATAGTTCCACTGCAGCAAGCATCCGATGAAATGCTCATCCATAGCAAGGGAATATCCCGCTTTTCTGAAGGGTTTTGGCACAGACAAATAGTCCCAAATAGCTTCACTGTACCATTGTTCTCGTTTGGACTCGATTTCCTGCATGAGCTCTTTGGGGACATTAGGAAATCTCAGACCATACTCTGTGGCAACTCTCTTGATGAGCACTCTTTGCAAACAGCAAGTTTTGGCAAAGCTCTAGTGTTTCCCAATCCAGGAAGCACACATGGATTTGGCGACTTCTGCACCATGGATCTGGCAGACGATTTCTCAGGTGCAATTGGGCTGTTAGGGTTTGACAAAGTCTCTCTAATACTGGGGGGTTCCACACTAGGTGCTGTCTTCCCCGAATCTATGGTTGCCCAATCTGAAAAATTGAAGGCAGAGGCAACATCCTCACTATTGGCCCACAACAGTTCCTGTGACATAGTCGCAAACAGTTCATCGTCTCCAGAAACATCCGACAGGGAGTCTAACTCAGAGTCCCTTAATTCCTCAGCAGGCAAATATTTACATACAGTCCCAGACATGTTTTCCCCAGATCTCTCACCAGTTCCTGTTGTGGATCAGGCCTTCCTCTGGCTCCAGTTCTGGTAGTCTGTGGGGTAGGCCTCTACCGCAGCCGCGGGATGCCTTCACATATCCCACCCTCCTCTGGACAGGTGCAGCGGAGGTAGTAGCAGGGCTGATGTCCGCTGATGGCTCTTTAGGAACAATAGCAGCAACATCTTCAACAGGAACACTCACCGTAGCAGGCGTGGTGAGTGTAGGTTTCATTGCAGGAGCAAGGGCAGCAGCTTCTACTGTAGCAATACCCGTGGCCCAGTCTACTCGGTAGGCACGGGGTGACATGGTAGGTTGCTCCACAGTGAACAGGTACTCCCCGCAATGCAGGCACCGGACAAATGGACGGGGATGTATGGCCAGTCCATCACACTTGGGGCATATCATACCCAGCGCTTCCAGGTCTCCGATGGTGTATAGCACAAACCGCCCATGCAGCTTCAGGCGGATGCCGGTATCCATGAGCAGGGTTCTGGACAGCATGGCACTTGCAGCTGGGCTAGTAGGAAGCATCTTTTAGCAAGGGAAAAGCGATACTGGCAGTGGGTGAGTGCTGCACACCCCAAATGGTTATGAATAAGAAAAGTTACCCCAGGGGGCTTTGTATTGCAGCAGAGAATAATACAGTAATGATGTATCAAAAACATAACTTTTTTTTGGAAAAAATTGCCGTTAACTGGTAATAATACTCATTAATACCAAGAATACATATTGTTAGATGTTCCATTGTTGATAGGGTTCTTGTTCATAACAATTTCACCTACACAATGTTTCTATTTCAGAGCATCTTTTCCTTTCCCCCTGAAGATGACCTTCCAGATAAGGTCGAAACGCGTCAGGGATCAATTCATTATAGGATATCAATGTTAAGTTATTGTACATGTACCTATATGGCTGTATTTTAATTATTTTTATGTACTTGTTATATTATACCCATTTGGAGTTCCCAATTTGTACCCAACATGTGCTCTCTCTGTGGCAATTTTTCCAAATAAATGTTACGTTTTCGATACATCATTACTGTATTATTCTCTGCTGCACTACAAAGCCCCCTGGGGTAACTTTTCTTATTCAGCAGGAAGCATCTTAGGCCCCATTGAAGATTGCATCAATGAAAATGCAGACATGGCTGAACTCTGATCCTCTCAGCACAGCAACGCAGCTTTCTCTCTTCAGCGCCAGACACACACACAGCGTCTCACGCAGCAACAGAAAGTGATCTGAAGTTAACCCCTATTGTCCCGGAAAAGTAACAAAGTCCAAGGCCCTCTTTAGCGTAGACTCTCGGTGAATGATTTTCCTTAGGTTGCTAGGGGTAACGGCACTCCCGGACTATGAGCCCCCACATGTAGGGATACCCCCGAAGGGGCTGCTGGATTAATTTTGGGTCCTGCCGTTACCCCACATTTCACCATCCCAAAACTTAAAGAGGAAGTAAACCTATTTTTTTTTTTTTTAAAACCCTGCAAAAGAAAGGCATAATGAGATAGTATGCATAGCATACTAGCTCATTATGAATGACTTACCTGAGATCGAAGCCCCTGAACTGCTTCTCGTTCCCCTCCACCACCATCTTGCCTCGATGTTCCGTCACTGCCATCAGTGTATCGCTGCTCCGGCGCTGTGATTGGCCGGAGCCGCGATGACGTCACACGCATGCACGCTCGGACCGTCAAGATCCCATTCAGAAAACCGGCAATGATGCCGGCCCGTTAGTGCGAATGCGTGTGACGTCATCAGCGCTGTGTTTACAGCAAATATCTCCTTAACCGTGTAGGTTAAGGAGATATTTCTTGCACCTACAGGTAAGCCTTAATCTAGGCTTACCTGTAGGTGCAAGTTGTCTAAGTGGGTTTACAACCACTTTAAGAGTCTATGTTAAATAGTTTTGAAAGATGTGATTGCCAGTCACTTCAGTCTTTTTCTCAATTGCTTTATTAACAACTTCAGGTAGGGGGATAGAGGGTTACGGGGAAGTTCAAATACCTTGGTTTTGAAGATCACTAATGCGGTTCTTGAATCCAGATGACAACAGCTTTCTGTCTCTGGATCTTGCGACAACCAGGATAGGCCTCTCACACCGACCTAGCAGCCGGTATGAAGCACGGACAAAGTCTCTGCCACAGACTTGAGCGATAAGTAGAGACTCCTGGATAATCCCCTGCCACAGGATTGTTTAGCCAGTAGTCTGTTAGTTAGGTCAGCTGCACAGTACCTGAACCGTTAAGCCATCCGGCAGTACTGTGACGTAGGTTACTTGGGTGCATCCTCCAAACGAGTCACCAGGCCCTTCCTGAGATACCAGCCATCAGCTCGGTCCTCTCCAGTAAGGCCCTCCCCTGGAATATTCTCTGCTTGAGTGGCTTCCTTCCGCAGGACAGACAGCACAGGATCACCTTTCGTTAAGTAGGCCCCAGACAGGCTTCTGGGCCTACTTGCAGCAAACACAGCAGCATAGCCTCAGGCCTGGAGGGCCATGAGGCAAGAAGGACCCCGAAGCACATGGCACTGCCCCTTAAATATCCTTCCCCCCGCATGCCCAGCTACAAAGAAGCTCCTGATTGGGCTGTTTCTGGGGAAAGAATATCCAATGCAATTCAGCTGGCTGTATTTCTTACACTGGCCTGTGACAACAGTGACACCTACTGGCAACAGTGGGAAATGCGCACAGACAGCCAAAGCTGGAACAAAAACCAACAATTTACATAATCACTCTAAGCTATTTACAGCTCAGACAATACTAAATTTACAGAATAGCCCCTGTTCAAAAGTAGCAGAGCGCTACAGTTATAATAAAGGGAGTATTAGGTTATGTTGAGGGTGGAGTTAAGGTTTAGGTTACAGGCTTGGGCCATCTTCCACACACTTTAATTTTTACTTGGTATGGTCCTAAAATCCCAGCTCTGAGAACTAACAGCACTGGGCTCCTGACACCAATATGCTGCATTTGTCATTGTGAGATCCTTTCCAGGTGAAGAATGGACTGAAACGTCAAATGAAACCCCATGCGGTAGTTTCTATGGAGTTTGAAAACAAAGTAACCTCTTTGCCAGGAAAATTTGTGAATAGAGCTATTCAAGAGTACTTGGCAGACATGACACATGTACACTTCTTTTACAGCCTGTATTCATGGGAAACTCCTTTGAAAAGGCAGTTATATCAGAGCCCCAACTTTTGCCTCTTCCTCCACCAGAAAATCTATTTGGTAGCCCGTGTTGTGCTTCTGGGCATATTAAAACTAGACAGTTTTCTTCATCTGAAGATGGCTACGCACAGTCCATCCTGATTGTACAATCTCCAGCAACTATGCATGTGAGGGTCTTCCTAACTGAAGATAAAAATATTTAATTTACTTATCATTTAAGTAGGTCCTGTAAGGCCTCATTCACATGGACACTGAGTGCTGTACACCATGAATTGACTGTTTGTTTATGTGGCTAGAGCTCCTAGATCCCGCATGAAGGCAGCCCATGTAAGCCTCTAGGGCAGTGTTGGCGAACCTTGGCACCCCAGATGTTTTTGAACTACATTTTCCATGATGCTTTTGTACTCAGCAGTGTAGTTGAGCATCATGGGAAATGTCGTTTCAAAACATCTGGAGTGCCATCACTGCTCTAGGGGGTCGCATTGGGTGCACAAATGCAGCCAT
This sequence comes from Rana muscosa, assembly GCA_029206835.1. NCBI lineage: Eukaryota > Metazoa > Chordata > Amphibia > Anura > Ranidae > Rana > Rana muscosa. The sequence continues at coordinate 601,442,939 of CM055118.1, read as the reverse complement.
TCCTTGTATTTTGTCAGGCATGCAGGTGGCTGTCTTAATGAGGTCCTAAGTGTGTACAGCTCAAGAATAGAGACTACACACACTGAGACTGATTTACTAAAAGGAGCTTAAAGCAGAGCTCCACCCAAAAAGGGAAACTCAGCTTGTTTTAACCCTCCACTGCCACATTTAGCACTATTTGGAGGGAGCGGGTACCTGGTTTTCACAGGTACCTGCTCCCACTTCCAGGTAAGATCACTGATCAGCGATGCATTTCCAGCCCCGCCTCCTTCTTTCTGCTGCCTTCTGGGACACACACAGGTCCCAGAAGATGGAGGGACCATTCAGAAAGCGCAGTAGGAAACCAGCTGTGAAACCTGAAGGCTTTACTGCTGGTTTCCCTTAGAGCCGGTTCACACAGGGGCAACATGACTTCAACACGACTTCAGACTTCAGACTTCAACACGACTCAGGCACGACTTGAGCATGAATCACAGAGCGACTAAGTGGTGATTTACAACACGACTGAAGTTGCTTCCAGGACAGGAGACATTCCAGTGGCCAATAAAACAAGAATCAGCTCTGTGGGAGGGAGGGGGAGGGAGGGGTTTGCCTGAGAAATGTATGTTATCTTCCTGTAAAGTTGCCTTCAAAATGTACACTGATCAGACTTCTAAGCGACTTCCATTGAAATCAATGGTACAAGTTGCCTACAGGTCGCCTAGAAGTCTGATTGAAGTAGTACAGGAACCTTTTTTGAAGTTGGAGCGACTGCAGTCGTGTGCATTAAAACATCTCCATTCACTTCAATTAGTTTTAAAAGTAGCACGACTTGGGGCAACTCGGGGCGACCAGAAGTCGCGTCCGGAGTCGCCCCTGTGTGAACCGGGTCTTACTTACAATGCTGGCACCTGCACCTGAAGCCCATTGATGAATCGGCTCTGGGTGCCGACATTGTGGGATTCCTAGACAGGTAAGTGTCCTTATATTAAAAGTCAGCAGCTAGTATTTGTAGCCGCTGACTTTAAATTTTTTTTTTCAAGACTGGGGCTCCTCTTTAACCACTTAACGACCGCCCACCGCCGATTTACGTCGGCAGAATGGCACCGACAGGCAGAATCACGTAGATCTACGTGATCGCCTTTGTGCAGTTGGGGGGTCCATCCGGACCCCCCTTCACTGCAGTGAGCGGCCGTTAAGTGTTCGGGAGCGATCAGGCATGAGGGGGCGGCCGCTCGATTCCGCCCCCCCCCCCTCGCGATCGCTCCCGGCCAATGAAAATGCTTCCTCCGCCATGTGATGTAAACACAGGCAGGAGGAAGTGATGTCATCTCCCTCGCCGCGGTCTTTTCGTTCCCGGCGCCGAGCAGAGAAGAAGCAGGTTAGTGCACCAACAGTCCACTGACACGTAGGTACACATAGGCACACAAATCACCCCCCAGTCACCCCCAGATCACCCCCCAGGTCACCCCAAAGCCCCCAATCACAGTGTCACTGATTGCAGTGATCATTTATTTTACTGATCACTGCATTTAGTGTCATCTGTGATTGTAAAAAGTTGCAGGGCAGTTAGGATTAGGCCCCTTTAGGTCCAGGGTAGCCCCCTAACCCCCCCTAATAAAGGTTTAACCCCTTGATCACCCCCCAGGTAACCCTTTCACCCCCTAACTTCAGCGTCACTAAGCGATTGTTTTTCCGATCGCTGTATTCGTGTCGCTGGTGTTTTAGATAGGCAGTTATTTTTTTTTAGGTTCGCCGCAGGTTTTTATTAGTGTCAGGTACCCCCATATATTATTTTAACCCCCTGATTGCCCCTAGAGTTAACCCTTTCACCAGTGATCGCCGTATAAGCGTCACTGGTGTCACTGGTTAGCCAGTAAGTTATTTAGTTATTTAGGTTACCCGTCAGGTTTTTATATAGTGTCAGGTACCCCCATATTTAACCTAATAAAGGTTTTAACCCCCTGATTGCCCCTAGTTAACCCTTTCACCAGTGATCACCATATAAAGGTTACGGGTGACGCTGGTTGATTAGTTTGCTTTTTATAGCATCAGGGCACCCGCCGTATATAACCCAATAAAGGTTTAACCCCCCTGATCGCCCGGCGGGTGAGATCAATTAGGTTTTAGCGCCAGAGAGGGTCTGCGTCGCCCCAGGCAGTGTTAGGTTAGTGACAGTAACGCTAACACCCACGCGCAAAGCATACACCCTCCTTAGTGGTATAGTATCTGATCAGATCTATACTAGCATCCCCAGCGGTTTAGGGTTCCCAAAAACGCAGTGTTAGCGGGATCAGCCCAGATACCTGCTAGCGCCTGCGTTTAGCCCCTCCGCCCAGCCCAGCCCAGCCCAGCCCACCCAAGTGCAGTATCGATCGATCACTGTCACTTACCAAACACAACACACATAACTGCAGCGTTCGCAGTGCTTGGTTTTTGGGGCCCTGTACGCGGCTAGGCTCCCAAAATGTGCCACACATGTGGTATCCCCGTACTCAGGAAAAGCAGCAGAATGTATTTTGGGGTGCAATTCCACATATAACCATGGCATGTGTGAGCAATATAGCATTTAGTGACAACTTTTTGTACATTTTTTTTTTCTTTTTGTCATTATTCAATCATTTGGGACAAAAAAAAAAATATTCAATGGGGTCAACATGCCTCTCAGCAAATAGCTTGGGGTGTCTACTTTCCAAAATGGGGTCATTTGGGGGGGTTTTGTGCCATCTTGGCATTTTATGGCCTTCAAAACTGTGATAGGTAGTGAGGAGTGAAATCAAAAATTTATGCCCTTAGAAACCTTGAAGGCGGTGCTTGGTTTTTGGGGTCCCGTACGTGGCTAGGCTCCCAAAAAGTCCCACACATGTGGTATCCCCGTACTCAGGAGAAGCAGCAGAATGTATTTTGGGGTGTAATTTCACATATGCCCATGGCATGTGTGAGCAATATATCATTTAGTGACAACTTTTTGTACATTTTTTTTTTCTTTTTGTCATTATTCAATCATTTGGGACAAAAAAAAAAAATATTCAATGGGGTCAACATGCCTCTCAGCAAATAGCTTGGGGTGTCTACTTTCCAAAATGGGGTCATTTGGGGGGGTTTTGTGCCATCTTGGCATTTTATGGCCTTCAAAACTGTGATAGGTAGTGAGGAGTGAAATCAAAAATTTATGACCTTAGAAACCTTGAAGGCGGTGCTTGGTTTTTGGGGTCCCGTACGCGGCTAGGCTCCCAAAAAGTCCCACACATGTGGTATCCCCGTACTCAGGGGAAGCAGCAGAATGTATTTTGGGGTGTAATTTCACATATGCCCATGGCATGTGTGAGCAATATATCATTTAGTGACAACTTTGTGGAAAAAAAAAAAAGTTTGTCATATTCCCGCAACTTGTGGCAAAATATAAAATATTCCATGGACTGAACATGCCTCTCAGTAAATAGCTTGGGGTGTCTACTTTCCAAAATGGGGTCATTTGGGGGGGTTTTGTGCTATTTTGGCATTTTATGGCCTTCGAAACTGTGATAGGTAGTGAGGAGTGAAATCAAAAATTTGCGCCCTTAGAAATCCTGAAGGCGGTGCTTGGTTTCCGGGGTCCCGTACGTGGCCAGGCTCCTAAAAAGTCCCACACATGTGGTATCCCCGTACTCAGGAGAAGCAGCAGAATGTATTTTGGGGTGCAATTCCACATATAACCATGACATGTGTGAGCAATATATCATTTAGTGACAACTTTTTGTAATTTTTTTTTTTTTTTTGTCATTATTCAATCACTTGGGACAAAAAAAAAAAATATTCAATGGGCTCAACATGCCTCTCAGCAATTTCCTTGGGGTGTCTACTTTCCAAAATGGGGTCATTTGGGGGGGTTTTGTACTGCCCTGCCATTTTAGCACCTCAAGAATTGAGATAGGCAGTCATAAATTTAAAGCTGTGTAAATTTCAGAAAATGTACCCTAGTTTGTAAACGCTATAACTTTTGCGCAAACCAATAAATATACGCTTATTGACTTTTTTTTACTAAAGACATGTGGCTGAATACATTTTGGCCTAAATGTATGACTAAAATTGAGTTTATTCGATTTTTCTTATAACAAAAAGTAGAAAATATCATTTTTTTTCAAAATTTTCGGTCTTTTTCTGTTTATATCGCAAAAAATAAAAATCGCAGAGGCAATCAAATACCATTAAAAGAAAGCTCTATTTGTGGGAAGAAAAGGACGCAAATTTCATTTGGGTACAACATTGCATGTCCGCACAATTTACAGTTAAAGCAGCGCAGTGCCGAATCCCAAAAACAGGCCTGGTCCTAATGGCCCGAAATGGTCCGGGGCTTAAGTGGTTAAAATCTTCACACAAATTGTGTGAATATTCACTTCAATTATCCAATCATGTGAAAAGCTAATTGCTGTTTACTTATTTCATCTGCACATGATTCAGTGTGAAAAGGAATTTGTTTTCACATGATTGGATAACTGAAGTAAAGTTCTTGATTCTGGGGAGTACTCCACTTGCATTTGAAAATTTTAAGAAATTTCTTCTTGGAAAAGAAATTAAAGGAAATCTTTCCAATAGGGACACCGAGAGCAAAAAAAAATATTTTTCCTACTAATCAAGAAAATGGTTATAATCTTAAAGTGTTTGTTAACCCCCCCCAAAAAAAATAAAATAAAAAATACAGATCCTGATCCCTTAAAGCAGATTACACAGCACAGTGCTTGTGCTGTGTAATCTGCCCCTATCCAAACTGTAAAAAAAAGAAAAAAACCCTGAACCTACCACTTCCTGTATGCCCTCTCTAAACAGACCACGAAAATCAGGGCTGCTCCGCCCTGATCACCGTGGTCAAAGTACGTCCCTTCGTCATATGTATCTGTCCCCTCTGCTCTCCTCTCTCCCTCCCCACCCCCCTCCTTCCTGCCTGTCATCTCCCTATCTGTGTCTGTCTCTGGCCCGCCCCCCCCCCCCCCCCGCTGCTATACTTATAACATAAAAACTTTAAATTATCACTGCGAGCCCCTCTATTAAAAGGCTGGCATAGCACACTGTGGGGGTTATTTACGAAAGGCAAATCCACTTTACACTACAAGTGCAAAGTGCACTTGAAATTGCACTGAAAGTGCATTTGGAAGTGCAGTCGCTGTAAATCTAAGGGGTAGATTTGAAATGAGGGGAAGCTCTGCTGATTTTATTATCCAATCATGTGCAAGCTAAAATGCTGTTTTTTATTTTCCTTGAATGTCCCCCACAGATCTATAGCGACTGCACTTCCTAGTGCACTTTCAGTGCGATTTCAAGTGCACTTTGCACTTGTAGCGCAACATGGATTTGCCCTTAGTAAATACCCCCCCTCCCCCCCAGTCAGTAGTTTTAAAAAACGAGTATTCTAAATACCTAATTGGAGCTGTCTTCAGGCCGGTCACGTGACTCGAGGGTGCTTTACAGCTCCGATACAGAGCTTCTGCGGAGGAGACGAGCGGCCACGTGATCTCCCTGGCTGACGTCAGCTTGTGGACAATTTTTGGGCAATTTGGGACAATTTTCAGGCAATTTGCCAAGGCACCCCTGAAGAACCCAGAAGGCATCCTGGTTGAAAAAGGTGCTTTAGATTGAGCCTCATCAACTTTTTAATCGTTTACAAATACAGTAAGGCCTGGTTCACACTGGGGCGACAAACGCTCCGACATTGGGAGCTCATGTCGCATGACGTGTGAAAATCAATGTTTCCCTATGGGAGCCATCTTAACTGGTCCGACACATGTCGGCCCGACTTTGAGAATGCTCCCTGTACTACTTTGGTCCGACTTTGATCCGACTTCAGCCCATTGACTATCATTGAAGTCGGATCAAAGTCGGACCGCAGTCTTGCATAATCCGACTTTGGCATGCGACTTGTGCTGTACTGCTCTTGAGGGGGAACTCCAGGCCAAATTTTAAATAAAAAACCGGCATGGGTTCCCCCTCCAGGGGCATACCAGGCCTTTGGGTCTGGTCTGGATTTGAAGGGGCGCCCCTACGCCGAAAAAACGGCGTGGGGGTCCCCCCAAAATCCAAACCAGACCCTTATCCGAGCACACAACCTGGCAGGCCGCAGGGGAAGAGGGGGGGACGAGAGAGCGGCCCCCCCTCCCTCCTGAACCGTACCAGGCCGCATGCCCTCAACATGGGGGGTTTGGTGCTCTGGGGCAAGGGGGCGACCTGCGGCCCCCCCACCCTAGAGCACCCTGCCCCCATGTTGATGAGGACAGGGCCTCTTCCCGACAACCCTGGCCGTTGGTTGTCGGGGTCTGCGGGCGGGGGGCTTATCGGAATCCGGGAAGCCCCCTTCAATAAGGGGGCCCCCGGATCCCGGCCCCCCCACCCTATGTGAATGAGTATGGGGTACATCGTACCCCTACCCATTCACCTGGTGGAAAAAAATTGCAATAAAAAAACACTACACAGGTTTTTAAAGTAATTTATTACACAGCTCCGGGGGTCTTCTTCCGACTCCGGCGCTCTTCTTCCGACTTCCGGGGGTCTTTTCCGACTTCGGGGGTCTCCGGTGTCGTCTCCGGTTCTTTCTTCCGCCGGGCCTCCGCTATCTTCTTCCAGCTCTTTTGCTAACGGAGGCCCGGTCTTCCCGTTGTCTCGTCCGGCTCTCCGTTGTCCTTCTGCCGGCCCCTCCACTAACTTCTTGGTAGCTCTTTCGCTAGTGGAGGGGCGCGGTCTTCCCGTCGTCGCCGTCGGCGTCTTCTTCCCTCTTCTCCTCCTCGATGTTGACGCGTCGCTTCCTCCCGCTGTAATACTGGCTCTCCGCTCCGCTCCGCATTAATATAGGCTTCTCATGACGTCACAGTCACATGTTCCGGGGCACATGGCCCCGGAGCATGTGACTGTGACGTCATGGGAACATGTGACTGTGACGTCATAAAAAGCCTATATTAATGCGGAGCGGAGAGCCAGTATTACAGCGGGAGGAAGCGACGCGTCAACATCGAGAAGGAGAAGAGGGAAGAAGACGCCGACGGCGACGACGGGAAGACTGCGCCCCTCCACTAGCGAAAGAGCTACCAAGAAGTTAGTGGAGGGGCCGGCAGAAGGACAACGGAGAGCCAGACGAGACAACGGGAAGACCGGGCCTCCGTTAGCAAAAGAGCTAAAAATAAGTTAGCGGAGGCCCGGCGGAAGAAAGAACCGGAGAGCGCGGAGACGACACCGGAGACCCCCGAAGTCGGAAAAGACCCCCGGAAGTCGGAAGAAGAGCGCCGGAGTCGGAAGAAGACCCCCGGAGCTGTGTAATAAATTACTTTAAAAACCTGTGTAGTGTTTTTTTATTGCAATTTTTTCCCACCAGGTGAATGGGTAGGGGTACGATGTACCTCATACTCATTCACATAGGGTGGGGGGCCGGGAACCGGGGGCCCCCTTATTAAAGGGGGCTCCCGGATTCCGATAAGCCCCCCGCCCGCAGACCCCGACAACCAACGGCCAGGGTTGTCGGGAAGAGGCCCTGTCCTCATCAACATGGGGGCAGGGTGCTTTGGGGTGGGGGGGCCGCAGGTCGCCCCCCTGCCCCGGAGCACCAAACCCCCCATGTTGAGGGCATGCGGCCTGGTACGGTTCAGGAGGGAGGGGGGGCCGCTCTCTCGTCCCCCCCTCTTCCCCTGCGGCCTGCCAGGTTGTGTGCTCGGATAAGGGTCTGGCTTGGACCTTGGGGGGACCCCCACGCCGTTTTTTCAGCGTAGGGGCGCCCCTTCAAATCCAGACCAGACCCAAGGGCCTGGTATGCCTCTGGAGGGGGAACCCATGCCGTTTTTTTTTTAATTTAAAATTTGGCCTGGAGTTCCCCCTCAAGATTCATACCAAACACAGTGCCTGATATTGGCAGGGATCCAAGTCGGATCCCCGTTCATTGAAAGTCGGACATATGTCGGCTTCATGTCGCAGGGCAAAGTCGGATCCAAAGTAGGACAGATGTCGTGTCGCACTAGTGTGAACCCAGCCTGATGGTCCTTCCAGCAGCACCAAAAAGATACAGATGATACACTCAAGTCTTGAAACGAATTTCTGGCCATTTTCTGGCTATTTTCAATGCCAATTTGTAAGCTACTGCCAAAATACACACGGGGAACCAGACATTGTCATGGAGGACATTTTACAAAGCAAAAAAAAGTTTCAATTTTTAAAAATACCGCACAGCAGGATTAAAGGGTCCTTTAACCACTTAAGGACTGGACCAATACGGACCATAATGACCAGAGGTGATTTCACAATTTGGCACTGCGCTGCTTTAACTGGAAATTGTGCGGACATGCAATGTTGTACCCAAACGAATTTTGCGTCCTTTTCTTCCCACAAATAGAGCTTTCTTTTAATGGTATTTGATTGCCTCTGCGATTTTTTTTTTTTTGCGATATAAACGGAAAAAGACCGAACATTTTGAAAAAAATATATATTTTCTAGTTTTTGTTATAAGAAAAATTGAATAAACTCAATTTTAGTCATACATTTAGGCCAAAATGTATTCAGCCACATGTCTTTAGTAAAAAAAATGTCAATAAGCGTATATTTATTGGTTTGCGCAAAAGTTATAGCGTCTACAAAATAGGGTACATTTTCTGGAATTTACACAGCTTTTAATTTATGACTGCCTATCTAATTTCTAAATGGCAAGGCAGTACAAAAACCCCCCAAAATGACCCAATTTTGGAAAGTAGACACCCCAAGGAAATTGCTGAGAGGCATGTTGAGCCCATTGAATATTTTTTTTTTGTCCCAAGTGATTGAATAATGACAAAAAAAATAAAAAAATTACAGAAAGTTGTCACTAAATGATATATTGCTCACACATGCCATGGTTATATGCACCCCAAAATACATTTAGCTGCTTCTCCTGAGTACGGGGATATCACATGTGTGGGACTTTTTAGGAGCCTAGCCACGTACGGGACACCGAAAACCAAGCACCGCCTCCGGGATTTCTAAGGGCGCAAATTTTTGATTTCACTTCTCACTACCTATCACAGTTTCGAAGGCCAAAATAGCACAAAACCCCCCCAAATGACCCCATTTTGGGAAGTAGACACCCCAAGCTATTTGCTGAGAGGCATGGTGAGTATTTTACAGCTCTCATTTGTTTTTGAAAATGAAGAAAGAAAAAACATTTTTTTTTTTCTTTTTTCAATTTTCAAAACTTTGTGACAAAAAGCGAGATCTGCAAAATACTCACCATACCTCTCAGCAAATAGCTTGGGGTGTCTACTTTCCAAAATGGGGTCATTTGGGGGGGTTTGTGCCATCTGGGCATTCCATGGCCTCCGAAACTGTGATAGGCAGTAAGGAGTGAAATCAAAAATTTACACCCTTAGAAAGCCTGAAGGCGGTGCTTGGTTTTTGGGGTCCTGTATGCTGCTAGGCTCCCAAAAAGTCTCACACATGTGGTATCCCCGTGCTCAGGAGAAGCAACGGAATGTATTTTGGGGTGTAATTCCACATATGCCCATGGCATGTTTGAGCAATATGTCATTTAGTGACAACTTTGTGCAAAAAATAAATAAAAATAAAAATAAAAATGTATTTTTCCGCAACTTCTGTTAACATATAAAATATTCCATGGACTCGACATGCCTCTCAGCAAATAGCTTGGGGTGTCTACTTTCCAAAATGGGGTCATTTGGGGGGGTTTTGAACTGTCCTGGCATTTTATACACAACATTAGGAAGCTTATGTCACACATCATCCACTCTTCTAACCACTTGAAGACAAAGCCCTTTCTGACACTTTTTGTTTACATGAAAACATTTTTTTTTTTTTGCAAGAAAATTACGTTGAACCCCAAACATTATATATTTTTTTTAACGCAAATGCCCTACAGATTAAAATGGTGGGTGTTGCATTTTTTTTTCACACAGTATTTGCGCAGCGATTTTTCAAACACATTTTTTGGGGAAAAAATACACTTTTTTAAATTTTAATGCACTAAAACACACTATATTGCCCAAATGTTTGATGAAATAAAAAAGATGATCTTAGGCCGAGTACATGGATACCAAACACGACATGCTTTAAAATTTCGCACAAACGCGCAGTGGCGACAAACTACATACATTTTTAAAAGCCTTTAAAAGCCTTTACAGGTTACCACATTAGATTTACAGAGGAGATCTACTGCTAAAATTACTGCCCTCGATCTGACCTTCGCGGTGATACCTCACATGCATGATGCAATTGCTGTTTACATATGATGCCAGACCGACGCTTGCGTTCGCCTTTGCGCAAGAGCAGGGCGGGACAGCGGTGCTTTTTTTTTATTATTATTAATTTTGCTTTTTTATTTTATTTTTAAACTGTTCCTTCCATATATTTTTTTTAATCATTTTTATTGTAAATATCCCCTCTGATAGCAATAGGTAGTGACAGGTACTCTTTTTTTGAAAAAACTGGGGTCTTCTAGACCCTAGATCTTTCCTCTGCCCTCAAAGCATCTGACTACACCAAGATCGGTGTGATAAAATGCTTTCCCAATTTCCCAATTGCGCTTTTTATATCCGGGGGGGGGACAATCCCTCCCACTGCTTGTAAAAGCAGTCCAGAGGCTAATTAGCCGCTAGGATTGCTTTTACATGAAAGCCGTCCGCTGGCTGAAAAGAATGATACGAAGATGATACCTAAACCCGCAGGCATCATTTTGGTATAACCATTCAAAGTCCAGCAACATACCAGTACGTTGCTGGTCCTTGTTGGACATGTATTGTTATCTTTTTTTTCATGCAGCCTGTTGGCTGATCGAAAAAAAGAGATTGATCGGTGGGTATGCCCACCATTAGAATACCTCCCTTCATTCACCCACTTCTAATGATGAGCATACATGCACCATTAATATATGCCGAAGCATGGGGGCATCCTCCCGCAAAAGTTATGCCACGTACACACGGTCGGACTTTTCCACGGGCAAGCCTCCGTCGGAATTTCGACCATATATACTAGGCATTAGGAGCAAAATCGCTCCTCCGCCCCTGCTGCCCCCATGCTTCGGCATATATGCTCTTTTTTTTTAACTGTGGTGGTGAAATCACCTCCTACAGCACTGGAGTCGCAGGGATCAGGCCTGTCTCTGCGAACGCTGCAGTTATGTGTGTTGTGTTTTGTAAGTGACAGTGATCGATCGATACTGCACTTGGGTGGCCTGGGCTGGACAGAGGGGCAAAACGCAGGTTCTAGCAGGTATCTGGGCTGATCCCGCTAACACTGCGTTTTTGGGAACCCTAAACTGCTGGGGACGCTAGTATAGATCTGATCAGATCAGAGATTGATCTGTTCAGATACTATACCACTAAGGGAGGTGTATGCTTCACGCGTGGGTGTTAGCGCTACTGGCACTAACCTGACACTGCCTGGGGTGTGACACAGACCCTCTCTGACGCTAAAACCTAATTGATTTCACCCGCCGGGCGATCAGGGGGTTAAACCTTTATTGGGTTATATACGGTGGGTGCCCTGACACTATAAAAAGCAAACTAACTAACCAGCGTCACCCGTAACACTTATACAGTGATTACTGGTGAAAGGGTTAACTAGGGGCAGTCAGGGGGTTAAAACCTTATTAGGTAATATATGGGGGTACCTGACGCTATAAAAACCTGACGGGGAACCTAAATAACAAAATAACTAACTGGCTAACCAGTGTCACCAGTGACACTTATACGGTGATCACGGGTGAAAGGGTTAATTCTAGGGGCAATCAGGGGGTTAAACCTGTATTAGATAATATATGGGGGTACCTGACGCTATAAAAACCTGGCGGCAAACCTAAAAAAATAACAGACTACCTAGCGGCACCAGCATACCTAATACAGCGCTCAGAAAAACGATCGCTTAGTGACACTGGCAAAAGGGGGTGAAAGGGTTACCTGGGGGGCGATCAAGGGGTTAAACCTTTATTAGGTAATATATGGGGGTACCTGACGCTATAAAAACCTGGCGGCGAACCTAAAAAAATAACAGACTACCTAGCGGCACCAGCATACCTAATACAGCGATCAGAAAAACGATCGCTTAGTGACACTGGCAAAAGGGGGTGAAAGGGTTACCTGGGGGGCGATCAAGGGGTTAAATCTTTATTAGGTAATATATGGGGGTAGCTGACGCTATAAAAACCTGTCGGCGAACCTAAAAAAATAACTGACTACCTAGCGGCACCAGCATAACAAATACAGCGATCAGAAAAACGATCGCTTAGTGACACTGGCAAAAGGGGGTGAAAGGGTTACCTGGGGGGAGATCAAGGGGTTAAACATTTATTAGGTAATATATGGGGGTACCCGACAGTATAAAAACCTGGCGGCGAACCTAAAAAAAACCTGACTACCTAGCAGCATCACCGACGCTAATACAGCAATCAGAAAAACGATCGCTTAGTGACAGTGGTGCTAGGGGGTGAAAGGTTTACCTGGGGGGCGATCAAGGGGTTAAACCTTTATTAGGGGGGGTTAGGGGGCTACCCTGGACCTAAAGGGACCTACACTAACTGCCCTGACACTTTTACAGTTACATATGTCACTGTTTGCAGTGATCAGTAAATAAATGATCACTGCAATCAGTGACACTGTGACTGGGGGCTGGGGGGTGATCTGAGGGGGTGATCTGGGGGTGACTGGGGGGGCGATCATGTTCCTATGTGTGCCTATGTGTCAGTGTAGTGTTTGTGCACTAACCTGACATCTTCTCTCCACGGCGCTCGGTATATGTGAGCGCCGCAGGAGAGATGACATCACTTCCTCTGCCTGTGTTTACATTACACAGGCAGAGGAAGCATTTAATTCGCCGGGAGCGATCGTGAGGGGGTGGCCGGAAACCAATGGCCGTCCCCTCATCACCGATTGGTCCCTGAGCGATACCGACCGCTCACTGTACCGGAGGGGGGTCCGATGGTGCCTCCAGGTGCCATTTTGCCGACGTATATATACAGTGAGCGGTCGTTATGTAGTTAATGCAACTTTGAGGTTGACCAAACAAAAAAAATTTTGGTATAGGTTTCATGGGCACAATTAACACCCAAGGACCAATTTTTCCACGCCTGTTTGACAGGTGCACATCATTTAAATTTTTTACAGCAAGGCCAATTCTTGCTTTCATCAAGAGTACTTCTATAGGGAATAGACACCAACACCCAAAGCCCAATTTTTCCGCGCCTGTTACTTCTGTCCAAAGTCTGTTAGACACCAGAACGTATCCCAAAAAATCTCTAGTCTTGCTCTGAGTGCACTAAATGATGGCCTCATCATACAGACTGGCTTCCCAAGCCGTTGTTTATGAAATAAAGAACGCTTGTGGGGAAAAAAATTTTTTTTTGCCTTTATAAATGTAATTTTTGCTGCAGCAGGTTCTATACACGTCACTTTACAGGCAGACTAAGGGGACCCCCCAGGCACTTTTTTTTTTATAGGAAATTTTCCTTTTTAGTGTTTCACTTTAATAAATCACTGGTCATTTAAAAATTATGTTTTTTACAAACTTTTTTGCATTGATACATGTCCCCCAGGGCAGTACCCGGACCCCCATACTCTTTGTATGCCCAATAACTTGCATCTAAGCCCTCAAAATAGGCACTTTGGATTTTTCCACTTCGGGTCCCATAGACTTTATTGGGGTTTGTTTTTCGGCTCTGAACTTTTGCGATTTTTAAGAGTTCTGGTGTGAACCGAACAGGGGGATGTTCGACTCATCTCTACTTCAAACAACCTGATAATGATGTCTCCTGTTGTTATGTGTAATTTGTTTATTAAGGTGTCTTTCTCTCATCGTTTAATTCTCCATTGTGTGCCTCCTAGGTGTCACTCCCCATTGTTAATTGACTCACCTGTTGGTTCTGTCTAGTATTGTGTCCACTTCCCCTTGTTACCAAACTATTGTGGTATGTTTATGTGTTTATGTTAGCTGTTCATTAGATGTACTGTTAAATGTAATGATGATATTACTGTTTAAAGTTTGCATTGTTTAGGATAATGTAATCAAGATCTGATTTTGGGTGGTATAAATTCTGGCTGAGTTTTCACTAAAGAGTTCCAGTTTGCACCTAAGCTTGTGTCGTCTAGTTCTTGGGTGCAGTTCACAGCTATAATACCTGGTTCATGATTTCAGAGTGGAGGAAGCTGTATCTTGGTGGAGGCACCCAGGTTGGGTTCCAGGTGGACCATCACAGCACTGATGGGCACTGATATGCAGCACTAATGGGCACTGATATGCAGCACTGATGGACACTGAAATGCCGCACTGATGGGCTGCAGTAACAAGGGCACTGATGATCAGTGCCCTGATTATCAGTGTATATGCCCCTGTCACCACATAACCACCTTTCCTTTCCTCAGCTACTGACAGCGCTGAGGAAAGAAATACCAATAACTGGCATTTGTTTACATGTGATCAGCTCTTTACCGCGATCAGTGATGAGCTGTGTCTGGGGGACACAGCACATTATAGATCGCCGAGCTGCGTGCCCCTGCGAGTGCGCATGTGCGGCAAGAATGGGAGGACGTCATATGAAATCCTCGTAGAACAAGAGCGTTCCTGCATTTTACAATACAGCAGGTGGGAAGCAGTTAAATGGCATGCTTGGGAGATGCCATTAAACTGTATGGAATTGTACGCAACAGTGCAGTGTTCACAGACAGTGCCAGTGACACTGTATTCTGACATCACATATTTTAGACATTTGATATTCTAGCTTGGCTTAAATACAACAACAGCACCCCAAGCTGATTCACGTCAACTTGAAAAAAAAAAGCTTTTTTAGATACCATAGTTTTGTCTGCAACAACTAATTTATTAGGCAGCCATAATAAGGAATTCAATTGTGGAATTAGCAGCCACAACAGATATAGAAGCAATGGGAAAGCTTACTCCTAAAAATAAAATAATGCCCTCAACTTTATAAAAATTGGCCAGTGAGAAAACAGTTTTAAGGTTGTGAGCTTCTTTTTTTAAGTTCCACACTGCATTGTTGTAACAGTTTAATACAATTTCAAACTCCTCCCTCCCATATCCCCAATTATTACCAAAAATATTAAAAATACAAACTTCAGATATGTGTTTGGTAGAAATTGGCTAGCATCAGGACAGTACATGAGCACTTGAATAGGCAGCAAAAAGAAGAGACAGTGCAGTTTTTATCTTGGAATAAATGACAGTGTATTATAGCCATCAATATTGTTTAGTGGCTGAGCAGTATGTAAGCAGCTTGGTTAGGCTGCCATATAAGAGGAAGAGACAAGACAGGTTTTATCTTGAAATAGAAATGAGAGTGTATTATTTGAGAGACAATAGCCACAAATATTTACAGTAGCTGGACAATGCAGATACATATGGTAACAGGCATCAGCAGCTATCTGGAGCTGCAAAAAAGCTACATTATAACAATCCCCACTTACTGTGATCTGAACCCCACACATCCAAGAGTTTTGTGCTGCAACCCCATCTTTATTAAAATAATAACCCCCTGGGCTTAGAGTCTATTTGTGCAGGTCTTTTGCTAGATGACAGATTTCAGTGATTCTAACAAACATGTCATACTTACCTGCTCTGTGCATTGGTTTTCTCACAGAGTAGCCCTTATCCTCCTGTTCTGGGGTCCCCCACCGGCGGTCTTGGCTCCTCCTCCTCCCTGAATGTACCCATAGCAAGCTGATTATGGGGGCTCGATCCTGAGTCACCCTGTGTGCATCTATTGCCACACACCAGGGCTTGACAAATTTTTAATCTAGGAGCCAGCTAAAAAAGTTAGGAGCCAGTCTTTTTTAACCACTTGCCTACTGGGCACTTTCACCCCCTTCCTACCCAGGTCAATTTTAAGCTTTCTGTGCTGTTGCAATTTGAATGACAATTGCGCAGTCGTGCAACACTGTACCTATATGAAATTGTTATCATTTTTTTGAGCACAAATAGAGATTTTTTTTGGTGGTATTTAATCACCACTGAGTTTTTTCTATTTCTTGCTAAACAAAAAAATTGCCGAAATTTGGAAAAAAAACCAAACTTTTCTTCATTTCTGTTATAAAATTTTGCAAATAAGTACATTTTTCTTCTTCATTGATGTGCATTGATGAGGCTGCACTGATGGGCATTGATGGGCACTGATGAGGCTGCACTGATTTTCACTGATATGCTGCACTGATGGACATTGATTGACACTAATGGGGCTGCACTGATTATCAGTGCCCTGTTCATCAGTGTAAATGTCTCCTGTCACAGAATAGCCGGTTATCAGCTTTCTTTTCCTCACGCTGTGACAGTGCTGAGGAAAGGAAATTCCGATAACTGGCACTTGTTTACTTGTGATTGGACACAGCTGATCACATGGTAAAAGGCTGCTGTGATTGGCTCTTTACCCTGATCTGTGATCAGCTGTTTCCGAAGCACACAGAGATCACAGAGAACTCCTGTGCATGCCCCAGGCAGGGTTCTGGGAGGACTTTAATAGACGCCCTCCCAGAACTAGACGACCATGCTGTAGCTGTATTTTGGCTATAGCGTGGTCATCCAGTTCTGGGAGGGCATCTATAGCGTGGTTGGCAAGTGGGAGGCGGATGCAAATACCTGACAAATGCCCAGGTGCCAGGATGCATTTTCTAGACGCCATGGTAAACTGGCACTTGGGATTTTTCAAGCCCTGCCACACACAGATCCCCCTGCTCTCTGTTCACAAGAGTTTTTTGCAGGGCTGGCCCAAGACAATGTGCTGCCTTGGTCCAAGAATTAAATGCTGCCCCCCCAAAAAAAATCACGCCCACCAAAAGGCCCCCACATCCATTATTTAATATCATGATAATAAAACTAAAATTACATTTATCAGGAAGTCAAATTTACATGCAACAGCACCTTGTCTATATGCAAAATTATATGACAGGCTAGGACAGCATAGGGGTAGGCTAGGGTAGTATATAGACAGGCTAGGGCGGTGTATGGACAAGCTAGGGCAGTATAGGGGCAGGCTAGGGTAGTATATAGACAGGCTAGGGAAGTATATAGACAGACTAGGGAATTATATAGACAGGCTAGGGAAGTATATAGACAGGTTAGGGAAGTATAGGTGAGGGCTAGGGTAGTATATAGACAGGCTAGGGCGGTATATGGACAAGCTAGGGCAGTATAGGGGCAGGCTAGGGTAGTATATAGACAGGCTAGGGAAGTATATAGACAGACTAGGGAAGTATATAGACAGGCTAGGGAAGTATATAGACAGGCTAGGGCGGTATATGGACAAGCTAGGGCAGTATAGGGGCAGGCTAGGGTAGTATATAGACAGGCTAGGGAAGTATATAGACAGACTAGGGAAGTATATAGACAGGCTAGGGAAGTATATAGACAGGTTAGGGAAGTATAGGTGAGGGCTAGGGTAGTATATAGACAGGCTAGGGTAGTATGGGGGTGGGCTAGGGTAGTATGGGGGCATGCTAGGGTAGTATAATGGCAAGCTAGGGTTGTATAGTGCCTCGAAAGCTGCACCTGAACATCGGCAGCTGGCGGAGACAGTGGGGAAGGGATCTTTCATTGCTCTCTGTCTCCTGTGGGTACCCCACCCCCGGCAGCACACACACCTGAGCTATTCATGTGTGCTCGGACATTTAACAGCCGGTGTTAGACTATGCGCGCACCCTCGCACTATTTGGTGTACTTAGAACCAGAGGCGGCCCCCCCAAAGCTAGACATTAAAAACAGAAAAAAAAAAAGTGGTCCTTTAAATGTATTCGGACACTGAGCTGTCTATTAGAAGATTGACTGTTGCAATCAGGTGATTGCAGCTGAAAAGCTTCATTGGGCGGTCTTTGGAGTGTCCACAGGGCGCAAGCTACGCACCCGGAACACTCCCCCACTCTACATTGATTGTTTCATTCCACCTCTTGCTTGTGTGTGATTGATGGGTCCGGAGGATGGTAGGCGGTGCTTTTTGCAGAAACCGTCACTTCTTGTTTCCCAACACTCACTCCAAGAGCACAGCCTGCCGGACCAGATGGACGGGTAAGCTATACAGCACTGTGTCCGTCTCAGTACCACCCGCGGGCCTCACCAATGTCGGGAAATGCCTGGCATTTCCCAGTGACAGCCGCCATTCCACTCCGCACAGGCGTCGGTCATACAGTACATACTTCCCCGCCGCTTCTCTCCACATGAGTCTCTGTTGCAGTGCAGAGACTGGGCCTGAGCGTGATCACACGGCTGGAGGAGCGGGGTATATGTGTAATGTACAGATCGGCCGGCTCGGAGAAGAGAGACCGTCCAGTTCACCCTACTACATCATCTGTCTTGTTTCTGTGTATAAAGCTGTATACAGGACAGTTGATGTTTATCTGCAGTCAGTGATGATACAGGAAGGAAGGTGGGTGTATACAGCTATATATACACCCACCTTCCTTCCTGTATATAGAGACATTCCTCCATCATCACTGACTGCAGATATACATCATCTGCCAGTCCTGTATACAGCTATATACACAGTAACAGGACAAGATGATGTATATCTGCAGTCAGTGATGATGGAGGAAGGTCTCTACATACAGGAAGAAAGTTGGGTGTGTATATATAGCTGTATACACCTACTTCCTTCCTGTATATACTAATGCCATCCACCTCCTCTATATACACATTCCTCCATACTGTACAGGCTGCATATTATGTGCACAGTGAGGCCGCATTTTATGGGCACAGTGGCGCTACAACTGATGTGCACAATGGCTTCAATTGATGGGTACAGTGGCTGTAATTGATGTGCACAGTGGCGCAACAATTGATGGGCACAGTGGCGCAACAAATGATGGGCACAGTAAGGCTGCAATTGATGGGCACAGTAAGGCTGCAATTGATGGGCACAGTAAGGCTGCAATTGATGTTTTTTTTTCAGTATTTTTCTGAACTTTTTAGTTTGTTTTTGAGCACCAGCCGCCACTGCTTAGAACATAGTCTGTAAAATACGAATAAAAATACACAAGGATCTTTTACAATCAGCCAGGGGTCCATGAACAGATGCCCTGCTGAATCAGTGCAGAAGAGTACGAATGTCACTTTTATGAGATCTGTGTCTGTTCAGTGTTTTACTCACTGAGCTGCATGGACCTATGTTAGTTCAGCCCCTATGGGCAGGTGGATGCAAATTAATCTGCACATGTTTACATCTTTTTACCTTCTATCCATAACCTTTAGGTCTGATAAAAAGGAAAAGGACGCAAACCTTTTCTGTTTCTTTTTCCAATATACAGTACTTCCACGTAAACGAATGCATGTTTATTTACATATGCCTGCTAAAGACTAACATTAAGCTTCTATTCAGATTTACCTGAAAAAAAACAAAAAACAAAACATAAGAATAAGAAAATGAGAACAAAATTGTGAGTCGTTGCTAATAGCAACCAGTTAGGTTTTGTTTTTTGGGATAATTGAGCAAGCTTATCTGATTGGATGCTATGAGCAAATACTTCAATTTAGTTCTCATTTTGTTTTCATAAAGCACAGGGTGGACAATCAGCAGCAACATAAATGTAATGATAAACAAACAGAGCTTCAAAATCATAAATAATAAACAAGCTTCAAAGGAAAGACAAACATTTGAACAATAAACCCCTATTGGAAAGTTTAAATATAATAGAAATATACAGTATTCGATATATATTGATAACATGCATTAAAAAATAAATATATATTATATATACATACATACACACAGTATATTATTATTATTGTTATTATTATTGTTCAAATAAGAAGTTGCTCTGTATTAAAAATAAAATAAAACTGAATACTCCCAACACCAGTGATCAAATAAAGCCAAACGTGAAGCGTATAATATTCTTATAACAATATCCACATCATTCACCACCGTGTAACGTGTGATGCTTCAGATGACTCCCAGTCCTCCACCATAGATAGAGGATAGAATAAGAGGATAGAGGACAGAATACTCGCTCACCAGTTAGCACAGACCTCCTCTCACTGTCGATCTGTGCAAGTTGGTAAGCGAGCATTCTATCCTCTATCTATGGTGGAGGACTGGGAGTCTTCTGAAGCATCACACGTTACACGGTGGTGAATGATGTGGATATCGTTATAAGAATATTATACGCTTCACGTTTGGCTTTATTTGATCACTGGTGTTTGGAGTATTCAGTTTTATTTTATTTTTAATACAGAGCAACTTCTTATTTGAACAATAATAATAATAATATACTGTGTGTATGTATGTATGTATATATAATATATATTTATTTTTTAATGCATGTTATCAATATATATCTAATACTGTATATTTCTATTATATTAGTTGGTGCTTTGATGTTCCTTTATACATAGGTGTTATGTGTTTGATATTATTATTATTTTTGTTAATTATTATTATTATAAATTGTACTTTACAACAAGATCTCTCTGTGACTTGTAGCACAGAATGTGTAACCCTTCCCCAGCCAGAGGAGAAAGCACATCCTGGAGTGAATGATGCCCATGCCATGCCAATCATAACCATCTCACCTGTGTTCTCCTTGCAGAATGACCCCAGAGTCTTGTGCCTTCTCTCAGGGTGAGTCTTATGCCCTCTCTCTGATTCTTGTGCCTTCTCTCAGGGTGAGTCTTGTGCCTTCTCTCAGAGAGTCTTGTGCCTTCTCTCAGGGTGAGTCTTGTGCCCTCTCTCAGAGTGAGTCTTGTGCCTTCTCTCAGGGTGAGTCTTATGCCCTCTCTCTGATTCTTGTGCCTTCTCTCAGGGTGAGTCTTGTGCCCTCTCTCAGAGTGAGTCTTGTGCCTTCTCTCAGGGTGAGTCTTATGCCCTCTCTCTGATTCTTGTGCCTTCTCTCAGGGTGAGTCTTGTGCCCTCTCTCAGAGTGAGTCTTGTGCCTTCTCTCAGGGTGAGTCTTATGCCCTCTCTCTGATTCTTGTGCCTTCTCTCAGGGTGAGTCTTGTGCCCTCTCTCACGGTGAGTCTTGTGCCTTCTCTCAGAGAGTCTTGTGCCTTCTCTCAGGGTGAGTCTTGTGCCCTCTCTCAGAGTGAGTCTTGTGCCTTCTCTCAGAGAGTCTTGTGCCTTCTCTCAGGGTGAGTCTTGTGCCCTCTCTCAGAGTGAGTCTTGTGCCTTCTCTCAGAGAGTCTTGTGCCTTCTCTGAGGGTGAGTCTTATGCCCTCTCTCTGATTCTTGTGCCTTCTCTCAGGGTGAGTCTTGTGCCTTCTCTCAGAGAGTCTTGTGCCTTCTCTCAGGGTGAGTCTTGTGCCCTCTCTCAGGGTGAGTCTTGTGCCTTCTCTCAGAGAGTCTTGTGCCTTCTCTGAGGGTGAGTCTTATGCCCTCTCTCTGATTCTTGTGCCTTCTCTCAGGGTGAGTCTTGTGCCTTCTCTCAGGGTGAGTCTTGTGCTCTCTCTCAGAGAGTCTTGTGCCTTCTCTCAGGGTGAGTCTTATGCCCTCTCTCTGATTCTTGTGCCCTCTCTCAGGGTGAGTCTTGTGCCTTCTCTCAGGGTGAGTCTTGTGCCCTCTCTCAGAGAGTCTTGTGCCTTCTCTCAGGGTGAGTCTTGTGCCTTCTCTCAGAGAGTCTTGTGCCTTCTCTCAGGGTGAGTCTTGTGCCTTCTCTCAGGGTGAGTCTTGTGCTCTCTCTCAGAGAGTCTTGTGCCTTCTCTCAGGGTGAGTCTTATGCCCTCTCTCTGATTCTTGTGCCCTCTCTCAGGGTGAGTCTTGTGCCCTCTCTCAGGGTGAGTCTTGTGCCCTCTCTCAGAGAGTCTTGTGCCTTCTCTCAGGGTGAGTCTTGTGCCTTCTCTCAGAGAGTCTTGTGCCTTCTCTCAGGGTGAGTCTTGTGCTCTCTCTCAGAGAGTCTTGTGCCTTCTCTCAGGGTGAGTCTTATGCCCTCTCTCTGATTCTTGTGCCCTCAGTCAGGGTGAGTCTTGTGCCTTCTCTCAGGGTGAGTCTTGTGCCCTCTCTCAGAGAGTCTTGTGCCTTCTCTCAGGGTGAGTCTTATGCCCTCTCTTTGATTCTTGTGCCCTCTCTCAGGGTGAGTCTTGTGCCTTCTCTCAGGGTGAGTCTTGTGCCCTCTCTCAGGGTGAGTCTTGTGCCCTCTCTCAGAGAGTCTTGTGCCTTCTCTCAGGGTGAGTCTTGTGCTCTCTCTCAGAGAGTCTTGTGCCTTCTCTCAGGGTGAGTCTTATGCCCTCTCTCTGATTCTTGTGCCCTCTCTCAGGGTGAGTCTTGTGCCCTCTCTCAGGGTGAGTCTTGTGCCCTCTCTCAGAGAGTCTTGTGCCTTCTCTCAGGGTGAGTCTTGTGCCTTCTCTCAGAGAGTCTTGTGCCTTCTCTCAGGGTGAGTCTTGTGCTCTCTCTCAGAGAGTCTTGTGCCTTCTCTCAGGGTGAGTCTTATGCCCTCTCTCTGATTCTTGTGCCCTCAGTCAGGGTGAGTCTTGTGCCTTCTCTCAGGGTGAGTCTTGTGCCCTCTCTCAGAGAGTCTTGTGCCTTCTCTCAGGGTGAGTCTTATGCCCTCTCTTTGATTCTTGTGCCCTCTCTCAGGGTGAGTCTTGTGCCTTCTCTCAGGGTGAGTCTTGTGCCCTCTCTCAGGGTGAGTCTTGTGCCCTCTCTCAGAGAGTCTTGTGCCTTCTCTCAGGGTGAGTCTTGTGCTCTCTCTCAGAGAGTCTTGTGCCTTCTCTCAGGGTGAGTCTTATGCCCTCTCTCTGATTCTTGTGCCCTCTCTCAGGGTGAGTCTTGTGCCCTCTCTCAGGGTGAGTCTTGTGCCCTCTCTCAGAGAGTCTTGTGCCTTCTCTCAGGGTGAGTCTTGTGCCTTCTCTCAGAGAGTCTTGTGCCTTCTCTCAGGGTGAGTCTTGTGCTCTCTCTCAGAGAGTCTTGTGCCTTCTCTCAGGGTGAGTCTTATGCCCTCTCTCTGATTCTTGTGCCCTCAGTCAGGGTGAGTCTTGTGCCTTCTCTCAGGGTGAGTCTTGTGCCCTCTCTCAGAGAGTCTTGTGCCTTCTCTCAGGGTGAGTCTTATGCCCTCTCTTTGATTCTTGTGCCCTCTCTCAGGGTGAGTCTTGTGCCTTCTCTCAGGGTGAGTCTTGTGCCCTCTCTCAGGGTGAGTCTTGTGCCCTCTCTCAGAGAGTCTTGTGCCTTCTCTCAGGGTGAGTCTTATACCCTCTCTCTGATTCTTGTGCCTTCAATCAGGGTGCCCACCTCGGATGCTTCTGCAGTCAGCTGAACTTTTCATATTTGTTTAATTAGCAAACCTTTTCAATACCAAGTCCGAGTGACGGAGGCGGGGGAGGGGGAGGGGCAGGGCAGTGACACCACACCATGAATGTGGTCAGGGGACATGACCCGCAGTGTTATTATACTGATGTAGTGGAGAGGAGATGATATCGTGCAATCTGTGTCCTGTGCTGCTTTCCTCTGTTATAATGCAGCTGACAGGAGATCTGTCCAATCACAGACTGCAGTGCACAGAGAGATGGAAATCATTTCTTACATCTGATGACATTCCAGCAATTCCAGCCTGACTATGGGATTCCTGGGGAGTGTCATTGCTGCCCATTAGAACGTCCAGTCAGAATTGTCTTGTGCATGGGGTGATCTATGTGTACAATCACTATCACACTGGAAATACTGTGCTGGGGGCTGTGACGACACTGACATCGCCTATCAATAAGAGTCAGTGTGAGAAAATATTGTCATTTGTTAAGATTAGGAATATTGTATATCTTTGCACATCATCTGGCCGCTGGATTGCTTAGGTGGCAGTAATTATGGACACTCCGTGTACTCCGTGTAATCGGTCCCCACTGATGTAGTTGTTGTTTAGACAGCAGACAGTGGGCGGGTCCTTAGACAGCAGACAGTGGGCGGGTCCTTAGACAGCAGACTGGGGGCGGGTCCTTAGACAGCAGACAGTGGGTGGGTCCTTAGACAGCAGAAAGGAGGCGGGTCCTTAGACAGCAGACTGGGGGCGGGTCCTTAGACAGCAGACAGTGGGCGGGTCCTTAGACAGGAGACTGGGGGGGTGTCCTTAGACAGCAGACAGGGGGCGGGTCCTTAGACAGCAGAAAGGGGGCGGGTCCTTAGACAGCAGACAGTGGGCGGGTCCTTAGACAGCAGACTGGGGGCGGGCCCTTAGGCAGCAGACTGACAAACAAAAACGTAGTTTAACCACTTGCCTACTGGACACTTTTACCCCCTTCCTGCCCAGGCCAATTTTCATCTTTAAAGGGGAGTTCCAGCCTTTTTTTATGTTTATTAAAAGTCAGCAGCTACAAAAAGTGTACTGTAGTTGCTGGCTTTTAATAAATATACACTTTCCTGCTCCACTGTCCAGTGACACGATGCCCAGGGCTCCGCTCCTCTCCCCCCTTCTCCGCCGGCGTTTCCATTCATAGTGGGGGCACCCGGCCGTGACAGCTTTCCGCTTCACGGCCGGGCACTCACTGCGCATGCAGGGGCCGCCAGAAGGCGATATGACGTATCGCCTAGGCGACCCCAGGGCGGAAGGAGGAAGTGGGACAGGAAGTCTACTTAAAATTACATGCCAAATGTGGCATGTAAGGGGGCGAGGAGTGAATTTAGCGGAAGTTCCAAATTTGGGTGGAACTCCGCTTTAAGCACTGTCACACTTTGAATGACAATTTTTGCGGTCATGCAACACTGTACCCATATGACATTTTCTTTTTTTTTAACAGAAAAGTTTGTTTTATTGACACATCAGCATTACAATAGGTCCAACATTCGACAATCAGGGGTTTCTCAGTACATAGTTCAATATATTCAGTACATATATAACATCATGCAAATCCAGTACAGCTGCTGCCCACCATTTCTCCAAAAGAGGCATCTAAGTATAATCCCCTCCAAAACCCACCCTCAAGAAAATAAAACAAAAAACAAAAAAAGAGAAAAAACAGTAGGATGCACCATCACTTTCCCGTTTTAGACTAATTGGTATCTAGTATGAGTGTAAGTGTCACCTAATCAGAATAACACACTCTTCCCTGGGTGCGGTCGGGCAGGGTCCAGCGCGGGGCCAGAGGGGGGGCCGAAAGGCCCCCAGGCCGAGCAGGGGGGGAGTCCGACACTTGGTCCCCCACCTCCCCGACATCTCATCCACGCGCGTCCACCCACGCCGACCAAACCTTATCAAATTTAGCCGGGCATTGTCTACTTTCGTAGGTAAGCTTGGACAGGGGTAACACCGAGTCCACAGCCTTTTGCCAGGCCGTGAGTGTAGGGGGTTTGGCCGATTTCCAGTGCAACAGTATTTCTCTCCTAGCGTAAAACAGTGTGAAAGTGATACAAAGCTTAGTGTATCTGTCCCCTTACACCTCGTCTAAGTAACTTAATAGGAGCACCATGGGGTCCACCGGAACCCTGGTCCCCCCTATTTCTCCAAGCACTTCCGCCACCCCAGCCCAGTACGCTCTGAGTCTGGGGCAAGCCCAGACCATATGCCAGAACGTTCCCTCCTCGGTCCCGCACCTGGGACAGTTTGGGTCAGCCTGAAGATAAATTCTTGCTAGTTTGTGCGGGGTAAAATATGCCCTATGTAGGAACTTGAGCTGGATGAACCGGTCTTTGGCAGCTATCATAGTCGGGATGTAGGCGGATATACAGTCTTCCCATTCATCCTCCCCCAGAGCCGGGATGTCCTCCCTCCATTTTTCCATTGAGCAGGTAGGTTTAATGTCGTGGGCTACCATCAGGTACAAGTATAAAGTGGAGAGGGGTTTCCCCATCCTACTCGAAGTCAGCAGTCGTTCAATTGAATCCGGTTCCAAAGTCAACTCGTCCGGGAACTGAGCCTTCATAGCGTGCCTCAATTGCCAGTATTTAAATTCAAAGGACCCGGGCAGAGAGTACCGCTGTTTCATGTCCCGGAAGGGCATGATCCTACCACTGGCTATTACATGTTTAAGGGTGGTAATCCCCTGTTTGGCCCATTGCGAGGGGTCCGGGATACTCCAGAGGTGGGGCAGGGTGGGGTTACCCCACAATGGGGTGTGTGGAGACACATGATTTGGTTTAGCATAAATGGCCCTAGCCTCCCGCCACACTTTGATGGTTGTCTTCATGGGGGCCGTCAGGGGGTAGGGGGCTTTAAATCCCCTGTATACCAGGTTGGTAAGGGGAGCCTAAGACAGCCGCCTCAAGTCTCACCGCCGGATTCTGTTTGGGCTGTGAGAACCACTAGCGTACCGTAACAAGGACTGCCGCCCAGTAATACAGCAAGAAGTTTGGAAGCGCCAGGCCTCCTCCCAACAGGGGACAATATAGTGTCCTTTTTGCCACCCTGGGTATCCTCCCAGCCCAAATAAATGAGGTTATTACCGCCTCCAAGCGTTTAAAGAAGGATCTAGGTATGTAGGAAGGGGTGTTGTGGAAAAAGTAAAGAAATTTGGGGAGGAACACCATTTTCAGAAGATTGACTCTCAACACCAGTGTGAGCGGGAGGGAATGCCACGCTGTACACTTGACTGCAAGATGAGAGAGAAGAGGGTGCACATTCTTCTCTATGTATTCTTGTGTGGTATTGCTGACTTTAATGCCCAGGTAGGTGAATTCCCACATCCATTGAAGTGAGGTTCCGGTATCCGTTCTAGGGACCGAGGGGTGCAGTGGAAACAGGACCGACTTGCCCCAGTTTATGCGGATGCCAGAGAATCGGGCAAAGTTGTCAAATAGTTCCAGTGCTTTTTGCAACGATTATGAGCTATCCGCAAGGTAAAGTAGGGTGTCGTCTGCATACAGGGATACTTTCTCTTCTATCTCCCCAACTACTATGCCCCTCACCCCTGTCTCGGCCCTCAAAGCAATGGCAAGAGGTTCCACCGCCAGGGCAAATAGTCCCGGAGATAGAGGGCATCCCTGTCGAGTACCCCTACCCAAAGGAAAGGTGTCCGAGAGAGCACCTTTCGTGCGGACCCTCGCCTTTGGTTCGGCGTAGAGCATCTGCAGCCAGGACATCAATTTTTGGCCAAAACCAAATTGCCTAAGCACTCTCCAAAAGAACTCCCATTCCACCGAATCAAAGGCCTTTTCGGCGTCAAGTGACGCCACCACCCCCGCTGATTCCAGCTGTGCCCTGGCCATGTGCGTGAAAAGTCTTCTTATGTTGATGTCCGTCCACCTCCTCGGCATAAATCCCGTTTGGTCTGGATGCACCAGAGCAGTTATGACCGTGTTGAGTCACATGGCCAATACTTTAGCAAGAATTTTTGCGTGCACGTTAATCAGGGAGATAGGACGGTACGAGGAACACAAGGACGGGTCTTTGCCCGGCTTGGGGATCACCACCACCACCGCCTCGCTTAGGGAGTTTGGGAGCTTCGTCAGCCTGTGTGCTATAGAGAACATGGCATGCAATTTGCCAACCAATTCTTCAGCATAATGTTTGTAAAATTCCACCGGTATACCGTCGGGGCCTGGGGACTTACCCGATTGTAGAGTGTGAAGAGCTTTTAAAATCTCATCCGTTGTTATAGGGGCATCCAGCTTCTCCCGGTATTTTTCTGTTAGAACTGGGATGTCGATCGGGTCAAGGTAGGAAGTCAGCTCATCGGGGGTGTACGCGGCTCTCGAGCTGTAGAGGTTGCCATAGAAGGAGGCAAAGCAGTCATTGATTTCGTCAGGGGAGAACACCAGGTCCCCATCTGGGCCCCGAATGCAGGGCACACACATCCCCCCAGCTTGTTCCCGAGCCAACCAAGCCAGCAGCTTCCCAGACCTCTCCCCCTGTTCAAATATACGTTGCGTTTGAGCAAGCAAACGTTTCTGAGTGAGAGAGGTACGAATTCGTAGAACCTCTCCAGTCAGAGATTGAAGTACGCTATAGTCTGTGGGGTCCCTGGATCTGACAAACTGTGCTTCCTGCCGGTCAGCTTCCCTCTCCGCTCTAACCAAGTCAGCTCTCCTCTCCCTACGAACCTTAGCTATGATAGCCTGATAGCTTCCCCTGGTGTAGGCTTTAAAAGCATCCCATACCGTCAGCGCGTCCGCCGTCCCAGGATTGACTGCCCAATAGTCCTGCAGTGCCCCCTGGAACTGTCCGTCCACCGCCTCATCAGACACCCAAAACCTGGATAGTCTCCACAGAAAGCTATCCGGAGCCGAGGAGAGCTCCAGTGTCAGGAGAAGCGGCGCTTGGTCAGATATACCCCTGGGAAGTATCTTGATGTCTGCTACTTTAGACAGAGCTAGGCCGCTCAGGTATGCCAGATCTATCCTTGAGAAGGATCTATGAGATGCACTCCAGAGTGTATGCCCTGGAGTGCGGATTCCTCCAGCGCCACACATCTGCCAGTCCATACAGCTCAGCCCATTCCACTAGCCCCGAGTGAGAGTACCTGCCCGTGGACATCCGATCCAAATTCAGGTCGGGAACCATATTAAAGTCTCCCAATATAGCCATGTTGTCATTGGCCAATGGCCATCACCACTATTTTTGAGGTGATCTGATGTAACAGAGACAGTGATGCCGGAGGGGGCAGGTAGACACCCGCTATTACCCACTTCATAGACTGAATCTGAGCGTGAATTATCACATATCGACCCTCCGAGTCCAATACCAGGTCTAGTAGTCTGAAGGGGAGGGACTTGTGCACCAGAATGCTAACCCCCCATGCAAAGTTCGAGTACGTGGAGTGGTAGTGATACCCGATCCAGGGCTTTTTAAGGGCCAATGTTTTACTACCCACCAGGTGAGTTTCCTGGATAATGCAAATGTGTGGATTGTGTGCATTGATAAATTGGAACACCAGTGACCGTTTAACCAGAGAGTTCAGGCCCCTGGTGTTCCATGAGAGTATGTTAAGGGACGCCATACATGCGTCTGGTAAAGGGAATAATTGGATGGGAGAGAAGTCCCCCCCCAAGACCAGCAGCCCAACTCGCATGGGGTCACAAGAGCAGATGAATAATACTAACATTTGTAACGCTAAAACAGAACATGCAGACAGTGTCATTTTTTGAAACCAAAACACAACCAAAAAAGGGAGTCACATGGCCGTTCGGCCTTGAGGTTCTCCTGGGTCTCCTGCCCAGGGGCACTATCTTGTCAACCCTTCATGGGGCGGTCCTGGGTATCCTGTACTGGCAGTCTGAACGGGAACAGGCACAACATGTGCAACAAACACCCTCGGAAGACCAGGATCAAGCTCGTCAATACGAAAAGTTTCAGCGGAAAGTGCCATCCCAGGACCCAGTACGTTACAGTCACAAAATAGGAAGAACCTATTCATCAAGCTCTTGGTTGTCGCTCGCGTGGCAGTGAATCCAGCCATGCTGATGCTTCCCTAAGGGAGGTGAAAAAGCGAACAGTCTGACTCTCAGGCGAGCAGGAAATAGAACACTGTAACGAATGTTGCGAGCCCTCATTTCAGCTTTCACGTGATCAAACGATTTCCGCAGTTTTTGCGCCTCAACCGAATAATCGGGAAAAATCATTACTTTGTCGCTTTGGTGTCTCAGGTCCCCCTCAGCTCTGGATGCACGGAGGATCTCGTCCCTGTCCCGGAAGTTAAGGAGCCGCAGAATGAATGTGCGGGGGGGGTACCCAGGGGACCAGGCTTAGGTGGGATCCGGTGTGCCCGCTCCACTGCATTATGAGGAGAAAAGCGGGCATCAGGCAAAAGGTTGCGTAACAAATCTTCCACAAAGCCCGTAGGATTGTTGCCTTCCACACCCTCTGCCAGCCCAACTATGCGCAAGTTATTGCGCCTGTTCCTATTCTCGGCATCTTCTGCTCTATATTCCAGGGCTTTAACCTTAGTCTGGAGTGTATGGAGAGCTGCACTATGTTCAGCAACCGTGTCCTCCGTGGCACCAACCCTCTGCTCTGTCTCTGCCACCCTGGATCTGAGTTTGTCCATATCCTGTCTCAGGAGGCCTACATCCATCTGAACAGCCTCTATCTTAGCAGTAAGCGTGGACTGGCATGTAGCTATGGCCGCCATTACCTCTGCCAGCCAGACGGGCCTTGCTTCTTCAGCAGCCATTGGGCCTGTCTGTGATGCCCTGTGCATGCTGCGGGTCTCCTGGGGGTCTTTCGGGGTTCTGGTGGTGAGGGGGGAATATCTGAGGGGGGAGGGATTTTATATTTTTTCCCCTTACCGGCAGTTGCACCCAACTGGCGGCGCCTCATTCAGGTTGTTCTGCGTCCGCTGCAAAGCCTTGTTGCTGCCCCGGGACCGTGAGCCTCGTGGGGGGGATGAGCTGAGGTGATCGCAGCCGGCGGGGGGCCTGAGCAAGGAGTGCTGTGGAATGTCCTGAGCAAGGCTCCCCCCTCCGGTGCGCAGGACGGAACCGCAATGTCGTCCCACTCGGTCTGTGAAGAGGAGATCAGGATGGATGAGCAAGGCTGTCCAGATCCGGCAGATCGTTCCCCGGGTCACAGCGCCTGTAAGCCCCGAGGCAGAGGCCGGGTCTGGGCCTCCGGATGTTCCGTGTGTGCCTCGTGGAGCGGAACGGGAGGGGAGAAAGTGAATGCCGGGCGACCCTGAGCAAGTTCAACCCACCGATGGGATCCCCGGACTGTCCGTGCTCTGGGCTACCTCCTGCAGCTAAAAGTCAGGGGATTCAGCGGCGATGGGTCAGATGGCAGCTCAGGGTCTGGCAGAGCTCAGGAGAAAGCGTCCGCTCACAGCACCATCTTGGACACGCCCCCCACCCATATGACATTTTAATCTTTTTTTTTACACCAATAGAGCTTTCTTTTGGTGGTATTTAACCACTTCAATACCAGTTATTTTTACCCCATTCCTGCCCAGGCCAATTTTCAGCTTTCAGCACTGTCACGCTTTAAATGACAATTGCGCGGTCGTGCGACGTGGCTCCCAAACAAAATTGAAGTCCTTTTTTTCCCACAAATAGAGCTTTCTTTTGGTGGTATTTGATCATCTCTGCGGTTTTTATTTTTTGCGCTATAAGCAAAAAAAGAGTGTAAATTTTGAAAAAAACACAATATTTTTTACTTTTTGCTATAATAAAAATCCCAATTTTTTTCTATTGTTTTTTTTCTTTGTTTAGGCCGATTTGTATTCTTCTACATATCTTACTAAACAAACAAAAAAGATCAAAAATTTAGAATTTTTTTTTTTCATGGTTTGTTACTAAACTTTTCAAACAGGTAATATTTCTCCTTCACTGATGCACGCTGATGAGGCGGCACTGTTAGGTGGCACTGATGGGCTCTAAAAGGCAGCACTAAGAGGCGGCACTGATAGGTAGACATGTGCACACTGAAATATTTTGTTTCGGAATTTCGTTTTCGTCCGAAAAATTAATTAATTTAGTTACTCCCGAAATTTGTTTTTATTTATTTAGTTTTTCGTTAGAAATTGCATTCGTCCGAAAATCTGAATTAATTAAGGTCGAATCTGTCATTGAAGGCTTATGGTGTCTGTCGAATGTTTAAAGAAGATTCGACGGAGCATCGAAACTGTACGACGTTGCAATCATAAATTTCCGGTCAAATGTTCCGCCTACAAGCTATAGTAGAATTCTAATGTTGTATGACTAGTAATAATTATATTTATTAATTACTATTACTAGTCACCAGGGATGAGCCGAACACCCCCCTGTTCGGTTCGCACCAGAACCTGCGAACAGACAAAATGTTAGTGTGAACTTTAGAACCCTATTAAATACAATGGACTCGAACGTTCGAAATCTAAAGTGTTAATTATAAAGGCTTATATGCAAGTTATTGTCCTAAAAAGTGTTTGGGGACCCGGGTCCTGCCCCAGTGGACATGTATCAATGCAAAAAAAAGTTTTAAAAACGGCGTTTTTTTCGGGAGCAGTGATTTTAATAATGCTTAAAATGAAAAAATAAAAGTGAAATATTCCTTTAAATTTCGTACCTGGGGGGTGTGTATGATATGCATGTGAAGTGGCGCATGTACCCGTGCTTAGAACTGTCCCTGCAAAAAATGTCATTTTTGAAAGAAAAAAAGTCATTTAAAACTCACTCGCGGCTATTAATGAATTGTCGGCTCCCGGCAATACATTAAAAAGTCATTGATAAAAAAAAAAAAAAAGCGTGGGGGTTCCCCAGAATTCAATTACCAGGCCCTTCAGGTCTGGAATGGATATTAAGGGGAACCCCGCCGCAAATTTAAAAAAAAATTGACGTGGGGTTCCCCCAAATATCCATTCCAGGCCCTTCAGATCTGGCATGGATTTTAAGGGGAACTCCACCCCAAATTTAAAAAAAAATGGCGTGGAGTCCCCCTAAGAATCCATACCAGACCCCTTATCCGAGCACGCAACCTGGCCGGCCACAGGGGAAAAGGGGGGGACGAGAGAGCGGCCCCCCCTCCCTCCTGAACCGTACCAGGCCACATGCCCTCAACATGGGGAGGATGTCCCCATGTTGATGGGGACAAGGGCCTCATCCCCACAACCCTTGCCCGGTGGTTGTGGGGGTCTGCGGGCGGGGGGCTTATCAGAATCTGGAAGACCCCTTTAACAAAGGGGACCCCCAGATCCCGGCCCCCCCTATGTGAATTGGTAAGGGGTACATTGTACCCCTACCATTTCACGAAGAAAGCGTAAAAAAATGTTTAAAAAACACACACAAAACCTTGAAAAAGTCCTTTATTTTTAAAAAAAAACAAAAAAAAAAACATTCCAGCGGTGAAATCCAGTGTCCCGCGGCGATCCCGATGTCCAGCGCTGTCCTTCATTGGTTGTGCCTGAGCGGACCTGATGGGGAACTCCCTCTCAGTGTTTTAAATGTATAGACCCGCCCCTTCTAAAGTTCCCCATCAGGTCCGCTCAGCGGACCAGATGCGGAACATGAGAAGGGGCGGGTCTATACATGTATTACCAAAGTGAGAGCAGTTCCCCATCAGGTCCGCCCCCTCGGTATGTCGGGCCCGCCTATGTCATTGGCCTGAGCGGGGAACTTCCTTCACTGTGTAATTTAAATTTACATAGTGAAGGAAGTTCCCCGCTCAAGCCAATGACGTAGGCGGGTCCGACATACCGAGGGGGCGGACCTGATGGGGAACTGCTCTCACTTTGGTAATACATGTATAGACCCGCCCCTTCTCATGTTCCGCATCTGGTCCGCTGAGCGGACCTGATGGGGAACTTTAGAAGGGGCGGGTCTATACATTTAAAACACTGAGAGGGAGTTCCCCATCAGGTCCGCTCAGGCACAACCAATGACGGACAGCACTGGACATCGGGATCGCCGCGGGACACTGGATTTCACCGCTGGAATGTTTTTTTGTTTTTTTTTAAATAAAGGACTTTTTCAAGGTGTTTGTGTGTTTTTTAAAAAAATTTTTACGCTTTCTTCGTGAAATGGTAGGGGTACAATGTACCCCTTACCAATTCACATGGGGGGGGCGGGATCTGGGGGTCCCCTTTGTTAAAGGGGTCTTCCAGATTCCGATAAGCCCCCCGCCCGCAGACCCCCACAACCACCGGGCAAGGGTTGTGGGGATGAGGCCCTTGTCCCCATCAACATGGGGACATCCTCCCCATGTTGAGGGCATGTGGCCTGGTACGGTTCAGGAGGGAGGGGGGCCGCTCTCTCGTCCCCCCCTTTTCCCCTGCGGCCGGCCAGGTTATGTGCTCGGATAAGGGGTCTGGTATGGATTTTTAGGGGGACTCCACGCCATTTTTTTTAAATTTGGGGTGGAGTTCCCCTTAAAATCCATGCCAGATCTGAAGGGCCTGGAATGGATATTTGGGGGAACCCCACGTCAATTTTTTTTTAAATTTGCGGCGGGGTTCCCCTTAATATCCATTCCAGACCTGAAGGGCCTGGTAATTGAATTCTGGGGAACCCCCACGCTTTTTTTTTTTTTTATCAATGACTTTTGTATGTATTGCCGGGAGCCGACAATTCATTAATAGCCGCGAGTAGTTTTAAATGACTTTTTTTCTTTCAAAAATGACATTTTTTGCAGGGACAGTTCTAAGCACGGGAAACATGCGCCACTTTACATGCATATCATACACACCCCCCAGGTACGAAATTTAAAGGAATATTTCTCTTTTATTTTTTCATTTTAAGCATTATTAAAATCACTGCTCCCGAAAAAACGGCCGTTTTTAAAACTTCTTTTTGCATTGATACATGTCCCCTGGGGCAGGACCCGGGTCCCCAAACACTTTTTAGGACAATAACTTGCATATAAGCCTTTATAATTAGCACTTTAGATTTCTCCCATAGATTTTTCGAATTTGCCGCTGTGACAGCAGGAAGGTAAAGTCACCTGGTTGCATCCAGGGGGGTAGATATATTTCTCCCAGATTCAGGCTTTATGCTGACTTATACAACTAGGGAGGGAGTTGATGAGACCAGCTGAAGCCTGTCAGTTCGTTTAAGGCCTCTATAAAAACTCCCAGCTTCATTAGATGTTAGCTCATGCCTGGACCCAGACCTGTGTGGACTGTCTAGGGAGAGTGAACCCCTGTGCGGTGAGGCAAAGCCTGTGTGGCTATTTGTTTGGACTTTTACTAAACCAGGGACTTAGGGACTAGGACAGCACCAGGCTGATCCCAGTTGTTAGTTTAGGAAACCTGCATGTTTAGTCAGAGGTCAAACTGACCAGGATTTATTTTGTTTATGTTTCTTTTTGGCTTTGCTGTGTTTTTGTCACTGTACATAGAGAAATAAACCGCACCTTTTGATTTTGAAAACCACAACCTCCGTCTGCTGGCCCTGTTTTTGTGTGGGGAGCCCAACCAGGGGGTCACACACACCCGCTACCGAGTTAACCCCCTCACAGTTGGTGGAGAACCAGTGGCAGTTTTTTTTAAGCCAGCATGGAGGAGATACTGAAACAGCTGGCTCTAGCAAATGCCAATCAACAGCAGACAAATGCAGGTTTGCAAAGGAGCCTTGCAGCCCAGCAGCAAGCTCATCAACAAGCCCAGCAGCAATCTGAGGCCCGCTTCATAGACCTGTTACAGAAGCAAGAGCAGAGACTACAACAAATGGAAGCAGTAATGCAGCAACGTCCGCAGACCAGTGAGGAAAGCCGTCCCACTAATACCGCGTCCTTTGGGGTGAGTCGTTTATTGACAAAAATGACTGGAGAGGATGATCCAGAGGTATTTTTGACCACATTTGAAAGGACTGCTGAAAGAGAAAAGTGGCCTGAGGAGCAGTGGGCTGGACTGGTGGCTCCTCTGTTAACTGGTGAATCGCAGAAGGCTTACTATGACCTAGAGCCTGACCAAGCAAAAGACTATGTGATGCTAAAAGCTGAAATATTGGCAAGGCTGGGTGTCACCCTGGCTGTCCGGGCTCAGCGTGTGCATAACTGGACTTTCCAGCTTGGAAAACCCCCCAGGTCTCAAATGTATGATCTCATTCACCTGAGCAGGAAGTGGCTACAGCCAGAGACTTTGTCCGCACCGGAGATTGTGGAACGTGTTGTGATGGATCGTTTCTTGAGAGCTCTTCCTACCGCCATTCAAAAGTGGGTAAGCCATGGAGACCCAGAAACGGACGGTAAACTTGTGGATCGTGTAGAGAGATACTTGGCTACAGAGAACCTGACGGCCTCTTCCAGAGACTCTCGGACTTTCCACCCTAAGACCAGACCATCCCCAGGGGCGGATAAGAGGATTCCAAGGGGTGAGGGTGGAGAGAGTGAGAGGGTGGGAGCTCTACCCAAAGTTTGGCGAGAACAGCCTGGGAAGTCAGGGGCTCAAGAGGCAGCCAAATGGATTGTTTGCTACCGCTGCCGGCAAGCGGGACATATTGCAGCAAATTGCCCGGTTGTGGAGGAACCCATGCAATGTGACTTTCTGATGGACAGACGTCAGTCGCTGTGTGCGACAGTCGCATGCACTGCCATTCGGGGAACTGAGAAACATTTATGCAAAATGTGTATTAATGGTAGAAATGTTGTGGTATTACTGGATTCAGGTAGCCTTGTGACCCTGATAAAGGCTGAATTAGTTAAAACAGAGGTCTCTGGGAATAGCAAGGTAGCTGTTATTTGTGTGCATGGGGACACCCGAGAGTATCCAGTGACTACAGTGTGTTTCGAGACCCCCAAAGGTACCCTCTCTCATCCAGTGGGGTTAGTATCTCAATTACCGCATGATGCCATTGTGGGAAGGGATTTTCCGAAGTTCTGGGAACTGTGGGATGATCCTGAGCCCCCCACTGGTGCCCCTATGTACCAGGAATGTGATAGCCAGAACTCCTCTGAGAGTGGTGAGGACTCTCCAGAATTTCCCTTGTCAGTATTGGCAGGGGAGACTCAAGAAACTGGAGAGGAGCCCACCTCCTCAGACGAAAACCTACCGTCTGTGGAGTTTTCTGATCTGGAGGTTCACAGGGAAAATTTTGCCACAGAACAGTTAAAAGACCCCGCCCTAATAAAGGCACGGGAAAACGTAGTGGAAATAGATGGCGAGTTAGTGAACCCAGATAATACCTGCACTTACCCATACTTCAGCGTAGAGAAGGACCTACTGTATCGGGTGGCAAAAAGGGCAGAAGAAACCGTTGAGCAGCTTGTGGTGCCCAAACCTTACAGGAAGTTGGTGTTGGAGTTGGCCCATGGGCACATTCTTGGAGGTCATCTGGGGACAGAGAAAACCCGAGAGAGGGTATTACAGAGATTCTATTGGCCTGGGGTGATGAAGGACATAGAAAATTATTGTTCCTCCTGCCCTGTGTGTCAGAGGTCGGCCCCGATGCCACATTTCCGTAGCCCGCTGGTCCCTCTACCCATCATTGAGGTCCCGTTTGAGAGAATCGCAATGGATTTGGTAGGTCCTATAATCAAGTCCGCTAGGGGGCACCAGTACATATTGGTTATAATGGACTATGCCACCCGTTATCCAGAAGCGATCCCTCTCAGAAATACCTCGGCCAAAACCATAGCCAAAGAGCTATCTCTTGTTTTTAGCCGGGTGGGTATTTGTAAAGAACTGCTTACGGACCAAGGTACACCCTTTATGTCCCGGGTTATGAAAGAGCTGTGTAAATTGTTCAAAGTGACGCAATTGCGTACATCTGTGTATCACCCCCAAACCGATGGGCTGGTTGAAAGATTCAACAAAACCCTAAAACAAATGTTGAAGAAAGTGGTGGATAGAGATGGAAAGGATTGGGACTGTCTACTTCCTTATTTGATGTTTGCTATTAGGGAGGTGCCCCAATCCTCTACGGGATTCTCCCCCTTTGAGTTACTGTATGGGAGACACCCAAGAGGGCTGTTGGATATTGCCAAGGAAACTTGGGAAAGTGAGAGTTCTCCCCACAGGAGTGTGATTGAGCATGTCGCCCTGATGCAAGATCGAATTGCACAGGTAATGCCCATCGTGAAGGAACATTTGGCCCAAGCGCAGTTGGCACAGCAGAGAGTGTACAACCGTGGAGCAAAGACCCGTACCTTTTCCCCGGGGGATAGGATATTGGTACTTGTCCCTACGGTTGAAAGTAAATTCCTTGCCAAATGGCAAGGCCCCTACGAGATAATGGAAAAAGTGAGCGAAGTGAATTACAAGGTCAGACAACCAGGAAGGCGAAAGCCCGAACAGATATATCACGTTAATCTGTTGAAAGCCTGGAGGGATAGAGAGTCCCTAGTCGCAGAAACTTGGTCACCAGCTCAAACTGGTTGCGTGATTCCGGAGGTTGGAATAGCAGCCACCTTGTCACAACCCCAACAACAGGAGGTTAAGGAGTTTGTGCTTCGCAACAAGGAGGTGTTCTCTGAGCTGCCGGGACAAACATCTGGGGTAGAGCATGATATTATTACCCCGCCCGGTGAAAGGGTGAAGTTAAAACCCTATCGGATCCCAGAGGCCCGACGGGAGGCAATACGGGAGGACGTACAGAAAATGCTGAACTTAGGGGTGATAGAGGAGTCCCAAAGTGATTGGTCTAGTCCCATTGTGTTGGTGCCTAAACCGGATGGGAGCTGGCGATTTTGTAACGATTTTCGTCAGTTGAACAAAGTTACAAAATTTGACACCTACCCCATGCCACGTATAGATGAGTTGATCGACCGGCTGGGAACAGCCCGATACATGACGACTCTTGACCTCACAAAAGGGTATTGGCAAATTCCCCTGGCCAAGTCGGCCAAAGAGAAAACCGCATTTGTAACCCCAGACGGGGCGTTCCAATATAAGAGAATGCCGTTCGGGTTACAGAATGCGCCGGCCACATTCCAGCGGAAAATGGACCAGATACTGAGGCCCCATCGGAAGTATGCTGCGGCTTACCTGGATGACGTAATTGTCCATAGCACAGATTGGGCCTCACATCTGCCAAAAGTGCAAGCAGTCCTAGACTCTATCCGGGAAGCGGGGTTTACGGCTAACCCCAAGAAGTGTACCATTGGGCAGGAGGAGGCCAAATATCTTGGGTACACCATTGGCAGGGGAGTGATAAAACCCCAACTCAACAAAGTCGAGGCCATCCAGAGTTGGCCACGTCCCAACAGCAAGAAGCAGGTACGGGCCTTTCTGGGAATCGCGGGTTATTATCGGCGCTTCATTCCCCACTTTGCTTCTAAGGCTGTGCCCCTAACCAACCTGACGAAAGGGAAAGGGTCGATCATGATTAAATGGACCCCCGAGGCTGAGGCAGCATTCCAATTCTTGAAACAAGCCTTATGTAGCCAGCCAGTGTTGTACTCACCCGACTTCTCTAAAGACTTTGTCGTACAAAGTGATGCGTCAGATGTGGGGTTAGGAGCAGTATTGTCCCAGGTCTGGAACGGGGAAGAGCACCCAGTCATTTACCTCAGCAGGAAGTTGAAGTCCCATGAGGTAAATTACGCCACGGTTGAAAAGGAGTGTTTAGCGGTGAAGTGGGCTCTAGATTCCCTTCGGTACTATCTGCTAGGTAGGCACTTTGACATGGTTACGGATCACGCTCCGTTAAAGTGGATGGCTCAAAACAAGGAGACAAATAGAAGAGTGAATAGGTGGTTCCTGGCCCTACAGGAATTCAACTTCACAGTAAAGCATCGCCCTGGCGTTCAAATGGGGAATGTGGATGCTTTGTCTCGAGTACATGAATGCCTGATTGCTGGTGTTCCAACCCCAAGGTTAAAACAAGAGGGGGGGGTATGTGACAGCAGGAAGGTAAAGTCACCTGGTTGCATCCAGGGGGGTAGATATATTTCTCCCAGATTCAGGCTTTATGCTGACTTATACAACTAGGGAGGGAGTTGATGAGACCAGCTGAAGCCTGTCAGTTCGTTTAAGGCCTCTATAAAAACTCCCAGCTTCATTAGATGTTAGCTCATGCCTGGACCCAGACCTGTGTGGACTGTCTAGGGAGAGTGAACCCCTGTGCGGTGAGGCAAAGCCTGTGTGGCTATTTGTTTGGACTTTTACTAAACCAGGGACTTAGGGACTAGGACAGCACCAGGCTGATCCCAGTTGTTAGTTTAGGAAACCCGCATGTTTAGTCAGAGGTCAAACTGACCAGGATTTATTTTGTTTATGTTTCTTTTTGGCTTTGCTGTGTTTTTGTCACTGTACATAGAGAAATAAACCGCACCTTTTGATTTTGAAAACCACAACCTCCGTCTGCTGGCCCTGTTTTTGTGTGGGGAGCCCAACCAGGGGGTCACACACACCCGCTACCGAGTTAACCCCCTCACACCGCGAACACCCCAATTTGTTCGCTGTTCGGAGAACGGGCGAACAGGCAATGTTCGAGTCGAACATGAGTTCGACTCTAACTCGAAGCTCATCCCTACTAGTCAACCAACATTAGAATTCTTCTATAGCCTATGGGCAGAGGCATTTGACCAGAAATGTACGATTGCAGCGTCGTACAGTTTAGCTGCACCGTCGAATCTTCTAACTTTCGACAGACACCATAAGCCTTCAATGACAGATTCGACGTTTGTATGTTTTTCGATGCTTTGTCGAATCTTCGTCATTCTAGCTATTTTACTGCTCCTCCTCTTTGGTTACAATCAGCCAATAACATTCATTATTATCATTATTTTTATTTTACTTCCCCCACCCAATTCCAGCAGTGATCTTTTCTCTCTATGTCGAATCTTTACTCTCTATAATGTCGAATCTTTTCTCTATATAATGTTGAATCTTTTCTCTCTATGTCGAATCTTTTATCTCTATGTCGAATCTTTTCTCTCTATAAT
This sequence comes from Rana muscosa, assembly GCA_029206835.1. NCBI lineage: Eukaryota > Metazoa > Chordata > Amphibia > Anura > Ranidae > Rana > Rana muscosa. Next base: position 601,402,899 of record CM055118.1, on the reverse strand, counting down.
GTCGAATCTTTTCTCTCTATGTCGAATCTTTTCTCTCTATGTAGAATAATCTTGGACTAATAGAGTTAAGGTTAGGCACATTCGACCACAGGTTCGATAGACACAGATTGTTATTGTCAGCGTCACGTCGAATCTCCTATCTATATCGAACTGTTGTCACAACGAAAACGAAAATAAAGCATTTGTTTATGTCGGATCTTTCGGTTTTCGGATTCTGTGCTTTCGTTTTCGTTTGTTAAAACGATAACGAAAATACCAGAAATTCGGACGAAAATGCATTCGGACGAAAACGAATGCACATGTCTACTGATAGGTTGCACTCATGGACACTGATAGGGTGGCACTGATTTGCAGCACTGATAGGTGACACTGACAATGAGGCATTGATGGGCACTGATTTGCAGCACTGATGATCACTGATAGGTGGCACTAGTGGGCACAGATTAGCAGTACTAGTGGGCACTGATTGGAAGCACTGGTGGGCACTGTTGGGACCGATGTCCCTGTAACAGAAGTCGATTATCGTCTTTCTTCTTCTCTCCTCGCACTGTCGGCGAGAGGAGAGAAAAGCCAATAACCGGCTTGTGTTTACTTTCTGTGATCAGCTGTCATTGGCTGACAGCTGAGCATATGGTAAAGGGCCGCTGTGATTGGCTCTTTACCCTAATCTGTGATAAGTTGAGTCCGAAGCATTGGAAGCCCCCTCTGTAGTCGTCTTTGGCTATAGCGCAGGCGGCAAGTGGTTAATGCTGTTTATCAATCCTTAAATGTGGTGGCTGCATTCGTTTTCCTTAAGTCCATCTATCACTACCCTCTCCACAGGTTGACAATGTTGCTGTCCAAAGAGTGGCTCCAATGCTCCTCCATAAAGTGCAGTCACCCTAAGGCAGTGGTCGCCAACCTTTCAGACCTCATGGACCACTAAACTGACAATTTTGATTCAATGTTCAATGCACGCTGATAGTATTGACTGTCAGCGCTCATTGAGAACAACACTGGAAACAACATTGGGAAGTATACATCTGCCACAGTGGTGATTTGCAGCAGAACCCCTGGGAACCACCATTTTTTTCAGGCCACCACGGACCACCGGCTGGTGACCACTCCCCAAGGCATTAGGAAGTATGTTTTTGGCTGGATCATCAGGTGAAAATAAAGGAAAAAAAAGCCTCATGCCGCATACACATGACATACCCACCTTCTATAAAGGGATCCATTGCCGATCGCTTTTCAGATGGGTGGCAGGACTGCCTGGACTGTAAATAAACTCTGAAATATATTCCACTTCATCTTTTATGGTTATGGTCTTTTTTTTTATACGTATGTAGCGGGCTCACCCCTCTCTCTCTTTTTATCGGTTATGCGGCTGTTGTCTAGGTGTACCTGAGAGAGAGATGAGATACACCACGGCCCATGTCCTCCATAGCTAAGAGGTGAAAGCCAGCAAATTGGTTCTTGTGTAGGTGTCCTAGAGTCAAGTCCAGTACTTCGTCCCTGACTCCTTTGCTCCTAGTAACCAGAGTTCCACACAGTGAATAGGTCCAACTCAGTTTTATTCTTCTTGCCAAGCAATAAAACAGTTTCTTACTTTGGAAAATGGGGACAGATCGAGGCACAATCTATTCCCTTCTGCTGCCGACCACTGTGCTGTCACCCAACGCTGTATCCTGGCCTAGGCCAACAAGGCCCAGGCCTAGGGCAGCACTTTGCAGGGGGGCAGCACGGAAAGAGTCCCCGCCGGCTTGTGCTACACTGTTAGTGTAACGCAAGCTGCTTCTAATATTGACTGTCCTATCAGCCTGGACCACAAACCTTCCTCACTGTGCTATATGTTTTCTGCTGCACCATTGGCATGGTTACATCTTCTTAGTCCTCTCCATAAAATTATCAGAAATTTGTGCTTAAAGTAGAACTATAGGCAACACTTTTTTTTTTCATCTTGGATAGAGTAAGGGAGGGCTATAGCCCCTGTCAGTTTATTTTTTACCATCCCTGTCCCATTGCAGAGATTTCCCTTCACTTCCTGCCCCATAGCCAAACAGGAAGTGAGAGAAAATCTATGCAAATTAATGGAATCCATTGCCCCCCCAGGCCCTGAGAACTAGTGTCCCCACTCAAAAATTTCAGGGCGGGTCTTAAATAGAAACGGGTGTGGCCTTGACAGGAAGGGGTGGGTCATATTTAAATTAGGGGGTGCACGAGTTTAGTTAGGCCTAGGGCAGCACAAAACCTAAATACACCACTGCTGTCACCAGTGGTGAATAGTCACTGCCACTGACTAGGTGATGTAGAACGTGAACTTCCTTCGCTCGCTCTGCCCCTGTCAGGGAAAGAAATCCGTCCAAGGGAGAAATGGAGGCCTCTCCGTCACCAGCGATGCAGCGCCAGACTCCTCAGAGAAGTTACTGCACACCAGTCCTCACAAACTCAGACACGGGCACCCAAGGAGTTAGGGCCCCCTCGGATTCCTCCACCCTCGCGGAACTCAGTCAAAGGTACTGAGCCCCAGGCATCCACCATAGTACCTCACCCCAGGCTAAAGGTGCCTGAGATGGACTCCATCTCTGCTCCGGCTAGGTCAAGGGCACCTAGGCCTGGAACACCGGAATGCCAGCACCCAGGCTGAAGGTGCCTGGGTGCGACCGCATCTTCTGGCTCCGGACTCTAACCCCGTAATCAGGGCGTCCGCCCCTTTTATGACCTCTCCCTTCGCGCCACAGCAGGTTCCCCACCCCGCTGTACCAGCTCCAGGGGAGGACAAAAAGGTACAGTCTTGCGGTGCGAGCCCAACCCTGGTCCAAGGCAACAACGCCACCTATAGGCCAGCGGGAACTTCACACCACTAGAGTCCTCCAAGATTCACAAAGGGAACCTTGAATTTCCTAACAATCAAGACATCTGGGTTACACTACCACCCAGATGCTTCCCCTAAATTCAAGTACCCGCTACACATAAAATATAACCATTGCTGGGAGAATTTGAGAAATCTTTGTCAGATTGATCCATAAATTACCTCTGTGGCTGGGGCCAGCATAAAACTTGAGTGTACGAGGTCTTGAGACCCAAAGGTGATGGCAAAAAGGAGATGCACATTGTGGATGAGATCTAAAGAGCCTTGAGAAAGCGTGCGCTTTGTAGGAGAAACGTTCAACGGCCGGATGTGTATTATTCATTTAGCCTTTGAAATTTATGACTACATAAAGAAGATAGATATGCCATGAGTGCCCTGAACTTTGTTTTGTTGAATTGCTGCATGCTGAGGAGGATGGACAGTTTAACCTTTGGAGAATGATGCAGATGATGTATGGTTATAGTTTCATGGTTACATTGGACTAGGTACATAAACAGGCAACATCAATCAATTGCTTCTTTTTGCTGGTTAAAGCAGAGGTCAGTGGCAGCTGGTGCTCAAAATTTTTGGGGGGGCGCAAACAAACTGAAAAAAAAAATCTCAATTGCCGCCACTGTGCCCATTAAATGCAGCCACTGTGCCCATTAAACGCAGCCACTGTGCCCAAACGCCACTAGTTTGTCCCCAAATGCAGCCAGTTTCCCCCCATATACAGCCAGTTTGTCCCCATATGCAGCCAGTTTCCCCCAAAATACAGCCAGTTTCCCCCCAAATTACAGCCAGTTTCCCCCCAAATTACAGCCAGTTTGTTCCCAATATACAGCCAGTTTGTCCCCCAAAAAAATGGCGTGCGGTTCCCCCTAAATATCCATACCAGTCCCTTCAGATCTGGCATGGATTTTAATGGGAACTCCACCCCAAATTTAAAAAAAAATGGCGTGGAGTCCCCCCAAAAATTCATACCAGACCCTTATCCAAGCACGCAACCTGGCCGGCCGCAGGGGAAGAGGGGGGGACGAGAGAGCGCCCCCCCTCCCTCCTGAACCGTACCAAGCCACATGCCCTCAACATGGGGAGGATGTCCCCATGTTGATGGGGACAAGGGCCTCATCCCCACAACCCTTGCCCGGTGGTTGTGGGGGTCTGCGGGCAGGGGGCTTATCGGAATCTGGAAGATCCCTTTAACAAAGGGGACCCCCAGATCCCGCCCCCCCCCTATGTGAATTGGTAAGGGGTACATTGTACCCCTACCATTTCAGAAAGAAAGTGTAAAAAAATTTAAATAAACACACAAACACCTTGGAAAAGTCCTTTATTAAAAAATAAAAAATAAATAAAATAAAAAAACATTCCAGCGATGAAATCCAGTGTCCCGCGGCGATCCGATGTCCAGCGCTGTCCGTCATTGGTTGTGCCTGAGCGGACCTGATGGGGAACTTCCTCCGCAGTGTTTTAAATGTATAGACCCGCCCCTTCTAAAGTTCCCCATCAGGTCCGCTCAGCGGACCAGATGCGGAACGCGAGAAGGGGCGGGTCTATTCATGTATTACACAGTGAAGGAAGTTCCCCATCAGGTCCGCTCTACGAGGGGGCGGATCTGATGGGAACTTCCTTCACTGTGTAATACATAAATAGACCCGCCCCTTCTCGCGTTCCGCATCTGGTCCGCTGAGCGGACCTGATGGGGAACTTTAGAAGGGGCGGGTCTATACATTTAAAACACTGCGGAGGAAGTTTCCCATCAGGTCCGCTCAGGCACAACCAATGACGGACAGCGCTGGACATCGGAATCGCCGCGGGACACTGGATTTCATCGCTGGAATTTTTTTTTTTTTTTAATAAAGGACTTTTCCAAGGTGTTTGTGTGTTTTTATTTACATTATTTTACACTTTCTTCGTGAAATGGTAGGGGTACAATGTACCCCTTACCAATTCACATGGGGGGGCGGGATCTGGGGGTCCCCTTTGTTAAAGGGGTCTTCCAGATTCCGATAAGCCCTTGTCCCCATCAACATGGGGACATCCTCCCATGTTGAGGTCATGTGGCCTGGTACAATTCAGGAGGGAGGGGGGGCGCTCTCTCGTCCCCCCCTCTTCCCCTGCGGCCGGCCAGGTTGCGTGCTCGGATAAGGGTCTGGTATGGATTTTTGGGGGGACTCCACGCCATTTTTTTTTATTTGGGGTGGAGTTCCCCTTAAAATCCATGCCAGATCTGAAGGGCCTGGTATGGATATTTAGGGGGAACCGCACGCCATTTTTTTTAAAATTTGCGGCGGGGTTCCCCTTAATATCCATTCCAGACCTGAAGGGCCTAGTAATTGAATTTGGGGGGACCCCCACGCTTTTTTTTTTTTATCAATGACTTTTCTATGTATTGATAAAAGCCGACAATTCATTAATAGCCGCGAGTGAGTTTTAAATGCCTTTTTTTCCTTCAAAAATGACACTTTGTGCAGAGACTGTTATAAACACGGGAAACATGCGCGACTTTACATGCATATCATACACACCCCCAAGGTACAAAATTTAAAGGAATATTTCACTTTTATTTTTTCATTTTAAGCATTATTAAAATCACCGCTCCCGTAAAAAACGTCTATTTTTTAAACTTTTTTTTGCATTGATACATGTCCCCTGGGGCAGGACCCGGGTCCCTAAACACTTTTTAGGACAATAAATTGCATATTAGCCTTTATAATTAGCACTTTAGATTTCGAACGTTCGAGTCCATTGTATTTAATAGGGTTCTAAAGTTCACCCGGACATTCTGTCTGTTCGCAGGTTCTGGTGTGAACCGAACAGGGGGGTGTTCGGCTCATCCCTGGCAGCCAGTTTGTCCCCATATACAGCCAGTTTGTCCCCATATACAGCCAGTTTCCCCCCAAAATACAGCCAGTTTGTCCCCCATATACAGACAGTTTGTCCCCATATACAGCCAGTTTGTCCCCCAAATACAGCCAGCTTCCCCCATATACAGCCAGTTTGTCCCCCATATACAGCCAGTTTGTCCCCCAAATACAGCCAGTTTGTCCCCCCATATACAGCCAGTTTGTCCCCTCATATACAGCCAGTTTGCCCCCCCATATGCAGCCAGTTTGTCCCCCATAATACAGCCAGTTTCCCCCATATACAGCCAGTTTGTCCCCCAAATACAGCCAGTTTGTCCCCCAAATACAGCCAGTTTGTGCCCCAAACACAGCCAGTTTGTCCCATATACAGCCAGTTTGTCTCCCCATATACAGCCAGTTTGTCCCCCAAATACAGCCAGTTTGTCCCCCAAATGCAGCCAGTTTGTCCCCCAAATACAGCCAGTGTGTCCCCCAAATACAGCCAGCTTCCCCCAAATACAGCCAGCTTCCCCCATATACAGCCAGTTTGTCCCCCATAATACAGCCAGTTTCCCCCATATACAGCCAGTTTGTCCCCCATATACAGCCAGTTTGTCCCCCATAATACAGCCAGTTTCCCCCATATACAGCCAGTTTGTCCCCCATAATACAGCCAGCTTCCCCCATATACAGCCAGTTTGTCCCCCATAATACAGCCAGTTTCCCCCATATACAGCCAGTTTGTCCCCCATAATACAGCCAGTTTGTCCCCCAAATACAGCCACTTTGTCCCCCCCAGCCCTGCACTTACCTTCCTCGGGTCAGCGCCATCCTCGATGTCTTCTCCCGCCCCCGATGTCGCTTCAGCCAATCAGGTTACCGGTAACCAGACTCGGTGAACCTGGTTGGCTGAAACGCAACCAGGGAACGCACCCCCCGTGCGTCCTCTCGTTAGCTTTTTAGAAGCCGATTACAGCCCTCAGGCTGTAGTCGGGAAGCCTATCAAGCTCTGTCGGGAAGCTCTGATAGGCACTTCTAAAGACCAACCAGACGCTGTTATTCAGATGGCCGGCGCTCAACAGGGGGCCGGCCATCTGAATAGTGGCAGTGGCGGCGACAATACATAGGTTCATGCAATGCATGAACCTATGTATTGTTGTGAGTGACGGCCGGGCGCAGGAGCGAGGGGGGGGGGGGCGGCGCTCCTGCGCCCTCTATGGACGCACCGCTCCTGGCAGAGGTCCACACAAAAATGGAACCTCCGCTGTCCGGATTCCCCCCCCCTCCGGTGTCACATTTGGCAGGGGGGAGGGGGGAGCAGATACCTGTCTAAGACAGGTATTTGCACCCACTTCCGGGCATAGACCCCCACATTATCTGCAGGAGTCTACGCCACGTCCGGCGTCCCCCCCGCTGTCTTCTGGGAGACACACGGGTCCCAGAAGACAGCAGGGACCAGTGGCATTGCGCAGCGCGAGTCGCGCATGTGCAGTAGGGAACCAGGAAGTGAAGCCGCAAGGCTTCACTTTCTGATTCCCTTACCGAAGATGGCGGCGGCAGCATCTGAGAGCCGAAGCAGAGATCGGCTTCGGGTGCCGACATCACAGGCGCGCTGGACAGGTAAGTGTCCTTATTTTAAAAGTCAGCAGCTGCAGTATTTGTAGCTGCTGACTTTAAAAAAAAAAAGATTCAGCGGACCTCTGCTTTAAAGCGATGCTTCACACAAAAGGGCAAGTTCCCCTTGTTTGCATCCCCCATCCTGTGGGTGGAGCGAGTGCTTGGTTTTGACAGATACCCATTAACACTTCCGGTCAGATGCACACGTGGCGTGAGATTAAATTTTTTCCCCCCTTATTCCTTCACAGCCTTCTGGGACACATCACATGTTCCAGAACACTGTGGGACCATTCACAAAGCGTGCTTCGTGCATGCGCAGTAGGGAAGCAGCTGTGAAGCCACAAGGCTTCACTGCTACTTTTTCTTACTTAATATGGCAGCGCCTGAACCTGATTGAAGGATCGGCTTGGGTGAGGACATTGCTGGATCCCTGGTCAGGTAAGGATCCTTATATTAAAAGTCAGCAGCTGCAGTATTTGTAGCTGCTGACTTTTAGTTCTTTGGGGGAACCTGGAGCTCCTCCTTAACCTCCCTGGCGGTATTCCCGAGTCTGGCCCAGGGTGATTTGTTTATGCTAAAATCGGTAACCCCGAGCCAGACTCGGGCTGCATCGCAGTATCCAGGGGAAGTCACTTACCTTGTTCCCTGGATCCTGCGATGTCCTCCCGTAGTGTGTGCGAGCCGTGTCTCGCTCGATCCTCACTGCCGAGTGCCGAGCTCCGTTCCCTGCGACGTTGCGGCGCACGGGGGCGGAGTTCGGCGCCAAATTCAAAAAGGTAAACACATAGTATACATACAGTATACTGTAATCTTACTGATTACAGTACTGTATGTAATAATTACACACACCCTTTGTCCCTAGTGGTCTGTCCAGTGTCCTGCATGCACTTTTATATAATAAAAACTGTTCTTTCTGCCTGGAAACTGGAGATTGTCCATAGCAACCAAAAAGTGTTCCTTTATGTCAAAAGTGGTTTTAGACCAGCTAAAAAACAGCGACAATAAATTAGAATCACTCGCAGAATTGAGCGATAGCGATTTGTGGGGAAATTCATCATCAAACAAAAATCTAATGACAGCGACAATTCTGCAACTGAGCAAATTTCAGTGTTTTTGATTTGATTACATTATTGAATCATTTTTATTATAATTACATTACTATTTGTTATAATTATTTATAGTTATTTATTATATTATAATTTATGATTTTGTGTTTCAAACTTTATCATACCCGGGATGTCTACTAGACTCTTGTTTGGTCAGGTTTACGTAAGTAATTACTAAGAATCACAAAAAAGTATTTTGAATAAACAAAATTAGTAGCGCTTCTGTGTATCACAGCACAAATCTAAATACTATAAAAAATATATATATGTCCCATAGTGTCTCCCTACATTTCAAAGAGAAACATAATCAGGACCCTACCCTTCTACAGTTTTGTGCGATTGATTGTACATATTCTGCTTGGAGAGGTTCAAATCGAGTTAGAGACCTCTCACAGAGAGAAACGAGATGGATATTTCTCCTTAAGAGTCTCCACCCGAGAGGGTTAAATATTGAACTCGATTTGAATTGTTTTATTAATAATTTTTAAAGGGTTTTAATATATTTTTATTTCAAAACTAATAGATTAGGATGTAGGCGCATGCCTGAATGCTCAATTTGGGTGCATGCATACACATTATACATTTTTTCCTCCTTTTGAATATGTGGATGGAAGTTTTTATAGTTTTGAGAGACTATTTATAGTTTTTTAAGGTCAGTTCTCTCTAGAAAATATGTACCTTAATAGATCTGTACTATATACTGTATATTTGACCCCTTTCTTTTTGATCCAATGATCTATTGCTTATTTAGATATTTTGGTGATTTGATTTTGTCTAATTTTAATTTCTTTGATTTATTGTCCTCACTTGTCATTTTGTATATAATGACTCTTGTGGATAATTACCAGATAATTTTATGTTGATATGCATATTAGGTTATGCTGAATATACGGCATTTAGGTTTCCTATCTTTTTAAGCACCTGCAGTTTAGATTATATGCAGATTTTATCTGATATTATCATCTTGCAATGTTGTTGCGCTAGCCGCAGATGGGGTCATGCCCGATGTATTGTAGTCCTGGGGACAGCTAGCGTGCATTTGCGCAGTATGAATCACGTCCGCGACCTATCACGGACGGAGTATAAAGGGGGAGATGCTAGTCCGTGTAGCCAATCCCATTGGAAGAAGTCCTATGCGACGAAACTAGTCTGGGAGAAGCTACACGGCGCTCTTTTATAGTGTGTGGCGTTCGGTTTTTTTCGACCGCTCATCGAATCTACAGTCCGGTGTTTGGACGGAAGATCACAGTGTTTTCGATTGGAGTGGAGATACGGGCATATATGAAGGAGGGTGAGACACAAATGATTGATTGGTCCGCCGAGACCGCAATACATTGCGGCTACCTGTCGTATGCCTGTCTGGCGTTTTGAAGTGGTTTTGCTGAAGTGCCTAAATTTTGATTTGCTAGATGTGAGTGAAACTATTGAAGGCTACCTGTGCTGTGTTTAATAAAAGTTTTTACGTACTTCACTATTGGAGACCTTTTTTCTTTTTCCTTTGGGAAAACTTGACTGACCTAGCAACATCGTTTGGATCTATCTTTTATACCCTGAGGGGTGTTTAAGCTGTGAAGCCGAGCATTAGAGTGCAAGGCAAATCCTAGTGGTGAGTGCAAGTCCTTAGGGAGTGGAGTCACTAATCACGCTGGTGTGGTGAAGGTTTATTCAAGAGAACACAGGAAGATTTTTATGCAAATTTTAGTTGAAGTCACTATTATTGGAACACTTATCTCACTGATGGACTTTCTTTAAATGTTTTTTCACAACTGGTCTAAAAACAGTATTTGAACGCTACGGACACTTATTAATTTATTGTATGTGCACATATATTTTTAGAGTATATGTTTTGCAGTTTTTCACATATATGTATTTCTTTACGGGACATATATATATATTTTATAGTATTTAGATTTGTGCTGTGATACACAGAAGCGCTGCTAATTTTGTTTATTCAAAATACTTTTTTTTATTATATGTTTTTTGTAAAGTAGCAGCTAGTAAGTTTTTTCTGGTCTGCATTCAGCAGACCTGCTCCCGAAGCGCAGTGAAGTGCAGTGGCCGGTGGTGCTCAAATTTTTTGGGGGGGCGCAAACAAACTGAATTTTTTTTTAATAACAATAAAAACATCAATTGCCACCACTGTGCCCATTAAACGCAGCCACTGTGCCCAAACGCCACTAGTTTGTCCCCCAATGCAGCCAGTTTGTCCCCCAATGCAGCCAGTTTCCCCCCATATACAGCCAGTTTGTCCCCATATGCAGCCAGTTTCCCCCCAAAATACAGCCAGTTTGTCCCCCATATACAGCCAGTTTGTCCCCAAAATACAGCCAGTTTGTCCCCAATATACAGCCAGTTTGACCCCAATATACAGCCAGTTTGTCCCCCATATACAGCCAGTTTGTCCCCAAAATACAGCCAGTTTGTCCCCAAAATACAGCCAGTTTGTCTCCCAATATACAGCCAGTTTGTCCCCCAATAAACAGCCAGTTTGTCCCCCATATACAGCCAGTTTGTCCCCAAAATACAGCCAGTTTGTCCCCAAAATACAGCCAGTTTGTCCCCCAATATACAGCCAGTTTGTCCCCCAATATACAGCCAGTTTGTCCCCCATAATACAGCCAGTTTGTTCCCCATAATACAGCCAGTTTTTCCCCCATAATACAGCCAGTTTGTCCCCAAAATACATCCAGTTTGTCCCCATAATACAGCCAGTTTCCCCCCCAATATACAGCCAGTTCCCCCCCCCCCAATATACAGCCAGTTTCCCCCCCAATATACAGCCAGTTTGTCCCCCATATACAGCCAGTTTGTCCCCATAATACAGCCAGTTTCCCCCCAATATACAGCTAGTTTGTCCCCCATATACAGCCAGTTTGTCCCCAATATACAGCCAGTTTGTCCCCCATATACAGCCAGTTTGTCCCCAAAATACAGCCAGTTTGCCCCCAAAATACAGCCAGTTTGTCCCCCAAATGCAGCCAGTTTGTCCCCATTAACAGCCAGTTTCCCCCCCCCAATATACAGCCAGTTTGTCCCCAAAATACAGCCAGTTTGTCCCCCATAAATACAGCCAGTTTGTCCCCCATAAATACAGCCAGTTTGTCCCCCAATATACAGCCAGTTTACCCCCAATATACAGCCAGTTTGTCCCCATATACAGCCAGTTTGTCCCCCAATATACAGCCAATTTGTCCCCCATAATACAGCCAGTTTGTCCCCCATAATACAGCCAGTTTGTCCCCCAATAATACAGCCAGTTTGTCCCCCAATAATACAGCCAGTTTGTCCCCCATATACAGCCAGTTTGCCCCCAAAATACAGTCAGTTTGCCCCCAAAATACAGTCAGTTTGTCCCCCAAATGCAGCCAGTTTGTCCCCATTAACAGCCAGTTTCCCCCCAATATACAGCCAGTTTGTCCCCCATAAATACAGCCAGTTTGTCCCCCATAAATACAGCCAGTTTGTCCCCCAATATACAGCCAGTTTGTCCCCCAATATACAGCCAGTTTGTCCCCAATATACAGCCAGTTTGTCCCCCATAAATACAGCCAGTTTACCCCCAATATACAGCCAGTTTCCCATCAATATACAGCCAGTTTGTCCCCCATATACAGCCAGTTTGTCCCCAATATACAACCAGTTTGTCCCACATATACAGCCAGTTTGTCCCCCAAATGCAGCCACTTTGTCCCCCCCAGCCCTGCACTTACCTTCCTCGGGTCAGCGCTGTCCTTCTTTCATCCTCGATGTCTTCTCCCACCCTCGATGTCGCTTCAGCCAATCAGGTTACCGGTAACCAGACCCGGTGAACCTGATTGGCCAGGGAACGTACCCCCGTGCGTCCTCTCATTAGGTATTTAGAAGCCGATTACAGCCCTCAGGCTGTAGTCGGGAAGCCTATCAGAGCCGCTGGCTCTGATAGGCACTTCTAAAGGCCAATCAGATGCTGTTATTCAGATGGCCGGCGCTCAAGGGGCCGGCCATCTGAATAGTGGGCGGCAGCGGAGGCGACAATACATAGGTTCATGCAACGCATGAACCTATGTATTGTTGTGGTGAGTGACGGCTGGGCGCAGAAGCGAGCGGGGGCCTTAAAGGGCCCGGTTTTTTTTTTTGGTGACCACAGGAGGGGGGGCGGCGCCCGGGTGTCCCCTATGGACGGGCCGCCACTGGTGGAGTGTATAAGGGAAGAAGAGGGCAGTTGATTTCTTTTTATACACTATTTTAGTCAATTACTAAGAATCGCAGGCCTACAATACATAACACCAAATTTCCATGCAAAATAATTGTACCGCTTTTGGTACGTAATTCCAGACAGAATCATACCCCAAGGGAGGTTAATGTGGTCTTACCATGCCTCAAAGGTTTTGCTCCTTTTTTTTATATCTATTTTTATTTCGAGTTAAATTCAGGAGAGGCATGAAAGAAATGCTGCATTGTTGCAAGTAATCTGAAAATAACATTTATGTTATGAGTTATGTATCTGCAAAACAAAATGGCTAAATTCCTTGCAATGTATATAGGGGATTTTTTTTTCTTGAGCTTTATTGTAGAAGAAATCAAACCAACATCTTGTGCTGTGAAAATAAAATACAAGTTTATTCAATGTATACACATGACACTTTACCAACAAAAAGGTAAGCACTTGATTGCTTACGTTTCAAGGATATATTTATACAATTTTGAACATTTATCCAAACAATTTGATCAGCATGTAACATATTCCTCTTTAAATGGTTGGTTCATCTTTTAAAAAAAAATGAAAAAGTTAACTAACACCATACACCCTGCCTACCTTTCCCCCTGGTCCCTGCTGTACTTACCTCCATGGGTGATGAGATGACAGTGCCCACACAGCCAGTGTAGTGGACCAAGGATTTGAAATCCTCACTCTTCACCAGTGGTGGCCCGTCCATAAGGGGCGCAGGGGCGCTGCCCCCTCCTAATCCATGCACCTGGCCGCTAATCTCCATGCAGATCTCGGATGCGAGTGAGGGGGGTTTGTTTGCCACCCCCCCCAAAAAAAAATATTGAGCACCAGCCGCCACTGCTTTTCCCTATTTTTTCTGCAGCACTTCTGAGATGGATCAGAGTGATGGCGCTGACCAATCACTCTGATCCATCCTGGAAGTCCTGCAGAAAAAGGCACTATACTGGCTGCATGGGCACTGACAGCTCATCATCCACGGAAAGTAATTACAGTGTAGGGACCAGGGAGGGTGACGAGGGTGTACGTTGTTAGTTCACCTTTTAATTTTTTCTGAAAAAGTGAACTTACATTTTAATACCAGTCATTAAAAAAAATTAACCTTCTAACCATCCCAATCTCTGTGAATTTCCAGAAGACAGTCTTATTGTTTATCTATAACAAACTTTCGTAGAGCAAGATAACCCAGAGTTCCCAGGCTTGTTCTCACATAACAAACTATACCGTTCACACAATCAAATGTTCTTATTTGGTAACTCCCCACAAGGTTGGAGGAGCAGAAGGGGACAGGACCATGACCACCAGGCCTGCAAGCTGATTGAAGTTATCTTCAAAACTCCCCAACAATTTCATTTTACACCTTTTGCTGCAATATTCTGATAGTACTGAAGAAGTGTTTGATGTGAAAAGGTTTTTAGTGTCTGATCTTACAATTTGTAGTCTGCCATATGCATAGTTCTTATAGTATTAACTCCCTAATGCCGCGTACACACGATCGGAAATTCCGACAACAAATCTTCGATGTGAGCTTTTTGTCGGAAATTCCGACCGCGTGTAGGCTCCATCGGACATTTCCTGTCGGAATTTACGACCACAAAAATTTGAGAGCTGTTTCCGACAAGAACTTTTCTTGTCGGAAATTCCGATCGTCTGTATGCAATTCCGACGCACAAAAAAAAACTGCATGCTCAGAATCAAGCAGAAGAGCCGAACTGCCTATTGAACTTCATTGATCTTGGCTCGCCGTACGTCTTGTACGTCACCGCGTTCTTGACGTTTGGAATCTCCGACAAGATTTGTGTGACCGTGTGTATGCAACACAAGTTTGAGCCAACATTCCGTTGAAAAAAAATCCACGGTTTTGTGGTCGGAATTTTCTGATCGTGTGTACGCGGCATAAAACTTGATTCTAATACTATTCATTTTCATTTTCCAAACTAAATAACTGATCAATTTTTCCTGCATTTTTCAATGCATCAGTTTAAACTTCTCTTTTCAGTAGCATGCAGTTTCTAAAACCTTAGGATCCATTCTCTCTTTAGCAAGCTCCTGCGTAATTTATGAATGGGAATATACATGTACATATAAAAAAATGAAAAATCCCTACAATATCTACTTTATACTGTGCTGTCTATGTCTAAAATGTTTGCTGTCTGGATGTCTTAAACATTCATATAGGCACCTACAATGTCTGCTATTACAATGTTTGTAATATGTTTTCTCCTATGATGGTCAACTCCATCTAGTGGCTGTAATGTGGTATTTTCATAAAATACTTCAATAAAAAGAATACCACATTATGGCCACTAGATGGAGCTGAGAATCATAGGAGATATTCACATTACAAACAATACAGAAGACATTTGTGGTGCCTGTGTGATACAACCAGCATTTTATACATAGTCATCTGTACATTCTACAGTGCAATAAACACTGAACAGTAAAACAATTACCGTATATACTTGAGTATAAGCCGACTCGAATATAAGCCAAGGGACCTAATTTTACCACAAAAAAATGGAAAAACGTATTGACTCGAGTATCAGCCTAGGGTGTCCATCTGCATGCCTCACTGTGCCTCACTTTGTCTCACTGTGTCCATGTCCATGCCTCACTGTGTCTATGCCTCACTGTGTCCAAGTGCATGCCTCACTGTGTCCATGCCTCACTGTGCCCATGTGCATGCCTCACTGTGCCTCACTGTGTCCATGCCTCACTGTGCCTTACTTTGGCAATGCCTCACTGTGTCCATGCCTCAATGTGCCCATGCCTCACTGTGCCCAATCTCCCTACCTGATCTCCGGCGCTGTGTGACTAGACTGACTTTTAACATGGGAGTCTATGGAAGGGGTGCCCGGCTTTGAAAAATCGGTGCTCCCCGGCCGTAGGTTCCCCGGACAACAAACTTTGCACACATGTAGAAGAAGAGTGGGACTATATGTGTGCCAAGTTTGGAGTCCAGGGGACCTACGGCTGGCCAGGATCAGGCACACAACTTTGAAGATGGACACAGACTTGAGTATAAGCCGTGGGGGGCATTTTCAGCACAAAAAAATTTGCTGAAAATCTCGGCTTATTCTCGAGTATATACGGTACTGTAGATATAGAATACAATGCAGTGCTAACAATATTGTGTGAAAAAAACATAATACTATGAACAACTGTGATTCAATCTCCAAACACAACACAAATAATAAATGCCTGATTGTCCCAATATGATTACAGCAAATGTCCTCGTGCAGAAATAGACTCCCTTGTGATATAGTGAACCTTCAGTGGAAAAACGTTTACGTTTCATTTTCTTATTTGTGAAAATTCACCACCCTCCACCTAAAACAGGAAACATGCTGACCGGATCTTTTACCATACCTATTAGGCCCCTTTCACACTGGGGCGGGCAGGTGCGGTGGCGGTATAGCAGTGCGATTTTCAGCGCTGCTATACCGTCGTTCTTACCGCGGTATGCGGCCGCTAGGGGGGTGAATTTAACCCCCGCTAGCGGCCGAAAAAGGGTTAATACCGCCCGCAAACCGCAGCTATTGCCGCGGGTATTGACGCGGTTTGCGGGCGGTATTACCGCAGTGTCCCATTGATTTCAATGGCCAGCCGCGGTAAAGGAGCGGTGAACACACCGCTCCTTCACCGCTGTAAAGAAGCGGCTAGCAGGACTTTTGGAGCGGTCCTGCTAGCGCACCGCTTCAGTGTGAAAGCCTTCGGGCTTTCACATTGAAGGCTACAGGCAGGAATTTTTCATGCGGTATAATGGCGCTAATATTTGCGCTAAACCGCATGAAAAACGCCCCAGTGTGAAAGGGGCCTTAGGGAAACCTAAAAGAGCTCAATATACTCCCCATAACATTTCCTTTCAATGGCGGGGATCTCATAGTGTTCTGTGTATACAGGAAATGTGAGTTTCTTTCTGCCAATCTTTTATAAAGTATGAATAAAGTTTTAATTTTATTTTCATAGTATATAGGATACAATTTAATACAATGAATTATTGTTTTAAAGTTTCATAAACAATAAATCCTGGATAATGACAAGATAAAACGAATAAGTACTAAATAGCTAAATAAATAAAATAAAAAAATTAGAGGAATAATACAACCCTATTGGGCCCAACTAAGAAAGCAACTGGCCTTGGTAGAGACACCCAAAGAATAGAAGTATTCGCTATCCCCTGACACCCCTATGGTACAGTATATGCTGACTGTTTTTATTTGGTACTTGGTTTGAGAGGAAGTTTCCTTAACAAAAAATCTTAAAGATCTATGTGAGTGTGTTTCCAGTTTTAGGTGGAGGGTGGTGGGTTTTTCACAAATAAGAAAAAGAAATGAGACCTTTTATTATTTAGGAATCACTATATCACACAGAAGCTTTTTTCTGCACAAGGACATTTGTTTTAATCATATTGGCACAATTTTGGATTTATTGTAATTGTGTTGTGTTTGGAGGTTGCATCCTTGGAGGTTGGTGGTGGTATTATACTAGTGCATATTATATTATATTATTTGATTTTAACACTGCACTATTTTCTACATGTAATTTTATTTCTATTTTAATCTGTGGGAATCAAGGCAAAACAAATGTTCTTAAACAGTTTTCTGCAAAGATTGACTGTTTTATATACAGTGAATCAGGAAAATACTGCATTATTATGGTCACAGTAAATACATTCCATTATTCTCAACACCATCTAGTGGTCGTAATAAGGTATTTTCCTGATTCCCTCTATTCTGTATGAATGAAGAATAATCAATCTGGAGAGAAAATAGCCTCATGACATATCGTGTCCATTTTTCACAGGACGAACAGCTCTGCATTTGTTTAAATACACCCAGTAGTTTCATTCATAATCACCAGCAGCGATCCCTTATATCTAGAGCACATATGAATGACTGTGGCTGTCAAAATAAGAAACATCTGCACCTCACGTGGGTTCTAAGTAAAGTTTATTGGAATATGAAAATATCCAAAATGACACCAGAGGACACCAGCCGTGGTCAAGGTAGACGCGTTTCACACAACAGAAATGTGCTTAATCATGATTAAGCACATTTCTGTTGTCTGAAACGCGTCTACCTTGACCACGGCTGGTGTCCTCTGGTGTCATTTTGTATATATTCATTCATATTCCAATAAACTTTACTTAGAGCCCACGTGAGGTGCAACCGTTTCTTATTTTGACAATTTACCATGGAGGGGCTAGCAGGGGCTAGGTGTGTGTTCCAGTGGGCATATCAGTTACACCTGGAGCGGTGCTTGGCTTGCTGTGTGGAGGCCGCGGGCTGCCCCCCCCCCCAGAAGATTGAGCACCATACGCCACTGCTGCAGATAAATAGGTACAGCTTATGTTAGGAGGATTTGTTTCATCTCTCCGAATATATATATATATATATATATATATATATATATTGTGAGGGGGTTAGCTCGGCAGCGGGTGTGTGTGACCCCCGAGATGGGCTCCCCACACAAAAACAGGCCCAGCAAACGGAGGTTGTGGTTTTCAAAATCAAAAAGGTGCGGTTTATTTTCTATTTACAGTGACAAAACACAGCAAAGCAAAAGAAACATAAACAAAATAAATCCTGGTCAACTTGACCTCTGACTAAACATACAGGTTTCCTAACTAACAACTGGGATCAGCCTAGTGCTGTCCTAGTCCCTAAGTCCCTGGTTTTAAATGTCCAAGCAAATAGCCACACAGGCTTTGTCTCACCGCACAGGGGTTCACTCTCCCTAGACAGTCCACACAGGTCTGGGTCCAGGCATGAGCTAACATCTAATGAAGCTGGGAGTTCTTATAGAGGCCTAAATGAGCTGACAAGCTTCAGCTGGTCTCATCAACTCCCTGTCTGCACGACGCCCAGCACTCTCCCTAGAGGTATGAGTCATCCATGAGCCCACTAGCCTTAGCTGGGCTTATACAACTCTCCACCTAGTTGTATAAGTCGGCGTAAAGCCTGAATCTGGGCGAAATATATCTACCCCCCTGGATGCAACCAGGTGACTTTACCTTCCTGCTGTCACATACCCCCCCTCTTGTTTTAACCTCGGGGTTGGAACACCAGCAATCAGGCATTCATGTACTCGAGACAAAGCATCAACATTCCCCATTTGAACGCCAGGGCGATGCTTTACTGTGAAGTTGAATTCCTGGAGGGCCAGGAACCACCTATTCACTCTTCTATTTGTTTCCTTGTTTTGAGCCATCCACTTTAACGGAGCGTGATCCGTAACCATGTCAAAGTGCCTACCTAGCAGGTAGTACCGAAGGGAATCTAGAGCCCACTTCACCGCTAAACACTCCTTTTCAACGGTGGCGTAATTTACCTCATGGGACTTCAACTTCCTGCTGAGGTAAATGACTGGGTGCTCTTCCCCGTTCCAGACCTGGGACAATACTGCTCCTAACCCCACATCTGACGCATCACTTTGTACGACAAAGTCTTTAGAGAAGTCGGGTGAGTACAACACTGGCTGGCTACATAAGGCTTGTTTCAAGAATTGGAATGCTGCCTCAGCCTCGGGGGTCCATTTAATCATGACCGACCCTTTCCCCTTCGTCAGGTTGGTTAGGGGCACAGCCTTAGAAGCAAAGTGGGGAATGAATCGCCGATAATACCCAGCGATTCCCAGAAAGGCTCGTACCTGCTTCTTGCTGTTGGGACGTGGCCAACTCTGGATGGCCTCGACTTTGTTGAGTTGGGGTTTTATTACTCCCCTCCCAATGGTGTACCCAAGATATTTGGCCTCCTCCTGCCCAATGGTATACTTCTTGGGGTTAGCCGTAAACCCCGCTTCCCGAACAGAGTCCAGGACTGCTTGCACTTTTGGCAGATGTGAGGCCCAATCTGTGCTATGGACAATTATGTCATCCAGGTAAGCCGCAGCATACTTCCGATGGGGCCTCAGCATCTGGTCCATTTTCCGCTGGAATGTGGCCGGCGCATTCTGTAACCCGAACGGCATTCTTTTGTATTGGAACGCCCCGTCTGGGGTTACAAATGCGGTTTTCTCTTTGGCCGACTTGGCCAGGGGGATTTGCCAATACCCTTTTGTGAGGTCAAGAGTCGTCATGCATCGGGCTGTTCCCAGCCGGTCGATCAACTCATCTATACGTGGCATGGGGTAGGTGTCAAATTTTGTAACTTTGTTCAACTGACGAAAATCGTTACAAAATCGCCAGCTCCCATCCGGTTTAGGCACCAACACAATGGGACTAGACCAATCACTTTGGGACTCCTCTATCACCCCTAAGTTCAGCATTTTCTGTACTTCCTCCCGTATTGCCTCCCGTCGGGCCTCTGGGATCCGATAGGGTTTTAACTTCACCCTTTCACCGGGCGGGGTAATGATGTCATGCTCTACCCCAGATGTTTGTCCCGGCAGCTCAGAGAATACCTCCTTGTTGCGAAGCACAAACTCCTTAACCTCCTGTTGTTGGGGTTGTGACAAGGTGGCTGCTATTCCAACCTCAGGAATCACGCAACCAGTTTGAGCTGGTGACCAAGTGTCTGCGACTAGGGACTCTCTATCCCTCCAGGCTTTCAACAGATTAACGTGATAGATCTGTTCGGGCTTTCGCCTTCCTGGTTGTCTGACCTTGTAATTCACTTCGCTCACTTTTTCCATTATCTCGTAGGGGCCTTGCCATTTGGCAAGGAATTTACTTTCAACCGTAGGGACAAGTACCAATATCCTATCCCCCGGGGAAAAGGTACGGGTCTTGGCTCCACGGTTGTACACTCTCTGCTGTGCTAACTGCGCTTGGGCCAAATGTTCCTTCACGATGGGCATTACCTGTGCAATTCGGTCTTGCATCAGGGCGACATGCTCAATCACACTCCTGTGGGGAGAACTCACTTTCCCAAGTTTCCTTGGCAATATCCAACAGCCCTCTTGGGTGTCTCCCATACAGTAACTCAAAGGGGGAGAATCCCGTAGAGGATTGGGGCACCTCCCTAATAGCAAACATCAGATAAGGAAGTAGACAGTCCCAATCCTTTCCATCTCTATCCACCACTTCAACATTTGTTTTAGGGTTTTGTTGAACCTTTCAACCAGCCCATCGGTTTGGGGGTGATACACAGATGTACGTAATTGCGTCACTTTGAACAATTTACACAGCTCCTTCATAACCCGGGACATAAAGGGTGTACCTTGGTCCGTAAGCAGTTCTTTACAAATACCCACCCGGCTAAACACAAGAGATAGCTCTTTGGCTATGGTTTTGGCCGAGGTATTTCGGAGAGGGATCGCTTCTGGATAACGGGTGGCATAGTCCATTATAACTAATATGTACTGGTGCCCCCTAGCGGACTTGATTATAGGACCTACCAAATCCATGGCGATCCTCTCAAACGGGACCTCAATGATGGGTAGAGGGACCAGCGGGCTACGGAAATGTGGCATCGGGGCCGACCTCTGACACACAGGGCAGGAGGAACAATAATTTTCTATGTCCTTCATCACCCCCGGCCAATAGAATCTCTGTAATACCCTCTCTCGGGTTTTCTCTGTCCCCAGATGACCTCCAAGAATGTGCCCATGGGCCAACTCCAACACCAACTTCCTGTAAGGTTTGGGCACCACAAGCTGCTCAACGGTTTCTTCTGCCCTTTTTGCCACCCGATACAGTAGGTCCTTCTCTACGCTGAAGTATGGGTAAGTGCAGGTATTATCTGGGTTCACTAACTCGCCATCTATTTCCACTACGTTTTCCCGTGCCTTTATTAGGGCGGGGTCTTTTAACTGTTCTGTGGCAAAATTTTCCCTGTGAACCTCCAGATCAGAAAACTCCAGACGGTAGGTTTTCGTCTGAGGAGGTGGGCTCCTCTCCAGTTTCTTGAGTCTCCCCTGCCAATACTGATAAGGGAAATTCCGGAGAGTCCTCACCACTCTCAGGGGAGTTCTGGCTATCACATTCCTGGTACATAGGGGCACCAGTGGGGGGCTCAGGATCATCCCACAGTTCCCAGAACTTCGGAAAATCCCTTCCCACAATGGCGTCATGCGGTAACTGAGATACTAAGCCCACTGGATGAGAGAGGGTGCCTTTGGGGGTCTCGAAACACACTGTAGTCACTGGATACTCTCGGGTGTCCCCATGCACACAAATAACAGCTACCTTGCTATTCCCAGAGACCTCTGTTTTAACTAACTCAGCCTTTATCAGGGTCACAAGGCTACCTGAATCCAGCAATACCACAACATTTCTACCATTAACACACATTTTGCATAAATGTTTCTCAGTTCCTCGAATGGCAGTGCATGCGACTGTCGCACACAGCGACTGACGTCTGCCCGTCAGAAAGTCACACTGCATGGGTTCCTCCACAACCGGGCAATTGGCTGCAATATGTCCCGCTTGCCGGCAGCGGTAGCAAACGATCCTTCTTGCGGCCTCTTGAGCCGCTGATTTCCCAGGCTGTTCTCGCCAAACTTGGGGTAGAGCTCCCACCCTCTCACTCTCTCCACCCTCACCCCTTGGAATCCTCTTATCCGCCCCTGGGGATGGTCTGGTCTTAGGGTGGAAAGTCCGAGTGTCTCTGGAAGAGGCCGTCAGGTTCTCTGTAGCCAAGTATTTCTCCACACGATCCACAAGACCATCGGCCGTCTCTGGGTCTCCATGGCTTACCCACTTTTGGATGGCAGTAGGAAGAGCTCTCAAAAACCGATCCATTACAACACGTTCCACAATCTTTGGTGCGGACAAAGTCTCTGGCTGTAGCCACTTTCTGCTCAGGTGAATGAGATCATACATTTGAGACCTGGGGGGTTTTCCAAGCTGGAAAGTCCAGTTATGCACACGCTGAGCCCGGACAGCCTGGGTGACACCCAGCCTTGCCAATATTTCAGCTTTTAGCATCACATAGTCTTTTGCTTGGTTAGGCTCTAGGTCATAGTAAGCTTTCTGCGATTCACCAGTTAACAGAGGAGCCACCAGTCCAGCCCACTGCTCCTCAGGCCACTTTTCTCTTTCAGCGGTCCTTTCAAATGTGGTCAAAAATACCTCTGGATCATCCTCTCCAGTCATTTTTGTCAATAAACGACTCACCCCAAAGGACGCGGTATTAGTGGGATGGCTTTCCTCACTGGTCTGCGGACGTTGCTGCATTGCTGCTTCCATCTGTTGTTGTAGTCTCTGCTCTTGCTTCTGCAACAGGTCTATGAAGCGGGCCTCAGATTGCTGCTGGGCTTGTTGCTGAGCCTCCAGACTCTGTTGCAAAGTTGCGTTTGTCTGCTGCTGGGCTGCAAGGCTCTGTTGATGAGCTTGCTGCTGGGCTGCGAAGTTCTGTTGTTGAGCTGCAAGGCTCTTTTGCAAACCTGCATTTGTCTGCTGTTGATTGGCATTTGCTAGAGCCAGCTGCTTCAGTATCTCCTCCATGCTGGCTTAAAAAAAAACTGCCCGCATTCTCCACCAACTGTGAGGGGGTTAGCTCGGCAGCGGGTGTGTGTGACCCCCGAGATGGGCTCCCCACACAAAAACAGGCCCAGCAAACGGAGGTTGTGGTTTTCAAAATCAAAAAGGTGCGGTTTATTTTCTATTTACAGTGACAAAACACAGCAAAGCAAAAGAAACATAAACAAAATAAATCCTGGTCAACTTGACCTCTGACTAAACATACAGGTTTCCTAACTAACAACTGGGATCAGCCTAGTGCTGTCCTAGTCCCTAAGTCCCTGGTTTTAAATGTCCAAGCAAATAGCCACACAGGCTTTGTCTCACCGCACAGGGGTTCACTCTCCCTAGACAGTCCACACAGGTCTGGGTCCAGGCATGAGCTAACATCTAATGAAGCTGGGAGTTCTTATAGAGGCCTAAATGAGCTGACAAGCTTCAGCTGGTCTCATCAACTCCCTGTCTGCACGACGCCCAGCACTCTCCCTAGAGGTATGAGTCATCCATGAGCCCACTAGCCTTAGCTGGGCTTATACAACTCTCCACCTAGTTGTATAAGTCGGCGTAAAGCCTGAATCTGGGCGAAATATATCTACCCCCCTGGATGCAACCAGGTCACTTTACCTTCCTGCTGTCACAATATATATATATATATATATATGTAATGTTTACAACCACTTTAAATGCATTTTTAGCCAATGGAAAGCTAGTTAGTAGGCAAGAAAAGGCACAAAATGTAAGTTATGTTTTGAAGGCACCACCATTGAAGCTTATTGGGGGCCAAGACACATAACTCTGCCCCAAAACAAGCTCATGTACCATCAACCAACACTTACTCAGGTTTGAAAGAGCACCATTGAATATAATGGAAATCCTAGTGTCAAGCGTTAAAGTGCTTCTGGTGAAGCTTCAAATCATGCATCAATACTGCTCTTTTTGCTACCTAATGCCGCGTACACACGGCCAGACTTTCCAACAGGAAAACCTCTGCCGGAATTTCCGACAGAAAAATAGAGAACCTGCTCTCTATCTATGTCCGTCGGAAATTCCGCTAGAAAAAGTCCGATGGGGCATACACAAAACTTCCCATCAGACTTTTTCTTTTGGAAATTCCGACCGTGTGTACGCGGCATTAGCTCTAGTCTATAGTAACATTCCCCCAGCCAGAAAAAAAAGGAGGCATTTGCATCATATCTTCCTGTGTGAAGTCTCCATAGATGCACGTATTATGCAGGAAAAGAAAATGTTGCAAGAATGGTTAACCTTTACATTCATAAGTAAAGTATTTACACAGATGGAAAAGTTTTTTTTTTCAAAGAAGCATATCTACAACAGAATGGGGAACTAATTTCACCACAATTTTAAAATAAATGACAAAGTCAATTATTGCAAAATGTTCTAATTAAGCAACAAATATAGCAAAACAATAATTGTGTCATATAGACCACAACAATATATTTAGCATACCATGCATATAACACATAATTTAAAAAAGTTCCATATACAGTGGGGAAAATAATTTTCCTGACATACTCCATGGCAGCATACGTGTGGGTTGGCCCCGCCTCCATAACTACCCAATAGGACCCCCTCCCTGTAAATTTTGGCTCTGGGCTCTCAGCCGTGTTCCCTTTTTTTTCCTCCTCCGAAGGACTATATGTTTTAGTTCACCTACCTGAAGACGATTGTTCCTACGATCAAGATCGGCCAACGATATGGTGTCTCATCCCTCCGATAAGCCTTGACTGTGAAGCAGGGTATGGAGTGTATGGCAGAGTAGCGCTGAAGAGCTGGATTATATCTTCCATTGGAGAGATGAGCGGGCACAGGCCTGATTACCTAGCAGTGTGCAGGTGGCCATTATCTGCTGCAAGCCCGGTGTGTGTATGGATGCGGTGTCCCTGGCCGAATCGATCGTAGATGGTGGTGGTAAGCCTGTATCGCCTTCATGGCAGCAGTGTTTATGTGTGTTTTTGTCTATGCATATGCCTTTGTTGTTTCTCCCTGTGTCATTACATGCCTGTTAGCGGCTGGTTCCCTGTGCGTTTCAGCCGCTGCTCCCTCTTCCTGGTTCATCTGCGGTTTGCGCATGCGCGACCCGGAGAGAAAACGAGGCCTGGTTCGCGCATGTGCGCGAGAATCGAGGGCCTGGCGCAGCCGTGACGTCACGCGCCGCCAAACTTAAAGCCTGGGGAAGCCTGCAAATGCTGGGAATGATCGTGAGCATAGCGGCGACTTCCTTGAGCACCTGCAGAAGCCTACCCAGGTAAGTGCTCATTCAGAAGGGTCTGAATTTTTCACTTGTTCCTTTTTGCTGGAATCTGATTGTTTGCTGTTACCACCTGCAGTGTTTCCCTGAATTGTCATGGACTCTTCACTGCCTCCTGGTGGCCAACCCTCTTGCAGTAGGTAAGACTGGGATTCTTCCTTTATACTGCCTGCTGAGGGGGGATGAGGGTGGAGTATAGGGCTGTATTTGACTTTGTGCCTTTTGTCTCTCTCTCTCTACTTTCTTTCCTTTCAGCCCTTCTAGGTCTGAACAACAGAGTAGTTCCCGCAGATGTAGCGGGTCCTCTAAATCACACCACCAGCACTCCTCTTCTGACTCTAGACACCATGATTCTTCCAGATCCGGACGTCCCAGTAGAGACACTCCTCACCCCCCCCTCATCTCACAGTAAGAGGTCAGAGAGACCATGTTGGGGGTGCAGGGCTCCGGTTCCTGCCAGCAAGTCCCTTTGTGACCATTGTTTTACAAAAGCAGCCAATGAGAGAGAAGGTGCAGATAAACACCTGGAAGCATTGGTTAAGCGGGTCGTAAACGAGTCGCTACAAGAGAAAGATGCTAGAATACAGCATGATTCTCCTCCAGACCCACTGATTCCCTCGTTAGAACAGGGACAGGTGCATGAGACTCTGGAAATCTCTCAACCCAGCCATCCCTCAGCTCCTCCCTCAGAAAGTGGTTCGGAAGTGGATGATCCTGGGATGGGATTTGATTATGCCTTAGTTCCTGCTTTAGTGAAAGCAGTTAGAGAAGTTCTGAATTGGGAAGATCCAGTTATATCTCCTCCCAAACAAAGGAAACT
Source organism: Rana muscosa (assembly GCA_029206835.1). Lineage (NCBI taxonomy): Eukaryota > Metazoa > Chordata > Amphibia > Anura > Ranidae > Rana > Rana muscosa. The sequence goes on along the minus strand of CM055118.1, from coordinate 601,376,796 downwards.
TTTTAAACAGCTCAGTAAGGAGCGACATTATTTCCCGTTTGTCACGGAAGTGGGTGCCATTATCTCAGAAGAATGGGGTAAAATGGACAAGAAAAGTTCTATGCAGTCAAAAATTGCAAAATGATATCCTTTTAAGGAAGAAGAGGTAAAACACCTTGATTCAGCTCCCATAGTTGATGCAGCTTTAATGCGTTTGGCTAGTTATGTAACTCTTCCTCTGGAAGATACGGTCTCATTCAAAGATCCTCTAGAGAGACGGATTGACTCAGACCTGAAGCAAATCTATCTGACAGCAGGTTCAGTCTGTAAACCAATTTTGGCTTTAGCAGCTGTCTCAAAAGCCCTATAAGAATGGTCAGACAATGTGGATGATTCCCTCAGAAGCATCTCTGAAGAAATGGCGAAAAGCTCTCCTATTCAGGAAATCAGGCTAGCATCTGCCTTTTTGGGGGAGGCCTCTATTGATGTTATTCGCCTAGTAGCTCGAGTAATGTTGTCAGCGGTTACCTTTAGCTTTATGGCTCCGTCCCTGGTCGGCGGATCCAGCTTCAAAGCAAGCCTGGTGCCACATTCCCTTTGAGGGCTCCTCTCTCTTTGGCAATAAACTCGATAATGCCATTTCCCGGGCCACGGGTGGTAAGTCGGGGTTCCTCCCTCAAGACAGGCGTTTGCAGAACCAGAAACGCACCTTTTCGAGGGCACAGAATACAGATCGTGCAAGGGAAGCACGCAGCTACAGACCTGGTTGTGAATTTTCAAGGACCTGGAAATCCAGACAGTCCTCTTTCAGGAAACCAACTAAAAGTACTCCGTCTGTTAGTTGGGAGTCTACGAAGTGTTTTTGAAATTGGGCCCGTTCAAACATGTCAGGTGGGGGCACGTCTCCTCCACTTCCGGCATGTTTGGGCGACCTCAATTCAAGATTTTTGGACCATCAAGACGGTCTCTTCGGGCCACACGTGGGTCTTTAACAGCACCCCCAGGCTCAGACACATACCCACAAGTCTTCCAAGTGCAGAAGAAAAGAAACAAGTCTTACTAAGTTACGTAAGCTCTTTATTAACTCAAGGCACAGCCATTACTGTTCCAGAGGGCGAACGAGGAGAAGGCATGTACTCCCCGTTGTTCATGGTACAGAAAAAGAACGGTACCTGGAGACCAGTAATAGACCTAACGCATCTCAACCCATTAATTCGGAAAGAAAGATTCAAAATGGAGTCACTATTGACAATCCAGCAGTCAGTCCATCCAGGAGATTGGTTAGTGTCAATAGATCTGAAGGACGCATATTTTCACGTCCCAGTAGCTGCATACTATCAAAAGTACTTCCGCTTTGCTGTAGGCAATCAACACTTACAGTTCACCTGCCTACCTTTTGGTCTCACGACATCACCTCGGGTGTTCTCCAAGGTTCTGTTAGCCATCGTGGCTCTGCTCCGAGTGAAAGGAGTTCGTCTTCATCACTACCTAGACAACCTCTTACTTCTAGCTCAAGACAGATGTCAACTCTTGGAACACAAGAATCTAGTAATCGCCACTCTCCAAGAATTCGGGTGGCTCCTGAATTTGGAGAAGAGTCATCTCATTCCAACACAGTCCCTTGTGTTTCTAGGTGCCCTCTTCAACACAATAGATGGCATTATTTCATTGCCCGAGGAAAATATTGCAGCAATCCGGGACAGGATCAGCGCAACACTTGCTTCCTCTCACCTGTCTGCTCTTCAATGCCTGAAGGTAATCGGCACCATGACAGCCACCATCCCTATGGTGAGGTGGGCTCAGTGGCACACTCGCCCATTCCAGAAGCGGTTCCTCCAGCAATGGGACTCCCCCAGCAAGAGTCAATGCATCAGGCTCACTTCATCCATGAGAGAATCTCTTCTTTGGTGGCTTCAGGGGAAGAATCTTCGCAACTGTCACACAATCTGTCCCATCCCTTGGATTACTGTAACTTCGGATGCCAGCAATCAGGGGTGGGGCGCTCATTGCCTGTCGGAAATAGCCCAGGGCAGGTGGAACACACCGTCCCAAGGAATTGTGTCCAACATACTGGAGTTGCGGGCTGCCTTCCAGGCGCTCATGTCCTTCCGTCATCTGTTGACAGACTCTTCTGTGATGCTCAGGATGGACAACACAACCGCAGTTGCTTACATAAGGAAGCAGGGTGGTACCCACAGCTGGTCTTTACTCCGGGAAGTAGAACCAATCATGACCTGGGCCCAGAAGTACCTATGCAACATCTCGGCAGTGTACATTCCAGGGGTCCAGAATGTACAAGCGGATTTTCTTTCACGAACTCAAATCAACAACAACGAATGGTCTCTACACATAGAGGTATTCAATTGGCTTCTAACTCTGGGAGTGTCTCCAGAAGTGGATCTGTTTGCATCCCCATGCAACCACAAGTTGATCAAGTATTACTCAAGGTCTCGGGATCCCCAAGCCTAAGAGATAGATGCTCTCACAGACCGGTGGAGATTCAGCCAGGCTTATGCCTTTCCTCCAGTACCTGTGATACTTCAATTCCTTCACAGACTCAGAGTGGAGAGAGTAGAAATCATAGCAGTAATTCCGTTTTGGACCAACAGGCCATGGTTCTCCTTCTTGACTTCACTCAGTTATCGGGACTCAATCCCTCTACCCCTCAGACCGGATCTCCTATTTTAGGGCACAACGTTGCACCCATGCCCAGCTCATCTGCACCTCAGGGTATGGTTCTTGAGAGGGGAAGGCTGGAAGCCTTAGGATGTCCAGAAGAAGCCATGTCGACTCTCCTTAACGCTAGAAGAAATAGCACCAACAAAGTTTATGAGCGTATCTGGTCAAAATTTACAGATCATATGTCTTCCAGGGCTAATTCCTGTAATTCTCCAGAAGTCCAGGATGTACTTAGTTTCTTACAAACAGGTTTGGACTTGCCTTAATCAGTAAGCTCTCTTCGAGTTCAAATCTCAGCCATCTCAGCATTTACAGGAATCTCTTGGGCCAATCATCCCCTGATTCGCCAGTTCTTTAAGGGTGCTGTCAGACTTAGACCACAGAGAAAACCGAGGTTCCCCAAATGGGACCTTCCTCTTGTACTGGACTATCTTACCACACTCAGCACAGATCCTGAAAAACCTCTTTCGGCAAAAGATCTTACTCTCAAGACCATCTTCCTAGTAGCGGTCACCTCAGCTAAAAGAGTGTCTGATATCAGAAACTTGTGTTCAAAAGAGCCTTTCCTGACCTTTTTCCCCTGCAGTATTAATTCCCATGCTGGGTTCAAACCCAAAAGTTACATCTATCTTTCATGAAAATCAGGAAATTGTACTGCCCACTTTTGGAACTTCTGAAGGTCAAGATGTTCATTCCCTTGATGTGGGCCACACATTAAGTCAATACCTGGAAATGACAGAGTCTTTCAGACAAACAGACTTTCTTTTCATTCTTCTTCATGGAAAGAACAGAGGAAAACGGGCCTCAATCAGATCTATTGCGGCATGGATAGTTCAGACCATCCAAAGGGCTTACAAAGCAAAAGGTTTGGCTCCTCCGGAGGCAGTAACTGCGCACTCAACCCGGAGCATCTCTACTTCTTGGGCAGCCTCTCGTCATGTCGCACCTGACGTTATATGCAGAGCGGCCTCTTGGTCGTCTATTAATACTTTTGTTTCCCACTATTGTGTCGAACCAGCTGCCTTATCATCACTGAATTTTGGTTTACAAGTTCTGTCGGTTGACAGTGTTAAATAAATGTATTTCTTGCCTCAGCATTTTGCCCGCCCGGGTGTGTTTGGCGAGTTATTTCCCACACGTATGCTGCCACGGAGCATGTCAGGAAAACTGAAAATTTATTATCAAATACTTACCATAATTTTCCTTTCCTGATAGGCTCCATGGCAGCAGGAGTCCCTCCCAATGTTTGGAGTAGGCTAGTTACGGAACACGGCTGAGAGCCCAGAGCCAAAATTCATAGGGAGGGGGTCCTATTGGGTAGTTATGGAGGCGGGGCCAACCCACACGTATGCTGCCATGGAGCCTATCAGGAAAGGAAAATTACGGTAAGTATTTGATAATAAATTTTCCGTTATTTGATCCCCTGCAGATTTTGTAAGTTTGCCCACTTACAAAGAAATGAAGGGTCTATCCAGAAAAACACATGATACAAATTTTATAAATTGAGATGCAGTTCAGTGAGTGGTATTTGATCTCCTTCCAACCAACAATAATTCTGGCTCCCACAGACTGGCTACAGTATGTGCTCATGTGGTACACAGATTAGTCTTGTCATTTTAAAAAGGTGGTCCTAACGACAACTGACTATGTGTATAAAAGACACCTGTCCACAGAATCTATTTCTTCCATTCAAGCCCACCATCACGGGCAAGACCAAAGAGCTGTCAAAGGACGTCAGAGACACGATTGTAGACCTGCACAAGGCTGGAATGGGCTACAAGACCATCAGCAAGAAGCTTGGTGAGAAAGAGACAACTGTTGAAGCGATAATTCCTCATGAGGTAAGGATGATCATGAGAATAGTGAGGGTTCTGCCAAGAACTACACGGGAGGAGCTTGTAAATCATCTTAAGGCAGTTGGGACCATAGTCACCAAACAAATCATTGGTAACATAATACGCTGCCATAGACTAAAATCCTGCAGCACCAGCAAGGTCCCCCTCCTCAAGAAGGCACATGTACAGGCCCGTCTGAAGTTTGCCAATGAACATCTAAATGATTCTGAGAAAGTGCTGTGGTCAAATGAGACCAAAATTTAGCTCTTTGGCATTAACTCGACTCGTCGTGTTTGGAGGAAGAAAATGGCTGACTATGACCCTAAGAACACAATCCCTACAGTTAAGTATGGAGGTGGAAACATTATGCTTTGGGGCTCTTTTTCTGCTAAAGGTACAGGCAGACTTTGCCGCATTGAGGGGCCAATGGACGGGGCCATGTATTGCAAAATCTTGGATGAGAACCTTCTTCCCTCAGCTAGAACACTGAAGGTGGGTTGTGGATGTGTCTTCCAGCATGACAATGACCCAAAATATACCACCAAGGCAACAAAGGAGTGGCTCAAGAAGAAGCACATTAAGGTCATGGAGTGGCCTAGCCAGTCTCCAGACCTTAATCCTATAGAAATGTTATAGAGGGAGCTGAAACTTCGAGTTGCCAAGCGACAGCCAAGAAACCTTGAAGGTATAACATGTATAACATGTTTGTTATTTTATTTTTTTAAATGAGAACCTTTAGAGTCCCTTTTACTTTCAATAGTTTTTATTGAATTTTTAAACAATAAGGATAAGAATATCAAGTACAAAATGGAAAACCAATTACAATGTCTTTGTACATTTCCAACACATTCTGGGATATTGGTAATACAATTAGAGCTTACGAACAATTTATGAGGATATTTATCCCTTTTACTGTAACTTTTGTTTCAATGTTTCCCATCAGATATAACAAAAGCAATCCATGCAGACATTATAGCAGTTGCAGAGTACCTGATATTTGTTTATTCAAGTGAGAACACTGGGTACCTCTGTCTTGGCACTCAGATAGTACTTGTCAAACTCCTTGTAAAACCATAAGGATATAAAGTAAAGAGGAAAAAAAAAAAGAGAGAAAATAATAGAGGGGGGGGGGGGAAGACCTCAAGCTCCGATCCCTGCCACTCAAAGGGTCCTCAACTCGGAGCTGTACGGGGATCGCCGGTCAAGTATCTAATCCACGGGCTCCAGACTTTTTCGAAGACCACTATTTTGTCATTCAAGACTGCTGAGAGCCTTTCATTTATCATGAGCCAGGAGAGCTTGTGCTTAAGCTGGTCAAATGGGATGGCAGCTGACCTCCAATTTCTGGCTATAGTTATTCTGGCAGAGGTAAATATGAAAGTGAGAAGCCTTCTATGGTTTTTTGAGGCTGCGTCAACTTTAAGCCCCAGCAGGGCGTGTTTAGGGGATTTAGTGAGATTGACCAGGGTAAGGCTATAAATAAAGTTGTACACCCTTATCCAGAATCTACGCACCTTGGGGCATTGCCACCATATGTGGTAAACCGTTCCATCTTGTCCACAGCCTCTAAAGCATTTCGGAGAAGCTCCTGGGACATATGTGTCGAAAAGAAGTCTTGGAATTCTCGTGTTATCAATTGCGTGTTCTGGGTTGGTTGCCCATTACGCAGTTTCAGTTTGGGTAAAGTCGGGGAATACTTCCAGGGTACTACTTTCCTGGCTAGCAGGGTAGTGGGTTTGTCACCCATAGTGTAATATCTATGCTTTGACCTTCGAATGGATTTTTCTGTCTGGGTGGTGAGGGTCAAGTTTAGTGCCAATCTGGCTGAGTCCATTTTGTGTCTGATGTCTATTGACGGGGTCTTTTTCTGTTCATCTATGAGGTGTTGTAACTCTATTTCCTGCTGTTTGATGGTACTGTCCCGATTACATTTAGACCTAGCAGATAGCTGGATAGGCTTCACCCGTATGGTAGCCTTAAGGGCAGCCCAGTTGATGGCAGGAGATGTCTCTGACGATAAATTGTCCCGAAAAAATGCCCGTAGTTCAGTTTCTATTTCAGAGTACAAGATGGGGTAATTTAGCATGTAAGCATTTAGGCGCCATGGAGAAGGAGAGTACAAAACAGATTATAGCGCACACATTCAAGAATGACATTTATCCTGCAAGGCTAGTTAAAAACACCTGAACATATACATAAAAATATATACGGGGTTTGGTCACACTATATGGTCATATAATGCTAAGCCCACAAACTGCGACAAAGTACCCCGAATTTCGTGAGTCCTACCCTAGTAATAGAATGAAAGAACCTGCGTCTCAACCATGGGAGCCAAACTCCTCTATGTGGGAGAACTGAAGTGATTCCTCCTATGAACTGGTGGCCACTAATAAGAGGTAATGAGGAGGGGGAGGGGTGCTCCAGCCCAAAAAAAACCTGGTCATATACTCAAGAGTGCTACTTTAGTGGGGGAGTGATCCGACCATGGAATAGTCAAGATCTATGTCGATACCATATATGGTAATAACGCTGTGTGAGTAAATATGTGGTCTATACGTGAATATGTTCTATGCTCGTGGGAAAAATGGGTATAGTCCCTGGCAGACGGATTGTCTTCCCGCCAGGCGTCAACCAGACCATATAGATGTAACAGTCAAGCTATTTTGTTGCTATTCTTGGGTACTTGTTTGGGGACTGCTTTTACCGGATCGGATCTGTCAAGGGTAAGGTTTTAGTGTCCCTTTAAAGCAGAAAGATTTGAAGGATGAAAAGATAAAGAGAAAGCAGACAAATGGTGAAGGGGTGGTAAAGTAAATGAGCGGAAAAATAGTGGGAATGCAAGAAAAGGAGTAAATAAGAATGTGTAGCACACACACCCTTTTCCTGCCTTTGGCTCATTTGCAGGTCAAGGCACACCATGCCACATGCCCGTACCCTCCTGTTTTAAGAGGTTGAGCGGTGTTAACAGTTTTTGGGTTCTGCAGCGAGTTACCTCTTTCCACTGGTTCTTGTCTCCCAGAGTGTAGGGACAAGTCTCTATTTCTCCCCAGGAAGGCCAATGTCCACACCACTTTAACTCCAACGATGAGTTTATTTTATAAGCAAAGTTCAGCAGACAGGAAAGGTTGATGAGAGAAAGGACAGTAAGGTTTGGGAGATAGGTCCAGGCACAAGCTGGTACAATCGTCGTCACTCGATCCCGAGTGGGTTTAGCTCACCCGGATAGTCCCCTGTAAGAGCGGGTCCTAGCAGCCGGAGTGATGCCCGAACATTCACCTTGGTTTCCTAGAGATGCGATCAGGAGATCCTCTGCCACAGGATCTTTAAGTCCCGAACTTCTCATCACTTGCAACACAAGGACAGGTGCCAGCGACAGCACGTTGCAAGGCCTGTGGCTGATCTTTGAATCCCTCTAGAAGGTAACCAGGCCTCTCTTTCACTGTGACATCTCTCACCGGTCCATCAGAAAGGTCCTCCCCTGGTTTCCTCTCCTTCAGAGCGGGCTAAAGGTGCTGGGCCTACTAGTAGAGTTTCAGCCCCAGGCTAAAGGTGCCTGAGACTGATACACACACGCACCCCTGGCCTGGAGGGCCGGGTGGCGCGAACTGCTCCCCAAAAGATGGCGTCTGCCCCTTATGTATCCTCTCCCAGCATGCACAGCAGGTCGACCACGCCCACCGTACTACTGCAGAGAGAGGACACCCTAAGGCGTAGCAATGCTACCCACAGTTCAACCCTGACCTGATATGGCAGTGCCACCTACAGGCCACAGGGAACTGTACAACAGGTTGCATCACATAGGCAGAAGCGAACACTAAACAATCAAAGTGGTCTGAGCCTGACTACCAGCTCAGACCAACCCCTAAATTTAGGCACATAGCACCCCTGAAAAGTAAAGGAGCTCTACAAATGCAAGAGAAGAAATAAGGGATTAGGGGATAGAAGAAAGATAGGTAATGGAGGAAAGAAAGGATTTGTGAACAAGTAATCAAGGGGAAAGGAAACAAGTAAAATAAGTAAAGAGAGGAAGATAGGCATATGTAAGAGGAAGGAAAAAGTGGGAGGAAAAGGAAGAAAAGTAGAAGGGGAGGAGAAGGGGGGAGGATAGAAGGAGGGAAGGGATGGAGGAAATAAGAAATCGTGGGAGAAAAAACTGTGAGAGAAGGAATTAAGAACAGGAAATTAAAAAGGGAAGGGGAGGAAAAAAAGAAGAAAAGAAGAAAAAAGGAGAAGGTCAGAGACTGGGAAAAGGAAAAAAATTAAGAAATGGAAGGAACAAATAAAGCCATATTGTATAAGAAGGATAACAGGAAAGGGAGACAGCATTTGGAATGAATAGAAGGAAGTGAATAGGGAAAGGAAACAAGGGAAATACATGGAAGACATTTTAAACATAGTACAGATTGGTAACACAAGACATATTTAAAGTGCACCACTAAAATGGAAAAGAATGCTACTTGGAAACAAAGGCTTTTAATACTTACCTATCCTGTTGCCTGTGCTGCTGATCTCTGCTCTTAAAGGGATACTGTTGTTGGAAATTCTTCAGCATCTGACACACTTTGAGGTCTGATGCCTGTCTCCCCCATGAGTGCTATGGTTTCTTCTACTGCTCAGTAAATCACTAGTGTGTCCGGCAAGTGCTTTGCACAGCCAAGATCTGTTGGAGTGCCATTGTAAATGAATGGTACTAGAATCCACCACATTTTCTTTCATGTATTGCCCTTCACTGTGGTAACCCAACTGTGTATTGCTACTACAATATACTGGTATGAATGGGCCCTAAGTCTGTCCATACCCAGCCCAATATAAGCAAGTAATGAAAATTATTTAAACAATGCGTTTGCAAAAAAAAAAGAAGCCACGTAGAGACACAAAGTAAGAAGAGATCATTATTGCGTAAAAAGATAACTACCACACAAGAAAGTATGTTCGAAACTTACCTGCTTGCCGACCTCCTCCTGTACTTATAGGTCGGCAGAATGGCACGACTGCGCAAAGCAATGTACCTGTACGTTGCTTTGGATTTTGCAAAGTGCGGGCGCATGCGCGCCACCGCCAGCGCGCACGTGCCCCTGCCGGCGCGGCAGAACGGGGAGATGCCTATGTAAACAAGGCATTTCCCTGTTCTGCCTTGTGACAGGACACTGATCCACTGCTCCCTGTTATCGGGAGCCAGGGCCGTTTGAAGGAATTTGGGGGCCCCAAGCAAAATGGACATGGAGGCCCCCCCAACCCCCCCCCCCCCCGCGCACTCACACAAAGCCTACAGGAACCACAGCATAGCAATACAGTTTAAGCTCACCCACACTTTATATAAATAAAAAAGGTTTACAGTGCAAATACTGCTGTTGCAAATAATCCAACATACTTAAAACACATACACGCTCACATTAACATTAAGATGCTGCTTAGGACTGTTTATGGACAGTGGGATGGACAGGGGGACCGTGGGATGGACAGGGGGACTCCGCACTGTAATATCCACATCATCTCCCCCACTGTAATGTCCACATCATCTCCCCCTGTAATGTCCACATCTCCCCCACTGTAATATCCAGATCCCCCCCTGTACTGTCCACATCTCCCCCTGTAATGTCCACTGTTAAAATAATAAAAGTATTCAAAAATAATTATGGAGCGATAAAGTCTCTAATAGTTCCACAAATAAAATAGTAAATACGTTTTCTTGAAAAGTAGTAAAGAATCTGTCAGTCTTTCTATGGCTCCACAAGCATGTACTTGTACATGATTTCTGTTCTGTCCAGTAATCCAGGCCAGGATTAGGATCCCTGAATATTCGTGCGCTTTTCTCCTGTAAACAACTTCCTGGTCACAGCAGCCTGCTTCTCCATCCCAATCCCCACTATTGGAGAAAAGGCCAGTATCAGGGTTTTTTTTTTTTATTATTTAAATAAAAAAATTTAAAAAACCCTGATACTGGACATTTCTCCAATAGTGGGGATTGGGATGGAGAAGCAGGCTGCTGTGACCAGGAAGTTGTTTGCAGCCGCGCACTAATATTCAGGGATCCTGATCCTGGCCTGGCTGAATTACTGGACAGAAGAACAGAATAATCATGTACAACAGTACAAGTACATGCTTGTGGAGCCAAAGAAAGACAGATTCTTTACTACTTTTCAAGAAAACGTATTTACTTTTTTATTTGTGGAACTATTAGAGATTTTATCACTCCATTAAAAAGTCATTCACTGACTTACCTTTTCCAGAGGCACTGTCTGGCGGGCAAAAGTTGATCCGACCGCAATGGGAGTTGTATCACGCCTGCGCTGCCCTCCTGAGTGACTGTGACTGACACTGACTCCTCCCCTCAGGAGCAGGAAGCATCAGCACGTAGCCGCCGTTGTGGACTACAACTCCCATAAGCAATAGCGGCGGCCTGTCACCGCCGGGTGTACCAAGATGGCCGCCGCTCCGGAGCTAGGCCGAAGCCGCGGCCTTTCCTAAGGCTGCAATCCGCGGATCGGCTCCGGGCGAAAATCGAGGACAGTGACAGGCAGCAGGCTGGGGCCCTAGGCCAGCTCGGGGCCCCAAGCAATTGCTTGTTTTGCCTGTCCTGTTCCGACGGCCCTGTCGGGAGCAGTGATCAATGTCATGTCACTAGTAGCCCAGCCCCCCTACAGTTAGAATCCCTCCCTATGACACACTTAACCCCTTCCTCGCCCCCTAGTGGTTAAACCCTTCCCTGCCAGTGTTATTTCCACAGTAATCAGTGCATTTTTATAGCACTGATCGCTGTATAAATGACAATGGTCCCAAAATAGCATCAAAAGTGTCCGATGTGTCCGTCATAATGTCGCAGTCACGATAAAAATCGCAGGTCGCCACCATTTCCAATAAAAAACAAATTCAATTTAAAAAATGCCATAAATCTATCCCCTATTTTGTAGACGCTATAACTTTTACGCAAACCAATCAATATACGCTTATTGCGATTTTTTTTTACCAAAAATATGTACAAGAATACATATCGACCCAAACTGAGGAAATTTTTTTTTTTATATGTATATATTTTGGGGAATATTTACTATAGCAAAAAGTAAAAATTATTGGTTTTTTTCGAAATTGTCGCTCTTTTTTTTGTTTATAGCGCAAAAAATAAAAACCGCAGAGATGATCAAATACCACCAAAAGAAAGCTCTATTTGTGGGAAAGAAAGGACATCAATTTTGTTTGGGAGCCACATCGCACGACCGCACAATTGTCATTTAAAGCGACGCAGTGCTGAATCGCAAAAAATGGCTCGGTCATTAGGCAGCCAAATCCTCCGAGGCTGAAGTGGTTACAACCATTTTTTACCTTTTCTATTGACATTGCATTTCAGGTAACCACAAATTTAAACGAAATGTCTAACTTAGGTAATTCTGCTGTACCCATTACCACTGGTCTTTAGGAACACCAGCTACTGTATGTATACTATGTACAGTTACTAATATTTCATTCTCAATTTCTTACACCTGGTGTGAATTAATTTTTAAGTTAATTTGTCCCTGAGGACAGAAAACAAACTAAACATAAAGGAATTCCTAGAGTGATATGTACACTACCCTTAGGTCAGTGACCCTGAAGTGAACTAATATATGGATAGTCCTGTAAATTAAATGCTGTTTAGTGGATGAAAAACCTCTGTCATGAGTGGTATAGATAACAATGGATTCAGTAAGAAAACAAACCGCTTTTACAAGAAAACTGCTTGGTCAGAAAAATGTCAGGTAAAATTATATAAATCAGTTTCCCCAAACTACAGGACTAAAGATATTCTTTCATTTATATTTCATTTTTCCTATACTCTGGTTTCTCTTCAGATCGAATATTTCATTTTTCCTAAGCAGCCTCATAAATGGGATTTATTTTTAACAAGGGTTTCCTAGAATTTAGATTCATAATCATAGGTATGCTTTTATATGGATCAAAGTGTTCCTGTGGCATTTTTACTCGACCAGTCTGTCTCTAATTGGCGCATAGAAGTGATTTAGACAGACCTACTGTAGACAGCACAACATACCACCAGTAAATGGCCAATCCACTTTGTTGTTGTTCAGTCATTTAGTCGGACTCTTCGTGTCCTCATGGACCATAGCGCACCAGGCTTTTCTGTCCTCCACTGCCTCCCGGAGCTTGCTTAACTTCATGGTCATTGTTTGGATGATGCTATCTATCCATCTTGTTTTTCGCCGTCCTCTTCTCTTTTTCCCTTCCATGTTTCCCAGAATAAGAGTTTTTCTAATAAGTCCTCTCTTCGCATTAGGTGGCCAAAGTATTTGAGTTTCAGCTTCAGGATCTGTCCTTGCAGTGAATATTCAGGGTTGATTTCCTTCAAGATTGACTGGTTTCCACTTTACTGAAGGTATTTAATTGGAACCTAGCCAACCAAGAATTATGACACAGTGAGTTATGATTAGCCAAATATGTCACACTTTTATGTTCACGTAGCTTTTCTCATGCTTCCTCCAACCAAGTCATCTTTACCACCACTAACAACAACTCCTAATGGTGGTGGAAGTTCTCATTTTATCTTTTCTCCCACTTCTTACTTTACTGAAGGCTGATAAGATGTGTGGGGTAATCAGAAGCCAGTATGGAACAGTCACAACTACTGATTGAGTAGAGGAGAGCTGTCACCCAGGTCAGATGCTGCTGTCAGAGGTGGATGGCTTTAAAGACATTATGCAGATCACAGATGGGGTGCAGATAGGGTGCCCACGTGTCCCGGATTGCCCGGGACTGTCCCGCAATTGAACTGTCTGTCCTGGGTCCCGGGCACCTTCATTCTGGGACAATACAATGTCCCGGAATGAAATAGAGGACACAGCCACCCCCTACTAACTAATAACTACATTTCTGGAACTGGTTGCTAGGGCCAGCGCTGCCTGGCATCTTGCAACCAGTGACAATTTACTCTCAGACAGTGAGGCCGGGAGCGAGGCCTGCGCCTACTGCAGCACTGCTGTCCTGCTGTCCCCACCCACCTCGGCACTTCCTCCTTCTCCGGCACCCAGCCGCAAGCAGCAGGGACTGGTGTGATCTTCACTATCCAGATAGTGACGCCACTCCTTTCCTTCTACGCACGTGGCTCATGCAGAGGGAGTGACAGTAGCACTGCATCTGGTGGCAGGCTATGGGTGGCATGCGGCACTGCATCTGGTGGCAAGTGGCATATTCACCTGACAAATAACCCGAGCCAAATTCCCCATCAACCCCGAGACTACATTTCCCCCTGCCCCCCTCATCTTTTTGGGGGGAAGGTGAGAGAGGGGGTGTGTCCCTGAATGGCAGTTTGGAAATGTGGTCACCCTTGGTGCAGAGGTGCTGGCCATAATAATTGGTAATAGTTTATCAAATTGGTACACTGAAATATACATGATGATATGCTAGAACGTGTTTATCAGGAAATTGCTGAACATCTGGCCTCATTTACTTCATTTCTGATCTAACTTAATAAATTGCATTATGACATATAAACCACAATGAAGTGGCATCTCATCTCATGTTGTCTTGCAATGCTTGGACCTGAGAATAGTTTACTGTAAAATGCAAATTATGAGCGCACAAACAACATTGTGTCAGGTTTAAACATTATGAAAGTGGAAGTGTTTTTCTCTTTTGTCTCAAGCTGTTTGCGCTTCCAGAATGTGATAAATAATGCTATGATGGTAGATATATAAATAATCTGTTCTGGAGTGCTAATGTACAATAAATTCTTATGTGTCAGGAGACAGCTAAATTGTCCATAGCTTTCATTCTAAAGATAGTAATGTTATTTATGTACTGCATTTTAATATTAGTAGAAAATGCTCTGGCATCAGTGAATGGGATAGGGGGTGGGGGGATATTGCACTAAACCTGAGGCTGTAGGTAAATAAGAGGACCAGCACCTCCACTAAATGGAAGAGTGGGTTTAATAATAAAGTTGGCAGTGCCTCCACTCAGGATAGCGACTCCTGGGAAAATAACTAATCAATAATCTAAACAAGGTAATTAGAAGCAGAGGGATTATGACAATCAACATAATACATTAACCATAAGTATATAGATGCAAACCAGCATAGAAATAATAAAGCTTTATAGAAGAAGAGATTAATAACAGTACAAATATCCAATGTACAAAAAGATATTATCAGCAAAGGGCCCAACAAGAGTCCAGGGGAAATTGTGCACATATACCTGAGAATGATGTGGTGTCTGTCTTTCTGTCAGAAACCTGAAGACAAGATTAGCGGTCAAGGGAGTATCCTCCAACTCTTGTGGGATTTTATGTGATAGACCAACACAAAGTGGCACATGACTGTGAAGTGGAAAGAAAATGATAAATGGTTTTCAATTTTTTTTTACAAATAAATATCTGAAAAGTTTGGCGTGCATTTGTATTCAGCCCCCTTTACTCTGATACCCCTAACTTAAATCTAATGGAATCAATTGCCTTCAGAATTTACCTAATTAGTAATTAGAGTCCACCTGTGTGTAATTTAATCTCAGTATAAATAAAGCTGTTCTGTGAAGCCCTCAAAGTTTTTTTTAGAGAACCTTAGTGAACAAACAGCATTACAAAGGCCAAGGAACAGACCAGACAGGTCAGGGATAAAGTTGTGGGGAAGTTGAAAGCATTGTTAGGTTATAAAAAGTATCCCAAGCTTCGAACATCTCACGGAGCACTGTTCAATAAATCATCAAAGTATGGTGTAACGAAACGTCCCACACTTGAGTGCTTCCGTCAGAATATTGCTTCCTAAGCTCTGGAACAGGAGACCAGCCTCTGTCCCGGGTGAGTCTATCACATTTCTCCCCCCATCAAAAGTCAACTTACAAGGTCCCAGACCTCCAACTGGTCTGGACATGCGTTAGTCGGGTAGAGTGAACTCATATAGTGAGTGTACGATTATTAAAAGTCAGCAGCTACACTTTTTGTAGCTGCTGACTTTTAAATGGGTGGAACTCCGCTTTAACTTTCTAAACACAAACTAAACTATTTCCTTATTAGTTGTCAGCTATATATTATGTAGCGGGTATGTACTTTTATATTTGAATCTTGTGGGGAAACTGTGATGTATGGTTCCCTGGGGGCCACCGGGTGGCGCTGTCACTTTGGGCCCGGGGTTGAGCCATCATTGCAGTGTCGTACCTCTTTTTGGCCTCTCTCGGCGGTTGTATGGTGGGGCAGGGAACCCGCCATGCTTGCTGGGAGGGGGTATAAAGGGGGCGGCCATTTTTGGTGGCGGGAGTCGAGTCCCAGGCACCTTCAGCCTGAGGGCTGTGGTTCGTGTCGGTCCTCTAGGCAGCCTAGGCCTGGAGGACGTTCGGAGGTCGTTTTCCATCCCAGGCATCTTTAGCCTCGGGTGAGGTACTTGGATGGCGGTCCGGGACTGAGAGTCCCGGATTAAGGCTCCGCGAGGGAGGAACTTCCTAGGGGACCCCGGGAGGGGGTAACCGAATCCAGTGGCGTAAGGGACCGGAGGGGGTACTTACCTGAAGACCTGGTGCAGCAAATTGCCAGTGACGGGTGAGCCTCCGGAGACCGCCGGGAGGGATGTCTTCCTCGATTGGGAGCAGAAACCTACTTCTGGGAAGGAAGTAGGAGAGTTCATTGTGCCTGGGCCTACTCGCATCCATACCCCCTGTCTGTTCTGTTCGTTGAGGGAGTCCAACTGATTGTGTTCACTTTTCCATGAGAAGAATAAAGAAGTGTTGGACTTTAGTGGTGTGGGGCTCATTTACTGGCAGACACTGTTCGAGAAACCAGGAGGAGGCTCCAGATGCAGAACACCGACCCGGAGGTAAAAGAGAATTGTCTCCCACTGCACACACACACCTGCAGTGGGAACTTAGCGTGGTGACCTCACACTCTCTCCTCAGAGGTACCCCTAGACAAGAGCCAAAGCCAGAAGAATTGAGAGGAGAGGGAGGGGGCCGCTACAATTCTATTATACATTAAGCCCTGTACACACGCTCGGTTTTCCCGGCGGTAAAAAGTCCACCGGGAAAACCGAGGGGAAAGCCGAGAACCCGTCAGGAAAACTGCCATGAGAGCTTTGGCCGTGTGTATGTTCCATCGGCACTGCCTCGCAGTGTTTCCCATAGGAAAGTATTAGTAAATCTGGCGGAAAAAAAAACGCCGGGAATCCTGTCAGGATCTCTATTTTCCCTCCTGGATAGGGATGAGCTGAACACCCCCGGGTTCGGTTCGCACCAGAACCCGCGAACAGACCGAAAGTTTGCACGAACGTTAGAACCCTATTAAATACAATGGATGCGAACAATCGAAATCTAAAGTGCTAATTATAACGACTAATATGCATGTTATTGTCCTAAAAAGGGTTTGGGAACCCGGGTTCTGCACCAGAGGACATGTATCAATGCAAAACGAAGTTTTAAAAACGGCCGTTTTTCGGGAACAGTCATTTTAATGATGCATAAAGTGAAAAAAAAAGTCAAATATTCCTTTAAATATCGTACCTGGGGGGTGTCCAAAGTATGCCTGTGAAATGGCACGTGTTTCCCGTGTTTAGAACTGTCCCTGCACAAAATTACATTTCTAAAGGAAAAAAAGCCGTTTAAAACTGCTTGCGGCTTTAATGTAATTGTCTGGTCCCGGTAATATGGATGAAAATCTTTGAGAAAAATGGCATAGCTACCCCATCACCCCCCCCCCACCCCAGCCCATTACCAGCCCCTTTGGGTCTTGTATGGATATTAAGGGGAACCCCACACACAAAATAAAAAAGGCCCTATATACTCTGAACAGCAGTATACAGGTGGTGCAAACAAGACAGGGACTGTAGGTTTGTTCTTAAGTTGAATCTGTTTGTAATTTTGAACAGGTACATTGTTTAAGTGTAGCTCCAGCCCGAAAATATATTTTTAAGCTTTTTGGAAAACATAGGGAAGGGTTATCACCCTGTAACATTTGTTTTGCTGTCTGTGCCCCTGTTCAGAACATTTCACCTCACTTTCCGTCCCAATGACAAATGTTTTTGAAAAGTGGTGTTTTTATTGAAACAAGGATTGGTGATAAAGCATCAGTAGAGAGGAGACACCTTTTTCCCATATTAACTCTTACAGGAGAGAATTTCCCTTCCTAGGGGTAGATTTCCTCTCACTTCCTGTTGTCTCCTTCCGTTTGCAAGTAGGAGTCGTTTGTAAGTTGGATGTTTGAAAGTAGGGGCCTGCCGTATATACTCTGCAGAAGTTTACCCCTTAGGTGTCGGTGTTGCCACAGCACTGTAAGCCCTCACAGTTACTCTTGGTGGGCGCTGGAACGCCCTGTTGTGAACTATTATATCAGGAATTGTATTTACATGCCATTGTTGACTAGTGGTAGGAAAAATTGGGCCTTTGGTGGTGGTGCTGGTGCCACAACACTGTAAGCCCTCACAGTTACTCTTGGTGGGCGCATGAATGGGCCCTGCTGTGAATTATTAGATCAAGAATTGTAATTGCATGCCCCTGTTGAACAGGGGCTGAAAAATTGGGCCTTAGGCACTGGTGCCACAACACTGCAACCCCTCACAGATACTGTACTTGGAGCACAGCAATGAGCGCTGTTGCAAAGTATTGCATCAAAAATTTTAATTACACGCCCCTGTTAAACAGGGGCTGAAAAATTGGGCCTTAGGCACTGGTGCTGGTGCCACGACACTGCAACCTCTCCCAGATACTCTAGTTGGAGTGCAGGAATGAGCCCTGCTGCAAAGCATTGCATAAAAGATTGTAATTACATGCCCCTGTTAAACAGGGGCTGAAAAATTGGGCCTTAGCCACTGGTGGCGGCACCCAGAAACAAAAATGTTCTTCCAAGCTATCATCATGATTGGATCATTGAGGAGGAGGAGGATAGTCAGTCAACATAACAGGACAGTCACTCAGCATCAGCATCAGTCTTGAAGGGATGTGACATTTGAAAATTATATCAGCTTCAGGTGCTTGGTAGCTGGTGGTGATCCAAGACTGGTTCATCTTTATGAAGGTCAGTCGATCAACCGAGTCGGTGGACAGGCGCACCCTGTGATCCGTGACAAATCCTCCAGCAGCACTGAATGTGCGTTCTGAAAGAACGCTGGATGCAGGACAGGCCAGTAGCTCAATTGCATACTGTGCAAGCTCTGGCCAGTGATCCATCCTCAAGACCCAGTAAGCTAGAGGATTTTCGGTGGGGAAGGTGTCCAAGTCTGACCTTGCCCCTAGGTATTCCTGCACCATGTATATCAGACGCTGGCGATGGTTGCTAGAACCGATCATACCTTGGGGCTGCGGACTAAAGAATTGTCTGAACGCATCGGTCAGACGGCCACCTTCCCCACCGCTCCTTCTTTGACTTACCGAAGCCTCAGCAACTCGTTGTCCAGGACCAGGAGTTTGTAACCTCCCAGTCTCTGGGAACGTGTTGCACAGACCTTTCTGCAAGGCCTCCCGGAGTTGTCTCATTCTCTGCTCCCTCTGCGACGATAAGATAAGGTCCGCAACCTTACCCTTGTACCGTGGATCAAGGAGAGTGGCCAGCCAGTAATGGTCCCTCTCCTTGATCCGAAGAATACGAGGATCCTTCCGCAGACTTTGCAGGATCAGGGAGGCCATGCAGCGTAGGTTAGCTGAGGCATTCGGTCCGGAGTCCTCTGGGTCACTAAGGACGACATGATCAGCAGCCACCTCCTCCCAGCCACGTACAAGTCCACGGGTTTCTTGGGACTGTAAATCATCCCTAAAAGACTGCTGCTGTTGATGCTGAGTGCCAGGCTCCACCTCCATGCTGACACAATCCTCCTCCTCCTCCTCCTCGTCCTCTTCCTGTGGGATGGGTGGGACAGAAGGAACACTGTCTGGGTAAAGGGGGCCTTGAGAGGCAAGGAAGTCCTCCTCTTCCTGCCTCTGTTCTGCCTCAAGTGCCCTGTCCATTATTCCACACAGCGTATGCTCCAACAGGTGGACAAGAGGTACAGTGTCACTGATGCATGCACTGTCACTGCTCACCATCCTCGTGGCCTCCTCAAATGGTGCCAGGACAGTGCATGCATCCCTGATCATGCATCACTGGCGTGGTGAAAAAAACCTGAGCTCCCCTGACCCTGTCCTGGTGCCGTAGTCGCACAGGTACTCATTGATGGCCCTCTGCTGCATGTGCAGCTGCTGCAGCATGGCCAACGTTGAGTTCCACCTGGTGGGCATGTCACATATAAGGCGGTTCTTGGGCAGGTTCAACTCCTTTTGCAGCTCAGCCAGCCGAGCACTGGCATTATATGATCTGCGGAAATGCACACAGACTTTCCTGGCCTGCCTCAGGACATCCTGTAAGCCTGGGTACCTCCCCAAGAAGCGCTGCACCACCAGGTTAAGGACGTGAGCCACACAGGGCACATGGGTCAGTTGTCCCTGTCGGAGGGCGGAGAGGAGGTTGGTGCCATTGTTGCAAACCACCATTCCTGCCTTAAGCTGGCGTGGCGTCAACCACCTCTCGGCCTGCCCCTGCAGAGCTGACAGAACCTCTGCCCCAGTGTGGCTCCTGTCCCCCAAACACACCAGCGCAAGCACAGCATGGCATCTTTTTGCCTGCGTACTTGCGTAGCCCCTTGAGCGCCTACGGAGCACCGCTGGTTCCGAGGACAAAGCACAGGAAGAGGCCATGGAGGAAGAATCAGAGGAGGGGGTGGAGGAGAGAGGTGTGTCACAACCAGTAGTAGCATTTTGGAGGCGTGGCGGCGGAACAACCTCCAACACTACTGCACCTTGTCCTGCATCCTTCCCAGCTGCCAAAAGAGTGACCCAATGGGCCGTGAAAGAAAGGTAACGTCCCTGTCCATGCCTGCTGGACCATGAGTCAGCGGTAATATGCACCTTACCGCTGACTGCCCTGTCCAGCGAGGCATAGACATTGCCTTCCACATGCTGGTAGAGAGCCGGAATCGCCTTCCGTGAGAAAAAATGGCGTTTGGGAACCTGCCACTGAGGAACCGCACATTGCACAAACTCACGGAACGGGGCCGAGTCTACCAACTGAAAAGGCTAGCAATTTAGCCAAGCTAGCATTCAACCGCTGGGCATGTGGATGGCTGGGAGTGAACTTCTTTCGACGGTCCAGCAGCTGGGGCAGGGAAATTTGCCTGCTAGAATCGGACGTCGTTGTACTTCTAGCAGAGTGCCCGCAAGTACTTGGCTGTGACACACCTAATTCTACACCTTCATTCCTCTCAGAGCAGGTTTCAGAGAGGACTGAAGGTATAGTGGGGTTGGAGATCCCAGCTGATGCGGAGCAAGGAGAGGTCCGCTTTGTTCTTTGGTGTGGGTCTTTAAGATAGGCTTGCCAACGAGCTGCATGGCAGGTCAACATATGTCTGGTCAAGCATGTGGTGCCCAAGCGGCTGATGTTTTGGCCACGCAAGATACGCTTGAGACATATGTTGCAAACAGCAGCGGTGCGATCTGATGCACTCGACTCAAAAAAGGCCCACACCAAAGAACTTTTGGAATAACGGGCAGAGGCAGCGCCCTGCACAGGCGGAGCTCTGCGGTGTGATTCAGTCGGTGTGCTGCCCTTACGCTGGCCCCACGAGGGCATCCTGCCTCGTTGGAGATGTGCCTCCTCCCTCATCCTCCTCCTCTTCCTCTCTCCTATCAGGCACCCAGTGACCTCATCATCCCCTCCCTCCTCATCACTGTAGCAAACCTGGCAGTATGCTGCAGCTGCTGGAACATGACTGCCAGATTGGTGTCCTTCTTGAGCATCCCCTCTCTCTGCTCTCACGCTACTGCCTTCCTCTAGCTGGGTATCATCATCAGACCCTTCGAAACGCTGGGCATCCTCCTGGAGCATGTACCCAACACTGTGCTCAAACAGTTCGGGGGACTCCTCAGGAGGACACGGTGGGTCTAGGGAAGGAGTCACTGATGATGGCATAGATACGAGGGAAGAGGACGCTTTGGCAGCTGCTTTGCCAGTACCCAGAGCCTGGGTGAGAGAGGATGAGGAGGATGAGGGGGGCTTGGTCATCCACTCTACCAAGCATGATGCAGCTCAACACGTCCACCTGCCGAAAATAAGGACAAGTGTGTCCCATGGCCACGTGCTGATGATGATGCACCGCGTCCACGACCAGCACTGTTGTCTCTAGAAACAGAGCCTGCTTGCCCTCTTTTATTGGCTCCTGACTGTCTGCCTCTCCTTGTTTGCCTTCCAGACATTCTAAAGGCCTGCAGGGAGATGGGAAAACCAGCAATAAGGGGTAGCTTCAGGTGTATAATTGTCAGGGTTGTACGTACCTGATCAGCGAGTCCGTTAGAGCAGAGAAAGGTCCCCCGTACGTATCCGACTCGCGGGCCCCTGGTAGTGCAGACAGGAGGCACGGGAGTGCGGAAGGGTAAGAGAGCCTGAGAGTGGTTTCTGGAAGGCAGCTCTGGATCCTGGGTTCAGGAGAGTAGCTGAGCCAGGCTGGCTGCAGGCAGGCAGGTAGGCAGGCAGGCAGGTGTAGAGCAGCGCAGCTGGGCAGGTGCAGAGAGAGTGGTCAAGACAAGCAGGGTTCGGCAACGTTCAGGCAGTATGGTACAGCGGGGTAGGCAAGTTCAGGGTCAAAGACAGGCTGAGGTCGGGTGCAGGCGGATAGCAGGAAAAGTCCAGTAACAAGCCGGGGGGTCAGAAGATCAGGTTTCAGGCAATAACAGGAGCAGGATACACAGGGGACTGTAGATCAGACAGCACCGGTCTGAAGTGTTCCAGGAGTTAAAATAGGCAAACCGGCGTGCATCGGCGCGCGCAATGGCGCATCGGCGCACCAGTGTGCGCAATGGCGCACGCACGCGCGCACACGCAACGCGCGCACATGCATCCGCACGCACAGGCACACCATCGCGCACAGGAGCGCGCGCCCGCAGTCTGGGAAGTGCACCAGCGCGGACAGGAACATGCCCAACATCAGCGCGCATCGGCGTGCGCGAACGCACACCAAAGCAACCACCAACACGTCCGGCAAGGTACGTTCTCTGACAATGTGCAGGAGGCACACTACGCCTGCTGTAAGTGCTGCAGATGCCTGTTAGTGTAACACAAAAGAAAAAAAACTACGAGCAATAAGGGCTAGCTTCAGGTGTATATTTTGCAAGAAGCACAATACGCCTGCTGTAAGTGCTGCAGATGCCTGCCTGTGTTACTCAACAGGAAATCACAGCAATAAGGGCTAGCTTCAGGTGTATATTTTGCAAGAAGCACAATACGCCTGCTGTAAATGCTGCAGATGCCTGCCTGTGTTACTCAACAGGAAAACACAGCAATAAGGCCTAACTCCAGGTGTATATTTAGCAAGAAGCACAATACGCCTGCTGTAAGTGCTGAAGATGCCTGTTAGTGTAACACAAAAGAAAAAAAACTACGAGCAATAAGGGCTAGCTTCAGGTGTATATTTTGCAAGAAGCACAATACGCCTGCTGTAAGTGCTGCAGATGCCTGCCTGTGTTACACAACAGGAAATCACAGCAATAAGGGCTAGCTTCAGGTGTATATTTTGCAAGAAGCACAATACGCCCGCTGTAAGTGCTGCAGATGCCTGCCTGTGTTACACAACAGGAAATCACAGCAATAAGGGCTAGCTTCAGGTGTATATTTTGCAAGAAGCACAATACGCCTGCTGTAAGTGCTGCAGATGCCTGCCTGTGTTACTCAACAGGAAAACACAGCAATAAGGCCTAGCTTCAGGTGTATATTTTGCAAGAAGCACAATACGCCTGCTGTAAGTGCTGCAGATGCCTGTTAGTGTAACACAAAAGAAAAAAAACTACGAGCAATAAGGGCTAGCTTCAGGTGTATATTTTGCAAGAAGCACAATACGCCTGCTGTAAGTGCTGCAGATGCCTGCCTGTGTTACACAACAGGAAATCACAGCAATAAGGGCTAGCTTCAGGTGTATATTTTGCAAGAAGCACAATACGCCTGCTGTAAGTGCTGCAGATGCCTGCCTGTGTTACTCAACAGGAAATCACAGCAATAAGGGCTAGCTCCAGGTGTATATTTTGCAAGAAGCACAATACGCCTGCTGTAAGTGCTGCAGATGCCTGCCTGTGTTACTCAATAGGAAAACACAGCAATAAGGCCTAGCTTCAGGTGTATATTTTGCAAGAAGCACAATACGCCTGCTGTAAGTGCTGCAGATGCCTGCCTGTGTTACTCAACAGGAAATCACAGCAATAAGGGCTAGCTTCAGGTGTATATTTTGCAAGAAGCACAATACGCCTGCTGTAAGTGCTGCAGATGCCTGCCTGTGTTACTCAACAGGAAAACACAGC
Organism: Rana muscosa; assembly: GCA_029206835.1. Lineage (NCBI taxonomy): Eukaryota > Metazoa > Chordata > Amphibia > Anura > Ranidae > Rana > Rana muscosa. The sequence continues at coordinate 601,353,025 of CM055118.1, read as the reverse complement.
AATAAGGCCTAGCTTCAGGTGTATATTTTGCAAGAAGCACAATACGCCTGCTGTAAGTGCTGCAGATGCCCGTTAGTGTAACACAAAAGAAAAAAAAACTACGAGCAATAAGGGCTAGCTTCAGGTGTATATTTTGCAAGAAGCACAATACGCCTGCTGTAAGTGCTGCAGATGCCTGCCTGTGTTACTCAACAGGAAATCACAGCAATAAGGGCTAGCTTCAGGTGTATATTTTGCAAGAAGCACAATACGCCTGCTGTAAGTGCTGCAGATGCCTGCCTGTGTTACTCAACAGGAAAACACAGCAATAAGGCCTAGCTTCAGGTGTATATTTTGCAAGAAGCACAATACGCCTGCTGTAAGTGCTGCAGATGCCTGTTAGTGTAACACAAAAGAAAAAAAACTACGAGCAATAAGGGCTAGCTTCAGGTGTATATTTTGCAAGAAGCACAATACGCCTGCTGTAAGTGCTGCAGATGCCTGCCTGTGTTACACAACAGGAAATCACAGCAATAAGGGCTAGCTTCAGGTGTATATTTTGCAAGAAGCACAATACGCCCGCTGTAAGTGCTGCAGATGCCTGCCTGTGTTACACAACAGGAAATCACAGCAATAAGGGCTAGCTCCAGGTGTATATTTTGCAAGAAGCACAATACGCCCGCTGTAAGTGCTGCAGATGCCTGCCTGTGTTACACAACAGGAAATCACAGCAATAAGGGCTAGCTTCAGGTGTATATTTTGCAAGAAGCACAATACGCCCACTGTAAGTGCTGCAGATGCCTGCCTGTGTTACACAACAGGAAATCACAGCAATAAGGGCTAGCGCCAGGTGTATATTTTGCAAGAAGCACAATACGCCCGCTGTAAGTGCTGCAGATGCCTGCCTGTGTTACACAACAGGAAATCACAGCAATAAGGGCTAGCTTCAGGTGTATATTTTGCAAGAAGCACAATACGCCTGCTGTAAGTGCTGCAGATGCCTGCCTGTGTTACTCAACAGGAAAACACAGCAATAAGGCCTAGCTTCAGGTGTATATTTTGCAAGAAGCACAATACGCCTGCTGTAAGTGCTGCAGATGCCTGCCTGTGTTACTCAACAGGAAAACACAGCAATAAGGCCTAGCTTCAGGTGTATATTTTGCAAGAAGCACAATACGCCTGCTGTAAGTGCTGCAGATGCCTGCCTGTGTTAATCAACAGGAAAACACAACAATAAGGCCTAGCTTCAGGTGTATATTTTGCAGGAAGCACACTACGCCTGCTGTAAGTGCTGCAGATGCCTGTTAGTGTGACACACACGGAAAACACAGCAAAAAGGGCTAGCTTCAGGTGTATACTGTGCAGGAGGCTTAGCAAAATAATCACTGACACTGTCCCTGCCTATCCTTCTCTCTCCCTACACACAAGGTTTAGCAGAATTCACTGACACTGTCCCTACCTATTAGGGATGAGCTCGGTGTTCGAGTCGAACATACGTTCGACTCGAACATCGGCTGTTCGATCGTTCGATGAAGATCGAACGATTTGGGCCGTTCGCGCCACATTCGAGTGACGCGAACGGCCCACAATACACTGCGCCATCGCAGTGCAATCCTGGCGCTGTGATTGGCCAAGCATGCACTGTGACCCCGCATGCTTGGCCAATCACAGCGCCGGCAGCGAAGAGAGCAATGATTGGCCACAGGCAGGATGCCTGTGGCCAATTATTGCTGAGGGGGTTTAGTACACGCCCCACACTATAAAAGGCTGCCAGCGCATGTAGTGTGTTCCGGCGCAGGGAAAGAGAAGGATAGGCAGGGACAGTGTCATATTTTTTCTTTGCTAAACCTTGTGTGTAGGGACAGAGAAGGATAGGTAGGGAGAGTGTCAGTGTCATATTCTTTGCTAAACCTTGTTTGTAGGGACAGAGAAGGATAGGCAGGGAGAGTGTCAGTTTCATATTCTTTGCTAAACCTTGTGTGCTGAACCATATTGCTAAACCTTGTGTGTAGGGACAGACAAGGATAGGTAGGGAGAGTGTCAGTGTCATATTCTTTGCTAAACCTTGTTTGTAGGGACAGAGAAGGATAGGCAGGGAGAGTGTCAGTGTCATCTTCTTTGCTAAACCTAGTGTGCTGAACCATATTGCTAAACCTTGTGTGTAGGGACAGACAAGGATAGGCAGTCGAGAGTGTCAGTGTCATAATCTTTGCTAAACCTAGTGCGCTGAACCATATTGCTAAACCTTGTGTGTAGGGACAGACAAGGATAGGCAGTCGAGAGTGTCAGTGTCATAATCTTTGCTAAACCTAGTGTGCTGAACCATATTGCTAAACCTTGTGTGTAGGGACAGACAAGGATAGGCAGTCGAGAGTGTCAGTGTCATAATCTTTGCTAAACCTAGTGCGCTGAACCATATTGCTAAACCTTGTGTGTAGGGACAGACAAGGATAGGCAGTCGAGAGTGTCAGTGTCATAATCTTTGCTAAACCTAGTGTGCTGAACCATATTGCTAAACCTTGTGTGTAGGGACAGACAAGGATAGGCAGTCAAGAGTGTCAGTGTCATAATCTTTGCTAAACCTAGTGCGCTGAACCATATTGCTAAACCTTGTGTGTAGGGACAGACAAGGATAGGCAGTCGAGAGTGTCAGTGTCATAATCTTTGCTAAACCTAGTGTGCTGAACCATATTGCTAAACCTTGTGTGTAGGGACAGACAAGGATAGGCAGTCGAGAGTGTCAGTGTCATAATCTTTGCTAAACCTAGTGTGCTGAACCATATTGCTAAACCTTGTGTGTAGGGACATACAAGGATAGGCAGTCGAGAGTGTCAGTGTCATAATCTTTGCTAAACCTAGTGTGCTGAACCATATTGCTAAACCTTGTGTGTAGGGACAGACAAGGATAGGTAGTCGAGAGTGTCAGTGTCATAATCTTTGCTAAACCTAGTGTGCTGAACCATATTGCTAAACCTTGTGTGTAGGGACAGACAAGGATAGGCAGTCGAGAGTGTCAGTGTCATATTCTTTGCTAAAGAAAAGCAAGGGGAGAGGCGCCTCTGAGTGCAGATGTTTAAAACAATTTAATAAGAGATTGCAGTACAAGCAACTCACATTTTACTGGATAAAAACAGGCATTGTACGATTTCCATATGTAGAAGAGGGTATCATCAGGTCAGTCATCAGCCTCCTTCTCCTGCTGGGGCGCTGTGTTGCTGGTTCTTCCTATCTGCACCGCTTTAGATGGATGGAATAGCCGGCGGCGGTGGAGATACTGCAGAGCACGGCCTGGGTGATGGTTTTTCCGGCAGGCGAGGGCCGATGACGTCACTGGCATGCGACGCGTTTCCTGAGCCGGCGTGCTGCGTGTGACGTGGCAGTCGCGCTCCTTTGTCAAGCTGGTGGGTGGGTTGGAGGAGCTGGTATTTGATGGACATGGAGGGGGCGGAGGAAGGACAGAGGGGTGGGGCTAGGGCACAGAGGCGAGAGGAGTGTCAGCAAAGAGAGCTCTGGTATTTGGTGGACATGGAGGGGGCATAGAAAGGACAGAGGGGCGGGGCTGGGGGACGGAGGTGGGAGACGTGTCAGCAAAGAGAGCTATTAGTCATGGCATGATGGTAAAGCCAGATAGAGTATATAAATAGTGGTTTTAGAACGGAATAAAGAACACTATGAGTAGGGGTACTATGAGTAGGGGAATGCAATAATTTATGTGGTATGAACAAGAATAAGAATAATTTTAAAGAATTTTAGAGAAATTTAAATAAATTTAAAAGAAAGGGCAGTTACTTGGAGAGGGATATGATGAGGATGTAATGAGTATATATATATATATATGTAAAAGTCCATATACATGCATATATACATATGAAAGAAGGGGGGGGCAGGCAAAAAGGTATCCCTATACATACATGTGTACATATAAAAAAGGAAGGGGGGGGGAAGCAAAAGGGTATATAATAATAATGGTAAGGGATGGAATGGGAATGGGAATAGAGTAAATATAGATAAGTACTAATAAATTAATAAAATTAAAGGGTGAGGGAGGGGACGAATGGAATAAGGAATGGATGGGTAAAAAAGGGGGAGGGGGGGGATCACATAGACACATGCATGTATGCACCCATGGGAATATTAGATGAGGTGACAGGTCAGAATGGTCACAGAAAGAGGGGGGGGGCGGGGGGGAAAAAGAGGAGAAGAGCTACTGGACCTATATACACATGCGCATGTATGTGCGCATACACACTCACATGTATACGCTGTGAGGGGGTTAGCTCGGTAGCGGGTGTGTGTGACCCCCTGGATGGGCTCCCCACACAAAAACAGGCCCAGCAGACGGAGGTTGTGGTTTTCAAGATCAAAAGGTGCGGTTTATTTCTCTATTTACAGTGACAAAAACACAGCAAAACAAAAAGAAACATAAACAAAATAAATCCTGGTCAGCTTGACCTCTGACTAAACATGCAGGTTTCCCTAACTAACAACTGGGATCAGCCTGGTGCTGTCCTAGTCCCTAAGTCCCTGGTTTAGTAAATGTCCAAACAAATAGCCACACAGGCTTTGTCTCACCGCACAGGGGTTCACTCTCCCTAGACAGTCCACACAGGTCTGGGTCCAGGCATGAGCAAACACCTAATGAAGCTGGGAGTTTTTATAGAGGCCTTAAACGAGCTGACAAGCTTCAGCTGGTCTCATCAACTCCCTGCCTGCACGACGCCCAGCACTCTCCCTAGAGGTATGAATCATCCATGAGCCCACTAGCCTCAGCTGGGCTTCATCAACTCTCTCCCTAGTTGTATAAGTCGTCATAAAGCCTGAATCTGGGAGAAATATACCTACCCCCCTGGATGCAACCAGGTGACTTTACCTTCCTGCTGTCACAACGCGCATACACACACACCCGCATGCGTACATTCGAGGGGGGGGGGAGGGAAGAGGTTAGTATAATCAGCACAGTTGCTAGCAGGGGGTATGCGTGTACATAAGTTCATGATGGGGGGGGGTGGGGTTAAATGAATGGAACCGTAGGGCCTCTGGTAGAGGAAATGTCATCATAAGTAATAAAATGATATACTATATACATGATACATATAAAATATATAAGATATAAAAGGAATGGTATACAATATATATAGATATGTCTGCGAGCACATAAATATATGATTGAGGCAAAGGTGCGAAATGCAGGGTACAAAAATACAAAAATACAAAACTACAAAAATACATATTAACGATAACAATGAAAAAGATGATAATGGGAACAATCAATATAACGGGAGTGAGAAGAAGAGGGGGGGGGGGGAAAGGGGAGAGGGAGAAGGAGGGGAGGGGGGGGAAAGGGGGAAAGGGAAATGGAGAGAAAGGGGGAAAAAAAGGGAGGGAGGAAAGGGAGGAGGGAGGGGGGGGAAAGAAGGGGAGGGAGGGGAAAGGGGAATGGGAAGGTAGGACAGGATGGGGAAGGGGGGAGGTTTTGATAAGTGGGGCAGGGGAACTATACTTACAGACACCCGCCACCCCCAAGTTTGGGTAGAGCAATATACGAAAACCTGTGAGATATATATAATTTGAAGAGTGAAATTACATATCAAAGATGTTGAAATACTGCTAAAATATATATATATATATATATCTCTAAAGGAGGGGGCTGGGGGGGGAGATATTACAGGATAGTATGGACTTCGATGCTCTCATTAATTCCTCCAGGTGAGAGGACATCCAGGCTGTAGATCCAGTAGGTCTCACGGGCGCAAAGTTTTTTGAATCTTTCGGCTGCAGGGAGGGATCTGTCGATTTGCTCGATGACCCACACTTGGAGTCCTGTGGTGGATTTTTGATGTACTTTGGCAAAGTGTTTGGGGACACTGTGAGGGTCTGTACCACCCTCTATATATCTGCGGTGTTCCCCAAATCTCTGTCTTAGTGGACGTATGGTGCGGCCTACATACATTAGGCCGCATGGGCAGCTAAGGCCGTACACCACAAAGTCTGAAGAACAGTTGAAGAATTCCTTCAACTGGTATGTTTTACCTTTAGTGCTGAAGCATTTTTGGCCATGTTTAACAAATTTGCATGTTTTGCAGAGTGGTTTACGGCATTGGTACATACCTATGATTGGTATGAGAACTGGTGTGGGTATGGATGAAGTGGTGGGTTTTAGTCTGCTAGGGGCGAGTTTGTTCTTTAAGTTTGGAGCCCTGCGGTAGGTAACTCTGGGGTAGGGTGGCAGTTCAGATTTCAAATGTGGGTCCTGCTGGAGAATATTCCAATGTTTGAGTAATATTTTTTCCATGTTCTTATGTCTAGAGTGGAAAGTGGTAACGAATCTGGTCGAGCAGTCACGTGTGGCTTGCTCAGTCTTTGGTGGCTTACCATGGAGGTAGAATCTGTGTGCATCATCAACCAGGTGTTCAGGATATTGTTTGTCCATGAATTTCTTTTAGAGGTTTGTACTAAGTTCGATGTAGTCTGAGTCTCTGGTGCAATTCTGTCTGAGGCGACAGAATTGACCCTTGGGGATGTTTTTGATCCAATTCTTGTGGTGACAGCTATTGTAGTGCAGGTACGAGTTTCCAGCGGTAGGCTTGGTGTAGTTTCTGGCAAAGATGGTGTATTCATCATGTCCAAGTTCAAGATCCAAAAAGGCTATGGTGGAAGGGTCACAGACGGATGTGAATGACAGCCCGTAGGTGTTGTTGTTACAGTGTTGTACGAAAGGCTGGATGAGCTTGAGAGGACCATCCCAGATAATGATAAGGTCGTCTATGTATCGTCCGAAGAAGACGATATTTGCTGCAAATGGATTATTTGTATGAATATGGTGGGTCTCCCAAAAACCCATGGCTTTTTTATATGTACACATGTATGTATAGGGATACCTTTTTGCCTGCCCCCCCCCCTTCTTTCATATGTATATATGCATGTATATGGACTTTTACATATATATATACTCATTACATCCTCAACATATCCCTCTCCAAGTAACTGCCCTTTCTTTTAAATTTATTTAAATTTCTCTAAAATTCTTTAAAATTATTCTTATTCTTGTTCATACCACATAAATTATTGCATTCCCCTACTCATAGTACCCCTACTCATAGTGTTCTTTATTCCGTTCTAAAACCACTATTTATATACTCTATCTGGCTTTACCATCATGCCATGACTAATAGCTCTCTTTGCTGACACGTCTTCCACCTCCGTCCCCCAGCCCCGCCCCTCTGTCCTTTCTATGCCCCCTCCATGTCCACCAAATACCAGAGCTCTCTTTGCTGACACTCCTCTCGCCTCTGTGCCCTAGCCCCGCCCCTCTGTCCTTCCTCCGCCCCCTCCATGTCCATCAAATACCAGCTCCTCCAACCCACCCACCAGCTTGACAAAGGAGCGCGACTGCCACGTCACACGCAGCACGCCGGCTCAGGAAACGCGTCGCATGCCAGTGACGTCATCGGCCCTCGCCTGCCGGAAAAAACATCACCCAGGCCGTGCTCTGCAGTATCTCCAACGCCGCCGGCTATTCCATCCATCTAAAGCGGTGCAGATAGGAAGAACCAGCAACACAGCGCCCCAGCAGGAGAAGGAGGCTGATGACTGACCTGATGATACCCTCTTCTACATATGGAAATCGTACAATGCCTGTTTTTATCCAGTAAAATGTGAGTTGCTTGTACTGCAATCGCTTATTAAATTGTTTTAAACATCTGCACTCAGAGGCGCCTCTCCCCTTGCTTTTCTTTTCAGTACTTTTGGAACACGGTTTCTGTTTCTCCTTGATGGCAGCCCTGAGACTGTATATGTGACTGTTTTTACTACTCCCCGCCCGGCTCCCTCCCCTTCATTCATTTATTCATTTTTTCTCTCTCCCCTCCACATGCCCCGAGAGCCTGGTCTCTATGTTTACAGATTGTACATGCATTGTACATACACTATCCTAAACCCCATACTCTAAGGATAACAGCGATTTGGACTCATGCGCATATTTACTTGTATAATATCATATTCTTTGCTAAACCTAGTGTACTGAACCATATTGCTAAACCTTGTGTGTAGGGACAGACAAGGATAGGCAGTCGAGAGTGTCAGTGTCATAATCTTTGCTAAACCTAGTGTGCTGAACCATATTGCTAAACCTTGTGTGTAGGGACAGACAAGGATAGGCAGTCGAGAGTGTCAGTGTCATAATCTTTGCTAAACCTAGTGCGCTGAACCATATTGCTAAACCTTGTGTGTAGGGACAGACAAGGATAGGCAGTCGAGAGTGTCAGTGTCATAATCTTTGCTAAACCTAGTGTGCTGAACCATATTGCTAAACCTTGTGTGTAGGGACAGACAAGGATAGGCAGTCGAGAGTGTCAGTGTCATATTCTTTGCTAAACCTAGTGTGCTGAACCATATTGCTAAACCTTGTGTGTAGGGACAGACAAGGATAGGCAGGGAGAGTGTCAGTGTCATATTCTTTGCTAAACCTTGTGTGCTGAACCATATTGCTAAACCTTGTGTGTAGGGACAGACAAGGATAGGCAGTCGAGAGTGTCAGTGTCATAATCTTTGCTAAATCTAGTGTGCTGAACCATATTGCTAAACCTTGTGTGTAGGGACAGACAAGGATAGGCAGTCGAGAGTGTCAGTGTCATATTCTTTGCTAAACCTAGTGCGCTGAACCATATTGCTAAACCTTGTGTGTAGGGACAGACAAGGATAGGCAGTTGACAGTGTCAGTGTCCTATTCTTTGCTAAACCTTGTGTGCAGGGAGAGAGAAGGATAGGCAGGGGACAGTGTCAGTGTCATTGTTGCTAAGCCTCCTGCACAGTATACACCTGAAGCTAGCCCTTATTGCTGTTTTTTCCTGGTGTGTTACACTGACAGGCATTTGCAGCACTTACAGCGGGCGGAGTGTGCTTCCTGCAAAATAAACACCTGAAGCTACCCCTTATTGCTGGTTTTCCCATCTCCCTGCAGGCCATTAGAATGTCTGGAAGGCAAACAAGGAGAGGCAGACAGTCAGGAGCCAATAAAAGAGGGAAAGCAGGCTCTGTGTCTGGGGGCAACAGTGCTGGTCGTGGACGCGGTGCATTGTAATCAGCACATGGCCATGGGACACGCTTGTCCTTCTTTTCGGCAGCTGGACATGTTGAGCCACATCATGCCGAAGACTTGGTAGAGTGGATGACCAAGCCCTCCTCATCCTCCTCATCCTCTCTCACCCAGGCTCAGGGTACTGGCAAAGCAGCTGCCAAAGCGTCCTCTTCCCTGGTATCAATGTCATCATCAGTCACTCCTTCCCTAGACCCACCATGTCCTCCTCCTGAGGAGTCCCCCGAACTGTTTGAGCACAGCGTTGGGTACATGCTCCAGGAGGATGCCCAGCGTTTCGAAGGGTCTGATGATGATACCCAGCTAGAGGAAGGCAGTAGCGTGAGAGCAGAGAGAGGGGATGCTCAAGAAGGACACCAATCTGGCAGTCATGTTCCAGCAGCTGCAGCATACTGCCAGATTGGCTCCAGTGATGAGGAGGGAGGGGATGATGAGGTCACTGACTCCACGTGGGTGCCTAATAGAAGAGAGGAGGAGGAGGAGGATGAGGAGGAGGCACATCTCCAACGAGGCAGGATGCCCTTGGGTGGCCAGCGTAAGGGCAGCACACCGACGGAATCACACCGCAGAGCTCCGCCTGTGCAGGGCGCTGCCTCTGCCCGTTATTCAAAAAGTTCTTTGGTGTGGGCCTTTTTTGAGGCGAGTGCATCAGATCGCACAGCTGCTGTTTGCAACATATGTCTCAAGCGTATATCGCGTGGCCAAAACATCAGCCGCTTGGGCACCACATGCTTGACCAGACATATGTTGACCTGCCATGCAGCTCGTTGGCAAGCCTACCTTAAAGACAAACACCAAAGAACAAAGCGGACCTCTCCTTGCACCGCATCAGCTGGGATCTCCAACCCCACTATACCTTCAGTCCTCTCTGAAACCTGCACTGAGAGGAATGAAGGTGTAGAATTAGGTGTGTCACAGCCAAGTACTTGCGGCCACTCTGCTAGCAGTACCCTGACGTCCGATTCTAGCAGGCAAATTTCCCTGCCCCAGCTGCTGGACCGTCGAAAGAAGTTCACTCCCAGCCATCCACATGCCCAGCGGTTGAATGCTAGCTTGGCTAAATTGCTAGCGCTTCAACTGCTGCCTTTTCAGTTGGTAGACTCGGCCCCCTTCCGTGAGTTTGTGCAATGTGCGGTTCCTCAGTGGCAGGTTCCCAAACGCCACTTTTTCTCACGGAAGGCGATTCCGGCTCTCTACCGGCATGTGGAAGGCAATGTCTTGGCCTCGCTGGACAGGGCGGTCAGCGGTAAGGTGCATATTACCGCTGACTCATGGTCCAGCAGGCATGGACAGGGACGTTACCTTTCTTTCACGGCCCATTGGGTCACTCTTTTGGCAGCTGGGAAGGATGCAGGACAAGGTGCAGTAGTGTTGGAGGTTGTTCCACCGCCACGCCTCCAAAATGCTACTACTGGTTGTGACACACCTCTGTCCTCCACCCCTCCTCTTCTTCTTCCTCCGTGGCCTCTTCCTGTGCTTTGTCCTCGGAACCAGCGGTGCTCCGTAGGCGTTCAAGGGGCTACGCAAGTACGCAGGCAAAAAGATGCCATGCCGTGCTTGCGCTGGTGTGTTTGGGGGACAGGAGCCACACTGGGGCAGAGGTTCTGTCTGCTCTGCAGGGGCAGGCCGAGAGGTGGTTGACGCCACGCCAGCTTAAGCCAGGAATGGTAGTTTGCGACAATGGCACCAACCTCCTCTCCGCTCTCCGACAGGGACAACTGACCCATGTGCCCTGTGTGGTTCACGTCCTTAACCTGGTGGTGCAGCGGTTCTTGGGCAGGTACCCGGGCTTACAGGATGTCCTGAGGCATGCCAGGAAAGTCTGTGTGCATTTCCGCAGATCTTATAATGCCAGTGCTCGCCTGGCTGAGCTGCAAAAGGAGTTGAACCTGCCCAAGAACCGCCTTATATGTGACATGCCCACCAGGTGGAACTCAACGTTGGCCATGCTGCAGCGGCTGCACACGCAGCAGAGGGCCATCAATGAGTACCTGTGCGACTACGGCACCAGGACAGGGTCAGGGGAGCTCAGGTTTTTTTCACAACGCCAGTGGGGCATGATCAGGGATGCATGCACTGTCCTGGCACCATTTGAGGAGGCCACGAGGATGGTGAGCAGTGACAGTGCATGCATCAGTGACACTGTACCTCTTGTCCACCTGTTGGAACATACGCTGCGTGGAATAATGGACAGGGCACTTGAGGCAGAACAGAGGCAGGAAGAGGAGGACTTCCTTGCCTCTCAAGGCCCCCTTTACCCAGACAGTGTTCCTTCTGTCCCACCCATCGCACAGGAAGAAGAGGAGGAGGAGGGGGAGGAGGAGGAGGATTGTGTCAGCATGGAGGTGGAGCCTGGCACTCAGCATCATCAGCAGCAGTCTTTTAGGGATGATTTACAGTCCCAAGAAACCAGTGGACTTGTACGTGGCTGGGAGGAGGTGGCTGCGGATCATGTCGTCCTTAGTGACCCAGAGGACTCCGGACTGAATGCCTCAGCTAACCTACGCTGCATGGCCTCCCTGATCCTGCAAAGTCTGCGGAAGGATCCTCGTATTCTTCGGATCAAGGAGAGGGACCATTACTGGCTGGCCACTCTCCTTGATCCACGGTACAAGGGTAAGGTTGCGGACCTTATCTTACCGTCGCAGAGGATGAGACAACTCCGGGAGGCCTTGCAGAAAGGTCTGTGCAACGCGTTCCCAGAGACTGGGAGGTTACAAACTCCTGGTCTTGGACAACGAGTTGCTGAGGCTTCGGTCAGTCAAAGAAGGAGCGGTGGGGAAGGTGGCCATCTGACCGAAGCGTTCAGACAATTCTTTAGTCCGCAGCCCCAAGGTATGATCGGTTCCAGCAACCATCGCCAGCGTCTGATATACATGGTGCAGGAATACCTAGGGGCAAGGTCAGACTTGGACACCTTCCCCACCGAAAATTCTCTGGCTTACTGGGTCTTGAGGATGGATCACTGGCCAGAGCTTGCACAGTATGCAATTGAGCTACTGGCCTGTCCTGCATCCAGCGTTCTTTCAGAACGCACATTCAGTGCTGCTGGAGGATTTGTCACGGATCACAGGGTGCGCCTGTCCACCGACTCTGTTGATCGACTGACCTTCATAAAGATGAACCAGTCTTGGATCACCACCAGCTACCAAACACCTGAAGCTGATATAACAGACTAATTTATTTTCAAATGTCACATCCCTTCAAGACTGATGCTGATGCTGAGAGTTTGTCCTGTTATGTTGACTGACTATCCTCCTCCTCCTCAATGATCCGATTGACGATGATAGCTTGGAAGAACATTTTTGTTTCTGGGTGCCGCCACCAGTGGCTAAGGCCCAATTTTTCAGCCCCTGTTTAACAGGGGTGTGTTATTACAATTTTTTATGCAATGCTTTGCAGCAGGGCTCATTCCTGCACTCCAACTAGAGTATCTGGGAGTGGTTGCAGTGTCGTGGCACCAGCACCAGTGGCTAAGGCCCAATTTTTCAGCCCCTGTTTAACAGGGGCGTGTAATTACAATTTTTGATGCAATACTTTGCAACAGGGCTCATTGCTGTGCTCCAAGTACAGTATCTGTGAGGGGTTGCAGTGTTGTGGCACCAGTGCCTAAGGCTCAGTTTTTCTGCCCCTGTTTAACAGGGGCATGTAATTACAATTCTTGATCTAATAATTCACAGCAGGGCCCATTCCTGCGCCCACCAAGACTAGCTGTGAGGCCTTACAGTGTTGTGTCAACACCACCACCAAAGGCCCAATTTTTCAGCCCCTGTTCAACAGGGGCATGCAATTACAATTCTTGATCTAATAATTCACAGCAGGGCCCATTCATGCGCCCACCAAGAGTAACTGTGAGGGCTCACAGTGTTGTGGCAACACCAACATGTAAGGGGCAAATTTCAGCTGAGTATATACGGCAGGCCCCTACTTTCAAACATCCAACTTACAAACGACTCCTCCTTGCAAACGGAAGGATACAACAGGAAGTGAGAGGAAATCTACCCCTAGGAAGGCAAATTCTCTCCTGTAAGAGTTAATATGGGAAAAAAAGTGTCTCCTCTCCACTGATTCTTTATCACCAATTCTTGTTTCAATAAAAACCCCAAATTTTCAAAAAACATTTGTCATTAGGACGGAAAGTGAGGTGAACTGTTCTGAACAGGTGCACACTGCACCTACAGCAAAACAAATGTTACAGGGGTGATAACCCTTCCCTATGTTTTCCAAAAAGCTTAAAAATATATTTTTTGGCTGGAGCTACACTTAAACAATGTACCTTTTCAAAATTACAAACAGATTCTACATAAGAACAAACCTACAGTCCCTGTCTTGTATGCACCACCTGTATACGGCTGTTCAGAGTATATAGGGCCTTTTTTATTTTGTGTGCGGGGTTCCCCTTAATATCCATACAAGACCCAAAGGGGCTGGTAATGGGCTGGTAATGGGCTGGGGTAAGGGGGGGGGGTGTGATGGGGTAGCTATGTCATTTTTCTTAAAGATTTTCATCCATATTACCGGGACCAGACATTACATTAAAGCCGCAAGCAGTTTTAAATGGCTTTTTTTCCTTTAGAAATGTAATTTTGTGCAGGGACAGTTCTAAACACGGGAAACACGTGGCACTTCACAGGCATACTTTAGACACCCCCCAGGTACGATATTTAAAGGAATATTTGACTTTTTTTTTTTCACTTTATGCATCATTAAAATGACTGCTCCAGAAAAACTGCCGTTTTTAAAACTTTTTTTTGCATTGATACATGTCCCCTGGTGCAGAACCCGTGTTCCCAAACCCTTTTTAGGACAATAACATGCATAATAGTCGTTATAATTAGCACTTTAGATTTTGAACGTTCGCATCCATTGTGTTTAATAGGGTTCTAAAGTTCGTGCGAACTTTCGGTCCGTTTGCGGGTTCTGGTGCGAACCGAACCCGGGGGTGTTCGGCTCATCACTACTACCTATCCTTCTCTCTCCCTACACACAAGGTTTAGCAGAATATCACACTGACACTGTCCCTACCTATCCTTCTCTCTCCCTACACACAATTTCACTAACACTGTCCCTGCCTATGTAACTCTTTCCCTGCACGCCGGAACACACTACACAAGGCCGCCGCGCTGGCGGCCTTTTATAGTGTGGGGCGTGTACTAAACCCCCCGAGCTATAATTGGGTACAGGCATCCTGCCTGTGGCCAATTATGGCTCTCCTCTGTGCCGGCGCTGTGAGTGGCCAAGCATGCGTGGTCACAGTGCATGCTTGGCCAATCACAGCGTCGGGATTTTGGGCCATTCGCGTCACTCGAATTTGGCGCGAACGACCCAAAAAGTTCGATCTTCGTCGAACGATCGAACACACGATGTTCGAGTCGAACGTATGTTCGACTCGAACGCGGAGCTCATCCCTACTCCTGGATTCCCGGCTGTTTTCCTGTCGGGAAAACTGCGAGGAAGCATACATACGTCCAGTTTCCCCGGCCAAAAGCTCTCTTGGCAGTTTTCCTGGCAGGAAAACTGGTCGTGTGTACGGGGCTTTAGTCAGTATTCCCTTTTCATTTATGACCAGAAGTCTGATAACTATCTTTACAGTTTAGTTATATAGTATATTGTACGTGGGATGTAATTACACCATAACCATTTTTTACAATTATTTTGGATTAGTGGCTGCAAAATTGTCAGTAAACTGTTGCAGTGATATTTATGGTGGTAAATATGAGTGTGTGGCATTCTTGTCAAATTACAGTGACTTCTACAGTAAGTCAAGTGACCTAAATGCAAATCAGAGTACATACGTCACATATATAAGTAAATAAGTAAATGTAATGTTGTCTTAGTACACTGTACATTAATGGTTAGCTAACCAGTGAGCGTACAGAGAACAAAGATTAAAGGAAAAAGTAGGTAGGAGGTGTTTGGTGGTAACTTATAAACATGTACAGGAAAGGTTTGGTACGTATGTCAGGGACAAAGCACCCAAAAAAACAATTTCATAAAAATTTTATGACTTTGTAGAACCCTCTGCAATCTGTTTCATCATTGAAGAACAAAGGCAAGTACTGTATATGTTGTTTACAATTGTCACGTAGCAATATGCTAAACTCTCAGAGCTCATGTTAGATTTCAGCCTTAGTTATTGATAATGACAGAGGCACAAAACTCTAACAAGCTCATTGACTCTGCTTATCACAACTTATCATAGTTATACTTTATCGCCATCTAGTTGTGAAAAGAAAAATAACAACACAAGGAGTGGTGATGTATGGCATTAAAACGTGTATTACATTATTATTGTTGTTATTATTATTGATAATATTAAATGTAGCAACCGGCCCTCTTTCTCCCCACTGTCCTTGGCTCGCTCACAGGAGAAAAAGGCACACAGTCCCCCACCATGCCTGTACCCTCTGGTTTGGAGAGGTTAAGCACACTTGTTTTAACTTACGGGTCTTGCAGCAAGGTTACCCTCAAAGCTGGTTTCTGTCCCTAGAATGTAAGGACAAAGTCTCTATACCCCAAGTAACTCCAAGGTCCACACCAGAAGCCACTCCAACATAGAGTTTATTTTTCCTTATGCATGAACATCCACAAAGTTGAGAAGAGAAAAAAGGTGTTCTTCGCCACTCGACCCCGAGTGGGTATAGATCACCCGGATAGTCACCCAAGGGCACTAGCAGCTGGCATGTAGCTCGAACAGTCTATCAGATTCCCTAATGGATGCGTTCAGGAGATCCTCTGCCACAGAATCTATAGTGTCCCGAACCTCCTAATGGTCCCGTTGTTTAGATCCCTTTTTTGGATAGATGACATCCCTCCAGAGAGTTACTGGGCCCCTTCCTTCACTGTGATCTCTCACCAGTCCATTGTAATGGTCCTCCCCCAGCCTCCTCTTCTAGAAACGGGTCCCCTCGCAAGGCGGCACCCTGGGATTCCTCCTCCCGAAATGGGTTCCAGCTAAAGGTGCTGGGCCCAGGACTGAAGTTGCAGTCCCAGGACTAAAGGTGCCTGGGACTGAAGCGCATGTGGCCCCATAGCCTGGAGGGCCATGCACTGAAACTTGAACCGTAGGTTCTCCCTCCGGGCAAGGGCCCCGGGAATTGCTCCCTCTCTAATGGCGTCCGCCCCTTTTGTACCCTCTCCTGGCATGCACAGTGGGTAGACCACACCCACTGCATGGCTGCCGAGAGAGGACACCCAATCGCTACTCCATCACCTGTGGTTCAACCCCGAGTACAAGCGACAGCGCCACCCATACTTCTTAGGGGAACTGCACACCAGGTGAAACAGTAGCAAGGCAGAGTCCAGTAATTTGAAAGATTCGAGCCAACTACCACTCGAATCACCCCTAAATTTAGTATAACAATGCCTAAATTTAGGACACAAAAATAATAAAAAAGGAATATATATATATATATATATATATATATATATATATATATATATATATATAGTGCCAGCAAATTACGCATCACTTAAAGAGGTTGTAAACCTCCATTTTCAAGTTGTACCTATAGGTAAGCCTATAATAAGGCTTACCTATAGGCAGTGCTGTGTCTAGTGTCTAGGCCTAGGCAGACAAGGCCCAGGCCTAGGGCGGCACTTTGCAGGGGTGGCAAAAAAGCCACCCCCCTGCACAAAAACATCCCCCCCGACCCGTCCTCCTGAGTCCTGGCTCCCACGGCCTCCTGCTGCTCAGATACAGCCTCCTGTGTGCACACATGCGGCGTCGGCGTCCGCATCCGCCGCCCACAGCCACTGATTTATGCTGAAAGGGGGAGGATTTGTGATGAGAGGGTAAATTTATGCTTGGAGGGGAGATGGGGGGGATTTGTGATGGGAGGGGGGATTTATGCTGGGAGGGGGAGATGGGGAAGGATTTGTGCTGAGAGATGGAATTTATGCTGGGAGGGGGAGATGGGGGAGGATTTGTGATGGGAGGGGGGATTTATGCTGGGAGGGGGAGATGGGGAAGGATTTGTGCTAAGAGGGGGGGGGATTTGTGCTGGGAAAGGGGAGGTTAAGGCAAGGGTTTGTGTTGAGAAGGGGAATTTTCACTGGAAGCGGTTATATGAGGGTGAGGATTTGTGCTGAAAGGGAGTATTTTTGCTGCTAGGGGGAGATGGAGGGGGCAGGGGTCTGGAAGGGGTGTAGTTTACAGATGATAGGGCGGGTCTTAATAAGGAAGGGGTGTGGCTTTGACAGGAAGGGTGGGTCATATTTAAATTAGGGGGTGCATGAATTTAGTCAGGCAGCACAAAACCTAAATACACCACTGCCTATAGGTACAGTAAATATCTCCTAAACGTGCACCGTTCAGGAGATATTTACTTTGTACTGAGCCGATGATGTCATCGGCACATGCGCTGTGAAGAAACGGCCCTCCGAGCCGTTTCTTCACTCGCGAGTCCTGTGACTGGCAGCTCCCGCAGGCATGCGCGGGAGTGACGTCACGCGACTTCGGCCGGCCAGGAAGGAAGAGGGACATACATGGATGTGGCCTCCAGCGAGGACAGCGCGGGTATCGTTTGCAGGTAGGTGTCACATAATGTGCTAGTATGCAATGCATATTAGCACATTTTGCTTTTACTGCTGTATGCTCACCTCAACAGAGAAAAACCAGAACCCACTGAGGTCTAAAGGATAAAATCTTATAGATGGGACAAAGTGTTAACACTTGTCTCAAAAAGAGTGTGTAGAAAAATAGATGCTCTTCCACAAACATAGAGATGGTTGAATCCTAATACTTGCTGCTAAAGACTGTAACTGAGGCTTAAAAGTCTGTAGCAGCAAATATTAGGATTCAACCATCTAGGGATGATACTATATAATTATATGTATATACAGTATCTCACAAAAGTGAGTACACCCCTCACATTTTTGTAAATATTTTATTATATCTTTTCATGTGACAACACTGAAGAAATGACACTTTGCTACAATGTAAAGTAGTGAGTGTACAGCTTTTATAACAGTGTAAATTTGCTGTCCCCTCAAAATAACTCATCACACAGCCATTAATGTCTAAACCGCTGGCAACAAAAGTGAGTAAGTAAAAATGTCCAAATTGGGCCCAAAGTGTCAATATTTTGTGTGGCCGCCATTATTTTCCAGCACTGCCTTAACCCTCATGGGCACGGAGTTCACCAGAGTTTCACAGGTTGCCACTGGAGTCCTCTTCCACTCCTCCATGATGACATCACAGAGCTGGTGGATGTTAGAGACCTTACGCTCCTCCACCTTCCATTTGAGGATGCCCCACAGATGCTCAATAGGGTTTAGGTATGGAGACATGCTTGGCCAGTCCATCACCTTTACCCTCAGCTTCTTTAGCAAGGCAGTGGTCATCTTGGAGATGTGTTTGGGGTCTTTATCATGTTGGAATACTGCCCTGCGGCCAAGTCTCCGAAGGGAGGGGATCATGCTCTGCTTCAGTATCTTACAGTACATGTTGGCTGCACAGAGCCTGTAAGCATTCTAGTCAGATAATGCTATGTAAAGTCTCTGTTTGTGGGAGAGCATCTATATTTCTCTGCCACCCATATGTGTAGGTGTGTGCATATATACATATTGTATTAATATATATGTGTATATGTGTATATATAATTTAAATTTTTTCCAGCACGCCCTTTTAACCTCAGCCATCACAGGGGTCCTGTCCTGGTAATGGATGCATTAGCGCAAGCACCTCTCAATTATATTTATGGGCAAGTAGTTATATATTTTTTTACTGTACATACTCTTTTTGAGACAAATGTTAACACTTTGTCCCATCTATAGGATTTCAACCAGTGGGTTCTGGTTTTCCTCTGTTGAGGTGAGCATACAGCGATGCTCTTTTGAAACTACGACTTCCCTATCCACTACACAATCCGTGACATCTATGATAAAGGGCCAGATAAGCAGGAGCTCTTGAGACCATCTTTCTTTTAATATAATGTAGCGCCCTGCTCCTGTTGGATAGGCGCTATGTGTTACTGTAAATTTAGTTGTCTGAGCTGTAGTTCAGCTCGGAAAGAATTATGCTAAATTGTTGGCTCTGTTTCAGTCTAGCTGGGTTGCGCGTTTTCCACCTGACAGTAGGTGTCACTGTCACCATGGGTCAGGGTTGGAAATGCAGCAGGCTAGGTGTATTGGGTATTCCTTTCCCAGAAGTGGCTCAGGGGGCGTGGTCAACCCACTGTGCATTCTGGGAGGGGGTACTTAAGAGACAGAGACCGCTCTATCAGGGTTCGTTGCCGGATGCTGACCTGAGGGCCCTCCTGGCCTCAGGGATGTGCGAGCCATTTTCGGCCTCTGGGCCTGCTGGCCCGAGGCTCTGCAACTGGGAAGTAGGCCCAGGAGTTGCTGGGGCATTGTCAGACTTGCACGTACCTGATCAACGAGTCCGATGGAGAAGAGGAAGGTCCCCCGTACGGATCCGACTCGCGGCCCCTGGTAGAGCAAACAGGAGGCACGGGAGTACGGAAGGGTAAGAGAGCCTGGAGGTAGTTGCTGGAAGGCGGCTCAGAATCCGGATACAGAAGCAGGGATGAGCCACGCAAGCTGCAGGCAGGCAGGCAGGTATACTGAGGAGAGCAGCTGGGTAGGTGCTGAGAAGAATAGTCAAATGACAGGCAAGGTTGGCAACGGTCAGGCAACAAGGTACAGAGGGGCAGGCAGGTTCAGGGTCAAGACAGGCCGAGGTCAGATGCTGGCGGAGAGCAGGAGAAGTTCGAGTAACAAGCCGGGTGGTCAGGAGATCAGGTTTCAGGCAATCAGCAGGGGCAGGATACACAGGGGACTGTAGATCAGACAGCACCGGTCTGAAATGTTCCAAATGTTTAAATGGGCTGTTTGGCACGCATCGGCGTGCGCATCGGCGCACGTGTCATGAGCGCACATGCACCCGCGAGGCACAGGCACACCATCGCGCACAGGCGCGTGCGCCCGTAGTCCGGGACGTGAACCAGCGCGCACAGGAACATGCACAACATCAGTGCGCATCGGCGTGCGCGAGCGCGCACCAAAGCGACGACCAACACGTCCGGCAAAGTGAGTTCTCTGACAGGCCTACTAGTCCAGGGATGGTCCTACGCGTTCTTGCCTGCGGGAAGAAGTGGAACAATTGGGGACATAATTGAAGGACGCATTCTGGCCGTTTGCCTCACGATGCTGCCGGCTGGCTGAAAGATTCTGGCACCGTGAGCTGTGTACTTTTGAAGGAACTTTTTGCAAAGTGTCAGTGTGGTTACACGATCTTGTGGCAGAAGATTGTGGAACGACACGACGGCACTCATCAAGTCTGTGGCAGAGACTTTGAACGAGCTTCGCACCGGTTGCTAGGCCAGTGAGAGTAGGCCTATCCGGTGGTTGCTGAATCCAGCGTGGAACTGATTTGTCCTCTGGATCTAAGATTGTGCCCTTGATCCGCAAAGCAAGGTACCTGAACCTCCACTATCCCTCTACCCCTCTGTTGGAACTGGTATAATAAAGCTCTTGAAGAAAAAGTAACCAAGGGTTGGTGTGAACATTCATGAAAGCTCTTCAATAGGGATCCCTGACATGAGTGTGATGACCAGAAAAAGGTACCGGTAGGCCCAAAACTTTAAACCAGCAGCTCCTACGGGGGTAGTGCTACAATAACGTGGAATGTTTGCAAGTGACTGTAAGTTTACGATTTAGTATTGATTATATTGATATTGCATCTATGACTATGCTGTTACTGATCCATGTATTTATATTCTAGACACTTGATATCTCCCTAACCCTGATGAAGGAGCTGTAATGTAACTTCGAAATGCATTGGATGGAGATCATCTTATGGTGGCATCTCTTCATTCACTAGTTTGTGTATTTACAGTAATTTTTGTCATATACTTTCAATGCCAATGTTTTTATTCACGTATGTTCAATAAAAGTATATTTTTATCTACTCTACTACAATTGTATATAGTGCCTTTAAAGTCCGGTTCCCAGGGGAATGTTTGTTTCTATACATTTTTAGGGATGTGGCACAATATGGAGGTATTCACTGAAGTTCTTTAACCACTTCAGCCCCGGACCATTTGGCTGGCCAAAGACCAGGCCACTTTTTGCGATTCGGCACTGCGTCGCTTTAACTGACAATTGCGCAGTCGTGCGACATTGCTCCCAAACAAAATTTACGTCCTTTTTTTCCCACAAATAGAGCTTTCTTTTGGTGGTATTTGATCACCTCTGCGGTTTTTATTTCTTGCGCTATAAACAAAAGAAGAGGGACAAGTTTGAAAAAAACACAATGTTTTTTACTTTTTGCTATAAGAAATATCCATTTTTTTTTTTAAACAAATTTTTTCCTCAGTTTAGGCCGATATGTATTCTTCTACATATTTTTGGTAAAAAAAATCACAATAAGCGTATATTGATTGGTTTGCACAAAAGTTATAGTGGCTACAAAATAGGGGATAGATTTATAGCATGTTTATTATTTATTTATTTTTTTACTAGTAATGGCAGCGATCAACAATTTTTATTGTGACTGCGATATTGCGGCGGACACATCGAACACATTTGACACATTTTTGGGACCATTCACATTTATACAGCGATCCCTTCTATAAAAATGCATTGATTACTGTATAAATATGACTGGCAGGGAACTGGGTTAACACTAGGGGGTGATCAAGGGGTTAAATGTGTTCCTAGGGAGTGATTCTTACTGTGGGGGGAGGGGACTGACTGGGGGAGGTGACCAATCTGTGTCCCTATGTACAAGGGACACACCATCGGTCTCCTCTCCCTGACAGGACGTGGATCTGTGTGTTTACACACACAGATCCACGGTCCTGCTCAGTTACTGGGCAATTGCGGGTGCCCGGCGGCCATCGCGGCCACCGGGCACGCGCATCGGGTCCCCAGTGACGCAGTGGGTGAGCGCGCCCCCTAGTGACTCGGAAAGGTGCAACGTCATATGACGTCCGCCCAGAACGAGAGGGTCTTCGTCCCGCCGTCATTTGACGGCGGGCGGTAGACAAGTGGTTAAAGTCAGTTTCCCATGGGAATGTTCGTTTCTATAAATTTTTAGGCATGTGGCACAATATGGAGGTATTCACTGAAGTTCTTTAAATTGTATAAGATTATACTGTATAACATCTTTCCATCCACTCCAGAAGGGAAGCTTTATTGTCCTTTTTTAGAGAATTAATCCAAGCCTCACTCTTAAGCCTCGTACACACGATCAGACTTCCAACCAACTTTTCCGTGGATTTTGGTCTGAAGGGTGTTGGCCATAACCTTGTTCTGCATACACACGACACAAAATTTTCAGCCAACATTTACCAAACCACGTGTTTTTTTAGCTCTTTACCGCCACCCTTTGGGCAACTTCTGCTATTGACTGATCTTTAGCATTGGTTCTGAGAATGCGTGTTTGTACTTTGGATTTTAGTTGGACAGACTTGCGTACACACGATCTGTTAAACCGACGTAACAGATTTATTGCCCAACAATTGGTGAGCATAAACAGCCAACTTTTGTTGTTGTTAATTTAGCCAACAATTGTCTGATGGAGCATACACCCGGTCGGATTATCCGACACAACACGTCTGTCAGACAATTATGGCCATAAAGTTGGATTGTGTGTATGAGGCTTTAGCGTTCATCACATTGTTGTCCATCATTAGAGGATGATCTGCTCTCTCCATGGGCCATATTCAGTGGGTAAGAGGCGAGCCCCTAGTCCCCTCCAAAAAGTCCCTGTCCCAGTTGGGTCTGTCACAGGAAGTACATGAAAACTTTTTTTGTTACCCAAACTAAGAAGTAAGTATCATTGATTTGTTTTCAAGTCAGGACTGTAGGGATAAGATTTGGAAGCTGATTTTGTGTATTAAGCGAAAAAAAATTTTTCCCTTTTACTATGCTAGGTTTTCTACTGGAGAAGTGCAAAGGGCTTATGTACATGGTATTTTTTTTAGCATCAGAAGTGTTTTTTTTCCTCATGCAAGTCAATAAAAATACCAAAACAATTTAGTTCAGAAAGCAATCAACAACAGCTCAGAAAGAAACCTAAGGCGTCTCTCCTTTTTTCAACTGACTGCACAGATTATCTATGTTCTCCATCCTAATATTTAAACATTTAATCTTTTCTCTGGTTCTGGAGCATTGTAGTCTGGTGAAGGGAGGACCGAAGTCACACTGGGACAATACAGAGGACACCTGTACAGTGGGACTTTTGCGACTGTATCGCTGGAATGGTGAAAGGGCCTTGTGGCCATAACCTAATTGCTGCTATCAGAGACTGAGCATCATAGGTGTGCGCAGTGTAATGCATTAGGGTGTGCACCCTTAAGCTCAAACACACATGCATGTGTATGTATCTACATATATATGACCCTGGTACATTGATCTCCCTGCTGGCACAGTGAAAGAGAAGAGCATAAACACTTTTCTTATGGCAGAGCCAGTAAAAGGGAGATCTTTCCCATGTTCCTGTTGCTACACAGAGAGATAACACTAATGTGCATGGGCACACCCGGCACACCCTGTGCACACGCCTATGCTGAGCATCTAGGCATTCAACACTTAACCAGCAGCCTATACCACTGCATGCAGATTCCACTGGGACTGTACTCACGTACACTATCGTAAAGACTGGATCCCAATGTTAGCCGGCTAAAGATCCAGGGTATAGGCCTGTCTCTTATGCTAAGCTGCCCTACAAGGTCTACAGTCATTGCCCATAGAAAAAGGGGTACTGCTGCAGTAAATCTGGGTTATAGTCTAGTCCAGTGGCAGCTGGCGCTGTATATTTTTTGGGGGGTGGTGGAACAAGACACCTTGCGCCACCCCCCCTGGTTGGTCGGTCAGCCGCTCGTCCGTCCCCCCACCATCCCCACACTTACACCATCTAGTAGCTTCAGCTCCTTCCTGCGCCCTGATTGCCAGGGAGGAGAAGCAGGAAAACAATAGCGACTGGATGGGCTCAGGACGCAGTGCTCTGTCCCCCGAGACCACTCTTTTTTGAAGCCAATTAGAGCCTCTGGAACTAATCAGGTGCTTCTAAAAAAAAAAAAAAAAACCCATTGGAATCCATGCGTCCGGCACCCTGCATGTAGATTAGGGGCCAGGCCTATGGATTAGGGGGGCGGTGCCACTGCTCCCCTAATGAATGGGCCACTACTGGTCTAGTCACTCCTAGGGTACACTCTAGTAGTATAGTATAGTGGTAGCAGGAAAGTTATGCTAACACTGTTTACCATTACTGTTGATGCAGTTTGTACCGTTGCGTAATACTGATTTGCAGTTAACCCAGTAAAGATCTATTTAACTGCTAAGATCATTACTTTAAACTACTGTTCTGTCTGGAGAGTTGTATTAGACGTACATTCTACCTGTCTTTACAGTATATGCACATATTGAAGGCTGGCTCTGTGAAATGTGTGGCACAGCTGTGCCTATCAACAGGGCGTAGTAAATACGTGTCATAGAATTAAAAAAAGTGATAGTGTTGTTTTCAAACTTCAAAATCTTTTAGATTTATTGGAGAAGGCTAGAAACCATTGAAATTCAAAGTGCACATGAATATAATGATTTAAGTTTTGACCTTAAATAAGTTTTAACCACTTCAATACTGGAAATTTTCACCCCCTTCCTGCCCAGGCCAATTTTCAGCTTTTAGTGCTGTCACACTTTGAATGAAAATTACACACTGTACCCAAATTAAATGTAAAAATTTTTGAGACAGATAGAGCTTTTTTTGGTGGTATTTAATCACCACCGGGTTTTTTTTTTTTGTTCCACAAATTTTTATTAAGTGAAAAATGATAACACAATATAACGTATTACAAGAATAGACAACTGAAATTCTTGACATTGAAAATTGGGATATAGTAAATCAAACCAAAATACATGGTATACATACTGTGAGGGGGTTAGCTCGGCAGCGGGTGTGTGTGACCCCCGGGATGGGCTCCCCACACAAAACAGGCCCAGCAAACGGAGGTTGTGGTTTTCAAAATCAAAAAGGTGCGGTTTATTTTCTATTTACAGTGACAAAACACAGCAAAGCAAAAGAAACATAACCAAAATAAATCCTGGTCAAGTTGACCTCTGACTAAACATACAGGTTTCCTAACTAACAACTGGGATCAGCCTAGTGCTGTCCTAGTCCCTAAGTCTCTGGTTTTAAATGTCCAAGCAAATAGCCACACAGGCTTTGTCTCACCGCACAGGGGTTCACTCTCCCTAGACAGTCCACACAGGTCTGGTTCCAGGCATGAGCTAACATCTAATGAAGCTGGGAGTTCTTATAGAGGCCTAAATGAGCTGACAAGCTTCAGCTGGTCTCATCAACTCCCTGTCTGCACGACGCCCAGCCCTCTCCCTAGAGGTATGAGTCATCCATGAGCCCACTAGCCTTATACAACTCTCCACCTAGTTGTATAAGTCGGCGTAAAGCCTGAATCTGGGCGAAATATATCTACCCCCCTGGATGCAACCAGGTGACTTTACCTTCCTGCTGTCACATACCCCCCCCCTCTTGTTTTAACCTCGGGGTTGGAACACCAGCAATCAGGCATTCATGTACTCGAGACAAAGCATCCACATTCCCCATTTGAACGCCAGGGCGATGCTTTACTGTGAAGTTGAATTCCTGGAGGGCCAGGAACCACCTATTCACTCTTCTATTTGTTTCCTTGTTTTGAGCCATCCACTTTAACGGAGCGTGATCCGTAACCATGTCAAAGTGCCTACCTAGCAGGTAGTACCGAAGGGAATCTAGAGCCCACTTCACCGCTAAACACTCCTTTTCAACCGTGGCGTAATTTACCTCATGGGACTTCAACTTCCTGCTGAGGTAAATGACTGGGTGCTCTTCCCCGTTCCAGACCTGGGACAATACTGCTCCTAACCCCACATCTGACGCATCACTTTGTACGACAAAGTCTTTAGAGAAGTCGGGTGAGTACAACACTGGCTGGCTACATAAGGCTTGTTTCAAGAATTGGAATGCTGCCTCAGCCTCGGGGGTCCATTTAATCATGACCGACCCTTTCCCCTTCGTCAGGTTGGTTAGGGGCACAGCCTTAGAAGCAAAGTGGGGAATGAATCGCCGATAATACCCAGCGATTCCCAGAAAGGCTCGTACCTGCTTCTTGCTGTTGGGACGTGGCCAACTCTGGATGGCCTCGACTTTGTTGAGTTGGGGTTTTATTACTCCCCTCCCAATGGTGTACCCAAGATATTTGGCCTCCTCCTGCCCAATGGTACACTTCTTGGGGTTAGCCGTAAACCCCGCTTCCCGAACAGAGTCCAGGACTGCTTGCACTTTTGGAAGATGTGAGGCCCAATCTGTGCTATGGACAATTACGTCATCCAGGTAAGCCGCAGCATACTTCCGATGGGGCCTCAGCATCTGGTCCATTTTCCGCTGGAATGTGGCCGGCGCATTCTGTAACCCGAACGGCATTCTTTTATATTGGAACGCCCCGTCTGGGGTTACAAATGCGGTTTTCTCTTTGGCCGACTTGGCCAGGGGGATTTGCCAATACCCTTTTGTGAGGTCAAGAGTCGTCATGTATCGGGCTGTTCCCAGCCGGTCGATCAACTCATCTATACGTGGCATGGGGTAGGTGTCAAATTTTGTAACTTTGTTCAACTGACGAAAATCGTTACAAAATCGCCAGCTCCCATCCGGTTTAGGCACCAACACGATGGGACTAGACCAATCACTTTGGGACTCCTCTATCACCCCTAAGTTCAGCATTTTCTGTACTTCCTCCCGTATTGCCTCCCGTCGAGCCTCTGGGATCCGATAGGGTTTTAACTTCACCCTTTCACCGGGCGGGGTAATGATGTCATGCTCTACCCCAGATGTTTGTCCCGGCAGCTCAGAGAATACCTCCTTGTTGCGAAGCACAAACTCCTTAACCTCCTGTTGTTGGGGTTGTGACAAGGTGGCTGCTATTCCAACCTCAGGAATCATGCAACCAGTTTGAGCTGGTGACCAAGTGTCTGCGACTAGGGACTCTCTATCCCTCCAGGCTTTCAACAGATTAACGTGATAGATCTGTTCGGGCTTTCGCCTTCCTGGTTGTCTGACCTTGTAATTCACTTCGCTCACTTTTTCCATTATCTCGTAGGGGCCTTGCCATTTGGCAAGGAATTTACTTTCAACCGTACGGACAAGTACCAATATCCTATCCCCCGGGGAAAAGGTACGGGTCTTGGCTCCCCGGTTGTACACTCTCTGCTGTGCCAACTGCGCTTGGGCCAAATGTTCCTTCACGATGGGCATTACCTGTGCAATTCGATCTTGCATCAGGGCGACATGCTCAATCACACTCCTGTGGGGAGAACTCTCACTTTCCCAAGTTTCCTTGGCAATATCCAACAGCCCTCTTGGGTGTCTCCCATACAGTAACTCAAAGGGGGAGAATCCCGTAGAGGATTGGGGCACCTCCCTAATAGCAAACATCAAATAAGGAAGTAAACAGTCCCAATCCTTTCCATCTCTATCCACCACTTTCTTCAACATTTGTTTTAGGGTTTTGTTGAATCTTTCAACCAGCCCATCGGTTTGGGGGTGATACAGACGTACGCAATTGCGTCACTTTGAACAATTTACACAGCTCTTTCATAACCCGGGACATAAAGGGTGTACCTTGGTCCGTAAGCAGTTCTTTACAAATACCCACCCGGCTAAAAACAAGAGATAGCTCTTTGGCTATGGTTTTGGCCGAGGTATTTCGGAGAGGGATCGCTTCTGGATAACGGGTGGCATAGTCCATTATAACTAATATGTACTGGTGCCCCCTAGCGGACTTGATTATAGGACCTACCAAATCCATGGCGATCCTCTCAAACGGGACCTCAATGATGGGTAGAGGGACCAGCGGGCTACGGAAATGTGGCATCGGGGCCAACCTCTGACACACAGGGCAGGAGGAACAATAATTTTCTACGTCCTTCATCACCCCCGGCCAATAGAATCTCTGTAATACCCTCTCTCGGGTTTTCTCTGTCCCCAGATGACCTCCAAGAATGTGCCCATGGGCCAACTCCAACACCAACTTCCTGTAAGGTTTGGGCACCACAAGCTGCTCAACGGTTTCTTCTGCCCTTTTTGCCACCCGATACAGTAGGTCCTTCTCTACGCTGAAGTATGGGTAAGTGCAGGTATTATCTGGGTTCACTAACTCGCCATCTATTTTCACTACGTTTTCCCGTGCCTTTATTAGGGCGGGGTCTTTCAACTGTTCTGTGGCAAAGTTTTCCCTGTGAACCTCAAGATCAGAAAACTCCACAGACGGTAGGTTTTCGTCTGAGGAGGTGGGCTCCTCTCCAGTTTCTTGAGTCTCCCCTGCCAATACTGATAAGGGAAATTCCGGAGAGTCCTCACCACTCTCAGGGGAGTTCTGGCTATCACATTCCTGGTACATAGGGGCACCAGTGAGGGGCTCAGGATCATCCCACAGTTCCCAGAACTTCGGAAAATCCCTTCCCACAATGGCGTCATGCGGTAACTGAGATACTAAGCCCACTGGATGAGAGAGGGTACCTTTGGGGGTCTCGAAACACACTGTAGTCACTGGATACTCTCGGGTGTCCCCATGCACACAAATAACAGCTACCTTGCTATTCCCAGAGACCTCTGTTTTAACTAACTCAGCCTTTATCAGGGTCACAAGGCTACCTGAATCCAGCAATACCACAACATTTCTACCATTAACACACATTTTGCATAAATGTTTCTCAGTTCCTCGAATGGCAGTGCATGCGACTGTCGCACACAGCGACTGACGTTTGCCCGTCAGAAAGTCACACTGCATGGGTTCCTCCACAACCGGGCAATTGGCTGCAATATGTCCCGCTTGCCGGCAGCGGTAGCAAACGATCCTTCTTGCCGCCTCTTGAGCCGCTGATTTCCCAGGCTGTTCTCGCCAAACTTGGGGTAGAGCTCCCACCCTCTCACTCTCTCCACCCTCACCCCTTGGAATCCTCTTATCCGCCCCTGGGGATGGTCTGGTCTTAGGGTGGAAAGTCCGAGTGTCTCTGGAAGAGGCCGTCAGGTTCTCTGTAGCCAAGTATTTCTCCACACGATCCACAAGACCATCGGCCGTCTCTGGGTCTCCATGGCTTACCCACTTTTGGATGGCAGTAGGAAGAGCTCTCAAAAACCGATCCATTACAACACGTTCCACAATCTTTGGTGCGGACAAAGTCTCTGGCTGTAGCCACTTTCTGCTCAGGTGAATGAGATCATACATTTGAGACCTGGGGGGTTTTCCAAGCTGGAAAGTCCAGTTATGCACACGCTGAGCCCGGACAGCCTGGGTGACACCCAGCCTTGCCAAAATTTCAGCTTTTAGCATCACATAGTCTTTTGCTTGGTTAGGCTCTAGGTCATAGTAAGCTTTCTGCGATTCACCAGTTAACAGAGGAGCCACCAGTCCAGCCCACTGCTCCTCAGGCCACTTTTCTCTTTCAGCGGTCCTTTCAAATGTGGTCAAAAATACCTCTGGATCATCCTCTCCAGTCATTTTTGTCAATAAACGACTCACCCCAAAGGACGCGGTATTAGTGGGACGGCTTTCCTCACTGGTCTGCGGACGTTGCTGCATTACTGCTTCCATTTGTTGTAGTCTCTGCTCTTGCTTCTGTAACAGGTCTATGAAGCGGGCCTCAGATTGCTGCTGGGCTTGTTGCTGAGCTTCCAGACTCTGTTGGTGAGCTTGCTGCTGGGCTGCAAGGCTCTGTTGATGAGCTTGCTGCTGGGCTGCAAGGCTCCTTTGCAAACCTGCATTTGTCTGCTGTTGATTGGCATTTGCTAGAGCCAGCTGTTTCAGTATCTCCTCCATGCTGGCTTAAAAAAAACTGCCACTGGTTCTCCACCAACTGTGAGGGGGTTAGCTCGGCAGCGGGTGTGTGTGACCCCCGGGATGGGCTCCCCACACAAAACAGGCCCAGCAAACGGAGGTTGTGGTTTTCAAAATCAAAAAGGTGCGGTTTATTTTCTATTTACAGTGACAAAACACAGCAAAGCAAAAGAAACATAACCAAAATAAATCCTGGTCAAGTTGACCTCTGACTAAACATACAGGTTTCCTAACTAACAACTGGGATCAGCCTAGTGCTGTCCTAGTCCCTAAGTCCCTGGTTTTAAATGTCCAAGCAAATAGCCACACAGGCTTTGTCTCACCGCACAGGGGTTCACTCTCCCTAGACAGTCCACACAGGTCTGGTTCCAGGCATGAGCTAACATCTAATGAAGCTGGGAGTTCTTATAGAGGCCTAAATGAGCTGACAAGCTTCAGCTGGTCTCATCAACTCCCTGTCTGCACGACGCCCAGCCCTCTCCCTAGAGGTATGAGTCATCCATGAGCCCACTAGCCTTATACAACTCTCCACCTAGTTGTATAAGTCGGCGTAAAGCCTGAATCTGGGCGAAATATATCTACCCCCCTGGATGCAACCAGGTGACTTTACCTTCCTGCTGTCACAATATATTTATACATAGAACTATCATTGTGTGCTAGTAGTCAAAAAAGATTAAAAAAAAAGAAATCTTACACCTTCTTTATGTTTGTTTTATTTTAAAAGAATATTCTAGTTATTAAGGTACACCTTATTTAATTCTGTCAATGAGGGGGTTTTAGAAGGGAGGGGGGGGGGAGAGGGAGAGAAGGAGAAAGAGAAAAAAAAAAAAGAGAAAGAAGAAATTGTAAAAGAATATCAGATCAATGAGTCAGGATTCCTACTATAGAGTGTTTCCTAAAGGCCTGTGAGAGCTATGTTTCTTAAGAATGAATGCTGTTTCTACTTCATGGTTCGTTTGTATTCCTGAGAGCTTTTAAAAACTATCCAATCATGCCAAGTCGCCGAGAATTTAATAATGTTTTCCTGAGAGATACTTATGAGTTCTTCAATTTGTTCTATATTGTTTATTCTTCTGAACCATTCTAATTTCGTCGGGATCTTGTTGGAGCGTCAGTGACATGGAATGCAGTGACGTGCCGCATTTATCATAAACAAAGGTAATGATTTCAGATAATGTTTTCTGGGGATAGAATTGAAGTGCAACAGGTATTGTGCTGGTTCAAATTTTATGTATTCTGATGTGATCGAGATAATGGTTTCGTGTACCAATTTCCAGAAGCTGTGAATTAAAGGGCAGGACCACCAAACATGAAGCATCGAGCCCTCATCTTGTTTGCATCTCCAACACCTGTCGGAGCTTTGGGGAAAGAATTTGTGTATGACAGTGGGGGTTCTGTACCATCTGGTGAGAATTTTAAAACCAGTCTCCTGGGTAGCTACATTTAGGGAACCTTTGTGTGCGTAAATGAATATTTTTTCCCAGTTTTCTTTCGTCAGTGTGATGTCCAGATCACTTTCTCATTTTTGACATGACATGCTGGAGAAGTCTGTTAGCCCTTTGAAAAGCGAGTTGTAGATGTTCGAGATGTTATGTCTGTGTGGGGTTTTTTTTGTACATAGGTCTTCCAATGTCGTAAGGGGTCTTGTCCAAGACTGAACTATTTCTCGTTTGGTTAGGAAGTGTCTTATTTGGTTGTATGTCCATTGTGTAATTGAGAATGGTTTGATGACTTTGAGTAGGTCTTCCCTAGACAAAATTTTCCCATCTTTAAAGAAATGTTTGACCAATATCTGTTCGTGAGGCCAGCCCTGTGTTAGAAAGTTTTTCTCAAGGCCTGGGGGGAAGTCTGGATTGTTTCTTAGTGGCGTGAGAGGACTAAACCACGGTGATGTAATTTCAGTTTTGAAAGTGTTGTGGAATATCTCAAGTGTGGGACCTATGAGAGGATGTGATTCTGTGTGTTTTGAATGAAATTTGGGGTGAATCCAAGGTAGGGACTTTAGTTCTTGGGGGAACTGGATGTGTTCCAAGGTCACCCAATCTTTAACTTTTTGGTATATGTTCCAATCCACTATCCGTGTTAGAAGTGTTGCTTGGTGATATTTTCTAAGATCGGGTAGAGCTATTCCCCCCCTATTTTTGGGTAGATTTAATCGAGTAAATTTTATTCTGGGAGGTTTGCCCCTCTAAATAAAGAGGGAGCATGCCCTACGGAAGGATGAAAAGAGTGATGATGGCAGTTTAATGGGAATTGTTTGCATGACATACAGAAATTTGGGTAGAATTGTCATCTTTATCAATGAGGCCCTCCCAAACCAGGATATGTTTAAAGAGTTCCATCTCTTCAAGTCTGCCTGTGCTTCTTTTAGTATGGGTATGTAGTTTAATTGGTATAAGTTATTCAGATTAGAGGGGATTTCAATTCCTAGATATGTAATGTTTTGTTTAGCCCAAATGGAAAGTTTTTTTTACATAATTCTACCGAGTTTGAGGGTAATGTGACATTTAGGGCGTTGGATTTGGCATGGTTAATTTTTAAATTTGATAATAATTGGTAATGTTCTAGGTCTTTCAGGAGATTGGGTATAGATGTGTGAGGTTCTGAAAGGAAAAGAAGCATATCATCAGCGAATGCTGCGATTTTATATGTTTTGCTGTGAATCTCAATCCCTTTGATATCATTGTTGGCTCTAATCCTGTTTAATAATGGCTCTAAAGTTAGAACAAATAGTAGTGGGGATAAGGGGCATCCCTGTCTGGTACCGTTTCGTAAGTTGAAGGAGTTCGACAGATGGCCATTTACCCGGACTCGGGTTGTTGGGTTGGAATATATAAAGAAAAAGAGGGAAGGTCTGATGTCCCCAGTAACACACTTCCATCCCTATAATATATAGTAAAGCAAAGGATTCGCCCTGGGACTTTAAATGAAGTGGGTAACGTTTCCGCCAGTAAACATAAACAGTAGTAAATACAGTATATGGTTTATTCAAGTAAAATTGTTTACATGCATGGATGACACCAACAGTTGCCAATTGAAAAGATACATAAACAAGGAGTATTGGTACATAAATGTAGTAACAGTCAGAGTACACGGGCATCATACTACCCGACTAGTTTCGCGAGATCCAGCTCGCTCTTCAGGGGTGGATGTGTGTAACAATGTACCTAAGATGAAAAAATATATATGTTTGACAATATGGCACAATATTGGCTATAAAAGCACAGGGTGGGAGGGGGTGTGTGGATCCCCATACTCACCACTGAGCTTGACCATGGCTACAGATATGCGGCCCCAAGACCGCGGCAGCAGGTGTCTCACCAGGGAGCTGAGAGGGCGGAGTCAGATGGGACCCCACCAGGAGCCAAACGGAGAGCAGGCATGGCATAGGTCTAGTGATGTGTCCATAAAGACCTTGTTAGTCCATAAAGAGTATAGGCTGTAAACATAAGTATGTTTGTCAGGCATCTAAAGTAAAGTCAATATGTATTGGCATGAGAATATACATGCATGAATGAAAGGCCTGGGCCAAAAATGGTAGGGACATGAATATAGTAAGTACCTGAGTATAGTGAATATCCCAAGTATAAAAAGGTAATGAGACACAGCAAGCAATCTCCACAGCTGCGTGTGTCTTCAGTAAGAAGTGAAATGAAATCCAAGCCATGCCTGACCTCCAATTTAACCCCGGAAGAGCCCAGGAGGCTCCGCCCCAACACCATGTGTGGATGGCTGACATGTGAGCGCAGGAGGCGCCCACTGTCATAGGGAGGTACGCAATTGCGGACGTACCCCCATGCCATCAGATAGTAAAGTGCGTCCAGCTGCGCCAACATCCGCGGGAACGCAGACGCCACGCCTCTGGCGCCTAAACATGGCACCGATGTGTAGGTGTCCCCATCCGCCCAAAAGCAGATGGGGACAGCAGGAGACACAGAAAAACCTCCCTTTATACACATTGCAGCTCCCAATGTGAGACAGAAACGCTGACGTCAACCAAGGAAATCGCACAAAGTCAGGGTATACAGCAATGCTGGAATAAAAATAGTATTGGAGGATAAGTAGCTGATATATCAAAAAATGATTGTATACACACACACACACACACACACACACACACACACACACACACACACACACACACACACACACATACACACACACACACATACATATATATATATATATATATATATATATATATATATATATATATATATATATATATATATATGTAAAAACTGGCGGGGGTGACAACAGACCAGGTTTGGGCTAATGGGTGTCTTCCACCCGGGTTATATATAAAGAAAAAGAGGGAAGGTCTGGTGTCCCCAGTAACACACTTCCATCCCTATAATATATAGTAAAGCAAAGGATTCGCCCTGGGACTTTAAATGAAGTGGGTAACGTTTCCGCCAGCAGGGATGAGCCGAACACCCCCCTGTTCGGTTCGCACCAGAACCTGCGAACAGACAAAATGTTCGTGTAAACTTTAGAACCCTATTAAATACAATGGACTCGAACGTTCGAAATCTAAAGTGTTAATTATAAAGGCTAATATGCAAGTTATTGTCCTAAAAAGTGTTTGGGGACCTGGGTCCTGCCCCAGGGGACATGTATCAATGCAAAAATAAGTTTTAAAAACGGCCGTTTTTTCGGGAGCAGTGATTTTAATAATGCTTAAAATGAAAAAATAAAAGTGAAATATTCCTTTAAATTTCGTACCTGGGGGGTGTGTATGATATGCATGTGAAGTGGCGCATGTTTCCCATGCTTAGAACTGTCCCTGCAAAAAATGTCATTTTTGAAAGAAAAAAAATGCATTTAAAACTGACTCGCGGCTATTAATGAATTGTCGGCTCCCGGCAATACATACAAAAGTCATTGAGAAAAAAAAAAAAAAAAAAAGCGTGGGGGTTCCCCAGAATTCAATTACCAGGCCCTTCAGATCTGGCATGGATTTTAAGGGGAACTCCACCCCAAGTTTAAAAAAAAATGGCGTGGAGTCCCCCTAAAAATCCATACCAGACCCCTTATCCGAGCACGCAACCTGGCCGGCCGCAGGGGAAAAGGGGGGGGACGAGAGAGCGGCCCCCCCTCCCTCCTGAACCGTACCAGGCCACATGCCCTCAACATGGGGAGGATGTCCCCATGTTGATGGGGACAAGGGCCTCATCCCCACAACCCTTGCCCGGTGGTTGTGGGGGTCTGCGGGCGGGGGGCTTATCGGAATCTGGAAGACCCCTTTAACAAAGGGGACCCCCAGATCCCGCCCCCCCCTATGTGAATTGGTAACGGGTACATTGTACCCCTACCATTTCACGAAGAAAGCGTAAAAAAAAAATGTTTAAAAAAAACACACAAACACCTTGAAAAAGTCCTTTATTTAAAAAAATAAATAAATAAACATTCCAGCGGTGAAATCCAGTGTCCCGCGGCGATCCCGATGTCCAGCGCTGTCCTTCATTGGTTGTGCCTGAGCGGACCTGATGGGGAACTCCCTCTCAGTATTTTAAATGTATAGACCCGCCCCTTCTAAAGTTCCCCATCAGGTCCGCTCAGCGGACGAGATGCGGAACATGAGAAGGGGCGGGTCTATACATGTATTACCAAAGTGAGAGCAGTTCCCCATCAGGTCCGCCTCCTCGGTATGTCAGACCCGCCTACGTCATTGGCTTGAGCGGGGAACTTCCTTCACTATGTAAATTTAAATTTACATAGTGAAGGAAGTTCCCCGCTCAAGCCAATGACGTAGGCGGGTCTGACATACCGAGGAGGCGGACCTGATGGGGAACTGCTCTCACTTTGGTAATACATGTATAGACCCGCCCCTTCTCATGTTCCGCATCTGGTCCGCTGAGCGGACCTGATGGGGAACTTTAGAAGGGGCGGGTCTATACATTTAAAATACTGAGAGGGAGTTCCCCATCAGGTCCGCTCAGGCACAACCAATGACGGACAGCGCTGGACATCGGGATCGCCGCGGGACACTGGATTTCACCGCTGGAATGTTTTTTTTTTTTTTTTTAAATAAAAGGACTTTTTCAAAGGTGTTTGTGTGTTTTTTTAAACATTTTTTTACGCTTTCTTCGTGAAATGGTAGGGGTACAATGTACCCCTTACCAATTCACATAGGGGGGGGCCGGGATCTGGGGGTCCTCTTTGTTAAAGGGGTCTTCCAGATTCCGATAAGCCCCCCGCCCGCAGACCCCCACAACCACCGGGCAAGGGTTGTGGGGATGAGGCCCTTGTCCCCATCAACATGGGGACATCCTCCCCATGTTGAGGGCATGTGGCTTGGTACGGTTCAGGAGGGAGGGGGGGCCGCTCTCTCGTCCCCCCCTTTTCCCCTGCGGCCGGCCAGGTTGCATGCTCGGATAAGGGGTCTGGTATGGATTTTTAGGGGGACTCCACGCCATTTTTTTTTTAATTTGGGGTGGAGTTCCCCTTAAAATCCATGCCAGATCTGAAGGGCCTGGAATGGATATTTGGGGGAACCCCACGTCAATTTTTTTTTTATTTGCGGTGGGGTTCCCCTTAATATCCATTCCAGACCTGAAGGGCCTGGTAATTGAATTCTGGGGAACCCCCACGCTTTTTTTTTTTTTTTTATCAATGACTTTTGTATGTATTGCCGGGAGCCGACAATTCATTAATAGCCGCGAGTCAGTTTTAAATGCATTTTTTTCTTTCAAAAATGACACTTTTTGCAGGGACAGTTCTAAGCACGGGAAACATGCGCCACTTTACATGCATATCATACACACCCCCCAGGTACGAAATTTAAAGGAATATTTCACTTTTATTTTTTCATTTTAAGCATTATTAA
Source organism: Rana muscosa (assembly GCA_029206835.1). Lineage (NCBI taxonomy): Eukaryota > Metazoa > Chordata > Amphibia > Anura > Ranidae > Rana > Rana muscosa. The sequence goes on along the minus strand of CM055118.1, from coordinate 601,316,289 downwards.
AATCACTGCTCCCGAAAAAACGGCCGTTTTTAAAACTTCTTTTTGCATTGATACATGTCCCCTGGGGCAGGACCCGGGTCCCCAAACACTTTTTAGGACAATAACTTGCATATAAGCCTTTATAATTAGCACTTTAGATTTCTCCCATAGATTTTTCGAATTTGCCGCGAACACCCCAATTTGTTCGCTGTTCGGCGAACGGGCGAACAGGCAATGTTCGAGTCGAACATGAGTTCGACTCGAACTCGAAGCTCATCCCTATCCGCCATTAAACATAAACAGTAGTAAATACAGTATATGGTTTATTCAAGTAAAATTGTACTCTGACTGTTACTACATTTATGTACTGTGAGGGGGTTAACTCGGTAGCGGGTGTGTGTGACCCCCTGGTTGGGCTCCCCACACAAAAACAGGGCCAGCAGACGGGGTTTGTGGTTTTCCAAATCAAAAGGTGCGGTTTATTTTTCTATGTACAGTGAAAAAAACACAGCAAAGCCAAAAAGAAACATAAACAAAATAAATCCTGGTCAGCTTGACCTCTGACTAAACATGCAGGTTTCCTAACTAACAACTGGGATCAGCCTGGTGCTGTCCTAGTCCCTAAGTCCCTGGTTTAATCAATGTCCAAACAAATAGCCACACAGGCTTCGTCTCACCGCACAGGGGTTCACTCTCCCTAGACAGTCCACACAGGTCTGGTTCCAGGCATGAGCAAACACCTAATGAATCTGGGAGTTTTTATAGAGGCCTTTAAATGAGCTGACAAGCTTCAGCTGGTCTCATCAACTCCCTGCCTGCACGACGCCCAGCCCTCTCCCTAGAGGTATGAGTCATCCATGAGCCCACTAGCCTCAGCTGGGCTTCATCAACTCCCTAGTTGTATAAGTCGGCATAAAGCCTGAATCTGGGAGAAATATATCTACCCCCCTGGATGCAACCAGGTGACTTTACCTTCCTGTTGTCACATACCCCCCCTCTTGTTTTAACCTTGGGGTTGGAACACCAGCAATCAGGCATTCATGTACTCGAGACAAAGCATCCACATTCCCCATTTGAACGCCAGGGCGATGCTTTACTGTGAAGTTGAATTCCTGTAGGGCCAGGAACCACCTATTCACTCTTCTATTTGTCTCCTTGTTTTGAGCCATCCACTTTAACGGAGCGTGATCCGTAACCATGTCAAAGTGCCTACCTAGCAGATAGTACCGAAGGGAATCTAGAGCCCACTTCACCGCTAAACACTCCTTTTCAACCGTGGCGTAATTTACCTCATGGGACTTCAACTTCCTGCTGAGGTAAATGACTGGGTGCTCTTCCCCGTTCCAGACCTGGGACAATACTGCTCCTAACCCCACATCTGACGCATCACTTTGTACGACAAAGTCTTTAGAGAAGTCGGGTGAGTACAACACTGGCTGGCTACATAAGGCTTGTTTCAAGAATTGGAATGCTGCCTCAGCCTCGGGGGTCCATTTAATCATGACCGACCCTTTCCCTTTCGTCAGGTTGGTTAGGGGCACAGCCTTAGAAGCAAAGTGGGGAATGAAGCGCCGATAATAACCCGCGATTCCCAGAAAGGCCCGTACCTGCTTCTTGCTGTTGGGACGTGGCCAACTCTGGATGGCCTCGACTTTGTTGAGTTGGGGTTTTATCACTCCCCTGCCAATGGTGTACCCAAGATATTTGGCCTCCTCCTGCCCAATGGTACACTTCTTGGGGTTAGCCGTAAACCCCGCTTCCCGGATAGAGTCTAGGACTGCTTGCACTTTTGGCAGATGTGAGGCCCAATCTGTGCTATGGACAATTACGTCATCCAGGTAAGCCGCAGCATACTTCCGATGGGGCCTCAGTATCTGGTCCATTTTCCGCTGGAATGTGGCCGGCGCATTCTGTAACCCGAACGGCATTCTCTTATATTGGAACGCCCCGTCTGGGGTTACAAATGCGGTTTTCTCTTTGGCCGACTTGGCCAGGGGAATTTGCCAATACCCTTTTGTGAGGTCAAGAGTCGTCATGTATCGGGCTGTTCCCAGCCGGTCGATCAACTCATCTATACGTGGCATGGGGTAGGTGTCAAATTTTGTAACTTTGTTCAACTGACGAAAATCGTTACAAAATCGCCAGCTCCCATCCGGTTTAGGCACCAACACAATGGGACTAGACCAATCACTTTGGGACTCCTCTATCACCCCTAAGTTCAGCATTTTCTGTACTTCCTCCCGTATTGCCTCCCGTCGGGCCTCTGGGATCCGATAGGGTTTTAACTTCACCCTTTCACCGGGCGGGGTAATAATATCATGCTCTACCCCAGATGTTTGTCCCGGCAGCTCAGAGAACACCTCCTCGTTGCGAAGCACAAACTCCTTAACCTCCTGTTGTTGGGGTTGTGACAAGGTGGCTGCTATTCCAACCTCCGGAATCACGCAACCAGTTGGAGCTGGTGACCAAGTTTCTGCGACTAGGGACTCTCTATCCCTCCAGGCTTTCAACAGATTAACGTGATATATCTGTTCGGGCTTTCGCCTTCCTGGTTGTCTGACCTTGTAATTCACTTCGCTCACTTTTTCCATTATCTCGTAGGGGCCTTGCCATTTGGCAAGGAATTTACTTTCAACCGTAGGGACAAGTACCAATATCCTATCCCCCGGGGAAAAGGTACGGGTCTTGGCTCCACGGTTGTACACTCTCTGCTGTGCCAACTGCGCTTGGGCCAAATGTTCCTTCACGATGGGCATTACCTGTGCAATTCGATCTTGCATCAGGGCGACATGCTCAATCACACTCCTGTGGGGAGAACTCTCACTTTCCCAAGTTTCCTTGGCAATATCCAACAGCCCTCTTGGGTGTCTCCCATACAGTAACTCAAAGGGGGAGAATCCCGTAGAGGATTGGGGCACCTCCCTAATAGCAAACATCAGATAAGGAAGTAGACAGTCCCAATCCTTTCCATCTCTATCCACCACTTTCTTCAACATTTGTTTTAGGGTTTTGTTGAATCTTTCAACCAGCCCATCGGTTTGGGGGTGATACACAGATGTACGCAATTGCGTCACTTTGAACAATTTACACAGCTCTTTCATAACCCGGGACATAAAGGGTGTACCTTGGTCCGTAAGCAGTTCTTTACAAATACCCACCCGGCTAAAAACAAGAGATAGCTCTTTGGCTATGGTTTTGGCCGAGGTATTTCTGAGAGGGATCGCTTCTGGATAACGGGTGGCATAGTCCATTATAACCAATATGTACTGGTGCCCCCTAGCGGACTTGATTATAGGACCTACCAAATCCATTGCGATTCTCTCAAACGGGACCTCAATGATGGGTAGAGGGACCAGCGGGCTACGGAAATGTGGCATCGGGGCCGACCTCTGACACACAGGGCAGGAGGAACAATAATTTTCTATGTCCTTCATCACCCCAGGCCAATAGAATCTCTGTAATACCCTCTCTCGGGTTTTCTCTGTCCCCAGATGACCTCCAAGAATGTGCCCATGGGCCAACTCCAACACCAACTTCCTGTAAGGTTTGGGCACCACAAGCTGCTCAACGGTTTCTTCTGCCCTTTTTGCCACCCGATACAGTAGGTCCTTCTCTACGCTGAAGTATGGGTAAGTGCAGGTATTATCTGGGTTCACTAACTCGCCATCTATTTCCACTACGTTTTCCCGTGCCTTTATTAGGGCGGGGTCTTTTAACTGTTCTGTGGCAAAATTTTCCCTGTGAACCTCCAGATCAGAAAACTCCACAGACGGTAGGTTTTCGTCTGAGGAGGTGGGCTCCTCTCCAGTTTCTTGAGTCTCCCCTGCCAATACTGACAAGGGAAATTCTGGAGAGTCCTCACCACTCTCAGAGGAGTTCTGGCTATCACATTCCTGGTACATAGGGGCACCAGTGGGGGGCTCAGGATCATCCCACAGTTCCCAGAACTTCGGAAAATCCCTTCCCACAATGGCATCATGCGGTAATTGAGATACTAACCCCACTGGATGAGAGAGGGTACCTTTGGGGGTCTCGAAACACACTGTAGTCACTGGATACTCTCGGGTGTCCCCATGCACACAAATAACAGCTACCTTGCTATTCCCAGAGACCTCTGTTTTAACTAACTCAGCCTTTATCAGGGTCACAAGGCTACCTGAATCCAGCAATACCACAACATTTCTACCATTAATACACATTTTGCATAAATGTTTCTCAGTTCCCCGAATGGCAGTGCATGCGACTGTCGCACACAGCGACTGACGTCGGTCCGTCAGAAAGTCACATTGCATGGGTTCCTCCACAACCGGGCAATTTGCTGCAATATGTCCCGCTTGCCGGCAGCGGTAGCAAACAATCCTTTTGGCTGCCTCTTGAGCCCCTGACTTCCCAGGCTGTTCTCGCCAAACTTTGGGTAGAGCTCCCACCCTCTCACTCTCTCCACCCTCACCCCTTGGAATCCTCTTATCCGCCCCTGGGGATGGTCTGGTCTTAGGGTGGAAAGTCCGAGAGTCTCTGGAAGAGGCCGTCAGGTTCTCTGTAGCCAAGTATTTCTCTACACGATCCACAAGACCACCGGCCGTCTCTGGGTCTCCATGGCTTACCCACTTTTGGATGGCAGTAGGAAGAGCTCTCAAAAACCGATCCATTACAACACGTTCCACAATCTCTGGTGCGGACAAAGTCTCTGGCTGTAGCCACTTCCTGCTCAGGTGAATGAGATCATACATTTGAGACCTGGGGGGTTTTCCAAGCTGGAAAGTCCAGTTATGCACACGCTGAGCCCGGACAGCCAGGGTGACACCCAGCCTTGCCAATATTTCAGCTTTTAGCATCACATAGTCTTTTGCTTGGTCAGGCTCTAGGTCATAGTAAGCCTTCTGCGATTCACCAGTTAACAGAGGAGCCACCAGTCCAGACCACTGCTCCTCAGGCCACTTTTCTCTTTCAGCAGTCCTTTCAAATGTGGTCAAAAATACCTCTGGATCATCCTCTCCAGTCATTTTTGTCAATAACCGACTCACCCCAAAGGACGCGGTATTAGTGGGACGGCTTTCCTCACTGGTCTGCGGACGTTGCTGCATTACTGCTTCCATTTGTTGTAGTCTCTGCTCTTGCTTCTGTAACAGGTCTAAGAAGCGGGCCTCAGATTGCTGCTGGGCTTGTTGCTGAGCTTCCAGACTCTGTTGGTGAGCTTGCTGCTGGGCTGCAAGGCTCTGTTGATGAGCTTGCTGCTGGGCTGCAAGGCTCCTTTGCAAACCTGCATTTGTCTGCTGTTGATTGGCATTTGCTAGAGCCAGCTGTTTCAGTATCTCCTCCATGCTGGCTTAAAAAAACTGCCCGCATTCTCCACCAACTGTGAGGGGGTTAACTCGGTAGCGGGTGTGTGTGACCCCCTGGTTGGGCTCCCCACACAAAAACAGGGCCAGCAGACGGAGTTTGTGGTTTTCCAAATCAAAAGGTGCGGTTTATTTTTCTATGTACAGTGAAAAAAACACAGCAAAGCCAAAAAGAAACATAAACAAAATAAATCCTGGTCAGCTTGACCTCTGACTAAACATGCAGGTTTCCTAACTAACAACTGGGATCAGCCTGGTGCTGTCCTAGTCCCTAAGTCCCTGGTTTAATCAATGTCCAAACAAATAGCCACACAGGCTTCGTCTCACCGCACAGGGGTTCACTCTCCCTAGACAGTCCACACAGGTCTGGTTCCAGGCATGAGCAAACACCTAATGAATCTGGGAGTTTTTATAGAGGCCTTTAAATGAGCTGACAAGCTTCAGCTGGTCTCATCAACTCCCTGCCTGCACGACGCCCAGCCCTCTCCCTAGAGGTATGAGTCATCCATGAGCCCACTAGCCTCAGCTGGGCTTCATCAACTCCCTAGTTGTATAAGTCGGCATAAAGCCTGAATCTGGGAGAAATATATCTACCCCCCTGGATGCAACCAGGTGACTTTACCTTCCTGCTGTCACAGTACCAATACTCCTTGTTTATGTATCTTTTCAATTGGCAACTGTTGGTGTCATCCATGCATGTAAACAATTTTACTTGAATAAACCATATACTGTATTTACTACTGTTTATGTTTACTGGCGGAAACGTTACCCACTTCATTTAAAGTCCCAGGGCGAATCCTTTGCTTTACTATATATTATAGGGATGGAAGTGTGTTACTGGGGACACCAGACCTTCCCTCTTTTTCTTTATATATAACCCGGGTGGAAGACACCCAAACCTGGTCTGTTGTCACCCCCGCCAGTTTTTACATACATACATATATATGTGTGTGTATACAATAATTTTTTGATATATCAGCTACTTATCCTCCAATACTATTTTTATTCCAGCATTGCTGTATACCCTGACTCTTTGTGCGATTTCCTTGGTTGGCGTCAGCGTTTCTGTCTCACATTGGGAGCTGCGATGTGTATAAAGGGAGGTTTTTCTGTGTCTCCTGCTGTCCCCATCTGCTTTTGGGCGGATGGGGACACCTACACATCGGTGCCATGTTTAGGCGCCAGAGGCGTGGCGTCTGCGTTCCCGCGGATGTTGGCGCAGCTGGACGCACTTTACTATCTGATGGCATGGGGGTGCGTCCGCAATTGCGTACCTCCCTATGACAGTGGGCGCCTCCTGCGCTCACATGTCAGCCATCCACACATGGTGTTGGGGGCGGAGCCTCCTGGGCTCTTCCGGGGTTAAATTGGAGGTCAGGCATGGCTTGGATTTCATTTCACTTCTTACTGAAGACACACACAGCTGTGGAGATTGCTTGCTGTGTCTCATTACCTTTTTATACTTGGGATATTCACTATACTCAGGTACTTACTATATTCATGTCCCTACCATTTTTGGCCCAGGCCTTTCATTCATGCATGTATATTCTCATGCCAATACATATTGACTTTACTTTAAATGCCTGACAAACATACTTATGTTTACAGCCTATACTCTTTATGGACTAACAAGGTCTTTATGGACACATCACTAGACCTATGCCATGCCTGCTCTCCGTTTGGCTCCTGGTGGGGTCCCATCTGACTCCGCCCTCTCAGCTCCCTGGTGAGACACCTGCTGCCACGGTCTTGGGGCCGCACATCTGTAGCCATGGTCAAGCTCAGTGGTGAGTATGGGGATCCACACACCCCCTCCCACCCTGTGCTTTTATAGCCAATATTGTGCCATATTGTCAAACATATATATTTTTTCATCTTAGGTACATTGTTACACACATCCACCCCTGAAGAGCGAGCTGGATCTCGCGAAACTAGTCGGGTAGTATGATGCCCGTGTACTCTGACTGTTACTACATTTATGTACCAATACTCCTTGTTTATGTATCTTTTCAATTGGCAACTGTTGGTGTCATCCATGCATGTAAACAATTTTACTTGAATAAACCATATACTGTATTTACTACTGTTTATGTTTACTGGCGGAAACGTTACCCACTTCATTTAAAGTCCCAGGGCGAATCCTTTGCTTTACTTGGGTTGGAATATAGTGCTTTAATGTAAGATCCCATCAGAGGCAAAATGCCTATGTGTTCCAGTACCGCGTCTATAAAATCCTAGGCCACTCTGTTGAACGCCTTCTCGGCATCAAGGGAGAGAAAAAAACCTTGTTTTCGTTTTGTTGTTAACCAGTAATTGATGTTCAGTGCTTTAATTGTAATGTCTCGTCCCTCTCTTCCTGGTATGAACCCCACTTGGTCAAGGGCTATAAGGGATGTCAATAAGGGTAAAATTCTGTTGGCTAATATTTTGGCATAGATCTTCACGTCTACATTAATTAAGGATATCGGTCTATAATTGGTGACCTGAGTAGTATCTTTACCTTCCTTGGGAATCACAGTGATATGGGCTTCAAGTAATTGTTTTGGGGCCCGTTTATCGGAGTGTAGTGATCGAAACGTTTTCAGAAATCTTGGTTTTAGTATGTCAGTGAAAGTTTTATAATATTGTAAGGGTAGTCCATCTGGGCCAGGGGCTTTCTGTCAGGTCTGCCAGGAAACTACAACCGTCCCTCCGCTTTCCTGACCGGTAGTCTTGTTATCCCGGTGTCAGGTGGAGGGACGGCTGAGTTCTCCCACAGACAGGAAATAAGGAACCACAAAGGAAGGTGCAGATAGCCTAACCACAACCCCCAGCAACAACTCACGGTTAGTAGGCAGAAGACAGGATCCCAGGAGGGAAAAGGACAATCCAGGTAACGTAGTCAGAACAAGCCAGGGAGGGTCGGCAGCAAGGTTAATCAGGTTCAAGGGATAATCCAGGAATCGTAGTCAAGACGAGCCAAGTAGGTAACCAAAAAGCAAGAGCATCCATAAACAGGAACCTATCCTAAGGCACGGACAGGAAGGGGAAGTGGGAATATATAGGGACACTAATGAGAAGACTGCTGACAGCTGGTCCCAGGGTGGAGCAAACATCCCCACTAGAGAAAAAGAACATAACTACGATGCTAACATAAAACCAGTTCACTGGTGGTTCAGGACATAGGAAAACAGTCTATGAACACCAGGCCCTGGGATCAAATCCCAGACACGGCGTGACAGTACCCCCCACACAAAGATGCCCCCAAACCTATTTGGGTTTGGATGGGTGCCTGTCGTGGAAGGACTTGACCAGCCGTGGGGCATGAACATCACGAGCAGGCACCCAAGTCCTCTCTGCAATGGAGTAGCCCTTCCAGTCCACCAGATATTGTAATTGTCTACCCCTATGTCGGGAATCCAGAATTTTGCTAACTTCATACTCTTGATGGTCATCCACAGAGACTGGAGAGGGACGTCTAGAGGGGAGAGAGAATCTATTCTTGACAAAGGGCTTAAGCAAAGATACATGAAATGTATTGGGAATACGAAGATGAAGGGGCAAGCGTAGTTTATAAGCCACAGGGTTGACCTGACAGAGAATGCGAAAAGGTCCTATAAATCTAGGACCTAACTTGGAGGAAGGTTGTCGCAGTTTCATGTTCTTGGTGGACAACCAAACCAGCTGATTAAGACGATAGCGGGGTGCAGGTTTTCTGTGACGATCTGCATACCCCTTGTATCTATGTACAGACTGAAGCAGAACCTTTCTTATGTTTCTCCAGTGCGTAGTCAATCTTGATACCATGTTGGCTGCCGCAGGTACCTCCACCAAGGAAGACTGGAAGGGGAGAACCCTGGGTTGATACCCAAAGGCAGCTTGGAAAGGGGAACATCTAAGGGAAGAGTGCCACTGCGAATTGTGTGCTAGTTCTGCTAGAGGTAACATCTCGCTCCAGTTGTCATGTTCAGCATTGATATAAGCTCGTAGGTAGATCTCCAAATCTTGATTGACCCTCTCTGTCTGGCCATTAGATTGAGGATGGTATCCAGAGGACAGGGAATTCTTGATCCCCAGATGTTTGCAAATGGCCCTCCAGAACGAGGATATGAATTGAGGGCCTCTATCGCTAACAATATCAACAGGAATGCCGTGTAAGCGGATGACATTCTCAATAAAGGATAAAGCCAGGCTTGGGGCAGAAGGTAGTGCGGGCATGGGAATGAAGTGGGCCAACTTTGAAAATCGGTCCACTATCACCCAAATTACGGTATTTCCACTGGAGGTGGGCAAGTCCACGATAAAATCCATGCTGATATGAGTCCAGGGAGCACGAGGAACAGGTAACGGTTGAAGTAGACCTTGAGGAACAGAACGATGCATTTTGATGGCAGCACAAACCGAACAGGCTCTAACAAAGGCTATAACATCCTTTTTTAGAGTAGGCCACCAAACCAGGGACTTCAAACGTAGGAAGGTTTGGTTGATACCAGGGTGTCCGGATACCATCTGGCCATGGGCCCACTGTAACACTTCTTTTCGTAATTCTAGGGGAACAAACAACGTATTGGGTGGAACTGAGAGATTAGAAGGTGCCCGAGACTGTGCGGCCAACAAGTTCCTTTGTAAAGCAGTATCCAGTTGTGCAATAATTCGTTCCGGAGGAACAATATGATCAGGAGGTATTTGCAGATTCTCACAAGGGAATTGCCGAGACAGGGCATCGGCCTTGGTGTTCTTGGTGCCAGGAATGTACGTCACTACAAAGTTGAATCGGGTGAAGAATAACGCCCAGCGGGCTTGTCTGGGATTCAGTCTTTGGGCCTTCTCTAAGTAGATTAGGTTCTTATGGTCAGTTTGAACCACAACAGGAAGTTCCGTACCTTCTAAAAGATGTCTCCATTCGGAAAATGCTAATTTTATAGCTAAAAGTTCTCTATTCCCTATGTCATATTTTTGTTCTGCAGCAGAGAACTTCTTGGAGAAAAAGGCAACCGGATGCAACTTGTTAGAAGTGGGTTCTCGTTGGGATAATACTGCTCCGGCCCCTACTTCGGAGGCATCAACTTCCAAGAAATATTGAGCCGAAGGCTGAGGATGGCGAAGAACAGGAGCAGAGCAAAAAGCAGATTTTAGAAGGTCGAAAGCCTCCAGAGCTTCAGGAGGCCACTGAGAGCATTTGGTCCCTTTTTTTGTGAGGACGGTGATGGGAGCCAAAATTTTGGAGAAATTCTTGATGAATTTGCGGTAGTAGTTACAAAATCCAATAAAACGCTGTATTTCCTTTAAGGTAGAAGGTCTAGGCCATTGTAAGATAGCATCGAGTTTCTTGGAGTCCATCTGGAATCCATTAGAAGAAATTATATAACCTAAGAAAGGTATTTCCGTTTGTTCAAAAGAGCACTTGGAAGGTTTGGCGTACAGCTTATGATCTCTTAAACGTTGGAGAACAGTGCAAACATGGCCACGGTGAAGCTTTAAGTCTTTAGAGTGAATGAGTATATCATCTAAATAGACAACAACAAAAGAGTCAAGTAGATCCCTGAAAATATCATTCACAAACTCTTGAAATACCGCGGGAGCATTGCAAAGCCCAAAAGGCATCACAAGACACTCATAATGCCCCCTTCTGGTATTAAAAGCTGTCTTCCATTCATCTCCTGCTTTAATTCTAATGAGGTTATATGCAGACCGAAGATCCAATTTGGTAAAGATCTTTGACCCCTGGACACGGTCAAACAGCTCAGTAATTAAGGGCAACGGATACCGATTCTTTACAGTAATACGGTTGAGAGATCTGTAGTCAACGCAGGGTCTAAGTCCTCCATCCTTTTTCTCCACGAAAAAGAAGCCTGCTCCCACAGGAGAGGAGGAAGGCCGGATGAAACCCTTTTTTAGACTGTCTTCAATGTATTCCTCCATAGCCTTGGTTTCCGCAAGGTTAAGAGGATAGGTTCTCCCCTTAGGAAGAGGAGAACCGGGAAGCAAGTCAATAGCATAGTCATACGGGCGGTGTGGAGGGAGGCCCTCTGCTTCTTTTTCAGAAAATACATCAGCAAACCCGGCATAAGCCTCCGGTAGTTCAGGGACAGTAGAGACCCCAAGAATGGACACTTTATTACGTATAAACTTTTGGATACAGTGAACATGACAAAAGGTGCTCCAGGCAGAAATTTGACCAGAGGACCAGTCAATAGATGGGTTATGTTTACATAACCAAGGGAACCCAAGAATTACAGGATACTTAGGAGACGGAATGACATTAAATGATAGCTCTTCAGAATGCAGAGCCCCCACTAGAACGGAAAGGGGCTTGGTCTCTAGAGAGATAAGTCCATCACCAAGAGGTTCTCCGCCAAGAGTAGTTACACACAGAGGTGGATCTTTCGGAACCGTCGGAATCTGAAGACTCTTAACCAGCGTTGCATCGAGAAATACCCCACTTGCACCGGAATCAACAAAGGCAACGGTGGAGTAGCTCTTATTGTTCCAAGATAATAATACGGGTACTACTAATCTCTCTAGAGGAGGTTTCAAAACAGTGTGGCCTAATGGGGCTCCTTGATCTCCCATTAAGCCCGGGAGTTTTTTCAGTCGCATCGGACAAGAATGCAAGAAGTGACCCGGCTTACCACAAAATAGACAGAGGCCTAGAGTTCTGCGTTTGGTACGTTCATCATCAGACAAACGCACAGCCCCTACATCCATGGGTTCTTCCTCAAACCCGGCGGTTGGAGGAAAAAATTGTCTCTGACGCTCCCTCTCAGACTGGCGTTCAGAGAAGCGAGTATCCACGAGGATACACAAATTGATGAAATCCTCCAATGCCACTGGGATCTCACGGTAAGTTAATTCGTCCTTAATGCGTTCCGCTAGACCTCTGCGGAAGGCGGCCTTAAGGGCGCAATTATCCCAGGAAGTATCTGCCGCAAGTGTGCGGAATTCTATTGCATAAGATGCTACTGTGCGTTTACCCTGGTGTAAGTCAAGAATACTGGCCTCAGCTGCCCTTACTCTGTCAGGAACGTCAAACATTCTCTCAACGGTTTGCATAAACGTGGGGTAATCAGTAAGTACAGGAGAATCTTTCTCAAGAAGAGGCGACACCCAGGACAGAGCTCTACCCTTAAGCAAGGAAATAATAAATGTCACCTTGGCTTGGGTAGAGGTAAACACAGAAGGTTGATTTTTAAAATGCAACCGGCAATGGTTGAGAAATCCCCTGCAATCCAAGGGGTTCCCATCATACTTATCGGGGAGAGGTATCTTTGGAGCGGGAGAGCCCACAGATTTAGACACAACTACAGGTTCCCCAACCCCAGACTCAAGATTTTTTGGTGTAGCAGGACTAGTACCATGTGCCGAGGCCAAAGTAGATAACAGAGTAGCGATGGCACCCAATTTCTCCTCCAATGACTGTACATGATTAGCCTGCTCACCCAACATCTGACCCTGTAGAGAGACTGCCTGCACCAGCTCGCTGAGGTCCATCTGGCCTTAGGATAATGTCAGGTCTGCCAGGAAACTACAACCGTCCCTCCGCTTTCCTGACCGGTAGTCTTGTTATCCCGGTGTCAGGTGGAGGGACGGCTGAGTTCTCCCACAGACAGGAAATAAGGAACCACAAAGGAAGGTGCAGATAGCCTAACCACAACCCCCAGCAACAACTCACGGTTAGTAGGCAGAAGACAGGATCCCAGGAGGGAAAAGGACAATCCAGGTAACGTAGTCAGAACAAGCCAGGGAGGGTCGGCAGCAAGGTTAACCAGGTTCAAGGGATAATCCAGGAATCGTAGTCAAGACGAGCCAAGTAGGTAACCAAAAAGCAAGAGCATCCATAAACAGGAACCTATCCTAAGGCACGGACAGGAAGGGGAAGTGGGAATATATAGGGACACTAATGAGAAGACTGCTGACAGCTGGTCCCAGGGTGGAGCAAACATCCCCACTAGAGAAAAAGAACATAACTACGATGCTAACATAAAACCAGTTCACTGGTGGTTCAGGACATAGGAAAACAGTCTATGAACACCAGGCCCTGGGATCAAATCCCAGACACGGCGTGACACTTTCCCTATTTTCATTTCTTTTAATGCTTTGTCAAATTCTGGGCTTTAAATCGGTTCTTCTAGTTCACGTGCTATGTTCTCTGGAATTTGGGGTGGGCTGTATTTCCCTAGGAAATCTTGGATGAGTTTTGCTCTTTTATCTGAGTCATGTGGGCATTGGGATTGGATGGAATGCTGTATAAGGATTGGTAGTATAGTTCGAACTGCTTTGCGATCTCCTCATTCGAGGACTGTAATTTACCTTGCTTATCACTTATTTGGTGAATAGTTGCATTAACTTTTTTGCTCTGGACCGCTTTTGCAAGAAGTTTTCCGCTCTTATTTCCTTGTTCATAGTATATCTTATGCTTTAATATGTATTGTCTTTTAGTTTTCATATTTAATTCCTCTGAGAGTTGTTTTCTTGCTTTTGTTAGGTCCTCAAATGCTGAGATCGCAACGGTCCTTTTGTGGGCTAATTCTAGTTTGTGAATATGTTCAATTAATGATCTTATTTTGGATGGTTGTTCTTTCTTAATTTTGGCTAGTTTTTTAATAAATTCCCCTCTGATGACGCATTTGTGCGCCTCCCATTGTGTAAGTGGCGTGGTCTCTTCATTTTCATTTCTCAAAAAGTAGTCTTTCAATGTTTCCTTGAATTCTGATACATCAATAGGGTCTTTCAGTACAGTCGTGTTAAGTCTCCATGTTTTAGTAATGATGCATTTCTCTGGGAATGTCAACGTCATGGTGATTGGGTGGTGGTCAGATATGGTCATGGGTTCTATTGTTGAGTTTTTTAGAAGGGTTAGATCAGGCTGTGTTATAAAAAAAGTAGTCTATTCTCGAGTATTTTTGATGAAGACTTGAAAAGAACGTAAAGTCTTTAGTCTGAGGATTAAAGCCCCGTACACACGATCGGATAACCTATGGATTTTCATCCGATGGATTTGACCATCGGAAATCCGATGAAACTGTTTTTCATCAGTCTTGGCCACACACCATCAGTTTAAAAACCGATGGCAACAAAACGACGGCACGTACAAAACGTACGACGCGCTATAAAAGGGCCGAACAAATCTAATGGCGCCACCCCTTGGGCTGCTTTTGCTGATTTCGTGTTACCGCGTGTTAGTAAAAGTTTGGTGAGAGCCGATTCGCGCTTTTCAGTCTCCGTGCTTTGCAGATCGTTTCCTGGTGTTCAGTTTGTGCTTGTGGGTTTGTATTTGTGATTCAGTGCGTGCAGTCAGGTCGTTACTGCCTTGCAGTGCCGACTTGGCCGTTCGTTTACTGTTTTTCAGATCGTTCTTTTCAGGCCTTGCTGTTCCACGGTGCATTCTGTTTGAGTGCGTTCTGACCAGCCGACCGGTTTAAAACCATGTTTGAAGTGCGTTCTCGTTCTCGAGCTCGTGCTGGCTTTGGGCTTGGTGTTGCAGTTAACACTGTAACCCGAGTTCAGTCTGTGAACAGGGTGAGGAGGAGTTCATGGACTAAGAATTGGTTGCTCCAGCGGGACCAATTCTCTCATATGCCTCTGCTGCGGGAAATCCATGAGAATAACCCTGATGATTTTAGGAATTATCTCAGGATGACGGACCCCGTATTTCACCGTCTGTTGGATTTGCTGTCCCCCTATATCACGAGGCAGGACACTGTGATGCGCCAGGCCATCACTGCCGAGCAGAGGCTTATTGCCACGTTGAGATACCTGGCGACTGGGAGAAGCTTGCAGGACCTCAAGTTCTCAACAGGCATCTCCCCCCAGGCTCTCGGGATCATTATCCCTGAGACGTGTTCGGCCATCATTCAGGTTCTGCAGAAGGACTATATGAAGGTAATTATGCTCCTTTAACCTCACATTATCTTTTTTTATTCTCGTTTTTTTTATTTTTTTTTCCTCCTAACACAAATATGCCTGTTTGTAATCTCCTGGTAATATCCCCATTTTCCACATGCCTTTTTTTACCTGTAAATCCCTTTTTGGGCCCTACATGCCTATTTCCCTCCACTAACCTCTCCAGCATGCTATCGTGGGTGCAAACCCAGCTAGCCTTCTATTTTCCTTTTCATTTTTGGGGGGTCATTGCCCTCGTAGTTTGACAACCTTCCCTCCCCCCCCTAAAAATGTTAAAAAAATAGTAGTTCTTAATCAAGCTCAGCAAAGTGGTAGATCCTTTTTTGGGTTCCCCCACAATCACCTTAGCCCCCCCCCCCTTAGATTATTTTAGAATGTCCACTCAGCGGGGGTGAGGCATCTGCTAAGTGGGCCTTTGTTTATTGTTCGGAAAAACTCCCTTAAATAATAATGTTACTCAACAATGTTTTTTGGTGTGTCATCTGCTTGCACTGTAACCATAAACCGTACTAATGTCTTCTTTTTGTTTGACTCCACAGTTCCCTAGCACACCACAGGAATGGCTGACTGTGGCCTCCCAATTTGCCCAGCGGTGGGATTTCCCCAACTGTGGAGGGGCAATTGATGGGAAGCACGTCCACATAGTGCCGCCACCCCGTTCGGGGTCATACTATTTCAACTATAAAGGTTTTAATAGCATAGTGTTAATGGCGGTGGTGTCGGCACGGTACGAGTTCCTGTATGTGGACGTGGGGAAGAACGACCGAATGTCCGATGGCGGATCATTCGTGGAGACGGAGTTCGCTCACCGTCTGCAGGCTGGGGGTCTTGCACTGCCTCCAGATGCAGAGAATGTTGAAGGGCTCCCGTTCGTTTTCATTGCGGATGAGGCTTTTGGACTAGGACCACACCTGATGCGGCCGTTTCCCCAACGCACCCTCACCCCGGAGAGGAGGGTTTTTAATTACCGGCTGGCCAGAGCCCGGAGAGTTGTGGAGAATGCCTTCGGGATAATGGCCAGCCGGTTCCGCCTGTTCCAGACAGCGATACATTTGGCGGATTATAAACTGAACCACATTGTCTACTGCTGCTGCATATTGCACAATTTTCTTCGCAAATTTGCAAACTATTATGTTTCATCGTTTGAGCCTGAGGCCGGTCCATCTGAACTGATTAATCTGACCGGCCTCAGCACTGCTCGTACTGGCTTGGCCCCCCAAAGTGCCCGTGAAGTACGCCAGAAATACGTAGAGTACTTCACGGGTAGGGGGGCCATCGCAATGCCAGACCACCTCTGACCAATTATTATACCTTTTTAAAATAAAAATAAAATTTAAATTCATACCAACTTGTGTTGTCATTCTTGTATTTTGGGTTTATGTGTCTCCCAGGTTCTAGTAGTGCCAAGTGTGTTTGTCCTTAGTAAATAGCCTCAAAACTCAGAGCGAAAAACACGGTTTTTGCATCTTCAGAACTGCTCTTGAGCATAGAAAGAACAAGGCACACCTTTTTTAGACTTCCCAAATGTTTTTATGGTTTGCACCGCATTTTGTATGGGTTTTTTGAAATACTAGCTTTTTTTTTAATGTGCGGCTTTTTTGGCAGAAACATGCATGGGTCGTAAGCCTTTTTTTTTATTTTGAAAAAGTAATAAAATAACACTGTGAAAAATAACAACTGGAGATGGGGTGATGGTACCCCTGATCCATCCCAAATGTTAACAAACACACTTTCTTTGGGGGCTCAAATGGGTATCTTCAACAAGATCCCATGGCTAGGGTAAACATGTGCTATCTGCCATCATGGGGGATCAATGGTCGTGCTTTGGGGATGTAAACCCTTCCTCTCCCCTACTTGAGGAGGGAGGAAGAGGTTGCACCCCGAAAACAGGGACATAGATATCCTGTGACGGCAGATAGCACATGTTGAGTCTTCAGTGTGTGCATCTTCACATTTGGGATGTTGGAAATCCCTGAGATAATGTCAGACGCAGAACACAAAACACAAAAAGGGGGGGGGGTTCACACTATTCTCCCCAAAATATCTATCATGTTTTTATATTTTTGCTCAATCACAATCATTCTCTTTCTCATAATGTCCATTTCGCTACTGCATTCCATGATTTCCTGAATGATTATTTTGGCGCTGGCACTCGAGAATGGCGGATTTGGACTTCCTGACACACCCCCACGTTCAGTCCCTAAAACAAAAAAAAAGGTTTTACACTAGGCAGTCCTACATCTGTATTTACCTTGAAGTTGTGGTGACAGACACTGACCTGTTGTGCTGATAAGCTCCACCTCTCCTTCCTCCACCTCCCCTTCCTCCACCTCCGCTTCCTCCACCTCCGCTTCCTGAACCTGCTGATCTTGGTCTGCTTTGGGAGCTTCGGGGATTTTCTGTGGTGTTGGGTTACTCGTCTCATGAGCATGTTGTCCTCCCACTCTCCTCTCCCCTATGGGAATTTACAACAAAATGTATACTTTAGCACACAGACTTTTTTTAGGCCTGAAAAGGGATCCTCAATGTTTTGAAGTGGGGTACAATTGATATTTGGCCCTGAGTTCCAACATGAACATATGTGATTTTGCAAACTCAACAAAGCAACCTGTTATTTTTGAGGACACTCACAAACACTTGGATAACCACCAAGGTATCCACTGGAGCACCTGTGTGTGACACCGTTAAGAAATTTGGTCATGTGGCCCAGAGTATAGTATCTTGCTGAAGAACAAAAAAGAGTACACAACTGCTGGAGTGTCATCTCCTTTACCCAGAATACAGTTTCTTCTTTCAGTCACATTCTAAATTTCCTTACAACACATCATCTAGCCAACAATGTGTAGATAAACATTGTTGAAGTAAAATGAGGCATGCCCACATGTAGTTTACGTGGATATGTGCCAAACATGTTTGGGGGAAGAGCAGCAAGTTATTGGTCAAAACATTGGCCAAATAAGTGGACTCTCCACTTAACATAAAAGATGAGATTTCAAAATGTGAACCCAGTCAAGACAAGCACATGGTGCAAAACATGGAAGAATACATATTACAATGTGAATGAACACAGTAAAATATACTTACTTTTTTCTATGCTTTTTATAAGCTTCCTATACTGCTCCGGCTCCCTGAGCTTCAGGTCTGACCACCTTTTACGGAGTTGTTCCTTGGATCTCCTGACCCCATATTTTTTATAGAGAGTCTTCGCCACTTTATCCATAATTTGTGACTTCCGGAGATTAGGGGTGTCGTATGGGCCATGCTTGCCGTCGTAATCCTTCCTCCGCAGAATGTTCACCATCTCCGCCATCTCAGAAAAAGACATATTAGTCGCCTTGTATCTTTTTTTACAGGATCGGGACGTTTCCGCCTCCGGGCTTTCCTCGTCGGTAATTTCAAGGAAAGAAGCCACCTGTGTCTGCGACATGTCGCCGTCTCACACTGTGCGCCGATCGTTAAGGGGCGGGGAAATGCAGAAAAAGTCCGTCATGGGCGGGCGACGAGGGCGGAGTTACACGCATGCGCAGGGTATAAAAAGGGGAAAGAAGTTATTAGGGATGCGCGGAGTAAGGACGACCGGAAGTGAACCCACGAAGTGAACAAAGGTAAGAAGGGAACTCGTGCCTGCAGTGGCATATTAATGGGTCATGATTGTAAAGGGCAATATTGTGATAAGTTGAGGAGAATCAATTCTGATCCTTTTTTTTTTGTACTTGCTGATCCTAATAGATGCATAAACTAAGAGAGCCGGAGGTGATGCTTGTTTTTATTGAAAAGTATAAGGAACAGCGCAACCTTTGGGAGCTCAAACACCCTTCGTATCACAAAAGTGATGTACGACGGGCAACTATTACCAAATTAGCCGAGGATATGAAGCCATGGATCCCAGATGCAGACTACGCTATGATCAATAATAAAATCAACAACCTGCGCAATTCTTATAAAAAAAAATTCAAGGAAGTGCGCCAGTCCAAGAGATCAGGAGCAGCAGCCGACAATGTAGTAAAGCCCAAGCTGTGGTACTACAGACATCTTCAATTCCTGGATGACCAGATCGAGGCCAGGGAATCTATTTCCAGCCTTCCCTCAACCCTTCCTTCCACCCTTCCCTCCAGCGTTCCTTCCACCCTTCCCTCCACCCCTGCAGAGGCGGAGGAGGAGCCTCCCAAGCTAGAAGAGCCAGATCTTCACATCTTCAGCCCGGTATAGTATTTTTGATGCTAATATTGTCCACGAAGTAATATGGAGTTGAACTGTTTGGCTTAGCCATAAATGATCCCACCCCCCCCCCTCCAAAATAAACCAGTAATGAGATCAAAATTGTGTGTGATTGATTCCTCAAATAATAGAAATCTACTTTTTATTTTATAAACAGGATGAGGCAAGCCAGGAGGAAGAGGGTCAGGAGTGTGACAGGCAGGAGGAGGCAGGGCCAAGTGGGACTCAGCAGGTCCCCAGGCCTAGTGGCAGCACCGTCTCCCAAGTGGCTCCCCTCCACGTCAGACCGCCAAAACAACGGCGGATGACACAAGTGGAGGAGGAGTCACTAAAGATGATTCAGGAGGCTGCTGCCATTATGAGGGCCCCCCTCAACCCTACGGAGGGGTTTAGCACCTATCTGGCGGATAAGCTGCTCAGAATGGAGGCGGGACAACGGGCCCTCTGTGAGCATCTCATCTATATGGCCGTACACATGGGGGCGAGGGGGCTGCTGACTGAGGCCACCCATAT
Source organism: Rana muscosa (assembly GCA_029206835.1). Lineage (NCBI taxonomy): Eukaryota > Metazoa > Chordata > Amphibia > Anura > Ranidae > Rana > Rana muscosa. Next base: position 601,296,358 of record CM055118.1, on the reverse strand, counting down.
CTCACATCAGCCCAATCCCTCTCCTCCTTCTCCTCTTCCTCCTGCCACATCACCACCCACAGTGGCCCAGCCTGCAAGGGTGCGTGGACGGGGCCGTGGAGAGAACGCTGCAGAGAGGCGTGGAAGGAAGGCTACAAGGAAGAGCAGGAGGTGATTCCCTGGCCTCGAGCTGCTCATCCAGAAATTGAAGGTTGATGGAGTACCACAGCTTGGGATGATGTATGTCTTTGGCTGCTGCTCCTGATTTCATGCTGTTGTTGATTTTATTATTGATCATAGTCAGGTCTGCATTTGGGATCGAATGACTTTATATTCTCTGCTAATTTGGGAATAGTTGCCCTTCGGTTTTTGATTTGTTTTTTCCAAAATAAAGGGAAATTTGATTACAGCCAACCTACATGCCTGATGTGTTTTTTGGAGAAGTAGCAATAAGATTGCATAAATACAATGTGTAATTAAGAACAAGGGACACCAACCTCCATGATTTTTGAAAAATGTAATATTATGTTGTTCTGAGAAATTGACACAGCAAAAAATGCACAACAAATTTTAAGAGTCAAAAAACATAAAGGTGTAATTTGGGAGGTCGGCCTTGCAGAATTTTAATAATTATTCCTAAGATCACTAGAAAAAAGAAAGACATACATTTGTCAGAACTCAGGAGAAAGTTCTGCTGCCAAAATGACATTTTAAAGACCGTTCTAAAGCAAAAAAACATGCGCTGCATTAAACGAAGCAATAACTTGCAGAATGACGAATGTGCTCTCTCCATTAGGAACGCTAGTTTTACAAGAACGAGCGCTCCCGTCTCCTAATTCAGTCTGAGCATGCGTGGGTTTTTAAACCGATGGACTTGCCCATAGACGATCGGAAATTCCCATCGGTTTTTTATCTATCGGAAAAATTTAAAACAAGTTCTATTTTTTCCATCCGATGGAAAAAAGACAGATAGGTACCATACACGATCGGTTGGTCTGATGAAAACCATCCATCGGACGGTTTTCATCAGTTAAACCGATCGTGTGTACGGGGCTTTAGAGTTCTCCAGGTGTCATGTAGCATTAGTTCCTGTAGCTGGAGTTTGATTTGTTTGAGTGCTCTATAGGGAAGACTCGACGCTCCATTTGAGGTATCAATAATAGGGTTAAGCGGGACATTGAAGTCCCCTCCTAATATGAGAATACCTGCTGCAAAGGTCGTTAATAAATCCTTTATTTTGCAGAAAAAGGTTACCTGCTTTGAGTTAGGTGCATAGATGTTTGCTATTGTTATAGGGTTTTGGCCTAATTTTCCCTTTAGGAAGATATATCTTCCTCCGGGGTCTGACAAAGTGTCAAGAATTTGAAACGGAGTCTGTTTGGAAATCAGATTTGAGACTCCTTTCGTTTTTCCTTCAGGGTTTGTGGCATGATATACTGTTGGGTATCTTTTGTCTTGCAATTTTGGGATTTTGTCAGATTTAAAATGAGTCTCTTGGATACAAATGATGTTAGCTTTATGTTTATGGAATTCATTAAGAAATGTTCTTTTTTCAGGTATATTGAGTCCTTTGGCATTTACTGATAGTAACTTAATCAATAATGGAATAGTTTGTTGTTTATTGTTGGTCATCTTAGAGGTGATTTTAGAAGAAGAAAAGAAAAAAAAAAAAAAAAGGTAAAACAAAATAAAGTAAAAATAAAATAAAGGGGGGGGCGGGGATATAGGGAGGAAAGTTTGCCGGGGGTAGATATAGACCTGCTAGTCTACCCTAAAAATAGGGAAGTCCGGTTGGATCAAAGGGCAAAAAAACGAAGTTTACCCCTTGTGTGGGAACGAGGTCTAAGTAGGATCAGACGGATTCTTATATTCACTAAATATTTATTTTAGACTGTTGTAGAAAACAAGTAAAAAATAAGTCAGAAAGCACTTATTACTTTAATATTTCTGTCTAGTTAAGAATCTTTTCTTTTCTTTTTTCTCTTTATGTCTTCTATCAACCCGGTGAAGCTAGCTGAACAAGTTATTTTGGTATTTCAGGATGTTGGCATGGTGTAATGGGTCTGGGGGAGGGTGTAAATCTTTTTGTAATGGATTTGAGTCGGCAAGCCTTACTACCATATAAATCAGCACAATCAGACACTGCTGCATATAGTAGGAAATTATTTTGTATGTTGTAAGGCACTTAATGTAGAATAGAAGTGATATGGGAGAAATTACTAATGCAATTTTATGTTTTGACCACTAGATGGAGTCCATGTATAATTGTACTCTAAGTTATCTGTTTATCAGTACATTGAGATATTAACTGCCTAGAAACAAGTACAAATTATATAAGCCATAACTAGAAGATAGATATTCTGATTCAAACCAAATCTATTAATTCCCATTTTCGAACTATCACCAGAGCCATTTTTTGTTCATGCAGGGCAACACGTCAAGTGAGGATATAAGCGACAATTTTTCTATATATATCGTGCATACTCTCTTTGATGCTGGTATTAACTCTTAACAAAAGGAGATGTCAATCGTATCTGATCTCAGGGTGCGAGAGATTTTCACTGGGATATATTAACCTGCATATTCAAGTCTGGAATATGGGTGATGAGAATCGCCATCTTGCCTTATCATTACATTAATTAGGAATAAGCAAATATTGACTGTGATATCATCTCAACCGTTATCAACCATACAACAAAAAAATAAAGAAAAAACTTATAATAATTTGTAGTGTTCTGTTTCGTGGGTATATGAACTGCGTCTCCATTAAGGAATAATATTGCAAGTTAAATTGTGGTAAAACCTGTTATGCAGAGGCGTAACTAGAAACCTCTGGGCCCCGATGCAAGAAATCACAAAGGGCCCCCCCTCGAAAAAGCATGATTTTGATACTTTTTTTTGAGGGGGGTTGCAACGGCGGTAGTTGAGGGGGGATGGCAGCTGTGGTACTTGAGGGGGGTGGCAGTGGTGGTACTTGAGGGGGTGGCTGCAGTGGCAGTGGTGGTGCCATTGTCTCCCACCACCACCTGTGCCTCTTACTGATCCCATCCTCCCACCACTAATCTCATCCCTATCCCCCCCCATCACCTCTGTTGTAGAAGTAATGGGGGGATAGGGATGAGATGAGTGGTGGGGGGATGGGATCAGTAAGAGGCACAGGTGGTGGAGGTTGGCATCGATTGCTTAGCTCTGCAAAATGTCACTTACTGTCAATCAATCGATTCCCCGGGAATTCCGTTCGATCGGTCACGGTCACCGTGCCTTCTAATCTCCCGCCAGGATGCCTTCTTGCCTCATGGGTAGACCGTATAGGTATTCCACGCAGAGAGGAAAGCTCCTCCCTCGCCTTCTCTCATTGGTGTCAGCAGGTCTGCTGACTTAATTTTTCAGTGTCTGCCCCCAGTCTCATTGCTGCCTCTGCCCAGGCCCAGATTTACTCCCTTTGCCGCCCCAAGGCCAGGTCCTTCAATACCGCCCCCCCACACACACCATCACATAGGGGGACTCCCCAGAGAGCCCCCCTTACATCAGGGACCCCAGAGAGCCTCCCTACTTACATCAGGGTCCCTAGAGAGCCTCCTCCTACATTAGGGTCCCCAGAGAACCTCCCCTTACATCAGGGTCCCTAGAAAACCTCCCCTTACATCACGGTCCCCAGAGAACCTCCCCTTACATCACGGTCCCCAGAGAACCTCCCCTTACATCAGGGTCCCCAGAGAGCCTCCCTACTTACATCAGGGTCCCCAGAGAGCCCCCCTTACATTAGTGTCCCCAGAGAGCCTCCCCTCCTACATTAGTGGCCCCAGAGAGCCTCCCTTCCTACATTAGTGTCCCCAGAGAGCCCCTCCTTACATCAGGGTCCCCAGAGAGCCTCCCTACTTACATCAGGGTCCCCAGAGAGCCTCCCTATTTACATCAGGGTCCCCAGAGAGCCTCCCCTTATATCGGGGTCCCCAGAGAGCCTCCCTACTTACATCAGGGTCCTCAGAGAGCCTCCCCTTATATCGGGGTCCCCAGAGAGCCTCCCTTACATTAGTGTCCCCAGAGAGCCTCCCCTCTTACATTACATTAGTGTCCCCAGAGAGCCCCTCCTTACATCAGGGTCCCCAGACAGACCCTTCTTACATCAGGGTCGCCAGAGAGCCTCCCCTACACCAGGGTCCCCAGAGAGCCTCCCCTTACACCAGGGTCCCCAGAGAGCCTCCCCTTACACCAGGGTCCCCAGAGAGCCTCCCCTTACACCAGGGTCCCCAGAGAGCCTCCCCTTACACCAGGGTCCCCAGAGAGCCCCCCTTACACCAGGGTCCCCAGAGAGCCCCCCCCCTTACACCAGGATCACCAGAGAGCCTCCCCTTACATCAGGGTCCCTAGAGAGCCCCCCTTACACCAGGGTCCCTATAGAGCCCCCCTTACACTAGGGTCCCCATAGAGCCCCCCCTTACACCAGGGTCCCCATAGAGCCCCCCCTTACACCAGGGTCCCCATAGAGTCCCCCCTTACACCAGGGTCCCCATAGAGCCCCCCCTTACACCAGAGTCCCCAGAGAGCCCCCCTTACACCAGGGTCCCCATAGAGCCCCCCCCCTTACACCAGAGTCCTCAGAGAGCCCCCCTTACACCAAGATCCCCAGAGAGCCCCCCCTTACACCAGGGTCCCCAGAGAGCCCCCCCCCCCTTACACCAGAGTCCCCAGAGAGCCCCACATTACACCAGGGTCCCCAGAGAGCCCCCCCCTTACACCAGGGTCCCCAGAGAGCCCCCCCTTACACCAGGGTCCACATAGAGATCCCCCTTACACCTGGGTCCCCAGAGAGCCCCCCCCTTACACCAGGATCACCAGAGAGCCCCCCCCCCCTAACATTAGTGTCCCAAAAGGCCCCCTTCCTTACATTAGTGTCCCCAGAGGCCCCCTTCCTTACATTAGTGTCCCCAGAAACCCCCCCCCCCTCTTACATCAGGGTCCCCAAACAGCTGACTCCCCCCTTGCAGGGGTTCCCCTGTACCTGGCTGGTGGAGGTGGCGATTGGCAGCTCTATGGTGTCCACAGGCAGGGGGGTCTTGCTGGGGCTAGTAGTTCTATATCCGAACCATGTATACAGCAGAGGGGGGAGGGGCCTCTGACCCGGGCATCAGCAACATTGTATAAGCAGAGTGAAAGTGAAACTAATACCTGCCCGGGTCAGAGGCCCCTCCCCTCTCCTCTGTATACACACTGACACTCGAGTACTACAAGCCCCAGGGGGATCTTGCTGCCCACACAGGCACCATAGAGCTGCCGATCGCCGCCTTCCACCTCCTCCCACATCTCCCCACTGCACTCTAAACGGCCAGCCAGAGGTGCAGGCAGGGGAAATGTCTTGGGAGTCTTGGGGGGTTGCCGCGGTGCCGCCCCTGCATCCACTGCCTTGTCAGCACCCGATCCCTGCGGCGGAACGGCTCCTCATACTGGCGGGCGGTGGGCGGGCCCCTCACACGGGCGGCGGGCGGGCAATGGCGTCCCTAGGGGGGGGCCAGAGGGGGCCCTGGCCCCCCCAACATTATGCTGTGCCCCACCATGTGCCCCCCCAAAAAAAAAAAAAAAAATGTCTTTTTTTGCATTTTTGTATTTTGCTCGGGCTGCTCCTGGGGTAACAGTCTCTCCTGAGAGGGAGAGCGTCCCCAGTCAGCTCCTGTGGGGGATTCCTCCCCCCTCCCTCTGCTCGCTGACACTGCATAATGAGAGCGCTCACACAACCACAGCCACCCGATCTGCTCTTTCCCCTGCATCCTCATTGGCACGGAGAAGAGCGAGTTGCAGGAAGGACTCCACGAGCACTGTGGGGGGGGGCACAAGCCTTCATCTCAGTTACTGAAAAAACAGACTGATTTCTCCCGTCCTTAGGACAGGAGAACCAGCCTGTAAATTCCGAGAGTGGTGACTGCAAGCTGGGCCGAGTGTCAGTCTATGACACTCTTTCACAGCCCATCAAGTCCAGCCACCCCCCCCTCCCTCACTCTCCTCACATACGAGCAGGGAGGAATACAGCTCCTCCTTCCAGTCCCACCCACACTATCCCGGCATGCTGTATCTGAAGAGAGGGGATGTGTGGGCGGGAAATATGAAAATCAGCAGCATTCCTGGCTGTGTGTGACTGATGCCTGAGATTCTAGACTGGACCGTGGGTAAGTGTGTGCACTGCAGTACACTGTAATCACTGAACTGCATTATCTCCATCCCTTCTCTCCCCCCATCTGTCTCCCTCCCCCTCTTCTGTTCTTTTAAGACCTTCACAATTTACTTTCATTTCAGTTAGGCAGGTAATATACGGTGCAAATTTCTTTCCTGCATCCACAGATTGCAGGAAAGAAACTTCCATAATTCCCCCATCAACACAGACAGTGGTGACAGGGGAATATCCCTCCTGCCCAGCAATTGTATTCTCCCGACAAACAGTGATTATCATTAGTGGCTATAGCAACCACTGGTGATAATCATAAGAGAATCTGGTCATTAATGGTTCAAATCTCAGCCAGTTCCTGCTGAACCAGCTGAGATTTAAACTGTCTATGTCTGGTCTTAGCTCTTAGGCCGGGTTCACACTGGTCCGACAAACGCTCCGACATGAGCTCATGTCGCATGACGTGAAAATCAATGTTTCCCTATGAGAGCCGCCTTAACTGGTCCGACACAAGTCGGTCTGACTTTGAAAATGCTCCCTGCACTACTTTGGTTCACCATTGATCCTACTTCAGCCCATTGAATATCATTGAAGTCGGATCAAAGTAGGATACTTGTCCTAACCATCCGACTTTTGACATCCGACATGGTGATTACAGCAGCAGTAAAAGGAATTTATCTCACACTGGGATTGTTTTGATTGGTCAAAGGACAAGTCAGACTAGCACAAAGTCGGATCAAAGTAGTATCCTGTTCATGAAAGTCGGATGGATGTCGGACCAATGTAGGATCAATGTAGGACTGATGTCGCAGAGCAAAGTAGGATGAAAGTTGTATGACTGTCGTGTCATACCAGTGTGAACCCAGCCTTAGGCAGCCCATACATTGATCACTTTTTTCATTCAATTATTAGGTTGAATGAAAAAAAAAAGAAATGATCCAATTCCCCCATCTACACATTATAGGTGGATGGGGGAATGTTCCCAGCGTGGACCAGTGCTGGAACAACCAGAGTTGCTGTCCTGTCCCGGCTATTCACAGTGCTGGTCTCTGTCTCCATGGTAGCGGCGGCAGCACATTGGAACCCAGTGCTGGTTACTTTATGGGGCTGATGTACAGTAAGGTGACCAGATTTTTAAAATGAAATCCGGGGACATATTTTATTTTTATTTTTTTATTGGCTAATGGTAAACTATTTTGTAAGCATATTTTCCTCAAATGATATATGCAGTGTATGTGGTGTTTATCGAATGATTGTATGATATATACGTTCTTTCCCACATTTCGTCCATGAGATGAAAAAAAAAAAAATACTTCTTAGAATTTTTTGGGATATGACTACCAAATGTTATGAAAAGAAGATAGAGAAAAACTTGGGAGGGATGGGGTCCCAAAATTTTAATCCAATACAGGCAGGGGTGGCTCCAGACAATGTTTTTTTGGGGTGCTATGGTGGTGCTTGAAGTAAAACTGAGGGTGCTAATGCGGTGCGCTACCACACACCTGTGGGAGTGGCCAGCAAGTGACGGTTTCATCATGGCGTCCAATGATGATCAGTAGGTCCTGGCCTCTGTATACCAATAAAAAGCCAAAAAATGCAGCACAACCCTACACTTCATTTATACATTTCTACAAATGGACTTATAAGTGAAATGGTAAAACCTATAAATGAATATCCAATGCAAATCAACCAATGTATTGCAATATAGTAGTGATGATGTCACCTCCTCTGCAAAAATATTTTGAGAATTTGCAGAGCAAATAATGGTGAAACCCCCTACATACAAAAATAATAACAGAGACGCAAATCAACCCATGTATTAGAATGGGGAAGGAAAGGGAGTAGCCATATAGGCTCCCCTTTCCTCATGGGGTCACTGTAACTGCAAGGTTAATACATAAGTTTCTAAGAAGGTTTAGCTACAGGGCTAGAGAGTCAATAGTTTTTAAAAAAAAAAAAAAAAAACCCCAGTCAGTAGATTTGATTAAGCTCAGGTGTGTTAGAGAGTTCTGGAAATCTGAGAATCAGTAAGGGATTGGTTAGTGAAATCAGGTGTTAGATCAGGAAAATTCTAGAAGCTGGTTTCTGGTCCATTTAAGGAGCAGTTCCAGGCAGGTTAGTGGTGCGATACCAGAAGATTCCAGCAGGAGGAGCTCCCGTATCGTCATGGAAGCCCTGATTCGTCAACTGATCGAAAAAGCCGAGGCTGCGGGAGGGGAAGAATGGATTAGACAGTGTCTTGCCTCACCTTCATATCCTGATCCCGAAGCAAGCAGCACGGAGGACCGATCAGCTGGGCAAACGAACAGCGCGGCGGGACCACACCAACAGCCATGCCCTGGAGCGGAGGGAGCGGTCGCGGGATTCCCCCATCATACAGCGGCGGGGACGGATGACGCCGCAGAAGAAGAAGATGAGGCTGGTCGGAGGTCAAGCAAGAGAAGACGCCCATTGAGGAGGAGCGCAAGCCCGGATCAACCCGCTTCTGCCCATGGCAGCCAAACTTTTTCTTCTCTCCCTTATAGGAGCCGGCGCACATGCGCAATGACAGAGCCCGGAGAGAGGGGACAAAGCACGCTGGGGACAACAACAGCAACAGGAGAAGTACGCCAGCAGCCCGCCCGTGGTCGGCAGGGGGCTCGCAAGGGCGGAAAGGGAGGACAGAGAGCTGCATGTGTGACCACACAGCCTGAAATCCAACAAGCCGACAGAATCCCTGTGCGGTGTGCATCGCCGGTGTCATCCCCTGGAGTGATCCCTGCTCAGGGGGCAGTTGGTGAGTCAAACACAGCACATCAATTATCTATATTAGCTAAATCCTTAGAACGATTGTTAACTGTAATGCAGGCACAGGCTACAAATCAGCAGGTTCCCAGAGATAACAGTGCAGGGGTTTGGCCAGCTTGTACAGCTGAGCCCATGTGTATATCTAAGTTAGCCAGTGCATCTAATAACAGTAATGTAGAAGCAGTAAGAGGGGTGCAAGTCACAGGGCAAAAAGAGTGCATGCCTTGTTTTCTGTCCCCGCTGGGGTTTCACTTAGCCTCTACAGTAAAGGAAAAGATTTGGAGGGGGGAATATATTGATCTCAGTTCAATTCCTCCCCCTTCAAAAGAACCATCCAGGTTTGATAAAAAAGATGATAGGACAGAGGAGGAGCGTCGCAAAGCTCTCATTAAGTCCTTTTATGGGTGGTTACAATCATTTATAATATACGCTAGTGTGCTTTGTGAAAAATCCCCTGAATTAAGCCCCCTTTTATTTCAACACATTGATATCGTTTTAGAAGCCTACAGGAGTTTCAGTGGCTTGTCATGGTTGCTATACGATGAAGCATTTAGGCAGAAGCTAGCGGTGCAGCCATCTCTACAATGGGGTTCAAAAGATGTTGGCCTATGGCTCAATTTATTTCTGCCTCAAAAACAATCAATTTTTCGCTCAGCTGCGGCTGCAGGGCCCCAGGTATCATCTAATGTAAATTATAAGAATGGTGTGTGCTTTGCTTACAATGATGCGCATTGCAAATGGATGGCGTCTTGTAAATACAAGCACGAATGCGCTTTTTGTGCTGGGAATCACCCAGTTTCCAAATGTTTTCGGAAATTACAAGCAAATGCAAAGGAAGGTATTTCCAAAAGCAGCAACACCAGTGATGCTCTCAAGCATGCTGCCATGGCTGCTTCTCTATCCAAACCAGCAGATAGCTTCATTGCTAATTAGCGGGTTCACAGTGGGTTTCCAGTTACCTAGTTTTCAAGGTAAAGGTTGTACAGCAGTGGAAAATCTGAGATCTGTTAATGAGGCACCTTTAATAGTAAAAATAAAATTGCTAAAAGAGGTCGCGTCAGGAAGGATGGAGGGTCCGTTTGACCATCCCCCCTTTTTTGGATTTCAGGATTTCCCCTTTGGGTTTGGTACCTAAGAAAGAGCCAAATGAGTTTCGTTTGATACACCATTTATCATTTCCTTTTGGCAGTTCTTTGAATGATCAAATCAACACTGAGGCTATATCAGTGTCTTATTCATCTTTTGATTTAGCAATTGAGAAGATACGGTTGCTAGGGAAAAATGCTTTGATGGCAAAGGCAGATATTCGATCAGCCTTTCGGCTTTTTCCTTTGCACCCAGATTGTTTCAACTCACTCGGTATATGTTTTGACAATAAATTTTACGTTGATAAAGCATTGCCGATGGGCTGCTCAATTTCTTGTTTTTTCTTTGAAGCTTTCTCAACATTTATAGAATGGGTGGTAAGTATGGTATCACATTCCACCTTTATTATTCATTATTTGGATGACTTTTTATTTTTAGGCCCGGAAGGTTCAGAGGACTGCGGTCAGCTATTATCTTCATTCAAATTAGTATGCCAACATTTTGGGATACCATTGGCGGAAGATAAAACTGTTTTTCCTACAACATGTATTGATTTTTTGGGTATAACACTGGATTCGGTCACCATGGAATTTCGGTTGCCTGGTGAAAAAATCGGCAAATTATCCCAATCTTTGCATTTTTTCTTGGGTAGAAAAAAGGTGACATTGAAAGAAATGCAGCCCCTTTTGGGGCAATTGGCATTTGCCACTAGGGTTCTTCCCATGGGTAGGGTTTTTTCCAAAAAGATTGTATGCTGCCATTTCAGGATTAAAGAACCCGTTGGCCCATATCAGGCTATCTTTAGAGATCAAGCAGGACTTGATGGTCTGGTTGCAATTTCTGGAGCAATTTAATGGGAAAACCATGTGGCAGCATGATTTTGTGCTGGACAAGGATTTTCACCTTGAAACAGATGCAGCTGGCTCGGTTGGCTTTGGGGCGGTTTGGAGAAACCATTGGTGCGCTGCTGGGTGGCCTCACAGGTGGGTCATCAATGGGTTCTGCAGAAATATAGTATTATTAGAGCTATTCCCAGTGGTAGTGGCATTGGAAATATGGGGCAGTTTATTCGCCAATAGAAGGTTGCTGGTGAGCACTGACAACAAGGGAGTAGCCTTTGCAGTTAACAGTTTGTCATCTAAATCTCCTCCCGTGGTTTCTTATTTAAGATATTTGGTTTTTCTGTGTTTAAAATGGAACATCTGGTTAAAAGCGAAATACGTCCCAGGAAAGAATAACGTCGTTGCTGACGCTCTTTCTCGCCTGCAGATGGACCGGTTTTTCAAGCTGCTGCCAGAAGCGGATCCAGTGGGGGTAATCTTCCCTTCCCGTTTATGGGAGATAGCATAATTTTCCAAAACATCCAGGACTCTGTGGCGGCTTCTACCTGGAAGAGCTACAGTTCTTCATGGTTATTGTGGTCAATCTTTTTAGCATCGATGAGTCTGTCTTTATCTAATCATTCGGAGGACCTAGTACTTCTGTTTCTACAATCATTAATGTTGAAACAGTATTCTTGGTCTCACATTAGTAAGACATTATCAGGGGTGTCATTTTTTCTGCGCCTTTATAATCTGCCGGCTTGTCACAGTTTTTTCTCGGTGCGGCAGGTGCTAAAGGGATACAGGAAGAATAATTTTAGAAAGGATATGAGGTCCCCAATTACCCCGGCTATATTAGCACGGATTGGTGGGATAACTTCAGAAGTATGCTTTTCTGCTTATGAAGCTGTCCTTTTTTAAATCAGTGTTTACGCTCGCATTCTTCGGTGCGTTTCGGATTTCTGAGATCCTTCCTGCATCAAAGAGAAGTAACATAGGCATGTTATTATCTAATTTGTTTATGGGTTCAGATAATATAAAGTTATTTATAGCTACAAGTAAGACGGATGCGGTTGGTGTTGGTAATTGGGTGGCTTTAAAGAGGTATAGTGTTGAGAATATCTGCCCAGTAAGGACCCTTCAGGCTTACATGGCAGTTCGCCCGCCCAGTTCAGGGTTTTTGTTCATTCACAAGGATGGTTTACCAGTAACAGTTTACCAGTTTTCATCAGTATTGAAGAAATGTTTAGCAAAACTTCAGTTGAGCAACACTAAAATAACGACTCACTCGTTTCGAATAGGAGCAGCCACAGAGGCTGCCAGGATTGGTCTAGAGGAGAGTACAATTAAGAAGATTGGTAGATGGAGGTCAGATTGTTACAAATTATACATTCGTCCATATTAATTAATTATTTTGTTTCAGGTCCCCTACATACAGTCTGGATTATAGGGCATTCTTTTATTTTTTGGGCACAGAAGAGAGCTGCTGATAGAATATATTCGGAGAATTTGGGCCTGGACCCTGCAGCCTTCCGGATTCATTGGTATGGTCGTAGGGGAATGATGTGGGAGGATTTGTTGTTTGAATTAAGTAGGCTATACGCTTTACATGAGGCTCCAGATATAATAATTATACATGTTGGTGGTAATGACATTGGGAAGTTAAAGACATTTGATCTGATTACCGATATGAAGGATACATTTAAGTTTTTACGTTTAGCCTCTCCAAATACGGTGTTTGGGTTCTCAGAGATAATTCCACGTCTGAGGTGGTTGGAATCCGCAGTTTTCAAGCCACTAGAGAAGGTCCGCAAGCGGATAAATAGAGCCATGGCGAAGTTTCTGAGCGATGGTATGGGTTTTTCATTTCGGAACCATGAGCTGGAGGGCGGTTTACAGGGTCTATATAGGGATGACGGGGTGCATCTATCGCCCATAGGTCTAGATATCTTAAACACAAATTTGCAAACATGCATAGAGTTGGCCGCGGTTTGGGGGGTTGGGGACGGGAGGGGTGCTGCAAGCCCCCCTCCCGTCGGTTGGGAGAATTAAGGAAAGTCAAGTTCAAGTAATAATCAGCTCGAGTCTCAGTGGCTGGGTTGAGTACGGGTATTGATAAACACTTGGTTGGAAAGTATGTTTTAAAAGTTAAAATTGGTGGATTATGGATTTATGTTTTGAAAACCAGTGAATCAGGCCGTGGCCAATAATTATCTCAAAAAAATAAAAAAAATAAAAATAATAATAATATATATAAAATAAAAAATGTTACATGGAGATTAATAAAATTGGTTGTTTAAGTTATAACTTGCTCTGGTGTTTTTTGTGCTCTATGCATGTTTGCGGGGGTGTGCATGATGCATGTGATCCCATATAGTAGTGATGGTGTCACCCTCTCTGCAAAAGGTAAGAAATATTGCAGAGCTGCAATGTGCAAATAGTGGTAAAGCCACCTATATATAATCATAATAATGATAATAATAAAATGTACACTTGATGTATATATTTTACATTTTATTATTATGATTATATATAGGTGGTTTCACCACTATTTGCACATTGCAGCTTTGAAAAATGTATTACTTCTTGCAGAGAGGGTGACAACATCACTACTATGTTCTAATACATGGGGGTTGATTTGTGTCTTTGTTATTATTATTATTGTATGTAAGGGGTGTTACCGCTATTTGCACATTGAAGCTCTGCAATTTCTCAAAATATTTTTGCAGAGGGGGTGACACCATCACTACTATATTGCAATACATTGGTTGATTTTCACTGGATATTCATTTATAGGTTTTACTATTGCACTTATAAGTCCATTTGTACAATTTTATAGATGAAGTATAGGGCAGCGCTGCATTTTTTGCTTTTTATTGATTCGCGTTAGATGAGGAAACCAGCTAAAAAGATTCTCTTATTGCTTTTGAGATATTTTTAGTTGCATGGTAATTGATTTACCTGATTTGTTATGTCCTCTGTATACTGGTAACCACTGGCCATGCATTTTGGTGGTCAGTGTGCCCCCTTTATGCTGGTGCTACATGCAGGGTGCAGGTGGGTGCTGGATGCAGGGCTCAAGAGGATGCTATGTAGAGAGTGCAAGGTTCAGGAGTGCGTTTTGGAAAGAGTGATGGTCAGAGACTGCAGACATACTACAGGAGATGTTCAGAGACTGCGGATATTATACAGGAAATGGTCAGAGACTGCGGATATAATACAGTAGACGGTCAGAGACTGCAGATATTATACAGGAGAGAGACTGCGGATATTATACAGGAGAGAGACTGCGGAAATAATACAGGAGACGGTCAGAGACTGCGGATATTATACAGGAGAGAGACTGTGACTATAATACAGGAGACGGTCAGAGACTGCGGATATTATACAGGAGAGAGACTGCGGATATTATACAGGAGAGAGACTGCGGATATTATACAGGAGAGAGACTGTGGATATAATACAGGAGACGGTCAGAGACTGCGGATATTATACAGGAGAGAGACTGCGACTATAATACAGGAGACGGTCAGAGACTGCGGATATTATACAGGAGAGAGACTGCGGATATTATACAGGAGAGAGACTGCGGATATTATACAGGAGAGAGACTGCGGATATTATACAGGCGAGAGACTGCGGATATTATACAGGAGACGATCAGACTGCGGATATTATACAGGAGAGAGACTGCGGATATTATACAGGAGACGATCAGACTGCGGATATTATACAGGAGAGAGACTGCGGATATTGTACAGGAGAGAGACTGCGGATATTATACAGGAGAGAGACTGCGGATATTATACAGGAGAGAGACTGTGGATATTATACAGGAGAGAGACTGCGGATATTATACAGGAGGGCCAGCACAATTTGTTGTTAGAGATGGGCTGGGCATGTTCAAAATTCCACATGCCAGAGCCTGCCAGGAAGCCCACACTGCACAGCGCTAATCACAGGCAATGAGACATTTCCCGGCCCGCAGCTCCACAGATCAGGAAATGTCTCACTGGCTGTGATTAGCACTGTGGAGTGTCGGCTTCCTGGCGGGAGATCGGGCATGTGGAATTTCAAACACACCCGAGCCCATCTCTATTGGTTGTAGACAGTTGAGCTCCCTGCAGGTTGCTTAGCAGCAGTGGTGCCTTCTCTGACATGCTGATCGGGATGCAATCCAGGTGATGCTCCTAGTCAAATCCTAGTGTTAAATATCAGTGATTTTATTGATCAAAGCCCACACTTTACAGGCATAGAGCCCACATGGATGCTGAACATACGGTTGATTATATATATGTGGTTGTACTCTTGATGCTAATAAATACTGTGTTTATTAGATCTGACTGGGAGCATCAACAGGATCACATCCCGATCAGCATGTCAACAGAGAAGGTTATACAGCATTACTGCTGCTAGTTGACCAGCTGGGGGCTCAGCTCACTATAACTAATAGTGCCAGCCTTCCCCTGCATGCACCCATAATGTCACCAGCACTAGGTCCTAATAGACTGCCGCCGCTGCCAAGGAGGCAGATGCCAGACCAGTGCGGTCAATAACAGGGACAGGACAGCTGGGGAACCCCACAGTGGCAGAACACCAGGGCCCGGTGGCAAGACAACCTTTACAACCCTGAGGCCTCATGCCCACGGACGTTTTTACAGCCACGTTTTTGAGCGTTTTTTACAGCTTAAAACCACCTGTCCATGTTAGTCTATAGCTTCATGCCCACCTAGGCGTTTTTGAGCTGCAAATAGCATAGGCGTTTTTAAGCTGCAAAAAAAAACCCAGGACCAGTGCGTTCCGCAGCGTTGGCGTTAGGCATAAAAAAAGCGAATCGTTAAACGCGCAAAAACGCCGCAATTGGGTTTTTAAGCTCCGGCGTTTTGTTTTTTTTTCAAAAAAAATACGGTCGAAAAATGTATACAATACCATGGACACAGAGGCGGCTCTCTAATTAGGCAGATTAGGCGAGGGCCTTAGGCCTCGCAAGAGTCGCAAATTCCAGGGGCCCCGCGCGGCCGCCTAATTAGTCACTATCACTAGTCATCTGGAATGCCTGCAGCTTGTACGGGCTATTTTCGTTCCCGCACACCGCCCGCAAGCTCCACTTTTCACTGCAGAGAGAGCCACACCGCCCGCAAGCTCCACTTTTCACTGCAGAGAGAGCCCAGTCAGCCGACATCTCTCCCCGCAGTCCCCAGCTGCCTGGCCCTGCTGACACACACAATCATTGCAGACTGCAGAGAGGCGTGGAGAACTGGACCCGCCCCCTCCTTCTCCTGCTCTGTGTGATGTTTCCTGTGTGTACACAGAGGGGGAGGGGGAGACTCAGCATGCTGCCGAGACAACTCTGCTCGTCTGACATTTACTGCCTGAACTAATGCAAAGTAAGTCTTCCAGAGGAGAGGGGGAGAGGAGGGGGGAACAAGCCTACAGTTCACTTTGAGTGATTTTGGGGGAGAGGATATGTTCTAGGGGGCACTTTAGGACTTGTGCTACAAGGGGGCTTGGATATTAAATCCACCCCATTAGCACATATCCTCCCCCCCAAATTAAATAGATGCTGTCTTCCACAGAGGGGGTGGCCCTTGGCACCCCACAAGTGATGTTCAAAATTGCTCCAGGTGCCCAAACTAGTGCCCCCCCCCCCTGCAGGTAAGTTACTGCAGCAAAGTGAAAAACACAGGAACATGCTGTGTGATCTGTGCAATGCACGTGTGACCCGGGTACAATTTCAGCCCAATTATGTCTGCACACTCTCTGACCATCTCTTGTATCATGTCTGCAGTCTCTGACCATCTCTTGTATCATGTCTGCAGTCTATGACCATCTTTATATCATGTCTGCAGTCTATGACCATCTCCTGTGGTATGTCTGCAGTCTCTGACTATCTCCTGTAGTATGTCTGCAGTCTCTGACCATCTCCTGTATCATGTATGCAGTCTATGACCATCTCTTATATCATGTCTGCAGTCTATGACCATCTCCTGTAGTATGTCTGCAGTCTCTGACCATCTCCTGTAGTATGTCTGCAGACTCTGACCATCTCCTGTTTCATGTATGCAGTCTATGACCATCTCTTATATCATGTCTGCAGTCTCTGACCATCTCCTGTATCATGTATGCAGTCTCTGACCATCTCCTGTATCATGTATGCAGTCTCTGACCATCTCCTGTATCATGTATGCAGTCTCTGACCATCTCCTGTATCATGTATGCAGTCTCTGACCATCTCCTGTATCTTGTATTGCAGTCTCTGATCATCTCCTGTATCATGTATTGCAGTCTCTGATCATCTTCTGTAGTATGTCTGCAGTCTCTGACCATCTCTTGTATCATGTATGCAGTCTCTGACCATCTCTTGTATCATGTATGCAGTCTCTGACCATCTCTTGTATCATGTATGCAGTCTCTGACCATCTCTTGTATCATGTATGCAGTCTCTGACCATCTCTTGTATCATGTATGCAGTCTCTGACCATCTCTTGTATCATGTATGCAGTCTCTGACCATCTCCTGTAGTATATCTGCAGTCTCTACCGTCTCCTGTAGTATGTCTGCAGTCTCTGACCGTCTCCTGTAGTATGTCTGCAGTCTCTGACCGTCTCCTGTAGTATGTCTGCAGTCTCTGACCGTCTCCTGTAGTATGTCTGCAGTCTCTGACCGTCTCCTGTAGTATGTCTGCAGTCTCTGACCATCTCCTGTAGTATATCTGCAGTCTCTGACCGTCTCCTGTAGTATATCTGCAGTCTCTGACCGTCTCCTGTAGTATATCTGCAGTCTCTGACCGTCTCCTGTAGTATATCTGCAGTCTCTGACCGTCTCCTGTAGTATATCTGCAGTCTCTGACCGTCTCCTGTAGTATATCTGCAGTCTCTGATCGTCTCCTGTAGTATATCTGCAGTCTCTGATCGTCTCCTGCAGTATATCTGCAGTCTCTGATCGTCTCCTGTAGTATGTCTGCAGTCTCTTACCGTCTCCTGTAGTATGTCTGCAGTCTCTTACCGTCTCCTGTAGTATGTCTGCAGTCTCTTACCGTCTCCTGTAGTATGTCTGCAGTCTCTGACCGTCTCCTGTATCAGGTATGCAGTCTATGACCATCTCCTGTAGTATGTCTGCAGTCTCTGACCGTCTCCTGTAGTATGTCTGCAGTGTCTGACCATCTCCTGTATCAGGTATGCAGTCTATGACCATCTCTTGTATCATCTATGCACACTCTCTGATCATCTCTTGTACCATGTATGCAGTCTATGACCATCTCTTGTATCATGTATGCAGTCTCTGACCCTCTCCTGTATCATGTCCACACACTCTGTGACTATCTCCTGTAGTATTTCTGCAGGGTCTGACCATCTCTTTTATCAAGTCCTCACAGTCTCGTAGTGTAATATAGGATGAAACGAGAGCCCTCAAGCTGGAGCCCAGAGAGGACCATCTGACTGAGCCCTGCACGGTGCACCTGAGTGGTGGTCAGTAACAGCGTAGCAAGGCCAGTCTGAGGGGGGATCACTGATGTAGGGGGCAGTGAATACAGTAAGGTAAGGAGGCACTGATATAAAGGTTCCCCCTTATATCAGTAACCCCCCCTTACATTAGTGCATTCACTTTGCGAAAGGTGCTCTATGGTGACCAGAGTCCTCCCCACATTAAAGTTTCCATTTTAAATGCAAGTTGGAACTCTGTGGACAATGACATAAAGGGGAACTCTGATATAAGGTGATCTCGTCACCAGAGTTCCCCCTTACATCAGAGTTCCCCCTTACATCAGAGTTCCCCCTTACATCAGAGTTCCCCCTTACATCAGAGTTCCCCCTTACATCAGAGTTCCCCCTGCACTGTAAGGGGGAACGCTGTGCTGGGTTATATTAACCACTTCATTAGCAGGCACTTACGCCCCTTCCTGCCCATGACAATTTTCAGCTTTCAGCGCTGTCGCATTTTAAATGACAATTGCACGGTCGTGGTACACTGTACCCAGACAGAATTTTTTATCATTTTATTCCCACAAATAGAGCTTTCTTTTGGTGGAATTTGATCACCTCTGCGGTTTTTATTTTTTGCTAAACAAACTAAAAAAGACCAACATTTTTGAAAAAAAAATAGTTTTTCTTTGTTTCTGTCATAAAATTTTGTTTTCCCCTTCACTGACAGGCACTGACAAGGAGGCACTGATATGTAGAATTGATGGGCACTGATAGGCGGCACTGATATGCAGCACTGGTGGGCACCAATAGGTGGCACTGACATGCGGCTGTGATGGGCACTGACAGGCGGCTGTGATGGGCACTGACAGGCGGCACTGATTGGCACTGACAGGTGGCACTGATGGGCAGCACTGATGAGGTACTGATAAGTACTGACAGGTGTTACTGCTGGGCAGCGATTGGCACTGTGGCAGGCAGTGATTGGCACTGTGGTGGGGGCTGGCATAATTTAATGTTGGGACATTGCTGGGCACTAGTTGGGAGGTGATTGGCACATCTGAGGGGGCTGTGTTTATAATCAATGTGCTGATTATCAGCACAGACCCCCCCTTCTGTCAGGGAGAGCCGCTGATCGGCTCTCCCTGTCTGCGTGAACTGAGGAATGCCGTTCACCGGCACTTCCTGGTTCAGGTGATGATCAGCTGTGATTGGTCACAGCTGATCACGTGGTAAGAAGCCTCTGTCAGAGGCTTCTTATCATGATCGAAGATGCGGGGTGTCAAACTGACACGCCGCGCTGCGCGCCCCCATGGGCGTGCGCCGGCATGTTATCCAGCTGGACGTCATATGACACCCAGTCAGGATAACAGAACCACTTCCTGGCCGTCATTCTGCATATGGCGGACGGGAAGCGGTTAACCTGACCTTCATGTAAATGGAGAAATATGGTTTTGACTCTTGTTATACCTTAAAAATATTGCTAGTAGCAGCTGCACAAATGTTATCTATATTTGTGTGTGTGTAATATTTATATATGTAGTATACTGCATATATTTAATTAAAGAAGAATTGGTTAGAGAAAGTTCTAGAAACTGTAAATTCATAGTTCATAGGATTTAAGACTCTTTATATATGCAATTTATACCGTTAATTTTTATTGCTTGAATTATTTTTTCCATTATGGGAGTTAGTAGGGCCTCATGTCTAAGGTTTGCCTAAGGCCTCACAAAGCCTAGAGCCGCCTCTGCATGGACAGGCGTTTTTAAGCTGTAAAAAAACGCTCAAAAACGCGGCTGTAAAAACGTCCGTGGGCATGAGACCTGATAGTTCTCCCACTGCTTTGGACCCTTAGATTTTCTTGGGTGGCCCCAGTATAGTAGGAAGGGAGCTCACTGCAGAACATGTGAAAGGGCCCGTTGTGGGATCGTAGAAAAGGGCCCAGGATATATATATATATATATATATATATATATAAATGATTGCATTTTATAGTTGGTCCCCCTACTTTTGTCCCTGTCCCCCCATGTGCCCCCCCTAAATATGAAAGCTGGAGACGCCACTGCGGGCGGGCCCCCCGGACTTCACGGAACTACAGGGCCCAGTCGCAGCTGCGACTGCTGCGACCCTGAAAATGCCGCCACTGCTGTTATGTCCTATCAGAATATAGGCTATAAGACAATCTAAAATATTATTTTTCTGCTGGTTATTGAGAATAAACCTTCATAATCCACCTGAGATAACCAAGGACCTATTGATTGTAGTGACCTAAGCATAAAATAGTTTTTGCGGGACTTAAATGATCAGGTATAGAAGGCTACAATATCCTTAGGGAATCAAGAGTATGAGATCTGCCCAAGTGACTAATAGCTTCACAGATTGCCTGAATTCTGAGTGTTTGTGTGTAATATTTACAGGCGTCCCATTCACTCGGGCGGAATCTGCATACCTTTTAGTTCTGATTATTTTCCAAAGTCCCGTAGTAGCTTCGAGGCTCTTAGCAGATTTGCCTTGATTTAGGAGTATAACAACTCTGAACTAGAAGAATAAAAACAGAAAAAGAAACAAGCGAACCAAAAAGACACAGAAAAATAGGGGAGGGTAGCAGTCATGCAGTTCCGGCTCCCTACAGTTTCTTAGCGTACCGGCTAAGTGAAGACTCCCTCAACTGGTTTTACCTCTCTACTTTTCTCTTCAGTAGGTGGTTGGCATTTGTATTTGGATGTGTGATCTTCAAGTGTCTATTTGATCTCGGCGGTCCATGCGATCTCTTTGTCTGGGTGGTGAGATTCCAGGCTTCCTTAAAAAACCTCTCTCCTGCTGTGGTGCGGTGACGGTGATCTCCGTCTGCGGTCTCTGTTTCTTTGGGTTCTTGGAGTGTAGTTGTTAGAAATTGTGACCCAAGATTCGTTGAGCATGAAAGAGCTGTACCATTCTGGGACCTCTGTCATAGGAATATCCAGAGTTTCGCAGAAAGATCGGAGGTCCTCAGGTGTGCGGAGTAAGGCATTGTGACCTCTCCACGTGGCAGAGAGGCAAAATGGGAATTTCCATCCATAAGGGATTCCCCTAGTGCGCAATTGTTCTGTAATCGGACGTAAGGCCCGGCACTGCTGCAACGTGATGCTCGAGAGATCTTAATACAGTTTGATTTCATTTCCGTTGAATATCACTCTGTTCTTTTCTCTTGCTTTTTTGAGAATTGCTTCCTTTAGAGGGAAGTTTACTAGACAGCAAATTATGTCTCTGGGAGGGTCATTATCTCTTCCCCTGGGTCTGAGGGCCTTGTGAATCCTCTCAAATTCTACAGGAGAATCTGGTGGTCTATCTAAAATGTCATTAAATATTGCTGTTGCAGTGTGTTCAATTGGCTTTTGGTCAGACATTTCAGGGACCCCTCTAATCCGTATATTATGGTGTCTCCCTCTGTTGTCTAAATCTTCTAGATGGCGGTGCATTTCCACAATGTGGTGAAGGTGCAGGTCAGCATTTTTTTGTACCTGTTTAATTGCATCATCTTGGCGCGCTGTGGCCTGCACCACTGCTCCTGTTCTTGCTGCGATCCCCTGTATGTCAGCCCAGATTTCATTGATGGCTGCTGAGAAGGATGCCTTAATGTCCATTGACATTGCATGCAGGTTAGCTTGCAAGTCTGATAGGCTGAGGGCTTGTGGTTGCTGGGGTGGTGAAATTTGCTGCTTTTCTGCGCCATTCGCGCTATTCGCTCCGACCGTTGAGGGCGTGGAGCCGCCAAGCGGCATGGCTGGCTTAGGCGAGGCCGCGGCTTTGAGGCCTTCCCCCACTGAGGTCCGGAACATTGCTGGGATGGTTGTCTGCGGCTGTTGATTCGGCTCCATTGTTTCGAGGGTTGCTGAGGAGCTTCGGTCACCCTTGCCCATACCCTCCTGGTGCCTGATTTAGTCCTGTAGCTTATTTTAGCTTCCCGGATCGACGGAGCTATGGGATCAAGCGTCCATCTTGGTCTGGAGTTAGGCCACGCCCCCCTTATTTTTTTGCTAAGCAAACGACCAAACATTTTGGAAAAAAATTGTTTTTCATATTTTCTGTTATAAAATTTTGCAAATAAGTAATTTTTCTCCTTTACTGATGTGCGCTGATGAGGCTGCACTCATGGGCACTTATAGACTGCACTGAAGGGCACTGATAAGGCTGCACTGATGGGCACTAATGAGGCAGCACTGGTGGGCAGTGATAGGCTGCACTGATAGGTGGTACTGATGGGCACTGATAGGTGGCACTGATCGGCATTGATAGGTATTACTGATGGGAACTGATAGGTGGCACTAATGGACAGTACTGATGGGCACTGCTAGGCGCCACTGATGAACACTGATAGGTGGCATTGATGGGCACTGATAGGTGGCACTGATATGCACTGATATGTGGCACTGATAGCACTGATAAGGAGGCACTGATAAGCGGCACTGATATGCTGCACTCATGGGCACTGATAGGCAGCACTGATGAACCCCTTATAGATAGCATAGATGGGCACTGATTGGCACTAATGGGGCTGAAACTGATGGGGCTGATGATCAGTGCCCTGATTATCTGTGTAAAATGTCCGCTGTCACACTTTCCGGTTACCAGCTCTCCTTTCCAGGTAACAAATACCCAAAACCAGCAAGTTTATTTACAAGTGATCAGTTGTAATTAGACACAGCTGATCACATGGAAAGGGTCACTGTGATTGGAGATTACAGAGTGGGGGGGGGCCATGGATACCCTCCCAGACCTGGATAACTTCGCTGTAGCCATCTTTGGGCTATAGCAAGGTCGGGAACTGGTTAATCGGACATTCCGCAAACAATAACTGTAGTTGAATCTTCCTTGTGCATGTGTTTAAGGCTCCATTCACACTAATGCAATTTCAAAGTTGAGTACTACCTGTACCATGTGATTAACTTAGCCAATCACAGATCACAACTAGGGATGAGCTTCAAGTTCGAGTCGAACCCATGTTCGACTCGAACATCGACTGTTCGATCGTTCGCCGAATTTCGAACATTATGAGCCGTTCGAGCTAAATTCGAGTGACACGTCATGGCCCATAATTCACTCCGGCATCGCAGTGCATTGCTGGCTGATGATTGGCCAAGCATGCACTATGACCCGCATGCTTTGGCCAATCACAGCGCGCAAAAAACGGAGAGCCATAATTGGCCAAAGCCAGGGTGGCTTTAGCCAATTATGTTTCAGGGGGTTTAGTACACGCCCCACACTATATAAGGCCGCCTCCGTGGCGGCCTTGTGTACTGTGTTGTGATGGTTAAAGACAGATAGAGAGAGAGAGAGTGTAATTTATATTGAGTTAGATAGAGCAGGCAGGCGAGTCTGTTAGCTTCAGTTACAGTGTGTAGAGGATATACAGGTCCTTCTCAAAAAATTAGCATATTGTGATAAAGTTCATTATTTTCTGTAATGTACTGATAAACATTAGACTTTCATATATTTTAGATTCATTACACACAACTGAAGTAGTTCAAGCCTTTTCTTGTTTTAATATTGATGATTTTGGCATACAGCTCATGAAAACCCAAAAATCCTATCTAAAAAAATTAGCATATTTCATCCGACCAATAAAAGAAAAGTGTTTTTAATACAAAAAAAGTCAACCTTCAAATAATTATGTTCAGTTATGCACTCAATACTTGGTCGGGAATCCTTTTGCAGAAATGACTGCTTCAATGCGGCGTGGCATGGAGGCAACCAGCCTGTGGCACTGCTGAGGTGTTATGGAGGCCCAGGATGCTTCGATAGCGGCCTTAAGCTCATCCAGAGTGTTGGGTCTTGCGTCTCTCAACTTTCTCTTCCCAATATCCCACAGATTCTCTATGGGGTTCAGGTCAGGAGAGTTGGCAGGCCAATTGAGCACAGTAATACCATGGTCAGTAAACCATTTACCAGTGGTTTTGGCACTGTGAGCAGGTGCCAGGTCGTGCTGAAAAATAAAATCTTCATCTCCATAAAGCTTTTCAGCAGATGGAAGCATGAAGTGCTCCAAAATCTCCTGATAGCTAGCTGCATTGACCCTGCCCTTGATAAAACACAGTGGACCAACACCAGCAGCTGACATGGCACCCCAGACCATCACTGACTGTGGGTACTTGACACTGGACTTCAGGCATTTTGGCATTTCCCTCTCCCCAGTCTTCCTCCAGACTCTGGCACCTTGATTTCTGAATGTACTTTGGACCACTGAGCAACAGTCCAGTGCTGCTTCTCTGTAGCCCAGGTCAGGCGCTTCTGCCGCTGTTTCTGGTTCAAAAGTGGCTTGACCTGGGGAATGCGGCACCTGTAGCCCATTTCCTGCACACGCCTGTTCACAGTGGCTCTGGATGTTTCTACTCCAGACTCAGTCCACTGCTTCCGCAGGTCCTCCAAGGTCTGGAATCGGTCCTTCTCCACAATCTTCTTCAGGGTCCGGTCACCTCTTCTCATTGTGCAGCGTTTTCTGCCACACTTTTTCCTTCCCACAGACTTCCCACTGAGGTGCCTTGATACAGCACTCTGGGAACAGCCTATTCGTTCAGAAATTTCTTTCTGTGTCTTACCCTCTTGCTTGAGGGTGTCAATGATAGCCTTCTGGACAGCAGTCAGGTCGGCAGTCTTACCCATGATTGCGGTTTTGAGTAATGAACCAGGCTGGGAGTTTTTAAAAGCCTCAGGAATCTTTTGCAGGTGTTTAGAGTTAATTAGTTGATTCAGATGATTAGGTTTATAGCTCGTTTAGAGAACCTTTTCATGATATGCTAATTTTTTGAGATAGGAATTTTGGGTTGTCATGAGCTGTATGCCAAAATCATCAATATTAAAACAAGAAAAGGCTTGAACTACTTCAAGTTGTGTTTAACGAATCTAAAATATATGAAAGTCTAATGTTTATCAGTACATTACAGAAAATAATGAACTTTATCACAATATGCTAATTTTTTGAGAAGGACCTGTATATGCATCCTAGGTGTTGTATATATATTTATACACTGTATTCAGTTTAGCTAGAACCGTTCCTGTTATTCGCTATACTGTGACAGGCAGGCAGGTGATTGTGCTAGCTGCAGCAGTGTTTCACTTAGTGTACTGTGTGCTTTGTATAGCGTTCACCTAAAGCTTACCTGAATGCAATTGCTGGTGTTCTCATAAAAATACAGGCAGTGAGGCAGGGACCTCCTGTATTTTGTTTTAGTGTTCCTTGCACAGTGTGCACCTAATTCTTACCATAATACAATTGCTGGGGTTCTCATACAAATACAGGCAGTGAGGCAGGGACCTCCAGTATTTTGTTTTAGTGTTCCTTGCACAGTGTGCACCTAAAGCTTACCTAAATACAAATACCCAAAGGGGCTGGTAATGGGCTGGGGGGGGGGGTACCCATGACATTTTTTCAATGATTTTCATCCATATTGCCGGGACCAAACATTACATTAAAGACGCAAGCAGTTTTAAATTACTTTTTTTCTTTTAGAAATGTAATTTTGTGCAGGGACAGTTCTAAACACGGGAAACACGTGCCACTTCACAGGCATACTTTTGACACCCCCAGGTACGATATTTAAAGGAATATTTCACTTTTTTTTCTCACTTTAAGCATCATTAAAATCACTGCTCCCGAAAAAACTGCAGTTTTTAAAACTTTTTTTTGCATTGCTACATGTCCCCTGGGGCAGGACCCGGGTCCCCAAACCCTTTTTAGGACAAGAACTTGCATATTAGCCGTTATAATTAGCACTTTTGATTTTGAATGTTCGCATCCATTCTATTTAATAGGGTTCTAAAAGTTCGAGCAAACTTTCGGTCCGTTCGCAGGTTCTGGTGCGAACAGAACCGGGGGGTGTTCGGCTCATCCCTAATCACAACTATAACCCATCCATGACCGCTAAAACCATTGCTTATACAGTGATCATCACTGTATAAACAATAAAAATGTAAAACAGAAATCCCTGATTTACCCCCTCCCCCAGAGTAGTACAGTGTCGCTATGGTGACACTAAGCTGTTCTGATGACATAATGTAAAAAAAAAGAATTAAAATAGAAACATTTTTTTTTAAAAAAGTTAAAAAGATAAAATAAAACAATTATTTAGGATTTATTTTTATTTTTATACATACAGTCAGTATCCCTAATCTCAGCCACATCCGTTATATAATGACACTGTGCTGCACTGGTGACAGTATGTAAAAGAGATAAAAGAATGTGAAAAAAAAACAAATTTTATTTAAGCTCTTCATTTTCCAAAATAATTTGACAAAAAATTACAACTTCAAAAAACTCACCATGCCTCGGGCTGTCTACTTTCCAAAAAGGGGTCATTTTGGGGTTATTTGTACTGTCCTGGCATTTTCAGGCCTCAAAAAATGAGATAGGCCATCAGTACATCGGGATTGATTGATTTTCAAATATATATGCCATAGTTTGTAGACGCTATACCTTTCACCCAAACCAATTAATATACACTTATTGGGATTTTCTTTACCAAAGACATTTAGCAGAATACATTTTGGCCTAAATTTTAAAAGAATTTTGCTTTTTTTTTTTTCCACAAAAGTATACTTTATTAAGGCAAAAACAAGGTTACATTTCAATACGGTTTTCAAGGTTATCATGAACAGAAATGAGGAAGACTCGGGTCTTCTTCGGTAAATAACAACGTTAGATATATTGCATAGTGTGTTATAACAAACAAATGGTGAAGAGAGTAACACATTTGGGTAATTGTATTGACATAGAGATCTATTCAGCATATAGGTTGAACAAGAACAACGAGCATATCAGCCACTTTAGGGAAGAGCACCCCATTCATGTCAAGTTGTATCATATTTGTAGGCATTACCACGTAGGCCAATCTCTACAGGCCCAATCGTGGCACTTAGATGCCTGAATGGGATGGGCATAACTTAGTGATTATGTCGGGGCTTCCATTTAGATAGAGGTTCATTGTCGTTGTGTGGTTTAAGGGGAAGGGGGGGAAATGGGGATGAGGATGGGAGATAATTAATGAGGAAGTGGGAGTTTGGGGAGAATGTAAGAGTGTAAAGGTAAGAAGGGATAAAAGAAAGAGAAAGACAAAGAGGTAAGAGAAAGGAAGAGAGACAGGCGCCGCTCCTCGCCCCCGTCCCCCCGAATCGTCTTAAATCGTGGGCCATGCCGAATTCAAGGCAGGGAGTTCTTCCAGGTATTTACTAGGGTAGATAGGTTTTGTAGTGGTCTGACGTTTTGAAGTGATACCAGCATGCCCATGTTTGCATAAAATTCTGTATGCGTTCCTGAGAGGAGAATATCAGTTCCTCCATTTCTTCTATCTTTGCTATCCTAATCAGCCATTCTCTGATGGTGGGTGCCTCTGTAGAGCGCCAGTGTACAGGTATGCATAATCGAGCTGCATTGACCATGTGCATGGCCAATGATTTAAAGTAGGTTCGTTTAGAAAGGGTTGTGTGATGTAAGAGGAATTGTGAGTGAGTGAGTGAGTGAGTGAATAACTTGTATAGCGCTACAAATGCGAACTAAATCGCCTCAAGGCGCTTTGCATCCAGTGACATCCTGACCCTTCAGAATAGGTGGGTCTTAAGTTTTTTCCTGAAGGCCCGGTGGTTTTCTTCCATGCGGATGTTGGTTGGTAGAGCGTTCCATAGCCGTGGTCCTTGGACTGCAAATCTTCGTTCTCCCTTTGATTTGTAGCGGGACTTGGGGATGTGAAGGAGGTTTTGGTTGGTTGATCGGAGATTGCGATTGGGGGTGTAGTGTTTTATCTTCTCGCATAGATATTGTGGAGCGTTTCCCTGTGTGCACTTGTGGGTGAGACAGAGGGTCTTGAATGTGATCCGATCCTTTACGGTTAGCCAATGAAGGATCCTTAGTGATGGGGTGATGGATTCCCAAGGTTTTTTTCCCGTTACCAGCCTGGCAGCCGTGTTCTGGATGACTTGTAGGCGCGAAATCTGGTATTTGGGTAGTCCGAGGTAGAGGGCGTTTGCGTAATCGAGTCGGGAGTTGATAATTGTTCCAACTACTACTGCTGTATCCTCTTTTGGGATGAAGGGGATGAGTCTACGTAGTAGACGGAGGAGATGGTGAGCTCCGCTGACTACTGATCCAATTTGTGCGTCCATCGACATCTCCGAGTCAAAGATGACTCCGAGACTTTTGACTTTGGTGCTCGGGGTAACGGTCTGTCCAAGGATAGTGGGGAGTGTCCAAGAAGTCTTAGTTTTTGTCTTTCGGTTTGCGTGGAGGAGAAGGAGTTCTGTTTTGGATCCGTTGAGTTTGAGGGAATTCTCAGTCATCCATTCATCGATCAATGTGAGACAGGTTTCCAATCCGTGATATTGGTCTTTTTTCCCGGTGATACGAAAGTAGAGTTGGGTGTCGTCAGCATATGAGTGGTAGCACAGGCCCTGTTTGCTGATGATTTTGAGGAGTGGGCGGAGGTAGATGTTAAAGAGCACGGGTGACAGGGGTGATCCTTGGGGGACTCCGCAAGAAATTGTGCGAGTTTCAGAGGTGAAGGCTCCTAGTTTCACTGTCTGGGAACGATTGTCTAGGAAGGATGCGAACCAGTGTAGGTCAGGGTCTGCGACTCCGGCTACTTCTTTAAGGCGAATGAGTAGAGTTTTGTGGTCTACTGTGTCGAACGCTGCACTGAGGTCCAGCAGCACCAGGAGACATGATTCTCCGTCATCTGCTGCTTCGAGGGTGTCATCCCATATTTTAAGAAGTGCTGTTTCTGTGCCATGGCCTGGGCGGAAGCCTGATTGTAGTGGATCCAAGAGTTTGTGGGTGTCCAAATAGAGTTGTAGCTGTTGTACTACTGCTTTCTCCATGATCTTGGAGATGGTGTTGAGGCTTGTTACCGGTCTGCGGTAGTTTGGGTCTTTGGGGTCCAGGTTGGGTTTCTTTAGGAGGGGTTTGATTATGCCTTGCTTGAGAGAGATTGGAACAATACCTTCTTTGAATGATTGATTTACGAGGTGTGTTATGGTGGGTGCTAAAATGTCGGTACATTCTTTCAGGAGTTTTGTAGAGATTATGTCATTTGGAGATGTGCTGTCTCTGAGGCTTCTGATTATATTTTTGGTGGTGTCGATGGTGATCGGGACCAGCGAAAATTTTGTCAATTGTATAGTGTTCATATTGATTTCCTCTATTTGCTTTGGCAGAGCAGGGTTGGTTGTTTTTTTCTGTTGAATTGATTCTCGAATGTTTTCGATTTTGTCGATAAAAAAGTCCCATAGCTCATTACAGAACTCTTGTGTTTCGTTTGCTGAAGGTTCTAGGCAGGTGGGGTTCATAGTTTGAGTTACTAGTTTGAAGAGTTCACGAGGTCGGTTTAGGCCTTTTTTGATGGTGTTTGAGAAATGTTCCTTTTTTGCTTTGAAAATTGCTTTGTGATATTTCTTAGTGAGTGCTTTGTAATTAATGTGGTTTTCCTTAGTTGGGTTTCTTCTCCAGGCTCCTTCGGCTCTTCTGCGTTCTTGCTTCAGTAGGGTAAGAGTGTCATTAAACCAGCCGGAGTTGTTTCTGCGAATGAGGGCCCTGCGTCTCGGAGCGACTGTGTCTGCTGTTTGTAGTAATGCTTTGTTTAAGGAGTTGAGTGTTTGTTCCGTTGAGTGGTTGAGATTTTGCGTTCCTATTTTATTTGATAGAGTAGTTTTGAAGAGTTCCGAGTGTAGTTTCTTCTGAGATCTTGTCCATTTTGTTGTTATTGAGTGTTCTGATTTTTGGGAGATGGTGTTGGTGGTAAGTTTAAATTTGATAGCGTGGTGATCCGTCCATGGTAACGGCATGTTGTCCACTGTGTTGATGTCCAGATTTTGTTTGAAGATGAGGTCCAGAATGTGCCCCGATCCATGCGTGGGGGCATTTATCAGTTGCTGCAGACCTAATTCTTCCAATTGGTTGATGCAGGAGGTGGCGATGGGGTCCTGAGTGGAGTTGGCCCAGAGATTGAAGTCCCCGAGTAATAGGACGTTTTTGGTTTTTAAAGTGTATGTCGAGATGAATTCGGTAAAGGGTGTGAGGAGATTTGTCTTTGGTCCTGGCGGTCTGTAGCATAGCAGTATGTGAATGGTGTCCTGGGGTGTTGTTTGGAGTTGCAGAGTGAGTGTCTCCATGAACGGCAATGAGTTCTGTAGAGTTGGTTTGATGATAGAGAGGTGAGATTTGAAGATCACTGCTAGGCCTCCTCCTCTTTGTCCTGTTCTATGCTCAGTTAGGATGGAGTAGTTCTCAGGCACCAATTCTGTTAGGATGGTGTTACAGTCAGGTGTTAGCCAGCTTTCCGTGATAAAGAGGCAATCTATGTCGTTTTGCGTGATGAAGTCGTGAATTTCCTGTCTGTGCTTGACTGCCGATCTGGTGTTGATCAGGGCGCAAGCTATATGTTGTAGTTGAAGTGGTGTTTTCGTGTTTTTGATAGTCGATTGTCGATTGATCCTTAGCAGTTGTTCTTTTCGTAGTATTTTTTGGGTGGAGGTTGGTAATGTTGAGGCAGTATTCCTTAGCCTCTGGAGGGTGTCCGCTGAGTATTTAAAGTTGCACATGATGGGAAGAAAAAAAAGGTGGTGGGATGGTGAATAGGGCCCAATGACCTAACCTCCCCCCTGTTGGTCCAGAGGAAGGCGAAAAACCCCAGCCGAGTCAGGCCAATTGCTACAGCAGGGGAAAATTCCTTCCTGACCCCTCGAGAGGCGATCGGGTAAACCCTGGATCAACTTCCTAGAGGTAGGAGGTGCCCCAGTGTGCTTACCAGGTCACCACACACGGGCCCGCTGGAGCGCGAAACGGGGAGAGGGTGATGGGATGGTCGGAGTTAAGCCGCAGTCGCTGTCTGTCCTGCAGGTCTAGTAGTCTAGAGGCGGGTGCCAAGATGGCGGCAGGGAGCAGTCAGCGGCTGCGGACAACGTGATGGTGAGCTGGGTGATCTGAGCTGGGGGAGAGTGTGGTCCAGGGAAAGCCCCAGGTCATCAGGTTTACGTTTGTTAGGGGAGCGAAAATGGAGGAGTCTAGGGAGGGTCCTGGATGGCCAGAGCTCCTGCCACACACGTCCGTTACCCTAGACCGTGCGTGTGGATTGCTCTGTGCAGCGGTGAGGTCAGAGCTCCTGCCACACACGTCCGTTCCCCTGGACCATGTGTGTGGATTGCTCTGTGAGGCGATGAGGTTAGGGGTCCTGTTACAACGTCCGTTTTGCTCGACCGTGTGTGAGGATCTGGGAAGATGGTGCAGTAGCGGTGGTCGGAGCTGTAGGTTGGGTAGCCTGAGTGCGACGGGTGGGGAAGAACCGTAATGAGTGGAGAAAGCGTTTTTAGAGGTTTTGTGAAGAATAGTGGTGGGGTGGGAGGGAGGGGGGGGCAATATCAGTAGGATATATAGAATGAGAGAAAAAAAGTTTTTTTTTTTTTTTTTTTTTTTTTTAGTGTGTCAGTGATTGAGGCCAACTCCTGGGTGTACCAAGATGGCCGCTGCTTGCCAGGCCGGATCTTTGCTTCGTCCTCCTGGCAGCCTTTTGGGAGTGATCCAGTGGGGGACACGGGCACTTGGTTAGTGAGGGGGTGCCATCCGGTGGTTTACCGGGTCGGAGTGATCCAAGGGGGCCGGGAGAGGGTGTTAAGGGCCGAGGCTGGGTGGCTCAAGATGGCCGCCGGGGCTAGGCCGAAGCCGCAGACTATCCTGTCGGGCCAGGAAGCTGCTAGTGCTGCTTCGGGAGCCCTCTGGCGCCTAGGCTTGGCTCTGGACCTGGGGGGGGGAGCGGCTAACTGAAGGTCCGGCTGTAGGAGAGGGGATACTTAAGTTAAGGCGGTGTCCGGCCGCAACTAGGCCGCAGCCGGGGACTTTCCTGACGGCAGCTGCGGGTGGAGGTGATGCCGAGTGCGGCGGGTGGCGGCTGGTGAGCTGGGCACTGTGCTGGAGCAGGGGATGCGCCTGTAGGGGGACCGATGCCCGATGGTGCTAGGCCGCAGCCGTGGTCTTGCCTGACGGCGACTGCGGGGGGGGGGGTGCTCGGCGGCAGAGGGTTTCGTGATCGTTTTGTCTGTCCTTTCTATGAAGGGGTGGGGGGACCAGGGGGAGAGGAGGAAAGCATGGGGGAAAGCCAGGGAGAACTGGGAAGAGAAAGCAGTGCAGCCCTGGATGTCAGGAGCTGCTGTACGCACGTCCTCTGTTGTGCAGGGTTGTAATCCAGCTCATAAGTGGTCACGTGTTTGATAATGGCGTAGACCTCAGTCCAGAAAGGTTGGATGGAGCCACACTCCCACCAAATATGGATCATGGAGCCTATTGCTTCCTTGCATCTCCAGCAGATGTTTGAAATTGAGGGTGTGAATTTGTGTAGGCGTGAGGGAGTCCTGTACCATTTAGTTATGATCTTATACCCATTTTCTTGAATTGCTATATTCATCGATCCTTTATGGGCGTATGTAAAGATTGTTTCCCACTCCCCGTCAGTCAGAGTCAGGTTCAGGTCTTTTTCCCACGAGGTACGTGTGGGTGTAGTCGCTGGATGGAGGGCGTCCTCCTGGAGAAGAGTGTATATGTAGGATATGAGATGTCTTTGTGGTGCGTTACGTAAGCAGAGTGCTTCATATGGAGTAGGTTGTCTGGACCACGTCGCACTTGGAGTTTTAGATGTGAAGAAGTGTCTCAATTGTCTGTAGGACCAAAAAGGGAACGAGTGTGTGCGCGATTCGGACAATAAGTCCTCATACGTTCTAATAGCACCTTCCCGGAAAAAATGTTGCGCTCGCATTTCCTCGTGGGGCCATTCCTTCTGGAGGAACGTAGGGTCCCCAGGAGGGAAATCCGGGTTCCCTCTCAGGGGGGTCATTGGTCCCAGATATGAGGAAAGTTTGTGGATCGAAATTGCTTTGTCAAGGGCCTTTAAGGAGGGGTATATGAGCGGGTGTGTCTTAACTGCGAGGGGCCACAGATGGGGCGGGAGCCAGGGGAGTACATGAGTAGATGTTTGTATGAAATGCTTTTCTAAGGTCACCCAGGTCTTTCCCCGGCAGTGTACCCCCCAATCCACTATTCTAGTCAGGTGACACGCAAGATAGTATTTTTGGAGATCTGGTAGGCCAATGCCACCCCTGGTCTTTGGGAGGGTCAGGCGAGAATATTTAATACGCGGGAGGGTGTTCTTCCATAGGAAAGTTGTGCAGGCTTTCCTATAGGTAGCAAAGAAGGAAGGGGGTAAATGAATTGGGATTGTCTGCATCAGGTATAACAATCGAGGGAGTACCACCATTTTGATTATGGCTGCACGGCCGAACCAGGATACATTCATATTAGTCCATTCTTTAAGGTGGGTCTGTATTTTAGAAAGGGCAGCTAAGAAATTATGGCTATAAAGGTCGATAATTTTCCTCGTGATTTGGACACCTAAATATGTGAGGGCTACAGTCTTCCATTGAAATGGGAAGAATTGTTGGCAGTGTTCTACTTCCTGCGGGGGGTAGAGAGATATTTAACGCCTGAGACTTCGAGTAGTTAATTTTGAGATTTGAAATCTCGCCAAAGTGTTGTATGTCCTTCAGTAAGTTGGGTAGGGAGGTTTGGGGGGATTGTAAGGAGAGTAAGATGTCATCAGCAAAGGCAGCCACTTTGAATTCTCTGCGTGCTATGTTGATGCCCTTGACGTCTGCATTGCTGCGCAGTCTGTTTAAGAGGGGTTCTAGTGTCAGAACAAAGATTAAGGGGGATAGAGGGCACCCCTGTCGCGTGCCGTTGCTGATAGAGAAGGCGTCTGAGAGGAGGCCATTGGTCCTCAGCCTTGCCGAGGGATTAGTATAAAGGGCGTTAATGTGCGTGAACATGCGGTGTAGGAGGCCTATACCCTTCAGGACCTCCTGCATGTAGTCCCACGCCACCCTATCAAACGCCTTCTCAGCATCTAGGGATAAAAGAAAGCCTTTGGATCCCGAGGAGGGTAACCAGTGTTGTATGTTCAGGGTGCGTATGGTGTTATCCCTGGCCTCCCTGCCCGGGATGAAACCCACCTGGTCGGCTGTTATGAGGTCAGGGATAAGAGGTAATAATCTGTTGGCTAGGATTTTTGCGTACAATTTGATATCTACATTGAGTAGGGAGATAGGTCTGTAGCTTGAGGCTAGTGTGGGGTCTTTTCCATCTTTTGGGATGACTGTTATGTGGGCTTCTAATAGTCTACCTGTTGATGTATGAGGATCAGCTAGAGCGTTACACATTTTAAGTATCTCGGGAGTCAGTATATCCTGAAAGGATTTATAATATATTAGTGGGAGACCATCAGGGCCGGGACTTTTTCCTACCTTCATTTGTTTTATAGCTAGATGGAGTTCCTCCTTGGAAAATGGAGTTTCCATGGCCTCCGCCTGCTGTGGGGAGATAGGTTTGGGGCAATATTGGGCTAAAAAGTCCTTTATTTGGGAGGTACGTTGGGCTGCCCTAGTCCCCCCCCCCCCCGCCGTGTTGGGGCAGGTTGTACAATTTGGAGTAGAAGTGCTCGAAGTGCTTGGCTATCTCCTCATTTCTAGAGAGGAGTGTGCCGTGGGTGTCTCGTACTTCGTGGATTCTAGATGTGAGCCTAGCTGCTTGTATAGTGCGTGCCAGTAATCTACCACTCTTGTTGCCGTGTTCATAGAACACCTTTTGTTGGAGGACATAGCGCCTCCTTGTGCGTTTTCCTAGTTCATCTAGAAGTACTGATCTAGCATGTAGTAGGTCTTGCAGCGTGGATTGCGAGGTCGATTGTTTGTGTGCATTTTCAAGTCTGTGAATTGTGTTGATGAGTGATCTAATTTGCTCTTGGTGTCTCTTTTTGGCGTTAGTTGCTAAGGAGATAAGTTTCCCCCTCACCACGCACTTGTGAGCCTCCCATAGTGTGACTGGGGAAATATCTGGGGTGGAATTTTCTTGGAAATAGAGTTGGATATGGGATCTCATCTGGTTGATGATTTCTGGATCTTTAAGTAGGGCGGAATTCAGGCGCCATGATTTAGAAGTCTTGGTCAGTTCAGGGAATGTGAGTGTCACGGATATTGGGTGGTGGTCGGATAAGAACATTGGTTCTATGGTGGCTCGAGTAAGAAAAGATAAGTCTGTCTGGGAGAGAAAAAAGTAGTCGATCCTAGAATATTTTTGGTGTGGGGGAGAGAAGAAGGTATAGTCTTTGTCGTTTGGGAAAAGGGTGCGCCAGGTATCATGGAGAGTCAGGTGTTGGAGCTGAAGTTTAATCTGGCGGAGCGCTCGATAGGATAGCGCAGATTTACTTGACGAGGTGTCTAGTGCGGGGTTCAGTGGTACCTTAAAGTCCCCGCCCAGGATCAGTATGCCTTCCTGAAAGGTAGTAAGAAGGTCACCTACCTTTCTAAAGAATGCGACTTGATGCTCGTTGGGACTGTAAATGTTTGCCAGGGTTATTGGTTTGGAGGCATATGTACCCTTAAGAAAGATGTATCTGCCCCCGGGGTCAACCAAAGAGTCAGCTAATTGAAAATCTGCTTGCTTAGAAATAAGAATGGATACTCCCTTAGTTTTAGAGTCTGGGCTTGTGGAGTGCAGTGCTTGTCTGTAGAGATGATTTGCTAATTTAGGGATGGCATCTGACCGGAAGTGTGTTTCCTGAAGTAGCAGAAAGTGTGCTTTGTGTTTAGACAGGGCAGAGAGAACCTGAGATCTTTTTTCTGGGAGGTTTAGACCTTTAACATTTAGCGACACACATTTAAGGGATAATTGCCTGTGTTTGGACAGCCGGTCAGGTAGCATTTTGTGGGGTATAGGGTTAGGTTGCCTCAAGACGGTCGGTTAACGAGGCTTACTATGTAGATACAGCGACCCACGCGGGGGGGAACGAGAGCGAGGAGGGGCGCTCTCCAAAAACTATCAGAAAAGAGAGAAAGAGAAGAGAGAGAAACAGGGGTAGGGAGAGGAAAGGAAAAAAAAAAAAAAAGAAGGGGGGGGGGGAGGGGGGGGGAGTAGAAAAGAAGGAGTAAACAGAGAACAGAAAGAGAAGAGAGGTATAGGTTAGAGCTAGGGGTGCAAAGCTTCGGGTAGTAGGATCTCAAGGGGGAGAAGGAGTGGGGGGATCTGACCGTATTGTGGACTCTACTAGTCCTATGTAGAGTGTCTCCGGAGGTGAAACTAGGTATACCTAATTACCTAAAGAAAGAAGTCCGGGGTTCCAGCTATCGTCCTACTGGACCGCTGTGTGTGGGCAGTAAACTGGGAAGGGGCCAAGAGGTGGGCATTAGAGAGGACCATGAGTGCAGAAGGATGCGGAATGGGGGAGAGTCAATTACTTGTAGAGCGTGGGCTCTGAGATCAAAATATGTAGGATATCCTCAATGGGGAGAGCCGAGGTAAGGTAATCAGGTAATACATTTAAGCAAAGCGCGGGTAGGTAAGACTGATAGTCAACATCCCATATTGTTATAAAACTTATCGTATAACTGAACATTCAGTACAGGGTATAACTTATAACTCACCACAAGGGGGTTGCGTTTAAAGAACACTGACTAAACCTAGGTAGTATTAGAGCAGTGATTCTCAACCAGGGTTCCGTGGAACCCTAGGGTTCCTCCAGAGGTTGTTAGGGGTTCCTTCAGCATTGGGCAATTTCTGCCTCTCAGGTAAGTTCCCACTGACACCATTGATCTTTTTAGCTATCTGTAAGGAGGTAATTCTTCCCAATGACCACAAGTGTAAGGACCATTCCTCCCACTGACCATCACACTAATGTATCATGAGTTGTAGATTTCAAATTTTTAGCAGGGTTTCCCCGAGACCAGAGAACTATGTCAAGGGTTCCTCTGTGTTGAAAAGGTTGAGAAAGGCTGTATTAGAGCATACAGGGTTCTTAGGTGTGTCATCGCAGTTATCTCCTCCCTACTCCACCTCCCCAGCCAGGGTAATGTGTATAGATGTTTACGGGTTAGATTTGTGTTGCATCTGACGCTGTATATCCCTAAGAATAGGAGGGGTCTTATCAGGTTGCTTCCATGAAGTAACCTGTGAGGTTTGCAGTTACGTAGATGCGTGGGTTTGAGGTCGTGTGAGGTTTAGTTGACAGGGGTGTGTCATACGTGAAGGCTGGTTTACATCGGAAGCCTAAAAGTAAGAACCATATTCGTGATGTCACAGACATCGATCTGGTGGTAAGGTTTTGGTTTAGTATGGTAGGGGCCTACCCACGTATGTACGCCCAGATATTTTACCCGTCTGGTTCTGTTTTCTTATTCTCTTTCCTTCCCTTCCTTTCAGCTATAGAGGCTACTCGTTTAAGTGAGTATCAGGAAGGACATTAAGCTAGGTGGGTTAGCAGCCTGTCTTCCAAATAACTCTACTAGTCAGGTGTGGTCATCTGTCTAACCTTATCTGCTAGGTTAGGAACACAGCTTACAAACATAGGTAAAGCGTATACAGTGAGGCCTACATAGAGATTCAGCTAGACTATCTAGACATAGTAACATATAACCCGCATCACCAGACCTAAAAAAAAAAAAAGGGGAAGGGGGGGTGGGGGGGGGGGAAGTCAAAGCATGGGAGTACCTGGATCTTGTAACCCATCCTTTGGCTTTAGCACATGGGTTCGACACTTAACACCAAGTGGGGGTGTCAAAAAGCCAAAGGGGTGAAATAGGGCTCATCATGGAGCACAGCATCATCAACCATAGCTCATTAGGTGCAGATCCAGCCGGATGTGAGCCTAAGGAAAAACGAAAGCAGTACCTGGATGAGAGTAGGTTGTGGGAAAGGTCCTTGATCCTGGCGGAGAGGCGGGAGGAAGGAGTCATCACGCCGCGACCAAAGTCCCCGGGTGTTCGTTGTGGTGCGGGGATGGAAAAACAAATGGACAAAAGTTACAAGTGAGTAAAGAACAGCCTAATTCAACTTACTGACCCCTGGGTCAACCAACACCTATCAGGTAGGTCACATGTCTCAGTCTCCCCTGCGTGGGGTGTCGGCATTCCCAGGAGGGTGTGAGGAGAGATCTCGGCGAGAGAGACGTTCTCCTGGCGAAGTGGGGTCTAGCCTGCGGCGTCTGGATTTTTGTCGCTGCGCTTTGGGTGATGACACGTGCGAGACTGGCTTCCAGGGTTCCGTGGGGAAGTAGAACGAGTGCCAGTCAGGAATGTCTACAGGTGGCAGATCAAGTTGCTCGCAGAAGTTAGGGAGGTCTTCCGGTGTCCGGAGGAGTGCCGTGCATCCTCTGGCGGTTGCTGACAAGCAAAATGGGAATTTCCACCTGTATTGGATGTTACGGGAGCGCAATGCGTCCAGCAGGGGGCGCAAGGTGCGCCTATTTTGTAATGTTATCTGGGATAGGTCTTGAAAAAGCTTAATCTCTGTGCCATTGTGAGAGATGCGTCCCCTCTCTCTCGCTTTCCTGAGTATCTCCTCTTTCAGGGGGAAGTTAACGATGCAGCAAACCACGTCCCTGGGGGGTTCAGTATCTCTAGGAGGGGGTCTGAGGGCACGGTGCAATCTCTCCATCTCTATGGGGGAGTCTGCGGGCCTATCGAGCAGGTCATTAAAGATGGCGCATATTGTCTGTGATAGGGAGGCCTGTTCAACGCTCTCGGGTACCCCCCTAATCCTTATATTGTGCCTGCGTCCCCTATTGTCTAATTCTTCCACTTGTCTGTGCAGTTCAAACATGTATGGTAGGTGCATATCGTATGTCTTTTGCACTTGCCTGATCGCTGCAGCTTGGAGCTGTGTGGTTTCTTCTACTTCAATCAGGCGGTTATTCATCCCCTGCAATTCCGTCTTAAGGTCAGATATGGCAGTTGTCAGGGTGTGATTAATGTCCAGGGAGATTAGCTGCAGGTCTCTCTGCAAGTCCAGGAGGCTCGGGTTCGCGGCTCTATTGACATCCATGAGCGGCTCGGTGGAGTTTCTAAGCGAGCTCGGGGATGAGGCCTGTGAGGCCTGTGAAGCCAGCGTCTCCGCGTGATGCGTTGCGGCCCGGGTCCGGAACATCTCCGGTATGTTGCCGCTGGCTTGTGTTCCGGAGTCCTGGAGGGAGCGGGTGGTCGAGGTGCTTCTGTGCGTTCTGCCCATTCTTAACCTAGCATGGAAATCCCCCAAAAATAGCTTCAAATGTCCTCAGAGTGCCGGAGCTCTCAGATCATGCGGCCATCTCGCGTCCCGTCCAAGCCACGCCCCCAGAATTTTGCTTTTATTGGATTTTTTTTCTAACAGAAAGTAGAATATATTGTTTTTTTCTCCACTTTTTTGGTCTTCTTTTTTGCTTTTATAATAAAAAATGAAACGACCAAGTGGTAATCAAATACCACCAAAAGATAGCTCTATTCGTGTGAAAAAATTATATAAATTTCATTTGCGTACAGCGTTGCATGATCGCGCAATTGTCAGTTAAAGTATCACGGTGCTGAATAGCAATACATGCTCTGGTCATGAAGGGGGTAAAACCTTCCGGAGCTCGAGTGGTTAAGGAAAAGTATGAATGGCCCTAAATATTCCCTCGCTGTGATTTTTTGTTTCCCACATTAGTAGTCGTGTTCCCAGTTTTATTGTTACACCACTGATCTGGGTAGCGGTAAATTGTACGCCTTGGTAGATGTTGTTGTGTAAACAAATCACTATCATTTCAGTGACTATTGGCAACAATTGTCTTACAGGCGGCAGCACAATAGATACCTCAAGTGAATAACGTGTTTGCCTCTCAATCTTTCAAACTGCCTTTGTGTGTGTCTTATACTCAATACAGAAGCACTGACTTGGAATAGCTAACACTGATTTAACAACAACAACAAACAGTAAATTCAAACACCTATATTAACAAAATATTTAACTTGCCTTTAACATGCTTCTTCTAACATAAATAAATTATAGATAACATATCAATTTCCACAAAGGAAATGTCTTTATTTAGTTAAAATCAGCATTTTTGGCTACAGAAACACTTAAAGTGGAGATCCACCCTGAAAAAATCTTCACACTAAAAATTCTAAAAAAAAAAAAAAAAATTAATAGAAAAAATATTTTTTTTTATACTCACCCTAAATGCCTGTTGCTATGCGGAAGTCCCCTAATCTGCCGCTAATGTTCCTCTTCTCCGTCCGCGGTGGCTCTCCTTCCGCTTCCTCTTCTTGTGAATGGGGCGCGCTGCCTTCTGGGAACTGTGTGTATCCCAGGAGGCAAGCCGCCCATTCACAAAGCGCCGTGCGAGTGGCGCATGCGCAGTAGGAAACGGGCAGTGAAGACTTACGGCTTCACTGCCTGTTTCCCCTACTCAGAATGGAGGAGCCGGGAGCCTGCCAGTAGCGATCGATCGCCGCGGCAGGACCGACATTGCGGGCGAGTAGGACAGGTAAGTGTCCTTATTAAAAGTCAGCAGCTATACTGTTAGTAGCTGCTGACTTTTTTTTTTCCTGCACCACCGCTTTAACACTTAAAATCCCCAGTATATTATAGATTAGAAAAAAAAATTGTAATTGCAATTTTTATGTGGCACACTATTTGTGCAACTGTTTATCAAATCTATATTTTAAGGAGAATACACAAAAATTAATCTTAGAGCACACAAACACAATCCACAATTTTTTTGGTATAAAAAAAAAAGGTAGTGTCAAGTAAATAGATACCACCTACTGTATGTAGAGCCTCAAAACTGTGTGTGTACGTGAAACGGAGAAAAATTGCAGTACCTAAAATTATCGATAAATGTCAACAGTGCACGCGTTTAGAGTTTACTGTAACTTAAATTATTGATCTCTCATGTATGTTTGCATATGTACACTATATTACCAAAAGTATTGGACGCCTGTCTTTACACACACATGAATTTTAATGGCATCCCAGTCTTATGCCCCATACACACGATCGTTTTTCTTGCCATTTTTTTTCTTGCCGTTTTTCACGTCGTTTTTTTCATGTTTCCTCTCAAGCCTGTCTTGCGTACACACGATAATTTAAAAAAACGATCAAGCAAAGTGCAGTGACGTACAACACGTACGACGGCACTATAAAGGGGAAGTTCCGTTCGAATGGCGCCACCCTTCATGTTAGTAAAGTTTGTTGAGCGACGATTCGCTCTTTTCAGTCTCGTGCTTTTCAGTCCGTGACTGCGTGACGAATGTGCTATCTCCATTACGAACGCTAGTTTTACCAGAACGAGCGCTCCTGTCTCATACTTGATTCTGAGCATGCGCGTTTTTTTTCACGTCGTTAAAGCATACACACTATCGTTTTTCACGTCGTTAAAAAAACCAACATGAAAAACGACGTGAAAAAAGAGAGCATGTTCGAAATTTTTAATGGCCGTTTTTCACGTCGTTAAAAATGCTCTGGAGCCTACACACGATCATTTTTAATGCCCATTTTTTTTAATGGCATTTTTAACGGCATGAAAAACGATCGTGTGTATGGGGCATTAGTCTGTAGGGTCCAATATTGAGTGGGCCCACCCTTTGCAGCTATAACAGCTTCAACTCTTCTGGGAAGGCTGTCCTCAAGGTTTAGGAGTGTGTCTATGGGGATGTTTGACCATTCTTCCAGAAGCGCATTTGTGAGGTCAGGCACTGATGTTGGACGTGAAGGCCTGGCTCACAGTCTCCGCTCTAATTCATCCCAAAGGCGTTCTATCAGTTGAGGTCAGGACTCTGTGCAGGCCAATCAAGTTCCTCCAACCCAAACGCGCTCATCCACGTCTTTATGGACCTTATATTGTGTACTGGTGTGCAATCATGTTGGAACAGGAAGGGGCCATCCCCAAACTGTTCCCACAAAGTTTGGAGCATGAAATTGTGCAAAATGTCTTGGTATGCTAACACCTTATGAGTTCACTTCACTGGAACTAAGGGGCCAAGCCCAACCCCTGAACAACAACCCCACAACATAATCCCCCCTCCACCAAATGATTTGGACCAGTGCACAAAGCAAGGGTCATAAAGTCATGGATGAGCATCTGTGTCTGTCCTCACAAATGCGCTTCTGGAAGAATAGTCAAACATTCCCATAGACACCCTTCTAAACCTTGTGGGCAGCCTTCCCAGAAGAGTTGAAGCTGTTATAGCTTCAATGTGTGAGTGGCACAGTGATGTAGTGGTTAGCATTTTTTTTTTCTTTATTTTAGTTGTCATACATACAGAGAAATAAACAATTTCATGAATCCATCAGTTAGCACTTTTGCCTAGCAGTAAAAAGGTTTGCTGGTTCAAATCCGAACCACACCACCACCTGCCTGGAGTTTGCATGTTCTCCCTGTACCTACACAGGTTTCCTCCAGGTACTCCAGTTCAGTTTCCTCCCACACTCCAAAGACATGTTGGTAGGTTAATGTCTAAATTGGCCCTAGTATGTGGGTTAGGGACCTTAGATTGGAAACTCCATGAGGGTTGGGACTGATGTAAATGTTTAACCACTTAACGACTGGCCCCGGCATATATACGTCGGCAAAATGGCACGTACAGGCACAATCACGCACCTGTATGTCCCCTTTAACTGCCTGCCGTGTGGTCGCGCGCGCGCCGCCGCCGGCTCGCTCGTGACCCTGACGC
The DNA here is from genome assembly GCA_029206835.1 of Rana muscosa. Lineage (NCBI taxonomy): Eukaryota > Metazoa > Chordata > Amphibia > Anura > Ranidae > Rana > Rana muscosa. The sequence continues at coordinate 601,253,588 of CM055118.1, read as the reverse complement.
TATCCCCGTGAGTCGGACCGCGGGTCCCGCGGACTCGATCGCCGCGAGGATCCCCGCGATCGTCTCACGGAGGGATGGAGCGGGGAGATGTTAGTGAAAACACAACATCTCCCCGCTCGCCTACTGACACTGTCACTGATTTCTGCTCTGTGTAATCAGAGCGGAGATCGGTGACGTGTCACTCGTAGCCACGCCCCCACACAGTAGTAATCACTCCCTTAGGCACACTTAACCCCTTCAGCGCCCCTAGTGGTAAACCCCTTCACTGCTAGTGTCATTTTTACAGTAGCCAGTGCATTTTTATAGCACTGATCGCTGTAAAAATGACAATGGTCCCAAAAAAGTGTCCGATGTGTCCGCCATAATGTCGCAGTCACGAAAAAAATTGCTGATCGCCGCCATTACTAGTAAAAAAAAAAAAATTTATAAAAATGCCATAAAACTATTTTGTAAACGCTATAACTTTTGCGCAAACCAATCAATAAACGCTGATTGCGATTTTTTTTTTTCACCAAAAATATGTAGAAGAATACGTATCGGCCTAAACTGAGGGAAAAAAAAAATTTAGATATTTTTTGGGGATATTTATTATAGCAAAAAGTAAAAAATATTGCATTTTTTTCTAAATTGTCGCTCTATTTTTGTTTATAGTGCAAAAAATAAAAATAGCTCTGAAGAACTCGTCCCATTGGACGAAGGAAACGCGTCGGCCAGCTAGATGCCTTCACTATAGCTGCATCTATTCTACCTCTATCACGGACTTTAACCACTTCTCTACTGTGCACGAAAACCCCCTTCCTGCCCAAGCCATTTTTCAGCTTTCAGCGCTGTCACACTTTGAATGACAATTGCGCGGTCGTGCGACGTGGCTCCCAAACGAAATTTGTGTCCTTTTTTTCCCACAAATAGAGCTTTCTTTTGGTGGTATTTGATCACCTCTGCGGTTTTTATTTTTTGCGCTATAAACAAAAGAAGAGCGTCCAGTTTGGAAAAAAAACACAATTTTTAACTTTTTGCTATAATAAATACCCATTTTTTTTTTTAAATACAATTTTCCTCAGTTTAGGCCGATACGTATTCTTCTACATATTTTTGGTAAAAAAAAAATCGCAATACGCGCGTATTGATTGGTTTGCGCAAAAGTTATAGCGTCTACAAAATAGGGGATAGATTTATAGCATTTTTATTTTTTATTAGTAATGGCGGCGATCTGCGATTTTTTATTGTGACTGCGATATTGCGGCGGACACATTGGACACTTTTGACACATTTTTGGGACCATTCACATTTATACAGCGATCCCTGCTATAAAAATGCATTGATTACTGTATAAATGTGATTGGCAGGGAAGGGGTTAACCACTAGGGGGCGGGAAGGGGTTAAATATGTTCCCTCAAAGTGTTGGGGGGAGGGGACTGACTGGGGGAGGTGACCGATGGTTGTCCCTATGTACAAGGGACACACCATCGGTCCCCTTTCCCTCACAGGACGTGGATCTCTGTGTTTACACACACAGATCCACTTTCCTGCTCGTTTCCCGGGCAATCGCGGGTGCCCGGCGGCAATCGCGGCCGCGGGGAAACGCGCACCGGGGCCTTGTGAACGCGGCGCACGCACGCCTCCTAGCTCGTTTTAAAGGGAGGACGTAATATGACGTCCTCCCAGAACGAGAGTATCCTCCGCCCGCCGTCAATTGACAGTGGGCGGGGGACAAGTGGTTAAATCAACTTAGGGGAAATTCTCCCCCCCCCGTCAAATAACTTCCACAACCTCTGCACTTTCCTTCTCCCCAACTATCATGGACTATATTTGAAAATAAGCTATACCATCTCCGGAGACACGGAACAGACACTGTCTTTTTATAGCTGGAGAGGGAACCTTTGAAGGTGTAGCGGCCTCACCCCGTCTCCTTTGTCTAGGGGTATGTCACACGACAGGGTGAGATGCGCTACGGCCCATGTCCTCCCCATAGCTGTGGGTGAGGTGAAGGCCAGCACCAGATATTTCCTCGGGCCTATGTGCTTTGTTCCAGAATACAGTCCTGCTGTGTCAACACTTCCCTCTGCTCCCATTAACCAGAGTTCCACACACCGATCGCAGTCCAACTCTTGTTTTATTGTACATCTCACAATAAACAGTGCTTCAGTAGCCAACTGGTTGCGACTTGATGACATTTTGATACGGGGGTGAGCAGGTCGAGGCACTATCCTGGTTATCAACTAAACCACTGCGATTTCGCCAGCGGTTACTATAGCATTCAGCTAGAAAGGACTTTGAATCTAAGAGTCTCTACCAGCGACTCAAGAGAACGTAGATAGGAGTACCTTCACTGCGCTGCGGCCCCTATCAGGGGAAGATGTCCCTCCAAGGGAGTTACCAGAGGCCCATCCGTCACTGGGTTGATGCTGCTCCAGACTCTCCGGACGGGTAACCTCCCCGGCCTCCTCACCTCAGACATGGGCCCCATCCACCTCAGGGACCCTCGGACGTCTCCACCCTCGCGGGATCCAGTCGAAGTCACTGGACCCCAGGCCTCCTAGTTCAGTACCTCACCCCAGGCTGAAGGTGCCTGGGATGGACTCCAACTCCATTCCAGTCAGGCCTAGGGCACCTGAGCCGGAATCCAGAACCTGCCCGCACCCAGGCCTAAGGTGCCTGGGCGCGTGAAGAACTTCCTCCAGAAAACAGACCTCGTGGTTAGGGCGTCTCCCCCTTTTATCTCCTCCCATCAACACCACGGCAGGTTCCCCGCCCTCGCCGTACCATCTCCGGAAAGGGACGAAAAGGGTAGCACTGTAATGGCAAATCTACCTTGAGCCTCCAGGTACCCCGCCACCCAGAGGCCAAAGAGATTATTACACCATCCAATCCTCCACGAACACAAGTGGTCCACTATCCCTATACTTCCACACCTGGGTGTCCCACATAAATTTAGAGACCCCGCTACAAAGGTGTTTGTTAGACTGTCGCTATACAGCGGAACATATTCAAATCCACTGTGATCTGTATAGCGGAAAAAACCTCCGTTCCCCCTATCTCTTCAGCCTGGACTACAGAAAAAGGAATAAATCAGTGTCATAACAGATTCACTGCACCAGAGGGAACTTCAAAAAAGCCGACTGAGGCAATGATTTACAACCCCTCTGAAGTGCATGAGTGAAAACACTTTCTGCTAAAGGCAGGTCTCCGTGTTATCATACACTGACCAACTATGATCAACAAATCAAATGGGCATCGTTAAAGATCTTCCCGCATAGTGGAATGAACTGAACATCCCCCGACTTCCTGCACCTTTGAACATGGGTCTGGGTAAGCGAAGGAATTTACTTTTCAGCCTTTCTTGGTTTATCATTTGATTTGTTCTAAAGCTTGGTCATATATGACAATCCAAATACAGTCCACCTCTACAAGGGAGATAACATTATTGACCAGTCTATACGGAATTAAGAAAATGATATCTATTCAGATCCCAATAGGATAACTATTTAGGTCAATATATGTCAGACAGTGCCTATTTTTCCATTCATAGAAGATCCATTACAATAACAGGTATCCAATTAACTTTTACTTTTACTCTAATTTTTTTTTCTCTCATCTTCTGCAGCAATACATGTGATAAAATACATCTTTTGTGGATCGCACAGTTTTGAGGAAAAATATTTAAATCATTTATGACTATTTAAGTGATCTACTGTTATCAGTTGTATAGTTATCGGTATATCTGGATGAATGGTATGTATGTGGATTAATAAGTGATTTTTTGTCTGTGACTTTAATAACGTTATCAATTTCTATTCATTATGGTGAAGGTATCACACTGTATTTTATACATATTTGTTAGGTGGATTATTTAATATACAATAATAAATACATTTTCTATAAACCCTCAGTTTCTCTTTGAAGAATCGCTTTTCAAGGGGGACTTCTGCCCTCCCTTTTCTTTTTGATATGCCTAATCCTGATTCAGAGAAACACACCGCCCTAATGAATTGATTATTCTCAGGTGTAGGGTCTTGTTATTTGGTTCCATTGGGAACCAAGGGAGTCTAAGCTCCCTTTACCCAAATACATATACAGGAGCTTCTTTCTATAGCTATCCCTCCCCCCCCCCCATCTCTTCCCCTCCTTTTATTAAAAAATAAAAACAGCAGAGGTGATCAAATACCACCAAAAGAAAGCTCTATTTGTGGGAAAAAATGGACTTAAATTTTGTTTAAGAGCCACGTTGCACGACCGTGCAATTGTCAGTTAAAGCGACGCAGTGCTGAATCGCAAAAAGTGGCCTGGTCATTAAAGCGGAGCTCCACCCTAAAGTGGAACTTCCGCTGATCGGAACCCTCCCCCCCTCCGGTGTCACAATTGACACCTTTCAGGGGGGAGGGGGGTGCAGATACCTGTCAAAGTCAGGTATTTGCACCCACTTCCGGGAGTCCTCTCTGCGGGAAATCTGCGGGAAGCACGTCACTTCCCGCAGATTCCCCGTAGTGTTCTGGGAGACACTCGGCTCCCAGAACACAGGGGACCATTCAGAACGGCGCAGCGCGACTCGCACATGCGCAGTAGGGAACCGGGCATGAAGCCGCAAGGCTTAATTTCCTGGTTCCCTCACTGAGGATGGCGGTGGGGGCAGCAGAGTGACGAGCGATTGCTCGTCCTCTGCTGCGGACGTCGCTGGACTCCAGGACAGGTAAGTATCTATATATTAAAAGTCAGCTGCTGGCTTTTAATATTTTTTTTTCCGCGGCACCTCCGCTTTAACTAGCCAAAATGGTCCGGGGCTTAAGTGGTTAATATATATGTAAAGTGATGCGTAAATTGACAGCGCTATATAAGTACCTGAAATAATAATAATAAAGGGTGGGACAACTCAATATTGAACCCTACGGACTAAGACTGGGATGCCATTAAAGTTCATGTGCGTGTAAAGGCAGGTGTCCCAATATATTTGGTAATATAGTGTATGTGTGTGTGCACTGGACAGCGGGGGTGTTTTTATTTATTTTATTTTTTAAACATGTAGCGCATCCCTCTTAGAGGCCACTGATGAATAGGGATCCCCCTCCCTGCACAGCCAGGCACACCAAATTTTCCACAGGCTCACTGAGACAGGATACAGTCCTTGCAGCTTTGTTTTTTATTTTTTATTTTTTTAGGGGTTAATACCTTGGATGGGGAGAGGGGGATAGGGGTTTTTATGGGATGCCATTTTAACTGAAACAAAATATTTTCAGGAACTCTTAACTATATAGACTTCTATGTACACTCTTCTTCCTCCAGCACTTCACTTGCTTGCAGAAACACCCAGCTGGAACACAGTTTAGGTCCAGCAAAAGCCCATTACAGGCAGGGACCGTGGGCCACCTTGGTGTGTAGAAAAGTCCCAGTGTCCAGCTACCTTCCTGTGGATACTGATCCCAGCACCACCTCTTCAGGCACTGCCAGCCCACCTGGCTGCAGCTGCCCCTTTTATTAGCCCTCCTGGCTAATCTTCCACAGTCCTCCCAGATTGACTCTACAACCATCTCAGACTGCCACTCCTCAGCCCTCTCAGGCTGTCTCTCAGTCCTCCCCGACTGTCTCACTCACCAGCCACCCTGTTGTCTTCTCCCTGAATATCTCCTGGACGTGCTTGCTGGCTTCTGCTGTCCTCACACCTGCTCCCATGCCTCTGGACAGGACTCCCCAAACTCAAGGTCACTCCTCCTCCAGACTAGGGGGCTACCCTCGAGGGCCTCTGACAGCCTCCTCAGCACTCCATCCCCAGCTGTCAACCAAAATCAGTGACGCAAAGAGGAGATAGAGGGGGTGGGGCTAAGCCGCGGCTCCATGTCTGAATGGACACAAAGAGCAGCAGCTCGGCTCAGGTGCCCCTATAGCAAGCTGCTTGTTGTGGGGGCACTCGGTAGGAGGGAGGGGCCAGAAGCGCCGGCGGGGGACCTGAGAAGACGAGGATCTGGGCTACTCTGTGCAAAATCTAGTATAACATGTGTGTCATTAAACAAAAAAAACAAGACTTTAGTATCACTTTAATGCTGCTCAAGAGAGTTTAGTTCTGCTTTAATGCCCAGGACAAGTTTTGCAACGTTGGCATTTGTTAGCAAAACTGTACATATGTTTTCAATAAAGGTTTTATTGGCCAAACAATGTAGAGTCTAGTTACACACACTTAACCATTGTTTAGTCTTGAAGATCTACACATCTTGCCAAAGACATACTTAACCTGAGCCCCATACACACGATCTGACTTTTTGACAACAAACTTTAAAATGAGCAGGTTTTCAAGAAAATCCAACCGTGCGTATGCTCAATCGGACAAATTTTTTCGTTTTTCATCGGACAATAGTTCGCTCTGCAAACGGACAAACTTTTTGGCAACAAAAGTCCAACAGTGCAAAGTCCTATCGTGTGTACAGAAATCCATCAGACTTTTGTCCAAAGTACAAACACGCATGCTCAGAAGCAAGGACCACCTGGAAGCGTTCTGTCTTGTAAAACTAGCGTTCGTAATGGAGATATCACATTCGTGACGTGGCAAGTTATGAAATCTATAAATGTAGCGCACATTCTCTTCTTCTTTAATAATTGGATAATAATAAAGCTGCTTTGCTGATGATACGGAGAAATGACAAACGTATTTACAAAGGATTTTTGTTCTAGTGAAAATGAAAATCGCGAATCAACACTGACCAAACTTCTACTAACTCGAGATTAGCAGAAGGAGCCCAAAGGGTGACGCCAGAGAATTGATTTTCCTCTTTTGAAGTGTCGTCAGTACATTGAAACGTCACTACGTTCGGGTTTGTTGCCGAAAAAGTCAGAGCGTGTGTATACTATGGGCGTTCACCGCCAACTCCCTTCGGACAAAAATCCACGGAAAAATTTGTTTGAAGTCCGACCATGTGTACGAGGCTTAAGTGTGATAGGTGAACATGAAAAAACAAACATTCTTTAAGACATTAGACCTTCTGAGGACTACACAATGTCTTTGAGAAGAGCTGCAGTGATATGGAGTATACTTAAAAAATCTGTGATAGCAAATTGGGCTCAACATCCCTCAAAGGGTTGGAAAAGGTGATGGAAGTATTGTTAATCCCTGGTATGAAAATCCACATACCGTAAAGCCTCGTACACACGGTCGAACTTCCGTCTGACTTTTCCGTGTTTTTTTGTCCGAACGGAGTTGGTCGGGAACACCCATAGCATACACACCACAGGACTTTTCTGCAAACTTTCCCAAAACTTTTTCCAACATCACATGGTTTTTCTGCTTTTTTCTGCTCTTTACCGCCACCCTTTGGTCAACTTCTGCTATTGTTGGTTGATTTTAACATTATTTGTTTTGTCCATCGGACAAAAGTCTGATGGTTTTCTGTACACACGGTCGGACTTTGCTCCATCTGACTTTTGTTGGCCAAAAGATTGTCCGTTTGCAGACCGAACTTTTGTCCGATGAAAACCAAAAAAGTTTGTCCGATGGAGCGTACACACGGTCGGATTTTTTGTCAAACTTGCTCAAAATGAAGTTTGTTGGCGAAAAGTCAGACCGTGTGTACGGGGCTTTAGACTCTCAAGATTAAGGCATGGTCAGTAAGGGTACCTACTGCAAAACAGGAGTGTTGATGTCATGAAGTTGATCTTATAAAAAGAAGAAAGCAAAGGAAGGGGTAGGATGGGGTAGAGGGATGGAGTTGGACCAAAGAGAGCCTTCACATTCATGATTAACTTCCTACTGGTCAGCTTCAGAGCATTACAGCTACAATAGCTATAACAATGACCTGGCAGAGACTTGCAGCAAATCTGTTTACATATGGGAAATCCAAAGATGCTGCACAAAAGAATGGCGGTAGGTCTGCAATATTATCAGGCTGAGGTTCCTCTTTAACGAAGGACAAAATTATACCTATGAATTACTAGATAAAATTTCCCATATATACAAGCCCCTTTAAAATTTGCTGACTGCTGAAAATAACAAGGCCAACCCTATCACTTACAAGGGAAGGCGTTTTTGTTGTTGCTTTTGTTAATCCTCCCCAGCTTATCCCTTGTTGTTCCCTAACTTTTTTTTCCCTCTTTGCTACTCAGCTAAGAAATAGTTGTGGGAATGTTATGATATACGATATAGTAAATTGCTAAGTTAGTACTATCTCAGCACTAAGAAGAATGTTCAGTCACAACTAAATGCTATTAGTATTAAAGGATTTTGTTGCCGGGGTAATTTGAGTGAGGATATGTTTTAGTTTGTCATTTCACATTTAAAGGGACCATAACTATACTTTATTTTAAGTAAGCTTAGGCCATTAGACTTTTTGTTGTTCACGTTTACTACTGAAACTTTGTTCTTTAACTCTAGTTCCTCAGTTGTATAGGTCACCGGTCTGGGATAGCCCAGTGACCCATACATCAGGGGAACGAAATGCCATTACAACTTCCTCAAAGCAACCAACCAGGTTTTATCATTCAGGCCAGAATGTAAAATTTTCTGCAGACATGTTTTTAACTCTTAGGCCTCGTACACACGACCGAGTTTCTTGGCAAGAACCAGCAAGAAACTTGCTGGCAGAGATGTCTTGCTGAGAAATTCGTTCGTGTGTATGGTTTCTCGTCAAGAAAACCGACAAATAATCTCGACGAGAAAATAGAGAACCTGCTCTCTATTTTCTCGTTGAGATTCTCGTCGGCCTGTTTCTCGACGAGAAAAAGTGAGTGTGTGTACACTTACCTGTCCTCCGGAAAGGCCGCGCATGTTCAAAATGAATTCGACGCATGCGCGGTAGCTTCCTAGGCATAGGTAGGGTATACCAAGATGGCGGCGACGGCATCGAATGTGACGAGCGCATGCTCGTCGTAGTCGATGACGTCACTGCGTACGCTCCATTCAAAGAACCGCGGGTTCTTTGAATCGAGCGTCTGTACACTCGGCCGGGACAAGTTTCTTGTCCAAGAATCTCGTTGAAAAAAACGACATGTTTTTTTCGACGAGAATCTCGGCCGTGTGTACGAGGCTTCAGGGCTAGTTTGCACTTGCTTTGTTAAAGCTCTCTTAACACCAGTCAAAGCCCCTGTCACTAAATAAAATGGTTAGCTTACAGTCCTGTTTACACCTTGCTTTTGCTTGGTGCTTTGATGAGGCTTCGTTGGGGCTTCGATGTTGTTTCAATGAGCCTTTGGTGGGGCTTTGGTGAGACTTTGTGGGGCTTCGATGAGGCTTTGGTGGGGCTTCAGTGGGGCTTCAAGCGAGCTTTTCCGTGGAGGCTTTGCTATGGAGGCTTTGAAGATGCTTTGAAGCACCACTAAAGCTACATGGGGTATATTTTTGAAGCGAAGCCGAAGCAAAGCAAAAGCAAGGTGTAAACAGTACTATAAGCTAACCATTTTATTTAGTGACAGGGGCTCTGACTAGTGTTCAGAGAGCTTTAACAAAGCATGTCCGAAGCCTTGTTTTGAAGCAAGTGTAATGTGTATGGATGTAGTATATTCTCGCTAGTTTCCCCACAAATATATTGGTAGGCCAAATGCTGCCTAACCAAATGGGCCTATAGTGTCTATAGACTGCTTTCATACTGTAGCTGTAGATATTTTTTTTTCTTAGGGTGTTTATCCTTGGGCACCTAGAGGAAAATTATTGGCGTGGCAAAATTGCGCTAACAGTAGGAGCAGCTTAAAATTTGAGCTAACTCAGTGTACATGGTAACATTTGGCACAGTCCTTGCACCCAGAAATATTCTTTATTTTCTGTAATACACAGAATGCAGGGGTCAGGAGTGCATAATGCAAATGTACAACAAAGCATTACCTCCCGCCCCAAGCCAAAATCTGTTCCCCCAGTACAGTTCCTTCCTCACCAGTACTGATCTCCTTGCTCCATGAAATCCTCTCACCAGACCAGACATTTCAGAATTAGGGAAAGTCCTGTCCTGGCTTTGTCATGCGATTGAAGCAAAGGAGGAGCCAAAGAGAGCCTCCCTTGCTTTGTACTGCTGCTGCCTGTTTCTGAAGTCTGACAGGTGGCAGAGGGCACAGTCTGCTGTCAAAATGCGTTGGGCTCTGGGGTGCATAAGCAAGAGAAGATTGTGAAAGTCTGCTGCCCTTGGTTATGGCAAAGGAGAGCCAGCCTCTGGATGCACCTTTATGGTAGAGTACCTCTGTAAACCAGGTTCAAGGACAAGCCTGTCCTTCCTGTTTTTGTTAGACTATCTGAAGTGTTTTTTATCGACACTCAAGTATAAATGGGCATCATAAGATACAATGGGAATGGAGAAATGAAAAAGCATTTAGCATTCCCCTTCACAGGAATGTAGCAGCCCTACACATTGGCTCAGTATTTAAAGTGTTACTAAACCCACAGCAGTAAAATTAGTCTGCATATGCAGTAAAGCATGCTTGTTGTACTCTTCACGGAGCCTAAGGGGTTAATCCCCTGCGTTGTGTAAAAAGGCTGTTTAATCCTGTCTTCTCTGATTCTCCCCTTCTTCCACTGTCCCAAATCCATCTCCTCATAGAACAGAGCCTTGGGGGCACTTTGTACATGCTGAGTTTGGCGTTGCTACAGAGTATTTTTTTTATTCTTTTTGGGAGAGGGCATGTGATCAGCACAGGGCCAATCAGCACAGTCCAGACAGAGGGTCAGGGGTCATGCATCCTCAAAGTGAAGTCAGAGTAGAATGAAAACCCCTCCTTCAAGATTTAACCAGATGCTGATAGAAGTCACAAGACTGCTGTATACTGCTGATGAGAAAAGGTAATTAGCAGTTTATATTTACTAAAATAATTGCATTTCGATATTCTGTGTACTGTGGGAGACCTGATATAGTGAATGCCGGGTCCTGGGTTTAGTAACACTTTAATGTTTGCTTTACATGTACTTCCTTACTTATGAAAAAAATTATGGTATATGCATAATTTTTTAATTAATATTAGCAGTTGTGGCTGTGGTACTCATCTTCCATGTGTTGTGAGTAGCCCCTTTAGCAGTGACCGCTGTTCCTCAGGTATAAATTTCCACTGTCACAAACATTGAGCAGGCTGGCTCTTTATTGCAGAAGAGACATGCACCTACCTTCCTGCTGGCTGACGTCTTTAGCAAGTAAAAACTGAGCTGCTCATGTGCAGCTCAGCTTACACCGCTGGCCCAGTCTCTGTGTGCTGGGATGACTGATTCCTGCACATTTGCAGGAGTGACATCATCCTGCACCGGCCAATGGAGGAAGCCAAAGACCGGTGTAGCGACCTCACCTCTCACTCCCTCCTTCTCTGTCACTGTCAATGGCTTTCGTCTAGGGGACCAGGGAGGAGAGTGTGATGCACCACCAGCTCGTATCCTCTTGTGTGTAGAGGTGTGAACTATAACCAATTACCTTTGGCCTGTGCCCCCGTCCAGAGCCAAAACTTCCCTTGAGAATGACCTTTAACTCCCAGAAAGCCAAGTTCCACACCATTGAAAGTCCAACACTTACCGTATATACTTGAGTATAAGCCAACCCGAGTATAAGCCGAGGTACCTAATGTTACCACAAAAACCTGGGAAAACGTACTCACTCGAGTATAAGCCGAGGGTCAACAATGCCCATTTGCACGCCTCACTGTGCCCATTGCAACTTCACTAAGCCCATTGCCACCTTACTGTTCCCATCCTCACTGTTCCCATCCTCACTGTTCCCATCCTCGCATGTGCCCATCCTCACTGTGCATGCTCACTGTGCCCATCCTCACTGTGCCCCTAGAATTAAAATTGAACATTGTAAATTGTACCTGAAGGCTGCGGCGTCCATCGTTTAAAACTCGTGGTCTCTTCCTGGTCTCTTCCGTGATAGGCGGAACTGTGTCTGCTGAGAATCGCCTATCACGAACGTTCTCTCATCCTCACCTATCCCAGCAGACACTGTGTTCAGTTTCCGCCAATCACGGACGTCTGCTGGGAAACTGAGGATGAGAGAACGTTCGTGATAGGCGATTCTCAGCAGACACAGTTCCGCCTATCACGGAAGAGACCAGGAAGAGACCGCGAGTTTTAAACGATGGACGCCGCAGCCTTCAGGTACAATTTACAATGTTCAATTTCGCTGACTCGAGTATAAGCCGAGGGGGGGACTTTCAGCCCAAAAAAAAGGGCTGAAAATCTTGGCTTATACTCGAGTATATACAGTATTTATTCTTTTAGAGCAATAAATAGTCCTTTTAGAGCAGACTGGTTAGACAACGAACAGACAAGGTGAAGAGGAAGGTCCAGGCACAAACATGAACTTGTTACTCTCCTGTTTCAGTGTGCGCAAACAGGCTTGGTGCACGGTTGCCTCTCCGCAGGCCTCGCAGCGCCCGAACGGCTTCAGCTGAACCACCAGTCCCGAACAGCCAGGACAAATCTCACCGAGGGCCTCAACGTCCTTGCATACATACAGGGCGAATCGTCCTCGGGGCTTGAGCCTAATTCCCGTATCTGTAACCGAAGCAGCAATTGGGGTCATCCTCGTGGTGGTAGGACGTGGAACCCACGAGGCATTGTTGAACACGCTGACCGCTTGCTGCTCCATCGCGCACTGAATAACTGGCGCCAAATCCCCACGTGCATCCCCACACATGGCCGGACTCCTCCCCTTTTCCACACCAGTTTGCGGGCTTTCTCCTTGGCACGCCCACGAACTGTGCAGGGAGGGTGTGCCTCGTGGCGCGTTAACCAAAAATGGCCAACCTCCTCGGAACTCCTCTGGGCAGCAAAGTTCAAACTCTTGAAGACCTCGGCTCCGTTACACGAACACAAATCCCGGACCCAGAGCCCACACGTGTAGCGACCTTACCTCTCACTCCCTCCTTCTCTGTCAATGTCAATGGCTCTCATCTAGGGGACCAGGGAGGAGAGTGTGATGCACCACCAGCTCGTATCCTCTTGTGTGTAGAGGTGTGAGCTATAACCAATTACCTTGGGCCTGTGCCCCTGTCCAGAGCCAAAACTTCCCTTGGGAATGACCTTTAACTCCCAGAAAGCCAAGTTCCAAACCATTGAAAGTCCAACACTTATTTATTCTTTTAGAGCAATAAATAGTCCTTTTAGAGCAGACTGGTTAGACAACGAACAGACAAGGTGAAGAGGAAGGTCCAGGCACAAACATGAACTTGTTACTCCCCTGTTTCAGTGTGTGCAAACAGGCTTGGCGCACGGTCGCTGCCACCGACCGTGAGGGTGGTCGCTGCCACCGACCGGGTGAATTGGACTTGAGGCCTCTGCCACCGACCTGGGTTTCAGTTGGGTCGCTGCCACCGACCATGAGAACGTGGACTACCTTCTTGAGATGCGGCCCCTGTCAGGGGAGTCATCCATCCGGATGGTCACCAGAGGCCTCCACCGTCACCAGCCAATGCTGCGCTGGATCTCCGGGAAGGTCACCTCTCTGGTCCCCCTCGCCCTAGATTCGGGTGTCCACCCTAGAAACCCTCCATCCCATGCGGGACCCAGTCGAAGGTACTGGGCCCCAGGCCTCCAGAGAGTACCTCACCCCAGACTAAAGGTGTCTGGGGTGGAATCGCAGCTCCGTCCCCGGGCCAAGGGAGACCACCAGCACTCACCCCCAGGCTGAAGGTGCCTGGGCGTGGACCTCGAGCGGAAGATGTCCGCCCCTTTTATTCCCTCTCCCAGCATGCACAGCAGGTTCCCCGCCTGGCTGTACCACTGCCCCGAGAGGACAAGAAGGCACAGACCTCCAATGGTGGTTCAACCCCGGCCTATGGCGACAGCGCCATCTATAGGCTGCAGGGAACTGGACACCATTAATATCCTCCACTGGCATAAATTGGTCCATGAACCCTAGCAATTGCTTCATCTGAGCCTGTTATCACTCAGATGCCTCCCCTAAATGTAACCACCCGCTACACCGGCAAACAGCATTAGATGTTGGCACTGGTGAGGGATGGGATTGTTGGAGTGAAGGTAAGTTTAGTTCCACTTTACTTTGACAGTTGGCCTCCACAATAGCAACCAGCTCTCCTCCTTCCTTCATTTGTTGTGGTAATTGTATGTGGTTTGTCACCCCTCATCTAAAAGAAGAGACAATGTCAATGTAATGTTTCTTCTGCAATAAATTGAACCTACCTGCCTTCGCCCAGTCTTCTGTAGAATGTACACAGGCCCAGCTCAGTTTACATTCCAGCACAGTGTCTATGTGCTGGGATGACTGCCCAACTGCGCGTGCACAGGAGTGATGTCACCCTGTATCGGCTAATCAATATGGCCGAAGAAGAAGCCGGAGAGATGCCAACACTGCCCCTAGGGATCTCTCATGCAAGTATTTTGGATTTTACTTCTTCTTTAAGGGGTAGACTAATTTATAGAGTATTTGTCTTATATGGTTTTCTTCTACTAAAGCTTAAGTTTTGATGACTGAGCCCACTATTTGTTAATGATAAAATATTATTACCAGTTTGGTTTTACTGTATTTATTTTGTTCTGTACCGTTTATTAATAAATAAACCAAGTGCCACAGCCATTTCTATTACCAAAAAATTTCGTAGTTTTGTGTTTTTTATTACACATTATTATATATTTTTGTGTTTGTCAGTTTAGGGGTACCACTTGCATTCCCATTCTCATGTCGATCGTAGAAGAGCTTCTAGAAAAGTACTTCAGATCACTCAGGTGTGAACCAAGGCTACCTGTGCTTCAGCGTTGGATGTTACCGTGGAGACAACCGGAGCGAGAACGAGTCTGAGCCGAGAGAGAACAAAAGAACGAGTCTGAGCCGAGAGAGAACAAAAGAACGAGTCTGAGCCGAGAGAGAACAAAGTGAATGCCAGAGGGAGGGGAAGATTGCTGTGTCAGATGGAGAAACAAATGTGAGGGTTTTCCTTTCTCTGGGGGCACAAGGTATCATGTAGGGACTATATGTAGGGACTATATGGGGACAGATCCCCGGTGACTGCACTGCTATTCTGTAACGCCAAATTGAGAAGAAGTAAAAATACATAAGACTGGCTTAGAGAATGATCAGTGCGAGGATTGCGTTCTGTCTTGAGGATGTCTATGTGGAAATGCTAATTACCTGAGGTCAGTGACTATACCTGTATTGCACATGTACACGGGAATATACTGTCCTCATATTCTCTTGGAATGTGTACCTGTTGCTAAAGAACTGGCAAGATAGCACATAGTAAATAAAAGCAGCTAGTTACTAATTACTAAGGTTTGACCACTTGGGACAAAATCGATAACTGATCTAGACCTAAAACTATGACTTACTGAGTAAATGCAAAAAAATAATAAAAAATTATATATATATATATATATATATATATATATATATATATATATATATATGTCAAAAGTATTGGGACACCTGCCTTTACATGCACATGAAATTTAATGGCACTCCATTCCAGAAGCGCATATGTGAGGTCAGGCACTGATGTTGGACAAGAAGGCCTGGCCCGCAGTCTCCGCTCTAGCTCACCCCAAAGGTGTTCTATCGGGGTGAGGTCCGGACTCTGTACAAGCCAGTCACGGTCCTCCACCCCAAACTCGCTCATTCATGTCTTTATGGACCTTGCTTTGTGCACTGGTCCAAATCATTTGGTGGAAGGGGGATAATGGTGTGGGGTTGTTTTTCAGGGGTTGGGCTTGGCCCCTTAGTTCCAGTGAAGGGAACTCTTAAGGCGTCAGCATACCAAGACATTTTGGACAATTTCATGCTCCCAACTTTGTGGAAACAGTTTGGGGATGGCCCCTTCCTGTCCCAACATGACTGCGCAGTCGCACCAGTGCACAAATCAAGGTCCATAAAGACATGGATGAGCGAGTATGGGGAGGAGGAACTTGACTGGCCTGCACAGAGTCCTGACCTCAACCCAATAGAACACCTTTGGGATAAATTAGTGCGGACACTGAGAGTCAGGCCTTCTCGTCCAACATCAGTGCCTGACCTTACAAATACGCTTCTGGAAGAATGGTCAAACATTCCCACAGACACACTCCTAAACCTTGTGGACAGCCTTCTCAGAAGAGTTGAAGCTGTTAAAGCTGCAAAGGGTGGGCCAACTCAATATTGAACCCTACGGACTAAAACTGGGATGCCATAAAGTTCATGTGCGTGTAAAGGCAGGCGTCCCAATACAAACAAAAATTAGAAATAATTAACTAGTAAATATCTCTCCCTCAGCGCTCATGGGAACATATATTAATGATGAAAGCTGCTACTATAAAAATTAGTAATGTATCAAAAATATGTGTAAATAAAAGGAATAATTATTTAAACATTAGTAGCGCTATTGGATCCATCCAATAATCCAGGATTAGGAGAAACACACCAGTTGAATGTCATCTGTGATTTTAGGATATGTTCTGAATCTGCTTACATCTGGTAAGTGAGTTTCCTTTGGGGATTTTCAGACAAGTATTGTGTGGAGGAAGATCGTTTGGTAACATTCATTCACAGGATTTTTATGTTTTCCTGTTGCTGAAGTGAACTTTCTTTCTATCCTACACTCTGTATTAGCAGAGTTCTCACGCACTGTGCATTTATTTAAAAAATTATTTTTAGCGCTACTAATGTTTAAATAATTATTCCTTTTATTTACACGTATTTTTGATACAGGCGTCCCAATACGCCAAAGTAATTTTTTTTCCTAAACTGCAGGTCCTTGATTCTCGCCTAGGCGAGGATGATTTACCTGGACCTTGCGCATGCACAGATAAGCCACGGGTCATTCCGGGATGTGGTTGCAGTTCTGCAAACTGTCTCTTGGAATTTCTACATCATGCATCTCAGGGGGCAGCTTGCAGGATCTCGTGGCGCAGGGTCTATGCCAGTATACTGGCAAGGCCCTCAGCATGTCTGCGTATGTGTAGGAGGTCTGGTGCAAGCGTAGATACAGTGCAGGTCCCATAGACTTGACATAGATGCTCTTATGCTGTAAAGTGCTGTGTAAACTGTCGGCGCTATACAAGGTGTGTCTAAAAAGTTTGGTGATTGGTATCAGAAAACAAACAAAACAGAAGATACAAACAAATTACCTTTATTGGTGTAGCGGGTATGTACTTTCCCGGGTGTAATTCAAACTGGCAGAGACACCAGTGATGTGCAGTTCCTTGCGGTCCAGTGGGTGGCGCTGTCGCCTCGGGCTGGGGTTGAACCATCATTGTGTGCTGTGCCTCCTTTTTGTCCTCCCTCGGCAGCGGTATGGTGGGGTGGGGAACCCGCCGTGCTTGCTGGGAGAGGGTATAAAGGGGCCGGCCATCTTTGTCACGGGGTCGAGTCCCAGGCACCTTCAGCCTGAGGGCGTGTGGTTCGTGTCGGTCCTCTAGGCGCCCTAGGCCTGGAGGACGTCCGGAGATCGTGTTCCATCCCAGGCACCTTTGGCCTGGGGTGAGGTACTTGGATGGAGGTCTGGAGCTCAGTGCCCAACACTGAGTTCCGCGAGGGAAGGAGGTCCTAGGGAACCCAGGGATTGGGTGCTCGAATCCAGAAGGCGTAATGGACCGGGGGGAGCTCCTCACTTGAAGACCGGGTGCAGCAGATTGCCAGTGACAGGTGAGCCTCCCATCGGAGACCGCCTGGAAGGAAAATCCCCTCTCACTAGGAGACCTCAGCCCACTTTCGGGAAGGAAAGTGGAGAGTTCATTGTGTCTGGGCCTATTCGCATCCACACCTCCTTGTTTGTTCTGTTCTCTAAGGGAGTCTAACTGATTATGCTGTTCACTTGAGAAGAATAAAGGAGTGTTGGACTTTAATGGTGTGGGGCTCTTTTCTGGTGGACATTGTTCAAGGTAACTCCAGGTGCACAACACTGACCCGAAGGTAGAGAAAGAACTTTGCTTACACCGCACAGACGCATGTGGTGTAGGCTTGGCGTGGTGACCCCGCTCTCTCCCCTCTAAGGTACCCCTTCTATTTGCACTACGCCACCAGGCACACCCCCACCGCTTAGTTCGTGGGCGTGACTCAGAAACAGAAAAGAAGAAAAGCCCGCAAACTGGAGCAAAGGGGAGGAGTCCAATACGTGTGAAGGACTACACGTGGGACATTGGCGCAAAAACTTTGCAGTGTGCGATGGATCAGCAACAGGTCACCATGTTGGGACATACATCGTGGATTCCGGTTCACCCTTCTACCACGACACTGACTGCTGCTGCTCCGGTAACAGATACGGGGATCCGGCTAAAGCCAAGGGGTCGATTCGCCCTGTACTAATGCATGGACGTTGAGGCCCTGGGTGTGATTTGTCCCGGCTGTTCGGGACTGGTGTGCCAACTGAAGCCATTCGGGCGATGTGAGGCCTGTGGGGAATTTCTTTTCGAAGTGGATCCAGCGGTTGAGAAGCCGAGAACCATTTACCCTGGCCGTGCTACAGGCAACACCACTCAAGGAGGAGGAATCACTGCTTTGACAGCCATCCCTGCGCACACTGCAGCGACCGCGGAGGAGGTCGTGAAAACTCAACGGGAGAAATCCGAGGATGCTGACTCGGTCACCACGATCTCGCAGCGTCCACCACCGAAGAGAAAGACCGGCATGGTAGCACCGACCAGCGGTTGTGGTGGACCGTCTCGCCCGCTTACACCCGGCCGGGATGGATCCGTCGGCAAGAATTCCGGACGTCCCGGTTCAAGTAAAGGCCGAGGTAAGCCAGGCGGAGAGATTTGGTGTGTGAGAAGAGGTGACAACTCAGTCTCCACTACAGGGTACCTGCCCGCGGAGGAGTGTGACACCTCTGACCTGGAGTCGCTCTCGGACATGGGAGACGACGTTGCTATAGACGAACTGTTTGCAGAAAAGGGCTGGGACAAAGTACCTCTGGCTTCATCCCGCAGAACCAGGGATCCACCCATGTCTACAGGGGAAAGTACACCCCGGGTGGAGGCACCAGCGCCTGAAGAGGGGTCCTGTCCCCGGCCTGCCTCTACATCCCCGGTACCGAAGACCGGGGAAAAGAGACTGCTGTTGCGGGCACCTATGCCCAGATCAGATGTAATCAAGGTCCCTCGCCACCCGGACTCGATAGTTTTGCCTGGACGAAGGGGACAGAGCCACTATGCCTCCTCTGGCCAGACTACAATGCCTATTTGGCCAGAAGGTTTCTGCAGAGTACGGATGGGAGTATCCATACTTGTCCAAGGAGCTGCTTTATGAGGTGGAAGTGTGCCGGGAGCGCTGGTACAATGACTTTGTGTGGACTCACCTTCAGATTCCACATGCACGTAGGTACCTGGCATGCTCTCCCAAGGCCTCTCAACGTTTTAAGGACTGTAAGGCAGAGTGGATGTTGGGACGGCACATCCATGCAGACAAAGTGCTGATCCGGCGCAAGGAAGGAGAAGATGTGGAATATCATCTGGAGACCATGGACCAGCACTTGAAGCCACTTGTTCTGCCGCATCCCCGCTTCTACCTGTAGAAGAAAAAGACTCAGTTTATGTTATATGCTGCTGAACTTTCTGGGGCCCGTTGTCCTTGTACCCAGAGGAAGAAGGACTGTTCCTGTTTTGTTCTTCACTTTCCAGCAAGAGATCACAGACTCTGGGGTAGATAGGGCCAAAGAGAAGAGGAAAAGAAGTTACACGAGTGCAGTTACCACGATGCTGTCACCAGGTGGCAGTGTTGTGCAACGTTAAACACTTTTCACACACTCACTCCTTGGAGAAAAGGAATTTTCTTCCTGGAGAAGTTTCTTTTCTCTCACACGAATATATGTGTCAGGGTTTATGTGTGGTAATTTTCTTTCTTTTCCCTCTGCAGGAGAGCATCCCATCAAGACCACTGAGTATGAGGTGGGTCTTAGTCAGAATGGGTGGGAAAAGTATAATGTGAATATGTGATTCAAAGTTATGGTTAAATGCTGTTGTTTCTTTTTCCCTTTTGTTTCATAGAGCTCAGACACAATTGCTTTAGTTGATCAAGTTTTTCAAAAGTTTTATATTTTTGTATAATTGTTAGTTGGTCTCTGGATTGGATCATGCCAGCCCTTGAGGGTATGATTTGTTCCAACTGGGGACCAGTGTCAAATTACCAGGGGGAGAGTGTAGCGGGTATGTACTTTCCCGGGTGTAATTCAAACTGGCAGAGACACCAGT
Organism: Rana muscosa; assembly: GCA_029206835.1. Lineage (NCBI taxonomy): Eukaryota > Metazoa > Chordata > Amphibia > Anura > Ranidae > Rana > Rana muscosa. The sequence continues at coordinate 601,233,538 of CM055118.1, read as the reverse complement.
GATGTGCAGTTCCTTGCGGTTCAGTGGGTGGCGCTGTCGCATCGGGCTGGAGTTGAACCACCATTGTGTGCTGTGCCTCCTTTTTGTCCTCCCTCGGCAGCGGTATGGTGGGGCGGGGAACCCGCCGTGCTTGCTGGGAGAGGGTATAAAGGGGCCGGCCATCTTTTCACGGGGTCGAGTCCCAGGCCCCTTCAGCCTGAGGGCGTGTGGTTCGTGTGGGTCCTCTAGGCGCCCTAGGCCTGGAGGACGCCCGGAGATCGTGTTCCATCCCAGGCACCTTTGGCCTGGGGTGAGGTACTTGGATGGAGGTCTGGAGCTCAGTGCCCAACACTGAGTTCCGCGAGGGAAGGAGGTCCTAGGGAACCCAGGGATTGGGTACCCGAATCCAGAAGGCGTAATGGACCGGGGGGAGCTCCTCACTTGAAGACCGGGTGCAGCAGATTGCCAGTGACAGGTGAGCCTCCCATCGGAGACCGCCTGGAAGGAAAATCCCCTCTCGCTAGGAGACCTCAGCCCACTTTCGGGAAGGAAAGTGGAGAGTTCATTGTGTCTGGGCCTACTCGCATCCACACCTCCTTGTTTGTTCTGTTCTCTAAGGGAGTCTAACTGATTATGCTGTTCACTTGAGAAGAATAAAGGAGTGTTGGACTTTAATGGTGTGGGGCTCTTTTCTGGTGGACATTGTTCAAGGTAACTCCAGGTGCACAACACTGACCCGAAGGTAGAGAAAGAACTTTGCTTACACCGCACGGACGCATGTGGTGAAGGCTTGGCGTGGTGACCCCGCTCTCTCCCCTCTAAGGTACCCCTAGACAAGAGAAAGACGAGCTGATGCAAAGAGGGGGGTGAGGAGGCCGCTACATTGGTCTTCAAAATACCCGCCATCCTTCACAACACACTTTTGGCAACGTTCATAAAGCTTGTGGAAACAATCAGCAAAGGCCTCTTTAGGAATCGATCGCAGAACCGCTGTCACACATTCTTAGTTTGCCGCCATGTCCACAAAACATTGGATTGATCTTGGGCTTTTGCAGGTGATTCTTTTTGGGTCGTGAGGAAGATGGTGAACGCCATTTTATCAATTGTCGCTTGGATTCTGGATTGAACTGGTATCACCAGATCTCATCCCCTGTGATGATGATTCGCACAAAGGATGGATCCTGGTCACACATGGTAATGAAATCTCCAGAGGTTTCCATCTGTTTTGCTTTCTGTTCATCTGTCAGCTTGTGCGGCACAAACCAGGAACAGATCTTCCACTTACCCAAAACTTTGCGGATGATGGTGCGCACCATGTCCTTGCTAATGCCCAATTCCTCCGCCATCAATCGTAGAGTCAGTCCCCAATCTTGTGCCAGCATTTGTTGCACTCTGTCAATCTTTGTCTTGGGTTTTGCTTACCGACGGCCGACCTGAATCTGGCTCATCCTCAGTCATTTTCTTCCCATCGCAAAAGCGTTTGAACCAGTCGCAAACACGTGTAGCAATACCCCCAGCTAAGACGGCTGCTGGTATAGATTTTGGACCTGTACACACTGCTGTCAACCCCCAATACCTGGCTCTAACCTCCCTTGGCACAGATAGCAGTAAAGATGGGATTGTGAAACCCGTTAGCTATGGGAATCACAATACCGCAACAAACATATAACCACACAGCGGATTGGCTTAACGACAAATACTTTTTACTGAATATATATATATATAGCACCAAGTTAAACAGTAATACATATGCATATGCAGAGCCCTGCAATGTTAACCATTCAGCATATAACAATCGCTAAGTTCCAATAGTATTACACACGCTAAATGTCATTCAACTATGCTCGCGAGCTTCCCCCTCGTGGGCAAGATGGCGCCCAAACAATATCTAACAGTTCTACAGTCAGGCCTGACTATTGCAGATATGGTGCTTCCGTTGGGAAGAATCTTTGCCAGCAATGGTGGTGCACTTTGTAGGTTATTTGTAATCCACAGGCATCAAACAGTTAACTTATTGGCATGTACTAAAGAGTTAAACTAACGCTGCACAGCACACTGTCCCTCTGGCGTGCAGTATAACACTCTGGTAACGGTGGTCCCTGAACAAAGGACACTGGGCCTAAGATTAGTCAGTCAATCTTTGAGCAAGTGCTCTCTCACCCGACCGGACCAGTCCGTACAACCGACTTCCGTAGCTGGGGCTCCAGCACACAGTCTCACGACACCCATAGTCTCTGATCCTCCTGACAGTCCTTGGAAGGATGATGGATGAAATGACTCCTGGGTTCTCCCGTGAAGGTCGGAGGGTTCTCTGGATCTCAAGGCCATAACTCTTAGGCCCAGTCCAGTGGCAGACTCAGCATTGGTTTCACTTAGTAGGGGGGGGGGGGGTGGCGTCCAAAGAGACCCGTGTGTCGCTCCGCTCCTCCTTAAATAGGCCTTCCTCAGCAGACCTTGCACAGGGCAATGCACTCTGGGTGTCCCGCTGTACACTGGGTATGGTAGTCTTTTGAGCTCTTTAAAGTGACACCCCGCTACACACATTTTCTGCTCATGGCTCCCGTCCCGTACACTTGCTCCAACATTTCACGCCTCTCTGTCGCTGTTTTCCCCAATTTGTAGCGGAACTTGATGTTCACTTGTTGCTCCATTGCACTGTGGCCCTACCTCTCACAGTGACTACATTCGACTGCCCACAGCGGGTTTACCCTGAGGGTCACGTGTACTCCACACTAGGTAGTGCTTCTCGACGTGTCTCTGCACAGCCATGTGCATGCGTGCGCAGCTGGCCCATGTTGCCGTTGAGATATCGGACCATTCACTGAACTTATTATATACACCCCGTAAAAATCCTGTATATTAATAATAATAGATCCCTACATCATGTTTGCATATGTGCCGAAATAGTACAGGGAGAGCTTAGCCTACAAGCAAGAGAGCGCTGGAATCACCGGACTAGTCAGTATGTTTTTTCTTAAGCCTGGTACACACGATCGGATTTTCCGCGAACAAAGCGTAGGACAGTTGTCCGAAGGGCGTTGGCCGTAAACTTGTCTTGCATACAAACGGCAAAGAATCCAACAAACATGAAACTACGTGGTTTTTAAGCTCTTTAACGCCACCCTTTGGGCAACTTCTGCTAATGTGGTTTTATGGTTAGCATTGCCTCCGAGCATGCGTGTTTGTACTTTGGATTTTTTTCGGACGGAGTTGTGTACACACGATCGAATAATCCGACATCACACATTTGTTGTCGGAAAATTTTAAAGCATGCTATCCAATATTTGTTGACAGAAAATCCGACAACAATTGTCTGATGGAGCATACAAACGGTGGGATTTTCCGTCAAAAGCCTGTCCATCACACAATTCCCGTCGGAAAATCCAATCATATGTACGAGGCTTTACTTTTATATAGAGACAAGTTTTAGTATTTAAACATTGTATTTTTTATATAAAAGTATGTTTCAATAAATAAAACATTAACAGCGCTTTCATGAGCAATGTAATCCCACCAATGATATACTGTATACATATATCTTGCAGTAATTAGTATCAACTAAAAGTCCCCTCCATCCACCATAAGGTGAGAAAGGGGTCAAAAAATAAATGAATAAATGAATGACAACTTTAATGGAGCCAAATGCTCCTATGTCCAGCTGCTACTGATAGCACAAAAGATTCAAAAGTCTTGAAGAGTTCCATTTCCAAGAGTATATTCAGCAGTGAAGCAGAGTCTCTCATAAAGGAATCAATAATCAACTTGTCCAAACACAGAAACTTTCAGCTGATTCATAAGATGCAACTTAATTCATTCCTCCATCACTGTCATAGTAAACACACTCCCCTTAGGTAATGTACTCACCAGACATAAGATGGTAATGCACTTATAAGCTCCTCTCCGGAAATTCCATCAGCTGTCCTCAGGATATCCAGTGGCTTCAGTCAGCATATATGTGTATTTTCCAATGTCAGGATGAAATACAATCAGTTAGACTCCTTCAACGAACAGACAGGGGGTGTGGATACGAGTAGGCTCAGGCACAATGACCTCTCCTATTCCTCTATCAGCGAATAGGCTTGGCGCATGGTCTCCGCCACCAACCGTGAATATTTTGGTCGCTGCCACCGACCGGGTGAACTGTAAACCTTCCTCCTGACTAAACTTGGCCCCTGTTCGGAAAGATACCCCTCCGGGCGGTCTCCTGAGGCTCACCCGGCACTGGCAATCTGCTGCACCAGGTCTTCGGGTGAGTAGCTCCTCCGGTCCCTTACGCCTCCGGATTCGGGCACCCCACTCCCGGGGGGGGCCCCCTAGGAAATCCTTCCCTCGCGGGGCCCAGCAAAGGAAACTGGGCCCCAGGCCTCCTGAAGGTGCCTGGGATGGAACACGAGCTCCAGGTGTCCAGGCCTAGGCCGCCTGGACACCAACCACGAACCACAGCCCTCAGGCTGAAGGTGCCTGGGACTCGACCCCGTGACAAAGATGGCCGGCCCCTTTATACCCTCTCCCAGCAAGCACGGCGGGTATCCCCGCCCCACCATACAACGGCTGAGAGAGGCCAAAAAGGGGCACGGCACTCAGCGATGGTTCAACCCCAGCCCACAGGGACAGCGTCACCTGCTGGGCCGCAGGGAACTATACATCACTGGTGTCTCTGCCAGTTTTAAACATGATAGAAAAGTATATACCCGCTACACTAATTACTGCAAGATATATGTATATATCATTGGTGGGATTACATTGCTCATGAAAGCGCTGTTAATGTTTTATTTATTGAAACATACTTTTATATTCTTTGTTCATATTATAACAGCAGCTAAATTGCAGGCCATTCATTTACAATTTTCTTTTGAGCGCTAGGATCAGATACACTGATTTTTCTGATATACTTATATACTAGATTGTATTTTTAATAGTGAGAGCCCATTCACACAGGGGCGGCACGACTTGTCCCGCGACTGTGCCGGGCGATCTTAACACGACTTCAAATGTGACTTGCAAAATGACTTCTGTATTGAAGTCAATGGAAGTCGCCCTGAAGTCGTCTTGAAGTAGTACAGGAACCTTTTTCTAAGTCGGAGCGACTTCAGTCGCTCCTATTAGAACGGTTCCATTGTACAGAACGGGACGCGACTTGTCAGGCGGCTGAGTCGCCTGACAAGTCGCCCCTGTGTGAATGGGGTCAGGGTGGCATATCCTCTTTACGGTGTTGCACGTTTTTTTTATTTTTCTGTCATTATGATCTCATGCACACAGATGTTTGCAGGCGCAAATCACCTCTAGCGTAGAAATCCTGGCACTTTGCCATGCCCAGTGAGCCATAGATGGCCCGTACAGCCTACCATAAAAATGATTGGCTGCCCTTGGAAGTTTAGCACTGCAGGAACACATCATAGGTACATGTGCCGATAACCTAAAATGCACCCAAGTATGGCCAAACACATCCCTTCCTTTTTTTTTTTTTGCACCACCAGCAATTTTAGCACAGAAAAAAGTCAGATTTTTACACAAGAGTAAATTTGCACTTGCATGTATTGTGTGTATGAGCCCTAAAACTTCTAGGGTGACTATGTGACCCTGTGGTTTTTTTCAGTCCCTTTGTATGTTTGCATCTAGGAGTGAAGTGAGTGAGGATGGTTTGTTTTAGTAACAGCCTCCAAGCCTGGTAACCAGGGACACAGTGTTTAGTGAATGGACTGGGCTACAGAGACTGAGGTTTTGTCATACTTTGCTCTGAGTTTGCTGAATAGGAGGCAAGCAGACCAGTCACCTAAAATACTGCAGCTGCCAACTTCTGAATGTGATTTTCACTAATGTCCCTTACAGAAATCCTACTTTCTAGGGTTCAACTTTCATTTACCCCTGACAGAACTCATCCTGGGATTCCAAGTGCTGCTATAAAAATCAGCCACAGGAACTTTCATCAGCGCGTATTTGCGGTGAGTGCACATTTTAAGTTATTATTATATTGTATAATTCCATTTAATGTCGTATATGGCTTTCACATTTTCAAAGCTTGCTCTTTAATATTTTTGTTATTGTATGAAAGCGATATTGAAGTCAGAAACAAAAATTTTATATATTCACAATCTTTGTGGTAAGCTGCATTACTTTTATTTTTTAATCTTTTTTCCCCTTTATTTTAATCCTGCCAGTAACACATTCCTGTCTCAGGGTGTCTGCACTCTGCGGGGGGGGGGGGGGGGGGGGAAGAAGAAACAGAGACACCTTTTGGACAGAAGTATTGTCAGTCTGGGGAGAGGGTGGTGTTAGATGGACTAGCAGATTTAGATGGAATTTACTAACAAATTAACACTAGCAGGGAAGCGGTCATCTTTTATTCATTCATGTAAAACATGTATCCCAAAGAAAAAATAAATGTTGATGTACCTGTTGAAAAAAAGTGTTAGGCTGGGTTCACACTATTGCAAATTGGATGTGGGTTTTTCTCCGCATGCAATTCGCATAGCAGGAGATTGTGACTGGCTCGCTATGGAGCTGGTTCACACATCTCCGCAGCGGCTCCTTTGCAATTTGCACACGAGTCCTGTGCGTCTTTTGGTTTGTTTCAGGGCCGAATTAAGCCCAAAATTTGGGCTGAAATCGGACCTGAAACTGTGAATGGAGACGCACCGGACTCCTGCTGTGAGCCGCTACGTATTATAGTGTGAACCCAGCCTTAAAGTGATTGTAAACGATCACCTTGTAAAACAACCCATTTATTTTAAAATAGAAATGAAAGGCAACACTTGTGTAAAGATATAAAAAAACATTATAAATACCCCTTTTTATAAGTGATTACAATTACATTCCCTCTGTCCCCTCTGTTCTCAGCTGCATAAGAGCTGGGGGAGGAGAAGCAACAGCACACTGATCACTCCAGTGAAAGGCTGTGCAGGGGGAGGGGTGTCAAGACAAGACAAGTCTGATCATTGGAGGAGAGTACACTGAGTTCCCAGCAGCAGGGCCATCTTTTCCATTGGGCACGCTGGGCAGTTGCCCGGGGGCCACACTTGCCTGGGGGGCCCCACCGGCTGCCCAGCGACCCCAGTAAAAAATGGTGGGAAGCGGCGGGTCAGAACTGTGCATGCGCAGTTTGCGGAAATCGCCGAGAAGATCCGATCCTCCACGAGTGCTGCCTCTGTCTGTCCGCTAATGATGACGTTAGCCACACCCGCCAGACTTAAAAAAAAAAAAGCAGGAGGAGCTGAGGGTGAATGGACAGAGTAGAGTTGTCAGAGCAGACAGCACAGCAGGCTTGAAGCAGAGTGTGACGGAGTCGGACTCCTGTCGGCAGTGCCGGATTTCGTGAGCCTGTAACCTGCCCAGCCAGTACAGACATGGAGTGCCCTGGTCGCTGTCGTACGGTGAGTGGCTGTCTGGCTGACTGTGCAGCTTGCACAAAGAGATCGGGGGGTGGTCTGTTGCTCTGATGTAAGTGGGAACTCTGATGTAAAGAGAAAGCAGTGGACTCTGATATAAGGTGGTCTCTGGTCACCAGAGCCCCCCTTACATCAGCGTTTCCCCTTACATCATGATCTGCAGCGTTCCCCTTTACATAAGAGTTCCCTTTCACTGTAAGGGGGAATCCTGCAGACTCTGATGTAAGAGGGAACTCTGTGCTGGCTGGGTTATAGTAACCTAACCTTCATGTCAATGAAGAAATATTTTTTTTTTTTACTTTTGTTTAACTTAAACACATTGCTAATAGCACGATCTATATGTTTATAGTTTAAATACTGACATTTACACTGTTTGGCACTGAAAACTGTAATTTTAGGTACCTTTTTGCAGTGGCAGTAAAAAATGTGGTTCTGCCAGTAAATGTCATGATTTTTGTCAGTAAAAAATTCTCGTGCGTGATTGTGTAGACAGGGCCCCAGTGCACTGTATTGCCCGGGGGCCTATAATGCTCTTAAGATGACACTGCCCAGCAGAGCCAAAGAACTGACCACAGTGCGTTCTCCTGCTTCGTGTGGTCAGTTTTAATAGGAAAGCAGAGGGACTGGCAGGAACACCAGGGATTTCACATAAGCAAAGCAATACAAAGAGATCAGGATACTCTTTCATACAAGTACATGGTATAGCAGGCACATATCAGGAATATGAAATGTTGGGGTAACAAACACTTTAAAGCGGAACTACATGCATTTTGTTCCACAAAAAGCAGGCTTTTTATTGCAGAAGAGACGTGTCTTCCACAATAAAATAAACTTACCTGCTGGTTCGCAATCCTCTTCAAAATGTAAATGGGGCTGAGCATGTGCATTGACTTCATCCCGCAATGGCCAATCAAGATGGCTGAAGATCGGCACTTGAAAAAAGACAGGTAGAAGATGCCGGCGCCACCGAGGGACCTCACGAGCATTGAACCAGTGGAGCAGAGGTAAGTATTATCTGCCTTTGGTTCCATCTAACTGGCACTTTTCCAGGACAGACTGGTCTCTTAAAGGAAGTTAAAATATAAGAAACTTACCGGTTAGATTAACTGGTGGAAATCAAGGCAAAAAAAAAGAAAACGAATGTAACCAATACATATAAGAATTACTGTGAGCAGGAGCATAGGGCAGGACTATCAATCACTGTGTCCTAAAAGGAAATGTGGCAGGAAGTTTTTTTGGATATCATTACCAAATTCCATTTAAATTACCTAGCACCACAAAATGATACTTGGTTCTGTATTCTCTAAAAGGGCAGTACTGGGAGGTGGGTAGGGGGTGGAGCCAAGGAATGATGCTCGGAGGTGGGTAGGGGTGGAGGAAAAGGGTGACTCGGAAAGGGGGAGTTTCTGCACCCTGTATGTATGTGTGTATATATATATATATATATATATATATATACACAACCTTCTTTCTGAGGAAGCCGTTTTGTTCTTGGCATGATGACATTGCACATGTCCGTAGCAGACCCTATATATCTGGTATATCTGAGATTTATAGACAGGTTTCACCTGCATACTCCCTAAGGTTTGGTTCACACTAGTGTGGGCCCTGCGTCCTGCGTTTTCTCAGGCATGGCAACTCATTCATTTGAATGGGCTGCTGTGCCATGTGAAACGCACAAAAAGGTGCATGCTCCTTTTTAAAAACGCGGCCGCAGGGAAACCGCATGATTTTTTTGATCATGCGATCAACCGAATCCCACGTCCCGCACTAATGGGAACTGAGCCTTATGAGGTCCTAATCAATAACACCTAATCTGGAACATAAGGTTCTATGGATTTAGTTAATGGATTGAGGCGGTGGTAAATGTAGGAGTGTTGTGGTGAATGTAGCAGTGGTGTGGTAAATTTGTGTCATTACTTTTTTCCACATGACAAAGTCTGCATTTTTTTTTCTATTTTAGATTTTGAGAACAAATGCAACATGTCAATTTTATATGTCATTTGTCTGAATATAACACATTTATCTGCAGACACTGTTTTAATAAAGATCTGTTTGCCTGTTCAAATATGTTGTAAAAGTAAACAATTTGAATGGGGTGTACATACCTTTTTATATGACAGTAGCGGGCGTTAACAATTACTTTTCATTTGCCCGCAGTGGAGAGCAGAAAAAAAAGGAGCCAGGTGGACATATAATAAATATAATATAATAAAACTCCACACCAGTAGAAAAAAAATTGTGAATCATACAATTTTATGCAAAAAATTATGAAAAAATAACAAACACATGTAAAATAAAAAATGGCTTTGTGAATTTATGGGGGGTTGTTTGTAAAGTTGCATTTAGCCCAGTTTTCTGGCGGAAACATGCCCTTTTTTCTCTGATGCTGTGTGTTGCAGTCCCAAAGTACAGTGTAAAAAAATGTTAAAAGCAGAAAAGGCAGAAAAATTGCAAAAACTTTTCAGTAATGTGACAAAAGAACCCTATGTTTTCACCTTGTTTCCAACTTTCCTATGAATATAATGGGATTACACCGGGGCTAGGGTAACGTACAGTGCCTTGAAAGGGTATTCACACCCCTTGAAATTTTCCACATTTTGTCATGTTACAACCAATAATGTAAATGTATTTTATTGGGATTTTATGTTATAGACAAACACAAAGTGGCACATAATTGTGAAGTGGAAGGAAAATGATAAATGGTTTTCAACATTTTTTACAAATACATATCTGAAAAGTGTGGCGTGCATTTGTATTTAGTCCCCTTTACTCTGATACCCCTAGTGGAACCAATTGCCGTCAGAAGTCACCAAATTAGTAAGGAGAGTCCACCTGTGTGTAATTTATTCTCAGTATAAATACAGCTGTTCTGTGAAGCCCTCAGAGATTTGTTAGAGAACCTTAGTGAACAAACAGCATCATGAAGGCCAAGGAACACATCAGACAGGTCAGGGATAAAGTTTTGGAGAAGTTTAAAGCAGGGTTAGGTTTAACATCTCATGGAGCACTGTTCAATGCATCACCCGAAAATAGAAAGAGTATGGCACAACTGCAAACCTACCAAGACATGGCCGTCCCCACCTAAACTGACAGGCTGGGCAAGGAGAGCGTTAATCAGAGAAGCAGCCAAGAGGCCCATGGGAACTCTGGAGGAGCTGCAGAGAACCACAGCTCAGGTGGGAGAATCTGTCCACGGGACAACTATTAGTTGTGCACTCCACAAGTCTGGCCTTTATGGAACAGTGACAAGAAGAAAGCTATTGTTGAAAGAAAGCCATAAGAAGTTCTGTTTGCAGTTTGTGAGAAGCCATGTGGGAGACACAGCAAACATGTGGAATAAGGTGCTCTGGTCAGATGAGACCAAAATTAAACTTTTGGCCTAAAAGCAAAACGCTATGTGTGGCGGAAAACGAACACTGCACATCACCCTGAACACACCATCCCCACCGTGAAACATGGTGGTGGCAGCATCATGTTGTGGGGATGCTTTTCTTCAGCAGGGACAGGGAAGCTGGTCAGAGTTGATGGGAAGATGGGTGGAGCCAAATACAGGGCAATCTTATAAGAAAACCTGTTAGAGTCCGCAAAAGACTTGAGACTGGGAAGGAAGTTCACCTTCCAGCAGGACAACGACCCTAAACATACAGCCAGAGATACAATGGAATGGTTTAGATCAAAGCATATTCATGTGTTAGAATTGCCCAGTCAAAGTCCAGACCTAAATCCAATTGAGAATCTGTGGCAAGACTTGAAAATTGCTGTTCACAGACGCTCCCCATCCAATCTGACAGAGCTTGAGCTATTTTGCAAAGAAGAATGGGCAAAAATGTCACTCTCTATATGGGCAAAGCTGGTAGAGACATCTCCAAAAAGACTTGCAGCTGTAATTGCAGCCAAAAGGTGGTTCTACAAAGTATTGACTCAGGGGGGCTGAAAACAAATGCACGCCTCACTTTTCACATATTTATTTGTAAAATTAATTGAAAACCATTTATCATTTTTCTGTCCACTTCACAATTATGTGCCACTTTGTGTTGGTTTTTCACATAAAATCCCAATAAAATACCTTTACGTCATTTGTTGTAACATGACAATATGTGGAAAATTTCAAGGGGTATGAATACTTTTTCAAGGCACTGTACATTATTGGCAAAATGATTGGCGAAAAACAACAAAAGCAAAACAACTATTTTAAACAAGCCCAGTTGGTATCATTATTTAAATTAAATGACCTGAGCTAGCCTTACAAAAATTGCTAAGTTAAAAAGAGCGCAAGTACATGTGTTCCGATCAGTCCTTGTTTCTCCTACACCTAATGCCGCGTACACACGATCGTTTTTAATGTCATTTTCAAAAACAAAGTTTTTCTCGATGTGATTTTTCTTGTTTCCTCTCAAGCCTGTCTTGCATCCACACGTTCATTAAAAAAAAACGCTCAAGCAAAGCGCAGTGACGTACAACACGTACGACGGCACTATAAAGGGGAAGTTCCATTCAGATGGCGCCACCCTTCATGTTAGTAAAGTTTGTTGAACGACGATTCGCGCTTTTCAGCCTTGTGCTTTTCAGTCCGTTACAGCGTGACGAATGTGCTATCTCCATTACGAACGCTAGTTTTACCAGAACGAGCGCTCCCATCTCATACTTGATTCTGAGCATGCGTAATTTTTTTCCCCTCGTAAAAGCATACACGCTATCGTTTTTCACGTCGTTAAAAAAAACGACGTGAAAAAATAGAGCAGGTTCTCATTTTTTTTAGGCCATTTTTCACGTTGTTAAAAATGATCTGGAACCTACACACGATCGTTTTTAATGCCCAATTTAAAAAATGGCATTTTTAACGACGTGAAAAACGATCGTGTGTACGCGGCATAAGAAACATACATAGGTATAGCCAAAATGTTTTATTTATTTATTTTGTTTTGGATAGAGCAGGGAAGAATTAAAACCCCTGCCAGGTAATTTTTTGTTGTCTCTGTATCATTCGGGAAATTTTACTTAACTCTCTGTTCCAGGGGTGCAACAGGAAGTTAGAGAAAAGTGAGGGCTATTTCCCTCTTAGACATTTGTCTCAATGAAAGGTGTCCCAACTGGAAGATGTCCCCCTGAATCTTGTTCTGTGGACAGCTTTAAAAATTTGGATTTCCCCTAACTTTCTTTTTCTGAAACCATTGTCATCAGTACAAATGCACATAGGAGAGAGTTGGCGCTTGCACCAGAGGCGATGTGGGAACCAATTCGGGTAAAGGGGAAATTTAAAAACACAAGAGGAATAATGAAGGGCAAAGCAATCATTTTAAAAACACATAAGACTATAAAAGTCCTTTTTGTCCATCATAGAAGCACTTTGAAGGCAGCCCAGTGTAGATGTGAAGCAAATCCAGGGTAAGCTGAAGGGGGAAGCACAGAGGCGCCACTCTAAGTGCAGTATTAGCAATGCATTTTAATGGATGAGAAAGAGAGCATATATACTCACAAAAGTAGAATTACAATAAGCATGTAATAATGGAAAGTCCGTATCTCATCTCCGTGCAGGCTGGTGGCGTGGAGCGGGTTGCGCCGGTGGAAGCCAACGCTTCCTGTACTACAGACACACAGATGCAAAGAGAACCGGAGACGTGAAGATCCTTGGCGGGCGATGAGCCGTGTTGCTATCCGTGGCTTCCCGGTAGCTGGAGGGACCAATAGGTTAACTCGTTTTCGGAGCCTGCGCTATGCAATCTGCCCACACCATGTGACCTCATGTAGAACTAGTTTCTCAGAGTTCCTCATCAGGTTCTGCCCATCCAACAATCTCAACTCCATGGACACTGTGCAAGATAGGTGGGCAGAGCTCGATGGGGAACTCTGAAAGACTAGTTCTCCATGAGGTCCACTTCCTTTGTGATTGACAGTGGATATCAGTGGGCAGATTCCATAGCTGCCATTGGTTTAAATAGCGAGCCTAGCATTGCTGAGCTCCACTGAGGAAGGAATGTCTGGTATGGACAATCCAAACTCAGTGCTGGCCTCCTTGTGACAGATCCATGTACTTGTTTCAGACAGGTAAATGTATCTGTCACAAAAAGCCAACAGTTGTGGTATAGAAGCCTGACAGAATGCTAAAGAATGTCTACAACACCCTTTATGAATTCCAGGGAGAGAGTCTAATGCCGCGTACACATGGTCGGAATTTCCGAGGAAAAAAGTCAGACGGAATTTTTTCATCTGATATTCCGACCGTGTGTGTGCCCCATCTGACTTACCGTATATACTCGAGTATAAGCTGACTTGAGTATAAGCCGAGGTACCTAATGTTGCCTCAAAAAACTGGGAAAACGTACTGACTCGAGTATAAGCCGAGGGTCATCCTTACTGTTCCTATCCTCACTGTTCTCCTATCCTCACTGTTCTCCTATCCTCACTGTTCCCTAGCTCGCTATTTTATATTGTAAATCGTACCTGTAAAGAAGTTGCGGCTGCGGCGTCCATCGTTCGAATTCCGCGGTCTCTTCCTGTTCCTTCCGTGATAGGCGGAGAGTGTCTGATGAGAATCGCCTATCACGATCATTCTCTCATCCTCAGTTTCCCAGCAGACACTGTGTTGGGTGTTCCGCCAATCACAGACGTCTGCTGGGCAACTGAGAATGAGAGAATGATCGTGATAGGCGGAGAGTGTCTGATGAGAATCGCCTATCACTGAAGGAACAGCAAGAGACCGCGGAATTCGAACGATGGACGCCGCAGCCGCAACGTCTTTACAGGTACTATTTTCAATGTAAAATTTTTTGCTGACTCGAGTATAAGCCGAGGGGGGGACTTTCAGCCCAAAAAAAAGGGCTGAAAATCTTGGCTTATACTCAAATATATACGGTAGTTAGAAAAAGAACATGTTCTCTTTTTTTCCCTGACGGAAATTTGAAATTCCGTTCGTCTGTACAGAACTCCGACGAAGAAAAAACCACGCATGCTCAGAATCAAGTCGATGCATGCTCGGAAGCATTGAGCTTCATTTTTCTCGGCTCGTCGTAGTGTTGTACGTCACCACGTTCTTGACGGTCGGAATTTGGTGTGACAGTGTGTATGCAAGACAGCTTGAACGGATTTCCGTCGGAAAAATCCATCACAGTTTATCCCGACGGAAATTCCCACCGTGTGTACGCGGCATTATTCCAAAAGGAAAAAAATGCCTAGATATAAAAACTTTAAAAAGAAGCTGTTAATTAAAAACATTTTTGTCACACTGGCTGGCAGTGCATGCTGGGATTTTTTATTCATAACACCTACAAAGCTAACAGTTAACATTTACAGTATAGATGAGATGCATTACTTTTTAGTGTATTAAAGTGCGTAAATTCTGCAAATGCTCTATTCATGACTATTGATTACTTCATTAGCTAAAAAGTTTGAGTTCATGTATATTTACATTAATTCAGTGTAACAATATATATTATAATATATTCCACATATGATATGTGACAGACCTTGGATCAGGCAGTAATTGTAATTTGCTGTAGGGGCACACAATAAGACCCCTTTCACACAGACTCGTCCATTTCATCTTAGCAGGGAATCCATCCACAATATCCCTTCTGAATCAGATCAGAACATAAAACATATGTGATATCCATGTTCTTTCCAATTCTGTTTTTTTTTTTCCATCTTGTAATGCAAGAAAAACAGACCCATGTAATCCTGATTGGTGGCCAAATGTAAACAGATGTGCATCCGTTTAAATGTTTGCATCCATTCTGTTCAGGCCTGCCAAATCAGACCTGGTCCCAAACCTACTGCGTTTGGTCTGATGAACCTAAATGAACCCGGATGTACAAACGCACATCCTTTTATATGTGGCAACCCCATAGGTGTGCACAGTCTATTGCAGGGGTCTCCAAACTTTTCAAACAAAGGTCCACTTTATTGTCCTTCAGATTTTAGGAGGGCCGGACAGCGGGGGTAGAAAATGTCCCAGTGAGAATAAATGTGGCCTCAGGGTTAGTGGTCAGTAGGAGGAGGAGTAGGGCACCTATCAGTAGGAGGATTAGTATCCCATCATTGATATTAGTAGAAGAAATAGTGCCCCCTTGTTGGTGCCAGTGGAAGGAATAGTGCCTCATATCAGTTGGAGGAATAGTGCCCCAAGGGCCGCATAAAGGCTAGCAACGGGCCATATCTGGCCCTCGGGCCGCAGTTTGGAGACCCCTGGTGTATTGCATTAGGGTGTGCATACCAAAGCTCAAACACATTTGCATGTGTGTGCATGTGTGTGTGTATATATATATATATATATATATATATATATATATATATATATATATATATATGTATATATATATACTGACAGTGTCAGCAGAGCAATGGATGGTGTCAGTAGGGAAGAGATTGGTGTCAATAGGGCAGTGGATGGTGTCAGTACTTTTTATTTTTATTATTAAATGTTTTTATTATTTTTTACAATTACATTTTTTTATTTATTTTTTTCAATTTTTATTGGAAGCCCCGTTGGGGGGCTTTGATGAAATATCAGGGGTCTACACAGGGTGAATTTGAGCCACACTGGGTGATTCGAGTGTGCCCAGACACATGGCACACCCTTTGCACATACCTATTGGCTACGCAATAGGATACATTGTAGTCATTTTTGATCTGTGTAATCATGAGTCAAAAACTGACTGGTGGAATGTCCTTGTGAAGGAGGCGGATCCTTTGTGTAAACGTGCCCACATTATTTAATCAGTCTTGATTATTACAAGAGGAGAATGAATACAACAAATTAGAATTTCTCTGAATCACACACTGTATGTATCTGTCCACTGTAGTATAGTTTATCAATAAACATTTATTTCTCTTTAGTTCTTCAACGTCTTTGTGTATGGTGACATCCCGATCATAAGCTCACTATGACGGCTGAAGTTCAGGTTGGACCCTGGAAGCCCCACAGACCCCGAGGCCCAATTGCAGCTCTTTATAGCAGCCCGGGACCTAAATATGGATTGCCAGGGAACACAGGTAAATGCTGAAGCTATACAGGGTTAGTAGGGCTTTGTTAGTTTGAAAACTTGTAACTGTCTTTTTGTGTCTGTCTAATGGTAAAAAAGGAAAGAAAAGCAGAAACTGCCAATGTCTTTTTTTGCAATTACTTGTGCCGTAACAGTATTAGGACAAACAATTACTTTTACCGGTACATCTGTTGCAAGCTGAATATATGTTCAAAAAGGTATAAGGCCCCTTTCACACGGGCGGCTGTTCTGCCGCAGTTAAAAGCATGTTTCTTTCTTTTGAAATTCAAGACCCCAGGCACAGCGATCAGCTGCATTTGTACACTGCTTTTAGCTGCGTTTACGTGCGTTTACATGCGGCTGCGTTTAGCTGCGTTTGGCCATTATTGTCATCCCCATAGCAACCATTTTTATTTTGATGTGCTTCCTGTTGTTTTTTTCTTTTGTTCACGCTGCTATCCGCAGCTGACACAGTGCACTGCGATTACCTGCAGTTATGTGCAGATAGCTGCGCTACATCGCACCTGGACGCATTCAATTCTATTTTTTCTATTCGCACCGAACCGCATGTAACGAAATCGCAGCTAAACGCTGTGTGTGAATGGGGCTATAGGAAAGCATTGTGTGCTTTTAGCTGCGGTAGAAAACTAGAAAATCTGCAGCTAAAAGCACCATTCTATCCGTCCGTGTGAAAGGGGCCTAAGAAGGGTTACATTGATTTACCAATTCAATACTGGCCACTTTCACCCCCTTCCTGCCCAGGCCAATTTTGAGCTTTCAGTGCTGTCACACTTTGAAGGACAATTGTGCGGTCATGCAACACTGTACTCATATGACATTTTTATCATGTTTTTCATTTTGGTGGTATTTAATAACCAATGGGTTTTTTTTTTTATTTCTTGCTAAACAAACGAAAAAAGACAGAAAATTTTGAAATAAAAAAGTTTTTCTTAGTTTCTGTTATAAAATTTTGCAAATAAGTAATTTTTCTTCTTCACTGAGCACGCCTGATGCATGCCCCAAGGGGCGTGCAGGGGGTGGGGTTCTGAGCGGACATCCATGCCCTCCCAGAACTGGACGACTACGCTGTAGACATCTTTGGCTATAGCGTGGTCGGTAAGTGGTTAAAGCTAAATTCTAGGTATGGATTTTATTGCATAAATAATGGAGAACCTCTGTAGAAGTGGAGAATGACTGTAGTAGTCACTACTGTCTTACGGGCCCTGTGCTAAGTGGCTGCCCTGCAGCATAGTAAACCCAGGGGGGCGCTGGCTTAGCATGGGCCCCATTCACAGAATTTGCTCATTTAATGCAAAGTATTTTCTGATTGTAAGAGTTGGGGGATCGTGATGTTAGTGTCCTTTCTCTCCACCTTGGCCAATTAGAGAACAAATTGCATTTACTGAGAAAAATGTAATTCTATAAATAGTGTCTGTGCCAAGTGAGTGACCCCCATGGGACATAATTCATAGGACAGCGGACAGTAGTGGTGTCAGGTATAGCATATGCATACTAACATTGGTCCAAGCTGAACCAACAAAAATATGTATTTTAAGGCCACTTTCCCTGCCTTTGCTCCTGGCAGAAAAAAACTGCACATGCGTTTAGACGCGTCAACCATTTGGGCGTTCATTGATTCAATTTTTCCAGAATATTAAATTGTAGTGCCTCCTACTACAGCCAAATATTTCACATTTGGACAGAGCACCTGCTGCCATTTTTCTGCACCCCAATTTATATGTTTTCATGCATAGTTGAGTCGCTTAGCCCTGTTTCCACATCAGAGGTATGGCTTTTTGGCCAAAATTCTTTCAGGAAAAATTTCTGGCCAGACTTTTCCAGACAGTAGATGTGTGTACCTGGGTCCCACTTGTTTCTGCTAGTTCTGTGCTGATGCCACTGCTGGACATCTTCCAATGTCAAAGAGAAGTAAGCATGATGTGTCCTTCGTCAGCTGCATTAGGTTTCCTTGGCTGACCACTGGATCTACGATTCTCATCATTGCCCATTTCTTTGTGCTTCTTCAAAAAGAGCTTGAACATCACATGTTAAAACCCCAGTCTGCTTTGAAATCTTCGCCTGGGAGAGACCTTGCTGATGCATTATAACTACCTTTAGTCTTGTTGCTGTGCTTAGTCTTGCCATGGTGTATGACCTGTGACATGAAACCGTCTTCCACAACCTTACCTTAGTAGCAGAGTTTGGCTGTTCCTCACCCAGTTTTAAGTCTCCTACATAGTTGTTTCAGTTATGACTGTGTTTCAATCTACATATGAAATTGATGATCATTATCTTCTTCTTGGTATTATTGGTTAATCATACACCTGACTAATTATACAAAATCTCTGACTTTGTGCAAATGCACAAAGTGTGCGAGTGTAAGAATTGTTGCTGGTTTGAAGCCAAAGGGTAGTCATACCAAACATTGATTTGATTTAGATTATTCTTCTGTTCAGTCACTTTGCATTTTGTAAATTGATACAATTTAAACAATTAAAATAATTTTTTTGAAAGCATTATTACTTTACAGCTTTTGAAAGCATTATTACTTTACGGCGTTTCTTCACACCTGCCTAAAACTTCTGCACTGTATGTGTCCATAGCCACATAGGCTAAAATAGAGGTGCAAACAAGTGGCCACTGCCCCACCTATAGCTGGTCTTTTCAGCAAGGAGCACTGGAAGGGCGACCTATGTCAAACAAAACCGAATAAATTTCCAAGCTTAAATTGAAGACTAGCCTTCAACCAACCCAATTGACCTGTCTAACAATATGTGTTAAAAATGGGTTTCGTTTGCACACAATTACAAATAAATGCGTAAGCTACAGGCCCTGTCAAGGCACCCTGTTTTCTCTAGTCCTAACTCTAACTTCTGAGTCTCCACAATGGAAGCACATGCATTTTAATGGATAGGCAGAAGGCAAAGGGCAGGTGAGCCTGGAAAGAGCCCATTACACTTATGCCGTGTACACACGATCGGTTTTACCGATGAAAACAGTCCGATGGACTTTTCTCATCGGACAAACCAATCGTGTATGGGCCCCATCAGTCTTTTTTCCACCGGTGAGAAAAAATAGAACATGTTTTAAATTTATCCGATGGGGAAAAAAACAATAGCAAATTCCGATCGTCTGCGTGGAACTCCATCGGACAAAAAACCCACGCATGCTCAGAATCAAGTCGACGCATGCTCAGAAGCATTGAACTTAATTTTTCTCGGCTTGTCGGAGTGTTTTACGTCACGGCGTTTGGGACGGTCGGATTTTCGACTGATGGTGTGTAGGCAAGACTGATGGAAGTCAGCTTCATCGGATTTCCGATGGAAAAATCCATCGGATTAGAATCCATAGGAAATCCGATCGTGTGTACAGGGCTTTAAAGGCACAGAGGCACACTGAACACCCAGCACATAGCACTGTGGCAGCAAAGATGTCAGTGCATTGCCTGACCAATATATTAACAGTACAAACAAGTGGCCACTGCCCCCACCTATAACTGGTCTTTGCAGCAAGGAGGAGCCCTGGAAGGGCGACGTATGTCTAACAAAACCAATGAAATTTCCAAGCTCAACTTACGGATCAGCCTGCGACCAACCGAATCGACCTTTCCAACAATATGCGTTAAAAACAGGGGTTTAGTCTGCACACATTTGCAATGTGCTGTGCTTTACAGGCTGAAAAAAAAAAAAGTCAAACACCTGCATATTAACATTCTGCATGCATGCGGCCTAAACTTCAGTAGACCCAGAGATATAAGTAGCTAGATTTATGTGTATATATCCTGTTTTCCTAATAATGTTTGGACTTGACCATGCCCTCTTCAACCTCTCAAGGCTAATGCCCTGTACACACGGTCTGACTTTTGCCCGGCCAAAATCACATCGGAATTCAGACGGAATTCCATCGGAGTAAAAGAGAACATGTTCTCTATCTAAACTCTGATGGAATTCCTTGGAATTTCCGTTGGAAAAAGTCAGATGGGGCATACGCATGGTCTGGATATCCGATGGAAAAAGTCTGTCTGACTTTTCCCATTGAAAATTCCGATCGTGTGTACAAGGCATAAGGCTTCTTATCTTGCAGTTATAAAAAAAAAAGTGGACAGGGGTTCAATGGGCAAATGCAGTATGTAGAAATTATGTTACCATGATTATGAAGTAAATACTTTCCCTGAAACTGCTTTCATTTACAGAATGGATCTCTTTGCAGGTTACAACCAGCATGATCCTAGTAAATACAGAGCACCTGCATATAGCTTTGGTAGCCGTCGCTTCAAGTTTGTTGATAGCTGCTCCCCAGGGCCAGGGTATTTGGTTCCAGCTAATATCACCATGAGGGGCAGAGATGGCACACCAGCATATTCACTCTATGGAAGACCCAAGGATCTAAATATTTTCAGAACTCCAGGACCAGGTAATATTATAAGTAATAAGATAATTTTATGCAGGAAAACAACCGGTTTGTGATATAGAGCTTTTGTTTTAAAAATCCTCCCAATTCTCCTTTGTGTGTGTCTTTTTAACAGGTAGTTACTCTCCTGAGCGTGCTGGAAAATCTGCTTATCGATCAGTTCCAATATATTCACTAGGGGCAAGAACAAAGACCTTTAGCAATGACCAAACACCTGGTAAGTGTTACATTTGTGACATTTAATTACGCAAAATATCAGTTAAAATGACCACTAGCAAACATGTACCAGTTGGGGTACTGGGGGATTGGAGGTAGCAAAATATCTGAAGCATGCAATATAGATTTCCATTGCAAAGACAACTCTGAAGAAAAGACTTTTAACAGTTGTCATTGAAACAGGTGTCCTGGTTGGGAGATTTCCCCGTAAAATGTTGTGAGAAAGTGGGAGAGAATCTTCTTTACTGGGTTACATACAGCAACAAACAACAGAGTTTCAAACTGTTCTCCACTCCACTACTGTTAGTAGAGTTCCACATTAGAACATGTAACTGACAAGGGGGAACAGTTGGGCAATTCTGCCGCTAGCAATCGCTAAAAAGGCACAGCTTCCAATGTAGACATATGAGGCGGAAGACCGTCACAATATTGTTGCCAGTAGGGTTCACCCAAGGATGCAGTGACACAAACTCAAAGGCAATTCATCCAATTAATAAATCGGTAGAAGCAGAGAAAATAGGCCACATAGTGTGATACCATTTCAACAAGGAACATTGATTGTATAAGCAAAAAATGGACACTCACATTTGAGAAGATATTAAAAGCGTGTAGATAAAATCAAATGACGCAGTGGCATCAGCAGAGCCCGTCCCGGCCACTGCGTCATTTGATTTTATCTTCACGCTTTTAATATCTTCTCAAATGTGAGTGTCCATTTTTTACTTATACAATAAGGCTGGGTTCACACTTGTGCAGTGCGAATTCCAGCTCTGTTATCTCTGCAAGGAGATAAGAGAGCTGTTCAGCGTTTTGTGTGCGGTGGAACATGCGAACTTGCTGACCTGGGAGGGGGGGGGAAGTGTAGTGAGCATTGAAAAAAGTCCTGTTCAGAACGGAAGACATCTGCAAATCAGATGCGTGGCCATAGAAGATAATGGACCTGAATTCGCACCTGAGCCGTACCGCAATGTCTAGAAAACGCACACGGTTTTTTAGTAATGCGCAGTGCAAATGCATCGCACATATGTGAACCAGCCTCATTGAAAAGAATGTATTTTTTAATGTTATGCGAATTGGATGCTGTGTAAGCCGCAACCAATTCGCATAGGTGTGAACCCGGCCTAAATGTTCCTTGTTGAAATGGTATCACACTATGTGGCCTATTTTCTCTCCTACCGATTTATTATTTGGATGAATTGCCTTTGAGTTTGTGTCACTGCATCCTTGGTTGAACCCTACTGGCAACAATATTGTGACGGTCTTCTGCCTCATATGTCTACATTGGAAGCTGTGTATGCTGATATACTTTCCTCCCTTGGGTGTGCTACACCACAAGCTCTGTTCACTCATTGGACGTATGCCTAGTTGGGTTCAACATATCTGGTAAGCCTCTCTTTTTTATCGGTGGTGGAATACCTACAACTGTTTTATTATTACTCACCTTGGAGAGTCACTTCATCTGCTGAATCTCGATTGTTACAGATGGGAGTGACATCTCACTGCTTCGGCAAAATGCTGTCCATTTTGACAAATTGTGAATTGTAGAATTGCTACTGGCAAAATTTCCCATGTGTCGTCAGCCCTAAAATGTAGTCTTCTTCAGCTTTAGAAATGGAAAAACAGCTAATGACCTTGACTCCTGACTGCTTTACTTGTCATTACATATAGTCATAAAAATGATAAAGCTGCGCAACGTTTGAATTAAACACCAAACTTGCATAAACATAAGGTGTGACCAAAAATAACTCCTATACAAAAATGTTTCAACCACCAATGATGGTGAATTGAATAAAATAACAAATCCCAACCAATAAAAAATCACAACCAATAAAATTGATTGATAACTAATCGAAAATGCTGAAAAATGCTGAAAAAAAAGGGAGAAGAAGAAAGTTCAGTCCTGTGGATAATTATTGCAATCAATAGAGTATAAAGATCGTGTAAGCAAAGGACAGCAAACAGGGGTCTTCTCACTGGTGACTTCAAACTCTAAAAACACACTTGGAATAGTGCCTGGTATTCGATAGACAGAGATTCCACCACCACTAGTAATCGCTGCCGCTTACCAGAGCAAAGGATCTGTGCACAGATCAATATCAACAGATGGCCAATTCCCTGCCAGGGTCTCTTTAATGATGATTACTTCCCCTCCTCTGGATTCCACGCCACTGTGTGCCGGAGCACTATAATGTGACATGTAGTGGCATCTTCTGACCCAAGAACAGATATTGAACTGTCATTTGGACAGCCCAGCCCATAGCTCGGATTATACAGATGCACGGTCAGATTAAGGAGCGAGCCCAAGAGCTAACCAGTCAACAATTACAGATATTTGGACCTAAAGGTTGTCTATACATTCATCAAAGGGAACTGGCTGCTACAACTCCAAATGACAGTTCAATATCTGTTCTTGGGTCAGAAGATGCCACTACATGTCACATTATAGTGCTCCGGCACACAGTGGCGTGGAATCCAGAGGAGGGGAAGTAATCATCATTAAAGAGACCCTGGCAGGGAATTGGCCATCTGTTGACATTGATCTGTGCACAGATCCTTTGCTCTGGTAAGCGGCAGCGATTACTAGTGGTGGTGGAATCTCTGTCTATCGAATACCAGGCACTATTCCAAGGGTGTTTTTAGAGTTTGAAGTCACCAGTGAGAAGACCCCTGTTTGCTGTCCTTTGCTTACACGATCTTTATACTCTATTGATTGCAATAATTATCCACAGGACTGAACTTTCTTCTTCTCCCTTTTTTTTCAGCATTTTTCAGCATTTTCGATTAGTTATCAATCAATTTTATTGGTTGTGATTTTTTATTGGTTGGGATTTGTTATTTTATTCAATTCACCATCATTGGTGGTTGAAACATTTTTGTATAGGAGTTATTTTTGGTCACACCTTATGTTTATGCAAGTTTGGTGTTTAATTCAAACGTTGCGCAGCTTTATCATTTTTATTATTGTTTACTGTGTGTGTCTCACTTTTAAGTTGCAGCATTTGTAGGGATTTTTAGATTACATTCACATTTTATTATGTGGAATTAGATCTACACATAGACAGCGCAGTATATTAATTTTTTTTATGATTACATATAGTCAGTTTTACGGGAAAAGTTTTTACACTCAGTACAGGCAGAGCAGTCTCCACATTATAATGCAGCAGTTGTGTCCTTGGCACATGTTCAACCTGGAGAATATCTAAAGCACATTAGCTGATTCTTAGCAGCTAATGTGAGATCAGTGAATGTGCTGCTGTCAGTCTTTCTTTGTTCTGCCCTGTTAATTTTATTTTATTTAAAAAAAAAAATGGTCCCCAGTGCTAACAGCCTATCACAACAACCAAAAGAATTGGTATTCCCATTAAAAGTTGGCAGCATTGTACATGCAGTTCCAGCCATGCTAATACAAGTCTGCATGCCATCAGCATTGGAGAGGTGATTACGAAATAGTCCCCAATATAAGAGATACCCCTACCAAAGCACCCATGTCCAGTTCTGAGGGGTAGTAGGCTCTTCAGGACTGATGTGCAACCTATCTGCCCTGAATAAACATTTTTTTTTATATATCACATAGTTACATAGTTGGTAAGGTTGAATAAAGACACCAGTCCATCCAGTTTAACCTGTGCTGTGTGTGAGTTTATGTCAATAGTAATTCTTATATGCCTGAATGTGGCGATTGTTAAGGTGCCCATCTAATAGTTTTTTTAAACTATTAATGCTCCCTGCTGATACCACTGCTTGTGGAAGGGAGTTCCACATTCTTACCTCTCTGACAGTAAAGAACCCTCTGTGCAGTTTATGGTTAAACCGCTTCTCTGACTTCCAGTTTCAATGAAAGGGCTGCGTATCTTTTTAAACTCCCTCCCACTGAAGAGATTTTTCCATATGCTAGGGCCACCAGTAAGGTATTTGTACATCACTATCATATCTCCTTTCGAGCGTCTCTTCTCCAGAGAGAATACATTTAATGCTTGTAGTCGTTCCTCATAGCTGAGATCCTCTTGTCCCTTTATTAGCGTTGTTGCTCTTCTCTGGACTTTCTCTAGTTCCAGCACATCCTTTTTGAGGACTAGTGCCCAAAACTAGACAGCATACTCAAGATGCAGCCAGACCAGAGTTTTGTAAAGTGGGAGAATTATAGTTTTATCTCTCGAGTAAATCCCCTTTTTGATGCATGCTAATATTTTGCTGGCTTTGCTTGCAGCAGCTTGGCATTGCATGTCGTTGCTGAGCCTATCATCTTCTAGGACCCCAAGATCTTTTTCCATCCTGGATTCCCCCAGTGGTTCTCCCCCTAGCGAGTAACTTGCATTCATATTTTTAGCACGCAAACGCATTACTTTTTTTAACATTAAATCTCATCAGCCATGAAGTTTCCCACCCCATTATTTTATTTAGGTCTTCTTGTAAGTTATCAACATCTTGTTGTGAAGTTATTGCCCTGCTTAGCTTTGTATCATCAGCAAATACTGAGATTGAGCTATGTATACCAACCTCTATATCATTTATGAATAAGGTAAACAGAATTGGACAGATCCTTGAGGGACACCACTTACCACCCCAGCCCATTCTGAGTACTCACTATTTATCACCACCCTGTGGACATGTCCCTGTAACCAGTTTTATATACAGGTACACAGGTCTTTTGGGACCCTAACCCACCAACCAGTGAATGTGGATATGAAATGTACCTTTCTACTGCATCCAGTAATTTCTAAAATGGTCTTGCAACGGGTCTTCTTTTTGTATATCCTGGCTGGGATCTCCTTCTGCTAAGTAGTGAAGGGGATCTCATGCAAGAATATATTTTATGTGCACAGAAAACACTGGGGAGGGGTTCTCCCAAGGTTCCCTGTAACATCACTGATGCAAACACCAACTTGTATACCACCAAATATGGTAAATTATAAAACTTTGTAATCCAATTCACCAAAGAGGGGGTAACAATTTGCTTGTGAGGAAGCAAAAAAGTGGAAAGGGGTGAGCCATTTTAATGATCCATCTGAGACAAAACCTTGAATTGAGTGGGCAGCGTGGTGGCCTGGGAACTCACCCATTCTTTTTCTAGCCAAACCCCAGAACCCTCAAAGTACAGGTATCCAGGCTCCTGGCCAAAGCTTTTTTCCTCTGAAGCCCTTTTACCCCAACAGAAGCCCCAGCCTGGGACACAAGTACCTGCTGTCTCAGGCCATACTCTGTGCTTTCTGGGAGTGTTTGTCACAAATGCTATACCTTTTGTATTTTAGGCCCAGCAGCATATATGCTTCCATCTGTGCTTGGACCAAAAATTGTTAACAGATCATCAGCACCAAACTTCTCTATGACTGGACGAAGCAAGATAGGAAGCTTCCATGAAGATCTGCAGAAAGTAAGCAGTCTTATTTTTCTGTCTGTAGTAATATTTCTTATATTCAAGCTACATTTTTATTGACATCTATATACTAAAAATATATGTAACCTCTCCAATCTCAGACACCAGGACCTGGAACCTACCGCGTTGTTGAGCCATCAACATATAGATATAAACCTCCACAGTACAGTATGACCGCCAGAAACTCCCTGCCTGGAGACACCACGCAAAAACCAGGTCCAGGAGCCTATAGCCCAGAAAGGGTAAGATTCTTAATGAGATAGAGATTAACCAATATGCTACAATGGAATCATGTTCTTGTATCAGCTGTACACCCTAAGAAAAACGTGCAATTTTAAAGTGTGAGTAATGCTGTAAAAGATATATTAATAAATATGCAGCTTTTATTTGTGGTATAACCCTATGAACCAGAAAAATATATCTAACATAGAAGTGGTCCACTTGAACAAATTCTAAACTTTTAACTCAATTTCCCTTTTGACAATTCATTATATATTCAACATGTACAATCCAAAGTCCTTTGTAAATTAAATTCAGTGTTTCAAATCTTCACCAAAAATCATTACATACAGTTGTGCTCATACGTTTACATACCCTGGCAGAATTTCTGATTTCTTGGCCATTTTTCAGAGAATATGAATGATAACACAAACTTTTCTTTCACTCATGGTTAGTGTTTGGCATTTAGTATCAATCAACTGTGTTTATTCTTTAAAATCATAATGACAACAGAAACTACCCAAATGACCCTGATCAAAAGTTTACATACCCCAGTTCTTAATACGGTGTATTACCCCCTTTAACATCAATGACAGGTTTAAGTCTTTTGCAGTATTTGTGGATGAGGCTCTTTAGCTTCTCAGGTGGTAAAGCTGCCCATTCTTTTTGGCAAAAAGCCTCCAGTACCTGTAAAATCTTGGGCTGTCTTGCATGAACTGCACGTTTTGAGATCTCCCCAGAGTGGCTCAATGATATTGAGGTCAGGAGACTGAGACGGCCACTCCAGAACCTTCACTTTATTGTGCTGTAGCCAATGACAGGTCAACTTGGCCATGTGTTTTGGATCATTCTCATGTTTGAATGTCCAAATACGTCCCATGCGCAGCTTCCTGGCTGATGAATGCAAATGTTCCTCCAGTATTTTTTGATAACATACTGTATTCATCTTGCCATCAATTTTGACCAAATTTTCTGTGCCTTTGTAGCTCACGCATCCCCTAAACATCAGCGATCCACCTCCGTATTTTTCATCATAGGCCTTGTTGACTCCTCTCCAAATGTAGCGTTTATGGTTGTGGCCAAAAATCTAAATTTTGGTCTCATCACTCCAAATTACTTTGTGCCAGAAGGTTTGAGGCTTGTCTCTGTGCTGTTTGGTGTATTGTAAGCGGGAAACTTTGTGGCATTTGTGTAGTAATGGCTTTCTTCTGGCGACTCGACCATGCAGCCCATATTTCTTCAAGTACCTCCTTATTTTGCATCCTGAGAAAGCCAAGCCACATGTTTTCAGAGAGTCCTGTATTTCACCTGAAGTAATTTGTGGGTTTTTCTTTGCATTCTGAACTTTCCTGGCATTTCTGGCTGAAATTTTTGTTGGTCTACCTGACCGTGGTTTGGTTTCAACAGAACCGCTCATTTTCCACTTCTTGATTCAAGTTTGAACACTGCTGATTGGCATTCTCAATTCCTTGGATGTCCTTTTATATCCCTTTCCTGTTTTATACAGTTCAACTATCTTTTCCCGCAGATCCTTTGACAATTCTTTTGCTTTCCCTATGGCTCAGAATCCAGAAACGTCAGTGCAGCACTGGATGAAAGATGTAAGGGACTGTCAGGAGTCCAGAAACTCATTGACCTTTTATACACACACATTAATTACAAGCAAACAGATCACAGGTGAGGATGGTTAGCTTTAATAGCCATTCAAACCCCTTTGTGTCAACTTGTGTGCATGTTATCAGGACAAAATCTCCAGGGTAAACTTTTGATCAGGGTCATTTGGGTAGTTTCTGTTGTCATTATGACAGCCAAACACTAACCATGAGTGAAAGAAATGTTTTTGTGTTATCATTCATATTCATTCATATTCTCTGAAAAATGGCCAAGAAATCATAAATTCTGCCAGGATATATAAACTTATGAGCACAACTGTATATTGCTGTTTGGACGCCTTTAACTTTACTACCACACACAGTGATCCCTCCACCTAAAATAATGAAAATAATGAAACTGCATTCACCAGCTTTTTTGCTACATACACCGTTCCTCCAGACTATAGACTACCACTTTTACTCCACAAGATATATCATAGATGTCTGCTTCTGTCCCCCCTTTATTTTTTACAAAATATATCCTCCGTCATTTATATAGTCACATTCAATATAATGGAAGTGTAAAAACCTTTTTAAATGTATTAAAAGTATCTATAGAATTTCACTCACATTTCATAAGTGCCCATTAGCACTATATACAAGAATCCAGCAACAACAGGTATAATTTCCTATGCCCTCCTATTCCTTTCCAGCAGCCTATCTGTATCTCGCTCTCCAATTGTGTCTTCCACTAGCATTGTCATAAAAGGTTTACAGGAACTCCACCAGCCATATTGGTAATGCCACCAGACTCCACTCGGATACGTTTCGTCCATTTGGACTTTCTTACGCATACAGACTGGTGATGTTGCAACACTTATTTATATAGGACCCACCATCTTAGCAATGCTGCCATATATATTAATAGTTTAAAAATCAACGGTGGGTTTCTTCTCTAACATACATGATTCTTTTCCTAATCAGATGTGTTTATCCTTTTCTAATCCTACTACCCATATAATCAGAAAGATTAAGAGCCTGATTATATAGGTTAAAAAATGCCTGTTTTTACCACACTCTGCCCACCTGTGTCAAAAGAGCCTCAGAAATGGAATCTGATTAGTCTGTCTTTAATTATTATAATTACATAGTTACTTATGAAGTTTTTATTTTCCCTTTATTTAGCTTTGCTCTCTTTGTCAGAGTCAGTTATAGTAACTTTTGTCTGTCTTAGTAACTTGTGTTAGGAGTCAGAAGTCATCTACAGCCTAACAGTTGCTGTCTGTCAAATGTCTTAACTTAAATACTTAAAAACAGTGTGAGAACAAGCAATGAACAGGCCATGAATTGTCAAACTTCATATGACACCTGACCCTATTATACAATTGTCTTCTATAGCTTTATTTTAGATTTACCGAAACCATATAATACAAGGTCAAACATAAACACTTTTATTTGTATGCAACTAGGCAAGGCCTTGTAGTACATATTTAAAAATAAATCTAAAAATTGAACAAGAAAATTGTTTAATGTATGGCAAACTTAAAGGGGTTGGTTGTAAACCCTCAAGATTTTTCACCTTCATGCTTATGCATGAAGGTGAAAAACCTCCTGTGATTCAGCTGCCCCCCGAAGCCCCCCTCTTACTTACCTGAACCCGGTCTTTCCAGCGACGGGGACGAGCACACCAGCATCAGCCGGTGTCTCGGGTCCTGATTGGATAGATTAATAGCAGTGCAGCCATTTGCTCCTACTGCTGTCAATCAAATGCAATGATGTTGGAGTCGGGGGCGGGGCCGAGTTCTGCTGTCTGTGTCAATGGACGCAGGAACAGGACACAGAAGCACGCCCGCACGAGTGCCCCGAGGGAGAGCGGCTCTCCAACGGGGCACTCAAGAAGAGGAGGAGCCAGGAGCATCGCTGAGGGACCCCAGAAGAGGGACCCCAAAAAATAACAACAAACCTTTAGATATTCTTTAAGGGATGGCAGCTGACATATTTATATCCTACAGATTTCTTTTAGGCAACAGTTTTTTTTTTTTGCGTTAGTGCCAGGTCAAACATGCCTTTTTGTGTTGCATTTTTCTCTGCAGTTTGTTTTCCACATACACAAAAAATTATATGTTAAGTACTATAAGGATTTCTAGCAATGGATGTTGTTTTGCTGGTATATTTTCAGTGGAATATAAAATACACAAAAGTAAAAGAAAACTTTAGCACTGTACTGCAGATGCAAACTAAATGATGATATTTAGGATCACGTGTGTGCTCGTTGCTGGATTGTAGCAGTAGATGTTAAGTGTGCTTGACATTTGTTCTTTCTCTTTAGGTGGTCGTGTCTCGGCCTCAAGCGCCTAATTTTTCTTTTGGAATCAGACACTCCGATTATGTGGCGCCATTGATTGTGGATGTAGTAGACTAAGCAGCAAAAGTCTACCAGCACAGACCTACCTTCAGAAAAGAGGATGGCTCTGTCTGCGTTTCCCCACTCTATAGACATACCGTAATGTTCTTCTCTGTGTGGTAGCTCTGCAACACAGTACAATGCAACAACTCAGACATGCACCTTGGTGTGTGGTCCCCTGGAAGATCATACGATAAGTTTTATTATGTCTCCATGTTTAAATTCATTTATATGCAGTTCGCATTTCACAATCCTTTACAAGACTCCCCAAAATGATGAAAGCGCGCTGCGCACTTTTGCAATATGTTTGACTATTAAGAATTAAAGTTGACCAACCAATTTTGTAAAAAAAAAAACTTGTTTTGTATTTTAACTACCTTTGTGTCAGAAACCTGGAATTGCAGAACATGTTTTTGGAGTGCCAAACTTACGTTTGCACAGTTTTAACTGAAAAAATGCTATTTGGAAATCAAATGTATAATATCATATTGTGTCAGTTTAAATAAGGTTAAGAATTTCCTATTTAACATAAATAAAGGTCAAGAATCTCTGGTAACATATACTATCAGCAGATCAGTCAATTATTTTACTTTTTTCTCTGCAGATAACTACCCTGCTTTTACATCATTTTATTTTGGCAATATCCAATATCACCAATCTGTTATGAGATGGCAAAAACATTAGCATCTGCCAGTTGAACACAAGAATCTTATTAGGAAGTCACCATCACATTGTACTCAGGAATGTATACACCATAATCTCTATTAAAGTGGAGTTCCACCCTGATTTTTAAAAAGAAATAGAAAAAAAAATTATATATTTTTTTTTTATATACTCACCAGAAAGGGCTTTTGCTATGGGGAACTAGCTCTTCTGCCTCTTCCTCCACCGTGGTGGTCTTCTTCCTTGTCCTCTGTCGCGGTGTCTTCTGGTGAATGGGGCGCGCTGCCTTCTGGGAACTGTGTGTATCCCAGGAGGCAGCTGCCCATTCACAAAGTGCCGTGCAAGTCGCGCATGCGCAGTAGGAAACGGGAAGTGAAGCCGTAAGGCTTCACTGCCTGTTTCCCTTAGTCAGGATGGAGGCGCTGGGACCTGCCAGAACTGAGCGATCGCCGTCGGGGGCCCGACATCGCGGGCGAGTAGGACAGGTAAGTGTCCTTATTAAAAGTCAGCAGCTACAGTGTTAGTAGCTGCTGAATTTTAAAAGAAAAAAAATCTCGGGTGGAATCCCGCTTTAAATGCAACTTACATGAAGAAGAGAAAGCCTACACAGACATCACTGGAGAGTGTGTACAGTAAACTATAGTTGAGCTCTTTGGTTCACTTTGGCAATGTAACCCTTTTCATATACAACTGGAGTTGATAGGACTAAAATTTAAGTGCCACACTGTTGCTGTTAATGTCCAGAATCCAGATATGGATTGATTCAAATGTATAAAATGTACAGAAAGCCAAAGCCTTTTGGGGGTCAAGGGGTAAGGGTTAATAAAGCGCTATCATCAACCTTAATTATTGCACAGTGATCCAATATGTAGACAATTATAGTGATCCAATATGTAAACAATTATATTAATATCCAGTGAACCTCCACTAAAATAAATGAATAAATAAAGTGGTTCCGAAAATAAATGAAAGTGCTTTCCAAATATCTATTAATGTTTATGAAAAAAAAGTCAGACACCACTGAAAATAGAAATCAGGAGGACAACGATACCCAGATGATCAGGATTAGAATCTCCAATGATGTTATGGATTGCTTTCAAACCTTCATTACTTTCAATCCTTCATAGACCCGCGTTGCTCAAAAAGAAAAGAGTGACAAAACTCATTGCGCAAATAAATGAACAGGGAACGACATATGTGTAATAGAAACACAGTTGCACTCACACATGCCCCGCAATATGATCGCATATACCGTGTTTCCCCCGAAAATAAGCCCTACCCCGAAAGTAAGACCTAGTGCAATTATCAGGGCGGGCTGCAATATAAGCCCTACCCCAAAAATAAGCCCTATCAAAATTCACTAAAAAACCTGTAATCCATTACTGCATACTGGTGCAGTGTCTTCGTTTATTACTGTTTAATAATATAATGTTTTACAGACACCGGAGGTCTTCTTTTCTCGTCCCGGCTGATGTCTGCAGCCCCTTCCTCTTCAGTGTATGGAGCGTGCTGACGTCAGCGGGATCTCGGCTCTTCTCTCTCTTCCTCTCCTCCCCGCTAACGTCAGCTGGATCTCGGCTCTTCTCTCATCCTCTCCTCCCCGCTAACATCAGCTGGATCTTGGCTCTTCTCTCTCATCCTCTCCCCCACACTGATGTCAGCAGCCCCTTCCTCTTCAGTGTATGGAGCGTGCTGACGTCAGCGGGATCTTGGCTCTTCTCTCTCTCCCTCTCCTCCCCGCTAACGTCAGCTGGATCTCGGCTCTTCTCTCATCCTCTCCTTCCCGCTAACATCAGCTGGATCTCGGCTCTTCTCTCTCATCCTCTCCCCCGCACTGATGTCGGCAGCCCCTTCCTCTTCAGTGTATGGAGCGGGCTGACGTCAGCGGGATTTCTGCTCTTCTCTCTCTTCCTCTCCTTCCTACTGATGTCTGCGGCCCCTCCCTCTGCAGTACTCGGAGCGGGCTGACGTCAGCGGGATCTCTGCTCTTCTCTCTCTTCCTCTCCTTCCCACTGATGTCTGCGGTCCCTCCCTCTGCAGTACTCGGAGCGGGCTGACGTCAGTGGGGATCTCGGAGAAGAAAAGCAGATCACACGGGAATGCCCAGGGGAGCTGTAAAAGATATTTTTATGGTATAAAACTGTGGAGAGTGGATTAGTTGACACACTAATGTACCAGTATAGTACCGACTTCTGACCTGACAGTGGGGGGGGGGGGGGGGGAGAGGTGGGTGGTGACACAGGAACTTTTTTATTTTTTATTGATTTATTCATGATTGATTTTTAGAACATGGATGAATGATGCAGCACAAGCACTGTGCTATCTATCATGCTTTAAAAGGAACTGTTTTTTTTTTGTTTTGTTTTTTAGGGTTACAACCACTTTAATGCCATAATTAAATAAGCCCTACCCCGAAAATAAGCCCTATTGTGTTTTTTGTAGCAAAATTTAATATAAGACCCGGTCTTATTTTTGGGGAAACACGGTAGGAAGGTCAGTTGCATAACAGAGCTCCTCACTTAGCTGTCCGTGCTCACACAGCACTGAGGTCGATGGCTCCTCCTTACGCTTTACATGACCGGACACGTGACTTTTTAAGTAGGCTGGGTTCACACTAGTGCGAATTGGATGCAGGTTTCCTTGCATCCAATTCGCATGACAGGAGGTTGTGACCGGCTCTCACGGGAGCCGGTTCATACATATCATGGGCGGCTGTGAAGCAAATTGCACAGGGGTCCTATGTGGCTCCATTTCAGGTCCGAATTCAGGCCAAAATTGGGGCCGGATTTTTCCCTGAAATGGAGAACAGGGTTCCTGCTGTGAGCCACATCGGTATTAGATGTGAACCCAGCGTTAATGTTTTTTGGGATAGAGCATAGAAGCGTTATCCCCGCAAGGGCCGCTGGATTTTCGGGCCTTCCCTTTACACACAGCCAGGCAACAGGAATTTTGCAGCTTTCTCACAGACTCAAGAATCAGTCAGGGGATTTTTGTTTTGTTTTGCTTTTGTTTATTTAGGGGTTAAACCTGGATGGGGAATGGGGAAGTAAGGGATGCCTGGAACTTAAAAACTTAAATGAAATCTTTGAGAACTTGCTAATCTCTCTGGCTGCTAGGTATTAATATCAAAAATACTGTCCTCCCATAGGATTGATGGCCCAGCTAAACTGACAACAACAAGTTCCAACTGAAGAATGCAGGTGCTGCTCCTTAGAGAAATACTTTTGCACCTGGCTGCTTTGAACCATAGCTAGAGGTGTATGGATGGCTTTGATGGCTATTAACTAGCATTGAGTGGTCCCTTTGTTATGGGCATGCAAAATATTGCACCTTGCTGTCCCCCCTTTCCAGGCTTGGGGTATGATGAAAATAAGTTACTCACTCAGTCCCTCTTTGGTGAATCCTGAGGTCAAAGAGACTGCTGCACTGACTTCCTGCTATACAGGCCCAAATCTTGACTGTCAGGGTAGCGTCAGCTACCTATTTGGAATTTCCTGGTAGAGCTTTGCTGACTTTGGACTTGATAAACCACAGTGGACAACACCAGCAGATGACATGGCTACACAAATCATCACGGACTGTGGAAAATGTTGCATTTCATTTGGAAATCAAGGTCACAGAGTCTGGAGGATAAGTGGAGAGGCACAGAATCCAAGTTGCATGAGGTCCAGTGTGAAGTTTCCACAGTCTGGGTCCGGGATAATCTTGGGGAGCCATGTCATCTACTGGTGTTGGTCCACTGTGTTTTATCAGGTCCAAAGTCAGCGCAGCCCTCTACCAGGAAATTCTAGAGCACTTCATGCTTCCCTTTGCTGACCAGCTTTATGGAGATGCTGATTTCATTTCCCAGCAGGACTTGTAGCTGCCCACACTGCCAACAGTACCAATACCTGGTTAAATGATCATGGTATCACTGTGCTTAATTGGCCAGAAAACTCACCTGGCCTAAGCCCCATAGAGAATCTGTGGGGTATTGTCAAGAGGAAGATGAGAGACACCAGACCCAACAATGCAGACGAGCAGAAGGCCGTTATTAAAGCAACCTGGGCTTCCATAACACCTCAGCAGTGCCACAGGCTAATCGCCTCCATGCCACACCACATTGATGCACTAATTAATGCAGAAGGAGCCCTGACCAAGTATTGAGTGCATACCTTATCGTACATGAAAATACACTATACTGCCAAAAGTATTGGGATGCCTGCCTTTACACGCACATGAACTTTAATGGCATCCCAGTCTTAGTCTGTAGGGTTCAATATTGAGTTGGTCCAACCTTTGAAGCTATAACAGCTTCAGCTCTTCTGGGAAGGCTGTCCACAAGGTTTAGGAGTGTGTCTATGGGAATGTTTGACCATTCTTCCAGAAGCGCATTTGTTAAGTCAGGCACTGATGTGGACAAGAAGGCCTGGCTTGCAGTCTCTGCACTAATTTAGCCCAAATGTATCTATTGGGTTGAGGTCAGGACTCTGTGCTGGCCAGTCAAGTTTCTCCACTCCAGACTTGCTTATCCATCTAAATCTAGAAACACGGAAGCAACGTCACAATGTCACTTCCGGTTTACTGGAGCCTTAAAGGCGCTAGATTTATAAAAAAAAAATCTGTATTCAAAACAGCTAAACTTGGCAATTTGAATGCTTTAAAGTGCAAAGGAGGGATTTGGGGTCTTATAGACCCCAGATCCCTCCAGAAAAATACCTCACATGTGACTATTACTGTCACAAGGGATGTTTACATTACTTGTGACAGCAATAAAAGTAATAAAAAAAGGAGAATTTAAAGGGACAGTATAAAAAGAAAAAATAAGAGAAAAGAAAATGTTCCGTGCTCTTGGGCCAAAGTAAACGCATACGTAAGTCGGGCCCGCAAATGTGAACGGTGTTCAAACCACACATATGAGGTATCGCTGTGATCGTTAGAGTGAGAACAATAATTCTAGCACAAGACCTCCTCTGTAACTCTAAACAGGTAACCATTAAAAATATTTAAAATATCGCCTATGGAGATTTTTAAGTACTGTAGTTTGTCGCCATTCCACGAGTGTGTGCAATTTTAAAGCATGACATGTTAGGTATCTATTTACTTGGTGTAACATCATCTTTCACATTATACAATAAATTGTGCTAACTTTACTGTTTAGTTTTTTTTATTGACTGAAGTGTATTTTTTTTTTCAATTGTATATGAAAGACCGCTGCGCAAATACAGTGTGACATAAAATAATGCAATGACCTTTTATTCTCTATGGTCTCTGCTAAAAAAATGGCCATGAATATTCCCTCACTGGGATTTTTTTTATTTCCAGTGTTATTAGTAATGTTTCTATTTTGGTACACCGCTGATCTGGATAGCAGTAAATTGCAGCCCTTAGCAGAGTTTGCTGTGTAAACTATTACCTGTGATTTCAGTGACTATTGGCAACAATTGTCCCACCGGCTGCATTACAATAAATGCAAATATCAGGAAATAACCTTGTGTTTTCCTCCATGACACTTTTTAAACAGCTCCACGTGTTCTTATGTGTCTTAGGCAGGGTATACACACCAGACTGGACCAATGTAACTGTAAAAATTACCATACCGTTTCTTGTTAAAAAAAAAAAAAAAAAATACCATACCTAGACTTCAGCTTTAAAACTTGCTGACTGCTAAAAATAAAAATGCCAACCCTATCACTTGCAAGGCGAAGCATTTTTGTTGTCGCTTTTGTTAATCCTCCCCAGCTTATCCCTAATTATGCCTTTCCTTTTTTTCACCTTTTTGATACTCGGCTCAGAAATCGGTGTGGGAGTATTGTGATATATGATATAGCACATTGCTAAGTTAGCACTAGCCTAGCATTCTCTAATTCTTTGAACCCAAGAAGAATGTTCGGTCACAGCTAACCACTTCCAAGTATGTGTCAAAGGATTTTGTTACCAGGGTAGTTTGTGTAACGCTGTGTGTTAGTTGGTCATTAACAGAAACATTTTCTACATTGAAAGGATCCGTAACTATACTCCATTTTAAGGAAGCTTAGGCTATCGGACCTTTTTTTCACATTTATTTTTCAAACTTTGATCCCCAATACTCACCCAATATTTATTGGTGCATAAGCCCAGTGATCCATACACCTGGGGAACTAAACGCTGCCATAGCTCCTCAAAGCAACCAACCAACCGTGTTTTGTCCTTTAGCCCTCACCCACACTTATGTGACACAGAAACACATGTGATATCACATCAAAGCTCGTTATAATCTGGCAGGTGAACCACATTGCCATTCATTCTAAATGACACCTAAATGGCACCAATCAACACACGTGTACTAAATTGTACCACAATGCATGGCTATTTATATAGAAAGGTTCGCTCATTTTTGTGCAATTGTTATGCATAGGGCACCTATTTTAAATGAATCAGCTGCCCTAATCACAACACACCTAAATGTGCAAAAAACACAGGCACACTGTCACATAGGCGTGAATAGGGGCTTGCGTTAGATTCACACTTTGACATGTGAAAATGTCTGGACTTATTTTTAATTCTGTAAAGGGCAGTACATGCTGATTAGCTGTATAGACCCCACAAGGCACAATACCTATATGGATGCAGTATGTTCCACCTGTTTTGTCTAGCAGCCCACAAATATATTGGTTGGCCAAAGACTGCCTAACCAAATGGACCTAGAATGTGTGTTATGCCGCGTATACACAATCGGAATTTCCGACAACAAATGTTCGATGTGAGCTTTTGGTTGGATATTCCGACCGTGTGTAGGCTCCATCGGACATTTGCTGTCGGAATTTCCGACAACAAATGTTTGAAAGCTGGTTCTCAACTTTTCCGACAACGAAAGTTCTTGTCAGAATTTCCGACGCACAAAAATTCTACGCATGCTCGGAATCAATTTGACGCATGCTCAGAATCATTGTACTTTATTTTTCTCGGCTCGTCGTAGTGTTGTACGTCACCGCGTTCTTGACGTTCGGAATTTCCGAGCAACATTTGTGTGACCTTGTGTATGCAAGACAAATTTGAGCCAACATCCGTCAGAAAAAAAAACAACGGTTTTATTGTCGGAATGTCCGATCGTGTGTACGCGGCATAAGAGTGTAATCACCATACAGTGTGATAAAATAGCTGCATTTACAGACGTTTCTCCTCCTTTTCTGTTCTTGTCCCAACTATCACATGAACTGATAAAAGAGTACATTTCTCCAATGAGGACAAACAGCCATAAAAAAGTGACAGATATTGTATTCTTTCCACTAAAAATAGAAGTACATTATTGTTGCTGTGTTTGTACATGTTTGTCCCAATGCCCGCTCAAAGGAATAGGAAGTAGAAATGTACCCAACAGGTATACAGTGAATCATTACTCAGGATATTTGTTAGAGCAGTGGTCTCCAAACCGCAGCCTGGGGGCCAAATGCGACCCTTTGCTAGCTTTTATCCGGCCCTTGGGGCACTATTTCATCCACTGATACCAACAATGGGGCATAATCCTCCCTCTTAGATTGTAAGCTCCAACGAGCAGGGCCCTTTGATTCATCCTGTATTGAATTGTAACTGTACTGTCTGCCCTCATGTTGTAAAGCGCTGCGCAAACTGTTATAAATCCTGTATAATAATAATAATAATTCCCTCCAGTGACCCCAAGGAAGTGGTATAATTCTTCCCAATGACTCCAATGATGGGGCACAATTTCTCTCAATGACAACACCAATGACAACTAATGACACCAATGAAGGGCCAAAATTCCTCCCGATGACACCAATGATGAGGCACAACTACTCCCACTGAAACAAACGATGGGGCACTATTCCTCCCACTGGGACCTTTTCTACTCCCAATGAACACAATCCGCCCCCCTAAAGTCTAAAGGACTGTAAAATGGCCATTTATTTAGAAAGCTTGGAGACCCCTGTGTTAGACATTAGTGAACAAGGTCATCTTTATGTAAACTAACGTAAAGTATTTAATAAAAGGCATAACCCCCAGTTGAAATAAATAAATAAATGCACCCAATTGATTAATAAAGAAGCGTGCATGCATTATTATAATTTTTATTTTTTTGCATTTAAGTCTGCAAAGTATCAAAATGCCAATCAGTGGGCCGCGGATGCAGTGCTCTGACTCCTGCAGTCTTTTCCACAAGCGGCAGGTCCATACTGAGGTATTTCCCTTCAGTTATGGGCCTATAGGAAATATCAATGGACATCACCGCACTCGTGCTCCATCGAGAACTATGAGTCTCTCTGCCTGGGACTTGTAATTTTTTTTTTTTTTTTTTAAGTGATGCTATGCACAGCTGCACTGAATTCAAATCGTGACAGGATGGTGCAAGGAAAAATGCCCCTGGATTCTGTAAGCAAGGGAAGCAGACCGTGACCACGTTTCACTATATTTCCTGGACCAGAATGGTGGCTGGGTGTGGAGCCAAAGCTAAAACAAACAAAAAAAAAAGACAAAAAAAAAAAAAAAATCCCCCCCCCCCCCAAAGAATGGCATTGGGGGCAGGGCACATATTTGTGCATTATATTTAAAATTATACTATGGAATAAAATGATTCTGAATTCAGTGCTATAGCGTTGGCAAGCCAGCATGCAGTTGTTAAAACCAGCTACTGTAGTTAATAATTACTGAAGTTTGACCACTTGGGACAAAAATTGATAACTGATCTAGACCTGAAACTTTGACTCACTGAGTTATTGCAAAAATAGGAATATAAAAATTGTATCAAAAATATTTTCCTATGCTCTCTCTCTCTCTCTATATATATATAATTATTATACTTTATTATATATATATATATATATATATATATTTGTCATGAAAACGTTTAAAATAACTATTTGTCCCTGAGGTTTTATTCAGTCCCTTTGTATTTTCACGTGTTGGAGTGAATTCAATTAGGATGGTTTGTTTTAGTAACAGCCTCCAAGCCTGGTAACCAGGGACACAGTGTTTAGTGAATGGACTGGGCTACAGAGACTGAGGTTTTGTCATACTTTGCTCTGAGTTTGCTGAATAGGAGGCAGGCAGACCAGTCACCTAAAATACTGCTGCTGCCAACTTCTGAATGTGATTTTCACTAATGTCCCTTACAGAAATCCTACTTTCTAGGGTTCAACTTTCATTTACCCCCTGACAGAACTCATCCTGGGATTCCAAGTGCTGCTATAAAAATCAGCCACAGGAAATGTCATAAACCCATAGTGTATTTGTGGTGAGTGCACATTTAAGTTAATATTATATATTTTTTATTATATTACCTTAAAATGACACTAAACTAAAGTGGTTTAAAAAAAATAAAAAATTTGAGTATGTATTCTTAACTCAAAAGAGTACTTTCTTTTGCTGTCAGCCTCCTTCAAATTTCCAAATTCTATATATTTTTTTCTTTTATTTTTGCTGTTTTGATCTGACTTCCTATAAGAAGGTTAGAGGGTGGCTACTATTTGTTCTACATGGTCCCACTGTATGTAGAAATGTAGCCACCCTCACTTCATTGCTCCGGAGATGGACTATGAACTATGGGACTTTATTGCTTTTTTGCTCTCAGCCTCCTCCAAATCTCCAAATTCCTTTTTTTTTTGCTGTGATTCAAATTCTTTGAAGACGTTGGCTACATTTATTCTATGTTCATTCATGGTAAGAACGTAGCCACTCTCTCTTGCTCTTTTCCGAGATAGACTATGGACTATGGGATTTGTAGTGTGCATAAGAGCCCTTTCACACTGAGGCGCTGCAAAAACGCCCTAAAACACCTTTAGCGCTATTATCGTGTTTTAGGGCACTAGCGGTAAAATTAACGCAACGCTGCAGGCGTTTTAACAGCGTTTTTCAAGTGTTATTGCAGCATGGGCAATTTCAGTCCTGCTGTTGTAGATGCTCTTTTTTTTTTTTGCTTGCGTGTTTACATTTTTGGGAGATCATGTGACTTTTCTACAGCTCAGAGCGTATTAGAGGTGCTATTCAGGCGTTTTTACATCACTTTCAATTCATTTCAATGGAGAGGGGCGTTTTTGGAGCGTTTTATGCAGCGCCCAAAAGCTGCTCCAAAGATGCTGCTTGCAGGACTTTTCTCAACGCCCCGCCAGCGCAACACCTCAGTGTGAAAGGGTTCATTGAGATGCATTGAGAGCATTTTATGAGCGTTTTAATAGCGCTATTTTTAACGCTAAAACGCTGTAAAAACGCTCCAGTGTGAAAGGGGTCTTAAGCAATGCACATGACTACAACTAACGTGCACTGCTCATTCCAAATGGATGGAAGTAAGGGGAAAGGAGGGGTTCAGGAGCTCAGTGAGGACATTACAATGAGGCAGAAAAACACAGTAAGAAACTATTCAAAAAAATAAATTACAGGGCCATTAAGTAGTGGACGTGTATGGATTATTTCTGGAGAATAAGGATTTTGTTTAGTGTCACTTTAAAGTGGTTGTAAACCCACTTTTTAAACAAAGACCTACAGGTAAGCCTAGATTAAGGCTTACCTGTAGGTGCATGAAATATCTCCTTAACCTACACGGTTAAGGAGATATTTGTATGTAAATGCGGCGACGCTGACGTCACCCCATTCACAAATTCGGCTAGGTCGCAACATTCGACGACGTAGCCGAATTCGACAGCTCACGCGCGCATGAGCGGAGTCACGTCTTCGCCGCTCCGGCCAATCACAGCGTCGGAGCGGCGCTGTGATTGGCTGCAGCGGCGATACCCGGAAGTAACATTCCGGCTATAGCCGCAGCGATGGATGCGGCTAGAGGAGGGACACGGACGACTTCGGGGGCCCCGATCGAAGGTAAGTGGTACATAATGAGCTAGTATGCTAGTCATACTAGATCATTATAGCTTTGTCTTGCAGGTTAGTAAAAAAATAAAAAAAAGTTAAAAGGGTTTACAACCACTTTAAAGCCTGACTCCAGAAAAATATCAAATTTCAACAGGTCACTCTATATGTATAACCCAATTTCACAGTGTTCCTTTCACTTACCTCTTTGTAGCCCATCCTACAGTGCGTCCCATCTAAAGCCTAGTACACAAGGGTCAAATGTCAGATGGCATCGGCCGGTTCAATAGAAACCAGCTGACATCCGGCCTGTGTGGTTGGACAGAAGCCAGCCGTTCGGCTGGCTTCTGTCGAAGGGGCATGACTGAAAAATGTCCGCCGATTGGCTCCTGACCGAAGTGTTCTGGCGGGGAGGCCGCCCCCTGTCAGAATACAATAGCACAGCGGCGGAGATCACTGTACTAACATTGCATGGTGAGTATAGCCGCTCCTCCAGAGCTGTCCATATTTCATTCAGCCCTGCTGGGTTGAACAAAAGAAAAACTAATAGTGTGAATGAGGCAGTGTCATTTTGCTCAATGAGGAATGATAATTTCCTGCCTTGGGAATCCGCCGCTTCCCTCAGCTTGTTGACTCATCTAGAACTGGTCCCCTTCCTGCTCCCATGCATCTGGAGTGATCCTGCCTCCTGCCAGTGCCTACCAGTAGGAGGTGGCCATGTCCTTCTGGCAGTGCATGGACACCTAAAGAAGGACCCTGCCAGAGAGGAGGAAACGGCTCTATCACTGGCCTTCAGGTAAGTCAAAAGAGAATTTATATAGGGATCAGTCCGAGAAATGTGGGAGCGAGGGGTGGGATGGGGTTCTGTTTTGCCCAAAGTTGCGCTTTAATTTAATATTTTATATGGCTTTCACATTTTGTAAAGCTTGTTCTTCTATATTTTAGTTATTGTATAAAATATTAAGATTTGTAGATAAGTCACTAGG
Organism: Rana muscosa; assembly: GCA_029206835.1. Classification (NCBI taxonomy): domain Eukaryota; kingdom Metazoa; phylum Chordata; class Amphibia; order Anura; family Ranidae; genus Rana; species Rana muscosa. The sequence goes on along the minus strand of CM055118.1, from coordinate 601,190,556 downwards.
TGAAGCTCAGCGAATTTACTCTGGATATGGACAATAATGGTAAAAGAATGTCTTTACCAGGGTGTGGGCTTTGTTGTATGAACAAAATGTGCTGGAGGCATAAAAAATACGGTAAGTCCCTTTGGTGGTAAGGAAACTGACCCCAACTGTCACCTGACGACAACATGGGTTACACCGCCATTCATAGAATAAACATATTAAATGTGCCTTTTATTCGCTTAAAGGTAAATTCACCTTTTTTCCAGAAAATAGTCTATGCAGTCAAGGGGTCCCAGTAGATATTTAAAAATCTCTACAGCTCTGTAATAGGATCATTATTTTTATTGTTATATCTGTAGTCTGGGTCCCCTCAAAAGCTTGGTAAACAACTTCTAGTTAGCAACTCATATGTCCTGCCTTGTTGCTAGGATGCAGTAAGGGTGCATCCAATGGTTTTTACGTACCAGCAGCAAGTCAGAAAGTGGGGGTTGCCAGATAGTTTTTTTTTTTTAGCCAGGCTTCTAAGGAGACCAACATGGCCTACAGGTAAAACAATACAATTAATGATCATTTTACAGAGCTGTACAGATTTGTAATATTCACTAGGGACCCCCTGGTTCAGCAACTAAGGTGAACTTAGCCTTTAATAAGCCTATCAATTGAAAAGAAAAACACATCCTGTTCTGTGTATCTTGGAAGTATGTCCTGGGTAATGATGAGCTGACATAGGTGTGCACAGCCTATAGTATTAGGGTGTGCACCCTAAAGCTCAAGCACACATGTATGTCTACATAGATATGACGCAGGCAGGGAGATCAGTCTCCCTGCAGGCACAGTGAAAGAGAAGTGTGTAAGGACTTCTCTTATGGCAGAGCGGGTAAGATGGAGATCTTTCCCATCTTCCTGCTGGCACACAGAGCAATAATGCTAATGTGCATGAGGTGATTAGGGTGTGCCCAGGCACACCCAGCGCACACACACCCATGTGAGCTGAGCATACCTGGGTTCAGTTTGAGGCGGGTTCAGTGAACAGTACTGAAGTTCAGGTGCTGAATCTGAACCCCATTGGGACCAAAATGTTACAAAACAGTAGCAGACAATTTCTAGGTTAATAGGGAAGTGATTATCAAACAAATGGCACGGCGGACTGGACACTGCCCTGGGTAACATGACCCAAAAGCCAAAAAAAAAATTAAATTATATTTGACAGGAAGCAGCAATTTTAGTAATGCTTAAAGCAGAGCGCCATCCAAAATGGAAAGCTCCACGTATCTGCCTCCTCCTACCCTCCTCTGCCACATTTGGCACCTTTTGGGGAGGCGGGGGGGGGGGAGCGGGTTTTGACAGATACCCGCTCCCACTTCCGTAGTGAACTGAGTCGGAAGTTTGGCCCCCTCCTCCTCTAAATTACTTTAAATAACATGTCTGGGCGGTGCCCTGACTCTGAGAGATGTATACAGCAACACTGGCATTTACATAGATGCATAGATTCATAGAAAAATGTGTGCCTAAAATGCCAGTACCCAGCCACTATGCTGTTTGTAAACATTCATCCATACCAGACCCTTATCCTAGATTAGGGTCTTATATATATACCAAGCCCTTCAGGTCCCCCAAAAAGTCTTAAACAGACCCTTATCCAAGCATGCAGCACACTCGTATATGGTCAGGGATATCACCCTGGAGACCCTGCCCTTTTGTTTATATCAGCTGTCACCCGCCAAAGTGGGAGTGCGTTTTTATTCTTTTGTTGGGTCAGCGGGCGTGGGACATCATAATTGTCATCTATATCACTGGACAGTGTAATTAACGTTTTTTTTTTTTTTAAATGAAAAGACTTTACATTTTTTTTGTGAAGGAGGAGGGGTATATATGTATATATGTATATATTTGATAAATGTAAAGGTGTCTCTTCCCGTCATCCTTTTGCAAGACATTTTTTTAGGACTGTGGAAATTAACTATTAATTCCTCGATTAATCGATAAATTTTTTTGATCGATCAAAATTATTTTGATCGGTACTCACCTCCCTGCCGGCTTCCGGGTCTTCAGGGAGTTCTGTTGGAGATCCGGTGACGTCACGGACACCGGCGGGGCTTGCCGTGTCCATCTGAAGGGCTCCTTTGCTGGCCCTTCATATCTGCATGCCGGCGGGACCTTACTATCTGCCACACGCAAGGGCTGTTACACTTCCCTCTATCAACCTGGGATTCTACAGCCATCCACTGGGAGTTGTGATAGTTCCCTTCACGGGACATCTACATGCCGACGGACTGATGTTAATCCCTCCTCATCTGGATTCAGCAGTGGTATCGTTGTACACATTTTTATACCAGTATTATACTTAGCTACATGTTTTTATGACTGCTTTTGCTACCGTTTGGTATTACTCGCACCATTTTTACAGTTTGTGTATCTCCAGTGCAATATTTATTTTGTTACCTACTTGAAGACTATAAAAGTTTTAATGCTATCCCCATCGAGCTCTGATTTTGTGTGTTTTTTGTATCCTGCTATCCATTTTTCCAGTGGTTGGTAGCTGCACTGGGAATCGGCCTGCAAGGAGATCAGTTAAAAGTAGTTGGATCTGTATGTGCATTATAATTAATTGAAATTAGTCGATTAAAAAAAAAATCGATTAAAACGAACACGAAAATTTTAATCAGTAACAGCCCTACATTTTTTACAGTTTCACCACCCTTTCCTAAATGTAGATATATGCATATAGACCACATTCCACCTTTATCAAGGGATGGTGATGGATCGACCATCGACTGCTTCTGCACCATGAGTACAAATAGATTTTGAGCTGCACACTGTGGCATTTAAGGATTAAATGAACCACATGCTTCCTTTAACCACTTAAAGCGGAGGTTCCGCGGCCAATCGTTTTTTGTTTTTTTTTGAGCATTCAATGTGTTTTTACATAACAAATTAAAACTCACTTGTTTGGTGTCCTGAAATATCGCCTGTCCTTTTTCTTGCAAAAGAGGAACTTTAAAAAAACAATATCGGGAATTCGGGATTTTCCGTTTTGCTTGTGGGCATTGTGAAGCCCACAAGCACTGATTTTCGGGTAACAGTGAATGCTCATCTCCCAGCATTCACCACTCTTTCTCGCTCATGCACAGTGTTTACGGCAAGTAGCGCCGTAAACTTCATGGTTGCCATCACAATGGGCTGCGTCTCGAGATATCTCAAGATATTTCGCAGGACGGCGTTCCGCATTGTCTCCTGGGAAACCTGACACTGTGCTCCCCGGAGACATTGCGGCAAGCTCCCAGATGACATTGCGGCGCTGGGGGAAAGGAGTAGGGATGAGCTTCGAGTTCGAGTCGAACTCATGTTCGACTCGAACATTGCCTGTTCGCCCGTTCGCCGAACAGCGAACAAATTGGGGTGTTCGCGGCAAATTCGAAAAATCTATGGGAGAAATCTAAAGTGCTAATTATAAAGGCTTATATGCAAGTTATTGTCCTAAAAAGTGTTTGGGGACCCGGGTCCTGCCCCAGGGGACATGTATCAATGCAAAAAGAAGTTTTTAAAACGGCCGTTTTTTCGGGAGCAGTGATTTTAATAATGCTTAAAATGAAAAAATAAAAGTGAAATATTCCTTTAAATTTCGTACCTGGGGGGTGTGTATGATATGCATGTGAAGTGGCGCATGTTTCCCGTGCTTAGAACTGTCCCTGCAAAAAATGTCATTTTTGAAAGAAAAAAAGTCATTTAAAACTGACTCGCGGCTATTAATGAATTGTCGGCTCCCGGCAATACATACAAAAGTCATTGATAAAAAAAAAAAAAAAAGCGTGGGGGTTCCCCAGAATTCAATTACCAGGCCCTTCAGGTCTGGAATGGATATTAAGGGGAACCCCGCCGCAAATTTAAAAAAAAATTGACGTGGGGTTCCCCCAAATATCCATTCCAGGCCCTTCAGATCTGGCATGGATTTTAAGGGGAACTCCACCCCAAATTTAAAAAAAATGGCGTGGAGTCCCCCTAAAAATCCATACCAGACCCCTTATCCGAGCACGCAACCTGGCCGGCCGCAGGGGAAAGAACTGTGTAATTTAAATTTACATAGTGAAGGAAGTTCCCCGCTCAAGCCAATGACGTAGGCGGGTCCGACATACCGAGGGGGCGGACCTGATGGGGAACTGCTCTCACTTTGGTAATACATGTATAGACCCGCCCCTTCTCATGTTCCGCATCTGGTCCGCTGAGCGGACCTGATGGGGAACTTTAGAAGGGGCGGGTCTATACATTTAAAACACTGAGAGGGAGTTCCCCATCAGGTCCGCTCAGGCACAACCAATGAAGGACAGCGCTGGACATCGGGATCGCCGCGGGACACTGGATTTCACTGCTGGAATGTTTTTTTTTTTTTTTTTTTTAAATAAAGGACTTTTTCAAGGTGTTTGTGTGTTTTTTTTTAAACATTTTTTTACGCTTTCTTCGTGAAATGGTAGGGGTACAATGTACCCCTTACCAATTCACATAGGGGGGGGCCGGGATCTGGGGGTCCCCTTTGTTAAAGGGGTCTTCCAGATTCCGATAAGCCCCCCGCCCGCAGACCCCCACAACCACCGGGCAAGGGTTGTGGGGATGAGGCCCTTGTCCCCATCAACATGGGGACATCCTCCCCATGTTGAGGGCATGTGGCCTGGTACGGTTCAGGAGGGAGGGGGGGCCGCTCTCTCGTCCCCCCCTTTTCCCCTGCAGCCGGCCAGGTTGCGTGCTCGGATAAGGGGTCTGGTATGGATTTTTAGGGGGACTCCACGCCATTTTTTTTTTACATTTGGGGTGGAGTTCCCCTTAAAATCCATGCCAGATCTGAAGGGCCTGGAATGGATATTTGGGGGAACCCCACGTCAATTTTTTTTTAAATTTGCGGCGGGGTTCCCCTTAATATCCATTCCAGACCTGAAGGTCCTGGTAATAGAATTCTGGGGAACCCCCACGCTTTTTTCTTTTTTTTTTATCAATGACTTTTGTATGTATTGCCGGGAGCCGACAATTCATTAATAGTCGCGAGTGAGTTTTAAATGACTTTTTTTCTTTCAAAAATGACATTTTTTGCAGGGACAGTTCTAAGCACGGGAAACATGCGCGACTTTACATGCATATCATACACACCCCCCAGGTACGAAATTTAAAGGAATATTTCACTTTTATTTTTTCATTTTAAGCATTATTAAAATCACTGCTCCCGAAAAAACGGCCGTTTTTAAAACTTTTTTTTGCATTGATACATGTCCCCTGGGGCAGGACCCGGGTCCCCAAACACTTTTTAGAACAATAACTTGCATATAGCCTTTATAATTAACACTTTAGATTTCGAACGTTCGAGTCCATTGTATTTAATAGGGTTCTAAATTTCACACAAACATTTTGTCTGTTCGCAGGTTCTGGTGCGAACCGAACAGGGGGGTGTTCGGCTCATCCCTGGAAAGGAGTAGGAACGCCTACTCCCACGGGAGGGAAAGCCTGGAAGTGGCATCTAAAAATGCTAATCTACAGTATTTAGACTATAAAAAAATTAGATGGGGCTATTTAACTTGTTGATAGTGTTCTGCATGTGCCGGGATATAGTTGTTTTTTTGGGTGGAACTCCATTTTAAGTCCCGGACCATTTGGCGATTCGGCACTGCGTCATTTTAACTGACACTTGCGAGGTCATACAACATGGCTCCCAAACAAAATTGACGTCCTTTTTTTCCCACAAATAGAGCTTTCTTTTGGTGGTATTTGATCACCTCTGCGGTTTTTATTTTTTGCGCTATAAACAAAAATAGAGCGACAATTTTGAAAAAAAATCTATATTTTTTTACATTTTGCTATAATAAATATCCCCCAAAAATATATAAAAAAAAAATTTTTTTCCTCAGTTTAGGCCGATACATATTCTTCTACATATTTTTGGTTAAAAAAAATCGCAATAAGCGTTTATTGATTGGTTTGCGCAAATGTTATAGCGTCTACAAAATAGGGGATAGTTTTATGGCATTTTTATTAATATTTTTTTTTTACTAGTAATGGCGGCGATCAGTGATTTTAATCGTGACTGCGACATTATGGCGGACATATTGGACACTTTTGACACCATTTTGGGACCATTGTCATTTTTACAGCGATCAGTGCTCTAAAAATGCACTGATTACTGTAAAAAATGACGCTGGCAGTGAAGGGGTTAACCTGTAGGGGGCACTGAAGGGGTTAAGTGTTTCCTAGGGAGTGATTATAACTGTTAGGGGGCGTGGCTACGAGTGACACGTCAATTGATCGCTGCTCCTGATGAAAGGGAGCAGACGATCAGTGACAGTGTCACTAGGCAGAACGGGGAGATGCTTGTTTACACTAGCATCTCCCCGTTCTGCAGCTCTGTGACCCGATCGTGGGACACTGGCGGACATCGAGTCCGCAGGTCCCGTGGGCACAGTCACGGAGCTCGCGGCAGGGGCGCGCGCCCGCATGGCAGGACTTTTAAAGTGACGTATATATACATTACTTTGCCCAGCCGTGCCATTCTGCCGAAGTATATATGCAGGAGCCGGTCGGGAACCGGTTAAACGTTAAATTCACCTTTCCCATAAAATGGACTATGTAGTCAAGGAGCTCCAGAAGATATTAAAAAAACAGTGCAGCTTTGTAAAATATCCATTCATTTTATTGTCATACCTGTAGGCTATTTGCCCCCCTAGATGCCTGGCCCCCCTAGATGCCTGGCCCAGTTAGCAACCCCATGCCTTGACTTGTTGCTAAGATGGGAAAACTGTTGGAAGCCCACAGCAAGCATAACAGACGCAACGACCAACAGTTTTCCTGTCCTAGCAGCAAGTCAGAGCATAGGGGCGTCCATTAGAGTCCCCTGACTGCATCGATTATTTTCTGGAAAAGGTAAAGTTAGCCTTTAAGGGCCAGTTCACACCACATTCAGTCCAGTTTGTTTTTTTTCCGCATCAAAAATGCATGGAAAGTAAGTTTCCAATGGCATAGTTCACACCAATGCGGTCAGTTCCGGGGCTTTCCAGTGCCAGAAAAAAAAGTAGAACATGCTGCATTTTTCCTGCACTGGACTGTACTGGAATGCCGTAAAAACGCACCAAAAACGCTCCGGGCCCCAGTACAGTGGGGGAAAAAAACAGAAGAAAAAAAGCATCTGGAATGCATCCAGAAACGCATCAAAAACACACCAGAACGCACCAAAAAGTCATTAAAAACGCACATGCAGAAATGCATCCGGAACGGATCGGGAGTGCGTTTTTGTGGTGTGAACCAGCCCTAAGTTTCTCCAGACTTCTGATCTATATGGGTACATGTTAAATCAGGTTGGTTCTTATTTCACTACATTGATTACCGTTTATAATTTTTTCCTTTTTTAGATTTGTATGTATTTCTGATATTGCCCTTTTTTGACATTTTGGATTGATGTCTGAATCTTACTTGAGTCCTCTATTGCCCATCTGACATAGTGGTGGTGGTAGTTGTGTTATTAAATGCTTGCTATATGATTTGCTTTATTATGACATACTAATCTCATTTTCTGATATAATTTTTGATAGCAACCAACTTCAGTCTTTATCTTTTATTGATGTCCACTTGTTGGCCCTACATACTATAACAGTGATTCGCTGTTGTTTGACAATCAGTGGTTAGGGACTGCACACCATGTTTGATTTACTGTGTGCACTTGGTTACCATGACAGCAGTATTCTCTGGCTATTGTGGGCAGTGAGATGCCAGAGTTCCTCTTCCTGTATTGCTCTGACATCACTTCTGGTTTGGCCGGTTGCTATGCCAATGGAGTTAACAATAGTAATGTGCATCAAAATGCTCTAACTGTTGGTGTTTTATACATCTGCTGATTTCTAATGTAAAATCGCAGGCTGAAATCGCAAAAAGTAGTACAGAAACTACTTTTTGAAATCGATGCGGCATTGCACCGATTAGGCAATTGCCGGAAAAACGCACCAGTGTGAACCAGGGCTTAATGACAGAAAAGTAACTGTAATGCCACGTACACACGATCATTTTTCCCGTCGGGAAAAATTTCATTTTTTCTTTTGGACGAGAAAAACGACCGTGTGTGGGCTTTTTGTCATTTTTCCCGACGGGAAAAACTGCATAAATCACGACGAGAAAAATTAGAACATGCTCTAATTTTTCTTGTCGTTATTCCCGTCATTTTTTTCCGCTGCAGTTTTCCCATAGGGAAATACACTGCCGGGGAGCCTACACACAGTCGTTTTTTTCGACCAAGAAAAAAAATTTCATTTAAAACGGCCGTGTGTAGGAGAACAAGCTGTTCCTCGTTTTTCACGTCGATTTTCTCAACGGTGTTTTCACCGGCGAAAAAATCGATCGCGTGTACACGGCATATGCGCAAACACTTGTGTACGTGCAGAGATATAGCAGGCAAGTGTATGAACAATATCAGCTCATAAGTCCATAAAAAGCAACAGTTCTCCGATGATGTTAAATGAAAGGACCTAGTCTTACAAAAGTTACTAAGTTAAAAATCCAAAGTATGTATTTATTATTATGCAACCAATAAATATTATTGACAAGGAAGATAAAAATCCTGCAGGTACATGTGTTCAAATCAACCCTTGTAGCCTGCTTAGGAAGTATACAAGGCCTTAAACAGTTGTAAACCGCCATGCTTTTTTTTTTTAAACCTGCAAGGTAAAGTTATAGGTAACCTGCAAGGTAAAGCTATAATGCGCTAGTATGCATTGCTAGCATACTAGCACATTATGTGAAAACGAAGCTCTCCAGCGATGCGCTGTCACCGCTGACAGGGCTTCCCTCTTCACCGGGTCTTCCTTCCTGGTTCACGTCCTCCAGCGGTCTAAGTGGCCACGCCGCGATGACATCACTGCTATTCACGGCATAGGACTCTGAAGGAACAGCACGGACATGCCATTCCTTTAGAGCACATGCTCCGGTGATGTCACAGGCCCATTCACAAGTAAATATTTGCTAAGCGGTGCACGTTTAGAAGATATTTATTGTTCCTATAGGTAAGACTTATTATAGGCTAAAAGCGAAGCTCCCCTAAAAAAATATATATTTTAAAAGCCAGCAGCTACAAATACTGCAGCTGCTGACTTTTAATATTAGGACACTTACCTGTCCTGGAGTCCAGCGACGTCGGCAGCAGAAAACGAGCAATCGCTCGTCTATCTGCTGCCCCCGCCGCCATTCTCGGTGAGGGAACCAGGAAGTGAAGCCTTGTGGCTTCACTGCCCGGTTCCCTACGATGCCTTCGCGAGTCGCGCTGCGCCGTTCTCACTGGTCCCGTTGTGTTCTGGGAGCCGAGTGTTTCCCAGAACACAACGGGTATTCTGCGGGAAGTGACGTACTACCCGCAGAGAGGACTCCCGGAAGTGGGTGCAAATACCTGTCTTAGACAGATATCTTCACCCCCCTCCCCCCTGAAAGGTGCAAATGTGACACCGGAGGGGGGGAGGGTTCCGATGAGCGGAAGTTCCACTTTGGCTGGTTTCACACTGGGGCGGTGGGGGTGGTGGCGGTATAGCGCCGCTATTTTTAGCGGCGCTATACCGTCGCGATTGCAGAGGTATTCGGCCGCTAGCGGCGCGGTTTTAACCCCTGCTAGCGGCTGAAAAAGGGTTAATACCACCCGCAAACCGCGGCTACAGCCACGGTTTGCGGGCGGTATTACCGCGGTATCCCATTCATTTCAATGGGAAGGAGTGGAGGAGGAGCGGTAAACACACCGCTCCTCTCACCGCTCCAAAGATGCGGCTAGCAGGACTTTTTTTTAAGTCCTGTTAGCGCACCGCTCCAGTGTGAAAGCCCTCGGGGCTTTCACATTATTCACATTGGAGAGAAAGGAGCCGCTGTTTAGGCTCGGTTTGCAGGCGCTATTTTTAGCAAAATAGCGCCTGCAAACCGCCCCAGTGTGAAAGGGGCCTCTAGGGTGGAGCTCCGCTTTAACTAGAGGTAAATATCAACTATGGGAGTTTACTCCCACTTTAACTACTATAATTTTGGGGTTAAAGAGGGCAGTACAGACTTAAGAAGAGACTTCTGGGGTAGAAGGGGAGGATAAAGGCCCTGCCATTTGACAGAAGACAGGGCTTAAAGGGGTTGTAAAGGTTCGTTTTTTATTTTATAAATAGGTTCCTTTAAGCTAGTGCATTGTTGGTTCAGTTACCTTTTCCTTCGATTTCCCTTCTAAAAATTTTTTTTCTTTGTCTGAATTTCTCACTTCCTGTTTCTCCTCAGTAAACTTGCCCCCATCATCCGAGCGGGGGTTAGTCAGCCAGAACAGCTTACTGAACAGCTTACTGAGGAGGAACCGGAAGTGAGAAATTCAGACAAAGAAAACAAAGAAAAAAAACACTTAGAAGGGAAATCGAAAGAAAAAGTGAATCAACAATGCACTAGCTTAACCACTTAACGACCGCTCACTGTATATATACGTCGGCACAATGGCACCGACAGGCACAATCACGTAGAGCATACGTGATTGCCTTTGTACAGTTGGGGGGTCCAATCGGACCCCCCTTCTGTACAGTGAGCGGTCGGAATTCGTCTGGGAGCGATCCGACATGAGGGGACGGCCGTTAGATTCCGGCCACCCCCCCGCGATCGCTCCCGGCGAATGGAAATGCCCCCTCTGTCTGTGTAATGTACACACAGGCAGAGGAAGCAGGAGGAAGTGATGTCATCTCTTGTGCGGCGCTCACATATACCGAGCGCCGTACAAGAGAAGACATCAAGGTTAGTGCACAAACACTACACTAACACCAGCACACATAGGCACATAAATCGCCCCCCCCAGGCCCCCCCAGATCACCCCCCAGCCCCCAGTCACAGTGTCACTGATTGCAGTGACCATTTATTTACTGATCACTGCAATCAGTGACATTTGTGACTGTAAAAGTGTCACTACAGTTTAGTTTTAGGTCCAGTGTAGCCCCCTAACCCCCCCTAATAAAGGTTTAACCCCTTGATCACCCCCCAGATAACCCTTTCACCCCCTAGCACCGCTGTCGCTAAGCGATCATTTTTCTGATCGCTGTCTTAGCGTCGGTGATGCAGATCGGTAGCCAGTATTTTTTTTAGGTTCGCCGCAGGTTTTTATAGCGTCAGGTACCCCCATAAATGATCTAATAAAGGTTTAACCCCCTTGATCGCCCCCCAGGTAACCCCTTCACCCCCTATCACCACTGTCGCTAAGCGATAATTTTTCTGATCGATGTCTTAGCGTCGGTGATGCAGATCGGTAGCCAGTATTTTTTTTTTTAGGTTCGCCGCAGGTTTCTATAGCGTCAGGTACCCCCATAAATTATCTAATAAAGGTTTAACCCCCTTGATCGCCCCCCAGGTAACCCTTTCACCCCCTATCACCACTGTCGCTAAGCGATCATTTTTCTGATCGCTGTCTTAGCGTCGGTGATGCAGATCGGTAGCCAGTAATTTTTTTTAGGTTCGCCGCAGGTTTTTATAGCGTCAGGTACCCCCATAAATTATCTACTAAAGGTTTAACCCCCTTGATCGCCCCCCAGGTAACCCTTTCACCCCCTATCACCACTGTCGCTAAGCGATCATTTTTCTGATCGCTGTCTTAGCGTCGGTAATGCAGATCGGTAGCCAGTAATTTTTTTTAGGTTCGCCGCAGGTTTTTATAGCATCAGGTACCCCCATATATTATCTAATAAAGGTTTTAACCCCCTAATTGCCCCTAGTTAACCCTTTCACCAGTGATCATCATATAAGTGTTACGGGTGACGCTGGTTAGTTAGTTTGCTTTTTATAGTGTCAGGGCACCCGCCGTATATAACCCAATAAAGGTTTAACCCCCTGATCGCCCGGCGGGTGATATCAATTAGGTTTTAGCGTCAGAGAGGGTCTGCGTCACACCCCAGGCAGCGTCAGGTTAGTGCCAGTAACGCTAACACCCACGCGTGAAGCATACACCTCCCTTAGTGGTATAGTATCTGAACAGATCAATATCTGATCTGATCAGATCTATACTAGCGTCCCCAGCAGTTTAGGGTTCCCAAAAACGCAGTGTTAGCGGGATCAGCCCAGATACCTGCTAGCACCTGCGTTTTGCCCCTCCGTCCAGCCCAGGCCACCCAAGTGCAGTATCGATCGATCACTGTCACTTACAAAACACAACACACATAACTGCAGCGTTCGCAGAGACAGGCCTGATCCCTGCGACTCCAGTGCTGTAGGAGGTGATTTCACCACCACAGTTAAAAAAAAAAAGCAAATATGCCGAAGCATTGGGGCAGCAGGGGCGGAGGAGCGATTTTGCTCCTAATGCCGCGTACATACGGTCGAAATTCCACATATAACCATGGCATGTGCGGCATAACTTTTTTGCGGGAGGATGCCCCCATGCTTCGGCATATATAAATGGTGCATGTATGCCCATCATTAGAAGTGGGTGGATGAAGGGCGGTATTCTAATGGTGGGCATACCCACCGATCAATCTCTTTTTTCATTCAGCCAACTGGCTGCATGAAAAAAAAAGATTACAATACATGTCCAACAAGGACCAGCAACGTACTGGTATGTTGCTGGACTTTGAATGTTTATACCAGAATGATGCCTGCGGGTTTAGGTATCATCTTGGTATCATTCTTTTCAGCCAGCGGCCGGCTTTCATGTAAAAGCAATCCTAGTGACTAATTAGCCTCTGGACTGCTTTTACAAGCAGTGGGAGGGAATGTCCCCCCCCCTGGATATAAAAAGCGCCATTGGGAAATTGGGAAAGCATTTTATCACACCGATCTTGGTGTGGTCAGATGCTTTGAGGGCAGAGGAAAAATCTAGGGTCTAGACCCCAGTTTTTTCAAAAAAAGAGTACCTGTCACTACCTATTGCTATCATAGGGGATATTTACATTCCCTGAGATAACAATAAAAATTATAAAAAAAAAAAAAAAAAAAGGAAGGAACAATTTAAAAATAAAAAAAAAAAGCAAAAAAAAAAAAACACCCCTGTCCTGCCCTGCTCTTGCCCAATGGCGAACGCAAGCGTCGGTCTGGCGTCATATGTAAACAGCAATTGCACCATGCATGTGAGGTATCACCGCGAAGGTCAGATTGAGGGCAGTAATTTTAGCAGTAGACCTCCTCTGTAAATCTAACGGGGTAACCTGTAAAGGCTTTTAAAGGCTTTTAAAAATGTATGTAGTTTGTCGCCAATGCGCGTTTGTGCGAAATTTTAAACCATGTCGTGTTTGGTATCTATGTACTCGGCCTAAGATCATCTTTTTTATTTCATCAAACATTTGGGCAATATAGTGTGTTGTAGTGCATTAAAATTAAAAAAAGTGTATTTTTTCCCCAAAAAATGCGTTTGAAAAATCGCTGCGCAAATACTGTGTAGAAAAAAAAATGCAACACCCACCATTTTATTCTGTAGGGCCTTTGCTTTAAAAATATATATAATGTTTGGGGGTTCAACATAATTTTCTTGCAAAAAAAAATATGTTTTCATGTAAACAAAAAGTGTCAAAAAGGGCTTTGTCTTCAAGTGGTTAGAAGAGTGGATGTAAGCTTCCTAATGTTGTGTATAAAATGCCAGAACAGTTCAAAACCCCCCCAAATGACCCCATTTTGGAAAGTAGACATCCCAAGCTATATACTGAGAGGCATGTCGAGTCCATGGAATATTTTATATGTTGACACAAGTTGCGGAAAAAAGACAATTTTTTATTTATTTATTTATTTTTTGCACAAAGTTGTCACTAAATGATATATTGCTCAAACATGCCATGGGCATATGTGGAATTACACCCCAAAATACATTCTGTTGCTTCTCCTAAGTAGGGGATACCACATGTGAGACTTTTTGGGATCCTAGCCGCGTACGGGACCCCAAAAACCAATCACCGCCTTCAGGCTTTCTAAGGGTGTAAATTTCTCTTATCGTCCATGGACCGACGCAGCTCTCATACTGATTACATGTGGGTATATGTCCCTGCTCGCAGGAGAAGACCTAGGCAGAATGTTAGAGGTTAAAACATTCTAGAACAAGCCAGAGCTGAACAGCCCCGCCCAGGGGGGCGGTCCCTCCGGACATTACCCTTCCACCTGCAGCTAATCAGCCTCAGTTTTTTTCTGCCTAGCAGAAGGAGAAGATGTGGCTCTCAGGAGCCAGTCTCCTGGAAGATTTTACTTTTGATTTTTATTCCTTTGGGAATTTTATTATTTTATTTTTGAGACCTTCAATCAACTGTTGGCTGGGCAACAGGTTGGGTACACTAGTATCCTCGTAGTCTTCCCTGTCCGACCATCGAGCGTGCTGATCCTCGCCTTGCGTGCGTGAGACTCAGTTCACGACATGCCCCATGACTCCAGGGGTGGCCGGGTTGCTTTCATGCTCCCGCGGTCCTCTCAAGATTGAACAGTACTTGACTGACTGTATCTCTCGCGGTGGACCGGGCCGACAGCTACGCAGTACGACTCTGTGATAGGTCTGTCTGAAACAAGCCAGTGGGTCCCTGAAAGGGACGGGTAAGTAGTCTCTCCTACTGCAGGTGAGTACATGCTGGCTGTGTTTCTGTGTGTGGGGGTTTCTCCCTGTCTCCCCCCCTGTTATGCTGCTCTCTGCACCCTGTACTGGTGCTGTGCTGTGGGGTGCTTGGGGGTCACTCTGGCCTGGCTGGGCGCTCATGTCTGCAGTTTTTTCTGGTGTGTGAGGTGATTATTGTGTGCGCCATTGGCGCTGTTTGAGGTGGTTATTGCGTGCGCCGTTGGCGCGCATTAGAGCTTTGAATTTTGCGCTTGGTGGCCATCTTGGCGTTCAGTGGCGCAGTTATAGCTGCGGCCATTTTCTTGTGGCCGCCGCGCATTTATTTGTGGCGGCGGCGCGAATCCCCTCACAATCTCCTCACAGACTGAGCGGTCCTTAAGGGTTGGTGGGTCCTCCCGGGTATCCCCTCCTCAGCGTAGCCAGTGGGTGGACTGTATATTCACTGTATAGTGTATAAGGTCTCAGAGGGTGGCGTTATGGAGTCTGATACACCTGCTCTCCACATTGCCTGGGGCAACTGGCAGTGCTGCACAGTTAAACATGTTCATATGTTTCCTGCACCTGCGGTCCTTATGGACCAGTTGTCAGCAGTCCTGGAATCATTCCTGTCAGAATGGAAGCGGTGTGCGAGCAAAAGGAGCTATAAGCCCCCTCCCCCCACAAAAATCTTTAGTGAAGGAGTGCTCTGAGTCAGATATGGGCCTAGCTATTGGGCTCAGGACCCGACCTCTGAATATTTAATGTTTATGAACAGGACATTCCCTTGTGAGGAAGACTCCAGTTCTGTGTCAGTGAATGACAGGGCGCTTGTAAGTGATCTCATTGATGATGTGAGAATCACACTCAGGCTGAAATTGCTGTGACAAGCTTTTCTTTTACACAGTTTCCTCAGTTTTCCTCACACGCTGCCTCAAGAGCAGCATGGATGAGGGAGGACTTTATTCATTTATGTCTCTAATCCCTGTGAGCCTTGTGTGTGATACCTGAGGTAACATTTCCCGCCATTTCCTGGGGAATGATTTGAGCTCTGACAGACACACGGTCTGAGGATCAGAGGTTAACTGTTACCTGTATGCTGCTTCAGCAGCACTGTCAAGCAGGTTGGAATGATACAGAGAAGATTATGCGCCTCTGCGCCATAATTTAAACTCATCCTATACCTCTACACTGCATACATTCACAGTGTATGTATGTGTTATTGGTCTCTGTGTCTGCGTGGCTGTCCCCACGTTCCAATGCTGTGTTTCAGTGCCATACATGATATAAACGTACAAAATATGTTTATGCACGATTCCAGATACATTCACCGTATATGTATGTATCATACTCTCTGGGCTGGCGGGGGCTCCGGTGTCCTCCCGCACTCTCATGGTATGTGCGCTTCGGCTCTCTGCACAGTATAGACATGTTCAATATGTTTATTGCACATATTATACATGTTTACAGTATGGGTATACTGTTTGCGTGGGGTTCCTCCGGGTACTCCGGTTTCCCCCCACGCTCCAATGGAAATGCACAGCATAAACATGTGCAATATTATGTTGATTCACATACTATCATTCCTACACGGTATCTGTGTGCGGTCTGCGTGGAGTTCTTCCGAGTGGGCGCTTCGGCGCTATGCACAGTCTAAATTTGTGCGATTGGACCTACCCGGTATGTCTTTGCAGTCTGCGTGGGTTTCCGCCCACGCTACATGACATGCATGCCTTTGGTGCAATACACGATGTAAACATACACATTATGTTTATACACTACACTAAATACATTCACAGTAGTTGTAGGTATTGCATTCTCTGAGTATGCGTGGGGTACTTCGGTTCCTCCCACGCGCCAACGGTGTGCGCCCCTTCGGTGCTATGCACACATGAGCTTGTGCAAAAGGTTTAGCACACACACTATAATACCTATACGGTATGCGTATGCAGTCTGCGTGGGTTTCTGCCCATGCTACATGACATGCATGCCTTTGGTGCAATACACGGTGTAAACATACACATTATGTCTACACTACACTAAATACATTTACAGTAGTTGTAGGTATTGCATTCTCTGAGTATGCGTGGGGTACTTCGGTTCCTCACACGCGCCAACGGTGTGCGCGCTTTTGGTGCTTTGCACACATGAGCTTGTGCAAAAGGTTTAGCACACACACTATAATACCTACACGGTATGCGTATGCAGTCTGCGTGGGTTTCTGCCCATGCTACATGACATGCATGCCTTTTGGTGCAATACACGGTGTAAACATACACATTGTCTATACACTACACTAAATACATTTACAGTAGCTGTAGGTATTGCATTCTCTGAGTATGCGTGGGGTACTTCGGTTCCTCCCACGCGCCAACAGTGTGCGCGCCTTCGGTGCTATGCACACATGGGCTTGTGCAAGATGTTTAGCACACATACTATAATACCATACACGGTATGCGTATGCAGTCTGCATGGGTTTCTTCCGGGTGCTCAGGTTTCTCCCCTGCGTTCCAATGGTGTGCGCATTCTCAGCGCTATGCACAGTATAAACATGTGCAATTTGTTTATTCTCAGGCTAACATACCTACACGGTTGTGTACGCAATCTGTGTGGCTGGTTTACGTCCAGGCCCCGATGATGTGCACGCCTTCGTCGTTGGCACAGTATATACGCGTTTAATAGGTTTATCCACAAATACTAAACTACATACGCCGTATGTGGTGGTATTATGCTCTTTGTGGCTGGGTGGGTTTCCTCCCACACTCTCCATTTGTGCGTTTGACGCAATACATAGTATAAACTATGTGTTTGCACAATCAGCACCTATCAATGGGTAGCTGCTGGATGGAGCATTGTCACAAGGATCCCTGGTTTCAGGGGTATCACTTTCCACCTGCTTTCAGTGGTGATCAGAAGCGCTGGCTTGGACTGTGTTCGCCAGGCTGGGGTTGGCGTTGCGCCCGTTAGTGGCTGCGTCTCTGGCATTTTTTGTAGCTCAATGACTGGGCAAAAGCCTCTGCTTCATTCATCAGTCGTCTAGCAGGTGCACTACAACTGCTTTAGCTTTTAGGGTCTCTGTGCCCGGGGTGGGTTTGCGCCACCTGTGGAGGCTGAGGTACTAGTCCTCTGACCGAGTTTCTAGGGAAGTTCCGTCAAGTTGCCTTTATTGGCCAACATTTGAGGCACCCTGTACACTGGGGCCTCCCTTCTCTGATACATTGCGGAGTCTCTTTGGGATTTTCATACGTCTCGCTGCAAGACGGTCCTGTCGGCCGTGTGCATTGCAGGCGAAGGGTCCTTGCATCCGGAGGTGTTTCCACCTTCTTTGCCGGAGGTGGGGCACCGGAAGTGGACCTTGTGGCCTCTCGACTCACTCGCAAGGTGGCAAGATCGTGGTCAGGTCCAGGGACCCCTGGGCGGATGCGTTAGACGCGTTGGAAGCCCGTGGGGGCAGTATCGCCTGATATATGCTTACTCTCTGCTACTGTTGTTGCCTCGCCGGCTTCGCAGAGCATTCTTCATCCTGCTTTACAGTCCTTGGCTTTAATGGCATGGCTGTTTAAAGCCAGGTGCTAAAGGACCGAGTTCTCTCGTATTCGGTCATCTCTTCTATGTTGTTGACACGGGAATCTTCCTCCAGAAAGATATCTCACCGTACCTGGAAGGCTTACATCGCTATGTGCGAGGAACTTGAGTGGCATCCTCGGATGTTTTCCGTTCCCAGGATTTTGCTTTTCTTACAGCGTGGTGTGACCCAAAAGCTGGCCTTGCATACCTTTTTTTTTTTTTTGAGGGTCGGATTTCGGCCCGGACTGTCTTTTTCAACGACCGCTGCCGGGCCATTCCTTGATTAGCACCTTTTGGGCAGGGGGTTCGCCATGTGGTCCCCCCTGTCAAGCCTCCTCTCCCTACTTGGGATCTGATTTTGATGCATCTCGGTTCTCCAAGAACATCCCTTTGAGAATATCAGAGAGATTCCTCTCTTGACCTTGTCCCGGAAGTTGGCCTTATTGGCCATTGCTTCGGTTAGACGAGTGTCTGAGTTGGCAGCCTTGTCTGGCAAGTCGCCTTACTTGGTCCTCCATAAGGATATGTTGGTGTTGCACCCACGACCATCCTTCTTTTCTAAGGATGGTCTTGGCCTTTCACCTTAAGAAGGACATTGTTCTTCCGTCCTTGTGTCCTCACCCATCGCTTCCCTGAGAGTTTGCGCTTCCTGCATTAAGATGGGTACAAGCCTTACGAGTGTACCTGTCTGCTACTGTTTCCATTCGGAAATCTGTGTTTGGTCCAAAACAGGGCCGAGCGGTGTCGTCTGCCACCGTCTTTAGGTGGATCAGGCAGACCGTCATACAGGCCTATGCCCTTAAGGGGCGGGCGCCTCCCTTTCCGGTTGCGGCGCATTCCACCAAGGCAATTGGTGCTTCCCGGGCCTTCCGACATCAAGCGTCGGTTGCACAAGCGTGCAAGGCGACGACCTGGTCGTCCGTTCATACCTTTTTAAAGTTCTACAAGGTTGATGTGGCTGCATCTTCGGATGCTTCCTTCGGCCGTAAAGTGTTGCAGGCTGCTGTCTAATGTTGCAACTCCTCCGTTGAGGGGCTCTGCTGGTTTGGAGTGAAGTTTTGGTTGTTCCTTACTTTTTTTGCTCCCACCCTTTTCTTATACTGCTTTGGGACGTCCCACATGTAATCAGTATGAGAGCTGCGTCGGTCCATGGACGATAAGAGAAAATAGGATTTTTGTACTCACCGTAAAATCAGTTTCTCTGACGTCCATGGACCGACGCAGCACCCACCCTTCCTTTTAAGTTTGTACTGCTTTGTTACGAACTGAGGCTGATTAGCTGCAGGTGGAAGGGTAATGTCCGGAGGGACCGCCCCCCTGGGCGGGGCTGTTCAGCTCTGGCTTGTTCTAGAATGTTTTAACCTCTAACATTCTGCCTAGGTCTTCTCCTGCGAGCAGGGACATATACCCACATGTAATCAGTATGAGAGCTGCGTCGGTCCATGGACGTCAGAGAAACGGATTTTACGGTGAGTACAAAAATCCTATTTTTTGATTTCACTTTTCACTGCCTATCACAGTTTCGGAGGCCATGGAATGCCCAGATGGCACAAAACCACCCCAAATGACCCCATTTTGGAAAGTAGACACCCCAAGCTATTTGCTGAGAGGTATTGTGAGTATTTTGCAGATCTCGCTTTTTGTCACAAAGTTTTGAAAATTGAAAAAATAAAAGAAAAAAAAAAATTTCTTTCTTCATTTTCAAAAACAAATGAGAGCTGTAAAATACTCAACATGCCTCTCAGCAAACAGCTTGGGGTGTCTACTTTCCAAAATGGGGTCATTTGGGGGGGTTTTGGGCTATTTTGGCATTTTATGGCCTTCGAAACTGTGATAGGTAGTGAGGAGTCAAATCAAAAATTTGTGCCTAGAAATCCTGAAGGCGGTGCTTGGTTTTCGGGGTCCCGTACGCGGCTAGGCTCCTAAAAAGTCCCACACATGTGGTATCCCCGTACTCAGGAGCAGCAGAAAAATGTATTTTGGGGTGCAATTCCACATATAACCATGGCATGTGTGAGCAATATATCATTTAGTGACAACTTTTTGTATTTTTTTTTTTTTTTGTCATTATTCAATCACTTGGGACAAAAAAAAAAAAATATTCAATGGGCTCAACAGGCCTCTCAGCAATTTCCTTGGGGTGTCTACTTTCTAAAATGGGGTCATTTGGGGGGGGGGGGTTTGTGCTATTTTGGCATTTTATGGCCTTTAAAACTGTGATAGGTAGTGAGGAGTGAAATCAAAAATTTGCACCCTTAGAAATCCTGAAGGCGGTGCTTGGTTTTCGGGGTCCCGTAAGCTGCTAGGCTCCTAAAAAGTCCCACACATGTGGTATCCCCGTACTCAGGAGAAGCAGCAGAATGTATTTTGGGGTGCAATTCCACATATAACCATGGCATGTGTGAGCAATATATCATTTAGTGACAACTTTTTGTAATTTTTTATTTTTTTTGTCATTATTCAATCACTTGGGACAAAAAAAAAAATATTCAATGGGCTCAACATGCCTCTCAGCAATTTCCTTGGGGTGTCTACTTTCCAAAATGGGGTCATTTAGGGGGGTTTTGTACTGCCCTGCCATTTTAGCACCTCAAGAAATGAGATAGGCAGTCATAAATTTAAAGCTGTGTAAATTCCAGAAAATGTACCCTAGTTTGTAAACGCTATAACTTTTGCACAAACCAATAAATATACGCTTATTGACATTTTTTTTACTAAAGACATGTGGCTGAATACATTTTGGCCTAAATGTATGACTAAAATTGAGTTTATTCGATTTTTCTTATAACAAAAAGTAGAAAATATCACTTTTTTTCAAAATTTTCGGTCTTTTTCCGTTTATATTGCAAAAAATAAAAATCGCAGAGGCAATCAAATACCATTAAAAGAAAGCTCTATTTGTGGGAAGAAAAGGACGCAAATTTCGTTTGGGTACAACATTGCATGTCTGCACAATTTACAGTTAAAGCAGCGCAGTGCAAAATTCTGAATTCACCTCTGGTCCTTTAGCTACAAAATGGTCCGGGGCTTAAGTGGTTAAAGGAACCTATTTAGAAAATAAAAAACAAACCTGTACAACCCCTTTAAACTGTATGTATAGCCATTTTTGCTGTCAATGTATCATTGGGGAAATTTTCTTTCTCTTTCTGTCCCAGAGAAGCAACAAGAAGTTACATCAAATCTACCAAAGTGATGGGAATTTCCCTCTTAGACAATTGTCCCCATAGTGTCTCCAGTGGAAGATTTCCTCATACTTGCTCTGGAGACAAATTTTACATTTCCCCTCACTTTCCTTTTCTGTAACAATAGTCAACAGTACAACGAGAGTTGTGAAACTCCCTAGGGAGAATACAGACAGCACTCTATCCAAAAAATAAATAAAAATTAAAAATAAAGCTGTGAAATAGCACCTATGTGCCACATTGGTGTTGATTTACTAAAACTGGAGAGTGCAAAATCTGGTGCAGATCTGCACAGAAACCATACATGCTTCAGCTTGTTCAATTAGTCTTTGACAAAATAATCTGGAAGCCGATTGGTTTGTATGCACAGCTGCACCAGATTTTGCACTCTCTAGTTTTAGTAAATCTCCCCCACTGACTGGCAACATATTCATAACACCTGCAATGCTAGCAGTAAGCATTTACAGTGTAGATGATATAGATTACGTTAGGTGCTTTATTCATCACGACCATCAATTGCTTCATTAGCTACAAAGCTTGTAACTAATATGTAGTTACAATAATTCAATGTAACAATATATTTCACGTATCAGTTGCTGCCACTGATGTGACAGATCTTGTATTAAGAAACAATTGTAACTTGCTCCAAGGCCCCTTTCACACAGGAATCTCTATTTCATCTCAGCAGGGAATCTATAGACAGATCCCCTACTGCAGGGGTGTCCAAACTTTTTTCAAAGAGGGCCAGATTTGATGACGTGAACATGCGTGAGGGCCGACCATTTTGCCTGACATTCTTTGAACCATTAAAATTCGGTCTAAATGTGTTCGTTTGAGCATTAATACACTGCATAACAAGAATTCTTGTGGCTGTGTGTGAGTAAAGAGATGAGCTCAGGCGTATTATTTGGATATACCGTATTTATTGGCGCATAACACGCACCTTCACTTTAACCACTTCAATACAGGGCATTTTCACCCCCTTCCTTTCCAGACCAATTTTTCGTTTTCAGCGCTGTCGCACTTTGAATGACAATTGCGCGGTCATGCAACACTGTTCCCCACAAATAGAGCTTTCTTTTGGTGGTATTGGATCACCTGCGGTTTTTACTTTTTGCGCTATAAACAAAAGAAGTGCTACAATTTTGAAAAAAAAAAACCACAATATTTTTTACTTTTTGCTATAATAAATATCACAATTTTTTTTAAAAAAAACAATTTTTCCCTCAGTTTAGGCCGATACGTATTCTTCTACATATTTTTGGTAAAAAAATCGCAATAAGCGTATATTGATTGGTTCAAAAGTTATAGCGTCTACAAAATAGGGGATAGTTTTATGGCATTTTTATAAAAAAAATTATTTTTTTACTAGTAATGGCGGCGATCTGCGATTTTTATTGTGACTGCGACATTGCGGCGGACACATCAGACACTTTTGACACATTTTTGGGACCATTCGCATTTATACAGCGATCAGTGCTATAAAAAATGCATTGATTACTGTATAATGTGACTGGCAGGGAAGGGGTTAACGCTAGGGGGCGATCAAGGGGTTAAATGTGTATTCTAGGGAGTGATTCTTACTGTAGGGGGTGGGGACTCACAAAGAGAGGAGACCGATCTGTGTTCCTCTGTACTGGGAACACACATCGGTCTCCTCAACTCTGACAGGACTTGGATCTGTGTGTTTACACACACAGATCCACGGTCCTGCTGTGCTCACGGGCAATCGCGGGTGCCTGGCGGACATCGCGGCCGCCGGGTCCCGAGCGACGTGTGCGCCCTAGACAGCCAGGAAGCCCAGGACGTCATATGATGTCCACCCAGAATTGGAGATCCCTCCTGCGGACGTCATTTGACGATAGCCCGGTATTGAAGTGGTTAAGAGGGAAGTTTCAGGATTTTTTTTTAAATTTTAAATAAAGAACTGTGAAGCAAAATAAGGGTCAGTGCCCATCTGCAGACCCCCAATTGCCATGAATGCAGCACCCCCAATTGCCAGGAACGCAGCACCCACCATTGCCATGAATGCAGCACCCACCATTGCCAGGAATGCAGCACCCATCATTGCCAGGAATGCAGCACCCACCATTGCCAGGAATGCAGCACCCACCATTGCCAGGAATGCAGCACCCACCATTGCCAGGAATGCAGCACCCACCATTGCCAGGAATGCAGCCTCACCATTGCCAGGAATGCAGCACCCACCATTGCCAGGAATGCAGCACCCACCATTGCCAGGAATGCAGCACCCACCATTGCCAGGAATGCAGCCTCACCATTGCCAGGAATGCAGCACCCACCATTGCCAGACATGCCTGCCCTACTGAGTTGGATCAGAACAGAGACAGATGTCACAAATGTGACATCCATGCCCATATTTGTTCAGTTTTTCCTCCATATTGTAATGGAGGAAAAATAGATCAATGTAATGCCTATAGGCAACCAGATGTAAATGAATGTCTGCCATTTTATATCTGTTTACATCCATTCACTTCAGGTCAGCAAAATTGTTTTGTTCAGTTCGACAAACCTAAACAGACCTGTATGTAAACAGATGCATATTTGTTTACATCCATCCATCCATAGGGATACATTACAGTCAATTTTTGATCCATCTAATCATAGGTCAAAATATTTACTGACAGAATGCCCATTTTAAAAGGTGTCTTAGGCCCCTTTCACACGGGCGGACCCTTCAGGTCCGCCTGTCAGTTTTTTAGGCGGACCTGAAGGGAAGCTCCATGCAGGTCTATGGAGCGACGGATGTCAGCGGTGACATGTCCGCTGACATCCGATCCGCTCTGATTTGCTGAATCCAGATGGATGGAAACCCGCCAGACCGATGGAAAATAGGATCGGATGAAAACGGACAAGCGGTCCGTTTTCATCCGATCCCCAATAGAGAAGAGCGGAGCTCTGACAAGTCCATCCCTGCACAGTGAGCAGAGACAGACCTGTCATCCGCCGGCTTAGCGGGGATCAACGGAGCGATTCCCGCTGGGCAAGCAGAGTCCGTACACGGACAGCCCCGTGTGAAAGGGGCCTTAGTGTGAACATGTCCATATGCGTAACCAGTCTTGATTATTACAAGAAGAGAATGAACACAAACGGGGATATTTTTCAACTGTCACAAGGCAAAGCAATGCTTAACAGGAGCACAGAAATGCATCATGAGATTTATTACAGGGTTACAGCCTCAGTCATAAATTCCTAATTTGGCTGCTCTAAAGTTTACACTTGCGATTGCGATAAATCTGACCCTGACCACTTCCTAATTATGGGTGAAATTAGAGTGAAAATCGGTTTAAGCCTAGGTTCACATACTGTATATGCAGGTTGAGGAACTTGCACACGTTTTCCAACCCGTTCTGCTCTTTTGCAGACGTATAGGGGTGTGGTTCCATTATTTCTTAATGTCGCCCCCATGCATCGGAAAATGTGGTGCACGTTTTTAAAAAGGGTCAGGGACATTTTCCTGCATTTTCTGCAGATACAGTATCCCATTCAAATGAAAGGGCTGCTGTGCACATGCAAACGCCGCATGCAGGGCCCGCACAGATGTGAACTTAGCCTTATTGTCAGTAACAGTAATAAATATGTCTTTGAACTGTGCAAACTGTTGCACTTTGCGAGGAATACAGACACACAGGTCTGTAAACCAATTGCAGAGACTTTCCTTAGGGAGATACAGCCTGGATTTTCAACTTATCGTCATACTAAGTTGCTTGTTAAATGTCCTCCAAAGAATTAGAATTTTTCTGTAAATCATATGTATCTGTCCGCTATAGTATGGTTTATGAATAAATATTGTTTTCTTTCACTTTAGTCATACGTCTTTGTGTATGGTTTCTGACATCCCGAATATAAGCTCACTATGACGGCTGAAGCTTATGTTGGAACCTGGAGGCCTCACAGACCCCGAGGACCAATTGCAGCTCTTTACAGCAGCCCGGGACCTAAATATGCATTGCCAGGGAGCACAGGTAAATAGTAAAGCTTTACAGGCTTAGTCAGACCTTGTTAGCTTTAAAATTTGTATCTGTCCTTTATACTGTGTGCCCATGTTTTTGTAATCGCTTGTACTGACTAGGACAGACATATATGAATCTTTAAACCTGTTGCAACCTGAATATACAAACTCTCAAGCCTACCTATCCCTAGACATTTGAAGATGATCTCAGAGGCCAGGCACATATAAAAAAACATATAAACAATAGGCCAGAGTTTCCTTTAATTACACAACGGTATACAGATAAAGCAGTTCACCTTAAAAGATGGTATATACAATGCATCATACAGAATCACAAATATAAATATAGAAAGGCATCACTAAATTGCAATAATAAATACCAACCATAAAAATATAATTTAGGTATATGCAGTGCTGTGAAAAAGTATTCACATCCCTTTCAATTTTCCACATTTTGTCATGTGACAACCAAAAATGTAAATTTATGTTATTTTATGTGATAGACCAACACAAAGTGGCACATAATTGTTAAGTGGAAGGAAAATTATAAATGTTTTTCAAAACTTTTTACAAATAAATATCTGAAAAGTGTGGCGTGCATTTGTATTCAGCCTCTTTGAGTCAATACTTTGTAGAACCACCTTTGGCTGCAATTACAGCTGCAAGTCTTTTTGGGGATGTCTCTACCAGCTTTGCACATCTAGAGAGTAACATTTTTGCCCATTCCTCTTTGCAAAATAGCTCAAACTCTGTCAGATTGCATTGAGAGCGTCTGTGAACAGCAATTTTCATGTCTTGCCACAGATTCTCAATTGGATTCAGGTTTGGACTTTAACTGGGCCATTCTAACACATGAATATGCTTTGATCTAAACCATTCCATTTTAACTCTGGCTGTATGTTTAGGGTCGTTGTCCTGCTGGAAGGTGAACCTCAGCCCCAGTCTCAAGTCTTTTGCAGACTTCAATGCCTCGTACACACGACCGGTTTTCCCAGAAGGAAAACTGTCATGAGAGCTTTTGGTCGGGAATCCCGGACGTGTGTATGCTCCAGGAAAACCGCCGGGAATCCCGGCGGGAAAAATGAGAACATGTTCTCTTTCTTCTACTCCCGGTGGTTTTTAAGCCGTCAGTTTTCTTATGGGAAACACTGCGGTGGAGCATAGACATGGCCGGGTTTCCTGACCAAAGCTCTCATGGCAGTTTTCCTGCCAGGACACCCGGCCGTGTGTAGGGGGAAAAAGCTACCAAGCAGGTTCTCGGTTTTCCCGGCGGACTTTTTACCGCCAGGAAAACCGATCGTGTGTACTAGGCATAACAGGTTTGCCCTGTTTTTGGCTCCATCTAACTTTCCATCAACTTTGACCAGCTTCCCTGTCCCTGCTGAAGAAAAGCATCCCAACAACTCGATGCTGCTACCACCATGTTTCACGGTGGTAGATGGTGTGTTCAGGGTGATGTGCAGTGTTTTCCGCCACACATAGCGTTTTGCTTTTAGGCCAAAAAATGATATTTTGGTCTCATCTAATCAGAGCTCTATTTTCCACATGTTTTCTGTGTCCCCCACATGGCTTCTCGCAAACTGCAATTGGGACTTCTTATGGCTTTCTTTCAACAATGGCTTTCTTTTTGCCACTCTTCCATAAAGGGCAGATTTGTGGAGTGCACAACTAATAGTTTTCCTGTGGACAGATTCTCCCACCTGAGCTGTGGATCCCTGCAGCTCCTCCAGAGTTACTGCTTCTCTGATTATGTTGTTCTTGCCCGGCCTGTCAGTTTAGGTGGACAGCCATGTCTTGGTAGGTTTGCAGTTGTGCCATACTCTTTCTATTTTCGAATTATGGATTGAACAGTGCTCCATGAGATGTTCAAAGCTTGGGATATTTTTTTATAACATAACCCTGCTTTAAAATTCTCCACATATTTATCCCTAACCTGTCTGGTGTGTTCCTTGGCCTTCATAATGCTGTTTGTTAACTAAGGTTCTCTAACAAACCTATGAGGGCTTTACAGAACAGCTGTATTTATACGGAGATTAAATTACACACAGGTGGACTCTATTTACTAATTAAGTGACTTCTGAAGGTAATTGGTTCGACTAGAGTTTAGTTAGGGGTATCAGAGTAGAGGGGGCTGAATACAAATGCACGCCACACTTTTCAGATATTTATTTGTAAATACTTTTGGAAACCATTTATAATTTCTCTTATCATCCATGGACCGACACAACGGCTCTTAATCACTGAACGTGTGGGTATATGTCCCTGCTAATAGGAGAAGACCTAGGCAGAATGTTAAATGTTAAAACATTCTAGAACAAACCAGAGCTGAACAGCCCCGCCTAGGGGGGCGGTCCCTCCGGACATTACCCTCCCACCTGCAGCTATCAGACCTCCGTTTTTTTCTGCCTAGCAGAAGGAGAAGACGTGGCTCTCTCAGGAGCCAGTCTCCTGGAAGATTTTACTTTTAAATTTTATTCCTTTGGGAATTTTATTATTTTATTTTTGAGACCTTCAATCAACTGTCGGCTGGGCAACAGGTTGGGTACACTAGTATCCTCGTAGTCTTCCCTGTCCGACCATCGAGCGTGCTGATCCTCGCCTTGTGTGCGTGAGACTCAGTTCACGACATACCCCATGGCTCCAGGGGTGGCCGGGTTGCTTTCATGCTCCCGCGGTCCTCTCAAGATTGAACAGTACTACTGTATCTTTCGCGGTTGACCGGGTCGACAGCTACGCAGTACGACTCTGTGATAGGTCTGTCTGAAACAAGCCTATTGGCACCGAGGGTGTTCTCCAAGGTGCTTGCGGGACGGGTAAGTAGTCTCTCCTGCTGTAAGGTGAGTACATGCTGGCTGTGTTTCTGTGTGTGGGGGGTTCTCCCCCTGTTATGCTGCTCTCTGCACCCTGTTCTGCTGCTGTGCTGTGTGGGGATGCTTGGAGGGTCACTCTGCCCTGGGGGGGGGGGGGCGCTCCATGGCTGTTAGTCACTTGGGAAGTGTTCTGGGGAATGTGTGTGTTTTTTTGTTTTTTGTTTTTACGTGCGCCATTGGCGCGGTGTTTTAAATTTAAAAAGTGCGCCATCGGCGGCCATTTTGCCGCGGCTCAAATCACAGTTATACAGGTGCCTGGCGGCCATTTTCTTTTAGCCGTGGCGCTTTCAGTTTCGTTTTCGGCCTCTAGCGGCGCTGCTGAACGGCACGAAATCCACATCTCCTCACAGATTCTTCACTCTCCTCAGGCTCGCGCTACAGCGCGGCTCATACAGCGGTACCGAGCGGTCCCTAGGGGCGGTGAGTACTCCGGGTATCCCCTCCTCAGCCTCAGCACAGCCAGTGGGTGGGCTGTATTATTCAGTGTAATGGTGAATAAGGTCTCAGAGGGTGGCAACATGGAGTCTGGTTCACCTGTTTCTTCACACTTGTTAGAGACAACTGGCAGTGCTCCTGCACCTGCAGTCCTTATGGGCCAGTTGTCGGCAGTCCTGGAATCATTCTGACCAGGAGGGGAGCAGTGTGTGAGCGCAAGGGAGCAAAAAAGCCCCTCTCACCACTTTATTTCCACAAAGAAAAAAAAAAGGGGGGGTGCGCTGATTCAGATATGGGCCTAGCCACTACCGCTCAGGACCCTAGCTCTGAATATATTGGATGGTTTTGAACAGGACATTCCTTGCGAGGAAGACTCCAGTTCTGAGTCACTGGGACAGGGCGCTTGTTAGTGAACTCATTGCTGCGGTGAGGGACACTCGCAAGCTAAATGCTGCAGATGCAGAACCTCAGGCGGACAGTCTCCTCTGGTTCCTTAGGGCCGGGCCTTCTAAAAAAGTTTTTTTCCATATGTACCTTTCTTTGACCAGCTCATTGATGAGGTCTGGGGAAAAAGCCGCAGAAGAATTTTATGGTCCTGCGGCGTTTGCCTATCAGATACCCCTTTGAAGATGCCCTACTTAAAACATGGGCTTCCCCCCCAGTGGTCAACCCTCCAGTCGCCCGGTTGAACAAGGCCACCACTCTCCCGATGGAGGGGATACCTGCATTTAAGGACCCCACTGACAGGAGGTCAGAAGTGGTGAGCAGAGCCATGTTTGCCTTGTTGAGGTCCGCCCTACGGCCTGTGGCAGCGGCTACCCTTGTGTCTCAGACACTTACGGGTTGGGCAAAAATTTTTGCACCAAACTGTACAGGAGCATAATCTTCCTCCAGACACTATTGCTCTGGCCCACCAAATGGTGCAGGGCCTGGTTTATGTTGCAACGCCACGTTAGACGCGGCCCCTTATATCTCAGGGCCTCTGTCTTGGCGGTGGTATTGCGTTGTCTGATCTGGTTGAAATGCTGGTCTGCTGACCTAGCTTCTAAAAAGCCTCTGACAGATCTACCATTTAAAGGTGGTAGGATTTTCGGGGCTGCGCTGGATGACATCATCAAGGATGTCACGGGAGGTAAAAGCACTCTTCTTCCTCAGGCTAGCAAGGGTAAGGAGGCCGCTGTAAGCAGGGTCCTTCCTTTCCAGCAAAAAAGGTATTTTTTTCGTCAGTCAACAAGGAGGCCCTCCCAGACTGACAGCGGTGCGGCTGGTGGACACAAGCGCCCCTGGGTGCGTAAGCCAAACAAGCCGGCTCCCCAAGCCCGCCTCCACTTGAAGTCTTGCCCCCACCCGACTCTGGGGTAGGGGGGAAGACTTTGCAGGTTCACCGATCGGTGGACCTCCCGGATCTCCTACCAGTGGATGGGCGAGGTGATCACCTCAGGTTACAGGATAGGTTTCCGTTCCTGGTCCCAGACAGATTCTTCCCTCGAATCTTCCTCTCCTTCCTGCCCGTCGGGCAGCCCTATGTGGTCTATTCAGGATTACTCAGGTCCGGAGTGATTGTGCCGGTTCCGTCACAGGAGAGGTTTCAGGGATTCTACTCGAATTAGTTTGTCGTCCCAAAAAAGGGACGGGGTTCGGCCTATCTTGGACCTCCAGGTCCTGAATGCCTTCGTGAAGGTGCAAAAGTTCCGCATGGAATCCATTTGCACGGTGATCAGTACACTCCGTCAAGGGGATTTTCTGGCAACCTTGGACATCAAGGACGCCTACTTGCATGTTCCGATCTGCGCAAGTCACCAGAAGTTTCTGCGCTTGCGATCGGCGAAGTCCACTATCAATTTGTGGCTCTTCCTTTCGGCCTAGCCTCGGCACCGAGGGTGTTCACCAAGGTGCTTGTGCCGGTTCTAGCTTGCCGAGACAGCGAGGCATTGCTGTCGTGGGCTATCTGGACGATCTTCTTCTCAGAGCAGGAAATGGCTCAGAATTAGAAGACAGTGTGACTATCGTCAGTCAGACACTCAGGGACTTCGGGTGGCTCCTAAACATTCAGGAGTCAGTCCTGGTCCCGACTCAAGGTCTGGAGTATCTCGGTCTGATTCTGGACTCCTTGGAGGCAAAGGTATTCCTACCTCCGGGGAAGCTACTGACACTTCAGTCTGCAGTGCGGGTGCTGACATCCCCAAAAAATGGTTGTCAATCCATTTTTGCATGGGAGTCCTGGGACTCATGGTGACCTCTTTCGAGGCCATTCCGTATGCCCAATCACACACCAGGGCATTGCAGAAGGAGATCTTGTTCCCTTGGGACAAATCCCTGTTGTCTTTGGATTTTCCGATCCAGGTGAGTCACCTGGTCAGGGCGTCCCTGACATGGTGGTTTGGGTCCCCGGCTCTTCGGTCCAGGAAGTCGTTCACCATGGACGCCAGCCTGAAGGGCTGGGGTGTAGTCTGGGGAATCCTGGTGGCCCAAGGGCTTGGACTCCGGACGAAGCCCGTTTGCCGATTAATGTTCTGGAAATACGGGCCATCAGACTGTGCCTCTCCTCGTGGTCTGAGAGATTGCAGGATTGCTCCATTAGAATCCAGTCGGACAAAGTCACGGCGGTGGCGTATGTCGACCATCAAGGGGGGACTCGGAGCTCAGCTGCGGCTTCCGAGGTCCCCCGTACCCTGAAGTGGGCTAAAAGAAGCGTGCTGGCTCTGTCGGCTGTTTACATTCCGGGCATAGAACTGGCGGACTATTTGAGTCGCCAAACGTTGGACCAGGGAGAGTGGTCCTTGCACCCGGAGGTATTTCAACTCCTTTGCCACACAGACGGTGGGGCACGCCGGAGGTGGACCCGGTGGCCTCTCGACTCAAACGCAAGTTGTCAAAGTTTGTGGCCAGATCCAGGGATCCTTGGGCAGATGCCTCAGAGGCGTTAGTGGCCCATGGGGTCATTATCACCTGATATACGTTTATCCTCCGCTGCAGTTGCTCCCTCGCCTGCTGCGCAGGGTGGCGACCGAGGGAATTCCGGTGATCCTCATTGCTCCGGATTGGCCTCGGCTTCACTGGTATGCCGATCTGGTACGTCTCGTCGCGGCCGTTCCCTGGCGGTTGCCAATAATGGAGGACTTTCTGTCTCAAAGTCCTATATTTCATCCTGCCTTTACAGTCTCTAGCCTTAACGGCATGGCTGTTGAAAGCCAGGTGTTGAGAGACCGAGGTCTCTCGGACTCGGTCATTTTGTCCATATTAAGGGCACGGAAGTCTTCCTCCAGAAAGATCTATCTCCGTACCTGGAAAGCTTACATCGCCATGTGTGAAGAGCTGGACTGACGTCCTCGGACGTATTCCGTCCCTAGAATCCTGCATTTCCTGCAGCATGGAGTGGCCCAAAGGCTCGCTTTGAGCATCATTAAGGGTCAGATTTCGGCCTTGGCCGTCTTCTTTCGGCGACTACTAGCGGGTCATTTCTAGGTTAGCACCCTTGTGCAGGGGGTTCGCCGTGTGCTCCCTCCTGTCAAGTCTCCTCTCCCCCCGTGGGATCGGAATTGGTACTCTCGGTTCTCCAGGAACCTCCTTTTGAGAATATCAGGGATATTCCAGACTCTTGACTTTGTCTCAGAAGGTGGCCCTTTTAGTGGCAATCACTTCTGTTAGACGAGTGTCTGAGTTGGCGACCTTGTACTGCAAGTCGCCATATTTAGTCATCCATAAGGATAAGGCGGTGTTGCATCCGCGACTTTCTCTTTTGTCAAGGGTGATCTCGACCTTTCACCTAAATGAGGACATTGTCCTCCCGTCCTTGTGCCCTCACCCATCGCATCCCAGAGAGTGTGCGCGGCACACTTTGAATGTGGTACAAGCCTTGCGGGTGTGCCTGTCTGCTACTGCTTCTATTCGAAAGTCTGACTCTCTGTTTGACTGTCTCTGGTCAGAAACAGGGCCAAGCGGCTTTGTCTGCCACCATTTTCTAGGTGGATCGGACAAACCGTCTTTCAAGCCTATGCTCTCATGGAGCGGGCGCCTCCCTTTCCTGTTACGGCACATTCCACCAGGGCAATTGGTGCTTCCTGGGTTTTCCGACATCAAGTTTCGGTTGCACAAGTGTGCAAGGCGGCGACCTGGTCGTCTGTTCATACCTTTTCTAAGTTTTATAGGGTTGATGTGGCTGCATCTCCGGATGCTTCCTTCGGCCGCAAGGTGCTGCAGGCCGCTGTTTAAAGTGGCAACTCCTCCGTTGAGGAGCTCTGCCTTGTTTGGAGTGAAGTTTTTGGGGTTTTTCCATTTATACTGCTCCCATCCCTCTTGACACTGCTTTGGGACATCCCACACGTTCAGTAATTAAGAGCAGTCGTGTCGGTCCATGGATGATAAGAGAAAATAGGATTTTTGTACTCACCGTAAAATCCATTTCTCTGACATCCATGGACCGACAAGGCACCCACCCTTCCTTTTAAGTTTGTACTGCTTTGTTACGAACTGAGGTCTGCTAGCTGCAGGTGGGAGGGTAATGTCCGGAGGGAACGCCCCCCTGGGCGGGGCTGTTCAGCTCTGGTTTGTTCTAGAATGTTTTAACATTTAACATTCTGCCTAGGTCTTCTCCTGTAAGCAGGGACATATACCCACACGTTCAGTGATTAAGAGTCGCCGTGCCGGTCCATGATTGTCAGAGAAATGGATTTTACGGTGAGTACAAAATCCTATTTTTCCTTCCACTTCACAATTATGTGCCACTTTGTGTTGGTCTATCAAAGAAAATCCCAATAAAATGCATTTACGTTTTTGCTTGTAACATGTCAAAGTGTAGAAAATTTCAAGGGGTATGAATACTTTTTCAAGGCATTGTAAGCATCAAGATTGTGTGTGCAGAAAATAGTTGTTAATTTAAAGAAGAACTATGGCAAAACAATCTTTTCTCCTATGCAGTGGGGCTGTGCCTGCACTGCATGGGTTAACTGCTTGTTTGGCCAGGGGCGCACCGAAAGGCTATACTTACATGATCCTTCAATCCTCCGGAAAACAGCGCTCCCCATGTCTAGTGGTGGACTGTTCCTGCAGTCCTCACGTCCAGAGCTGGTCTAAGGGCGTGATGATGTCAGGAACAGTCCATGGACAAGACCGCTAGCATGCAGCATCAGGGACCAGCCTTGTGATCGGAGGATCATCGGATTAGGTACGTATATCTCCACTCTCCTCACCTCTAGGCAAAAACGAGCAGTTAACACGTGCAGTATGGGCACAGCCCCGATGCATGGTAAAAAAATAATTTTTTATTGGATTTCTTCTTCAACAGGGTTCATCAGTCTGCACAAAAAGGTGAATAGGTATCTCTATCACAATTTAAACCATGCGGTTTACCAGATATAAACCCTTCTTAATCACAGGTCATCAGATCATGCTGAATATACATAGGAAAATGGATCACCAGTAAAGGTTCAGAGACAGCTGTGCACCTAAAACATGACGTGAATGATAATCCACGTGTATAGGGTGCTCAATGGCATCACCAAATGCAATTGTGGCCGCTCGCCCTATAAGCATGACCCCTGACTTAACAGGACCGTCATATCTCACTTTTCCCATTAAGGGTAACATTTAAGATAGTAACTTCACTGGTCCAGGCTAGTCAATCCTCAGATGTATAAGATATGCTGGCAACAGTCTAGAAGCCTCTGCTCAATGCATTTTGGTAGTGGGCCATAATTAAGGTCCATCGACAAAAAGCAGCTCTGAAGCAAACAAACTAACAACACTGGTCCAAATGCAGTTAGGTTTTTATTTAAAGATCCCTAAAGTATCTAAACTTAAGAACAAAATGTAATATTATATACTGTAATTTTAGCATAGTTTGCTATATTTTATGTATAAAATATGTGATTGCAAGGAGAACTTGTGGCCATAGCTTTGTGCTTTTAAAAAAAAATATGATGTTACCCATGATTATGTAGCCCTAAAATGGCTTTCAGTTACAGAATGGATCTCTTTGCAGGTTACAACGAGCATGATCCTAGTAAATACAGAGCACCTTCATATACCTTTGGTATTCGTCATTTCAATTTTGTCGATAACTGCTCCCCAGGACCAGGGTATCTAGTGCCAGCTAATATCACCATGAGGGGCAAACATGGCACACCAGCATATTCACTCTGTGGAAGACCCAAGGATCTAAATGCTTTCAGTACTCCAGGACCAGGTAATATTATAAGAAGTTCTGTGAATGAAAATCAGTTTGCGATATAGAGCTTTTATACATTTAAAAATGAACCCTTGTGTGTGTCTTTTAACAGGTAGTTACGTTCCTGAGAGGTCTGGGAAATCTGTTTTTCGGTCATCTCCAAAATATTCGCTAGGGGCGAGAACAAAGACATTTAGCAATGACCAAACACCAGGTAAGTGCTAAATGTATGACATTTAATACCCCAAAATGTCAGATAAATGTGCTTGTGGTTCTCAACCCTGCCCTCACGTACCCCCGCCATGTTTGGAGGTTTTCCTTTATCTTGCAAAAATCCTTTAAATCAGAGTCAATGGCTTTGGTATTTTGGACAGCTATTTTATATAAGAGAAATTCCCCAAATATGGCCTGTTGGGGGTACTTGAGGACAGGGTTAAGAACCACAGCTTTAAATGACAACTAGCAAAGGTTTGCCTGTAGAGGGATCAGGAGTAACAAAATATCTGAAACATTTAATAAGAAAACCATTGCTAAGGTAACTATGAGGAAAACACTATTTGAACAAGGAGATGAATTGCCATTCAAAAAAACACCTGTCCCAGGGTCACAATAGGACATGTACTCTCAAAGTATGGCAAAATCTTATCTTTAACTATTCACTAAAATAGGAGTGTTTTTTGGGAGATTAAAAATCCACTACTGTTTAAGTGACAACTGTAAAATTTTAGACTTTTTGTCCCAAAGACAACACTCAAGACAGAAAGACAACAACCAGGACAGAAAGTTGGAGTGAATCCCCTTCCTGGGATACATGCCGCAACAAAAACATGATAAAAGTTTTAACTGTTACCCACTCTACTTTTAGCTGGAGGTCCACATTAAAGCATGTAACTGCACACCTCCCAACGAACTATCCCAGATTCCAGAAGACTGTCCCAGTGCTTCAACAAAATCCTGGCATCCCGCGGTGCTGGGCTGTGTCCCACACTTGTTACCCCACTCAGCTCCACCATCATACATTGCAGCGCTGTGCAAGATCATTCTCTCCAGCCCCCCCCCCCCCCTTCATGCTCTCAACCGACAGCATTGAGGTCCCTATGGTGGAGGGGGGCATGGCTGACATGTATACATTGAGAAAGCGAGATGGAAGGGATGGAAGTGAGCGCAGGCAAGTGGCCATGAGATTGCAGCAGAAACAGAGAGGGGGGGCAGTGTGTGTAGGGGAAAAGGGGGGCAGTGTGTACAGTTAGTGAATTTAATTTGAGCTATTTCCTTGGTTGTGTTTAGTTGTTTCTAATCAGGCTCTTACTGAGCCCTACAAAAAATATTCAGTGTAATGTGACCACACCCACTTTTTTCATAAAATCCTGAGTGACTGACTCAGGATTTTATGAATTTAATAAATTAGCGCCACTTCTACTCTCTAACCCTATCCATTCAATTACTCCACTTAGGTGGAACTAATCACGTAGAGGCAGCTGCTTTATTAATTCATTGCTGGGCATCAAACCCCATTTATATATATATATTTATATATTTCCCACTGGCATTGTAGTTTTCCTTTCCATTGCTTGGATTCATACACACACTTCTCACACCCACTTTTTTGCCATGGTGCGTTAAGCTCGCTGCAGGTCCATATCACCCTAATTTGTCCCTGATTCTTGAGTTTTAAAGTTAGGAGATATGTAATTGACAGATGGGAACAGTCAAAATGTATTCTTTTTCAGATTCAGCAATATTCACCTTTTTCTTCCCACCATGTGCAACTTTAAATACTCAGCGGACACCCTCCACAGGCTAAGGAATACTGCCTCAACATTACCAACCTCCACCCAAATAATACTACGAAAAGAACAACTGCTAAGGATCAACCGACAATCGACTATCAAAAACACGAAAAGACCACTTCAACTACAACATTTATCATGTGCCCAGATTGGCAGTCAAGCACAGACAGGAAATTCACGACTTCATCATGCAAAACGACATAGATTGCCTCTTTATCACGGAAACCTGGCTAACACCTGACTGTAACACCATCCTAACAGAATTAGTACCTGAGAACTACTGCATTCTAACCGAGCACAGAATAGGACAGAGAGGAGGAGGCCTAGCAGTGATCTTCAAATCTAACCTCTCTCTCACCAAACCAACTATACAGAATTCATTTCCGTTCAAGGAGACACTCACTCTACAAC
The DNA here is from genome assembly GCA_029206835.1 of Rana muscosa. Lineage (NCBI taxonomy): Eukaryota > Metazoa > Chordata > Amphibia > Anura > Ranidae > Rana > Rana muscosa. Next base: position 601,153,680 of record CM055118.1, on the reverse strand, counting down.
TCCAAACAACACCCCAGGACACCATCCACATGCAGAGCACTCATTCACAAAAACAACTCGGGCTGGTTTAATGACACTCTTACGATACTGAAGCAAGAACGGAGAAGGGCCGAAGGAGCCTGGAGAAGAAACCAAACTGAGGAAAACCGCATTAACTACAAAGCGCTCACTAAGAAATATCATAAAGCAATTTTCAGAGCAAAAAAGGAACACTTCTCAAACACCATCAAAAAAGCCCTAAACCGACCTCGGGAACTCTTCAAACTAGTCACTCAGACTATGAACCCCACCTGCCTAGAACCTCCAGCAAGCGAAACCCAAGAGTTCTGTAATGAGCTATCGGATTTTTTTATCAACAAAATCGAAAACATTCAGGAAATAATTCAACAGAAAAAAACAACCAACCCCACTCAGCCAAAGCAAATAAAGGAAATCAATACGAACCGTATACAATTGACTAAATTTTCGTTGGTCTCAATCACCATCGACACCACCAAAAACAAAATCAGAAGCCTCAGAGACAGCACTTCTCCAAATGACATAATTTCTACAAAACTCTTGAAAGAATGTACCTAGCACCTAGCATACCATAAACAAATCATTCAAAGATGGTATTGTTCCGAGCTCTCTCAAGCAAGGCATAATCAAACCTCTCCTAAAGAAACCCAACCTCGACCCCAAAGACCCAAACCACCGGAGAACGGTAACAACCCTCAACACCATCTCGAAGATTATGGAGAAAGCAGTAGTACAACAGCTACAACTCCACTTGGACACTTACAAACTCTTGGATCCACTACAATCAGGCTTCCGCCCTGGCCATGGCACAGAAACAGCACTTCTTAAAATATGGGATGACGCCCTCGAAGCAGCAGTTGATGGAGAATCATGCCTTCTGGTGCTGCTGGATCTCAGTGCAGCGTTCGACACAGTAGATCACAAAACTCTACTGATTTGCCTTAAAAAAGTAGCAGGAGTCGCAGACCCTGACTTATCCTGGTTCGCATCCTTCCTAGATAATCGTTCCCAGACAGTAAAACTAGGAGCCTTCATCTCTGAAACTCGCGCAATTTCTTGCGGAGTCCCTCAAGGATCACCCCTGTCGCCCTTGCTCTTTAACATCTACCTCCGCCCACTCCTCAAAATCAACAGCAAACAGGACCTGTGCTACCACTCATACACTGACGACACCCAACTCTACTTTCGTATCACCGGGAAAAAAAAACAATATCACGGAATGGAAAATTGCCTCACATTGATCGATGAATGGATGACTGAGAGTTCCCTCAAACTCGACGGATCCAAAACAGAACTCCTTCTCCTCCATGCAAACAAAAAGACTAAAACTAAAACTTTTTGGACACTTCCCAACATCCTTGGACAGACCATTACCCCAAGCACCAAAGTCAAAAGCCTCGGAGTCATCTTTGATTCAGAGATGTCGATGGATGCACAAATAGGATCAGTAGTCAGCGGATCTCACCATCTCCTCCGCCTGCTGCGTAGACTAATCCCCTTCATCCCGGAAGAAGACAAAGCAGTGGTAGTGGGAACAATTATCAACTCACGACTCGACTACGCAAACGCCCTCTACCTCGGACTACCCAAATACCAGATTTTGCGCCTACAAGTCGTCCAGAACATGGCTGCCAGGCTGGTAACGGGAAAAAAAACTTGGGAATCCGTCACCCCATCACTGAGGACCCTGCATTGGCTAACAGTAAAGGATTGGATCACATTCAAGACCCTCTGCCTCACCCACAAGTGCACACAAGGAAACGCTCCTCAATATCTATGCGAGAAGATAAAACACTACACCCCCAATCGCACTCTCCGATCAACAAACCAAAACCTCCTTCACATCCCCAAGTCCCGCTTCAAAACAAAGGGAGAAAGAAGATTTGCAGTCCAAGGACCACGGCTATGGAACACTCTACCCACGGACATACGCATGGAAGAAAATCATCGGGCCTTCAGGAAAAAACTTAAGACCCACCTCTTCTAATGGATCAAGACGTCACTGGATGCAAAGCGCCTTGAGGCAATTTAGTTCGCATTTGTAGCGCTATATAAGTTATTCACTCACTCACTCATTCAGCAATAGAAAACAGCTACTTTAAGCTGAACTCCAGGTATGATGTTGTAGCGCATCCGCTAAGGAGCCACAGTTAAACTGGGATCCCCCACCCTGCATAGCCAGGCACACCAAATTTTACAGGCTTTTCAGAGACAGAGAACAGTCCGGGACTTTGTTTTTGTTATTTATTGAGGGTAATAACGTAAATAGGCATGGGAGGTTATGGGATACCCACTTGACTTTGGGCAGAACTTCAGGGACATTCTTTCTATATACAATCTCTATATACAGTCTCTATATACAGCTCCACTTCTTCCTCCAGCACACACTTGCTTGCAGAACCCAGCTGGATCACTGTGTGAATATCTGAAATCACTCAGATTAAAGGCAGTGGCCCATTACAGGCAGGAACCCGAGGCCCCTTGAATGTGTAGCAAAAGAATTATAGTGTCCTGCTTTTACTCTTCCTCCTGTGGCCACTGATCCCAGCACCACCTTTTCAGGCACTGCTAGCCCACCTGGCTGCAGCTGCCCCTTTACTAGCCCTCCAGGCTAACTTCTCCACCACAGTCCTCCAGACTGACACTCACCAGCCTACCCGGCTGAACCTCAGGAGATCTCCCAGTAGTGCTGAGCTGCTCCTCCTATCCTCTCTCCTTGTTCCCGTGCCTCCAGGAAGGGTTTCCTCCGTGTGTTGTGGCAGGATCCTTCCAGCACCCAATCCCCGGCCAAAGGTCACCCCCCCAGACTAGGGGGCACCCCTGAGGGCCACCCACAGCTTCCTCAACACTCAATCTCCATCTTCCACTGACTGCCCCTGCTGGCATGACTCATGCCTATCTATAAGGTGTCCTGCCCCCTGCCAGCCCTTCCTGAGGATTGGCTGAGGCCCTTATAACTATGCCTAACAGCTCCGCCTAACCTCCACCCACTATGTCCAGAACATTCTCCAATGTCCCAGAAAACATGGGGCCAAGTTGATCACTTTCTATAGCTTTCCAATCTGTCCCTCACAATAAGCAATGGCATGTATGTCGGTGACACCATTAGGAAGAGCAGCCGGCGAGTATCTCTGACTTCCGGGTCCTGCGCATGGCTTCCCTGTTACCATGACTACCGCTTTGCTATTTTTACAAGCCGGGTGACACTGCAGCTCCACCCTCGCTAACAAAGTCCTGTTGGACGTAACGCTGCGTAAGGTGGGAGGAGCTCACGCACGGACGTCACCCGCTGCCATCTCCATGCTGGACGGACGTTTCAGCTTCCTTTATGTTGTCATTCCCGGTTATTATACCGGCTTTTACATACGCGCTATAGCGCCAACGCTGTAACTTTTCACATTGATTTTTACAAAAAATCCTCACGGAGTGCACTTAGGCTGTCTCCTTATCTTTTTTGGGGCAATTGGATTACACTACCACCGCATCCAGCACCATACAAAGGAGGCTTTATTCCACCACCCTCTGGCTACTTATCCCGGCTTGCTGTGGAAGGACCTTAGTTGCAGTCATCTCATTCCATCATCCCTGGGGGGATACACGCCTGCATGACCTTCTCTTAGTTGAGAGGTCCATCGAATCCGGTAAGCTCAACATTTATACGGTGGAGGATTGTATCAGCACGCTTTGGGCAGAGGATTGTATCCCCCTTTTTTCATCACATGAGGAATCTCATCCCTTCTCCTGTTATACCATTCTGGGAATATATGAGGACTTTTTTTTCTCTTGGTGATTGAACTGCATTTGGCCTGACATTGCTGACTACGTTTATTGTGGTTTATTATTCTTTTCATTCATGCGCTGCACATACCCCTGTTTTGCATCTTAGCAGATAATGTCGGACCAGTCATTGCATTCAACGTGATACTTGCACTCTCCATGAGTTCAGCCCTTTGAGGGTAATTTTTATATTTTTTTAAATATAAAACAGATGCTCTTCAGTGCTTATAGCCTAGCACAATGGCATAAGAACTGGTATTCCTAAGACAAGTTGGCATTGCACATGCAGTCCAAGCCATGCTGATACCAGTCTACATGCCTTGAGCACTGGGGTCGTAATAGGAAAAATCCCCAGTATGGGATATACCAACCAAAGCATTGATGTTTAGTACTGAGTAGCAGTGGGCTCTTCTGGGCAACCTATCTGCCCAGCATAAACAGTTTTTAGGTCCTTTGGGATCCTAACCCACCAACCAGTGCATGTGGGTATGAAATATTTAAAATAAAAATGCAAAAAAATTAACCTGCATGAGTTCCCTTTAGAATCACCGACGGCAACACAAATTTGTATACCACAAAATATGTTACAAGATAGAACACCTTAAACCAGTTCACCGAATAGGGGTTAGCAACCTGCATGTGAGGTGCAACACCATGGAAACAAATGTGTATTTCTTCACCAAGTATAGAAGGTTTGGGGTTTAGTTGATCACCAAATATAGCAATTCTAATCCTTTGTCTGGTGAGTTTGGCATGGCCCCTGAAATCACAGAGACTCCACACTCAGGGTCCCACAGTCAAAAGCATGTACCCCTTCAGATCTATCTCTCTGCTTAGAACTACCTGCCTTTTAATGAGTCACCGGACACAAAACTTGACTTGAGTGGGCAGTGTGGTGGTCAGGAAACCTACCCACTCTTTTCCTGGCCAAACTTCAGAACCCTCAAATTATTGGTACCCAGAATGCAGGCCAAGGTTGTCTTCCTCTGAAGCCCTTTTTATCAGACCAGAAGCCCCAGCCCAGGCCACAAGTACCTGCCATCTTAGACCTTACCCTGTGTTTTCTGGGGCTATTTGTCAGCAAGGTTTTACCTTATGTATTATAGGTCCAGCAGCATATACACTTCCATCTGTGCTTGGGCCAAAAATTGTTAGCAAATCATCAGCACCAAACTTCTCTATGACTGGACGAAGCAAGATAGGAAGCTTTCACGAAGATCTTCAGAAAGTAAGCGGTCAAATCGTTTCTGTCTGTAGTAATACCTACATTTTTATTGCCTTCTATATAGTATAAATATTTATGCAACTTCTCCAATCTCAGACACCAGGACCTGGAACCTACCGTGTTGTTGAGCCATCAACATATAAAAATAAACCTCCACAGTACAGTATGACCGCCAGAAACTCCCTGCCTGGAGACACCACACAAAAACCAGGTCCAGGAGAGTATAGTCCAGAAAAGGTAAGATTCTTCATGATACTAGGATTAACCAAAATTCTACAATGGAATCATGTTCCTATATCAGCTGCACATTTTAGGGAAAAAAATGCAAATTTAAGTTATGCTGTGAAAGTGTAAATAGAAATGTAATTTGTTTTAGTGAAGAAGAGACTTTGGTGTATATTGAATGCTGTAGCTCAGTGCCTTGCTCTGTTCTGTTTAAACGTTTGCTGCCAGAGCCATTTCTGTGTTTTTTGCACGTTTATAAAAACATTTTTAGGCCTACAACTTAGTTAAAACCCCCAAAACATTATTATGTTCTTTAAGCAGAGACCGTGAAGAATGGAGAATAAAATGGTGGTAGCTCCAATTGTTTGTCACACAAGATTAGCAAAATAGTGTATCAAACTCAAATTTTCTGTAAAAAATACACTAAAGTTAATTTTAGGGCACACAAACGCAATATATTTCCTATCTTTTTTTAAAACATTAGGTTTCGCAGAGTAAATACTGTATTTATTGGCGTATAACACTCACTTTTTTACCCTGAAAATAGAGGGTAAACTGTGCCTGCGTGTTATATGCAGGGGGCTGTGTAAAGTTTTTTTCCTGAAACTTCCCTCTTAAAGTTAGGGTGCGTGTTATACGCCAATAAATACGGTAGCTACCAAACAAAACATGGCAAGCATTAAAACTACTCATGAAACATGGAAGAACTTTGGTGCCCAAAATTTTTCATAGGCAAAGATTTAAAAGCCTCCTAGGTGTCAACAGTTTAGTGTTAACACTGGCAGCCCTATCATTATTTCTCTTGCTCCAGCATGTGTGTGTGTACACATGTGCACGGGCTCAAAATGTTTGTGTTGGGGGCTTAGTTGTAAATTTACATATTTTTTCCCACTTTTATTACATAGTCCCTTACAAAAGGTAGGGGACAGCAAAAGTCCCCTATGTCAGTGGTCATCAACCCTGTCCTCAGGGCCCACTAACAGGCCAGGTTTGCAAGATAACTTAAATACATCACAGGTGATATAATTTGCTGCTCAGTGATTGCAGTATTCTAGTCTGCATCTCCCCAAGGTAATACATAAAACCTGGCCTGTTAGTGGGCCCTGAGGACAGGGTTAATGACCACTTCCCTATGTAATAGATTTTTGTTTTGGCAAGTTATCTTTAATAATAAGACATCAGGGGTCTGATGTCTTACCTGCCTTCCACTAAAGTAAATGGAGCGCACATTGAAACATGGCAGGGGGGAACACTATCAGGGGTCTGTGGAAGCGATTGGACAGCTATACCATCAGGGTTTCTAGCAATGGATGCTTTGTCTGGTATATTTTTAGTGGAATATAAAATATACAAAAGGTGACAACAGTGTGCAAGAGAGTGACACAAAACTTTAGCAGTATACTGCAGATGCAAACTGAAGGATCACACATACAGTATAAGATTGTTGCTGGATTGTAACAGTAGATGGTAAGTGTGCTTCACATTTTGTCCTTCTCCTCAGGTGTTCTCATCTCAACCTAAAGCCCCTCGGTTCTCCTTTGGAATCAGACACTCTGAGTATGTTGCTCCATTAATTGTGGATGTAGAAGACTAAACAGCAAAGTCTACGAGTATGGACCTACTGTCAGAGGAAGAATAGAAAAGCAAAGCTATGTTTTGCTATTAAGAATTAAAATTGTACAACTAAAATACACAGATTAATTTTGGTAAAACTATTTTTTATTTTAAATCAGAGCTCCACCCAAAAGAAGAAGCTCTACTTGTTTGCTTCCTCCTTCCACTGACTCCTAATAATTTCCTGATAACATGGTCAGTTTGGTGTATTGCTAGAGAGGCAGGTTTTTTTCTTGGGAGAGTGCATATGACCAGCAAAGGGCCAATCAGAACTGTCCAGACAGAGGGTCAGAGGTCTTGCAGTCTCAGAAAACTCCTTCTACAAGCTTTAAAGTGGTTGTAAACCCACTTTTTAAACTTGCACCTACAGGTAAGCCTAGATTAAGGCTTACCTGTAGGTGCAAGAAATATCTCCTAAACCTACACGGTTTAGGAGATATTTAGTTAAAATGACAGGCGCCGCTGTCTACGGCGCATTCATGGGGTTAATCCCATTCACAAATTTGGCTACTTCCCAGCAATCACTGGGCGTAGCCGAATGTGACGGCTCCCGCTCGCATGCGCAGAGTGACGTCTCCGCCGCTCCGGCCAATCACAGTGCCGGAGCGGCACTGTGATTGGCTGGAGCGGCAATACCCGGAAGTAACCTTCTGGCTATCGCCGCAGAGATGGCTGCAGCTGAAGAGGGAGACGAGGACGGCTTCGGGGCCCCGATCTAAGGTAAGTGATGCATAATGAGCTATTATGCTAGTCATATTAGCTCATTATGTCTTTCTCTTACAGGTAGTTTAAAAAAATATATAATAATTTTATAAGGGTTTACAACCACTTTAACCAGTGTTTGGCTGGACACTGATGGAAGTCACGAGACTGCTATATACTGCTGATGAAAAAGGTATTTAGCAGTTTATATTTACTAAAAATAATTGTATTTCTATGTTTTGTGTACTGTGGGAGACCAGGCCAGATATTGTGAATGCAGGGTCATGGGTTTAGTAACACTTTAAGAATCTCTGGTAACATATACAGTAAACCCCCCTCCATCGCGGGGGTTGCGTTCCAGACCCACCCGCAATAAGTGAAAACCCGCGAAATAGAAATACCCTATTTAAATACACACTACACGTTTTTATAACTTTCACTGTACTTTTAAAAGCATTTTAAGGTCTTTAAACACACTTTTAAAACAATAGAAAACACATTTAAACACATAAAAGATACTGAGAGACATAGCAAGAGCAATGGAAAACACAAAAATATTTAATTAACAATGATTTAATCAATAAAATAATGTTAATAGGTCTTACAGAAAAAAACGCAATATACCGGGACCGCGAAAACTGAACCGCGATATAACGGGGGTTTACTGTATAATCAACAGTGCAGTATACGGTTGTTCTCATAGGTTTACATACCCTGGCAGAATTTATGATTTTTTGGCCATTTTTCAGAGAATATGAATGAAAACACAAAAATATTTCTTTCACTCATGATTAGTGTTTGGCTGAAGCCATTTATTATCAATCGACTGTGTTTACTCTTTTTATATCATAATGGTAATAGAAACTACCCAAATGACCCGGATCAAAAGTTTACATACCCTGGTGATTTTTGCCTGATAACATGCACACAAGTTGACACAAAGGGGTTTGAATGGCTATTAAAAGGTAACCATCCTCACCTGTAAAACTGTTTGCTTGTAATTAGTATGTGTATAAAAGGTCAATGAGTTTCTGGACTACTGACAGACCCTTGCATCTTTTATCCAGTGCTGCACTGACGTTTCTGGATTCTGAGTCATGGGGAAAGCATAAGAATTGTCAAAAGATTTGCGGGAAATGGTAGTTGAACTATATAAAACAGGAAAGGGATTTAAAAAGATATCCAAGGAATTGGGAATGCCAATCAGCAGTGTTCAAACTCTAATCAAGAAGTGGAAAATGAGGGGTTCTGTTGAAACCAAACCACGGTCAGGTAGACCAACTAAAATTTCAGCCACAACTGCCAGGAAAATTGTTCGGGATGCAAAAGAAAAACCTACAAATAACTTCAGGTGAAATACAGGACTCTCTGAAAACATGTGGCTTGGCTGTTTCAAGATGCACAATAAGGAGGCACTTGAATAAAGATGGGCTGCATGGTCGAGTCGCCAGAAGAAAGCCATTACTATGCAAATGCCACAAAGTATCCCACTTACAATACGCCAAACAGTACAGAGACAAGCCTCAAACCTTCTGGCACAAAGTCATTTGGAGTGATGAGACCAAAAATTAGCCACAACCTTGAACGCTACAGTTGGAGAGGAGTCAACAAGGCCTATGATGAAAGGTACGGAGGTGGATCGCTGATGTTTTGGGTATGTGTGAGCTACAACTGCACAGGAAATTTGGTCAAAATTGTTGGCAAGACGAATGCAATATGTTATCAAAAAATACTGGAGGAACATTTGCATTCATCAGCCAGGAAGCTGCGCATAGGACGTACTTGGACATTCCAACATGACAGTGATTCAAAACACAAGGCCTAGTCGACCTGTCATTGGCTACAGCAGAATAAAGTGAAGGTTCTGGAGTGGCCGTCTCAGTCTCCTGACCTCAATATCATTGAGTCACTCTGGGGAGATCTCAAACGTGCAGTTCATGCAAGACGGCCCAAGAATTTACAGGAACTGGAGGCTTTTTGCCAAGAGGAATGGGCAGCTTTACCATCTGAGAAGATAAAGAGCCTCATCCACAAATACCACAAAAGACTTCAAGCTGTCATTGGGGGGGGGCAATACACGGTATTAAGAACTGGGGTATGTAAACTTTTGATCAGGGTCATTTGGGTAGTTTCTGTTGCCATTATGATTTAAAAAAGAGTAAACACAGTTGATTGATAATAAATGGCTTCAGCCAAACATTAACCATGAGTGAAAGAAAAGTTTGTGTTATCATTCGTATTCTCTGAAAATAGCCAAGAAATCATAAATTTTGCCAGGGTATGCAAACTTATGAGCACAACTGTATGTCAATTTTTTTTTTTTTTTACATTGCTGTAGCCATCAGTCCCATTTTTATATAACTTTATTCAAGCAATATCTAATATCACCAGTCTATTCTGAGGACCACAAAACTATCAACACGTGCCAGATCAACACAAGAAACTTATTATTAGGAAAATCACCCTTGCATACTACACAGGAATGTATACACCCTAATCTCCAGAAAAAGTTACTTTTAATGAAGAAGGCAAAATTCTACACAGACATCACTGCAGTGTGTACAGTAAACTATACTTGAGCCTTTTGGTTTACTTTGGCCTTTTAATCCCTGGACTTGTTAGGAGAAAAAGCATGTTAATACCGGTGGTGTCTTGATTGGCATAAATGTTTATCAGCAGATGGTTGTAGCAGGCACAGTTCTAGCCCTATCCATTCCAGTCACAGGCCAAGGTGACCAAGGAGCCCTTTTTGCTGTGGAGAAGCTACCAGCCTATTATTGTCCAGACATTAAACCAGGGTTCCAGTGCCACCCACTAATCTCAAGCATATTCAGTGGTTACGGAAAGTATTCAGACCCCCTTAAATTTTTCACTCTGTTATATTGCAGCCATTTTCTAAAATCATTTAAGTTCATTTTTTTCCTCATTAATGTACACACAGAACCACATATTGACAGAAAAACACAGAATTGTTGACATTTTTGCAGATTTATTAAAAAAGAAAAACTGAAATATCACATGGTCCTAAGTATTCAGACCCTTTGCTCAGTATTTAGTAGAAGCACTCTTTTTTGATCTAATACAGCCATGAGTCTTTTTGGGAAAGATGCAACAAGTTTTTCACACCTGGATTTGGGGATCCTCTGCCATTCCTCCTTGCAGATCCTCTCCAGTTCTGTCAGGTTGGATGGTAAACGTTGGTGGACAGCCATTTTTTGGTCTCTCCAGAGATGCTCAATTGGGTTGAAGTCAGGGCTCTCAAGAACAGCCACGGAGTTGTTGTGAAGCCACTCCTCCATTATTTTAGCTGTGTGCTTAGGGTCATTGTCTTGTTGGAAGGTAAACCTTCGGCCCAGTCTGAGGTCCTGAGCACTCTGGAGAAGGTTTTCGTCCAGGATATCCCTGTACTTGGCCGCATTCATATTTCCCTCGATTGCAACCAGTCGTCCTGTCCCTGCAGCTAAAAAACACCACCACAGCATGATGCTGCCACCACCATGCTTCACTGTTGGGACTGTATTGGACAGGTGATGAGCAGTGCCTGGTTTTACCCACACATACGGCTTGGAATTAGGGCCAAAAAGTTCTATCTTGGTCTCATCAGACCAGAGAATCTTATTTCTTACCATCTTGGGGTCCTTCAGGTGTTTTTTAGCAAACTCCATGCAGGCTTTCATGTGTCTTGCACTAAGGAGAGGCTTCCGTCGGGCCACTCTGCCATAAAGCCCCGACTGGTGGAGGGCTGCAGTGATGGTTGACTTTCTACAACTTTCTCCCATCTCCTGACTGCATCTCTGGAGCTCAGCCACAGTGATCTTTGGGTTCTTCTTTACCTCTCTCACCAAGGCTCTTCTCCCCCGATAGCTCAGTTTGGCCGGACAGCCAGCTCTAGGAAGGGTTCTGGTCGTCCCAAACGTCTTCCATTTAAGAATTATGGAGGCCACTGGGCTCTTAGGTACCTTAGTTGCAGCAGAATTTTTTTTGTAACCTTGGCCAGATCTGTGCCTTGCCACAATTCTGTCTTTGAGCTCCTCAGGCAGTTCCTTTGACCTCATGAATCTCATTTGCTCCGACATGCACTGTGAGCTGTAAGGTCTTATATAGACAGGTGTGTCTCATCTTGCCCATCTGGAATATGCAGTTCAGTTTTGGGCCCCATTTTTTAAAAAGGATATTGGGGAACTGGAGAAAGTGCAGAGAAGGGCAACCAAACTGATAAGAGGCATGGAGGAGCTCAGCTATGAGGAAAGATTGGAGGAACTGAATTTATTCACTCTTGAGAAGAGGGGGGATATGATCAACATGTACAAATATATAAGGGGTCCATATTGTGAACTTGGTGTTGAGTTATTCACTTTACAGTCAACATAAAGGACAAGGGGGCACTCTTTGCGTCTAGAGGAAAAGAGATTTTACCTCCAAATACGGAAAGGTTTCTTCACAGTAAGAGCTGTGAAAATGTGGAATAGACTCCCTGCAGAGGTGGTTCTGGCCAGCTCAGTAGATTGCTTTAAGAAGGGCCTGGATTATTTCTTAAATGTACATAATATAACTGAGTACTGACATTTATAGGTAAAGTTGATCCAGGGAATATCCGATTGCCTCTCGGGGGATCAGGAAGGAATTTTTTCCCCTGCTGTAGCAAATTGGATCGGTCTCTGCTGGGGGTTTTTGCCTTCCTCTGGATCAACTGTGGGTAAAGAATTGGGTATATGGGATTGTACGATATATATTTTTTTTTTTTTATGGTTGAACTGGATGGACTTGTGTCTTTTTTTCAACCTGACTAACTATGTAAACTATGTGGCTTTACTAAACAAGTCCAATCAGTATAATCAAACACAGCTGGACTCAAATGAAGGTGTAGAACCATCTCAAGGATAATCAGAAGAAATGGACAGCTCCTGAGTTAAATATATGAGTGTCACAGCAAAGGGTCTGAATACTTAGGACCATGTAATATTTTTCAGTTTCTCTTTTTTTAATAAATCTGCAAAAATGTCAACAATTCTGTGTTTTTCTGTCAATATGGGGTGCTGTGTGTACATTAATGATGAAAACATGAACTTATTTTATTTAAGCAAATGGCTGCAATATAACAAAGAGTGAAACATTTAAGGGGTTCTGAATACTTTCCGTACCCACTGTAAATCTGGAGAGCAAGGAGGAAGGAATCTAGAAAGCCAACTCATTGTTAGTAATCTATATACTGTATTGTGTATAGGTGTCTATATGATTTAAATTGGTCAAGTATTATAAAAGACAAGGCTGTGCTTACTACACAAGCATACCTGATCAGTTATAATGAGAATTTCTATACAAGTATCTTCCAATTCAAAAAGGAGCTTATCTGGCAAACCAACTCATTACAAGCAATATCAAGTGTATTGCTGGCAATATGCTTTTAGTATGACAAGGTTGTGCTTACTAAGCCAACATACCTGTGTGTTGGGTCCATGTGGCCTTAGCATTTTGAAATATGTTGACACACATTACAAATGTTGCAATAATGCATGAGATTACGTGATTTAGCCCCTAATCTTTTCTAAGCCAAAGTTTGCCATTTCCCATGACCCATAATCACTGGTCTGCCATTTGTCATACATTTTTAATCGCATGAAAGGAGGCAGAGCTGTGTCTTTATTGGATCAAGTGTTATTTTCATGCAGTGATATACAAATGAGGGGCAGAGGCTGACTTGAGCTAATCAGCACAGACAGCGAATCACATCACCCACAGATCTGGGTCAATAAAAAAAGCTACATAAACATATAACAACATAAATAAGTTTAGATGTGAAGCTTGGGGTAGTGTGTTTTAAATATGTACACACAATTATTTTATAACAGAGTCATGCCTGTAAGTTAAATGAGACTCATTTTTTTTTTTGATCAAAGTTAAGAAACTAAAATAAATAAACACAAATGGTTTTAATGTCAGAAAGGGCCCTAAGCGGAATATAACAGCATTCCAAGAGTCCAGACACATTATAGCAAACACTGCTGTATTGCATTACCCTCTGAAATTGTCTTCTGCTCCTTGGCCTACGGACAACATTTTCATTTTGATGCCAGTCTGTGCTTGCCGTGATCCCACATTGTATTCTCATTGTATTATTGCATTTTATCATGCCAACAAACTGCAAAATAATTTTTTGTTTGTGTCTGCTCTGCCTAATAGTAAGTAATAAAATGGCATTTAACATCTCAGTCACAGTTAATGAAATATAGTGGGTAGTATTCTAAATTACTATAACATGATATAAATTATTAGCGGCAATAATCAGAAGGCATAAAATAGATTACAACTTTTAATGATATGCTTTTCCAAGCTCCTTTCTCAAATATGATACATCTTTTTGGGCTGCTCATCTTAATACTTGAATTTATGTTTAATAAAAACCATGAACTGGCTTTATTTAAGTGTTTGCAGACCTAAAAAAAAGTAGCCATAATGTACTGTATACGTTTTTGTTAAAAACAAAGCTTCTAAATACCTTTTTGCATGTATCTTCAGGCCAGTCACATGACTCCTGGGTGCTCTACACCTCCGATCCAGGACTACAGCGGGAGGGGCTGAGCGGCCACGTGACCTCCCCGGCTGACATCAGAGGAAGATCTCGGCCCCTTCTGCTGTAGCCCTGGATCGAAGGTGTAGAGCAGCCGGGGATGTCACGTGATCAGCCTGAAGATACTTTTTGCATGCATTTAGAGGCTTATTTTTTTTAAAGAAATGTATACAGTACATTCTGGCTGGATACAAGAGAGGGGCTGGAAGTGAATTTAAGATTTAGGGTTACAAACACTTTAAAGCCAATGCATTGTCTTGCTTCTGAAAGGCTACTGTGACCATGGAACCCATTATTTGAGAAAGTAAGAAGTAAGAGTTAAATGAAAACTGCACTTTTAAGACTGATGGAATAAATTGGACAATTTCCAGTGCAGTCTCATTAAAAATGTACTGCCAATTTCAATCTGCAGGCATTTATGATCCTTTTAGGCCTCATGCACTGTTTTTTTTACAGTTGCTGTTTTGGGCATTTTTAACTGCCTCTCAACTCCCCTGCATGTTATCCTATGTGTTTATGCACACATAGGCTTTTAGCAGCGTTTTTTGGCAGGGGCATTTAGTGGAAGAAAATAAACCCCTCTGCCAGCTCGTTCTGGAGCAGCAGTGTTTTGGCAGAAAAACACTGACAGCTTCTAAACTCTGCTTAACGCCGGTCCAGTGTTAGCAGAGTTCTTTTTTTTTTTCTTGAAGCAGAGGCCGCCGGCGTACTTAACAACCAGTGATAAGCTGGTTGCTAAGGAGTGGGCCGGGAAGCCAGCCACCGCGTTCTTGACAATGGATGAGTCATGTAAAAAATAATAATTGCCAGCAATACAAAAATGTGAGCAAAATGGCGTGGGGCTCCCCCCCAAATCAGGTCTGGTATGGATTGTAAGGTGAACCCCATGCCAAAATTTAAAAACTGGTGTGGGTCCCACCACCCCGCCCCTCAAATCCATACCAGACCCTTAGGTCTAAGTATGGATTTTAAGGGGAACCCCCACGCCAAAAAATAAATAAAAAATGGAGGGGGCCCCCCCAAAATAAAATCTATACCAGACCCTTATCTGAGCATGCAGCCTGGCAGGCCAGGAAAGGGGGGGGGGGGACGAGCAAGCGTGCCCTCAGTCGGTGACATCACAAGGGGCAGTGCCACCCCACAATGTCAACCAGGTGACCATGCCCCTTAGTTATTTAAGAACTCTCAGACGGCGAAGCCAGTAGACAACGGGAGCCTTCGTCGGGACCAAAGGTTTTTTATTTTTCAGGTCAGCCGTGGCGGCGGGCATCGTGATTGAAGACGGATCTACAGCAGGGAACATTTTTGATTTTTTAATAAAGGAATTGTCAAAAACTTGTGTTGTATTTTTACTTAATGAGTAGGGATACCATGTACCCCTACTCATTCACATGGGAGGGGGGGCAGGTGCTTCCTTGCTTCCAGATTTGGATAAGCCCCCTGCCTGCAGACCCCCACAGACGCAATGTTTGCTTGCCTCGTCGTCGTCCCCTCCCCGGCCTGCCAGGCTGCATGCTTGGATTAGGGTCTGGTATGGATTCCCCTCAAATTCCATACCAGACCTTGGGGGGGGACCACATGCTGTTTTTTTTTCACATTTTTGTATTGCCGGCAATGTATTTTTTTTACATTTAGCTGTCAGTGGGGTACCCCCACCTTAACCACCAGCTATTCACTGGTTGTTAAGGACGCCGGAGGTCTCACTGCTTAATGCTACAGCTCTAAAACGTAGCTTGCACACTAAGCTAAACACCGGCAGTAAATGACAAAACATTAGCGTTTTTTGTCCAGCGTTTTAACAGCCATTTTTTTAGCTTTCTAGTGTGCATGAAGCCTTAAATGCCAAGAAGTTCAGAAGTTACTTTGTTACATGACATCACTGGGAGGTGATATGCATCCTTTGTGTAAAAACAGTGGCGTATACCTCCAGAAACTCAACCTTATATGCGGTCACGTTAAGAAAATAATTCAAGCTCAAAATAAATATTCAATATATCGCTTCAGGATTCCTGCTTCTGTCCTTTTACCATCTTTCCATTAGTTCACTTTTAAAAATGTTAGATTTTTTATGAGATTTTAAATGGAAATACATCTTGAGCATAAGGACATTGTTGAAGTATTGTCTATAATCCATTTTACAGTGCCAGGCATTGTGTTTCTCTCATTGTTGCACAAGCCGATGTTCCAATTTCTCCTCGTCATAGCATAATGGCCCCGCTCTGTAAATAGGCTCTTCTTCTTCATACCAGCGATTAACATTAAAGTCAGGGAAGAAAAAGGAGATTTCACGGTGGGCTGAGTCTACGGAATCTAGAAGGGAAGACATTTTAAAACAATGAACAAATTAAGAATTTTTTTACATTTAAAGTGTATCGATGGTCAAAAATATTGATTTCTACCCTGTATTTGATTTACATCTGGCCTATTCTATTTATCTGAATGATTTTGAAAACAGACTTTTCTGTGACACATACTCACTATGCCCTGTGATAATGCGTTGCTGTGTCACAGAATTCACAGAGCCTTAGCTATAGAAGTGCTGAGAGGAGGAGTTCCAGAAGGCGGAGTCAGTACAGGAATTGCTAAATTGCAGGCAGCAAAGTACCGTGTGATATGTAGTCCTTAGGAATTGAAAGTAAACAAAAGAAAAATGATCAGACAAACTGCAAAGCATTCAGGGAATCCAGGAAGTTGTGGAAAGGGATAGGCAGCAATCACAGCATGAAAAGAGTTAAAGCTGATATGGATCACCTGCTGTGATCCATAGCTCCAACGTGTCGTTGGCCAGCTGGAGCTTTGTGGTCATGTGAAAACTAGCAATGGGAACGCAACATTTCACAGGTAACCTATCCTTCCACTTTTAGGCTAGGTTCACACTGCTGCGAATTCAAAATCGCGCGATTTCGCGGCTGTGTTTTTGCCACGATTCGCAGCCGCGATTTCAGGGAATACAAGTCTATAGAGCTTAATTCTCATCACAAACGGGTCAAACTCGCACAGGACCCTTTTTTCCCGCAGCTTAGATTCGGACTGCACCGATGTGAACGGCACTAATGGAAAACAAAGTTATTTTAATGCCTTGCAAATTTGAGAAATCGCAACGGCTCAATTTCGCAATAAAATTTGCAGCAGTGTGAACCTAGTCTAAGTTCACAAAGACACTGACCGTGAAGTGGGTAAGTAACCTTTAACCAAGCCATATCATTTACATGAAGCAAATCACATGAACAGTCAGTTATTGTGTCAAGCTTCCATTCAGAATTTATAAAATATTATGTAAAATAAAATACGGATATAGATAGGAAACTGCAAATAGGAACCTATTTGGAGCAAATCTTTACAATCCAAGTTAATGGATTTGTCAGTTCAGGAGAGTTCACTCACAGCTGAATGTGACCACTAATGACTTGAAGTAGGCAATGAGTGTAGTGCTGGAAACAAGTGTCAGCTGTGGGAAGAAGATGAAAACATCAAGTATACGTAGAGGACAGTTGCACATTCGTTTGAAAAATACTTTAAAGGCTGGGTTCACACTAGTGCGACACGACAGCCGTCCTACTTTGGATCCGACTTTGCCCCGCGACATGAAGCCGACATATGTCCGATTTTCAATGAACGGGGATCCGACTTGGATCCCCGCCAATAGCAGGCACTGTGTTTGGTATGAATCTTGAGGGGGAACTCCAGGCCAAATTTTAAATAAAAAACCGGCATGGGTTCCCCCTCCAGGAGCATACCAGGCCCTTGGGTCTGGTCTGGATTTGAAGGGGAACCCCTACACTGAAAAACCGGCGTGGGGGTCCCCCCAAGATCCAAACCAGACCCTTATCCGAGCACGCAACCTGGCAGGCCGCAGGGGAAGAGGGGGGGGACGAGAGAGCGGCCCCCTCCCTCCTGAACCGTACCAGGCCGCATGACCTCAACATGGGGGGGTGGGTGCTTCGGGGCAGGGGGGCAACCTGCAGCCCCCCCACCGCAAAGCACCCTGTCCCCATGTTGATGAGGACAGGGCCTCTTCCCGACAACCCTGGCCGTTGGTTGTCGGGGTCTGCGGACGGAGGGCTTATCGGAATCTGGGAGCCCCCTTTAATAAGGGGGCCCCCAGATCCCGGCCCCACACCCTATATGAATGAGTATGGGGTACATCGTACCCCTACCCATTCACCTGGTGGAAAAAAAATGGCAATAAAAACACAACACAGCCTTTTAAATTAATTTATTGCACAGCTCTGGGGGTCTCCGCGCTCTCCGATTCTTTCTTCCACCGGACCTCCGCTATCTTCTTGAAGCTCTTTTGCTAGCGGGGCCCGGTCTTCCCGTCGCCTTCTTCTTCTTCTCCCACTCTCCGGTTCTTTCTTCCGACGGGCCTCCGCTATCTTCTTCCAGCTCTTTTGCTAGCGGAGAGGCCCGGTCTTCCCGTCGTCTCGTCCGGCTCTCCGTTGTCCTTCTGCCGGCCCCTCCACTATCTTCTTCCAGCTCTTTTGCTAGTGGAGGGGCCGGTCTTCCCGTCGCTGTCTTATTCTGTCTTCTCCTCCTCGATGTTGACGCGTTGCTTCCTCCCGCTGTAATACTGGCTGTTCGCTCCGCTCCACATTAATATAGGCTTCTCATGACGTCACAGTCACATGCTCCGGGGCCACCCGGAGCATGTGACTGTGACGTCATGAGAAGCCTATATTAATGCAGAGCGAACAGCCAGTATTACAGCGGGAGGAAGCGACGCGTCAACATCGAGGAGGAGAAGAGAGAAGGCGACGGGAAGACCGGCCCCTCCACTAGCAAAAGAGCTGGAAGAAGATAGTGGAGGGGCCGGCAGAAGGACAACGGAGAGCCGGACAGGACAACGGAGAGCCGGACGAGACGACGGGAAGACCGGGCCTCTCCGCTAGCAAAAGAGCTGGAAGAAGATAGCGGAGGCCCGGCGGAAGAAAGAACCGGAGAGCGAGAGAAGAACCGAAGAGCGGGAGAAGAAGGCGACGGGAAGACCGGGCCCCGCTAGCAAAAGAGCTGCAAGAAGATAGCGGAGGCCCGGCAGAAGAAAGAACTGGAGAGCGCGGAGACCCCCGGAGCTGTGCAATAAATTAATTTAAAAAGCTGTGTTGTGTTTTTATTGCCATTTTTTCCCACCAGGTGAATGGGAAGGGGTACGATGTACCCCATACTCATAGGGTGGGGGGCGGGGATCTGGGGGCCCCCATTGTTAAAGGGGGCTCCCGGATTCCGATAAGCCCCCCGCCTGCAGACCCCGACAACGAACGGCCAGGGTTGTCGGGAAGAGGCCCTGTCCTCATCAACATGGGGACAGGGTGCTTTGGGGTGGGGGGGCCGCAGGTTGCCCCCCTGCCCCCGAAGCACCCACCCCCCCCATGTTGAGGGCATGCGTCCTGGTACGGTTCAGGAGGGAGGGGGGCCGCTCTCTCTCGTCCCTCCCCCCCTCTTCCTCTGCGGCCTGCCAGGTTGCGTGCTCGGATAAGGGTCTGCTTTGGATCTTGGGGGGACCCCCACGCCGTTTTTTCGGCATTGGGGTTCCCCTTCAAATCCAGACCAGACCCAAGGGCCTGGTATGCTCCTGGGAGGGGGAAACCATGCCGTTTTTTATTTAAAATTTGGCCTGGAGTTCCCCCTCAAGAGCAGCACAGCACAAGTCGCATGCCAAAGTCGGATCATGCAAGACTGCGGTCCGACTTTGATCCGACTTCAATGATAGTCAATGGGCTGAAGTCGGATCAAAGTCGGACCGAAGTAGTACAGGGAGCATTTTCAAAGTCGGACCGACATGTGTCGGACCAGTTAAGACGGCTCTCATAGGGAAACATTGATTTTCACACGTCATGCGACATGAGCTCCCAATATCGGAGCGTTTGTCGCCCCAGTGTGAACCCGGCCTAAGCCCAGGTTCACACTGGGCTGCGAGAGTGAAGCCGTGCGAGTTCAGCTGAACTCGCACGATTTCACTCTCGCTGGCAGTCCCGATTTCAGCCGCGATTACAAAGACATCTGACACAGATGTCAATGTAAATCGCGGCCGAAATCGCAAAAAGTAGTACAGAAACTACTTTTTGAAATCGGTGCGGCGTCGCACCGATTAGGACGGTGCCATTGCCGGGAATTTGCGGCAAATATCGCCGTTTTGACATGCGATTTGACATGCCAAATCGCATGTCAAACGCACCAGTGTGAACCAGGGCTAAGGGCCAGTTCACACCATAGAAACGCAATCCGGATGCTTTCCAGGTGCTTTTTTGAATGTGTTTTTGATGCGTTCCAGTGCGTTTTTGGCACGTTTTTAATGCAGTCCAATGCTTTTTTTCATCCCTCTTTTTTATTAACCTTAGATAAGGACAAGTGTGTTCCAGTGCGTTTTTGGTGCATTTAGGTGCATTCTTGATGCGTTTTACAGCGCTCCAGTACAGTCCAGTGCAGGTAAAATGCAGCATGTTCTACTTTTTTTTTCTGGAACTGGAACGCACTGGAACTGCAAGCACTGGTGTGAACTATGCCATTGAAAACCATATAACCTACTTTCAATGTGTTTTTGATGCAGAAAAAAAAAACGCACTGGAATGCATGTGGTGTGAACTGGCCCTTAAAGATGATTATATGCACATGATAATAAAGTTGAAATGTAGGTGAAACACTTGCTTACTGGGCACGTTTACCCCCTTCCTGCACAGGCCAGTTTTCTGCGCTGTAAAAACTTGAATGACAATTGCGCAGTCATGCAACACTGTACTCAGATGAAATTAATCATTTTTTTTTTAGACAGATAGATCTTTCTTTTGGTGATATTTAATCACCACTGGGCTTTTTATATTTTGGCTAAACAAAAAAAAAAAAAAAAAGAAGGACAAAAGAAGTTGCAAAAAAAAAATACTTTTTTTTTAGTTTCTGTTATAAAATTTTGCAAAAAATGTTTTTTTTCCTTCACCGATGGGGTCCTTTCATACGGGCGGTCCGCCCTGCGGACTCTGCTTTGCTTAGCAGGGGATCGCTCCGCTGATCCCCGTTGAGCAGGCGGATGACAGGTCAGTCTCTGCCTACTGTATCGAGACGGACCTGTCAGAGTCCTGCTCTTCTCCATGGGGAGATCGGATGAAAACAGACCGCCTGTCCTTTTTCATCCGATCCACCAGTTGGATGGAAAATAGGGTCACCATCCACCTGGATTTCACGGACAGGATCGGATAGCAGCAGGGGTCAGCGGATATGTCACCGCTGACATCTGCCACTCCATAGGAGTGAGGAAAGACTAAAAGCACTGAACTTATTCTCTCTGGAGAGGAGACTCTTGAGAGGGGATATGATAGCGATGTACAAAAACCTTTTCTGTGAAAGGGAATTTAAAAAAGACACATGGCCATTCATTGAAATTGGAAGAGAAGAGGTTTACCTGTAAACTGGGAAGAGGGTTCTTTACTGTCAGAGCTGCAAAAATGTGGAATTCTCTTCCACAAGCAGTGGTATCAGCAGAGGAGCATCGATAGTTTAAAAAAACTATTAGATGGGCACCTTAATGATCACAACATACAATGTACCAGTGACATAAACACAAGCACACTCGCACATCACAGGTTGAACTGGATGAACTGGTGTCTTTTTTCAGCCTTACAGCTATGAATGGGAATGGAGGCTCCGATCAGGTCAGCCTGAAAAACTGACAGGTGGACCTGATCGAAAAGCCTGTGTGAAAGGGGCCAAAGGCAGCACTGATAGGCACTGGTAGGTGGCACTGATGGGCAGCACTGATGATCAGTGCCCTGATTATCTGTGTGCATGTCACCTGTCATGAATGCCAGTTAACTGCTCTCCTCACGCTGTGACAGCGTGTGAGGAAAGTACTGCTGATAACCGTCAAGTCTGTTTACACTGTGATCAGCTGTGACTGGACAAACACAGCAGCCCTTTATCGCGATCTACAGTAGGTGCCGCCGATTTTGTGTCAATCTCGCCTCTTCTAGCGGCGAGATTGACACCCTACGAGCCCCGTCGCGAGAGCCAGTGCCAAGCTGTCTCGTCATCAGGAAAGGAAAAATGTTGTTTTTCCTTTCGCAATGAGCGACACGCATTGCTGACATTGAGGTCGGTAGACGGAGATCCGACGTGGATTCCCGCCAATACCAGGCACTGTGTTTGTTATGAATCCTGAGCGGGAACTCCACGCCAATTTTTAAATAAAAAAACAGCATGGGTTCCCCCTCCAGGCGCATACCAGGCCCTTCGGTCTAGTATGTATTTGAAGGGGGATCCCCTAAGCCGAAAAAACGGCGTGGGGGTCCCCCTCAAAATCCAAACCAGACCCTTATCCGAGCACGCAACCTGGCAGGCCGCAGGAAAATAGGGGGGGGGGGCGAGAGAGCGGCCCCCCTCCCTCCTGAACCGTACCAGGCCGCATGCCCTCAACATGGGGGGGTTTGGGGCAGGGGGGGCGACCTGCGGCCCCCCACCCCCAAAGCACCCTGCCCCCATGTTGATGGGGACAAGGGCCTCTTCCCGATAACCCTGGCCGTTGGTTGTTGGGGTCTGCGGGCGGGGGCTGATCGGAATCCAGGAGCCCCCTTTAATAAGAAGGGGGCCCCCAGATGCCGGTCCCCCACCCTGTGAATGAGAATGGGGTACATCGTACCCCTACCCATTCACCTGCTGGAAAAAAATGTCAATTAAAAAAACACACACAGCTTTTTAAAGTAATTTATTACACAGCTCCGGGGGTCTCTTCCGACTTCGGGGGTCTCCGGTGTCGTCTCCGCGCTCTCCGGTTCTTTCTTCCTTCTGCCGGGCCTCCGCTATCTTCTTCCAGCTCTTTTGCTAGCGGAGAGGCCCGGTCTTCCCCGTCGTCTCGTCCGGGTCTCCGTTGTCATTCTGCCAGCCCCTCCACTATCTTCTTCCAGCTCTTTTGCTAGTGGAGGGGCCCGGTCTTCCCGTCGCCGGCAGCGTCTTCTTCCCTCTTCTCCTTCTCGATGTTCACTCGTCGCTTCCTCCCGCTGTAATGCTGGCTGTTCGGTCCGCAATGATTTATATAGGCTTCCCATGACGTCACAGTCACATGCTCCGGGGCCACCCGGAGCATGTGACCGACGTCATGAGAAGCCTATATAAAAATTGCACTAGCAAAAGAGCTGGAAGAAGATAGTGGAGGGGCCGGCAGGACAACGGAGAGCCAGACGAGACGACGGGGGAAGACCGGGCCTCTCCGCTAGCAAAAGAGCTGGAAGAAGATAGCGGAGGCCCGGCAGAAGGAAGAAAGAACCGGAGAGCGCGGAGACGACACCGGAGACCCCCGAAGGCCGGAAGAGACCCCCGGAGCTGTGTAATAAATTACTTTAAAAAGCTGTGTGTGTTTTTTTTTATTGACATTTTTCTTCCACCAGGTGAATGGGCAGGGGTACGATGTACCCCATACTCATTCACATAGGGTGGGGGGCCGGCGTCTGGGGGCCCCCTTATTAAAGGGGGCTCCCGGATTCCGATCAGCCCCCGCCCACAGACCCCGACAACCAACGGCCAGGGTTGTCGGGAAGAGGCCCTTGTCCCCATCAACATGGGGGCAGGGTGCTTTGGGGTGGGGGGGCCGCAGGTCGCCCCCCTGCCCCAAAGCACCAAACCCCCCATGTTGAGGGCATGCGGCCTGGTACGGTTCAGGAGGGAGGGGGGCCGCTCTCTCGTCCCCCCCTCTTTTCCTGCGGCCTGCCAGGTTGCGTGCTCGGATAAGGGTCTGGTTTGGATTTTGAGGGGGACCCCCACGCCGTTTTTTTGGCTTAGGGGATTCCCCTTCAAATCCATACCAGACCGAAGGGCCTGGTATGCTCCTGGAGGGAGAACCCATGCCGGTTTTTTATTTAAAAATTGGCGTGGAGTTCCCGCTCAGGATTCATACCAAACACAGTGCCTGGTATTGGCGGGAATCCACGTCGGATCCCGTTCAATACAGTGCCGCGTCTCCTTCTCGCTATTGCAGCGAACGCGAGATGTCGGCACCCTGACGCCGAGAATCTCTGCGATGGGATCGCGATGAATATACAATGTCGGCAGCACCTACTGTAGGTTACCACGATCCAAAGGACACAACGATCAGAGAGCGCACTGGATGCGCGCCGCCAGGGGGCGCGCGAGGTGTGTGGTTCTAGAAGGATGTCCATGGACGCCCCTCCCAGAACAACAGAGCTGTGCAGGAGCTGTCTTTTGGCTATAGCATGGTAAAGAAGTGGTTAAAAGAGAAGTATGGGTTTAAAAAATAATAAACATTTTTATTTTATTTTTTATATTCTCTCTTATTATATAAACAAGTATAGACAGATACACATGATAAAAGTCACAATACTATATCTAAATTCCTTATTACATCAAATCTATACATTTATTCTCTCTATCCCCAGACCCTCCCCCAAAACAACACCAACGACAACTGCAAAAGAAAAAAAAATAATAAACATTTATACTCACCTATGTGGGTGCAGTATCGGTCTGATGCTGCATTTGTCCCGTGCTGCTTCTACGACTGAGGACTGAGTGATCAAAGGCCACTGATCCCTCGGTTCTCAATCTTCAGTGAGCAGAGAGGTGGTGACTGTCAGTCACTGCCTCTCTGCTCTGCCCCTCCAGCGTACACTGGAGTGCTGGGCAGTGGAGGGGGTGGGAGCGGCTGGTTCAGTCTCCCAGTGGATCACTGAGAGGATGAGCCAGCTGCCGGTCCAGGAATCGGGGTGGATCTCCACTGTAAAGTCAGGATCGATCCAGACTTTTTCTTGAGAGATCATGAGAGCACAGTTAGTTCTGCACTCCTGTGACCTGTTTTCAGCCAACAATGGGCTAAAGCCTGCGGTCAGCTGATGTCACTCAGCCGGTTCGGCAAAGTGACATCAGCCCACCGCAGGCTTTAGCCCACTGTTGGCTGAAAACAGGTCACAGGAGTGCAGAACTAACTGCACTCTCGTGATCTCCAGAAGAAGTACAGCCAAAATAGCTTTGGCTATACTTCTTTAACTCTTTGCAGCATAACAAGATGCACTTGCATTACCAATGTGGATGATGACATCATCAATGACCAATTTATTATTTGTAAACAGAACTCAGTTAGAAGTGTCTCACCTGATCCATGAGTGGTGTTCCGAGTGTCAGTAAGTCCCAATTCTCCCCGGACAGTTTCTGGAGCATCAAGTCTTGCTCTAAAGACCTTTGTTGGACCCATAAGCCTCCTCCACAACTGGACAGCATCATCATGTGCTAGGATGTATGCCCGCATGGGGCCACTGCATGGCAATTAGAAGAGTCAGATGGTATTATTTTCATGCTCTTCATTGGTCAGTTTCAGCAGAAAACTCTGCATGCTTGATAATTTGGAATCAAATGAAGAATCAACACTAAGGTAATAATCTACCTATAGTCACAGTAAGTAACTAAGGTACTACTACTATTTACCACAGATAATCAAACAATCATGTGGCTGTATCTTAATACATAGCATGCAGACATAGTTAGGAGGTTCAGCTCTTGATCACTCAGGCAATATAATGGGGGAGATGCGTGATGCACATGGATTGAGTGCTGATGCAGCAGTTCTGTTGATGAAAAAATCTGGTTAATGAGAGAGAGGACTGGCCAGTCTTGTTCTAGCTGAGGAGGTTCACATCTGCTCTAATAAGCTTTCTGTACAGCAGTGAAGTGCAGAGGGGCATGCTAAACATTTAAGCTGCTTTCACACTGCAGCCGCCCGAGCATTAGCGGTAAAGCGTTGCTCGTTTTAGCGGCACTTTACCCCAAGGGGTTAAAAGCACCCATGATGCAGCGCTTCCGAATCAGTTTTCAGCCGCTTTGGAAGCGCTGCTCATTCATTCCAATTGCCAGGGGATGGTCTGGGAGCAGTGTATGCAGCGCCCCAAAGATGCTGCTTGCAGGAATTTTTCTAACGTCCCGCAAACGCACCGCCCCAGTGTGAAAGCACTCAGGCGCTATTTCCAGCGCTAAAACACCACAGTGTGAAAAGGGGTCTAAAGTGTACTGTTGTTGACCCTTTTATTAGGTACTAGAAAGGAAACCAGATAAACTGGCCATTGTGTATATAAAGTCATTGAAAATACATAAAAAAGGTTACCATGCCAGAAAACTTTTAAAGTACAACTATGATGGAGGAAATCAAAAGTAAGCTTAGTACACAGCTGAAAAGCAACAGTGCTGAAAAGCTACAGTGCTGTAGCATAGCTTTAGTATTCCTGTCTACTCCCAGTGAATTACTGATGCAACTCTGCTAAGATCCTATGCAAATAATGAATTCTGAAAGTATCTGCATAGAGCTAAACAATGTGTAAAGAATGCGCATTTTACCTGGACATGAATTCCACCAATCGTTGATAAAAGAATCGCCCTTAATGATAAATATAAATATAGATTAGGTACACAATACATGTATATATGCTCTGATAAAGAACAAGGACATTGGGCATATCAGCATGAACAGAAATGCAGATACCGACTACAATGTTTTTGCTTTATCTTCTAAGGAAGATTCTGGTCTAAATTACAGTGGTTGTAAACCCTTACATGCTGTATAACCAGTGAAGTGACTGGCCTCAGGTACTGCACAGAGATGAAACAGATCCTCCTACATAAGTTGTATCTGTCCATCTGCAGCCCTTTCTTCTTTACATCCATTTAAAGCTTGTTTGAGAGTATAGAAAAAAGGTGGTGGAGAGCTGAAGTTACACTCTGCTCAGTGAGAACTCTGAGAGCTGATTCGATGGAAGGGACAAACCCCCCTCCACACAACACACAGAAACAGAGCAGAGGTTGTTAATCTGCTGGAGCTCCCTCCCCGTAACTTGTTTCTCTTGATGTAAGGAAAACTTGACAGACCTGATTCATGCAGATAGCAGAGGAATGAAGCAGCAGACAAAAGTGACACTTATGCCCTGTATACATGATTGGAATTTCCGATGGGATAAAATCCGATGGAATTTTCCGTCGGAATTCCGTTCAAGCTGTCTTGCATACACACTGTCAGACCAAATTCCGACAGTCCAAAACGCGGTGACGTAAAAGACTACGATGAGCCGAAAAAAATTAAGTTCAATGCTTCCGAGCATGCGTCGACTCGATTCTGAGCATGCGTGTTTTTTTTCTCCTGGGTTCCACAAAGTCGATCGGAATTTCCAAACGGAAAAAAATAAAACATGTTCTATTTCTAAACTCCGACGAAAAAAAGTCAGATGGGGCCCACACACGGTCTGAATATCCGATGAAAAAATTCCGTCTGACTTTTTTCATCAGAAATTCCGATCGTGTGTACAAGGCCTTAGTACCGTATATACTCGAGTATAAGCCGACCCGAGTATAAGCCGAGGTACCTACTTTTAGCACAAAAAACTGGGAAAACGTATTGACTCGAGTATAAGCCGAGGGGAGGAAATGTGCCCATTGCCCAACCTTACTGTGCCCATTGCCATCTCACTCTGCCACCTCACTGCCCATTGTCACCTCACTGTGCCCCCTTACTGTGCCCATTGCCATCTCACTGCCCATTGTCACCTCACTGTGCCCCCTTACTGTGTCCATTGCAGCCTCCCTGTGCCCGAGTCAGTGTACCTCAAAATCTTGTAATTCCGCGGCCGGCGTCCATTGTTCAAATCTCGCGCCGTTCTCCCTGTCCCTTCCGTGATAGGCATTTCCAGCAAACACTGTGTTGAGTGTTTGCGCCTATCACGGAGGTCCTCTCATTCTCCGACTCAGTTTCCCAGCAGGCACTGTGTTCAGTGCTCCGCCAATCATGGACGTCGGACAAGAGGACCTCCGTGATAGGCGCAAACACTCAACACAGTGTTTGCTGGAAACGCATATCGCGGAAGGGACAGGGAGAACGGCGCGAGATTTAAACAATGGACGCCGGCCGCGGAATTTCACGATTTTCAGGTACTGACTCGAGTATAAGCCGAGGGGTATACTTTCAGCCCTAAAAAAAGGGCTAAAAAAACTCTGCTTATACTCGAGTATATACGGTACTCTTAATTGAGACAAGTACTCACCATAGAGGGATATACTTTGTTCGTATTTCATGTCTGAGGTTTACAACCACTTTAATACCGGGCACTTTCACCTTTTTCTTGCCCAGTCCAAATTTTCTGCTTTCAGCGCTGTCGCATTTTGAATGACAATTTCACGGTCATGCAACACAATACCCAAACAAAATTGTTATAATTTTTTTCCCACAAATAGAGCTTTCTTTTGGTGGTATTTGGGGTTTTTATTTTTCGCGCTACAAATAAAAAGAAATGACCGAAAAGTCTTGAGAAAAAAAAAAAAAAAAAAAAAAAAAGAAGGTTTTCTTTGTTTCTGTTACAAAACCTTGTAAGTAAGTACGTTTTCTCCTTCAGTGATGAGGCTGGACTGACGGGCACTGATAAGGCAATAGTGATTGGCACTGATGAGCACTGATGATGAGGCACTTATATGCGGCACTGATCAGGAGGAACTGGTAGGCATTATTAATGGGCGGAGTGCTATCCCTAATGGGCACTGATTGGCATCCCTGGTGGGCTCTAGTGGGCATTCTTGATGGGTTTGCACTGATAATCAGCGCAAACCCCCCCATCAGGAGAGCAGCCTGTCAGCATGAGTAAAGGAATAGCTGATAAACGGCACTTCCTGGTTACCATGTAATCAGCTGTGATTGGACACAGCTGATCACATGGTAAAGAGCCTACGTCATAGGCTCTTTATCAGGTTCGGAGATGCAGTATGTCAGACTGATACACCACCGATTGCTGCTCTGCGCACCCCCGCATTAGCGGCTTATCCTGCTGGACGTCATATGACGTTCCAGGTGCCGGCAGACCAGCTTGCATTTCTTGCAGTGTGCCCTGGCAGCTCAAAATAACACGTCTGTTTACAATCGCCGTTCCATAGAGGAGATTGGAGGGTCCAATTGGGTTCACCTAAAAAACTGACAGGTAGATCTGATCAGTCTGCTTGTGGGAAAGGGGCTTTATGCAATATCCCCAATACACTCATAATAGTCGAGTCAAAATGCAGTACAGGAAGGTGAAGGTGGTGGACCAGGGCCGGTGTTCTATCGAGAAGTGCCCGGGTCAACTGCGCATGTGCAGTACAGATAGCACAACAGCTGATTTTTACGATCAGCTGTTGTGTCGGCGAGACGGCACCTGTGCACAATAGCGGGCACTTCTCGATAGAACACCGCGCGTTGCCGAGGCCCGTTCATGGCGGTGAGGGGCGGATTATTAAATGGACAGTGCTGCCAAGATGGGGGTGGATTTTTTAATGATGCCCAGTGCTGCAAAACACATATTTTTCTGATACAAAAACCCACCCTTCAGTTTACTAAACACGCCCCGCAAGCGTCCAGGAAGTATAGCAGAAAAATGTGTGTTTTGCAGCACTGCCCATCATTTATTAATCCGCTCCTCACTGACACGAACACGCCTCGGCAGCGCGCGGCAAAATGTGACAAAAAAATGCAAGTTAGACTTACCGGTAACTTGTTTTCCAATAGGCTTTCAGGACAGCACCCAAGAGATCATGGCTCCTCCTCCTACAGGAAACACCTCATCAATTAATTCTTTAATTGGAGGCCTCCACGTTGCTTCCATCAGTTGTTTGTAGAGAACCTCCAGCCCCAGCTGCAACACATAAGCGACAGTTATTACATAGTATTACAGCCACAGCATAAAAAAAGGGCGGGATCCTGCTGTCCTGAAAGCCTATTGGAAAACAAGTTACCGGTAAGTCTAACTTGCATTTTTCCAAAACGTCTTTCAGGACAGCACCCGAGAGGATAATCGAGACTTACCCCATTTAGGGTGGGACAACAGCCTGTAAGACTTTCCTTCCGAAAGCCTGGTCCCCAGCCGTCATGAGATCTAATCTATAATGACGGGCAAAGGTCGTCAGACTTGTCCATGTAGCTGCCTTACAGATTTGTTCGGGGGTGGCACCAGCTTTTTCTGCCCAACTCACCGCCGAAGCTCTAGTAGAATGAGCCCGGATACTTACTGGACTCTCCTGGCCTGTAAGGGAATAGGCGTCTGAGATAGCCATTCTCAACCATCAGGCAATGGTTCCTCTAGAAGCTTGTCTTCCTTTTTTATTTCCGGAAAATAAAATGAATAGTGCGTCTGAACGCCTAAAGTCTTTAGTAGCTTCCAGGTAACTTAAGACTGCTCTTTTAACATCCAGGGTATCTAATTCTTCTTCCTTCTTACCCGACGGATTAGAACAAAACGTAGGAAGTATTATCTCCTGGGTTCTATTTTGAACTGAGGCAACCTTTGGTAAAAAATTAGGATCTGTCTTCAGCACAATTCTGTCTGAAAAAATAGAAAAAAAAATGGTTCCCTGATAGATAAAGCTTGCAGCTCACTGATCCTTCGAGCTGTTGTAATAGCTACTAGAAAAATAGTTTTTAAAGTAATTAGCTTCAGGGAGGTTAAATTAAGAGGTTCGAAAGGTTCCCTGGTCAGGGCCTGTAGAACGACTGACAAGTCCCATGACGGACAGTTTTTGATCACTATCGGTCTAGCCCGAGTGAGGGCTTTAAAGAATCTGTTTACTAGGGGTTCTGATGAAATAGACTTCTCAAAATATACCCCCAGTGCGGCAACCTGAACTTTTAGGGTACTGATCGCTAGGCCCTTGTCTGCTCCTTCTTGCAGAAATTCCAAGATAGAAGAAATCTGCTTTAATGGTCTGCCGGATGTAGTGCACCAAGAGTTAAAGACTTTCCAGACTTTGTGATATATTGCTCTGGTAACATTCTTTCTGCTAGATAGGAGGGTAGCCACCAACCTATCCGAGAATCCTTTTCTCCTTAAGAGCTGCTCCTCAGAAGCCAGGCTGTGAGTTTTAGCTTTTCTACTTCTTGGTGAAACAGCGGACCTTGTAACAGAAGGTCTTGTCTCAAGGGAAGGTGCCAGTATGGTTTGATCTGCATCTGTAGAAGAGCCGAAAACCAAGGCCTCTTGGGCCAGAAGGGAGTGATGAGGATTACTGTCATATCCTCTTTCCGGATTTTTGTTATGACCTGCGGAATCAGCTGAAATGGAGGGAAGGCGTAGCCGAGGTGAAAAATCCAACTGTGTGTCAGAGCATCTACCCCCAGAGATGACTCGTTCCTGTTAAGGGAAAAAAAAGAGGGATATTTGTGTATTTTCCTGAGTCGCAAAGAGATCCACTCTTGGCTGTCCCCATTTCTTCACTATTAGATTGAAGACATCTGGATTCAATTGCCACTCCGCTTCGTACAACTGGTTCCTGCTGAGGAAATCCGCTATCCTGTTTAGGGTCCCTTTTAGATGGACCGGACAAGGATTGAGTATGGAGCTCTGCCCAATTTAGAATGCTCTCTGCTAGGACTTGAAGTATTCTGCTTCTGGTGCCCCCTTGTCGGTTTATGTAAGCCACCACCGTGGCGTTGTCCGACAGGATTTGTGTATGTCGCCCTTGGACTTCTTCTGCAAAGAACAATAAGGCCATTTCTATCGCCTTTAGTTCCCTCCAGTTTGAAGATCTCAGTGCTTCCCTTGTGGACCAAGATCCCTGAGCCCAAC
The DNA here is from genome assembly GCA_029206835.1 of Rana muscosa. Lineage (NCBI taxonomy): Eukaryota > Metazoa > Chordata > Amphibia > Anura > Ranidae > Rana > Rana muscosa. Next base: position 601,121,999 of record CM055118.1, on the reverse strand, counting down.
GACCGCTCATGTGAGCCCCCCAACCCCAGGAGCTGGCATCGGTTGTTAGCCTTACCTGGGTTGGAAAGGACCATAACAGGCCTGCTGAGAGTCTTGCCTGGTTCTTCCACCACCAGAGACTCCTCTTTACTTTGGTGGGGATCTTCACCAGTGAATCCAGTGAATTCTGCTGGCGATCCCAGATTTTTAACAGAAACTTTTGCAGCAGTCTGAAATGGAGCTTTGCCCACTGTACTGCCGGTATGGAAGAGGTCAGGGTTCCTAATGCTGACATGACCCTCCTGATGGACAGAAGCTGACCGGATTGTAAGAGAGACACAACCTCCAACAGCTTTTCCCGTTTTTCTTCTGGGAGAAAAATCTTTTGCTCCACAGAGTTGATACGGAAACCCAGGAATAACACCTCCTGAGAGGGAATCATATTGGACTTTTGGAGGTTTAGTATCCATCCGATGGATTCTAGGTGAGCGCGTGCTCTGTCCAAGTTTCTCTGAAGTCCATCTCTGGTTTGGGCAAACAGTAGCAGGTCGTCTAGATAAGGAATCACTGAAATTCCCTCTAGACGCAAGGGTGCTAGAGCTTCGGCCATTACCTTCGTGAACACCCTTGGAGAAGATGACAGGCCGAATGGAAGAGCTCTGAATTGCAGGTGTACCACCTTCTTCCCTTCTCTCAGTGCTAACCTCAGATATCTCTGAGATCTGGCAGCAATAGGAATGTGGAGATATGCGTCCTGCAAATCTATTGACGCCATGAAGCATCCTTGACTCAGGAGGCTTCTTACTGAGAAAATGGAATCCATCCGAAATCTTTTGTATTCTACTGACAAATTCAGCATTTTTAGATTTAGGATGAGGCGGTACTTTCCTGAAGGTTTCTGTACAAGGAAAACGTGAGAATAGAACCCCTGGAAGAACTCCTTTGTTGGAACCGGAACAATGACTCTCTGGGATATCAGTTCCTGAATTAGGGACTTCATGGCGAGTGCCTTGCCCGGATCCCTCGGGACGTTTGTCACTAGGAATCTCTTTGGGGGTTCTTCCGTGAATTCCACCACATATCCTTGGGAGAGCATGTTTACAATATACTGATTTGTAGTGATGTCTCTCCACTGGGGAATGAACTCCTGGAGTCTTTCCCCTACTTGGGGTGGATTGTCACTGCGGCTTTCCAGGGGTCGCAGGAGGATGGAAGAGCACTCCACTCCTACCTTTTGGTTTCTGGGAAGACCACTGCTTCCTTTTGGTTTGCGTTTTTCCTTCCTGTTGTCCTTTTTGGGGACGAAAAAAACGCTTACGGGTCTGTACCTGTTGTTTTTTGACCGGAAACGCCTTCTTTTTGTCAGCCGTACGGTCAAGAATGGACTCCAGCTCAGAACCAAATAGCAAATCCCCTGCAAAGGGAATGCTACACAGTCTATTTTTAGATGCAGCATCTCCTGGCCAAGTTTTAAGCCACAAGGCTCTCCTAGCAGAATTGGTCAAAGCCGCTGACCTGGCTGACATACGAATGGATTCTGCTGAAGCATCCGCAATATATGATACCGCTGCAGAAAGCGTTGTAAATGAGTTTAGAATCTCCTGTTTTGGAGAATCTGCCGTAACATGGGCCTTCATCTGGTTAATCCAGTGTTCTAAATTCCTAGCGACACAGGTTGTTGCCATTGCTGGTTTTAGATTGTTCATCACGGACTGCCAAGCCCTTTTAAGAAGCAAATCCATTCTTTTGTCCATGGGCTCCTTTAACATGCCCATGTCCTCAAAGGCAAGGTCAGTTGATTTTGAGACCTGTGAAAAAGCAGAGTCCAGTTTTGGAACCTTGTTCCAGATGGAATCTGGGTTGTCCTCAAATGGAAATCTTCTCTTATGAGACCGGGAAAAAAAATGGCTTTTTCTCAGGTTCCAACCACTCTTTTTTAATCATGTCCGAGATTATTGAATGGACTGGAAAAACACGGCTTTTTGGATCACCCAAACCTGCATACATGCGGTCATGTAGGGAGAGCTCCTTCTTTTCCTCTTCAATCCCCAAAGTCGCATGGATTACTTTTAAAAGTCCTGCGACTTCCTCAAGCGACATCTTGTACTTAGAAGCGCTCTCTGCTTCATTTTCTTCCTCCTCAGAGTCTGTTCCATCCGGAGCAAGAGAAGCAGATTCTTGGGAAGCGTCTATCGGACCTCCCAATAATATTTGAGAGCCGTCTTGGGATTCGGAAGAAGGCTGAGGAGCCCTAGGTTCCCTTGAAGGGCCTGGTTCTTCTCTTAGGTTTGACCTAAAAGCTTGAAAGGTGGCACGGAGTTCATCCTTAATTGTAGATACTAGATCGCCACAAAAGGATGGAGACTCTTCCCTGACTACATTTGCAGTGCAATCTGCACAAAGCGACTTGGTCCAAGCCTCGCTTAACTTTTCCTTGCAGACAGGGAACTTTTGGCCTGCACAAACAGAAAAGAAAAAAAACAGGGACCACGCTAAGAAAAAACTGTTACACAGTACAAATCAATACACCCAGGTGCACATAGGAAAAAACACTTTCACTTCCTTGTGCCCCGCAAGCCATGCACCACCACCACCTTTTACAAAAAGACTCCTAGATATTATGCAGACATGCTAAATCACCAGCCACTGCACCACCAGGGAGATGGGGGAGAAGGGTGAATACCCCCCCCCAGGAGAAAACGGCCCAGTGTAAAATAGGACACAGTCCCTTACCTTAGCCTTGCTGGTGCCTTGGCTTGCCCCCTTATCCGCTGCATTGCTATCCATAGCTGTCTGCGGATGCGTGGTGAAGAAAAAACGCCGGTTCCAGATTCGAAAACGCCACCGCGCTGACCTGGAACCGGAACTTTAAAGGCACCAGGTGACCCTGCCCTCTCCCTCTGCGCTTTGCGGCCAGGAAATGACGCGCGCGCCGACCCGGAAGTGCTGCCTCTTCCCATACAGGACGTGGCCGAGGCTCTCCTCGGCCACCTGAACAATGGCGGCCGCCGCAAAGCTCCACGCCGCTTTCGCCAGCGGTCGGTGAGAGTACAGCAAACCACCGCTCTGAAGCAAAAAGGAGCCAGCCCTCCCGGGCTGTACAGGCTCTCCCCGAGCACGGGAGAGGGAGCCCACGGGACCATCCATGCTAGGAGGTAAGTGGGAGGATCACTCTCCTAAGCAAAAAAAAAAACTGACTGAGAACCTTGTCTCCCAGGAAAGCCCTGAGAGATCGTGGCTCTCACCAGAGGTGTTCCTCCGGCTGGAGGAAACACAAAAAACTGATGGAAGCAACGTGGAGGCCTCCAATTAAAGAATTAATTGATGAGATGTTTCCTGTAGGAGGAGGAGCCATGATCTCTCGGGTGCTGTCCTGAAAGACGTTTTGGAAAAAATTCTTCCATCTGCTATTGTGCGCAGGTGCCGTCTCAACAGCTGATCGTAAACTCAGCTGTTGTGCTGCGCATGCACCGTTCGTCCCGGGCACTTTTTGATAGCGGGCACTTCTCGACAGAACACCGGCATCCATAGCAGCTGACGGATGTGTGTATATTGAAATGAACTGGCCTTTAAATTATTGCAGGGCAGGCAGCCTAGAAAGAAAAACAAATTGGCACGCTACCACCTTGAGGTGCCTACTTTTGAACGCAAGTAGCAGTTCAATGTTCTCCCCACAGATTTAGTTAAAAAAAAAACAACACTATGAAATTACCACTGGTAGTAAATTACACATACCTCGAAGGTGTCCTTCATATACTGGTTAAAGAGGTGTGCTTTTGACACATTACACAATCACGTTTCTGAATTCTGCTCTGCAATATTTGAAATTAGTTGGTCGCGCGCTATAAAGATCTATGGATATTTTAACTAGTTCAGCTGTTTGAACATGAGTGGTACCATCCAAACAGTAAACTGGTAAGGCCCCTTTCACACTGGGGTGGTGGGTGCGTCAGCGGTAAATTTACCGTTAATTTTGCGGCGCTGTTCGGCCGCTAGCGGGGAACTTTTACCCCCCCGCTAGCGGGCGCGAAAGGGTTAAAACCCCCGCAAATCGCCTCTGCAGAGGCGCTTTTGCTAGCGGTATAGCCGCGGTGCCCATTGATTTCAATGGGCAGGAGCTGTGGAGGAGCAGTATACACACCGCTCCAAAGATGCTGCTAGCAGGACTTTTTTTTACCGTCCTGCTAGCGCAACGCTCCAGTGTGAAAGCCCTCGGGGCTTTCACATTGGAGAGACAGCAGCGGCTGTTTCAGGGCACTTTGCAGGCGCTATTTTTAGCGTTATAGCGCACCAGTGTGAAAGGGGTCTAAAACAAGCTTTCTGATGCAGTAGCAGCTGTGAGATTGCTTTCATTTTTATTAGTGGGCTCTGGGCTTGTATGTAAAATTGATCTGGAAGACTGGAGCCACCCAATCACTTTTACATGACTGGCAGAAAATAGATCTACCAATGATATTTAGCACCTAGATGTCATTTATGGACTATACTATTATTAAACATATGTGGCTTAACCACTAGCCGACCAGCCGCCGCAGTTTTACTGCGGCAACATGGCTCGGCTGGGCGAAACAACATTATGTTACGTCGCTTCGCCCTGTGGCCGCCAGAGGCATGCGCCCGCAGTGAAGATTTTATTTCGACATAGCACAAGCTCATCTTCCTCAGGACCAGCTTGTGCTTCGTCTAAATAAAATCTTCACTGTGCGCTCATCTCTCAAGACCCGCGAGTGTCACTCTCTCTTTTGGATTATACGTACTACAGCCTTTGCTGCGCACCCGGGCCCATTTTTTATTTCTCATACGTGTGCAGTGGCAACCACTGAATTATAATGTTTCATATAATATACATTTGATTATATATTATTTCTACAGGATATTTGTTATTATATTTACAGCTCGCTGATCACACTAATGTTCTGTAAGCTGTAGATCAGAAAATTATTTCATGGGGTTCCCAAGATCTCAATCTTTTTCCCCCCACAAGAAAAAAAAAAAAAAAATAAAAAAAAAACAACACACTCAAAATGGCTGCTGTCATAATAATAGAAAATTAAATAAAAGGTTTGTTTAACCACTTCAGATCCTGTCCATAGTAATATGACGTCCACAGATGGGATCTCCTATGACGTCCTGGGCTTCCCGGCCGTCTAGGGGGCGCGCGCGCGGGGCATCGCTCGGGACCCGGTGCGCATGCCCGGCGGCCGCGATGTCCGCCGGGCACCCACGATTGCCCGCAATCACGGCAGGACCGTGGATCTGTGTGTGTATACACACAGATCCATGTCCTGTCAGAGATGAGGAGACCGATGTGTGTTCCCAGTACAGAGGAACACAGATCGGTCTCCTCCCCTTGTGAGTCCCCTTCCCCTACAGTTAGAATCACTAACTAGGGAACAAATTTAACCCCTTCAACGACCCCTAGTGTTAACCCTAGGGGTGCAAACGGATCAAAAAACTCACGGATTGGATCGATCCTCTGATCAGAAGCACGGATCGGATCGTTTTTCGGATCAGCAAAAAATAAATAAAAATAAAACACAAAATCTTGTTACACCCACCGGAGTTTTAGATTTCAGTTATTTTCAACACAAAACGGAGCTTATATGCTTAAATACAGTATTTGTAAATCCGACGGACTCTTTACATGTTCAATTTTAAAAGCTGCAGCAAACCTGCTGACTTTACATGCTTGCTAATGTGACAGAACACCTCTGATTTTCACATTTAACTAAATGTTAAATGTGAAAATCAGGTGTTCCGTCACATTAGCAATCATGTAAGGTTTGCTGCTGCTTTTAAATTTAACATGTAAACAGTCCGTTGGATTTACAAATACTGTATTTAAGCATATAAGCTCCGTTTTGTGTTGAAATAAACTAAAATCTAAAACTCCGCCGGGTGTACCAAGATGGCCTCCGCTCCGGAGCTAGGCCGAAGCCGCGGCCTTTCCTACGGCCGAGGCTCCGGAGCGCTCTGCGGATCGCGTGGTGTTTCGATACGAACAGGGTGACCCGTTCGGATCACGGATCACCACCGATCTGTTGCACCACTAGTTTACTCTTATAAATGTGACTGGCAGGGAAGGGGTTATCAGTGCAGTTTTATAGCACTAATCGCTGTATAAATGTGAATGGTCCCAAAAATGTGTCAAAAGTGTCCGATATGTCCGTCGCAATGTCACGGTCACAATAAAAAAAAAAATCGCAGATCGCCGCCATTACTAGTAAAAAAAATTAAAATGCAATAAATCTATCCCCTATTTTGTAAACACTATAACTTTTGTGCAAACCAATCAATATACGCTTATTGCGATTTTTTTTATATATATTAAAATACATGTTTTATCCTCAGAAATAAATACTCACCTGCGTGTTCATGGTAGAAATTCTTTGAATCATTAATCCGCCAATTAAGTTCCTTACTTCTTACAATGAGGAAATTGTTATTCAGAATCTTCTGATGTACAGCCTATTAAGAATGATAAAAAAAAAAATATGGGAATTTCAGTCCAAAACAAATTGAATGGAATTTTTGAATCTATGCAATTTTGCTCTTTACATAAGAAAAAAAAAAAAAAAGAAGATTTACTGAGGACAAACAAGAAAGTCCAATATCTCCCCAAATTGTTCAGTGTGATTTGCATATTTTACAAGAAACAAGAGTCCCTTTATTTTTGGAGGATCTTCCTTGTTTGTTTTGTATCTTTCTATCCAACAGTTGTATGATAAGAAAACAAATCTTCTTACTTCACATATAATTGGATGGGCCACAGCATCAGGTTTAATGACAGCTAAAGTGAGCTGAAGAGAGCGAGTCCAGCGCAATGTGGACATGATCCCATTAATAAATGAAGGCACTATCTGTGAAGACAAAATAAAGACGCATATTGTACTAGGTACCTGGAATTGTTAAACAACATCATTTGTATGTGATTATTAGGCCTTAAAGCGGAGGTCCACCCGAAAAAAAAAAAAATTTTTTAAAAGCCAGCAGCTACAAATACCGCAGCTGGTGACTTTTAAAAAATGGACACTTACCCATCCAGCGCACCCTCGATGTCGGCAGACGAGGCTGAGCAATCGCTCAGTGCTCGGATGATGCTGCCGCCGCCGCCATGCTCGGTGAGGGAATCAGGAAGTGAAGCCTTGCGGCTTCACTGCCCGGTTCCCTACTGCGCATGCGCAAGTAGCACCGTCACTGGTCCCCGCTCTTTCCTGGGAAAAGTGTGTTTCCCAGGAGACAGCGGGGGGGACCGGAAGTGGCGTAGATTCCCACGGGAGTCTATGCCCAGAAGTGGGTGCAAATACCTGTCTTAGACAGGTATCTGCACCCCCCACCCCCCTCCCCCCTGAAAGGTGCCAAATGTGTCACCGGAGGGGGGGGGGAGGGTTCCGAAAAGTGTAAGTTCCATTTTTGGGTGGAACTCCGCTTTAAGCACACAGGCTTATGAAACCAAGCAGCAGAAAATTTGGCAGAAAAAAAAGCAGAGCCACTGATTGACCATCACGGGTCTCTGCTCAAAGCAGAGGGGAGAACTGAGCGATCAGTGGTGTTTGGTCGCTCAGTCCTCATTACAGAATTGATGGGCACAGATGCAGCAATGGATCGATGCCCAAGTATAAAATATTCTCTTTTAACCACTTCAATACCGGGCTTTTTGTACCTATTCAATACCGGGCCTATTTTGGCACTTCTCTCCTACATGTACAAATCATCATTCTTTTGCTAGAAAATTACTCAGAACCCCCAAACATTATATATGTTTTTTTAGCAGACACCCTAGGGAATAAAATGACGGTCATTGCAAAAAAATTTCTTGCACAATATTTGCGCAATAATTTTTCAAACGCCTTTTTTAAAACGAAAAAAATGGTTTCATGAATAAAAAAATAACAAAACAGTAAAGTTAGCCCAATTTTTTGGGAAAATATGAAAGATAATGTTACGCCGAGTAAATAGATACCTAACATGTCACGCTTTAAAATTGCGCACACTCATGGAATGGCGCCAAACTTCGGTACTTAAAAATCTACATAGGCGACGCTTTAATTTTTTTTACAGGTTACCAGGTTAGAATTACAGAGGAGGTCTAGTGCTAGAATTGTTGCACGCGCTCTAACGCACGCGGCGATACCTCACATGCGTGGTTTGAACAGCGTTTACATATGTGGGCGACTTACGTGTGCATTCGCTTCTGATCGCGAGCTACCGGGGACAGGGGCGTTTTAATATATATATTTTTTTTTTTTTAACTTATTTATTTATTTTTTTTACAATGATTTTACTTTTTTTTTTTTGATTACTTTTATTCCTATTACAAGGAATGTAAACATCCCTTGTAATAGGAATGTGTGTGACAGGTTCTCTTTATTGAGAGATGCGGAGTCAATAAGACCCCACATCTCTCCTCCAGGCTGGAAAGCATGAGATCAGTGAATTTTTTTTCACTGATCTCATACTTACAGCCGCAATGGTGGCTTTGTTTACATTTGAGACCCGGGCGTGACGTCATCACATCGCGCCCGGGCCTCCGACGATCATAGAGATGACTGGTGACCATCTGGTCACCAGTCATCTCTATGCTCATCACGTGACTCCACCAACGACGCCGGAAGATTCGCTCCGGGTCCCCGATCGCACAGGGGAGCCCGGAGAAGCACCGGATGGAGGGGGGGTGTCCCCTCCCGCCGTCTATAAGAACGATCAAGCGGCGGAACCGCCACTATGATCGTTCTTATTGTGCACAGAATCGCCGGCACTTCAAAAGGATATCTGAATGATGCCTCTAGCTGCAGGCATCATTCAGATATCCCCCTACAAAGCCGAGGACATCATATGACGTCCACCCAGGATGGGAGATCCCATCTGTGGACGTCATTTGACTATGGCTGGGTAGGGAAGTGGTTAAGCTACCGTGTTGCCCCGAAAATAAGCCTGAGTCTTATATTAATTTTGGCAACAAAAGACACAGTAGGGCTTATTTTCGGGGTAGGTTATCATGCCATGTGCTGCCCCCCCCCCCCCCCCCCCGCCATCAGGAATCGAATCCCCTCTAGAACCGTGTAAAAGTGTTTGTAAAATCCTAGAATCCACTCCATTACAGCAACACCTAATGCAAAATGTGTGTGTCTCTGCCATTTAATTGTGCCACATACCTTCTTATAGCGCTGGGTGCTTCTGTAACCTGCCGGAGCTCTCTTCCCCTCTCTGAGCACTGCAGAGGGAGGGGGGCCCCGAGATCCCCCGCTGACAGCTTGCAGAAGAGCAGAGCAGCGCAAGATCAGCTGAGCGACGCTTGGCGCTTCCATGGCCTGCAGGTGCCCTCTTCCCAGCTCCGAGCACTGCAGAGGGAGGGGGGCCCCCAGATCCCCCGCTTACAGCTGGGAGAAGAGGAGAGCAGCATGAGATCAGCGTGAGGACAGCGCTATACCGAAAGCATTTGGCACAACTAGTTCACATAAACAAACACACACAGTCTACACTATATAACACTGTAATAGAGTGGACGCTAGTATTTCACCAGCACTTTAAACTAGGACATATTTTCGGGGGTATGGCTTATATTGCAGCCCTTCCAGAAAATCACAGTAGGTCTTATTTTCGGGAAAACACGGTATGTGTGCATGAGCCCTTAAAGCGGTATCAAACCCCAAACCAAAAATGTATTATATTGCAGCCTACCAATCATTAGATGCGATGACTGCTGATGTTTTTTGGCTTTTTTCCCTCTGTTCTCACCTGGTGATCTGGCCAGTAACACACCACCTGTATAAATGGGACACAACTGTGGAGGAAAGACCGCAGGATTCACAGCAACATTGTCCGTTTGGGGGGGCCATAGTGTTAAATATACTAGCAGATTTAGATGTCCATGTAAACTGGTACATTCTCCTGGAGGGTCTGTGATTTGAAAAACATGAAACTTGCTGGATGGATCACCAGATGAAAATAAAGAATGAAAGCCATAAAAAGGAAACTAATGCAGCCATCACATCTAAGAATTGGGAATCTGCAATATAATAAAATGTTTGCTTTTGGATTTACCATCGCTTTAAAGTGTAGAGTGGGGGGAGGGAGGATTAGAAGGTATAAAAATAGCTATTTTATTTCTGTGAGTTCCCCTCACTTTCTCCTGTCTAATAAAATGTTATCAGCAGGACAAAAAGTTAGAAGAGAGATTTAAAGTATATTTCCACTTTTTTGAATGAGAAAACCCCCCTATGTGTTTGGTACGTGTTCCTATTCACACAGAATAACCCCAATTATTTTTTTTTAGATATTTCCTACATTTTAGATATTTTTCAGGAGGAGGTGCCTTGGCTGATAGCAAGGTTCTTTAAACAATGTTAGGGTGGCTATACATGAGTCAATATTTTTAATTTTTCTTTAACCGATTGCGGACCGTATACATAGATATACAGCTGCCAGGTGGCTCTGCTGCGTCAGATCATGTACTAGGTACGTGATCTGGCAGTTCTGGGTAGGGGGCGTGTGCCACTGGTGACCCGGCCATGCTGTGGTTAAACACAGCAGATGTTGATCAGCGGGTGCCGGCCAATGCATTACCGCTGGCACCCGGCGTTTGTTATGAATTGACACAGGACAGGCCTATGTAAACACAGCAGAGCTCTGTCCTGTCAGCGGGGAAGAAATGGATTATCTTTCCCTGCAAAGCAGGAAATAAAATCCATTACGTCCCCTAGTAACAACACCTCCCACAGTACACCAAAACACTGGCTAGGCACACAGTTTGAGCACCCTTGATGTTTAACCCCTTCCCAGCCAGTGTCATTAGTACAGTGACAGAGTATATTTTTAGCACTGATCGCTGTATTAATGTCACCGGTTCCCAAAAAGTGTCAGTTAGTGTCTGAATGACCGTCGCAATATCGCAGTCTCTCTAAGTCGCTGATCGCAGCCATTACTAGTAAAAAAAAAAAATCCAATTTATATCCCATAGTTTGTAGACGCTCTAACTTTTGCGCAAACCAATCAATATACACTTATTGGGATTTTTATTTTACCAAAAGAATATATATTGGCCTATATTTATCAAGAAATTCGATTTTTTTTTTTTTTACTGGATATGTTTTATAGCAGAAAGTAAAACATATTGTTGTTTTTTTTTAAATTGTTGGTCTTTTTTTGTTTATAGCGCAAAAAATGAACAAAAATACCTGACCTGATTCCCCCATCCACACATTCAAATGTGGATGGGGGAATCCTCCTCACTATGTCTTTGAGTTCCAATAGTGGAGAGGGATTAGAACCCCTGTCAGATTTTTATTGCTGCCTGTGTCCCTGTTAAAGTGGTTGTTTTTTTTTTAAACCACCTGTAAGAGAAAGGCATAATGAGCTAATATGACTAGCATAATAGCTCATTATGCATCACTTACCTTAGATCGGGGCCCCGAAGCCGTCCTCGTCTCCCTCTTCAGCCACAGCCATCACAATGTTACTTCCGGATATCGCCGCTCCAGCCAATCACAGCGCCGTCAAATTCGTCTAAGCCCAAGCATTGCTGGGACTTAGCCGAATTTGTGAATGGGATTAACCCCATGAATGTGCCGTTGGCTACGGCGCGCATGCGCCATAGACATGGAGCAATGTAATTTTTACCAAATATCTCCTAAACCGTGTAGGTTTAGGAGATATTTCTTGCACCTACAGGTAAGCCTTAATCTAGGCTTACCTGTAGGTGCAAGTTGCAAAAGTGGGTTTACAACCACTTTAAGGTAAGGTGACCAGATTTTGAAAATTAAATTCAGGGACATATTTTTTATTTTTACTAGTAATGGCGGCAATCAGCGACTCTCTGCCCGTTGCCGCCGCCGCCCGCCTCACAGCCGGTCAAGTCTTACTCTCCGGGCCCCGGCTACTACTGGGTGGGGAGTGGAGGAAGAATCACTTTGCCAGGGAAGGCAAGGAGATAAGCAGGCAGGCGGCTGGCCGGGACTTGAGCCAAGGCAGAAGAACATGCGAGCGGAGCTGAATGGGCATGCACCCGAAACTGAAGAAATATTCCCTCCGCTCCGACCAGCACATGATCATCAGAAAGGGGCACAGATAATGGGAAAAAATACACCCCCCCTAAGCTAGTAGGAGCGGCGGAGCGAGGGGGGAGTGTAATTCAGATTTTTTTTTTTAATTCTGCACTGACTGTCTTTGAAATTGCCCCAGCCCCTGTTCAAATCCAAACCGCGGACAGACTTGGTCCGGGGACAGTGTCCTCAATCCGGGGACTGTCCCCTGAAACCGGGGATGTCTGGTCACCCTATGTTAAGGATATTCCACCTATTTGTCCCGTTTACCATTATCATTAAAAGTGAAAGTAAAAGAAAGTCACAAAATTTGGGTTGTCCCCAGAACAGTAGGCCTCATGCACACTGAATGTTTTTCCAGCTGCTGTTTTTGGCTTCAGGCGTTTTTTTTCCTGCAGCCAGTAAACTCCCCAGCATGTTATCCTATGTGTCCATGCACACATAGGCTGTTATCAGCATTTTCTGGCTTGAAAAAATAATAATTTTTTCAGCTGTAAACTCTAACTAATAAAAGGTTAAAAAGGCTGAAAAATGTGGCTATTCTGCGTTTATCAGTGTTTTTGAGCCATAAGCTTTTGTGGGAGTATAGTTTTGCTAAAAAAAAAAAAAAAGCTAAAAAACTCTGCAAACCCCATTCTACAGCTAATGCTATTAGCCCCCCTTTTTTTAACACCCAGTGTACATGAGGCCTACTAGAGAGGAAATCTCCCCAGTGGGGACACCCCAGAATTCCCTGACTTTGGAGAGATTTCCTCTCACTTCCTGCTGTGGGTCTGGAATGGGAAACGAAGGGAAATCTCCCCAATGGGACACATGGCAAAAAAAAAAAAACTGACAGGGGTTGTAATCCTCTATTACTCTATAGTGCTTCTTTAAGTGTATATACACCCTAAGAATGAATGTATTTCCTATTGTGTTGATGTATGCAGATCAATAGGTGAAATGTGAAGGAATGCTTCTACTAAAGGCTCATCGGAGACTAGCCAATCCAAACAGGAAATTGTCAGCTCATTCATTCATTGCTCCCAGTGACCATGTCCTTGCTGGGCACACTCACCCGTCACCCCTCCCGCACTGCTCCACTATGGCAACTCTGGACGCCACAGCACGCCGTTTCCGGGTCACCTCACCCGGCGCCCGAGAACCATCGCCACATAACTGTTCTCAGGTGTTGTATTCATGTCTCTAATGAAGAAGACATATTTCTGGGGGTTAAAAGGACAAGTATATTTCTGTGGGCTTCTAAAAAATGGCCGCCAATAGAGACCTCGCCGCTCCCATGTGGAGACCTCTTTTTCCGGCTCTCTATCACCTCTACTAAATGATAGCTGTGCGCCATGTACAGTCCTCTCAGTGCGCATGCGCGGTATCTGCTCGCAAGCATCTGTTGCTAAGCAGAGTGAAGCGGATGGAGGTGAGTGACGCTGATCATAGGAGACGATCACATCGTACATCGCTAGCTCCAGTCCTATGTATACAAGGTATGGTGTTCTGTGTCCGTCTACTTCTCACAGTCACTTCACAAGGTGCTCATTCATTAGAAGATGTTGTGTCTGGTGTGTATTGGGGCTCCATAGATGAATGGTCTGCTTGTGGCCCCCACCAGACAGTGGCAAATCATAGGGCCCCTGTGCTGGAACACTGTGTGTGCGCCCCTATTCAAGAGATGAAGAGCAGACCAGACCCCCGACTCCCCCTTTCCTCATAATAGGACTTGAGATGAAGGCTAGGGTTAGACGTGCGACTAAACATGCTGTTTTTGTTAAAAAGGGATCTGAATTCAGATTGCGGTGAGGAGGAGACCGCTAGGCGGTGAGGAGGAGAGGAGACCGCTAGGCGGTGAGGGGGAGACGAGACCGCTAGGCGGTGTGGAGGAGACCGCTAGGCGGTGTGGAGGAGACCGCTAGGCGGTGTGGAGGAGACCGCTAGGCGGTGTGGAGGAGACGAGACCGCTAGGCGGTGTGGAGGAGACGAGACCGCTAGGCGGTGTGGAGGAGACGAGACCGCTAGGCGGTGTGGAGGAGACGAGACCGCTAGGCGGTGTGGAGGAGACCGCTGAGGAGGAGACCGCTAGGCGGTGAGGAGGAGACCGCTAGGCAGTGAGGAGGAGATCACCACCTGTTTTAACCCCATTTATGGCAAACAAACGCGTCGCAACTTGCATGTTGTTGATGGGCATTGCAGCTCTTCCCCATTCTCTTGAATAGGTTGCGTTTGGCGAGCTTGCAGCTCAGTGATCGCAGCATGATGGATATTTTTGCTGCGGGTGCAAAGCATGCTGCAGCACCATGCAGTTTAGCGCACACAAAAATGCACAGTGGGTGCCATTAAGGCAGATCTTTGCTACCCTCCTATTTTTTTATTTTTTTTCCTTACCCATGTGCACATTTCTAGATACTCACCCCACCCAGCAGATCCAGCGTTGTCCCCCTAAGATCCTCTTCTCTTCTGCCACCACTTTTCCCCTTGCCGCCATTGCTGCCATATTGTTTGTAACGTCATCGAGAGGCCTGTCGGGTCTTCCGGGTTCAACTGGAGCATCTCCCAATGATGCGGCACTAGACACTCATCCTCCTCCTTTGTGGGTGAAGGGCACAGTGAGAACAGTGCACGTCATTCGCCTAGGTAAGTGACGTGCATTGGGGGGCACACAATTTTTCATTAAAAAAAGGTAAAAAAAAACAAAAAAACTCTAAGGCCTCGTACACACGGCCGAGATTCTCGTTGAAAAAAACATGTCGTTTTTTTCGACGAGATTCTTGGACAAGAAACTTGTCCCGGCCAAGTGTACACACGCTCGTTTCAAAGAACCCGCGGTTCTTTGAAAGGAGTGTACGCAGTGACGTCATCGACTACGTCGAGCATGCGCTCGTCACATTCGATGCCGTCGCCGCCATCTTGGTATACCCTACGTATGCCTAGGAAGCTACTGCGCATGCGTCGAATTCATTTCGAACATGCGCGGGCTTCCGGGCGGACAGGTAAGTGTACACACACTCACTTTTCTCGTCGAGAAACATGCCGAGGAGAATCTCAACGAGAAAATAGAGAGCTGGTTCTCTATTTTCTCGTCGAGGTTTCTTGTCGGTTTTCTCGACGAGAAACCCGCTAGCAGCGTACACACGACCGATTTACTCGGCAAAACCTCTCTGCCAGCAAGTTTCTTGCTGGTTCTTGCCGAGAAAATCGGTCGAGTGTACGAGGCCTAAGTATAGGAGGGGTGGATTGGAGTTAAAGTGTCACTAAGCCCACAACAGTAAAATCAGTCTTTATATGCAGTAAAGCACGCTTGTTATACTCACTGTGGAACCTAAGGGGTTAATTCTCTGCATTGTGTATAAAGGCTGTATGATCTGTCTCTCTGATCCTCCCCTCCCCCAAGCTGCACATGCTCAGTTTGGTGTGTGTTGCTAGAGAGAGAGGTTTTTTTTTTTTTTTTTTCTTGGGAGAGTGCAAAGCACAGGGCAAATTGGCACTGTCCAGACAGAGAGTCAGGGGTCCTGCAGTCTTATAGTTCAGTCAGGGGAAAATGAAAACTCCTCCTAAAAGCTTTAACCAGACACTGATAGAAGTCATAAGACTGCTCTAACTGCTGAAGAGAAACTGTATTAAGCAGTTCATATTTCTGTACAGAAGACTGCAGGAGGCCAATATCAAGATTGATTCAGCTATTTATGGCTTCTATAAAAATACATGTCATGATTTGATGACACACAGCCGGATTATATGATGTTTTTGAGTTCAGCTTTAAATAAGATCATAAACACTCCAGCGGGGTCACCATTACTTCCAATTCCCGCATCCGCATCACTTCATCTAAAAATTCTTGTGAGTTCTGTTTGTAAGATTCAGCAAGTTTGATAGCATCTGTAAACAACTAAAACACAAAAAACAGTAAATGTGTAAAACGTGCACAAATCCTGACAGCGGCAATTTCCAACCACTAATCGCTAACTTACTAATTGACATATTGGCATGAATGTCATACCACTTCCTCTAACAAAATCCAACCTCATAATACCCCCCCCCCCCCCAAATTGTGCCCTCCTCCCTGACTTTTCCATCAAGATCAATAATACAACTATCAGTCACTCCCCTACAGTCTGCATTTTGCTCATACGGGATCTACGGACAAGCAGGGACAGTGTGGAGGAGACCCGCATGACATAAGCAATCTCCTGATCACTAGTGCAATGCTTTACAGACTCCTAATACAAAAAAAAAAAAAAATTAACTTTTTTTTACCTGCAAAAAGATGTGCGTTTATAATTTTTTGTACAAAGTTGAACTTCTCCTTTTAAATAAAGATTTTCCAAAAACAGCTCCAGGGTTTTAGTCCCTTTGTTTATTACGTAAAGGGATTTTTCTTAGGGATTTTTTTTTTTTTTTTTTTTATTTTTTTTTTATAAATCTGTAAGCAATGTTTTACTTGTAAAATCGGCACACTTTGTAAATGTTATCTCTTTTTGTTTGCTTTTTATAAAGGTGGAACGTCACGATACGCACACTGACTGCAGCCTTTCGTAATATACACCTGTATTATTCTTTTTGACGTCCATGAAAGTTGTCACCAACATGGCAAGAGATGGGCAGGTAGTCACTGAGATTGATCAGGAGAAATATGATGCTGATGAAAATGTCAAAATCATCTGTCTGGGGGACAGCGCAGTTGGAAAGTCAAAGTGAGTAGTGTTTGTAAGCACTATGTGAGAGTCGCACACATCCTCCTGGAATAAGGACTTATTTTTTCTATACTTGATCTATGTTTTTTCCCATTCCCTGCAAAGTAACAGCCTAACGTTACTGTATGCAGCGTACGTTGTTTTATTATTATTATTATTATTATTATTATTATACAGGATTTATATAGTGCCAACAGTTGGCGCAACACTTTACCATACAAAGGAAGACAGTACAGTTACAATGCAATAAAATACAAAAGGATTAGGAGGATCCAGCTCTTAAGCGCTTACAATCTAATAGGGAGGGTCAAGTGGTACAAAATGTAACATTGAGGGATAAGCTGATGGAGAAAGTAAAAGTTCAGATTTTAGGTGGAGATGGATAGACTCTCCTAAAGAGATGAGTTTCCAGGTATTGTCCAAGGGTGGATTCACACTGCCCAGCTGTAGTCCCGTTTAAGTTTTGAGCAAAGCGTAGCTATCCCATGGTTTTCATGGGGGTTAGGTGCACTTTCCTATAGCCTTCTTTGAGGTGCTGCGGTTTCAGAAAGCGCACCAAAACTTCTGCATGCTGCATCTTTTGGTGCACTTTCTGAAACCGCAGAAAAACCACAGGACCTCATAGATGTCTATGGGAAAGCGCAGCTAACCCCCATGAAAACCGCAGGTTAGCTGTGCTTTAGTAAAAGTGCAGTGGGGCAGTGTGAAGCCTCGCTAAAAGTGAAGCGTGTGTGTGACAGAAAAGTGGTAGGGGAACTAGCTGAAGGCAAGTACATATACCATATGTTCCATCTGGTAATATGGATGGGCAAATTACAAGCTCAAGTTAAGTTTTTATTCCTAAGTAAAGTAAAACCTTGCAGTCACTTAGATTGAGGGCTCATGCATGCCATGTGCAGTGACCTGTGTTTTTCTTCACCAGATTCCCTACTAATAGGTGTATCCTGGCACTCTGTAAAATAAAGTAAATAAAATATTTGTTTTATTAGGAGCCTGTAAACCATTGCACCCGCAATCAGCAGATCACAGGTTCAGTGTCGGGCTCCTACAGACTGTCCAGTGTAGCTGTCTGCCCGTACCTCCATAGGTAGGTAGTTACTAAATAAAAAAAAAAAGCATCAATTAACTATTTAGAGCGCTCATCGGCACCCTGGTAGTTCACTAAGAACTACAAGCCGTCAGCCGCAATGGGTGAGGGTAGTTGTAGTTCACCCATTCACAGAACTCATAAATTATGACAGCAAGTGCGGGCAGAAGACCCCCAGCCCGCTGTCACAATGGGTACTTGGGGGGGGGGGGGTTGTGTGGGGTACATGCTGCATCGGTACATGTTACATGTTCAACTCTGAATTTGTGCGTAACATATTGGAGGTGAACTTATCCTTTAAATTTGAGCCATGGGTAGCCCTGTGGGCACCTCCCGGCTTGATAAACTTTAATTGAAAAATTGAAGTAGGCAGGTGGAAAATTGTCAGCCGAATGGTGATTGGATCCAGTCAGATACGGTCACTGTTCAGGTATTTAGACAGCTGCAGATGCTGTGGTTGTGGGATACAATAGCCGACAGGGAAGATTTCTTTGTGCACTCTGTTTGGCGTGGATGAATCTGTTCGATTTCTCTCGTTGAGCCTATAGGCTGAAAGAGAGAAATCTATAGGTGAACTACACTTGCAGCAAAAAGGCAAATTCCATGCTGATATAGGAATGTGTATCACTGACTTTTGCAAGACAGAATGTGATTTTTTTTTTTTTTTTTGATTTTTTTAAAATCACAAACAGAATGGAAATTTTACATCTTACAGTTATTGATAAAACAGGGAGTAAATCTTCCAGTAGGGACACCTATTCTGGTGACAGCTGCCCAAGAGGGGATGTTCTATCACTTCCTCTTGTGTTTCCGCAACAGAAAGTAAAGGGGAAGTCATTCCACTGCAATTAAAAAAAGAAAGAAAAAAAAAAGAAAATGGGTTTGACAATTTCATATTTCAGGTAAACTAAAACAAGTTTTACCTTTTTTTTAATTTTCTGTTTTTTTTTTTTACCCTAATGATGACCTTTTATTGATGCATAAAAAAAACTTGTGCATTTAATTGTAACCTGTGGAGCATGAAAATGGTATTAAAATGCAGCATGTAGAATTGTACTGCTCGGTAAGAAGTAAGAAAGAGGCCATTGAAAATTTTAATTTCTTTTTATCTTTGATTACATTGTGCCTACACTGTGAAATGCAGCAAATTATATGAAAGACAGCGTGAGACCTTAACCTGGCACTCACAGCAGGTACCTACAGGCTCCTGCTTGTCTGGTTCATTTCTCATTAGATCACTCCTGGAATATTGCAAACAGGGATAAACTGATATGCAAATGTCTTTTTAATTTTTTAATCTCTCAGCTGTGCCTACCCTTTACCACCTTCTGACACCAATTTTGTGTTGGGCATATACTAGTAGAATTTAATTTTAAAATCTTAATTTTAAGAACATTTGTTTGACCATCTGAGTGTTGGTGGGATCAAATCAACATTCACTAGACTGTCGAGAAAAGGATAGATTTTTTTTCCCGAGCAAACAAATTCCTAACTGCGATTGTGGTTTTCGTTTGGGAAAGTCCGTTCATTCCTAAAATCAAATATTTAAAGCGGAGCTCCAGTCCCCCTAATACATTTTTTTTTCTTTTTAAAAGCTCCCCTGTTATTGTCAGTGTAGGCACATTAATATTTGCATACTATCCTAAATGTGTTCATGCTAGTTATTTATTAATTAGTAATCTCTTGCATGATCTTGGAAGCAGGCAGGGGCCATCTTGGTTGTGTGCATCTGAAGCCTGCTCGCTTGCATTTTCGGGATTAGGTGCAGCTGGCTACCCAGCATGCAACTCCCGATCTCGCACCTGTGCAGTAATGACACTGCGCAACGCGGTTGATTGCAGGTTGTCATGTCATATTCAAGTACCGCAAGATTTCATTAGGCTTCCCAAAGAATCCTGGGATATCCCAAGAGTCAATGGGAATTGCCTAATGACATCATCACCTAGGCGACTGGGACAAGAAGTACCGCCCGAAGATAAAAAAAGGAAAGGTGTTTAAAAACAAAAAAAAATATCCATTTAGCACTGTACACCGGGGGGGGGGGGGGGGGGCATTGCAACACAGAAACTTAAAAAAAAGAGTGGAACTCCACTTTAGAGCATTTGTCATGTCATCAAATGTACTGATCAGAATTTTCATACAAATGTTCGTATGGAAAGTCTACTGGTGTATGGCCATCTTTAGCCTCCCAAGCACAGTGGTGGAACAGTAGGAGCAGGAGACAAGTGTGAATGGGCAGAGTTAGCTGCTAATTGCATCTTAAACCACATTTTAAGGAATCCCAGAAACCTCTATGGGAAGTTAGACCTAGCAGGTAGGCAACTGGAAGTACCAAAAAGGAAAAATTAAAAAATGTTGCTACACCCACAGAGGCTTAAAAATAGCTAGAAATAAAAAGCACTTGGGGCCAGTTCACACCAGAATGCGGTTAAAAATGCACTGAAAATGCGATGATCAACAGCGGGAGTCAATCGTACGTTTGTAACACCACAAAGGCAGGTTGCAAACGCAGTGCATTTACCCGCACCTTATCGCAAAGTACCATACGATTTGGTTTGCTTTGTGTTTCTAAAAGTAGTACATGCACTGCTTTTGGTGTGGTACGATTATAGCCCATTCAAAATTAATGGGCTAAAATTGCACTGCACAGAATGAGAATCGCACAGGAATGCACTCCTGTGTGGACATGGTGTTAACTTGCCATTGGAGATGCCAAGAACTATAGTGAACCTGTCACTACTTCTCAACTTGTGCTTGGCCTTTACACTATCCACTGAGGATATTGAGGTAATTTTATTGGGTAGTGTGATGGAGTAAAGGTAAAGAATTTGAAGCCTCAATTACATAGTTCACCGTAGGATCGGGGGTTCACCAGGCATGCAGACAAGAAGTTTCTGTTTATAAGGGTGATGGCAGGCACTTTTGCTCTTAGTTTAGACTTTGTAGTACAGGAATGTTAAGCTGGAACAGAATGTGGGATCCTACCCCCAGTGCTAACCTCCTAACTGTTACATTTGAATGCATAAGATGTGTTTCATTTAACCAGCATAACTATTGCAGACTTGCATTATTGCCTTTTAATTGGGTTTATTCCTTTTGCAGGTTAATGGAACGTTTCCTTATGGATGGATTGTATCCTTTATGATCTCAGTTTTTCCTTCAGCCCAATCACGCTCACTCAAGTTTAACTTACAGTTCTGTGTGCTTTCTAAAAAGTATGTTTTATGCTCATATCTGAGCTAATAAAGGGACACTAAACTGTGGTTTAAAAAACTTAACGTGGTTCTAAAGCCTGAAGTTTTTTTTTTTTTTTTTTTTTTTTTTAACCTTAGCCCCATCCAGTCCAGTGTTCACGATGGCCTTTGCTGGATGGGGACTCTCCCTCCTGATTGGCTGAGATAGTAGTGGGAACCCATTGGCTCCCACTGCTGTACAGTTACAGCCAGTGAGCCAATGAGGAGAGAGTTGGGGGGGGGGGGGTCCGAGCCGAGCCGCAACTCTGTGTCTTATAGATGCATAGAGCAGCGGCTCAGGAGCAAGCATGCAGCATTATTAATCCCTTTACATATTGTTGCCTGGCTATCCATTAGAACCTAAAGTGCACATAGTCCAGGCAGCCACTACTGCTTGCAAATATCTGTGGTCTCCAGTTGGTAACATGGGAATAGTCAACCATCAGCCTTCCTACAAGTATCATGTGACCTGACTCTGTGCTGTGATATGGTAGGAAGAACGAGAGAGATATTTCAATGACCAAGGAGAGCTGAAGAGGGACGCTTTATGGGGAGATTATTTGATCCAGGCAGAATCATTTTTGTGACTGGCTTTAATACACAGTGTAACAGAGAATATACTGGACTCTGCATCCAACAGAGATTTAACCACTTAACGACCGCTCACTGTATATGTACGTCGGCAGAATGGCACCGACAGGCACAATCACGTACAGTGTACGTGATTGCCCTTGTACAGTTGGGGGGTCCAATCGGACCCCCCTCCTATACAGTAAGCGGTCGGTATTCGTTGGGGAGCGATCCGAGATGAGGGGACGGCCGTTCGATTCCGGCCACCCCCCCCCCCGCGCGATCGCTCCCGGCGAATGAAAATGCTTCCTCTGCTGTGTAATGTAAACGCAGGCAGAGGAAGCAGGAGGAAGTGATGTCATCTCTCATGCGGCGCTCACATATACCGAGCGTCGTACAAGAGAAGACACACAGGTCAGTGCACAAAACACTACACTGACACCAGGACACATAGGCACACAAATCGCCCACCCAGATCACCCCCCAGCCCCCAGTCACAGTGTCACTGATTGCAGTGACCATTTATTTACTGATCACTGCAATCAGTGACATTTGTGACTGTAAAAGTGTCACTAAAGTTAGTTTTAGGTCCAGTGTAGCCCCTAATAAAGGTTTAACCCCCTGATCACCCCCTAGCACCGCCGTCGCTAAGCGATCATTTTTCTGATCGCTGTCTTAGCGTCTGTGATGCAGATCGGTAGCCAGTAATTTTTTTTAGGTTCGCCGCAGGTTTTTATAGCGTCAGGTACCCCCATAAATTATCTAATAAAGGTTTAACCCCTTGATCGCCCCCCAGGTAACCCTTTCACCCCCTATCACCACTGTCGCTAAGCGATCGTTTTTTCTGATCGCTGTCTTAGTGTCGGTGATGCAGATCGGTAGCCAGTAATTTTTTTTAGGTTCGCCGCAGGTTTTTATAGCGTCGGGTACCCCCGTATATTATCTAATAAAGGTTTTAACCCCCTAATTGCCCCTAGTTAACCCTTTCACCAGTGATCACCATATAAGTGTTACGGGTGACGCTGGTTAGTTAGTTTGCTTTTTATAGTGTCAGGGCACCCGCCGTATATATAACCCAATAAAGGTTTAACCCCCTGATCGCCCGGCGGGTGATATCAATTAGGTTTTAGCATCAGAGAGGGTCTGCGTCACACCCCAGGCAGCGTCAGGTTAGTGCCAGTAGCGCTAACACCCTCGCGTGAAGCATACACCCCCCTTAGTGGTATAGTATCTGATCAGATCAATATCTGATCTGATCAGATCTATACTAGCGTCCCCAGCAGTTTAGGGTTCCCAAAAACGCAGTGTTAGCGGGATCAGCCCAGATACCTGCTAGCACCTGCATTTTGCCCCTCCGTCCAGCCCAGGCCACCCAAGTGCAGTATCGATCGATCACTGTCACTTACAAAACACAACACACATAACTGCAGCGTTCGCAGAGACAGGCCTGATCCCTGCGACTCCAGTGCTGTAGGAGGTGATTTCACCACCACAGTTAAAAAAAAAAAAAAAGCATATATGCCGAATCATTGGGGCAGCAGGTGGGGAGGAGCGGAGGAGCGATTTTGCTCCTAATGCCGCGTACATACGGTCGAAATTCCGACTGAGGCTTGCCCGTGGAAAAGTCTGACCATGTGTGTGCGGCATAACTTTTTTGCAGGAGGATGCCCCCATGCTTCGGCATATATAAATGGTGCATGTATGCCCATCATTAGAAGTGGGTGGATGAAGGGCGGTATTCTAATGGTGGGCATACCCACCGATCAATCTCTTTTCTTTCTCGTACATCACGGGACACAGAGCGACATAGTCATTACTATGTGGGTTATATAGATTACCTTCAGGTGCTGGCACTGGCAACTTCCAAAACCGGAAGTACCCTCCCCTATATAAGCCCCTCCCATCCGGGAGCACCTCAGTTTTTTGCCAGTGTCTAAGGTGTTGGCCAAAGGTTAACATGTTTCTTCATCTGGGCTTGTGTACAGGTTCTTTTGGGCCTCAGCAAGCTAATCCGGATCCGACCAAAAAAGCTTCATAGCTAAACGGTCGGTACCCGGGCCTTGCAGAGAAGAGCAAGGTTTTGCCTGTAATGCCTCTCTTAGGAGGGCTGGACCCTGGGATCCAGAGCTCTGGTCATACGCACGACCAAGATGTTTTCTGTGCAGGGTGCTATACAGGTCCAGGGGAGTGGAATCTTTGGGAACCCGGTCCCTGAGGGTTTAAGTACAATGCCTGCCGTGAGAGGTGAAGTTTGGGCTTCTGTGGACCAAACAGAGTCCTGCGGCGGGGAAAAGGTAAGTGGGGGCCCCTCAGGAACTTGGTTCTATTGGGGGGACCCCCAAGCCTAATATGTCTTTCTGCCTGTTACCTAACGGTATTCCCGCTAAATATTTGTGCATGCCTGTAACTACTAGAAAATGTAATAATTTTAATGGTGGTCAAGAAAAAAAAAAAAATGGACAAACCGCGGTACCTGTGTTAATCCACTAGAGGCCGCTGTGGAACGTCGTTTTCTTGTTATGTGGACTATTTCCTTCTGAGGTCAAGTCCAGGCAGATGGTGAGTTCTCTTGAGGGAAACTGCTTCCTCTGTCATGTTGCAATGCTCGTCCATCCCCAGGCCCTGCTGCAAACAGGGACCCTGGCTCCTCTCCCTAGTTTTTTCAAAAGAAGCGCCGAAGGCGCACGTGCCCCTATATATAGAGGTGAGCTGGAAAAAGGGGCGGAGCTTGGCGGATGACTCTCTGTGCGCGCCGCAGCGCTTCTGCGCATGTGCGGCCGTCCCAGCATGTTAAAAGGCACAATTATGTGTTGTGAGCTGGCTATGGAGTGCAGAGACATTTAAAAAAGGCATACAGCAGGCGGTTGATGCAGGCATCCCCATAGAAAGGCACATTAGTAGACACCAACTGTTTATATAGCAGCAATTGTGCTAGACTATTTTCAGTAAGTGGTGTATTACGGCTGGAATACCCCAGCTTTGGGCTTAGGAATATGCCGTCCAAAGTCTACGGGACTAAGACTCCCAGGAAGCAAAGGGGGTCTCCGTCGGGCTCTGAGGATCTTGGGCATGCTTTTGCTGCACCAGTCTCCCCTGAAAAATCAGAGGTTGGTGCCCGTAGAGAACCCTCAGGAGTACCTGGTACTGTGGCTGTCCTCAGTTCACCTGCTCCTGTGTATGTAACAGAGGAGGTTCTTTCCTCAGCTCTGGGAGGACTGGAAGAGAGATTGACAACATTGATCGCTGCTTCCCTGTCAGAGGGAACGCGCGCCCGATCTCCGTCTCCTCCCTCAGAGTGCCTGTTAGCGGAGGAACAGTCCCATGCAGGGATCGACCTACCTGAAGGGGATCAGGATGAGGTTGATTCTGTTCTAGAGGAATCAACAGTGGAAGAGCCATTTTCAGCATCACATGCTGAAAGATTATGGTTTCAGTCCCTGACTGATATGGTCCGATCAGCATTTTAAAATGCACCTTGCGGAACCATCAACCACTTCTGTCTCCTCGTTGGGGTCGCTAAAAGCTCCCCAGACTGTTTGTTCCTTTCCTATCCATCCTTTACTGGAAGGACTCATTTACCAGGATTGGGAACATCCTGATAAAATATTTACTCCCCCCAAGAGATTTCCGGTGGTCTATCCCATGGAGGATAAGTTCGTCCGAAAATGCAGGGTGCCTACAGTGGACGCAGCCATCTCTTGTGTGAACAAATCACTGACATGTCCAGTAGATAATGTTCAAATGTTCAAGGACCCAATAGATAAAAAATTGGAGTCCTTATTAAAATCTGCTTTTACTACAGCAAGCTTGGTGACTGCAAGCGGTGAAGGATCAGTTAAAACAAGTCTTAAGGGACTTGCCGGATCAGCAGGCCCTTGCCCTAGCTGATCTGCCTAGAGCCTTATGTTTTGCGGTTGACGCCATCAAGGATTCAATCCATCAGGCCTTACGCTGTCTGTAGTACATATGCGTAGGCTTTTATGGCTCAAGAACTGGTCTGCTGAAGCTCCCTGTAAAAGATTGCTGGTTGGCTTCCCATTTCATGGTGAACGCTTATTCGGGGAAGACCTGGACAAATATATCCAGAAAATTTCTAAGCGGTAAAAGTACACTCTTGTCGGTTAAAAAGAGATTTAGAGGTCCCTCTTTTAAGAGGCCTGCCTCTCCAGTCCCTGGGACATCTGCTGTGAAGCAGTTCCGACGGCCTCCTCGGTCAAATCCCGGGGGTAAGAGTCAGGGACAATCACAGGGTAACAAAAAACCCTGGGTCAGGAGAGGTACAAAACCTCCCCCCAAGTCTAATCCCCCACTCAATCGGGTGGGGGGAAGACTTCAGTTGTTCGCAGAGGCCTGGCGGGACACGATCAGAGACAGATGGGTGCTCTCCGCAGTAAGTCTGGGATATAAGCTGGAGTTAAAAGACTCTCCTCCTTCCCATTTTATGTGGTCAAACGTGCCAAGAGATCCCCGGAAGAGAGGATCCCTCCTGTCGGCACTAGAACAACTATTGCTCCAAGGAGTAATTTATGGAGGTTCCCCTGGAAGAATGCGGGTTCGGGTTTTACCCAAACCTCTTTACAGTCCCGAAGCCAAACGGGGACGTAAGGCCCATATTAAATCTAAAAGGGCTAAACAAATTCCTGCATATCAGGACTTTCCGGATGGAGTCGATCCGATCGGTGGCCACTGCCCTACAAGGGGAGGAATGGTAGCCTCGATCGACATCAAAGATGCTTATTTGCACATTTCCATCTTTCCAGTCCACCAAAAATTTCTACGCTTTGCAGTAGAAGGGCGCCATTTTCAGTTCAGAGCCTTACCCTTCGGTCTGGCCACAGCACCACGAGTGTTCAAAAAAATTCTGGCCCCACTATTGGCCAATCTAAGAACACGAGGTGTGACGATAATGGCATATCTGGACGACTTGTTGCTGATGGACCACTCAGTGGAAAAACTAGAAGTGGTTGTTCACGAGACAATCAAGTATCTGGAATCTCACGGTTGGATTATCAACCGAGACAAGTCAGCCCTAAAACCAGTCAAAAGTCTGGAATACTTGGGGCTAAGGCTGGATTCAGACCAGAGAAAAATTTTCTTGCCTCAAGAGATTTGATCCACCTGGTGGGTACAAAAAGACAGACAGCCGTCCATACGCCTGTGCATGAGGCTGCTGGGAAAAATGGTGGCATCATTCGAAGCAGTGCCCTACGGTCAATTCCATTCAAGGAATTTGCAAAGGGCCATACTGACAAAAAAGTTCAGGCCCTAGACTTACCAATGTCCTTGTCCCCTTCCGTTCGCAAGAGCCTCCGTTGGTGGTTGGTTCCCCAGAATCTGGAAAAAGGGAAATCCTTCAGTCCGATTTCTTGGAAGGTGGTCACTACAGATGCCAGCCTTATAGGCTGGGGGGCAGTACTGGAGCAATGGTCTCTCCAGGGCAGATGGTCGGATGCAGAGAAGGCCCTGCCCATCAATCTCTTAGAGATACGAGCAGCCCGGTATGCCCTAGTAGCATGGACATCCAAACTCCAAGGGTCCCCTGTCAGAATTCAATCAGACAATGCCACGGCAGTGGCATATATCAATCATCAGGGGGGCACCAGGAGTCGTGCAGCCCAGAGGGAAGTAAATTGCATCCTGAAATGGGCAGAAAGATATGTCCCAGCCGATCTTCATTCCAGGGGTGGAGAATTGGAAGGCGGACTTTCTAAGTCGCCAACAATTATGCCCAGGGGAATGGTCCCTTCACCCCGAGGTTTTCCGGGCAATATGTCAGCGGTGGGGAGCACCGGATGTAGATCTGCTAGCATCCAGATTCAACGCAAAGGTGGACAGATTTGTCTCTCGGACAAGGGATCCCCTAGCTTGCGGCTCGGATGCTCTAGTGTTCCCTTGGGATCAGTTCAAGCTGATATATGCATTTCCACCGCCACAATTGTTGCCTCGATTACTACGCAGAATCAGGGTAGAAAAGAAACCAGTGATTCTGGTGGCTCCAGCATGGCCCCGAAGAGCATGGTACGCGGAGATGGTAAAAATGTCTGTGGGGAGTCCTTGGACCCTCCCACATCGTCCGGACCTGCTTTCGCAAGGACCGATATACCACCCTTCCTTACTAGCCTTAGGTTTGACAGCCTGGCTATTGAAGCCCACATTCTAAAAAGGAGAGGTCTCTCTAATCCTGTGGTATCTACCATGATCAATGCCAGGAAGCCGGTATCCAGGCAGATTTACTATAGAATCTGAAAGGCGTACATCGCGTGGTGTGAGGCCAGGAAATGGCATCCACGTAAATACGTAATAGGTAGGATTCTGGACTTCCTACAGTGGGCTGTAGATAGGAAGTTTGCCTTGAGTACTATCAAGGGTCAGATTTCGGCCTTGTCAATATTTTTTCAAAGGCCCTTGGCTTCGCATTCACTAGTCAAAACTTTTATACAAGGAGTGATGCGTATTAGCCCTCCGGTTAAAATTCCCATATGTCCATGGGACCTAAACCTGGTTCTATTGGTTCTACAGAAACAACCATTTGAACCATTACAGCACATTTCCTTGGTACTTCTCACCAGGAAATTGATTTTTTTTTTAGTAGCCATTTGTTCGGCTAAAAGAGTGTTGGAATTGGCCGCTATGTCCTGTAAGGAGCCATATCTGGTTATCCATAAGGACAGAGTAGTGTTACGTCCTCATCCAGCCTTTCTTCCTAAGGTGGCATCGAGGTTTCATTTGAACCAAGATGTGGTTCTTCCTTCTTTTTCCCCCAAACCGAGCTCGGTAGAGGGAAAGTTATTGCATTCTTTGGATGTAGTAAGAGCAGTTAAAGCTTATCTAAAAGCCACTGCTCAGATTCGTAGAACGGATACTTTGTTTATTCTGCCGGAAGGCCCCAGAAAGGGTCAGGCAGCGTCAAAATCTACTTTAGCCAAGTGGATTCGACAGGTCATTATGCAAGCCTATGGCTTGAAGAGAAGACCGCCTCCGTTCAAAGTTAGGGCGCACTCCACGAGCGCAGTTGGAACTTCATGGGCAGTGCATCACCAGGCCTCCCTGGCCCAAATCTGTAAGGCCACAACATGGTCTTCAGTACACACGTTTACTAAGGTTCTACCAGGTGGACGTTAGAAGTCAGGAGGATGTCGCCTTTGGGCGCAGTGTGTTGCAGGCCGCAAAAGATCCTCATGTCTGATAGCGCCCAGCTTATGTATGGTGTATCCCCCCCCCCTCATTTGGCATTGCTTTGGGACGTCCCACATAGTAATGACTATGCCGCTCTGTGTCCCGTGATGTACGAGAAAGAAAATAGGATTTTTATAACAGCTTACCTGTAAAATCCTTTTCTTAGGAGTACATCACGGGACACAGAGCTCCCACCCCTCTTTTGGGGACACTTATTGCTTTGCTACAAAACTGAGGTGCTCCCGGATGGGAGGGGCTTATATAGGGAGGGTACTTCCGGTTTTGGAAGTTGCCAGTGCCAGCACCTGAAGGTAATCTATATAACCCACATAGTAATGACTATGTCGCTCTGTGTCCCGTGATGTACTCCAAGAAAAGGATTTTACAGGTAAGCTGTTATAAAAATCCTATTTTTTCGTTCAGCCAACTGGCTGCATGAAAAAAAAAGATTACAATACATGTCCAACAAGGACCAGCAACGTACTGGTATGTTGCTGGACTTTGAATGGTTATACCAGAATGATGCCTGCGGGTTTAGGTATCATCTTGGTAGCATTCTTTTCAGCCAGCGGCCGGCTTTCATGTAAAAGCAATCCTAGTGGCTAATTAGCCTCTGGACTGCTTTTACAAGCAGTGGGAGGGAATGTCCCCCCCCCCCCGGATATAAAAAGCGCCATTGGGAAATTGGGAAAGCATTTTATCACACCGATCTTGGTGTGGTCAGATGCTTTGAGGGCAGAGGAAAGATCTAGGGTCTAGAAGACCCCAGTTTTTTCAAAAAAGAGTACCTGTCACTACCTATTGCTATCATAGGGGATATTTACATTCCCTGAGATAACAATAAAAATGATAAAAAAAATAAATAAATATGGAAGGAACAATTTTTAAAAATAAAAAAAAAAAGCAAAATTAATAATAAAAAAAAAAAAAAAAAACACCCCTGTCCTGCCCTGCTCTTGCCCAATGGCGAACGCAAGCGTCGGTCTGGCGTCATATGTAAACAGCAATTGCACCATGCATGTGAGATATCACCGCGAAGGTCAGATCAAGGGCAGTAATTTTAGCAGTAGACCTCCTCTGTAAATCTAACGGGGTAACCTGTAAAGGCTTTTAAAAATGTATGTAGTTTGTCGCCAATGCGCGTTTGTGCGAAATTTTAAAGCATGTCGTGTTTGGTATCTATGTACTCGGCCTAAGATCATCTTTTTTATTTCATCAAACATTTGGGCAATATAGTGTGTTTTAGTGCATTAAAATTAAAAAAAGTGTATTTTTTCCCCCAAAAAATGCGTTTGAAAAATCGCTGCGCAAGTACTGTGTAGAAGAAAAAAAATGCAACACGCACCATTTTAATCTGTAGGGCCTTTGCTTTAAAAATATATATAATGTTTGGGGGTTCAACATAATTTTCTTGCAAAAAAAAAATATGTTTTCATGTAAACAAAAAGTGTCAAAAAGGGCTTTGTCTTCAAGTGGTTAGAAGAGTGGATGTAAGCTTCCTAATGTTGTGTATAAAATGCCAGAACAGTTCAAAACCCCCCCCAAATGACCCCATTTTGGAAAGTAGACACCCCAAGCTATATACTGAGAGGCATGGAATATTTTATATGTTGACACAAGTTGCGGAAAAAAGACAATTTTTTATTTTATTTTTTTTGCACAAAGTTGTCACTAAATGATATATTGCTCAAACATGCCATGTGTGAGCAATATATCATTTAATGACAACTTTTTGTAATTTTTTATTTTTTTTGTCATTATTCAATCACTTGGGACAAAAAAAAATATTCAATGGGCTCAACAGGCCTCTCAGCAATTTCCTTGGGGTGTCTACTTTCTAAAATTTGGTCATTTGGGGGGGGGTTTGTGCTATTTTGGCATTTTATGGCCTACAAAACTGTAATAGGTAGTGAGGAGTGAAATCAAAAATTTGCGCCCTTAGAAATCCTGAAGGCGGTGCTTGGTTTTCGGGGTCCTGTACGCGGCTAGGCTCCCAAAAAGTCCCACACATGTGGTATCCCCGTACTCAGGAGAAGCAGCAAAATGTATTTTGGGGTGCAATTCCACATATAACCATGGCATGTGTGAGCAATATATCATTTAGTGACAACTTTTTGTAATTTTTTTTTTTTTTTTAGTCATTATTCAATCACTTGAGACAAAAAAAAAAAATATTCAATGGGCTCAACATGCCTCTCAGCAATTTCCCTGGGGTGTCTACTTTCCAAAATGGGGTCATTTGGGGGGGGGGGGGGGGTTTGTACTGCCCTGTCATTTTAGCACCTCAAGAAATGAGATAGGCAGTCATAAATTAAAAGCTGTGTAAATTCCAGAAAACGTACCCTAGTTTGTAGACGCTATCACTTTTGCGCAAACCAATAAATATACGCTTATTGACATTTTTTTTACTAAAGACATGTGGCTGAATAAATTTTGGCCTAAATGTATGACTAAAATTTAGTTTATTCGATTTTCTTATAACAAAAAGTAGAAAATAATATCATTTTTATTTTTATTTTTTTCAAAATTTTCGGTCTTTTTCCGTTTATATCGCAAAAAATAAAAATCGCAGAGGCAATCAAATACCATTAAAAGAAAGCTCCATTTGTGGGAAGAAAAGTACGCAAATTTTGTTTGGGTACAACATATCATGTCTGCACAATTTACAGTTAAAGCAGCGCAGTGCAAAATTCTGAAATCACCTCTGGTCCTTTAGCTACCAAATGGTCCGGGGCTTAAGTGGTTAAGATAATTTTTTTTATTACATTTTTCTTTTTCATTAAGGTAAAAAACATCCCAGTAGTCGTATCAACCCCCCCCCCCCCCCTCACTAAATACTTTCCTGAGTCCTAGTTCGATATACAGTGCTGTGCCCATTTGCAGTGGCGTTGAACTTTTCCTTTTCTCGCAGGGCACAGAGACAGCAGCCATTGGCTCCTTCTGCTGTCATTCACACCCTATGAGAGGGGAGCAGGGGCGGGTTCGAGCCGAGCAGTTTGTGTCTACGGACGCCCACAGCCTGGCTCGCGAGTGAGCCAGCAGGGGGGCCCCCATAGCAAACAGCTGGCTATGGGGGTACACACAGAAGAGGAGAAGCCAAGAGCACCAGTGGGGTACTGTGAAGAGGAGGTTCCGGGCCGCTCTGTGCAATACGTTGCACAGAGCAGGTAAGTATAACATGTTTATTTTATTTAAAATGATCCTTTACAACTGCTTTAAAATACATAGACACCAAAAATTTAAAAGACAAGTGCATTTACAAGACTTTAACCTTTTTGCTTTTACGTTTTCGGTGTCTATGTATTTTTTAAAAAGTATTAATAAAAAAATATTAATCCTAACTCTATTTTAGATGCATCATTGGGGTACTTCAAAAGTTCGCTATATCCACTTTCTGTTCCTTAGTTTTTGTTTAGTTTTTTGGATGTGGTACCCTTCTATAGTAGTCCATAGCCTTGTATTTTAGACTAGCTTTTATACGCCATGTTATATTATAATTTGCTAAGAGATAAGCTTAGAATGGACACGCTGCTTCTAATCTGAACCTAAACCAATTCACCTCTCTCCATAAACAAAATTGTCCTGCTACAAACTCTAACCTTTCTCCCCCATGATTGTATTGTGTAGTATCACTACCTGCTTTAAAGCTAGCATGGTTTGAGCCTGGTGACTGAACGATGCTGAGGTCTAATATGCAGAAATGGGCACATGACATAATGTTAACTCTTCTCAATCCTATGAAAGAGTTTTCTATTTTACCTTCACAACCCTATTAAAAAGACTGCTAGCAGCTTAGTGTTGAGTGGGTTAGAAAACCTTGAGTAATGTAAATAGAGATGCAGAATTTATATGGGATTTACCTAATTAGTAAATTTGGGGGGGGGGGGGGTGTATGTTTTTAGTGGTAAAGTTGTAAAGCCAATTAATTGAAAATAACCCCAGTTGGAGAATATCTTTTATAAAGTTGGTTCAAAATAAGAGAGCGGTATTTCTGTTTGTCTTGCTTTTTTTGTTGAACCTTAACTTGTTACAGTCGTCCTCAGCAGCTCTCAACCTTTGCTCTGACACTCTATAAATATACCACGACTGTGGATGGCAAGACTATTCTTGTGGGTAAGTGGTATTAAAGTGATTGTAAAGTCTCTTTTATTTTTTTTAAATAACAAACATGTTATACTTACCTCCTCTGTGCAGTTGGATTTTCACAGAGCAGCACGGATCCTCCTCTTCTCGGGTCCCTCTTTGCTGCTCCTGGCCCCTCTCTCCTAACGAGTGCCCCCTCAGCCAGCAGCTGTCTATGGGGCACTCGAGCCGAGTCGGAGCTCCGTGTATCCATTCAGACACGAAGCCCCGATCTGGCTCTGCCCCCTCTCTCCTGATTGGCTGACTGACTTTGATTAACAGCCGTGGAAACCAATGGCGCCGCTGCTGTATCTCTGCCAATCAAGAGGAGTGTCCTGGGCGGCTTAGACACCCGTGGACATCGCTGCAGAGAGATGGTGCTCAGGTAGGTGTTTGGGGGGGGGGGGGGGGGTTTTATCTTAATGCATAGACGCTGAAGATAAAAAAAAACTTCTGCATTTAAAACTCCTTTAATTCCTACAAATAGTTTTGCATAAACATTAAATCTGTTGCTCTAATCAAATAACTGAATTCAGAGTTGAAATACATTCCTGTATATATAAACTTGCCAGCTAAAGTATTTGTAATTCTGTTCAGTTGGCCTTGTGATCACATAGCTTTGCCACTTTAACTACCTCCCAGGGAGGTGGACATCTGCAGGTGAGATGGACGTCTGTTTCTGAAGTGTTTTTTATAAACATCACTTCAGAAGTCACCCTTGGGAAGCCAGTGCGCCTGTTAATGGCTGTGAATGGAGATGTTATCTGACAGCTCACTTCACAGGCACTGTGTACAGAGCTGATCCAAGTGGTTCTGTACCGTCTGGTCTGAAATAGGCCAATAAAAGTAATCACAATGTAAACAGTGTAGTGTTTACATGTGTGAGACCTCCTCTTCCTGTTACAGGGGAGAAAGGAGGAACTAATAAATGAAAGATCATTCGTAAGTTCAAAATTAGCAGCAGCACACTGAAGGCAGAGGTCTGATTGTGGGATTGTATAGCTCCCAACTGTCCCTGATTTGGAGCAATGTTTTTTCTGTCCCTAATTCCCCCTCATTTGTCCTTTATTTTGGTTCGATCTATATAGTTGTATATAAAATGCACTTTTTATCTTTCAAAAAGTGTTTCCCAGTGCTAAACCTTTCATGCAAATTCTGCATTTGTACATTTTAAAAGCCAATATAAAGGAATAGAAGTGGTAAAAAAAAAAAGTCCTTGTGGATTTCATTTAACTTTTTTTTTTTTTTTTTTTGGGTTAATTCTCCTTTTTAAAGGGGTGTGGCAGAGGGTGTGTCCTATGCCTACATACGTTTGCTAGTAGGTGTCCCTCATTCTCATCTCAAAATGTTGGGCGTAATGGGATTGTTTTTAAATACTATGTTCCCCTTCACATAAAAAATAATAAATGCAAATTGCGGGTGCATTGTCAGGCTCCTGCACACTGCCTACAGCTTTGTTGCCCGTGCCTCTATATAGGTTGTCATATTCAGAGCTGTAGACAGAGTGAATGAACTACGGGCATGCTAATCGGCACACCCACATTTCATGCAAGCCCACATTTCATTTAAAATACAGTGGCAGATGGTACTTGTAGGTTATGAATGAATGACACAGCTGTTTGGGCAGAGCCCAACACAACCACACTTTTAAAAACAATATAAATACATTTAAATAAATGATTATTAAATACCACCAAAAGAAAGCTATAGCTGTCTCAAACAAATGATATAAAATTATTTGGATGCCATCACCTAATAATTGTCCGTCAATCTATAAAAACACTGAAAAGGTTGCCTGGTAGTGAAGGGTTATAATATAGGTAATTTAATGTCTGATGGGGTGGGCTATGGCAATGCAAAGAATGCAAACTGGGCAGCTTCTCTGTGCCTGTTGAAGTCCTTATCAATAAATTGATAGGAGAGGGGAGAAGAGAGAAATTCTGCTACCTTTGCATAGGTCCCATTCTGCCTTAATCCATTTTTGATTCTATGTGTTCTTTTATTTCAGACTTCTGGGATACAGCAGGGCAAGAGAGATTCCAAAGCATGCATGCGTCCTATTATCACAAGGCACATGCTTGCATCTTGGTAAGCTTCATGCAAATCAGCACACCGAGCAGAAGGCATGAAACCTAAAGTAACAAAAACAAGAGAAAGACAAAGAAAAATCTTATAATATATAACATACAAAATATGAATTAGAGGATTATAGTCTCCTTTTTAATGCCTTCATGTCCAGGGGTAATCAAACCAGTGACCAGACATGGCCCTCAATATATATTTTAATAAATTGCAGTGAAATGGGCAAAAATTTGAAGAAAATGCAGTTTTACTTTGTTTAGATTGTAGTGTGTGTGTGTGTGTGTGTGTGTGTGTGTGTGTGTGTGTATATGTATATATACATACATACATTAAGGGTGTTGAATTTAATTGATGCATCGCGATTCGGGGGTCCCCGATGCAGCATCGGTGCATGTGACCCCAATAATCGAGGTCCGTGACGTCATCCGACATGCCCCGCCCCTGCTCCGAGCGTGTCTGTCAAAATAACCGTTTTGTAATAAATGCCGCCCGCGTTATAATCCATTAAGTGGGCACCGCTGTATGTGCTTTTTAAAATATATGCAGATTCATACCTCATATCTCAGTGTGTATATAACTGTATATGCCGCTCATGTG
Organism: Rana muscosa; assembly: GCA_029206835.1. NCBI lineage: Eukaryota > Metazoa > Chordata > Amphibia > Anura > Ranidae > Rana > Rana muscosa. The sequence goes on along the minus strand of CM055118.1, from coordinate 601,086,430 downwards.
ACTGCATGGTGCGGCCCGCCCCTCTCCTCTCACGTCTCATCTCTCTCGCTCTCCTGACATCAGCCCTGCCCGCCTCTCTTCTGATCTGATACGGTAGCTACAGCCGGTGGGCGGGGCTGAGAAGTCCCACTTACGTCAGGAGAGAGAGAGAGAGACGTGAGAGGAGAGGGGCGAGCCGCACCATGCAGTCACATGAGCGGCATATTCAGTTACATACAAACTGAGATATGAGGTATGAATCTGCATATATATTTTAAAAAGCACATACAGCGGTGGCCACTTAATGGATTATAACGCGGCATTTATTACCACACAGGTATTATTTTAAGAGAAGTATGTGACTGTGTACTCCTACACATGCTCTGTGCTGGCATTTCTCTGGCTCCCCGTTTGCACATTCCACTGTGTTAACACCTAGTGTGCTGGAATGTGCAAAGCCCAGAGAAATTTCAGCACAGAGACAGTACAGTGAAACTCACAGGGCTGTTTGTCAGTTGTGGATTCTAATCCCTCCTGACCTCACAGCAGCCGTGTGTGAATTCCTGTACCCTGTAGTGCACCGGATTAGTGCCCTTTTTAAAGGGGAGTTCCACCCTATTTTTAGTTCATTAAAAGTCAGCAGCTACAAAAAGTATAGCTACTGACTTTTATTAAACCAACATTTACCTGTCCCACAGTCCAGCGATGCGGCCGCACGGAGCCCCGCTCCTCTCCCCCTCCTCTCCGCCGTCAAATCTACTGTGAGCACCCGGCCATGACAGCTTATGGCTTCACGGCCGGGGCGCGCACTGCGCTCTGCCATTGGCCAGCCAATCTTCTGGGACCTGTGTTGTGTCCCAGAAGATCGCTGGCACGGAGGTGCCGCCTAGGGCGAGAGGAGTCGCCGCCTAGGCGGCCGGGACAGGAAGGATAAAGTGGGACAGGAAGTCCCACTAAAAAGAGGTTACACACTGGGTGGAACTCCGCTTTAAGGGAGTGAGGTTATTTTTAATTCAAAGCAGTTCCAGTAAATGTTTTGTTTATTAAAAGTCAGCAGCTACAAAAAAAGTGTATCTTCTGACCTTTAATAAAAAGACACTCGCCTGTCCCACAATCCAGCGACGTGGCCACCCAAACACTCCATGCTCTCCCCCACCTGTCCACGGCGCTGGCAATACTACTGTGGGCATCCGGCTGTGACAGCTTGCAGCTTCACAGCCGGGTGTGCATGTCTCACTGAGCTGTCCTGCATAGCCGGGCAATCTTCTGGGACCTGTGATGTGTCCCAGAAGATTGCTTGGAGGAAGGGCCGCCTAGGAAGCGGAAGTGGGAGCGCATCAGTAATCGTGATGCATCATAGAATGGAATCGAATCGTTGACCAGATAATCGAATCGTGAGACCAGTGAAGATGCGCACCCCTAATATATAATATGGAGAGATCCCTACCATACGTGGAGATACCCAGTACACGTTGAACAGCAGAATGCAAGCAGCAGCACAGCAGTCTGAGCAGTGGTAAGTCTGGGGTTGAACACCCCTGACCCCCCCCCCCCTTATCTATGCCCATGGTTGTGTAATAGGTATTAACATGCATGTGTGTCAGAGTTTTTTTCTTTTTTTATTATTTTTGTTTGTGATAGTATTGAGGGAATGAAAGGTATTTTATTGGAGAATATCAGTCCCCTGATGTCTTCTCTGCCTCCAGCCTATGCAAATCAAGGGGTAGAATTCCTGATCTACATCTTACCCGACTGCTGCCGCCAGGGTTCTGATGCTCTGAACCTGAAAATGTACAGAGCTAAGCACTTCTGTTTGTTAAACTCTAAAGAGATTTTTGCTGGAGAGTTCATTGATCTACTAGAAGAAGCTGGGTGAACTCAGGGACCAGAAGCACTGGAAACTAGAGAGGAAGCAACATGATACCTGCAGATGGAAGTGTTTTTACAGCTACCCAATCACTTGTGCATAAGTGACAGGAGCCAACATGGTACACCAAAAATTTTTTTACAGGCGAAGGCTTGTTTTCAGTCCCTAAAAAATGTTTAAGCTGAAGTCTAGCAAAAAAAAATAAAAAATTCCCTACAGCTTTACTTACCTGTAAAAAAAAAAAGTATGTCCCATGTTGTGCAGACAACTGGATCCTAGAGAAATCTTCACTGCAGGGAGGCCTGTCCTCTACCTGTCTCTGACTAGGTTGGTAACCACTGTGAGTTGATCAACTGATCTTAGTTGTTAAAGCTGAGATTTACCTAAACAAAAAAAAATCCCCACAGCTTTTGTCACATCACTTACCTGTAAAAAAAAGTATGTCCCATGTTGTCTTCACTGCAGGGATGCCTGTCCTCTTCCTTTCTCTGAACTTCCAGTGCAGCAGTGATTAACAGGGACATTCCTCCTTCCCTTCTCCTCCTTCACTTGAGAAAAAGTTATTTAATTGATTACATTGCTTGTACCATGATCTGTGAATGGGCAGAGTCTGATCAGACACAGGATTCTTTTTCCCAATCACAGGTTGTGCTACAAGCAGTGTTATCACTTAAGATAATTTCTTAGTGAAGGAGGAGAAGCGGGGGCACGGTCCCCATCAGGCTCATCTGTACCAATGTTCTGCTTGAAGACCCAAAGCTGTTAACCATTGCAATGCCAGAAGTTCAGAGAAAGGAAGAGGACAGGCATCCCTGCAGTGAAGACAACATGGGGCATACTTTTCTGTAAAAAATAAAATAAAAAATGTGATGTGACTAAAGCTGTAGGAATTTTTTTTTTGTTTAGCTAAATTTCAGCTTTAACGACTAAGATCAGTTGACCATCTCAGAGTGGTTACCATTACCTACCTAGTCTCTGGGTTACCCCGTTGGCACTGTAAACAACACTCTTGGAAATCGGAGCAATATCTGTCATATGGAGCTACCAAGAAACATATGTTATTGTCAATTCAGAGCAGGGACCTGCCTGGGAGAACATTACCTCACAAGTAGAGCTGCTAGGAAGTAGTTTTAATTCTTTCTAGCCAATGACTGTTTTCTTTTCTATTTTGAAGTCTAAAATCAGAGAGCTTTGCTTGTACAGTACATATTATATGTGTTGCAATACTTCTCTTCTGTCAAAAAAGGTTTATTGCTGTTCATTTTATACACAGGTATTTGATGTACAAAGAAAAATTACATACAAGAACCTTACCAGTTGGTACCAGGAGCTGCGGGAATACAGACCAGAGATTCCTTGTATTGTTGTAGCAAACAAGATTGATGGTGAGTCAATATTTTGTAAGGCAGCATCTCTTTTCTGACAATGCCTGAACATGTTTATCCGCATTGTGCAAATGATGCATGTCCCCTGTCGTCTACATTGTCACTAGTAATTCATCAGTACTGCCACTTGTTTGTTTTCTAGCTGATCTTCGTATGACTCAGAAAGGCTTTAACTTTGCTAAGAAGCACAGCCTGCCATTCTACTTTGTTTCTGCTGCAGATGGCACAAATGTGGTAAAGGTAATGCATATTATTAGTTATTATTTGCTTTCCAAATAGTTTTTATTAATGCTTATTAGAGCTGCGTGATTCTGGCCAAAATGAGAATCATGATTTTTTTGCTTAGAATAAGGATCACAGTTCTCGAATGATTCTCGCGGCGTAAAATCTTTCACATTATATAAAAAAATTTGGCCTAACTTTACTGGTTAGTTTTTTTTTTTTTTTTTATCATTAAAGTAATTTTTTCAAAAACAATTGCATTTGAAAGACCGCTGCGCAAATACAGTGTGACCTAAAATATCGCAACAACCACCATTTTATTCTCTAGGGTCTTTACTAAAAAATATATAATGTTTGGGGGTTCTAAGTAATTTTCTAGCAAAATAAAATGATTTTAACTTGAAAACAACAAATGTCAGAAAAAGGTTTAGTGTTTAAGTGGTTAAACTTTCCTAATTTACACACAGAAGTCTATTCTTTGATGTAAAAGACAAATTGTTACAATGTTTAGACTTAACGTTCCACTGATAAAGAATGTTGTAATATCTGGCAGACTGCCCGGATTTTTTCTTCCCTTCTTTTGATGGCTGAGAGCAGAGAGAATTCTCTGCATAGAAAGATCAGGAAATACTTTGTCAAGATCGCAAAGGGGAAAAAAATCGCAATAATGATTCTTGATGATTAATCGTGCAGCTCTAATGCTTATGTGGTGGAGTCTACAAGCCTTTGACAGTGATTGGTTCTGCGGTGGAAAGGACACGTTAGAGTTTAGGATTACATGGCATGAGGGGGAGTGACTGATAGTTGTATTGTTGATCTTGATGGAAAAGTCAGGGAGGAGGGCACAATTTGGGGGGGGGGGGGGGAGTATTATGAGGTTGAATTTTGTTTGAGGAAGTGGTATGACATTCATGCTAATATGTCCATTAGTAAGTTAGCGATTAGTGGTTGGAATTTGCCGCTGTCATTAGGATTTGTGCATATTTTACACATTTACCATTTTTTTGTGTTTTAGTTGTTTACAGATGCTATCAAACTTGCTGTATCTTACAAACAGAACTCACAAGACTTTTTAGATGAAGTGATGCGGGAATTGGAGGTAATGGTGATCCCACTGTAGTGTTTATGATCTTATTTAAAGCTGAACTCTATGCAGATATACAAAAACACCATCGCCATGTGTGTCATGTATTTTTATAAATAGCTGAATCAATCTTGATATTGGCCCCCTGCAGTCTTCTGTACAGTAGCATGCAGACTGCAAGAGGGGCAACACTTAGAGCTAATCAGGGCCTATTCCTTAGGCCCCTTTCACACGGGGCGGATCCACTCAGGGGATTCCGCCAGCTCAGCGGGGGATTGCTCCATTGATCCCCCGCTGAGCCAGCAGATGACGAGTCTGTCTCTGCTCACTATGCAGGGATGGACCTGTCAAAGCCCCGCTGTCCTCTATGGCAGATAGGACGAAAACGAATCCGCCTGTCCGTTTTCATCCGATCCGCTGGATGGATGGGGAACGTATCGCCATACATCTGTTTTGAGCGGATCTTATCGGATCAGATGGCAGGCAGGTGTCAGCGGACACTCCGCTGACATCCGCCTGCCCATACAAGTCAAGTCAAGGGGTGGCCAGTTTGGATCCGCCTGAAAAACGGACAGGCAAATCTGAGCGGGCTTATCGTGTGAAAGGGGCCTTAGTGTACTACTATAAGTTCAACATGTGCATATGTTTACAAGGGGGGCAACACTAGGATAAACATATCACTCTGTTGTTCCTTCCTTGACTGATTACAGGCATCAGTATGTCCTGGACCAGGCTGCATTTCTGCTATGTAATCTGAAAAGAGGACCAGGACCTGCTTTTGCTGTCTTGCAGGGGTCTCTGGATCACTGGACTGGCTAAAGAGCATTAAAAATCCTTTAAAGGAGTAGTAAAGTTACATGTTTTTTCACCTTAATGCATCCTATGCATTAAGGTGAAAAAACATTCGACAATACCGCCCCCCCCCCCGAGCCCCCGTTTTTCTTACCTGGCCCCTCGAAAGTCCCATGCTCGTCCCCGTCATCCTCTTCGTTTTTCAGCCTGGCCGCCGATTGGCTACACTGGATGGATTGAAAGCAGCGCAGCCATTGGCTGGCGCTGCTGTCAATCACATCCAATGACGCGGCACGCCGGGGGGCGGGGCCGAGTGATACAGTCGGCGGCTATGGCCGCCGCTGTATCACGGGAGCGCGCCCACAATCACTCCACACCATGCGAGCTCACTCGCATTAAGGTGTGGAGTCCTTGCGGGGAGGAGCCAAGACAGCCGCCGAGGGACCCCAGAAGACCAGGATCGGGGCCACTGTGTGCAAAACGAGCTGCACAGTGGAGGTAAGTATAACATGTTTGTTATTTTTAAGCAAAAAAAAAAAAAGCTTTAGTGCTCCTTTAAGTAAAGCAATTGAACTATTTGCTTGTATTTAGGCATAGCCTTTTATCGTCTCCAAACTAAGGCCTGGGGGCCAGATGTGGCCCTTTGCTTGTCTTTATCTGGCCCTTGGGACATTATTTCACCAACTGACACAATGAGGGAGCACCATTCCCCCTATTGACATCACCAATGGTGCACGGTTCTTCTCATTGACATCACCTATGGGGCACTATTCCTTCCATTAAAACTAATGATAGGGCACTGATGCCGGGGCATTTTGTACTCCCACTGGCCACAGTTCGGCCCCCCTAAAGCCTGAAGGACAGTAAACTGGCCCTTTGCTTAGAAAGTTTGGAGACCCCTGGTCTGTGCCTATGGCTATCATTTCTGCAGTTAGTAGCATTCTTTTCATCGTTACATTTTCCTGCTATAGCCTGCACTTTGAAAATGTTTCAATAAAAATTATTTAAAAGTGAAACAATTTAACTGTTTGCCTATAGTTCTGCACTTCTGCTCTAAGAAAAATTTCTTGGACAGCAGACTGTGCTAGATGTAAAATGACTAATTATTACCCATCTCTTTATGCTGTCAGCCTGTAGGACCTCTGTATATTAGTTTGATAAATACAGAAGAGGGTAAATGGTAAAAATGATGCTCTCTTGAGTGTATGGTTTATCAAATGTTGAACCCAGGCCACTGAACACAATAGCTTGGCTGAAAAGGAGCAAGCAGCTTGTATATATTTGCCAAGATTAGGAAAGATCTTCTTTGGTATATTCTTTTGTAAAGTAGTGAAAATGCCATATGAGATTGTGAATTGTGAAAGTGACTATCATCAAACAATCACTGGTGGTGAATCGATCACTGTTATTTAAAACGCATACACCACAAAGATTTTATTTTTTCCAACTTTAGTTTTGGATAGACTATGGAAGGGCTAGAAACTGTCAAGTTTCTACTGCATTTCCTCACTGGCGAAAAATAAAAATGTGTATATTATCCTGCGCTCCCTAATTTACAAAACAATTTCTATTGTGAAAAATATGATATAATATAAATAGTGTTGGGGTGGCCACAAACAATCGTGTTCCCACAACTGCTAATGCATAAAGTGATAAAGAGGTGTTGTTACGCCTACCTCTGATAAACAAAAAGGAATAATAAATTGTGCTCTACCCTTCTCTGTGCTGATTAACAATAACCCCATTATATAAATCAGCAATACCTATGCACATAAATAACAACACAAATCATATATAATCAGTGAATCTTCATTCCACACAAAATAGTGTTCTTCCACACTGGTGATAAATAGTCCATATAATCCACCCTTGTGTGTTTAATCCTTCTTATTCCATACATGGTGACTCCCACCACCATTTACCACTGCGCTCACCTCCAGCTGCAAAGTGGAGCTCCACCCTAAATAGCAACTTTTGCTATTTGGAACCCTCCCCCCCTCCGGTGTCACAATTGACACCTTTCAGGGGGAGGGGGGTGAAGATACCTGTCTAAGACAGGTATTTTCACCCACATCCGGGAGTCCTCTCTCCGGGAATCTGCGGGAGTTACGTCACTTCCCGCAGACTTCCCTTGGTGTTCTGGGAGACACTCGGCTCCCAGAACACAGGAGCACCAATCAGAACGGCGCAGCGCGACTCGCGCATGCGCCGTAGGGAACCGGGCATGAAGCCGCAGGGCTTCACTTCCTGGTTCCCTCAGCGAGGATGGCGGAGGGAGCAGCAGAGCGACGAGCGGTCGCTCGTCCTCTGCTGCGGACGTCGCTGGACTCCAGGACAGGTAAGTGTCCAAATATTAAAAGCCAGCAGCTGCTGTAGCTGTAGCTGCTGGCTTTTAATATCTTTTTTTTTCCGGCGGAGCTCCGCTTTAACCACTTGACCACTCACTGTATATATACAACGGCACTTTAAAGGTGGATATCTCGGTAATGGCAGCAGCTGCTGCCACAACCAAGGTATCCATCTTTTCAGTGGGCGGTCCGGTTTACGATAATTGCCACGAGATCACCGTTATTGGCGGCGGGAGAGGGGCCCCCTTCCCCCCTGCTTACCGGAGCTGTCGGTAGCAGCAGAGGCAATTGGGTCCGTCTGCTTCCTGGGTATGGATATGAGTGAGGGGAAGATGGCCCCTACTCGTCTCCATACCATAGCTGGGCAGAAGCAACGTCAAAACGTCACTTTCGCCCATACCTCTTAAAGGGCCATTTTAATTTTTTTTTGTCATTTTTTCAAATGACGACTTTTTTTTTTTTTCTTTTTATTGCATTTAGGTCCAAATATGAGATCTGAGGTCTTTTTGACCCCAGATCTCATATATAAGAGGACCTGTCATGATTTTTTCTATTACTAGGGATGTTTACAAAAGTGACCCAAATTTTTATATATTTTTTATTTTATTTTTTTTTAAACGTTTTAAAATCAATAAAATAAGAAAACAAATTTTTTTTTTTTGAAGCGCCCCGTCCCGACGAGTTCACACGCAGATGTGAACGCATACATGGGCAGCGCCCGCATATGAAAACGGTGTTCAAAACACACGTGAGGTATTGCCGTGATCATTAGAGCGAGAGCAATAATTCTAGCCCTAGACCTCCTCTGTAACTTAAAACATGCAACCTGTAGAATTTTCTTTTTCGTACATCACGGGACACAGAGCGACTTAGTCATTACTAATGGGTTATATAGATTACCTTCAGGTGTTGGCACTGGCCAATTCCAAACCGGAAGTACCCTCCCCTATATAAGCCCCTCCCACCCGGGAGCACCTCAGTTTTTTGCCAGTGTCTAAGGTGTTGGCCAAAGAGTAACATGTGTTTTCACTGGGCTTGCGTACAGGTTCTTTTGGGCCTTAGTAAGCTGTTCCGGATCCCACCAAAAAAGCTTCATAGCTAAACGGTCGGTACCCGGGCCTTGCAGCAGAAGAGCAAGGTTTTGCCTGTAATGCTTCTCTTAGGAGGGCTGGACCCTGGGATCCAGAGCTCTGGTCATACCCACGACCAAGATGTTGTCTGTGCAGGGTGCTATACAGGTCCAGGGGAGTGGAATCCTTGGGAACCCGGTCCCTGAAGGTTTAATTACAATGCCTGCCGTGATAGGTGAAGTTTGGACTTCTGTGGACCAAACAAAGTCCTGCGGCGGGGATCAGGTAAGTGGGGGCCCCCAGGAACTTGGTTCTATTGGGGGACCCCCAAGCCTAATTTGTCTTTCTGTCTGTTACCTAACGGTATTCCCGCTAAATATCTGTGTTTGCCTATAACTACTGAAAATGTAAAAATTTAATAGTAGTCAAGAAAAAAAAAAAAAAAATCAGGGACCGCGGTACCTGTGTTAAACCACTAGAGGCCGCTGTAGTCCATTTTTCTTGTCATGTGGATCTATGGTTTTCTCAAGTCAAAAGATCCAGGCAGCTGGTAAGTTTCTCTGTGGGAATCCACTTCCTCTGCCCTGTTGCTGCGCTCATCCACCGCACAGGCCCTCCGGCAAAAAGGGCCCTGGCTCCTAGTCCCCTGTTTGATTTCGAAAAGGGCGCCAATGGCGCACGGGCGTGCACGCGCCTCCTATGAAAAAAAAGGGGCGGGGCGGGTGGATGACGCTCGATCCGCGGCGCTTCTGCGCATGTGCGGGCGTCCCAGCATGGTTAAAAGACACAGTACAAGTGTCAGCTGCATGCAAACAGAGCTAGCAACAAACAGTGGCACACAGAGGCGGTTGATGCAGGCATCCCCATAGAAAGGCACTTTAGTGGACACCAGCTGGTATATAGCAGCACCTGTGTTAGACTATTACCAGCAAAATTGGTGTATGACGACGGGAATACCTCAGCTTTGTGCTTAAAGGATATGTCGTCCAGACGCTCCGGAAATAGATCTTCCAGGAAGCCAAAGGGGTCTCCATCGGGCTCTGAGGATATTGGGCATGCTTGTACTGCACCAATCTCCCCTGAGAATTCAGAGGTCAGTAGCCGTAGAAACCCCGCAGGAATGCCTGGTGCTGCGGCTGTCCCCAGTCCACCTGCTCCTGTATATATAACAGAGGAGGTTTTATCCTCAACTCTGGGAGGATTGGAAGAGAGATTAACAGCATTGATCGCTGCTTCCCTGTCTCAGGAAAAGCGCGTCCGATCTCCGTCTCCTCCTTCAGAGTGCCTGTTAGTGGAGGAACAGCCCCACACAGAGATCGACCTACCTGAAGGGGATCAGGATGAGGTTGATTCAGTTATGGAGGAATCAACAGTGGAAGAACCTTTCTCAGCTTCTCAGGCTGAAAGATTATGGGTTCAGTCTCTGACTAATATGGTCCGATCAGCATTTAAAATGCCTCTGGCGGAACCACCATCCACTACGGTTTCCTCGCTGGGGTCGCTAAAAGCTCCCCAGGCTGTCTGTTCCTTCCCAATCCACCCTTTATTAGAAGGGCTTATTTACCAGGATTGGGAGCATCCTGATAAAATATTTGCTCCCCCCAAGAGATTTCCGGTGATCTATCCCATGGAGGATAAGTTCATAAGAAAATGGAGGGTCCCTACAGTGGACGCAGCCATCTCTTCTGTTAACAAATCACTGACATGTCCAGTAGATAATGTTCCAATGTTCAAAGACCCAATAGATAAAAAATTGGAGTCTTTACTAAAATCTGCTTTCTCTACAGCAAGTTTGGTGACACAACCTGCGGTAGCAGCGATTGGAGTCTGCCAAGCAGTGAAAGATCAGTTGAAACAAGTCTTAAGGGACTTACCAGATCAGCAGGCTCTTGCCCTAGCTGACCTGCCTAGAGCCTTGTGTTTTGCGGTGGACGCCATAAAGGATACAATCCAACAGGCCTCCCGCTTTACGCTGTCTATAGTACATATGCGTAGGCTTCTGTGGCTCAAAAACTGGTCTGCTGAAGCTCCCTGTAAAAAACTGCTGGTTAGCTTCCCATTTCATGGAGAACGCTTATTTGGAGAAGATCTGGACAAATATATCCAGAAAATTTCTGCCGGTAAAAGTTCACTCTTACCGGTTAAGAACAAGGGTAGAAGTCCTTCTTTTAAGAGGCCTACTTCTCCAGTCCCAGGCACATCGGCTGTGAAGCAGTTCCGACGGCCTCCGCGGTCAAATTCAGGGGGCAGAAATCAGGGACAATCACAGGGTAACAAGAAGCCCTGGATCAAGAGAGGTACAAAACCTCCCCCCAAGGCATGAAGCGTTGCCCCCACTCAATCGGGTGGGGGGAAGACTTCAGTTGTTCACAGAGACCTGGCGGGACACCATCAGAGACAGATGGGTGCTCTCCGCAGTAAGTCTGGGATACAAGCTGGAGTTAAAAGGCACTCCTCCTGCCCAATTTATGAGGTCAAACGTGCCAAGAGATCCCCAAAAGAGAGGATCCCTCCTTCTGGCACTAGAACAACTATTGCTCCAAGGTGTAATCATGAAGGTTCCCCTGGAAGAAAGCGGATTCGGGTTTTACTCGAACCTTTTCACAGTCCCCAAACCAAATGGGGACGTGAGGCCCATATTAAATCTAAAAGGGCTAAACAAGTTCCTAAATATCAGGTCTTTTCGGATGGAGTCGATCCGATCGGTGGCCACCGCCCTACAAGGGCAGGAATGGCTAGCCTCGATCGACATAAAGGATGCTTATTTGCATATTCCCATCTGTCCGGCCCACCAGAAATTTCTACGCTTTGCAGTAGAAGGGCGCCATTTTCAGTTCAGAGCCTTACCTTTCGGTCTGGCCACAGCACCACGAGTGTTCACAAAAATTCTGGCCCCATTATTGGCCAATCTAAGAACACAGGGTGTAACGATAATGGCATATCTAGACGACCTGCTACTAATAGACCACTCAGTGGAAAAGCTGGAAGTAGCTATTCACAAGACAATCGAGTATCTGGAATATCACGGTTGGATTATCAACCGGGACAAGTCAGCTCTAAGACCAGTCAAAAGTCTGGAATACTTAGGGCTAAGGCTGGATTCAAATCAGAGAAAGATTTTCTTACCTCCAGAGAAGGTGTCGTCTTTAAAAGATTTGACCCACTTAGTGGGTACAAAAAGAAAACCATCCATACGCCTCTGCATGAGGCTGCTGGGAAAGATGGTGGCTTCATTCGAAGCGGTACCCTACGGTCAATTCCATTCAAGGAATTTGCAAAGGGCCATACTGTCAGCCTGGAACAAAAAAGTTCAGGCTTTAGACTTACCAATGTCCCTGTCCCCTTCCGTTCGCAAAAGCCTCCATTGGTGGTTGGTGCCCCAGAATCTGGAAAGAGGGAAACCCTTCAGTCCGGTTTCTTGGAAGGTGGTCACTACAGATGCCAGCCTCATAGGCTGGGGGGCAGTACTGGAGCAATGGTCTCTCCAGGGCAAGTGGTCAGAAGCAGAAAAGGCCCTGCCCATCAATCTCTTAGAGATACGAGCAGCCCGGTATGCCCTAGTAGCATGGACATCCAAACTCCAAGGGTCCCCTGTCAGAATTCAATCAGACAATGCCACGGCAGTGGCATATATCAATCACCAGGGTGGCACCAAGAGTCGTGCAGCCCAGAGGGAAGCAAATTGCATCCTGGAGTGGGCAGAAAAATATGTCCCAGCCATATCCGCGGTTTTCATCCCAGGAGTGGAAAATTGGAGAGCGGACTTTCTAAGTCGCCAACAATTATGCCCGGGGGAATGGTCTCTTCACCCCGAGGTTTTCCAGGCAATATGCCAGCGGTGGGGAACACCGGATGTAGATCTGCTAGCATCCAGATTCAACGCAAAGGTGGACAGATTTGTGTCTCGCACAAGGGATCCCCTAGCTTGCAGCTCGGATGCCCTAGTGTTCCCTTGGGATCAGTTCAAGCTGATATATGCATTCCCACCGCCACAATTGTTACCGTGATTACTCCGCAGAATCAGGGTAGAAAAGAAACCAGTGATTCTGGTGGCTCCAGCGTGGCCCCGAAGGGCATGGTACGCGGAGATTGTAAAAATGTCAGTGAGGAGTCCTTGGACCCTCCCACATCGTCCGGACCTGCTGTCGCAGGGACCGATATACCACCCTTCCTTACCAGCCCTAGGTTTGACGGCCTGGCTATTGAAGCCCACATTCTGAAAAAGAGGGGGCTCTCTAATTCTGTGGTATCTACCATGATCAATGCCAGGAAACCGGTATCCAGGCAGATCTATTATAGGATCTGGAAAGCATACATTACGTGGTGTGAGGCCAGGGAATGGCATCCACGCAAGTACGTGATAGGGAGGATTTTGGACTTCCTACAGTGGGCTGTAGATAGGAAGCTTGCCTTGAGTACTATCAAGGGTCAGATTTCGGCCTTGTCAATATTTTTTCAAAGGCCCTTGGCTTCGCATTCACTAGTCAAAGCCTTTATACAAGCAGTGATGCGTATTAGCCCTTCGGTTAGTATTCCCATATGTCCTTGGGACCTAAACCTGGTTCTGTCGGTTCTACAGAAACAACCGTTTGAACCATTACAACACATTTCCTTGGTTCTTCTCACCAGGAAATTGATTTTCTTAGTAGCCGTTTGTTCGGCTAAAAGAGTATCGGAATTAGCCGCCTTGTCCTGTAAGGAGCCATATCTGGTTGTCCATAAGGACAGAGTAGTATTACGTCCTCATCCAGCCTTTCTTCCTAAGGTGGTATCGAGGTTTCATTTGAACCAAGATGTGGTTCTTCCTTCTTTTTTCCCCAAACCTAGCTCGGTAGAGGAAAAGTTATTACATTCTTTGGATGTAGTAAGAGCAGTTAAAGCTTATCTAAAAGCCACTGCTCAGATTCGCAGAACGGATTCTTTATTTGTTCTGCCGGAAGGCCCCAGAAAGGGTCAGGCAGCATCAAAATCTACTTTAGCCAAGTGGATTCGACAGGTCATAATACAAGCCTATGGCTTGAGAAAGAGACCGCCTCCGTTCAAAGTTAGGGCGCACTCCACAAGAGCAGTTGGAACTTCATGGGCAGTGCATCACCAGGCCTCCCTGGCTCAAGTATGTAAGGCCGCAACATGGTCTTCGGTACACACGTTTACTAGGTTCTACCAGGTAGACGTCAGAAGTCAGGAGGATGTCGCCTTTGGGCGCAGTGTGTTGCAGGCCGCAAAAGATCCTCATGCCTGATGGCGCCCAGCTTATGTATCCCTCCCCTCATTTGGCATTGCTTTGGGACGTCCCATTAGTAATGACTAAGTCGCTCTGTGTCCCGTGATGTACGAAAAAGAAAAAGGGATTTTTATAACCGCTTACCTGTAAAATCCTTTTCTTGGAGTACATCACGGGACACAGAGCTCCCACCCCTCTTTTTGGGACACTTATTGCTTGGCTACAAAACTGAGGTGCTCCCGGGTGGGAGGGGCTTATATAGGGGAGGGTACTTCCGGTTTGGAATTGGCCAGTGCCAACACCTGAAGGTAATCTATATAACCCATTAGTAATGACTAAGTCGCTCTGTGTCCCGTGATGTACTCCAAGAAAAGGATTTTACAGGTAAGCTGTTATAAAAATCCCTTTTTTTTAAACGTCTACTATGGAGATTTGTTTTTGAAAAAGCCTATTGAGATTTTTAAGGGTAAAAGTTTGACTCCATTCCACGACCGTGTGCAATTTCGAAGCGTGACATGTTGAGTATCAATTTACTTGGCGTAACATTATCTTTCACAATATAAAATAAAAATTGGGCTAACTTTGCTGTTGTCTTATTTTTTCAATTAAAAAAAGGTGATTTTTTTTTTTCCAAAAAAAGTGCGCTTGTAAGACCGCTGCGCAAATACGGTGTGACAATAAGTATTGCAATGACCGCCATTTTATTCTCTAGGGTGTTAGAAAAAAATGTACAATGTTTGGGGGTTCTAAGTAATTTTCTAGCAAAAAATTGTTTTTAACTTGTAAACACAGAGTCTGAAAAACAGGCTTGGTCCTTAAGTTGTTAAACCAGGTCCAAACATTCTTTCCTCTGTTGGGGTACACAGCCAGGCTCCTCTTCAATGCTTCTATTTGTTTCCCGTATTGTTCTTTGTAATTATACCTTTCTCCAAATATTGGGTGTATGGCCCTTTATATCTGCAGCTGTTCCTCTATGGTTAAATGCATATAAGATGGAATACTCTCATAGTGTAGTATATTAATAGTGCCTCATTTATTAAAATGAATGCACTTACATGATAAAAAACATCATCGCTAGTAGTGAAATACAGCAGGGTCATGGCTCCCACGTCACTTCTGGTCCACTGCACAGCGACACCCGAATCAGCAAATTCCACACCTTTTCCCAGCAGTGCTTCTCTGCAGTCACATGGGTTTTCTCGGGTCTTACTCCCTAGCAGAGAGACTCCAATGCGAGTTCATATTGTAATTTAGTTTTTAAACAGTAGCTGGGCATACAAATTTAAAAGTAAAAAAAAAAAATGATTCCAAATCATTGAACTTATGTGTTTTATATTATATATGTTTTTGGTCTTTAACCACTTTAGCTCCGCAAGGTTTTACCTCCTTCATGACCAGAGCAGTTTTTGCTATTCGGCAATTGTGCGGTAATTCAACACTATACTCAAATGACATTTTTATCATTTATTTTTTTTTTCCACACAAATAGAGCTTTCTTTTGGTGGTATTTGATCACCCCTGGGTTTTTTTTTTTTTTTTGTGTTATAAGCTAAAAAAGATCGAAAACTAAAAAACAAATAAATATATTTTCTTCTTTGTTATAAAACATATAAAAAAAAAAAAAAAATTAAAACAAATCGAATTTCTTCATAAATTCAGGCCAACATTTATTCCGTTACATATCTTTGGTAAAAAAAAAATCCCAATAAGAGTATATTAAGTGGTTTGTGTAAAAGGTATAGCGTCTATAAGCTAAGGTGTGTGTGTATGTGTAATATATATATATATATATATATATATATATATATATATATATATATATATATATATATATATACTAGAATTTACGCAGTTATGACGTTATACTAGTAATGGCAGTGATAAGTGACTTATAGGGTGACGGGCAATCTGGCGCTAGCTGACGCTGGCTGAGAGGTGCACTAACTGACACCGACATCATTGGTGACACTTATACAGTGAACAGTACTAATGCTCTACACTGTCACTGTACAAATGACACTGGCTGGAAAGGGGTTAATATCTAGGGGCAATCAAAGGGTTAACTCTGTGCTTAACAATTTGTAATGTGTGCTTTTTTTTTTTTTTACCTAACTATCTTTTCTATTTTTTTCTCCCTGTTTTTCAGGGAGAAGAAACTGATGGATCGCTGTTCAGAGTACACAGCGTTCTGTGTTTTTGTAAACACAGAAATCTGTGTGTGATTGGCCACAGCCGATCAGCTGACTTTAGCCAAAATCATTGGCTGAAATCAGCTGCCAAAATCATTCTGTGTCCAATCACAGCACAGGTCGGCAAAAAGGCTGCAAAGTATTGGTGTGCTGTCCGCTCGCAGTGCAATTACTGTGGGCGGGCGGCAAGTGGGTAATTTAAATAGATTGTCTTTGATTTGGAAAGTTACAATTTTTTTTTTTTTTTTTGAGCTTAAAATCAATTTTCCCAATTTTTTCCTTACAGAATTTTGAGCTTGAGAAGCCTGATGGTCAGTCTCAAAATGAAGAGACCTCTGAAGACAATGAGTCAAAGAACGCTTCATGAGATGCTATTAAAGAGGACTTTTGAAAAAAATACTGGACATACTGTAGGTTTCTGTGACATTGACCAGGCCCACTACCTACCATGCCAGGATATCACAGTATAAGGGACGGACCATGAGGGATAAACCTCAGTAGCTTTTAAACTCATTATGAAACTAAGTGGAATGATAGGGATTAAATTGTCCTCAACTTTAGAATGTTGTTTAAGTCTTCGAGAATACAAACCCTTGGCAAAAAAACAAGTTATTACTCATGTACATTTGGATGGTGGCAAAGTCAACTTGGGACTGCTATAGTGAATTCAATTTTGTGGACTTGTCTGCCAAGGGTTAATTTGTTGGATGTTATATGCAATGTCCAGTTGCTAAGAACGAAGTAAGAAATCATGAAGGCAGCTTGTTTCTGAACCTTTACGGACACACCATTACTCAACAAAGAATACTCAAACTTTTAGGAGACATCCTTTAAGATGGTCTGCACATTTCAGTTTCATGTCTGGGAGAGTAGCAAATAGTTTTTCTTATTATTCATCAAGACACAGAATCAGAAGTAAATGAGCGATAATTGGGTTTTTACTGCTGCCTACAGCAGGAATTGGAAACAGGAAAACAAAAATAAACTGTTGAACAGCCAGGTGTAACCTCCCCATCTCCCGTCATGCACCATTTTTTTTTATTTTTTTACTAGTGTCTTAGGATGATGGACATTTTTTCTCTACTGAGAAAAGTTTATCCATTTTTATTAGCCTTGTTAATTTTTTTAAACAAGATTTTTTTACTTTAATGCAGACATGAGTCCTTGGGCCACCGGACTTTTTTGGTACTTTCTAGACACCTAATGCACTGGTTTGTTAGCCCCAGAGCTCTTTACAGGTCCAGGGCGGCAGCACAGCCTCTTGTGTGACCCATTCCTTGACAATTCCCTTGGGGGTATGCCCCCCGATGGGTGAAAAAAAACTCCTGGAATGTGGCATTTAATCAATAGGTTCTGCATATGGTACTCTTCAATACCCTAGTTTGCTACAGAATGCTCTCCAGGCCTACTACTTTAGAAAGTTTCTTAGACTTTGCCTTATTAGACCTTGGCGCATAATTCGTTTTTTTCGTGCTATTGTTTTTTTCTAAAAAAAGTAAATGCGCAGGAGAAATATGTGCAGCACCTCTAACTGCAGTGTTGTGCTTCTACTGCACACTATATCTTCCCGCCTTTTTATTAAGTAGTCCTTTGCCACTGCTCTACTTGCAAGGGTCACACAGTTTTAACTCTTTGTCCTTGCTGCTGTCTACAGTAAGTTGGTCAACTCCAGCCATGTAACCTCTTCTGCTGTCAGCAGCTAGTTTGTGAGTAACAAAGATCTGCAGTGCCCCTCCTCAAACACTGATATCCTGGATAGTTGTTCCTGCCAAGAGTTTACACATGCCTGGAGTCTTCCCTAACTCCCTCATGTGTGCTCCCCTCCTCTACAATATCTAGGCAGGAATTTTTTACACTTATGCTTTATTTTACATGGATGTAGGGGCTGTAAGTGTACGTCTACACTTTCTCCTCCAGGCTCTTCTCTGTCCTTCCTGCAACTGGAGCAGTTACTGTACACTCAGCTGATGATACTCTAAAGAGGTGTCTCACAAATCTGTTCTGGATGTGTTTGTGCCTAAGAAGCCCTAGTCTGCTTATATAGCTCCCAGGCTTAAAGAAACGGGTTCTTATTGGCAAAATACGCATATGTTTAAACCTGTGTCTGAAATGACTTCTGTTTAATAGTCTAGGCTCCCTAAAGGTCCTATGACAACTGTCAACTTATCCAGTACATGTCTTACTACTAGAACATTTTCTGTACAGAGATGGGACTACTTCTGACAAGCTATTCTGTACAACCAAAGGCATTGCTGAGCAATAACTTTTTGGGGAAGCATTTATTAAGACGTGGTCCAATCCCATTGTTTATCTGGCTATTTGGCTTAATAAAACGCTGACTCTTCCAGTTGCGGATGTTTCAGTGTTTAAGGATCAGGTTGACAAGTGACTGGAGGTCCTTTTCATGTCCTTGTTTTCACTAAAAGGTCCTGCTATGAAACCTGCTTTAGCAGGCCAATTTGCTAGACCATAAGGATATGGACTAAGCCATATGTCCGACATATCCAAAACTATCCTTACTGACCATTGAGTTATGGTGCGTTTAGAGTTTTTACCCACTGCATTACATTATTGTGTTGGCAGATTACTGTATATTGTATATCAAATCTCTATGATGAATCTCCTATCTGTTAAAATGCAGAGAACACCTTTGCGTATGGACGTGACAGCAGGGGGTCTTGCAGACACTCCATGTGGCAGCAGGAAATTTGATTTTGGGTTTATATCTGAGAAGCCTACCTTTGGCTGTCAGGTGGAAGTAATCTGATATCTCCGCCGCCTCCCAATTGCTTCCAAACCCCCCCCCCCGATAATGGGCTCCCCAACACAGAAGTGTCCCCGCCATGTATCCTGGGCTGTGCAAGCCCATTAGTGCACCCGGGGCTAACATGGCAGGTGCCTCCGGTTAGAGAGGAGGGAGCTGAGCGGACATGCGTCCCCTTCTTTCTGACATGGCAGCGACATGTAAAACATAATTTCCAGGTCCCCCTTTTACTTTCCCTGGCTAGCATGACCGGGAAAGAATCGAATACACTGCGAGCTGCACTGCATTAGATTAATTTGAGCACAGGTGAGACATCCTGGGCCTTTTAGACCCTGGATGTCTCATTAAAGAGAAGCTGTCGCCACAAAATAATCACAAGGGGACTTTTGTGTGGCCTCCCAAGTGGCATATCCATGGGTGCAAAGTGTGCCTCAGAGACAAGCCTGAGGTGCTGCAGCTGCGCCTATCACTGCCTGATCTCTGACTCCTGTCACAGACAATCCTGTGCGACTTCTCAGTCACACAGAGATCTCTTGCTGGAGCTTTGGGCGGCTGTCTGGGGGTGGAAACTGCATCTCTGGAGAGGGCGGGACACTAACGTCATCCACCCGATCCCCGTGAAGGTAAGGAAAGCTGTCATCCCAGTGAGAGAGAGATGTGATTCTGAGGTGAGCTCTGTCCTCTGGGGTAGGGGGGGGGCTTATGCAGACTGGGGGGTAGGGAAACTTGTGCAGACTAGAGGGGGACTTGTGCAGACTGGGGCTGAACTTGTACAGACTGGGGGTATTTGCGCAGACTGGGGGGGGCCCTGAGGGAGGAGGCTTATGTAGACTGAGGGGGGCTTCAGCAGACTGAAGGGGAGGACTTGTGCAGACTGGGGGGCGGTTCATGGGAATATCTTGGTGCACGGTGGAAGCGGCAGATGGTAATGGGGGAGCCCAGGTCAACTTTTGCACAGAGGCCCATAAGCTTCAAGCTACACCTCTGCCCCTATTTGATGAAAAAAAAGTACAAAAAAATCTTAAGAAATTTTAAAAAATTTGTTACATCCAAGTACAATAGGATTCCTTTGGGTTCATTGAGGCTCATAGTTACCACTCCTCTGTGTTTGTGATCTACTTAAAATATTTCTTTTTTTACAAAACTGATGCATGATGGGTGTTTACGTGGCTGGCCAATAATTTTTTTTGCTTGCCAGTGTCAAATTCTTACTGTAGGCAGCAGTGAAATCTAATTATCTCTAATTTACATCTGATTCTGTGTCCATTAATATACTCCAATAAACAAATTTTATGTACAGAAGTTCTGTGTTTTCTTACGCGGTTCGATGATCTGCAATGTACCTTGGAGTGTTTGGATTCTCCCCCAGTGCAATTTGTAAACTGTCCATCTAGGACATCATCAATTATGCCAAATTTATGATTCACCGAAACAACACGGCCTGATTCTGACCCTTCAGAAACTTCACAAGAGGAAACACCAGAAGGGTTATTTCTGGAGAAAAGTTTTATAACCACACTTTGCCAAGTCCACAGTTTTCTCTGAACTCTTGGCTCTCGTCTTTATTGACATCTTATGCAAGGATCGCACATGGATTGTGTTCTGACTAAGAAGATTACACCTTAATGTGTCACTTACACATTAGGAAGATTACACCTAATCTTCTTAACTGATAAAAAAAAAAAACTACTTCAGGAAGCTTCCTTGAAGATTGCCCCCTATAATAATGAATGTATTGTTGTTTTGAATATTGAGGTAGTTTCAAGACAAATCCACAAAATAACCTTTGATTTTGGATGTTGTCTTACTTTTTCTTTTTTAAATAACCACCGTTTTGCTTGGCTTATATTACTGATCAGACTTCCTTAGCAAATTCATAGTAGTGGTACACTTATGTCATCATAACAAGCCTTGCTATTAAAGCGGAGTTCCAGTCACCCAGTTCATTTTTAATTTTTTTTTAATACTCCTCTGTAATTGGGTCCACTTCAGAGGCAACATTTAGATATTATCATTAATGTGGTCCTTTTTTTTTATTCATGTTTACATAGTTTAAAACTAACCGGATCTCGGAAGCAGGCAGAGTCCATCTCTGCTGTGCGCATCTGAAGCCCTCTTGTATCCATTTCCGGGCATTGGTGCAGCTGGCTACCCAGCATGCACCTCCTGATCTTGTGCCTGTGTTTTGTCACATATGGCGACCCATCACATTTGGCTACCTGCTGGAATGCGCGACACCGCCATATGCGTTCCAACACTTTTACAAATGTGATGGGTAGCCGAATGTGACGAAGAATATAGCTAGAGAATTTAGCTGAAAGGAATTTGTGAACGTTTTAGTAATTGCTTTTCAATGAGAATTTAGCATTTCTAAAAGTGTTGGGACGCATATGATGGCGGCGTCGCGCATGCGCACTCCAGCGGTTAGCCAAATGTGATTTGTCGCCACATGTGACGAACCACCTGCACAGTTATGCTATTGTGCAGTGCTCCTTCCTCCTGACCTGTTGCCATAGCAATGGCGGACGTTGGTGGAAGTTCCTGCCCAGGGTGCTATAGCAACCTCCTGTTCGCATCATTTCCGGTTGGGGATTTCGGTATTAGGCGACTCTCATGGACCCCTTGGATAGATGATGCCAATATCCCAGTAGTCCATGGGAATCGTCTTTACGTCATCGCCCAGGCGGCCGGAGCTGAAAAAATATTGTTTGCCATTTACCAAAAAATGTGGATGGACATTGGACTTATCGAAAGTTAAAAAAATGAGTGGAACTCCGCTTTAAGGTGTTAAATATTTACGTATCTTTTACCATAAGATCATTTGATGTATACTTCGGTTATTACATATAAAATATCTTATTTTTTCTATTTGGTGTTTATTTACTTATATATTTTTATATATTTCTCTGTATAAGACTGGTTGTATAGTTTGTTTTATGTGGATAATTTGGTTTACCAGGCAATGTTAACAGTGCTTTGGCATGTCACGTCTCTTAGTTCATCCTACTAATTTAGTCTCCCTGCTTACTGGTGGAGTTTGCAGAACTAGGCGATATTGACGTATGTTTTTTATTCAACCAATGAAATGGGCTCTTTATTCCTCTTCAGTTTATGTTAAAGTATTGTTCCCTGTCATTTAAATGGTAAATGACAAAACAGTGCACAATAGAGGCTCTGAAATTGGAGTTTATTGTTAGATGAAGAAGGATCAAGGCTTGCCTAAAAATAACAAACATGTTATACTTACCTGCTCTGTGCAGTTGGTTTTGCACAGAGCAACCTGGATCCTCCTCTTTTCGGGTCCCCCTTCAGCTCTCCTGGCCCCTCCCCCCTGACAGCTTGCTATGGGGGCACTTGAGCTGAGCCGCAGCTCCCTGTGTCCATTCAGACACTGAGCCTTGGCTAGGCCCCACCCCCTCTCTCTCCTCATTGGC
Source organism: Rana muscosa (assembly GCA_029206835.1). Taxonomy (NCBI): domain Eukaryota; kingdom Metazoa; phylum Chordata; class Amphibia; order Anura; family Ranidae; genus Rana; species Rana muscosa. Next base: position 601,064,072 of record CM055118.1, on the reverse strand, counting down.
TGACTGACTTTGACAGCAGCGGGAGCCAATGGCGCTCCACTGCTGTCTCAGCCAATGAGCAGGGGAGTTTTGGGCAGCTGAATCTCTCCTGTAACATTGTTGTATAGAGCGACCTCGGGTAACTATTAGGGGGGCTGCTGCACACAGAAAGTTTTTTATCTAAATGCATATAAAGCTGACTTTACAATCACTTTAAGGGTTTTAAGTAGGCCTAAAATATGGATATGAATGTGTGCAAAAAAAGAGAGGGAAAAAAAGGCCCTGGCAGCGAAGAGGTTAATCTGTATTTGTGCTGTGTTGCTTTTAAAGAGGAGCTCCAGGCTCCCCCAAGTCTGCAGCTGCAAATAATGTAGCTGCTTACTTTTAATATAAAGACACTTACCTGTCCAGGGATCTAGTGATGTCCTTACCTGAACTGATTCTTCTATTGGCTTCGGTTGCAGGCGCCAGCATATCAAGTAAGGGAAACGGGAAATAAAGGCTTGACGGCTGGTTCCCTATTGCGCATGCGCAAGACGAGCTGCACCTTGTGAATAGTCCCGCAGTCTTCAGGGACTTGTGATGCGTCCCAGAAGACTGCCGTGATAGGAGAAGGGGCTGAACTTCCAGCTCAGATTGCGGCAGTGGGAGCTAGTACCTGTCAAAACCACGTACCCCCTCCCCCCTGGCAAATGTGGCACTAGGGTGGAGGGTGCAAACAAGTAGAGCTTCCCCTTTTGGGTGGAGCTCCACTTTAAGTAATCCCCCCCACCCTCCCCAAGTCTTCCTTTTTTTTAAAACATTTTTTTATACTTGCCTGCTCTGTGTAATGGTATTGCACAGAGCAGCCCAGTTCCTCCTCTTCTCTGCCCCCCTGCCAGGTCTAGGCTCCTCTTCTCAGCACCACTATAGAAAGCCACTTCCTATGGGGGCACACCTGCAATTATGCCCCCAAGGGCGTCTGTAGACACAATCAGCGTGGCTCGGCCCCGCTCCCTCCTCTCAGGATTTGATTGATAGCAGCAGATGTCAATGGCTTCTGCTGCTGCCGAATCTCCTGTGGAAAGATATGGGAGAAGAGCTGCTGCAGATATTGGACTCGGGTAAGTATAAAGGTGGGTGAAAAGCAATACAGACACTGGGACATTTTTTACTTTAATGCAGGGAATGCATTAAAAAACATACAGGCTTTAGAACTACTTTAAATATTATTTAATTTGTGTTTTTTTTTTTTTACGGTCTGTTTGTGTTCTGTGAAAAAAAGCAACTAAATAATGATTTTTTGCAGAAAAACAGGCCCGAGATAATTGAGCTTCCTTCACCTTCAGGAGCCATTTTAAAAGTCAATTTCTATTACCTTGAAAACCTTTCATCTTCTCCATCGACTTCGAAGCTGTATTAAACCCAAAACCAAAAATGTTGTTTTATTGCAGCCTGCCAATCATTAGATGGAATGGCTGCATTTGTTTTTGTTTTTTGCTTGGAAAGAAATTTGCACTGTGTATGGCCAGCCTAAAGCCTCCTATACATGATCAGATTTTCTGCAGACAAATCATAGGACTTTTGTCCGAAGGGCGTTGGCCATGAACTTCTCTTGCATACAAACACAAAACTATGTGGTTTTTCAGCTCTTTAGCGCCACCCTTTGGGCAATTTCTGCTAATGTTGTGTTATGGTTAGCATTGCTTCTGAGCATGCGTGTTTTTACTTTGGAGTTTTGTCCGAAGGACTTGTGTGATGTCGGATTATCTGATCGTGTGTACACATTTGTTGTCGGAAAATTTTAAACCATGCTGTCCAACATTTGTTGGCAAAAAATCCGACAACAATTGTCCGATGGAGCATACAAATGGTCGGTTTTTCCGACAACAGCCTGTCATCGCACATTTCCAGTTGAAAAATCCGATCGTGTGTACGGGCCTTTAGAGTGATCAGGCAGCTGTATTTTGCTATAAGATAGGGGAGCTTGTTCACCCTCTGTGTGACAGCAATAAAGTTAGGTGTGTAAAAAAATGTATTTGACATATAATAAAAGACGCATATAAATATTTTTCAGAGCCCGCCCCCACGTACATACACATATAAATGCCAACATGCACCACCTCTGTTCCATATTGGCATGAATGTTTGTGGGAAAGCAATAATTCTTATGCCGCGTAACCACACGATCGGAATTTCCGACAATAAATGTTCGATGTGAGCTTTTGGTCGGATATTCTGACAAAAAATGATTAAGAGCTGGTTCTCAATTTTGCCGACAACAAAAGTTCTCGTCAGAAATTCCGATCGTGTGTATCCAATTCCGATGCACAAAAGTGCTGCGCGTGCTCGGAACCAATTTGACGCATGCTCAGAATCATTGTACTTAATTTTTCTCGGCTCATCGTAGTGTTGTACGTCACCGCGTTCTTGACCATCGGAATTTCCGAGCAACATTTGTGCGACCGTGTGTAGGCAAGACAAGTTTGAGCCAACATCCGTCGGGAAAAAAAAAACACGGTTTTGTTGTGGGAAATTCCAATCGTGTGTATGTGGCATAAGACCCTCATTTGCTGTTAACACTAAATCTATGAGCTGTAAAGGCTATGGATAGTTTTGGGTGCTATAGTTTTCACCATTTCACAGATGCTCGGATTTAAGGCTTAACATGTTTAGTATCCATTTACCCAATGCAATGCTATCTTTTATATTTTATAAAAGTGTCAGTATTTACACTCACTGGCGACTGGCGTACACCTTGATAGTACCAGGTTGGACCCATTTTTGGCTTCTGAACTGCCTTGGTTCTTCATGGCATGGATTCAACAAGGTGTTGGAAACATTCCTCTGAAATTTTTGGTCCATATTGACATGATAGCATCACACAGTTACTGCAGATTTGTTGGCTGCACATCCATGATGCGAATCTCCTGTTCCTCCACATCCCAAATGTGCTCTATTGGATTGAGATCTGGTGACTGTGGAGGCCATTGGAGTACAGTGACCTCATTGTCATGTTCAAGAAACCAGTTTGAGATGATTTGAGCTTTGTGACATGGTGAATTATTCTGCTGGAAGTAGCCATCAGAAGATGGGGACACTGTAGTCATAAAGGGATGGACATGGTCAGCAACAATACTCAGGTAGGCCGTGGTGTTTAAACAATGCTCAATTGGTACTAAGGGGCCCAAAGTGTGCCAAGAAAATATCCCCCACACATTACACCTCCTTCACCAGTCTGAAGCGTTGATACAAGGCAGGGTGGATCCATGCTTTCATGTTGGTTATGCCAAATTCTTAACCTACCATCTGAATGTCGCAGCTGAAATCGAGACTCATCAGACCAGGCAACGTTTTTCCAGTCTTCTATTATCCCATTTTGGTGAGCCTGTGCCAATTGTAGCCTCAGTCTCCTGTTTTTAGCTGACAGGAGTGGCAATCAGTGTGGTCTTCTGCTGCTGTAACCCATCTGCTTCAAGGTTTGATGTGTTGTGCATTCAGAGATGGTATTCTGCATACCTTGGTTGTAACGAGTGGTAATTTGAGTTATGCCCCGTACACGCGGTCGGGATTCCCGACAGAAAAAGTCAGATGGGAGCTTTTGGTCGGGAATTCCGACCGTGTGTAGGCTCCATCTGACTTTTTCTGTCGGGAATTCCGACAGAAATAGATTGAGAGCAGGTTCTCAATTTTTCCATCTGAATTTTCGACGGACTTTTCACGTTGGAAATCCTGACGTGTGTACGGGGCATTACTTTTGTCTTTCTATCACCTGGAACCAGTCTGCCCATTTTCCTCTGATCTCTGACCTCAGCAAGGCATTTTCATCCACACAACTGTCCCTCACTGGATATTTTCTCTTTTTTGGACCATTCTCTGTAAACCCTGGAGATGGTTGTGTGTAAAAATCCCAGTAGATCAGCAGTTTTTGAAATACTCAGACCAGCCTGTCTGACACCAACTACCATGCCATGTTCAAAGCCCCTTAAAGCGGAGGTGCAGCCAAAAAAATAAAAAAGTCAGCAGCTACTAACAGTGTAGCTGCTGACTTTTAATAAGGACACTTACCTGTCCTACTCACCCGCGATGTCGGTCCTGCCACGGCGATCGATCGCTGCTCCCGGCTCCTCCATCCTGAGTAAGGGAAACAGGCAGTGAAGCCTTAAGCAATAATTCTTATGCCGCGTAACCACACAATCGGAATTTCCGACAATAAATGTTCGATGTGAGCTTTTGGTCGGATATTCCGACCGTGTGTAGGTTCACTGCCCGTTACCTACTGCGCATTCGCCACTCGCACGACGCTTTGTGAATGGGCGGCTTGCCTCCTGGGATACACACAGTTCCCAGAAGGCAGCGCGCCCCATTCACAAGAAGAGGAAGCGGAAGGAGATCCACCGCGGACGAGAAGAGGAACATTAGAGGCAGATTAGAGGACTTCCGCATAGCAACAGGCATTTAGGGTGAGTATAATTTTTTTTTTTTCTATTCATTTTTTTAGGATTTTTAATGTAAACATTTTTTTAGGGTGGACCTCTGCTTTAAATCACTTTTCTTCCCCATTCTGATGCTCGGTATGAACTTCAGCAAGTCCTCTTCACCACGTCTAGATGCCTAAATGCATTGAGTTGCTGCCATGTGATTGGCTGATAAGCAATTTGTGTTACTAAGCAATTGAACAGGTGTACCTAATAAAGTGGTCAGTGAGTGTATATTGTGCTTGTGTGCTTTAAAATTCATTTTAGTGTATTTAGTCCTAAAAATATTATTTTGATTATTTGCTCAAATATTGTGCAACATAAAAAAAATTGCAACTCCCATTGTACAGGGCCTTTATTTTCATGGCTGGTTCACAGGATGAATCGCACAGGAACACACTGCTTGTACATGTGATCCGGAAGCCGTGTAATATCAAACCATTCATTTGAATGGGCTGAAATCTTCCAGGACCGCACCAGAAGTAATGCATGCACTACTTTATAAAACGCACAGCAGTCAGCTCGCGTGGTAGCGTAGTACTATGCGATGCGGTTCCTCTGCTAAAGTAGTGCATGCACTATTTGTGGTGTGACAAGCGCACTGCATTTATAACCTGCAAAGTAACACTGACAACCGCTGCAGGACCCAAGTGCAGTGCGCTTTGAACGCGGTGCAGGAAACGCAAACAGCATGGGGGTTTTCTGCACCGTGTTCTGGCGTGAACTGTCCCTAAGAAAATATCAACTGTAACGGGGGTTTTCATTTAGGATTTTTAATTGTATGCAAAAGGAAAAAAATGTTCCAGGCCCAAAGTGATATAAGCCCTGGTTCACACTGGTGCGTTTTGACATGCGATTTGGCATGTCAAAACGGCGGTTATTGAAGCAAATTGCCGGAAATGGCACCGTCCTAATCGGTGCAACGCCGCATCTGCGGCGCTGCACCGATTTAAAAAAGTAGTTTCTGTACTTCTTTTTGCGATTTCGGGCCGCGATTTACATTGACATCTGTGCAGAAACCTGCACAGATGTCTTTGTAATCGCGGCCGAAATCGGGACTGACAGGCAGGAGTGAAATCTTACGAGTTCAGCTGAACTCGCACGGCTTCACTCTCGCAGCCCAGTGTGAACCTGGGCAAATAGCCTGTTTTTTATATTTCAATCAAGCCAGCCACCTGTTGTGGAAAATGGTACAGCCAGAACGCTTGATTGGTCCTAATTTCCTTAGAGCGGACCTTTACCCTTAGAGCCGGTTCACACCAGGGCGACTCGTCAGGCGACTCAGTCGCCTGACAAGCCGTGTCCCACGCTTTTCAATGGAACCGTTCTAAGTAAGAGCGACTCAGGTCGCTCCGACTTAGAAAAAGGTTCCTGTACTACTTTTGGGGGCGACCCAAGGCGACCTGCATTGACTTCTATACAGAAGTCTTATGCAAATCGCCTCGGCGGGCGTCTCAAGTCGTCTTGAGATCGCGCCGCCGAGGTCGCCCCCACAAGTCGTGCCGCGTCGCGCCGCCCTGGTGTGAACCGGCTCTATGTACACTGAAGCTGATAAACTGCAGTTTATTGGCGTTTTGGCGTTTTTTTAAAAAGCCCATTAACTGCACTCTATGTTAGCCTATGTGTTCATGTACACATAACGTATTTTAGCGTTAATGAGCAGTGGAGGAAATGGGCTTTTCTCTGAACACAAGAAATTTGCTTTCAAAGTGCCGTTTTTCGGCGGGAAAAAACGCAAAAAAACGTAAAACGCCAAAACGCTGGGCGCCAGCGTTTTCTTTGCGTTTTTTGATCCATTAAAAAAAAAAACGCTACACTGAAAAACGCTAATAAACGCTAGTAAAAAATGCTGATAAAAGCTATATTTTAAAGCAGCTTTTTCTGTCAGAAATCTGGCGTTCAAAACGACCGTTTTTGAGCTTCTGTGTTCATGGAGCCTTAAGGACATATTTTGTTACATTGCCTCCCTTCCCCTCCCTCTCTTATATATTCAGATGCCAGAAAACTTGCTGAAAAACCTGCTCCTTTGCCAGCAGCCGTGTACATATGTCCTAAGCTCCTGTTACAGACTAGAGCACCAGCTGGTGGCACTGTGGTCCGTGGACCTGAAGTCTCTGTCAGTTGTTATTTAGTTCTCTAGTAGTGTACAGTATAGCTCATTGTCCGGTTATTTTAGTAGGGTTTATGTGTGTTTCACTGGTATTTTTTGCATGGTTTGCTGTGTTTTTGTTGTTTTATTGTCACTTGTATGCTTTTCTATTACTTCACCTAGTTTTGAGTCCCTCCCTGTGTAATGTCCTATATCTGGTCACATCTGCTCTACAGGATACCATCAGGAGGTATTCTATCAGCTCCACTGGGGTCTATTCACTCTACTATCTGCTAGAACAATCACATGCCCAGGTAAGAAACACAGAGGGAGATTTACTAAAACTGCTGCACGCAGAATCTGGCGCAGCTTTGCATAGTAACCAATCAGCTTCTAACTTCAGTTTGTTCAATTAGGCTTTGACCAAAAAAAAAAAATAGAAGCTGATTGGTTACTATGCAAAGCTGCACCAGATTCTGTGTGCACCAGTTTTAGTAAATCTCCCCCACAGTGAATGACATTAATTCAGAAAGCATTAACCCTTTTGGGACTTCAGTGTCAAGCAGTGGTGACTAGTGCATAATTTTCTAGGGGGGGAGGGGGGCTTCCTTGGGGTTGCAACCTGTCCGGGATTCACTCGGACAGTCTGGGTTTTGAATCAGTCCCCCACATTTTTCAGACATGAATGTAGTTCAGAACAGTACCTTAAAGGAGGGTGAGGGGGTACTATTCTCTTTGGAGCGCCCAAAGGTGTCCCAGGTCTGTTATCCTATAGAGCAGGGTTCTCCAAACTTTCTAAACAAAGGGCCAGTTTATTGTCCTTCAGACTATATGGGGGACCAGACTGTGGCAAGAGTGAACATTTCCCTGGGCGTAAACATCACCACAATTGATATGAGGAGGAGGAATGGTGCCCCATTGTTGGTATCATTGGCAGGAATTGTATTATGTTGGTGTCAGTGGGAGAAATGGTGCCCCATTGTTGGTGTCAGTTGGCAGAATAGTGTCTCATATCAGTGGGAGGAATAGTCCTCTTAAGGCTGGATAAAGACAAGAAAAGGGCCACATCTGGCACTCGGGCTGCATTTCGTTGACCACTGCTATAGAGTATATTAAAAACTAAAAACAATTGCTGTTTGCCGCTAAAGTGTCCGGGTTTGGTTTGAAAAAAAAGTGGCCCCCAGCCAGCCAACCAATCCCCGTTGCTCGATCAATCACCGCTCGCTCCCCCATCGATCAATCGCCGCTCCGCTCTCCTGTCAGGCCTCCTGCCAGCCCCCGAACTTACCCCATCCAGGTAAACTATCAAAATCCATGTGTCCGGTGCATGTACATTAGGGGGCGGGTGCATGGATTAGGGGGGTGGTGCCCTGTATGGAGCGGCCCCCACTGGTGTCTAGATGCTCATACAAAATGTATCATTGTCTGTATACATGAGATAACTTTATATCCTTCCAACTAAAAGGATGTGAATGTAAAATAATAAAAAAATCAATTTGTCACTTTACCAGTTTATAATCTTTTTAAAAAACTTTTTAAGGGCTGGTTCATACCAGCTGCTGAACTACACTACTGCACTGATCTGGCTGAGATCAACGCAGTGATAAAGTGCTGAGCTCGGCAGACTGCATTGTTTCCTTTTTTTTTTATTATTTTTAAACAAATTTTATTGGCATGTCACACAGACATTTCATAAAGTTCCATTGCTGGCCATGCAGTGCGAGGCAGTGGATTGCCTTTCACTGTGCTGGAACAAAAAATACTACATGCTTTTTTTTTTTTATATTAAATCGTGCCCATGCACCACTGCAAGCAACACAGTGATGTGAACTGGGCAAATAGAAGACAAAGCATTTTGCCTTGTCCATGCAGTGTGACTGTGCTGGAAAAGCTGTCTAATATGATGCTAATTGTAATAGTTAAAACCTACAGTTAGTAAAGTATGTGTGCTTTTAAAAAAAAATACTATCAGTATGATCTGTCCCTTATGCTGCTTGCTCCTGGTTTAGTAGTAATCTTCCTCTAACCCCCCATCCCCACCGTCATAGCCTTTTTGTGCAGCAGGGGTTAACAGAGCTGAGGGGACCTGTCTTATGCACTTGTAGCGGGGTATTCCCCTTTAATCCTCAGAGACTACATTACCCAGTACACTTTTAAGGCAACCAGGGTGCATTGCCCCGAAAAGGACTGCTGGGGTGGAATTTATAAGGGAGAGGCGGAGCCCAGCTTTTTCTCTTTGGGACACCGCCCGCCCAGCAAGTGGAACTACTGTTGAGTTGCTGTGACTTTAGGCCTGAAGCCTGGGCCTTCTTCCAAAGAGCCTTCCGCTCTCATCCGAGGAACCAGAGGGACGTCTCTCTATTGTTGCTGCACCGTTGCCAGGAGGACCGAAGACCCGGATGTCGAGGGACCTGTGAACTTAGACAGAGCAGCGGAAGAAACGGACGCGGACTGGTCCGGTTGGGTGAGAGAGCACCTGCTCAGAGACAAACACAGTATCCCTGTTACATTGTGGATTACAAATTCTATTCTTCAAGTGCACCACCGTTGCTAGCAAAGATTTCCCCTATAAGACTTCCACTTAGTTCAGTCAGGCCTGACTGTGTAGCGTAGACATTCCTGGGCCCAATCTTGTCCACGAGGGGAAATAGCTGCAAGGGGAACTGTTCGGGTTGCGTAGCACTGTATATATGTCTGCTGTTTAAACACTGTTTATTGCAGGGCTCTGCACATGACATGTACACTACTGTTTTATTGCTTACCCACTAATCTAAGTAAACGTAATAGGGTTAAGTATATTTGTGTCTGTGTCCTTCACTTTGCAGCAGAGACAGTTAAAGGGAGTTTTGATATATTACTGTGTATTCTTGCCATAGGATTGTGCCGCCGTGAGTTGCAGGCCGCACATTCCTATCATCCCCTACTAACTGTGCCAGGGGAGGTTAGAGCCGATTGCCAGGGGTTGACAGCGGTGCACTACAGGGCCCAAAATCATACAGGTGGCCCTCTTAGCTGGGGGTATCACTACACTTGGGGGCTTGAGTCCGGGATTCCTGTATACTGCACGCTTCAATCAAGCCGGTCAGAAGTACCAGCATGGACCCGCTAGCAATGACACAGTGGTGCGCAGCGGTTGGCGCTGATTCAACCGAGGTGGTGGTTGTTGAACTCCCGGAGGGGATCTGGCAAGAAGAAGAGATCAAGCAGCTAATAATGTCGCTGTCTTCGCGCCAGAAAGCATGGGTGATGGATATAAAGCCAGACATCTCGTGTACATACGTACTAGTGGAATGGAGAGGAGAAGTTCCAGAAGATTTTAGAGGTCAGAACATAAAGGCCATAGATGACCAGACATACCGCTTAGTGCATACGAGGGCCGTGAAGAAGGAATCTCCAAAAACCTCTCCGCCATCATCCCCACTACCCATCCCCAAAATGGAAAACAGTTGGGAAACGATAGCCCCGGGGACACCCCTGGCCGCAATAGGGCCGGAACTATTGAATGCTCTGGGAGACTTTGTCACTAAGTGCCAGAAGAGCAATACGGTACACGTAGAAGCTGGGTACCGGAAGCTCCGGATCTTTTCAGGGAAGCTACCTGTGCCTTCCGGAGAAGAAGACTTCGACACCTGGATTGAGCAGGCAATGCAGGCCATAGAAGGATGGGAAGTACCAGAAGCGCAGAAGAAGCAGCACATCAGTGAATGTTTGAAGGGCGCTGCTGCTGAGGCTGTGAAGTATCTTAGGTTCAGCAATGCTGCCTGTACTGCAATGGATTATATCTGTCTATGTTGCAGGAGGAATTTGGCCAGCTGGAGAAGGTGACTGAACTAATGTACCAGTTCGAGCATACCCTCCAACAGCCGGGAGAGAAATTATCCGAATATGTCCGGAGGTTAAACAGAATGCTGTGCCAAATTGTACCCAAAAAGGGAATGCTGCCCCAAGTAATAGACGCAACTAGGATGAAGCAGATCCTGAGGGGAGCTCTACGTTCGGATCCAGTTTGACTCCACTTGAAGACCTCCTGAAGGAGTCGTGGCTTTGAGTTACCCAGACCTTGTGCGGATCATAAGGGATGAAGAAGCCCTGTTAAAGGACCAACAGGCGGTTGAGAAGACCACTCCCCTCCCCTCAGTGGGAGTCAGAGCAGCAATAACCACTGAACGGGACTTAGATGTGGAGACCCTAAAGTCCCAGATGACTCAAGTGCTGGATCTATTGACCTCTCTACTGGCTAAGAACTCAGGAGCCACAGAGCAAGAGGAGATCAGGAATGAACCACGCCAGAGTGTTTCTACTCCAACATCCCCGCAGAGAAGAAAATAAACTGTCTGTTTCAACTGTGGAGGAGTCGGCCATCTTGGAAGAGTGTGCCCCAGTCCGAGGAAGAACCGAGGCACTTACCACCAGCCGGTGGAAAACTTCAGAGGGCCCCGGTGAAGGAGTCAGCCGGGCGCCCACTATTTACAGAAAGCTCCAAAAAGATCCAAAAGTCAGAAGAGGCAAAGGAAAGGAGAAACAATACCCTTCCTAAAATACCCAATACCACTTGTCAGGAGTTGAAATCTAACAATCTGCGGGAAATCAATGCATACCAGGCCCAACAAGGGTTGAGATCCAGAAAGAAATGGGAAAAAAAGAAAACTTCAAAAGGAAAGTCCAAGAGTCAAAAGAAGGAGACCCCCCGGAAGAGTTTTCCAGCCAAGTTAATAGGGCCCTCCCCTCTAGTCCCCATTCAAGTGGAGGGAGTCTACACCAAGGCCATCCTAGACACAGGAGCCCAAGTGACCCTTTTGTACAAAGACTTCTACCAGAAACACCTGAGTCATGTGCCCCTCCAAAAGCTGGAAGACTTAGAGATATGGGGGATTGGTACTCATAGTTTTCCCTACAACGGTTATGTCTCAATCAGGCTGGCCTTCGATCCCTCGGTGACAGGAAAGGCAGAAGTCATTGATACCCTGGCAGTAGTTTGCCCTCGCCCACCAGGAGCCAACTCGAGTTCCCTGATTATAGGGACCAACACTGATCTGGTCAGAAGATTACTGACTCCCCTAGCACAAGAGCAGGGTCTCCAGAAGACAAGATCCACCCCATCCTGCAGCAGGTCTACCGGAAGTTGGTCTTGGAACAGAAGGCCCTGGAAGAGGGGGTGGGGAAAGTCAGGAGACTGTCAAGAAGGGAGAAGATGTTGCAGCCTGGTGAGAGGACCTGCCTGCAGGCTACTGTAAAACTCTCATGGGAACAGCCTGGCCCCTTTGTGGTCCTGGAACCAGACCCCCTAGACACCCACCCAGGGTTGGAAGTGATCCCCGAAGTGGTCCCCTTGAGGGCATTGAAGAAGGCGAAGGGCCAGATCCCAGTGAGCATCAGGAATGTCACTAACTCTCCCATGAAGATTCCAGCCCGGATGCTGCTGAGCAAAGTAAACCCTGCTACCCCAGTGGCCCTGTCTGACTTGGAGAAGACTGAAGGGGGGAACTCACCCTGGAGAAGCTCTGCCTGGAGGACACCACCTTACCACCGGAGTGGAAGGAGAGAGCCAAGGCCCAGCTGACCAGATGGAGAAAATATTCTCGAAAGACGAGTTCGATGTAGGGTGTGCAAGGAGTACCACCCATAAGATTTGTCTGCAGGAAGACAAACCTTTCCAGGAGAGGGTCCGGCGAGTTCCCCTGGCTGACTTAGAAGACTTGCATGAACAGTTGATGGAGCTTAAGAGAACTGGGGTTCTCCGGGAGTCCAGAAGCCCATATGCCTCCCCTATCGTGGTAGTCAGGAAAAAGAATGGGTCGCTGAGACTTTGCATAGACTACAGGACTCTCAATAGGAGAACCATCTCTCACCAGTATACCACCCCCAGGATAAAAGATGCCTTACGGAGTCTGTCTGGAGCCAAGTGGTTCAGCGTCATGGACCTGAAGAGTGGGTATTACCAAATCCCAATGCACCCTGATGACAGAGAGAAGACAGCATTCATCACCCCAGTGGGATTCTATGAGTTCAACAGGATGCCTCAGGGCCTGTCAGGGGCCCCTGACACTTTCCACAGATTGATGGAGAAGACAGTGGGGGACATGAATCTTATTGAAGTCCTGGTGTACCTAGACGACATCTTTGTCTTCGGGAAGACTCTGGAGGAGCACGAAGAAAGGCTGGAGAAAGTCCTGAGGAGACTCAGTGAAGAGGGACTTAAACTCTCCAGGGAGAAGTGTCAGTTTTACCGGTGCTCAGTCCACTATCTGGGACACATAGTGTCTGAAGAAGGAGTGTCTACTGACCCTGACAAACAGGAAGCAGTTACCTCCTGGCCCCGACCAACTACAGTGACTGAGCTCAGATCCTTCCTGGAGTTCTGCTCCTACTACCGCAGATTTGTGGAAGGGTTTGCAAAAATTGCCAAACCTCTGAATGAGTTACTGAAGACGGAAGGAGGGGAGGATGACACTGGCCCCAGGAAGCCCGGAGAGTCAGTGGAAGACCAGTGGACGTAGAAGTGTGAAGAGGCCTTCAAAATGCTGAAGAAAAGTCTGACCACTGCCCCGGTCTTGGCCTATGCTGACACCAAGAGACCATATGAACTACATTTGGATGACAGCCATGATGGTCTCGGAGGTGTGCTGTACCAGGAGTATGAAGGACAGCTAAGGCCAGTCGCCTATGTAAGTAGAAGCCTAACACCAGCGGAGAAGAATTACCCCACCCACAAATTGGAGTTCCTGGCCCTAAAGTGGGCAGTTGTGGATAAACTCAGACTATCTGTATGAAGCTGACTTTATAGTAAAGACAGACAATAACCCACTCACATACCTTTTCACCACAGCCAAGCTGGATGCCACCGGCCACCGTTGGTTGGCAGCCCTCGCCGGATTCAATTTCAGTCTGAAGTATAGGCCCGGAGTTGGGAATCGTGATGCTGATGCATTGTCCAGAAGGTCTCGTGCTCCCACTTACCATACAGAAGACTGGACCCAGGTAACCCCAGATGGGGTGCGGGCCTTGTGTCAAGGAGCACAACTTCAAGCTAGTGGCGGATCAAGGGCTGAAGAAATTGGGGTTTCGCTAGTGGGGGTGCCCAAATGCTATTGTGACGTAACCCAGATTAGCGAAGACGACTTGCCAAAATTGTCTAAGAAGGACATAAGAAGAGATCAGTTGGAAGACCCCTGGGGAAGATTGGCTTTGGAAGCTCTGGAAGACAAGGACCCGGACAGGCTCTTGCATGATCCCTCAAAGGAGGCTCGATCAATCCATAAAGAATGGGACAAGTTTCAGGTGCGTCAAGGAGTGGTCTACCGAAGGGGCCCCTCTGATGACCTGGAAGAAAAGTGGCAACTGTTCCTGCCAGAGGAGCACAGAAAGACTGTCTTGGCTGCCCTACATGACAACCATGGCCACTTAGGGGCCAAACGAAGCTTCCAGCTTGTAAAGAATAGATTCTACTGGCCTTGTATGCGAGCTGAAGTGGAGGAGTACTGTCACTCATGTGCTCGCTGCATACAGAGGAACACATTGCCACGTCAAGCTGCCCCAATGGGCCACCTGCAGAGTCAAGGGCCTTTGGACTTGGTATGCATCGACTTTCTCTGTCTGGAACCTGACTTGAGTGGACATGGAAATGTTCTGGTGATAACCGACCATTTCACCAGGAGTATGCCACGTCATGCTGCCCCAATGGGCCACCTGCAGAGTCAAGGGCCCTTGGACTTGGTATGCATCGACTTTCTCTGTCTGGAACCTGACTTGAGTGGACATGGAAATGTTCTGGTGATAACCGACCATTTCACCCGTTATGCCCAGGCCTTTCCAACTAAAGACCAGAAGGCCTCCACTGTAGCCAAAGTCTTGGTGGAGAAGTATTTCGTGCATTACGGGTTACCTCAACGCCTTCATTTAGACCAAGGGAGAGACTTTGAGAGCCGACTGATTCGGAAGTTGCTGGACTCTTTGGGCATAAAAAAACTCATACCACCCCTTACCACCCCCAAGGGGATGCCCAACCCGAAAGATTCAACAGGACTCTGTTAAATATGTTGGGGACTCTGAACAGTGAGGAGAAGCAACAATGGGGCAAGCACATAGCCGCCATAGTGCACGCTTACAACAGCACAACCAGTGATGCAAAAGGGTATTCCCCTTACAGACTTATGTTTGGAAGAGAGGCCAGACTACCAGTGGACTTGGCCTTTGGCACCTCCATGGACCATACGTCTGCTGCCTCACACAAAGGATACGTGGACAGACTGCGGAGGAGTTTAAGGCTGGCTTATGAAAAGGCCCAATCAACTTCTGATCAGAGAGAAGCCCAGGACAAACGGAACTTTGACCTTAGGGTCCGAATTCAAGATTTACAGCCTGAAGACAGAGTGTTGCTGAGGAATTTGGGTGTTCCAGGGAAGCACAAGCTGGCGGACAGATGGAAGTCAGGTCAGCCTGGTTTACCCGTGTACCAGTTGAAGCCTGAAGGAAAAGTGGGGCCACTGAATACCTGGCACAGAAATCATCTGCTGCCCCTTTCTGAAGCAGTCAGGATGCCCTCTACTTTGGATTCCCCTGAGCAACCTTTCGCTCCCCGTACTCCTAGGCCCAACACCAGGTCTCAAACAACTCTATCAAGGGAGAAAGAGTCTTCAGACCAAAGTGAAGAAGAGGAAGTAGAGCTCAGTTGGATGTGGCCGTCACAGGCCCCTGAACCCCTGATAGTGGATCCTTCGCCCTCTGACTTTCCCATAAGGGACACTTTGAATGTGGAAGCTGCGGAGTTCATTCCATCCGATGTCCAGAGTGATGAATGGGAAGATGCACTAGAATCAGTCCCGGATGAAGATCCAAGGAACTCTCTGTACCTCCCTGCACCTGAGTCAGAAGTCCTGGAAGCAGAGTATCCTTCCACACCTGCCTTAGTAGAAGCACCCACAGTACCAGAGCCAGTTACTCCCAGGGAGCAAAGAGTAAAGAGAATTATCCGCCCTCTTCGGAAGCTGACATACACTCAGATGGGAGAAAGCTCTGAGGACACAGTAACTACCGCAAGAAGGACAATTCAAAAGCCTGGCCCCTCCACTGTGCATTTGGTGGAGGGCAACCCCAGCTCACTTCCTGGCACAGTTAGGCAGGCCACCCTCACTGATGTGACCTGTGGGCAGGACAATCTCCCTCCCCATGCTTGGTGGGAGCTTCCCCTGCCAGGCTCCTTTGCAGCCTGTAATTACCTTGTCTGTACATATTGTTGATGCTGTCTTTGGGGACCAAAGATTCTAAGTGGGGGGAGTGTGTAGCGGGGTATTGCCCTTTAATCCTCAGACTACATTACCCAGTACACTTTAAGGCAGCACCCAGGGTGCATTGCCCCGCGCAAGGACTGCTGGGGTGGACTTTATAAGGGAGAGGCGGAGCCCAGCTTTTTCTCTTTGGGACAGCGCCCACCCAGCAAGTGGAACTGCTGCTGAGTTGCCATGACTTTAGGCCTGAAGCCTGGGCCTTCTTCCAAAGAGCCTTCCGCTCTCATCCGAGGAACCAGAGGGACGTCTCTCCATTGTTGCTGCACCGTTGCCAGGAGGACCGAAGACCCGGATGTCGAAGGACCTGTGTACTTAGACACAGCAGCGGAAGAAACGGATGCGGACTGGTCCGGTTGGGTGAGAGAGCACCTGTTCAGAGACAAACACAGTATCCCTGTTACATTGTGGATTACAAATTCTATTCTTCAAGTGCACCACCATTGCTAGCGAAGATTTCCCCTATAAGACTTCTGTATTGGGTGGGCCCGTGGAACCCAGAAGTTCTTAGAAAGTATGAGCCAGAAAATAATGGACATTGAGAATATGTCTTGGATTGCTTTAAAATGGGTCTGTAATATTAATCGACCTGGATGCCTGTTGTAATGTTGATGAATCCAGACTAGCTTCCAAAGACCTTTTCATTGTTGTTTGTGGTGATGTGGATTGGAGCTTGGTGGACAGTCTGGCTGCCTATTATGGGATGTTTAAGTGTCTTGCTGTGAGAAAAGGGGGGGGGGGGAATCACTCCAGCAACCCCTCCTGCTAAGAGTGTTTACTGAAGGAGTAGTTTGAACACACCTGACCTGTATCACCATTGTCATTGGACAGTTTAACCCGCTCTGTTCCCCAAGGATGGGAGGGAAGTGTTTTTGAAGAGAAGTGTGTTACCATGTGCTTGCAATAAAGATTCAGTCCCTGTTTGAACCTCATACAGAGCGTTTGTCTCGTATCTGGGGGAGAATTATTCCTATGGGTCTCGGTCGCCTGACTGTGGAGTGTCGGTAGCTGATGTGTGTTCGGAAAGGGAATATCCTTAAATGGCGGTAACCTCCTGCCGTTACAACTTCCACTTAGTTCAGTCAGGCCTGACTGTGTAGCGTAGACATTCCTGGGCGCCATCTTGTCTACGAGGGGAAATAGCTGCAAGGGGAACTGTTCGGGTTGCGTAGCACTGTATATTTGTCTGCTGTTTAAACACTGTTTATTGCAGGACTCTGCACATGACATGTACACTACTGTTTTATTTCTTACCCACTAATCTAAGTAAACGTAATAGGGTTAAGTGTAAGTCCTTCACTTTGCAGCAGAGACAGTTAAAGGGAGTTTTGATATATTGCTGTGTATTCTTGCCATAGGATTGTGCCGCCGTGAGTTGCAGGCCGCACATTCCTTTCATCCCCTACTAACTGTGCCAGAGGAGGTTAGAGCCGATTGCCAGGGGTTGACAGCGGTGCACTACAGGGCCCAAAATCATACAGGCGGCCCTCTTAGCTGGGGATATCGCTACACACTCATCAAGAGTGCCGACCTGACCCAACATTTCTGCCCATAGAGACTGCTATAGCCTCTTTGAATAGAAAGTGATCTATGAATGGAGGTGAATGATTAAAAAGCCCCCTCCTCCATTTATAGATCCATTTCGCACCCTCAGAGCAAAACACATTAAGGGCGTGGCCTGTCCAGAATCCAGACTGAGGTTGCCATTTACCATTGATCTCTGGGATAGTATGGATGTGTGGTCATAGGGAAACCTTTCTTCACTTTGAGTCGCATAATTGGTGTCAGTAAGAGGGATAGTGCCTTATCTCTGGTGTCAGTGGAACGAAATATACCCCACTGTTGATGTCATTAGAAGAAATGGTACCCCATCATTAATTTCAGTGGGAGGAATAGTGCCCTATCGTTGGTGTCACTGGATGGCATAGCGTTCCATCGTTGGTGTCACTGGATGGAATAGCGTTCCATCGTTGGTGTCACTGGATGGAATAGCGTTCCATCGTTGGTGTCACTGGATGGAATAGCGTTCCATCGTTGGTGTCAGTGGATGGAATAGCGTTCCATCGTTGGTGTCACTGGATGGAATAGCGTTCCATCGTTGGTGTCACTGGATGGAATAGCGTTCCATCGTTGGTGTCACTGGATGGAATAGCGTTCCATCTTTGGTGTCACTGGATGGAATAGCGTTCCATTGTTGATATCAGTGGGAGGAATAGCGTTCCATTGTTGATGTCAGTGAGAGGAATAGCGTTCCATTGTTGTCAGTGGGAGGAATAGTGCCCCAATATTAGTGTCAGTGAAAGGAAACGTGTTCTATTGTCTGTGTCAGTGGAAAGAATAGGGTTCTATCATTTATATCAGTGGGATAAATAGTGCCCAATTGTAGGTGTCCGAGAGAGGAATAGTACCCAAAGGACTGCATCTGGCAAGCAAAGGGACACATCTGGTCTGCAGGGAGCAGTTTGGGGACTGCTGCCATAGTCCATAGACCCTAGTCCACCGTGGGAGCAAGCATGAAAGGGTGGCTATGTTTCTACAAACACTGGGACCATGGAGAACAAAGGTATCCACCTTTTAACATGCAGTCAGTTCACAGCAGCAAAGAAAAACGATTTAGGGTATTAGGGACTTTTAGAAATACAAGACCGGGTAAGGCTTGTGTTTTCCATCCCTAGGGACTTTAAGTGAAAATCTGGCCCGGTAAGGTCAGATATTTCCATCCCAGTAGTATCAAGAGGGGAGCAAGGAGGGTGGGACTTTAAATGAACTGAATGGCAGCAAAAGAATATAAGGTGAACGGCAGAGCTTTATTGGTAAGAGGGATAACATTGCATAATACAATTACAGCGATATAAATAATATTGGCAGTACATATGAAAAGACACAATTGGACACAACTGTGTCTCATATTACAGCACTGGTAGGAGGGTAGGTAACTTGAGCAGGTAATAAACATAAGCATCATAACAACAGTAATATCTCATCAGAGACTCAAATAAAATTCCGTGGTTCACCATGGACAATTGGTTAAATAGGTAATAAACGGTATTGCCTGCAGGACCTATGGCTTCACTGGGCCTGATAGGGAGGTATAATGTGGTAACTTGAATTTCAAGATTAGGCAATTAAGGACACGGCATATGAGGCTCTACGCGTTTCGTGGCCAAACGCCACTCGCCAGGAGCATGCGCGTGGTAAGTCTATAATAAGAATAGTGAATGGTTGTAAAAAATCAAAAGTAACATGGACAGGTATAGTAAAAAATTCCAACAATTGGTTGGTACTTACTGGTTGGAGTACACTAAGTAAAAATATTGTGGGGTATGTCACATGCCTCCGGGAGCACCTCCAAACGGGAGCCGAGGTGGACATCTCGATGGGGGGGAAAACCCATGCGGGCAGCACCTAGGGTCGGCAGGAACACAGGGCAGCTCTGTGGTAAAGTGAAGAATGGTAAGTGTGGAGCTAATAGTAAGAGGAGGTGAAAGTGAGAGGGGGGGGGGGGGGAAAGTGGTAGAAGCGAAGGTAATGTTAGGGTGAGGACTGGGAAGGAAGGGTGCCGGTAGGGGTGAGTGGCGAGGGAGGGGGAAGGTGAACATAAAAGGGTGACCAAGGGGAAACCATAAAGTGTTGATGAGTGAGATTAGTGAACCAAGCAAAGAGAGTCAGGTTACCAGGAGAGCAATCTGAGCATCAGGGAAGGGTGAAATCCAAAAGGTGTGTGATCCGGTGAACAGAGAGCCTCGAGTAACAAACCGCCCAGAGTGGCGCCCATAAGTACCCGACCAAACGGACGCCCACCAGCGTCATGCCGTGATGTAAGGGGGTGGAGGCCGGGCGTCGTCAGTCAGAGCCTTGTCTCTGGCCAACCGGCACCTGGGAACTCCCTCCAATAGCTCACGAGTGTGGACACCAGCAGCGGATGAACGTGACGGCGCCGTAGGCGCCGCACATCCAACGAGGGATGCGTGACGCTGACGTGCGATGACGGCACCTCCGTCCAGTTCAAAGGGAGCAGGGCCAGGCAGAGGCCCGCAGAGCACGTCACGGCCCCCAGGTGGGAGGAGAAACGGAAACAATGTGGCAAGCCGACAGTATTTGTGACAGTAATAAAGAGGAAACAAAAACGGTTGCTCTGTCCAATTAAAACAATAGACTAATGTAAACGACAGTTCGATGTTGAAAGAAATATAATAGTATAATAAATTAACACAGGGGAAGCTAACATTAGGTCATTAAATGCAGTTAGAGTAAATTGTTTATAAAAATAGAGCGAGCCATTGGTTCCATCCCTAAGTTATTTTGAAAAACGATTTAGGGTATTAGGGACTTTTAGGAATAAAAGACCGGGTAAGGCTTGTGTTTTCCATCCCTAGGGACTTTAAGTGAAAATCTGGCCCGGTAAGGTCAGATATTTCTATCCCGGCACCCTTCCTTCCCAGTCCTCACCCTAACATTACCTTCGCTTCTACCACTTCCCCCCCCCCCCCCCCTCTCACTTTCACCTCCTCTTACTATTAGCTCCACACTTACCATTCTTCACTTTACCACAGAGCTGCCCTGTGTTCCTGCCGACCCTAGGTGCTGCCCGCATGGGTTTTCCCCCCCATCGAGATGTCCACCTCGGCTCCCGTTTGGAGGTGCTCCTGGAGGCATGTGACATACCCCACAATATTTTTACTTAGTGTACTCCAACCAGTAAGTACCAACCAATTGTTGGAATTTTTTACTATACCTGTCCATGTTACTTTTGATTTTTTACAACCATTCACTATTCTTATTATAGACTTACCACGCGCATGCTCCTGACGAGTGGCGTTCGGCCACGAAACGCGTAGAGCCTCATATGCCGTGTCCTTAATTGCCTAATCTTGAAATTCAAGTTACCACATTATACCTCCCTATCAGGCCCAGTGAAGCCATAGGTCCTGCAGGCAATACCGTTTATTACCTATTTAACCAATTGTCCATGGTGAACCACGGAATTTTATTTGAGTCTCTGATGAGATATTACTGTTGTTATGATGCTTATGTTTATTACCTGCGCAAGTTACCTACCCTCCTACCAGTGCTGTAATATGAGACACAGTTGTGTCCAATTGTGTCTTTTCATATGTACTGCCAATATTATTTATATCGCTGTAATTGTATTATGCAATGTTATCCCTCTTACCAATAAAGCTCTGCCGTTCACCTTATATTCTTTTGCTGCCATTCAGTTCATTTAAAGTCCCACTCTCCTTGCTCCCCTCTTGACAGCAAAGAAAGGGAATTTCCTGAGAGTAATAGAAGGTACTTTTCTGAATTAAAGATACATACTTGAATTGATTGTTTGTTTTTCTTTTAAACCAGAGTTGAGTGTCACTTTAATTCACTACTTTCCCCACTTTATCTCTCAATGCAATGTCCAGCGCCTGAGCAGCTTCTCATCAGTGCTGTCACATGGAGGCTGGCAAGGACTGTGGAGTAAGGTGACCAGATTTTTAAAATTAAATCCGGGGACAATTAGCGACTCTCTGCCCATCGCCGCCGCCTCCTGCCTCACAGCCTGTCAAGTCTTACTCTACGGGCCCCCGCTACAACTGGGTGGGGAGCGGAGGAAGATCACTCCGCCGGGGAAGGCAAGGAGATAAGCAGGCAGGCGGCTGGCCGGGACTTGAGCCAAGGCAGAAGAACATGTGACCGGAGCTGAATGGGCATGCACCCGAAACTGAAGAAATGGTCCCTCCGCTCCGACCAGCACATGATCATCAGAAAGGGGCACAGATAATGGAAAAAAAATACACCCCCCTAAGCTAGTAGGAGCGGCGGAGCGGGGGTGTGTAATTCAGATTTTTTTTTTTCAATTCTGCACTGTCTTTGAAATTGCCCCAGCCCCTGTTCAAATCCAATCTGGGGACAGACTTGGTCCGGGGACAGTGTCCTCAATCTGGGGACTGTCCCCTGAAACTGGGGATGTCTGGTCACCCTACTGTGGAGGACATACCAAAGCCTATGTAAATTCAATCTTTTTAAAATGCCAATAATACAGTATATGATATCTGGAGTTTCTAGCAGTGCTCTGAAGTGTTCAAGTAAAATGTAATGTACTGTATATACTCATACATCCCAAGGTGCATACTGTACAGGCTCAGTTACAGGCTGTTGTCTCCTCTTACAGGGGCTTTACCCCTATACCCTCTCACTTTCCCCTAAACTTTTTTTTTCTGTTTCAACATATTTCCTTGTTTCCCCTCTTATCTGTTGTTGTTTTCTTGTTCTTACAAAATGATCACAAGGCATCAAAGATAGACAGTTGATTCAGTTTAAAGCGCTCTTTATTAATTCAAATGTCATTTGTAAAGCATTATTATGTTGCCAATGTACATAAAATAATACATGGTAAAATACTAGCAAACTGCTGATGAACAATTGGTTTGAATTTATTAGCCAGAAGGTTTATAAATTCAACCCAATCTCCTTGTTCAAGTTATCTATGATGTAGCATAAGTATGTAATCATAGACGTGTACACAGGGTGTGTCGGGTGTGCCTGGGCACACCCTAATCACCTTGTTTGGTGCCGATTTTCCCCCTGATTCCTGTCTCTCTCCCCTGCAGTGCTGCCAGCTTCCCTCCTCTCAGGAGCGGGGAAGGGGCTTGTAAATACTTAACCAGCCCCTTCCTTTTTTGAATGAACACATTGAGTGATCTGTACCAATCACTCCTGTCTTCAATATTAACTGAAGCATAGTAAACTGTGTTTACTGCAGGCTGCAGAGAAAGGGACTGGGGAATCTCTGTCCTCCATTTTTTTTTATCTCTGTCTCAAAAGTGAGACATCAGGGGTCTGTTTAGACCAGGGGTCTCAAACTGGCAGCCCTCCAGCTGTTGCAGAACTACAAGTCCCATCATGCCTCTGCCTGTGGAAGTCATGCTTGTAACTGTCAGCCTTGTAATGCCTTATGGGACTTGAAAGCCTGAGTGCTTTCACACTGGGGCGGTGCACTTAAAGGAAGTTAGAAAAAAATCCTACAAGAAGCATCTTTGGGTCGGTTTGGGAGTGGTGTATACAACGCCCTGTCCATTGAAATGAAAGGGCAGCGCTGCTGAAGCGCCTGCAAAGCGATTTGGCAGCGCCGCAACACGGGTGCTTTTAACCCTTTAATCGGTCGCTACTGGGGGTTAAAAGCACCCCGCTAGCGGCCGAAAAGCGTTGCTAAAACGATGGTAAAGCGCTGCTAAAACTCGCAGCGCTTTACCGCTAACGTGGCCGAGTGTGAAAGGGGTCTTAAAAACTACTGACACCGTCCACTACCCTACTGACACCAGTCTTTGCTCTACTGGCACCATCCACTGCTCTGCTAATATAAGTTGTACACCTAAAATGCTGGGTTCTTTCTTGCTCTGTTATATACCGGTAACTACATATGCTGCCTGACATGTTATAACGTGTTTCTGTATACTTCAATAAAGAAAAAGGTATTGCTACAGTAAGGTAAAAGGGGAACTAAAGTATTTAGCAATCTTAGATGTACAGTGGAACCCTTGGATTACGAGCATAATCCGTTCCAGGAGAATGCTTGTAATCCAAAGCACTTGCATATCAAAGCGAGCTTCCCCATAGAAGTCAATGGAAATGAAGATAATTTGTTCTGCATTGACTTCTATGGCATGCAATACCACATGTGGCTAGAGGTGGGGGGCGGGGCGTCGGAAAGCCTTGGAAATACTCGGGGACAGCTCGGCTGAACTCGTAAACCCTCGGAAAGGCTCGGGAACGGAGTATTTCCAAACGCTTCCGAACCATTCTGAGTGTCACCGGCGCCCCCGCACCTCTGGCCAAATACGGTAATGCACACCCCATTAGCTTAAATTCTGCTCGGTTTTACGAGACAACACTCTAAAACCGAGTCAGAATAAAAAAAAAAAAAAGTTGCTCGTCTTTCAAAACGCTTGTTTACTGCGTTACTTGTTAACCAAGGTTCCCCTTTATATGTGACATGGCTGAAGATTACTATAATACGTCTTTTCAATGATCAATACATGTAAATGTTTAAAAAACTTTATTTCTTTGTAGTGAAAAAAAATGTGAGCACCACATTTGTTCATTACATTTAACTGGAGTCATTTTATACAATAGTTTCATTACAGTTTTGTAATATCTTAAAACATTTATATGGTGAAGACTCTGTAAAGTAGTGTGTCTGTTTTTGTTGGTAGTATTATCGGATGACAGCTTAGCCATTCCTTGGCAGTCAAAAGAGAGAGTTTGATTGGTTGTTGGGCCAGCATGTCATCTAATAAACTGTAGATTAGTGTATTTTCATGTTTTATTTTTAATAAAATTTACAGTAATATTCTTTCATCTGAGCTGTGATATGTTGACAGGTCACACCCAGTACTGTATGAGTAGTCTTTCCCACTTGTCCTTTTTAAATATGCACAGCGTATAAGAATAATATTTAAACTTGCAGCACAGCATGCAATTCAAACACACGATGCATGAGAATCCTAGTTAAACAGGAACCACATTTAGTTCACCGCTATGTAACGAAACAGGTAGGGCAGGTTCAGTCTGCTAGTGCTGAAAGTTCTCTATTCTCTGCCATCAGCCGACAGCACCTGTGGCTTCAGCTTGGTCAGTAAAATAATAAGGGTACTTTTTTGCTTATTAGATGTATTTTAAACAATACCAACAATTTTACACAGCACTTTACATATTGTCCAGTCACATTAGACAATTTAGACAGGAGATAATTAACCCACCAGCATGTCTTTGAAGTGTGTAGAAACGCACACAAACACAAGAAAAACTTGAAAACCTCACACAGGTAGTGTCATATAGAGAGCAAAGAAATTGCCGCTCCAGGCAGGTCTAATTGGCTGTTGTCTTCCTCTCAGGAACCAAGGGTGCCAGCAATGCACGGAGCAGTTAGAACAAAAGATGTATTGGACAGTCGCACTCCAAACCAACGTAGCTTTATTTGTAAAAAATGGAAACAAGCACTACAAGCCACAGCAACGGAAACCAGGACAGCTGACGCGTTTCACACTACACTTAGTGTTTACTCACTGTAAACACTAAGTGTAGTGTGAAACGCGTCAGCTGTCCTGGTTTCCGAAGAAAGAAGTTACAGCTCAGACGTGGCTGTTGATCTGCTCACTCGATCCAAAGCCGTGGGTGCAGGCGATTGCATATAACAATGCAGAAACTAAAGAAAAGCTTGGACAGCCGCACTCCAAAAAATTTGTTGGTTCTTTATTTAAAAAATCAGCTATGATTAAGCACTGATTTGCAATGTGAAACATGTCAGCTCCTCTTGCTGTTTTTTGCTGTCATATGTGTTGATGTGACCTTGTTTTTTTAAATAAAGAACCAACAAATTTTTTGGAGTGCGGCTGTCCAAGCTTTCCTTTTAGTTTCTGCATTGTCCTGGTTTCCGTTGCTGTGGCTTGTAGTGCTTGTTTCCATTTTTTACAAAGAAAGCTACGTTGGTTTGGAGTGCGGCTGTCCAATACATCTTTTGTTCTAGCAGGTAGTGTCATGGTTGGGATTCAAACCAATGATCCTAGGCCGAATGGACGCTCAACCTGTGGCCCTCCAGCTGTTGCGATACTACAAGTCCCATGAGTCATTGCAAGCCACTGACAGCTACAAGCATGATTCCCAAAGGCAAAGGCATGATGGAACTTGTAGTTCTGCAACAGCTGGAGGGCCACAGTTTGAGCACTCATGTCCTAGGGCTTTCAGGACAGGAGAGGAGAGCTAAAGCACAATTCCAGGAATAATATGACTTCAATAGATTGTTTGGACCAAGCTAGTCCAAGCGATTTCCTTTAGTAACCAATGCAGCATCTGTCAGCACTGTATAACCTCCATGTAGCGCTAGCTGTATACAGTGCTATGTTCTGGCAGCAGTACAAGGACTTCCTGTCCCGTTCCCAGCACAAAAAGAAGTGCTGCTCAGGAAGCCTTGCATTTTTATGAATTAATGCAAGGCTTCCTGTAGCTGAAGCTAAACACAGTTTATTCAGCATTGACATCTGCTTATTGATTAGGAAAGTAAATAGTTTCTTTTGCCAGCTTGGCCCAAACAAACTGCTTAAAGCCATAGTATTTCTGAAATACTATGGCATCTCCAAGTGCAGGAAAGGGCCATGAATTTTAAAAATCTTAACTGAAATCTCAAAAAAGAAAACATTATACAGAATTTTTTAGCCATTCAATGCTTCCAACAAGTAGTATATCTGGGTTGGGTTGTTTTTATATTTCTGCTCGTTACAATGGGATACAGGGTGGTTTCTCTAAAAGCCCTTAGTCAGAACTGATATACTTCTTCATAGGATCCTCCTCCCACATAGGTAATGTGGATAACTTCTGGCTGGTTTTCTCTTCAATAGGCCACCCCCAGGACTTGAAGAATGGAGCCAAGTTTTTATTGACAGCTTGAGAGAACTTCTCCGCCCAGAGATTCATCTTATCCGAATTGTTTCCACTGACATTTGACAGTTTCTGGTACTCTGCAAATAGACTTTTAAAGGGATCCCATCCAAAGCATTCTTGTAACTAAAAATCAAGAGAGTTGGTAAACATGTTATTAAAACCTCACTACATACAGCTTATCATGTATGCTGTATTGTGCTGCATGTTATATGTACATTAAAAGGTAACTCACGTCAAACACAATTACTATACATTTACATTGTTGAGTTGGTCTAATTTTAATTTTTGTACTGCAGTTGGAGCCCAATATAAGCTTTGCCTATACACATTGCAGCATGAAAAGGAGGAGAAACAGAGAAATTCTTATATGAAAAGATGCCAGCTGCATTGGACTCTTTCCAAAAGTCATATAAAAGGTGAATTTCATGAATATTTGTAGTATTGGTACAATGTTTCAAGTGCGCTCCAGAAATCATGAGTTCCTGAAAAACAAAAACAGGAAGGCTGCCACTGATGGCCCCTAAAATGCTACTTGCCTGGCTGTCATGCTGGCTATCTAGCTTTGACAGTTCCTGAACAAGTATGAAGATGAGGACTTCTCTGACTTTTATGAGATGCAAACCTGTACTTTTCCCAGGTACTGGAGCAAGAGGGTCAGCAAAATAGTCACAATAGAAATTAGGCATACCATACACTAATATATATATTATATATATATATATATATATAGCACACTGACCCTTTTTCCTGCTTACCTTCACTTGCAGGGTAAGGCACACCGTGCCACATGCCCGTATCCTCCTGGTATAAGAGGTTGAGTGGTGTTCATACTATTGTTGGGTCCTGCAGCGAGTTACCTCCCTCCATTGGTTCTCGTCCCTAGATTATAGGGAAAAGTATATTCTTTCTCCCAAAAGAAAGCCAATGTCCAGACAGTGTTTAAGCTCGAACAGATGAGTTTATTTTCCTTGCTTGAAACAGATTGGGAGAAGGTTGAAACAGAGATAGCGTTGGGTAGGGAGATTGGGTGCCATGTACCTGAACCTGTTACCCTATTCTCCACTCAAGCCTGAGTGGGTATTGCTCACCCGGATAGATCCCTCTCACAGTTCTAGCAGCCGGAATGAAACACAAACAATTACTTCAGATTTAGTCCCCTTCAAAGACAAGTTTAGGAGATCCTCTGCCACAGAATCCTTTAGTTCCTGAATCTAGAACTCTTTAACACCTGCAAACTTTATAGACCATAGGTGCCAATGGGGCACATCAGAGGCACTAATGTGCAACTCACAGAATCCTTCCCTCTGATAGGTAACCAAGCCTCTCCCGAGACAGTGACTTCCTTCACCGATCCTCTGGTCAGATCCTCCCCTGGTTTCCTCTCTCTCAGAGCGGGTCACCCTCCCTCGGGTTCCATGGGACTCCAGTGGTTGAGCTGTAGACCCAGTTGAAGGTACTGAGCCTACCTGGAACACTATAGCCTCGGGCTAAAGGTGCCTGAGACTTCTCGACCAGTTCACGCACCCTGGCCAGCAGGCCAACGGGCGTGACTCTCGCCACCAGGGGTTCCCCCTTGGAATCTTCCGGCCAATCTCCCCCCAAATCATGGCGTCTGCCCCTTATGTACCCTCTCCCAGCATGCACAGCAGGCAAACCACGCCCACTGCAGGCCGCCGAGAGAGGACACCCAATCACGCTACAATGTCACCTGCGGCTTAACCCGAGACCTGAGCGACAGCGCCACCCACAGGCCAAGGGGAACTATACACCCAGGCAACACCACAGCAGAGCAGAGTCCAATCTATAGAATCAGAATAACCTGAGCCAAACTTTTGCTCAGGCTGCCCTTAAATTTAAGGCATAGCGACCCCAATTTTGGGGGTCCGCTACATACATACATACATATATATATATATAGCAATCTGTCCTGCTGATTGTCCCCTTGGTCTGGGTGTGCCATCCTGCCTCAGCCCCAGTTGGACAAATTACATCCGAGGCTCCATCCCTCCTATATCAACCAAGCATGGGTATACCAGCTTACTTGTGAGTACAGACCCTCTGCTCAGTACCTTTTTTCTCCCTTTTTAGGGGTATATGTTATATTAACACACAATCTCCGTGCATTTGCATTTATAGTATATCTTTGCACCCAACTGATGAGTGGTCAAGAGCTATGAAACACGTAGAGTTTCTCAGGATGCCTTGACAAGTCTGGCAGACCATCTATGATGTTATATGAATTGGCCCTTTACTCTTATATATATATTTTTTGCATATTTTATGTATTTATGATCTATCTGGAATCATGTCTATTATGTGTATGTACACAATATACCGTATTTATCGGTGTATAACACGTACCCTAACTTTAAGAGGGAAGTTTCAGGAAAAAAACTTTCCACAGCCCCCTGCGTATAACACGCAGGCACAGTTTACCCTCTATTTTCAGGGTAAAAAAGTGAGTGTTATACGCCAATAAATACAGTATATATATATATATATATATATATATATATATATATATATATGTGTGTGTGTTTATGTCAGCTTTTTGCAGTAAGGTTTTTTCATTAATTGTTCCTATGTATTCAACTAATAAATTACATTTATATACCCTCTGTAATAGGCTTGTGCACAACGGAAAAATTCGGTTAGTTTCGGTTCGTTTCTTTTCGGTCCTGTTGATTCGTAATCATTCGTAATTTTGCTAGACGGGATTTTTCGTGTTCGGACTAATTCGTATTTTCGCAAGCGACATTTTTCGTTGAATTTTTAGTTGATTTATAATTCGTACTTTCGGTAGAGTACATTGTTTTTCGTTGATTCTGGACACAACTCCTACTTTCGTAACTTTTTTTGGGTTCG
Source organism: Rana muscosa (assembly GCA_029206835.1). NCBI lineage: Eukaryota > Metazoa > Chordata > Amphibia > Anura > Ranidae > Rana > Rana muscosa. Next base: position 601,034,976 of record CM055118.1, on the reverse strand, counting down.
TTGATTCGTAATTTTCTGTGTCTCTCTCTCACGACGACGCTGCCTATTATGCCTAATGTGCTTCGAATGGATTTGTACTTTTCTAAATACATAGCGGTTATTTGTAACGATTCGAAATCTCGTATTTTACTTTCGTTTTTTACATGCGGCTATAGCCTCCGCCCCTGTACACCATTTTGAGAGGGTTCAGCACGGTGAGGGAGAAGCAGAGAGCAGAGCAGAGTGTTATTGTGCTTCGAATGGATTCGAAATCTCGTATTTTACATGCGGCTATAGCCTCCGCCCCTGTACACCATTTTGAGAGGGAGTTCAGCACGGTGTGGGAGAAGCAGAGAGCAGAGCAGAGTGAGTGTTATTGTGCTTCGTATGGATTCGTACATTCGTAACTTTTTCATAACGAATTATGCCGAAGACATTCGGGCATTCGCTATTTGCGGTATAATTTATTTCGGATTCGGTCTTATTCGTAATTGCTTTGTTCGGAAATTCGAATGCTTCCGAATGTCCGAAAGTTGCTAAATTCGGACGAATTTCGATTCGTTACGAAACGAATTGCACAAGCCTACTCTGTAATATCTGATAGCAATGACATCCCTCATTTAAAGTCTCACTTTTTCCTTCCCTGTTTTTATATATGTACATTGGGGATGGAGGTTTGTCCTTGCGGTTGTGCCAGGTCACATTCTCTCTGTTGCTTCTCTCTGTTCCTATGTCTTTATGAGTTGCCAAGTAAGATATTAGTTGTTAGATATCAGTGTTGTTTGGTGTACAATACCTGAAGGTAGGTCTCCAGAGCAGTCCACACACTCCATTGCGCCAGCTTGGCTCCATCTTTTAAATATTGCTGGATTCGATTCTCCCTGTCTTTTGGTTTTAGTGCAGGATGTGCTTGATCTCTTGGAATATGCAGGACAGTTTCATGTACATAAACTGACCAGAGGTTACACGTTGCTTCTGTGGTATGAGGTGGAAATTCCCAATTGCCCCTCTGCTCATTGTGGCCAAGTTCATGTATCGGTCCCCAGAAACCATTTTTTTTAATGTGCTCGACATTTGTTATTTCTGTTGCTGACTGTAAATGACACATTATTGGGTATCCAGCATGCATCCAACCTTAAAAAAAAGACACAATAAGTTAAAGCTCAACATCACACATCACACTAATATACACCCACAGCAAGCACCAACAGGAGGAATGCAGAGGGAGTTGAGTCATGTCAACCCCAAATACCTCCTGCCGGTGTTTGCCTTGTACAAGTGCTGGGAGCCAAAGACAGGCATTTACTAAAAAGCAGCTGTGGTGTCAGGCGGCCATGCACCTAGGAGGATGGGAAAAAATCTACTTTTCTCCAATCAGTAACTAAATACTGTAAAAACCCCAAAAAAACTAAGTGATGATTGCTCTTTAAAGAGCCTTGTGGTATCCAGAGCGTGATATTATCTCATGTGTTGCAACGTAACCCCTGTACAGCAGAGGTATATGACTCAAGATCATGTACAGACAGTAATGTAATTATACACAAACCGTTGCAATCCAAGTTCCAATTTTAGAACAATTGATCATTTGTTTAGTGTCGATGTGTTACTAGCCCCTGCTTAAGATACAACTTCCCAACAGAAGTACTAATGAGTGTTCACAGGCTCTATGAGAAAATGTCATGCTTAATAAATGGATATTTTATTTTTAAGATGTAAAAACATTTTTTTTTGTTTTGCACACGTGATAAGGTGTATTGTATAAATGCTGTTAAAGTTATATGTAGAAAAGGTGTCTGGAAATGGGTATGTCTTATGGTGGTTAAATACTTAATTTAATACCAAAAAAATGCAACTTTAACCACTTAAGCCCCGGACCATTACGCAGCTTAATGACCAGAGGTGTTTTTACAATTTGGCACTGCGCTGCTTTAACTAGAAATTGCGCGGACATGCAATGTTGTCCCCAAACGAAATTTGCGTCCTTTTCTTCCCACAAATAGAGCTTTCTTTTAATGGTATTTTATTGCCTCTGCGATTTTTATTTTTTGCGATATAAATGGAAAAAGACTTAAAATTAAAAAAAAAAAAAGATATTTTCGACTTTTTGTTATAAGAAAAATCGAATAAACAAAATTTTAGTCGAACATTTAGGCCAAAATGTATTCAGCCACATGTCTTTAGTAAAAAAAATGTCAATAAGTGTATATTTATTGGTTTGCGCAAAAGTTATAGCGTTTACAAACTAGGGTACATTTTCTGGAATTTACACAGCTTTTAATTTATGACTGCCTATCTAATTTCTTGAGGTGCTAAAATGGTAGGGCAGTACAAACCCCCCCCCCCCCCAAATTACCCCATTTTGGAAAGTAGACACGCCAAGGAAATTGCTGAGAGGCATGTTGAGCCCATTGAATTTTTTTTTTTTTTTGTCCCAAGTGATTGAATAATGACAAAAATTTTTTTTTACAAAAAGTTGTCACTAAATGATACATTGCTCAAACATGCCATGGTTATATGTGGAATTGCACCCCAAAATACATTTTGCTGCTTCTCCTGAGTACGGGGATACCACATGTGTGGGACTTTTTGAGAGCCTAGCCGCGTACGGGGCCCCAAAAACCAAGCACCGCCTTCAGGATTTCTAAGGGCGTTTTGATTTCACTCCTCACTACCTATCACAGTTTTGAGGGCCATAAAATGCCAAGATAGCACAAAACCCCCCCAAATGACCCCATTTTGGAAAGTAGACACCCCAAGCTGTTTGCTGAGAGGCATGGTGAGTATTTTACAGCTCTCATTTGTTTTTGAAAATTAAGAAAGAAAATTTATATTTTTATTTTTTCAATTTTCAAAACTTTGTGACAAAAAGCGAGATCTGCAAAATACTCAACATACCTCTCATCAAATAGCTTGGGGTGTCTACTTTCCAAAATGGGGTCATTTGGGGGGGTTTTGTGCCATCTGGGCATTCCATGGCCTCCGAAACTGTGATAGGCAGTGAGGAGTGAAATCAAAAATTTACACCCTTAGAAAGCCTGAAGGCGGTGCTTGGTTTTCGGGGTCCCGTACGCGGCTAGGCTCCCAAAATGTCTCACACATGTGGTAGCCCCGTACTCAGGAGAAGCAACAGAATGTAATTTGGGGTGCAATTCCACATATAACCATGGCATGTTTGAGTAATATATCATTTAGTGACAACTTTTTGTACATTTTTTTTCTTTTTGTCATTATTCAATCACTTGGGACAAAAAAAACAACTCAATGGGCTCAACATGCCTCTCAGCAAATAGCTTGGGGTGTCTACTTTCCAAAATGGGGTCATTTGGGGGGGTTTTGAACTGTCCTGGCATTTTATACACAACATTAGGAAGCTTATGTCACACATCATCCACTCTTCTAACCACTTGAAGACAAAGCCCTTTCTGACACTTTTTGTTTACATGAAAACATTTTTTTATTTTGCAAGAAAATTACATTGAACCCCCAAACATTATACTTTTTTTTAAAGCAAAGGCCCTACAGATTAAAATAGTGGGTATTGCATTTTTTTTCCCACACAGTATTTGCGCAGCAATTTTTCAAACGCATTTTTTGGGGATAAAACACACTTTTTTTATTTTTAATGCACTAAAACACACTATATTGCCCAAATGTTTGATGAAATAAAAAAGATGATCTTAGGTCGAGTACAAACGCGCAGCGGCGACAAACTACATACATTTTTAAAAGCCTTTAAAAGCCTTTACAGGTTATCACATTAGATTTAAAGAGGAGGTCTACTGCTAAAATAACTGCCCTTGATCTGACCTTCGCAGTGATACCACACATGCATGGTGTAATTGCTGTTTACATACGACGCTAGACCGACGCTTGCGTTCGTCTTTGCGCAAGAGCAGGGGGGGACATGGGTGCTTTTTTTTTTTATTATTATTTATTTTGCTTTTTTATTTTATTTTTAAACTGTTTTTTTTTTACCATTTTTATTGTTATTTTAGGGAATGTAAATATCCCCTATGATAGCAATAGGTAGTGACAGGTACTCTTTTTGGGGGGGAAAAAAATTGGGGGGTTAGACCCTAGATCTTTCCTCTGCCCTCAAAACATCTGACCACACCAAGATCGGTGTGATAAAATGCTTTCCCAATTTCCCAATGGCGCTGTTTATTAGGGATGAGCTTCGTGTTCGAGTCGAACATACGTTCGACTCGAACATCGGCTGTTCGATCGTTCGACGAAGATCGAACGATTTGGGCCGTTCGCGCCAAATTCGAGTGACGCGAACGGCCCACAATGCACTACGCCATCGCAGTGTCATCCAGGCGCTGTGATTGGCCAAGCATGCACTGTGACCCCGCATGCTTGGCCAATCACAGCGCCGGCAGCGAGGAGAGCAATGATTGGCCACAGGCAGGATGCCTGTGGCCAATTATTGCTGAGGGTGTTTAGTACACGCCCCACACTATAAAAGGCCGCCAGCACGGCGGCCTAGTGTAGTGTGTTCCGGAGCAGGGAAAGAGCAGCATAGGCAGGGACAGTGACTTTTATTTCTTTCTTGCTTAACCTGGATTCCTTTAGTTTAGGGAAAGAGAAGGATAGGTAGGGAGAGTGTCAGTGTGTTTTGTGCTTGTGCTATAGTGTGCTTAAAAAAAACATTTTTTCTAGGGACAGAAAACTCTAGGTAGGGAGAGTGTCAGTTTCTTTCACTGTGCAAGTCCTTGTTTCCAGGGACAGGGAAGGACAGTGAGTGAATTCTCCTTGTGCTATAGTGTGCTTAAAAAAAAACATTTTTTCTAGGGACAGAAAACTCTAGGTAGGGAGAGTGTCAGTTTCTTTCACTGTGCAAGTCCTTGTTTCCAGGGACAGGGAAGGACAGTGAGTGAATTCTCCTTGTGCTATAGTGTGCTTAAAAAAAACATTTTTTCTAGGGACAGAAAACTCTAGGTAGGGAGAGTGTCAGTTTCTTTCACTGTGCAAGTCCTTGTTTCCAGGGACAGGGAAGGACAGTGAGTGAATTCTCCTTGTGCTATAGTGTGCTTAAAAAAAACATTTTTTCTAGGGACAGAAAACTCTAGGTAGGGAGAGTGTCAGTTTCTTTCACTGTGCAAGTCCTTGTTTCCAGGGACAGGGAAGGACAGTGAGTGAATTCTCCTTGTGCTATAGTGTGCTTAAAAAAAACATTTTTTCTAGGGACAGAAAACTCTAGGTAGGGAGAGTGTCAGTTTCTTTCACTGTGCGAGTCCTTGTTTCTAGGGACAAAGAAGGAAAGTGAGGGGAATTCTCCTTGTGCTATAGTGTGCTAAAGCATTCCTCATCAACCATCTTTGAAATCCTTGATTTTTGGACAGTCAGGGAAATTGTCGTTGTGCTATTCTGTGCAAAAGCAATCATCCTCAACCATATTTAGAAATCCTTAAGTAAAGGGACAGAGAAGGACACCTGAAGGTAGCCCTTATTGCTTTTTTCCCATCTCCCTGCAGGCCATCTATTAGAATGTCTGGAAGGCAAACAAGGAGAGGCAGACAGTCAGGAGGCAATAAAAGAGGGCAAGCAGGCTCTGTGTCTGGGGGCAACAGTGCTGGTCGTGGACGCGGTGCATTGTCATCAGCACATGGCCATGGGACACGCTTGTCCTTCTTTTCGGCAGCTGGACATGTTGAGCCACATCATGCCGAAGACTTGGTAGAGTGGATGACCAAGCCCTCCTCCTCCTCCTCATCCTCTCTCACCCAGGCTCAGGGTACTGGCAAAGCAGCTGCCAAAGCGTCCTCTTCCCTGGTATCAATGTCAGACTCATCATCAGTCACTCCTTCCCTAGACCCACCATGTCCTCCTCCTGAGGAGTCCCCCGAACTGTTTGAGCACAGTGTTGGGTACATGCTCCAGGAGGATGCCCAGCGTTTCGAAGGGTATGATGATGAAACCCAGCTACAGGAAGGCAGTAGGGTGAGAGCAGACAGAGGGGATGCTCAAGAAGGACACCAATCTGGCAGTCATGTTCCAGCAGCTGCAGCATACTGCCAGATTGGCTCCAGTGATGAGGAGGGAGGGGATGATGAGGTCACTGACTCCACGTGGGTGCCTAATAGGAGAGAGGAGGAGGAGGATGAGGAGGAGGCACATCTCCAACGAGGCAGGATGCAGTACACCGACGGAATCACACCGCAGAGCTCCGCCTGTGCAGGGCGCTGCCTCTGCCCGTCATTCAAAAAGTTCCTTGGTGTGGGCCTTTTTTGAGGCTAGTGCATCAGATCGCACAGCTGCTGTTTGCAACATATGTCTCAAGCGTATATCGCGTGGCCAAAACATCAGCCGCTTGGGTACCACATGCCTGACCAGACATATGTTGACCTGCCATGCAGCTCGTTGGCAAGCCTACCTCAAAGACCCACACCAAAGAACAAAGCGGACCTCTCCTTGCACCGCATCAGCTGGGATCTCCAACCCCACTATAACTTCAGTCCTCTCTGAAACATGCACTGAGAGGAATGAAGGTGTAGAATTAGGTGTGTCACAGCCAAGTACTTGCGGCCACTCTGCTAGCAGTACACCGACGTCCGATTCTAGCAGGCAAATTTCCCTGCCCCAGCTGCTGGACCGTCGAAAGAAGTTCACTCCCAGCCATCCACATGCCCAGCGGTTGAATGCTAGCTTGGCTAAATTGCTAGCGCTTCAACTGCTGCCTTTTCAGTTGGTAGACTCGGCCCCCTTCCGTGAGTTTGTGCAATGTGCGGTTCCTCAGTGGCAGGTTCCCAAACGCCACTTTTTCTCACGGAAGGCTATTCCGGCTCTCTACCGGCATGTGGAAGGCAATGTCTTGGCCTCGCTGGACAGGGCGGTCAGCGGTAAGGTGCATATTACCGCTGACTCATGGTCCAGCAGGCATGGACAGGGACGTTACCTTTCTTTCACGGCCCATTGGGTCACTCTTTTGGCAGCTGGGAAGGATGCAGGACAAGGTGCAGTAGTGTTGGAGGTTGTCCCACCGCCACGCCTCCAAAATGCTACTACTGGTTGTGACACACCTCTCTCCTCCACCCCCTCCTCTTCTTCTTCCTCCATGGCCTCTTCCTGTGGTTTGTCCTATGAACCAGCGGTGCTCCGTAGCCGTTCACGGGGCTACGCAAGTACGCAGGCAAAAAGATGCCATGCCGTGCTTGCGCCGGTGTGTTTGGGGGACAGAAGCCACACTGGGGCAGAGGTCCTGTCTGCTCTGCAGGGCCAGGCCGAGAGGTGGTTGAAGCCACGCCAGCTTAAGCCAGGAATGGTGGTTTGCGACAATGGCACCAACCTCCTCTCCGCCCTTCGACAGGGACAACTGACCCATGTGCCCTGTGTGGCTCACGTCCTTAACCTGGTGGTGCAGCGGTTCTTGGGCAGGTACCCGGGCTTACAGGATGTCCTGAGGCAGGCCAGGAAAGTCTGTGTGCATTTCCGCAGATCTTATAATGCCAGTGCTCGCCTGGCTGAGCTGCAAAAGGAGTTGAACCTGCCCAAGAACCGCCTTATATGTGACATGCCCACCAGGTGGAACTCAACGTTGGCCATGCTGCAGCGGCTGCACACGCAGCAGAGGGCCATCAATGAGTACCTGTGCGACTACGGCACCAGGACAGGGTCAGGGGAGCTTGTTTTTTTTTCTCCACGCCAGTGGGGCATGATCAGGGATGCATGCACTGTCCTGGCACCATTTGAGGAGGCCACGAGGATGGTGAGCAGTGACAGTGCATGCATCAGTGACACTGTACCTCTTGTCCACCTGTTGGAGCACACGCTGCGTGGAATAATGGACAGGGCACTTGAGGCAGAACAGAGGCAGGAAGAGGAGGACTTCCTTGTCTCTCAAGGCCCCCTTTACCCAGACAGTGTTCCTTCTGTCCCACCCATCGCACAGGAAGAGGAAGAGGAGGAGGAGGAGGAGGAGGAGGATTGTGTCAGCATGGAGGTGGAGGCTGGCACTCAGCATCATCAGCAGCAGTCTTTTAGGGATGATTTACAGTCCCAAGAAACCAGTGGACTTGTACGTGGCTGGGAGGAGGTGACTGCGGATCATGTCGTCCTTAGTGACCCAGAGGACTCCGGAGCGAATGCCTCAGCAAACCTACGCTGCATGGCCTCCCTGATCCTGCAAAGTCTGCGGAAGGATCCTCGTATTCTTCGGATCAAGGAGAGGGACCATTACTGGCTGGCCACTCTCCTTGATCCACGGTACAAGGGTAAGGTTGCGGACCTTATGTTACCGTCGCAGAGGGAGCAGAGGATGAGACAACTCCGGGAGGCCTTGCAGAAAGGTCTGTGCAACGCGTTCCCAGAGACTGGGAGGTTACAAACTCCTGGTCCTGGACAACGAGTTGCTGAGGCTTCGGCCAGTCAAAGAAGGAGCGGTGGGGAAGGTGGCCGTCTGACCGATGCGTTCAGACAATTCTTTAGTCCGCAGCCCCAAAGTATGATCGGTTCCAGCAACCATCGCCAGCGTCTGATAAACATGGTGCAGGAATATCTAGGGGCAAGGTCAGACTTGGACACCTTCCCCACCGAAAATCCTCTGGCTTACTGGGTCTTGAGGATGGATCACTGGCCAGAGCTTGCACAGTATGCAATTGAGCTACTGGCCTGTCCTGCATCCAGCGTTCTTTCGGAACGCACATTCAGTGCTGCTGGAGGATTTGTCACGGATCACAGGGTGCGCCTGTCCACCGACTCGGTTGATCGACTGACTTTCATCAAGATGAACCAGTCTTGGATCACCACCAGCTACCACACACCTGATGCTGATATAACAGACTAATTGATTTTAACATGTCACATCCCTTCAAGACTGATGCTGATGCTGAGTGCCTGTGCTGTTATGTTGACTGGCTATCCTCCTCCTCCGAGTCCTCAATGATACGATTGATGATGATAGCTTGGAAGATCATTTTTGTTTATGGGTGCCGCCACCAGTGGCTAAGGCCCAATTTTTCAGCCCCTGTTTTACAGGGGCGTGTACTTACAATTTTTTTAGCAATAATTTGCCATAGGGCTCATTGCTGTGCTCCAAGTACAGTATCTGTGAGGGGTTGGAGTGTTGTGGCACCAGTGCCTAAGGCCCAATTTTTCAGCCCCTGTTTAACAGGGGCGTGTCATTACAATTTTTGAAGCAATACTTTGCAACAGGGCTCATTGCTGTGCTCCAAGTACAGTATCTGTGAGGGGTTGTAGTGTTGTGCCACCAGTGCCTAAGGCCCAATTTTTCAGCCCCTGTTTAACAGGGGCGTGTCATTACAATTTTTGAAGCAATACTTTGCAACAGGGCTCATTGCTGTGCTCCAAGTACAGTATCTGTGAGGGGTTGTAGTGTTGTGCCACCAGTGCCTAAGGCCCAATTTTTCAGCCCCTGTTCAACAGGGGCATGCAATTACAATTCTTGATGTAATAATTCACAGCAGGGCCCATTCCTGCACCCACCAAGAGTAAGTCTGAGGGCTTACAGTGTTGTGGCAACGCCACCACCACCACCTCCACGAAAGGCCCAATTTTTCAGCCCCTGTTCAAAAGGGGCATGTAATTACAATTCTTGATCTAATAATTCACAGCAGGGCCCATTCCTGCACCCACCAAGAGTAAGTCTGAGGGCTTACAGTGTTGTGGCAACGCCACCACCACCACCACCACGAAAGGCCCAATTTTTCAGCCCCTGTTCAAAAGGGGCATGTAATTACAATTCTTGATCTAATAATTCACAGCAGGGCCCATTGCTGCACCCACCAAGAGTAACTGTCAGGGCTTACAGTGTTGTGGCACCAGCACCACCATCAAAGCCCCAATTTTTACTACCACTGTTCAACAATTATATGTAATTAAAATTCCTGATATAATAGTTGACAGCAGGGCGTTCCAGCACCAACCAAGAGTAACTGTGAGTGCTTACAGTGTTGTGCCAACACCAACAACTAAGGGGCCTATTTCTGCAGAGTATATACGGCAGGTCCCTACTTTCAAACATCCAACTTACAAACGACTCCTACTTGCAAACGCAAGAAGACAACAGGAAGTGAGAGGAAATCTACCCCTAGGAAGGAAAATTCTCTCCTGTAAGAATAAATATGGGAGAAAGGTGTCTCCTCTGTACTGATGCTTTATCAGCAATCCTTGTTTCAAGAAAAACACCACATTTCAAAAACAGTTGTCATTGGGACGGAAAGTGAGGTGAAATGTTCTGAACAGGGGCACAGACAGCAAAACAAATGTTACAGGGGTGATAACCCTTACCTATGTTTTCCAAAAAGTTTAAAAATAGATTTTTGGGCTGGAGCTACACTTCAACAATGTACCTGTTCAAAATTACAAACACATTCTACATAAGAACAAACCTACAGTCCCTGTCTTGTATGCACCGCCTGTATACGGCTGTTCAGAGTATATAGGGCCTTTTTTATTTTATGTGCAGGGGTTCCCCTTAATATCCATACAAGACCCAAAGGGGCTGGTAATGGGCTGGGGTAGGGGGGGGGGGGTCATGGGGTAGCTATGCCATTTTTCTTAAAGATTTTCATCCATATTACCGGGACCAGACATTACATTAAAGCCGCAAGCAGTTTTAAATGGCTTTTTTTTCCTTTAGAAGTGTCATTTTGTGCAGGGACAGTTCTAAACACGGGAAACACGTGGCACTTCACAGGCATACTTTAGACACCCCCCAGGTACGATATTTAAAGGAATATTTGACTTTTTTTTTTTCACTTTATGCATCATTAAAATGACTGCTCCCGAAAAACGACCGTTTTTAAAACTTCTTTTTGCATTGATACATGTCCCCTGGTGCAGAACCCGGGTTCCCAAACCCTTTTTAGGACAATAACATGCATAATAGTTGTTATAATTAGCACTTTAGAATTCGAACGTTCGCATCCATTGTATTTAATAGGGTTCTAATGTTCGTACGAACTTTCGGTCCGTTCGCGGGTTCTGGTGCGAACCGAACCCGGGGGTGTTCGGCTCATCACTACTGTTTATATCCGGGGGGGGGACATTCCCTCCCACTGCTTGTAAAAGCAGTCTAGAGGCTAATTATCTGCTAGGATTGCTTTTACATGAAAGCCGACCGCTGGCTGAAAAGAATGATACCAAGATGATACCTAAACCCGCAGGCATCATTCTGGTATAACCATTCAAAGTCCAGCAACATACCAGTACGTTGCTGGTCCTTGTTGGACATGTATTGTAATCTTTTTTTTTCATGCAGCCTGTTGGCTGAATGAAAAAAAGAGATTGATCGGTGGGTATGCCCACCATTAGAATACCTCCCTTCATCCACCCACTTCTAATGATGGGCATACATGCACCATTTATATATGCCGAAGCATGGGGGCATCCTCCCGCAAAAAAGTTATGCCGCGTACGCACGGTCAGACTTTTCCACGGGCAAGCCTCCGTCGGAATTTCGACCGTATGTACGCGGCATTAGGAGCAAAATCGCACCTCCGCCCCTGTTGCCCCCATGCTTCGGCATATATGCTCTTTTTTTTTTTTTTATCTGTGGTGGTGAAATCACCTCCTACAGCGTTGGAGTCACGGCTTTATGTATCGTGGGAGCAAACGCTGTTGCTGTCAAGGTAAATAAATCCGCGCTGCAACAGAATGGCGTACCTGCTAAGCAAATGATGGTTAACATTAAAACAAAGTAACATTACAATATAACAGTAAGACCTTACCATACCTGCAAAGCAAATACCAAAAATAAACCTAGTAAAAAATAAAAAAATTTAACGCAACCTGTGCCTAAAATATATATATGCCGAAGCATGGGGGCATCCTCCCGCAAAAAAGTTATGCCGCGTACACACGGTCAGACTTTTCCACGGGCAAGCCTCCGTCGGAATTTCGACCGTATGTACGCGGCATTAGGAGCAAATTCGCTCCTCCGCCCCTGCTGCCCCCATGCTTCGGCATATATGCTCTTTTTTTTAACTGTGGTGGTTGTAACGACAGGGGTTAACGTCGTTTAAATATATTCCATTCTCAAACACACAGCAGCTACCAGACACTCCAACCAGCCGAATAAGACCCCATACAAATATTTCTCCCCGCACAAACGAGACAACGCTCTGTGTTGAAGTTCCAAAAACAGGGAATGAATCTTTATTACAAACACACGGTAACACACTTCCCTTCAAAACACTTCCATCCTCGGGGAACAGGGCGGGTTAAACTGTCCAATGACAATGGTGATACAGGCCAGGTGTGTTCAAACTTCTTCAGTAAACAGTCTTAGCAGGAGGGGTTGCTGGAGTGATTCCCCCCCCCCCTTTCCTCACAGCAAGACACTTAAACATCCCATAATAGGCAGCCAGACGGTCTACCAGCTCCAATCCACATCACCACAAACAACAATGAAAAGGTCTTTGGAAGCTAGTCTGGATTTAATCTACATTACACGGGCAGCCAGGTGGTTAGAGTTGAACACATCAGCATCTCTCAATTAACCTCTTGAGTTCAGAATCAACCAACCAGTAAATGGTCCTTTACAGATATCCTGGGAAATACCGTGGATTAATATTACAGACCCATTTCAAAGCAATCCAAGACATATTCTCAATGTCCATTATTTTCTGGCTCATACTTTCTAAGAACTTCTGGGTTCCACGGGCCCTCCCGTTACATCTCTCCCCTTTCGGCAGGAGACTAACACAGGAGGAGACCCCAGACGGGTTGACTCCAAAGTTAGTCCATAGTTCCATTCCTCTAATGCCTGGACAACCCATCAGCATTGCCATTTTGCTTACCGGGTCAGTAGCTGATGGTGAAGTTGTAAGGTTGCAGGACGAATAATGGAATTCAGTTCTGGAACAGTCACTTGCTTTGCTCTCTCAATGGCTCCCAAAACTTGTTGCTGATGCTCTTGGGAGAGGTATTGGATCAGCCTCGTGCAGGACGCCCCAAAGTTCTTCCTCCTCAACGCAGTGGGCCGCAGGCATGGATGTGTGGGGGTTCCCCCTTGCTGGCTGTCTCCATGACTGGGACTGCCTGGCTGGATTCAACGGACAGTCTGGCTTTTTGTGCCCTAGCTGTTTACACCCGAAACACCTGATGGGTTATGAGTAGCCCTGGGAGTTGGACCTGGGCTGCTGAGAATAAGTGGCCGCTGGAGGTGGTGCTGTAGGGTGGCACGACTGGGGTTGGTAGGCGATAGCCGGAGGGGGTGCCACTGATCGATAATCCACATGAGCTGTTGTCTTGACCACAGGGTTATCCAGTTTGCGGGCGTCTGTGTATTCGTCCGCCAAGCGAGCTGCTTCAGGCAAGGTGAAAGGTTTTCGGTCCCGGACCCACTCTCTGACTTCCAGGGACAGTTTGTCAAAGAAGTGCTCCAGCAGGAACACCTGAAGCACCTCTTCCCCGGATTCTGCTTGGCATCCAGCGACCCAGTGGGATGCAGTGCGGTGTAGGCGGCATGCCCACTCGGTATACGAGTCTCCAGTCTGCTTGCTCGTCTCTCGGAAACGCCTCCGGTATGCCTCCGGTGTGACGGCATACCTGGCCAAAAGTGCTTCTTTTACCAGTCCATAGTTCATAATATCCTCGTCTGGGATGGCCCTGAACGCTTCACTGGCCAGGCCGGACAGTTTTCCCAGACAAAATGGTAACCCATTCCTCTGTGGGCACCCGGTGTAGGGCACATTGCGGTTCAAAATCAGCAAGGTACCCATCAATCTCTCCTTCAGTTTCAATGAAATTTTTAAAAGCAGTAAAATGTATCTTTCTCCTTTCAGTTGGTGCTGCTCTGACTTCTGCTACTGCAGCACCTCTTTGCGGTAGCAAATTTACGTCCACAGCCGCTATAACTCGGTCTATGATCTCCGCTGTAGGGTTAGGACCATAATGTGCCAGTCCTATGTTAACAGCCCGATCAAAACTTGCCTCTTCGGGTGTCCTGTCTGTTACGCTGGGCCTTTCGGTTCCACCCATTTTGACTAGTTCTCTGATAATGTCCCTCTTCTTACAGTTGTTGGCCGGTCTTCCCCGGTTCTCCAGTAAGTCCTTGAGGGTAGAGTGCTTTAGCCGTTCATACTGTGCCTCCATTGGCCTGTGTCCTCTTGTAGCTGTCCTTCCGGCTGTGGGAATCAATCCGCTGCTTGCCACCAATGTAACGACAGGGGTTAACGTTGTTTAAATATATTCCATTCTCGAACACACAGCAGCTACCAGACACTCCAACCAGCCGAATAAGACCCCATACAAATATTTCTCCCCACACAAACGAGACAACGCTCTGTGTTGAAGTTCCAAAAACAGGGAATTAATCTTTATTACAAGCACATGGTAACACACTTCCCTTCAAAACACTTCCCTCCCATCCTTGGGGAACAGGGCGGATTAAACTGTCCAATGACAATGGTGATACAGGTCAGGTGTGTTCAAACTTCTTCAGTAAACAGTCTTGGCAGGAGGGGTTGCTGGAGTGATCCCCCCCCTTTCCTCACAGCAAGACACTTAAACATCCCATAATAGGCAGCCAGATGGTCTACCAGCTCCAATCCACATCACCACAAACAACAATGAAAAGGTCTTTGGAAGCTAGTCTGGATTTAATCTACATTACACAGGCAGCCAGGTGGTTAGAGTTGAACACATCAGCATCTCTCAATTAACCTGTTGAGTTCAGAATCAACCAACCAGTAAATAGTCCTTTACAGATATCCTGGGAAATACCGTGGATTAAAATTACAGACCCATTTCAAAGCAATCCAAGACATATTCTCAATGTCCATTATTTTCTGGCTCATACTTTCTAAGAACTTCTGGGTTCCACGGGCCCTCCGATTACAGTGGTGAAATCACCTCCTACAGCACTGGAGTCACGGCTTTATGTGTCGTGGGAGCAAACGCTGTTGCTGTCAAGATAAATAATTCCGCTTTGCAGCTGAATGGCGCACCTGAAAACAAAAAATTACATACCTGAAAAGCAAGCATGATAAAACATTGCAGAATAGAATACAGTAAAAAAAAAGAGCAAAATAGAGAGAACAATAAAACGACAACTATTTTTATTTTATTTTTTTATTTTATTTTTTTAACGTTTTTTTTCTTTCGTTTTTACACTTTTTTTTGAAACTTTAACAACTGTAATGGTTCGGGTCTCTCAAAATGCGATGGCATCTTGGGAGACCCTGTGTAAGTGTGTCCTAGTCTGTGAAATGCTGTACCCTACGCTAAAACTTCACTTTTGCGTGGAAGCGTTCAAAACATTCACCAATGCAAAGACCAGGATTGTCAGGACAGAGTGGACAAAAATAACGGGTGTCACGCCTAAATCCGCGCTTGCTAAAGACACAACATCTTTTTTGGGGGGCTCGTTGGGTAGGGGTACTCTCGAGGACATACGGAAAATGCCTCTCCTGCAGCCGGCTTACTGCATTTGTTCGGGGATGGTGAGGTGCAGAACCGCCTGGATACAGGAGGTCTGTGACTATCTCATCCTGGAATTTTAGGAAGGATAAAGTCCCGCCTGAAGCTCTGTATAGCACATGAGCATTCAGCAAAGCCAATTGAAATAACGATAGACACTTTTTTGTACCAGCGTCTCGCCTTACGGGCAATTAGATACGGCGCCAACAACTGGTCGTTGAGGTCCACCCCTCCCATATTTTGGTTATATTCGTGGACACAGAGGGGTTTCTCCACAACACCAGTCGCCGTACGAATTTGGACTGTCGTGTCTGCGTGAAGGGAGGTAAGAAGGAAAACATTCTTATTATCCCTCCACTTCACAGCGAGCAAATTATTAGACTTCAAGCAGGCTCTCTCCCCCCAGCCTAAGACGGGAATCTACAAGCCCCTGGGGAAAGCCCCGGCGATTAGGTTGCACGGTGCCACATGCTCCAATCTGATGATCAAACAAGTGACTAAACAGTGGCACGCTCGTGTAATAATTGTCCACATACAAGTGGTACCCCTTTCCGAATAAGGGTGACACCAAGTTCCACACTATCTTGCCAGCGCTTCCTATGTAATCTGGGCAGTTCTCCGGCTCTACCTGACTATCTTTTCCCTCATAAACCGTAAAGCTCCATACATAGCCTGTTGCCCTGTCACAGAACTTATAGAGCTTGACCCCGTATCTGGCACGCTTGCTGGGAAGGTACTGCTTGAAAGACAAGCGGCCAGAAAATTTAATCAGGGACTCATCAACGCAGACAACTTGATCGGGAATAAACAAGGCTGCAAAACGTTCGTTGAAGTGGTTTATGAGGGGCCGGATTTTGTAGAGCCGGTCGGATTCAGGGTCTCCACGTAGACGACAAAGTTCATGGCCGTTGAAATGCATGAACCGCAAGATCTGCTCGTATCGTTTCCTGGGCATGGAGGCAGAGAACACGGGCATGTGGTCAATTGGGTGCATGGACCAATAAGCACGCATTGACGAGAATTTATGTGTGCCCATGTTGAGGGAAAGGCCCAGAAAGGTCTTAAATTCGGAAACCGTAATTGGTTTCCAATCTCTGGCAATGGAAGGCAACTGGGGATTAGCGTCGATGAATTGACCAGCATATAAATTACTCTGGTCCACAATAGATCTATAGAGATCTTCCGTGAAAAACAGTGAATAAAAATCAAGTGGCGTAAAATCAGCTGTTTCCACCTGAATACCGGGTTGGGCAGTGAATGGGGGAAGTACGGGTTCTGCAGAAGTGTTGGGCACCCAATCAGGATAGGCGAATTCTGCAGGAAGGGCACTATGGGCCTGCCTTTGTCTTCTTCTTGGTGGCAGCGGGACACTACTTGTGCTTGCCACCTCGCCAGCTTGAACTGCACTTATGGGACTCGCCACGTCACCACGTGATACTGCAGTGCTGGATGTACGCCCAGGCTGTACTAGGCCGCTGGTGCTTGCCAGTTCACCAGAAGGAATAGCGGCGCTAGTACTACTCTACTCCATAATACGAGAGCCCTGCGGTTCTTGCTCCTCAACAACATCAGAAGATCGGGATCGGGTACGCCTGACCTTAGCAGGGACCCCACCTTCGTCGTCAGTGCTATCTGACATGGAGCCGCTGTCTTCACTGTCTTCTACGGGAATGTATTCTGAGCCTGAATCTGACCGATACGTGACCTCCTCTTCACCAACTGCTCAGAATCTCGTAGGCCTCTTTACTAGTGTACCTTCGATTTGCCATTTTGGGCTCTAAATTTAGTGGTACACTAGTAAGATTCACAGGTAAAAAAGCACCTGACTGTCAGCAAATGTATCAAACGCTTCAAAAAAAAAATGTTAGCGATCGCAGGAATCAGGCCTGTCTCTGCGAACGCTGCAGTTATGTGTGTTGTGTTTGGTAAGTGACAGTGATCGATCGATACTGCACTTGGGTGGGCTGGGCTGGCCTGGGCGGAGGGGCTAAACGCAGGTGCTAGCAGGTATCTGGGCTGATCCCGCTAACACTGCATTTTTGGGAACCCTAAACCGCTGGGGACGCTAGTATAGATCTGATCAGATACTATACCACTAAGGGAGGTGTATGCTTTGTGCGTGGGTGTTAGCGTTACTGGCACTAACCTGACGCTGCCTGGGGCGACGCAGACCCTCTCTGACACTAAAACCTAATTGATATCACCCGCCGGGTGATCAGGGGGTTAAACCTTTATTGGGTTATATACGGCGGGTGCCCTGATGCTATAAAAAGCAAACTAACCAACCAGCGTCACCCGTAACACTTATATGGTGATCACTGGTGAAAGGGTTAACTAGGGGCAATCAGGGGGTTAAAACCTTTATTAGGTTATATATGGGGGTACCGGACGCTATATAAAAACCTGACGGGTAACCTAAATAACTAAATAACTAACTGGCTAACCAGTGTCAACAGTGACACTTATACGGTGATCACTGGTGAAAGGGTTAACTCTAGGGGCAATCAGGGGGTTAAAATAATATATGGGGGTACCTGACGCTATAAAAACCTGCGGCGAACCTAAAAACAAATAACTGGCTACCTAGGGCACCACCGACACTAATACAGCGATCGGAAAAAATATCGCTTAGTGACGCTGGCGTTAGGGGGTGAAAGGGTTACCTGGGGGGCGATCAAGGGGTTAAACCTTTATTAGGGGGGTTAGGGGGCTACCCTGGACCTAAAGGGGCCTAAACCTAACTGCCCTGCAACTGTTTACTGTCACAAATGACACTGATTGCAGTGATCAGTAAAAAAATGACCACTGCAAACGGTGACACTGTGACTGGGGGTACTGGGGGTGATCTGGGGGGTGATCTGGGGGTGACTGGGGGGTGTAAGTGAGCCTACGTGTACTGGTGTTAGTGTAGTGTTGGTGCACTTACTGTGAGATGTCTTCTCTCCTAGCGTGGGATCGAAAAGACCGCCACGAGGAGTGATGACATCACTTCCTCTGCCTGTGTTTACATTACACAGGCAGAGGAAGATTGTCATTCGCCGGGAGCGATCGTGAGGGGGTGGCCGGAAACCAATTGCCGCCCCTCATCACGGATCGCTTCCGAACGGAAAACCACCGCTCACTGTACCGGAGGGGGGTCCGATCGGACCCCCCACCCATACGAAGGCAGCCACGTACAGGTACGTGATTGTGCCTGTCCGTGCCATTTTGCCGACGTATATATACAGTGAGCGGTCGTTAAGTGGTTAAAGAAGATTTTCACCCTCCACCCCCAATTTGTTTGTCTGGTACAATGTTTTTATTGATATGCGAAGGAAAATCGGATGCCAAATTCCCACACAGGGGAAATAAACATGAAACATAATACAGATTTTCAAACAAGAACACAAATAAAAATGTGTTATAGGATATACATTATAAACCAACAGTGACCCTCAAGCAGGGGCCTGGGGGGCCAACGTGGGATGCCTGAGCCTGCAGACTCAGGGGTTGAGGTGGGCAAGGGGAGCGGACCTGTCTGCGGAAATGGGGTGAACAAAACCAAACTAAGCACGGGTAAAATAAATAAGGAAAAAAAGGGGGGGTAGAGGGAGGGAGGAACAGAGCGACGTGCAAGACCCCCAAAAATAGAAAAAAAGGGTAGGAGAAGAGGCAAAGAAGGGATAGGGAAAGGAAATTTCCCCAGGCTGGGGTAAAGTTAGTTTGAGAGGCCTAGTATGCCGTTCAGCTGTAAAGTTGTAAACGCATAGGATCACCGCGGGACCCATACTTTGAGAAATTTGGCATGGAAGTCTTGGAGGATACTGGTAATTTTTTTCATCAAGTTGCTCTTCACCTCTGAAAATGATACAGCTAGCTTTTTTCAGGCCCTTGCTGTTGTGCGCTTAGCTGCGATAAACAGATAGGTGGCTAGTTTCTGCTGGTAAGAGTAAAGGCCTGGGATCGGACACGAGGTGGGGGCAGGTCCACCAAATGTGCATTTCATCTCCTCGCTCACCCCTATTTTTTTTAAAGCCCTGCTTCCCTGGTGGTGAGTTCTGCTAATTTTGGATACTCGCCCACCCAGCGGTTCCAGCAGAGATCCTCTTCTCTTCTGGCACCGCCATATTTTGACATCATCAATAGGCTGCCAGCTATTCCGGGTTCAGCTAGCATGCCTTTTAATGACATACTGACAGGCCTGCCCCCTCCTCCTTTCCTTAATGAAGGGCTATGCCTCCTGGGAGACAAAGGGAGGATAGTGCACATCTTTGGCCTAGGAGTACATTTTATAAAAAAAAAAAAAAAAAAAAAGTAAATAAATAAAAATATAAAAAAACAAAAGCCCTATTCCTGCAGAGGACTGGAGAAGGGGTGGAGATCATGTATTGGAGGGTGAAGATGCCCTTTAAGAAGTCACAAAAGTACTGTTTTCACCAGGGCTAGTGAAATACAATGGCAGCGCTGTTCTTTGTGAAGTATATTTTTTTCTATACACTCAAAAGATGGTGGTGTGGATTGGGGTCATGGACCACCAGTTATGTTCGGTATACGGTATGCTAAAATGAATTATGCAGCTATTATCCACATAACTTTTCAAAGTTTTGGTTAAGTCCAAGTTACATTTAATATTTTTTGCACAATGGGTGAAAATTTGCTCACTTTCCCATGATTTAACAAGAAACAATTACTTCATGGGTAAAATACTTTACATTACATGCCTATAACATAAAGTGTGCCTTCCTTTACTGCCTGGGGTATGCAAGTTTACAGAATTATCCCAGAGAGTAGCCCTCAAACTATTTCTTAACACCCCCATCAATGATCACCAAAATAAAAATAACAACATACCTGCTGATATCTGCACATCTGTCACAAACCTTTCAGGACGGGGAAATTTCTTAGGAATTGCTGCAAGATCAGCAATGGCTGCCATGATCTCATCCCATAATGACATCAAAGTTTCTGGATCCTCTAGTGATCGGATGGCATCAGAGGGCACAGTAAGAATGATGCTTTCTGTAATAAGCTCAGCCCAAGGAGCTGGATAGTTACGAATTGTTTGCTGCCATGAAGAGAGGCTAGTCTGACCTAAAAAATAATACAAATTACATTGTACTATTTTATTTTACAAGCATTTAATTTAATAAACCTATTAAATGTAACTGTAAGGTATTGCAGTATTAAATGTATTGAGCAAAAGTTCTAAAAGGAATAAGCTGGCATATGATCGGCAATACCTAAACTGCTATTATGTTGACAGCCTACCACCATGCTAATGCTGCAGTTTCAGTAAATATTATTTATTTGATACCAGAATTGTACATATTTCTGTACTTCAGATACTACTTGTTGTATACATACAAGTAATTGCATACTAAAAAGCTAGACACGTGCCTTAATATCAAGGAATAATTTGTTTTAATATTAAGTCCAGCCCTAGAATTATCCATTTTGCCTGGGTTGTCTGCTACTGGAATAGATTTTTGGGCTTGTATACCTACCCATAGACTGTTACTGTTTATATACTGTTTATCCATGGACATCAGATGGTGATCTGTCATTAAAAAACATTCTAATTGGATTCTACTTTGCACCCAATATACATATGCTTGCTAAATGTGTGCATATGTGAAGAGCTACAGTCCTCCAATCATTGAAAATACAATAGAATAACAATGTTTTCTCTAAGACAGGGGTCTCCAAGCTTTCTAAATAAAGGGCCAGTTCATTGTCCTTTAGACTTTAGGGGGTGCCGAACTATGATCAGTGGGAGTTGAAAATGTCCCGGCAAAAAAAAAGGTAAATTAGTGCACCATCATTGGAGTCACCGGGAGAAATTAAGCCCCGTAGTTGTCAGTGGAAGGAATAGTGCCCACCATTGAATAGTGGGAGTGGGAAGAATTATGCTCCACAGTTAAAGGCATGGTGCCTCATAGTGTTAGTAGGTGGAATAGTGCCCCATATCAGTGGGGAGGAATGGTGCCCCAAGGGCCGGATAAAGGCAAGCAAAGGGCCGAAACCGGCCCGCAGGCCACACTTTGAAGACCACTGCTCTAAGAGCTTGTTTACACCTGTCACCCTCTATGAGCGATCCACAGTGGATTGCTTTTTAGATGGTGTTTGACAGGTGACTTGGAGGAAAAATGTTGCTTCCTCACCACCTATTTTGCACACCAGGTGGTATGGTCTTTATATTCATAACTAATGAACAGCCCCATACACTTAAATGGTCATGTTCAGTGGCAGTAGTGCACCCCAACCGCAAGTGTAAGCTAAGCCTTACAGAGAAGCAATTAAATTATTTGTTGCAGTTATTTTAGAGCATAGTCTTTAAAGCCTTCCTAGAATTGAATGTATCCGAAGACCAAAGTTTTATTATGTAGGCTTCTACCAACAATTGCATGTGTTCTAAACTTTTATTAGCACCTCTATTGATGTGATGGAAAATCTCTCCAATGGGGTAACAGATAGAAATTTTTACCGTACCCCGCTCTAGCAAACAAAATAAAAATCTGTAAAATTGTGCACTTATTAATACCAACATGGTCTTTATATTCATAACTAATGAAAGCAAGATTCTACAAACAGACAAGCCTTCTTTTTGTCTTCTTCATCCTTTATAATCTTTCGTAAACAAACCATGACCTTCCAAATGCATTAACTGATCATGACGTTTGTGGAGCCACATTTCTGTTATCTCCTACCCCTCTTGAGCTTCTTTGACTTTTTATAACCTTTTTTTTTTTACAAAATCGCTGCAAAAACTCAAAACTATTTAATTGCGTTAAACAAAAATATATCCCTGCAATAATAATAATCTGTATACTGTATATTTAATTGCAAAAATGCACCTTTACAGACAAAATGCAAAACATTCTGTACTCAGGATATCCCTTTTCCAAATGCTTACCCTTAATGAATGTTGGAGCTTGTTCTGCACCACACACTGTCACTGGAATCACACCCAACTGGCTTTTTGCTTTGACAATAATATATAGAAGACCTCCCCATATACAAGACATTTTCACTTTTTCTCCACTAACATCTTTCTGATGTATAACCGCAGGAGCACGACAGAACTCATTTGCTCCACTCAAGTTATCTGAGTGGCAGCCAACCTGAACCTGGAAAAATTGTAAAAGAAATGTGTAAGCTAAATGTGTATATAACAGTCATTTAAAAAAGAAATGGTATATTGAATTTGTTTTGCCCAACTAATCTTAAACAATTTGTATAGAAATGACCAAAATGTTCTCCCAAATTTCCCCCTCTAGATTGTGTCCCAATGCTCTTTTTTTTTCTTTTACCCAGTTTCCGTGGGGAGAAACAGCTTTTATTTATCCTTGTGCATGAGTGGCACCTGCTGGTAACTCAGTTTGTGTCTTTTATTAAAACATACCCTGTATCTCCCCCCAACTCTTTTCCGTGTTTATTTTTAAAAAAAGCCTACGCTAAATGCCCTTTTACTTATCAAAATCCATGGTCAAGTGATGCGTTGTGTCCTGCATCATTTATCTACTTCTTTTGGTGTCCACATTGCTGCTAAGGTGACATGGACACTTCCAATGGTGTCCAGTAGTGCATTCCTTTGCCTCCAGTGTAAATAGCCATCGTAAAGGAGCCACAGGTTGCATCCAGGGTTGTATGCTCAAGTATTGGTTTAAACCCTCATATAGCAGCGTACATCCATTCATTGCAATGGGAGGCTGTATGCTGCACCTGTGCACCTGTGGCAACCTTATGCTAGCTATTTGTAAGTGGTGCATCCTCTGCTTCGGAACAATTGTTTGTCCCCTCCCCCCCCCCCAAAGAATGGAGCACCAGCCGCCACTGGTAATCACAGAATATATTGTGTGAAGATTCTTAACCCCCTTAGTAAAATAGCTAAAAATGTATGATTTGCAACTACATGGCAAATGAGGGTGCCAAAAAGGCAACATATGTAAGTACAACTCAGTGTAGCATTTAGAAAAGAAATACCTGAAGACCTTGGCCAGCAGCTGATGCTGGAAACATTAGTATTGCATTTTTTCCAGGGGGCAGAAAGAGTCCAGTACTTCTCCATGCATCACCACCTAGGAGTAATGCAGTAATTGTTAATGTACCACAAATCTTGCATAGATGGAGTCACAGACATTATAATTTGTAATATTCTACCTGGGTTTGTGCCATCAATCTGAACTGTAACAGGGTCCTGGTCCAATAAATCAGTGTCGCCTTCCTCATGGTCATCCAAACATTTAAGGCAGCTGACTTCTTGAGCCAAGCACATGATAAAGGCCTCTTTGGAGCTGTTTTTCACAGGACACTGTTTACTGACAGGGGGCAAACGACACCCTTGTACTAGATGTGCTAGTTCGTGCTGTAGTGATGAGGTGAGAGGGCTGGCTGGAAGCTTCATGTATGATGAGACATCTTGTCTGAGCTTGTCCAACCAAGAGCTGAGATGTGGTTTCAGCTCAACTCCACTGTTCAAGTCCCTTAACAGTTCGCAAGCTGCTCTAGGGAAGTGGTAAATACTATCAAATGATTTTGGATCCAAAGCCTTATAAACTCCTTGCCCAACTGTCTGTGCTAGAATACTAATTCCAAACTTGTTGAGGATTTTATTTCCTGGATACTGGGAAAGCACATTTGGGTTAGAATAAGACCAGTACCAGGCATGGCCAGCGATGAGCAGGCCCCCACCTTCTGCCACAAATCTATGGATCTTTTCAGCTTCTGCATCACTGTACGAGTTGCAGCAATACACACTAAGACCAGGAATCAAGTCAGAAGCCACACAAGATAAACCTTCGTTCTGTAACACCTGGAGGAGATTTCCCAGTTGCTTAACACCAATTTTTCCATTTCTGCCCATGTCTAGCCAAGAAATTGCATTGAGAATGAAGGTCTTCAGCTCTGGCTTGGAGAGATAGCCTTCATGTGTTCCTACAACAACACGTCCTCTGCCGTAGTATGCAGCACCAAAAAAGCATTGATTGTTGTTGCTGAGCCCAATTGGAAATGTTAGAGGTCCATGAAGAAGAAGTTCTGAGGGTACACATCCTCCACTGATGTCCAGGTCATTAACACCTTGCATGAGATGCTTTAAATCCGCTGAAAAATGTATACTGTATAAAACAAAATCAGATACCCCTGCAGTCGTTAGTTTTGCACACAATAAGAAATGAACAGGAATTATAAGTGTAAGTGGATGCAGTCGGCTGTGTG
The DNA here is from genome assembly GCA_029206835.1 of Rana muscosa. Taxonomy (NCBI): domain Eukaryota; kingdom Metazoa; phylum Chordata; class Amphibia; order Anura; family Ranidae; genus Rana; species Rana muscosa. Next base: position 601,010,418 of record CM055118.1, on the reverse strand, counting down.
TTCCACCCGCTCGCCCCCCTCCCCCCGTTACTGGCTCTCCTCTCTTCACTGTTGCTGGAGTGGCTCTATGTTTGGATCCTCCACTGCTACCTACCTGCTGCGCAAGTGCTGTACATCATAAGTAAATGGCTTCGGAACTACATTGCCTACAATTCCCTAGCACAGCAGAGGATGAGAGTCTTTTTGTGGGCAAACCACTGGAGTTTGGGGTAGTCTAGTACTGGGAGCGAATGATGACATGCTACCTTGAGTGTCTGCATCTACCCACGCCAGAGTGCCAAGAGACTGAGCTCCTGTGGGCCTTTTGTGTGCGGGAACCTGGAGCAGTGCAAACCCATTTCAGGGGTGTCTGTGCCCACATCAGGGACCAAAGGACTGAGGCACTGAGAGTTCTGTGCTGGAACCCAAAGTTGGAGGGACCTGTTGCCGTGTGCTCCTACAATCAGGCAGAGCCAATGAGGCACTAATCATGAGGACCTGATAGTGAGCACCTGATAGTGGGTACTGGGACTTCTGTAGCAGCTGACCGCTAAGCATATGGGATCAGATCAGTCACCTGCCAGGAGTGGTGAGCGGAAATACAACACTTAAAGTGTTTGTAACCCTAAATAAAAATAAAATAAAAAAAAGAGCTCCTGTTCCCTTATAGTAGATTAAACAGCACAGTGCTTGTGCTGTCTAAACTGCCCCTCTCTGAAGTGTAAAAAACCTGTCCTGCCACTTCCTGTGTCCCCCTCTTTGAGCTGACCATGATAATCATGGCTGCTGAGCCCTAACTACTGTGGTCAGTTTATGTGCCTCCGTCATCCACAGCTCTCCTCTGTCCTCCTCACCCCCCCTCCCTGCCTGTCAGATCCTGTGTCTGTGTGAGCTGTCTCCCCCCCCTCCTGTTGCTATTTGTAGTAAACAACCTTTAAAAAAATATCCTGGCAGCCCCTCTCTTTTATCAGGCGATAACTCACTGTGTAAGTGTTTGTTTAAATAAATTCCTCTAAATACCTTTTTTCAGTGGCGGGCAGGGGCTAAGCGGCCAGCACGGTGGTCACCTGACCTTCCGGCCGACGTCAGAGGGAGATCTTGGCCCCTCCCGCTGTAGCCCTGGATCGTAGTAGAGAGTCACGTGGTTAGTTCACGCTGTTAGTATTCACCAGTTATAATTCGGATTATCATTACCAGGGAGGTGATGAGGATTTTTTTTTACACTATGATTGTGTATTACAGTGATGATCACAGTATAAGCAATAATTCTTACACTATGAATTCCATCCATTCATGTGCCATTGTATACTATTGTGATAGCTGTGATTGGCCATTGGCACCACATAGTACCGTTTTACTGGCCCTGTACCATGTGATCAATGTGACCACATGGTACACAATGGCTATAAATGACAGCCACTGTTTACTGACATGTGAATCACAGCGATCACATGGTACCAAGGCCAAAAACAGCAGCCTGATACAATGATCTGTGTTCAGATTGTGGCGCTGCGTGGCCCCTAGGGCACGCACAAGGCATGCTAATGGGAGGACATCATATGATGTTTCCTTGGGATAACAGAGCACCCATCCGACTGTATTATTAAAATAGGCCAGATGGGAAGTGATTAATCATCTTACACCTGTTTACCTACTATCCAGTTGCTTGTGTGCCATTTTTTGTGTACTATTATAGAGTGGTAGCCTACTAACACTTGGGTTACACAGGTGTGAACGACCTTAAACCTGCAACCAGGTGTGTCAGTGGGGGCTGAGCAGCTTAAACAGTCATGGCAGAACAGAGAACCCTTCATCTCACAGAGGCTCTTATGGGTGTAAGTGCTACACAGCCACACACGCCTCTTGTGTGTAGGGACCTGGGGCACTGCAGACCCATCGCTGGGGTGCCTGTGTCCACACCAGGGACCAAAGGACTGAGATACTAAGAGATAATGCTGTTACTATTAACCCTGTTTGGACCAGTTATAATTTCAATTGATTGCCATTTTATGGGTCTGTGTTCACATTATTTACTGCTACATCTTTAACAAAAAGGGGGGGGGGAAAGGGGGGGTTAGCCTATAGTGTAGGCCGACTGGAGGGGATTACTTTTAGCAATAAATAATGATCAGGCTGGAATATTATAAAGTCATTAAGTTTATTCCAATATCAACAATATAGATATATTAAAATTGCAGTTTTGTAGAACTGGTTAGTAAGTGGTAACAAATGGAGATAAATTACCCTGGACATAAATGACACACAGGACATACAATGACAGTACATAAAACACAACACTAGTCCGGACGTTTTGGTTCAGCCGCGAGTTGTGAGCATCCTATTCCAATCAAGGTTATATTAGTGAACCCTTATTGGGAGGACATCTAACTGAATAAAAAATGACTATGTTATATTCTCTTATATTAGTCAAATTGGTGCTACTCACTGGGGGCTGGACCAGGTGTGGTGGAAGAAAGGAGGAGCGAGGGGAGGAGAAATCAAAAGCTTCTTATCCGTTTAAATTTGTATTGGATGAAAACAATATGAGCGCTCTTGGATAATAAGTCACTTGTAATGATGCTGACTGCTGGAATAAACCAAAATGAAGCAAAGTGATTAGATGAGCAATAAGTCAATTATCCAAGGCGACCAAAAATATACTGGAATTCCAGTTTAAAGTGCTTGTTTTGATCTCACATGTGAACCTCCAAAATATTGGAGTGATGTTAGTTCATCAGTAGTGGGATTGGATGGTAAACTTAGGTCATAAGCTCACTGATCAGGGTACATTCAGTCATTAAATTGCCCTTAATTGGGCTAGGTCAACAGGTCATGACCCACTATAGGCTGAGAATGGCAGCAGTATTAGGTTGTTCAATCGACTAACAACAATTGCGAATTAGTCTGAAGAGTCATACGTTACCACTGGATTTCTCGCTGTCACTCTCAATGGTGTTGGCGATTTACCGGGTCAGGTGTGAATGCAGCCGCAGGCATTTTTCAGGCATCCTCAAAGGCCATTGTATCCTCCCCCTACCATTGATTGGCACACGACTGCACAGAGGGAGGGGGAAGGATCGAGCACATGGATTTTACATTTGACACAGGGCGGCAGTGGCGGCTCCACACACAGAGCTACTCCAGCAGCAACTATCAGCACAGCGGTGGGGGGAAGATGCCCACAGCCAGCAACGGTGAAGGGAGAAGAGTCAGTGGCACAGTGGTCGGGAGTGGGGGCGAGCAGGTGGAACACACAACCAGCTGCACCGTGCTACATAAACTTTCAAGAAAAGATAGCATGTAAGATTTAAGTGGGGAAAATAATGATATATTGCATGAAGACTAATAGAAAAGTGGTCTTGATTTATTTTTATTAGAAGAACCTTAAGCGGCCTATTTGGAGAACGAGAGAGCACTATATAGGGACTTTTAGGAAGCCATAGCCTGGTAAGGCTCAGTATTTCCGTCCCTAGGGACAGAAATACTGAGCCTTACCAGGCTATGGCTTCCTAAAAGTCCCTATATAGTGCTCTCTCGTTCTCCACATAATTTAGGGATGGAAGCACATGGGATTGCTCTTTTGGTTATCCTTACTTAACATTACCTGCACCCAATGATCCTATGTTTAGCCTCCCTGTGATTATCGTTTTAACAATATATACTACCAGTACCCTATTATCTTGCAATTCATGCATTAAACTAGCCATTCTGGCCAACTTTTATTATTGATGTTTTAGTGGTGTCCCAGTGGCTGGCACGGTGTCTGGTCACTCCCAGCCTGGGGGCCGTGACGCTCTCTGTGGATGCCCGCCCCCTCCCCGCCTCTTCTGATGTCTGTGGTGGGCGGTGGTCCTGGCATTGAGCGTCGGCGTCACGCAAACCACCCTGCACGCACGGCGTCCTTCTGAACGCCGTTGCATCCATGCGGTCGGCTTTTCCACTCAGCGAGTGCAGTTAGAGGGGGGAATCAGGGCGCCAGTTGACGGGGAACGCATCCCCAGCTGGCGGCGCTCCTCCCCCTTCTTTGCCTCACATTGTGACGATGGTGGGCGGCAGCGTGGCGGCGCCTATATTGGCTCCACTTTTTCGGTCTCGGCACTTGAGGCACCCTGTCCGTATATTCCACTGCACACGGATTTATCTTCTCTGGGACGGTCATCCCGTATCACTGAGGTAAACTGTCACTCCAGTATTTGGCTTACATAGCCTCTTATCTTCACCCTTTGGCACTTCACAATTCTGTTGGTTTTTTGGCACTTCTCACCCTCACTCTCTCTTGGGTATTCACCCCTCTCTTTTCATTACCCCCTCTCCCTCACGCATGGGTCTCTTTGCTTCACCCTCTCCCTCACGCATGGGTCTCTTTGCTTCACAATACCCTTGCCTCCCCTCTTCTTTCTTGGTCACCTATTGGCATTAATATCCCACCTCAATTGGTTCTCTCCCCCACAGGGTTACCTCATGTGACCATGCCTGCCAGGTAGTCCCCCGTTTGGTGGCCTCCACGGGTCCGTCCACCACGGCTCCCGGTTGGGAGTTTTTCCGGATACCCTCATGCCCTACCCACACCCCATCAATTATAAACTATCATTGTAACTATGCACTGCGGTGCAGGGGGTTTATACTTTATACTTTAACCCATCCATATTTCTATCCTTGTACTTACGTAACTTTTTCACTCTAGATCCACCACGCGCATGCTCCTGATGAGTGGCATAGCGGCCACGAAACGCGTCGAGCGATATGATGCCGTGTTTTATAATTTTAAGTTCCCACTGTCTTACTATCCAGCTACCTCAAACTCTACAGGTTTAAAGGCCATAGGCCCTGCAGGCATGACTTCTTTATTACGATTTTACATTACTCTTGGTTGGTGACCCATTGAAATGTATTTGTGTCCCTGAATTGTGACATTACCTTTATCATACCTCTATGTATATTGCTTAACCATGTTTACTGTTTACCCATATAGCAGTGGTTACATCATGAAACTTTATGTTATCATCATGTTAATTGCTACACTATGTTTACCATGTACCTCAATACCATTACTGTTTGTATGTGCTATATGATCTTTTAAATAAAATTCTTTTGGTCTACCTAATATCTTTTTGCAACCCAGTGCTTCATTCAAAGTCCCACCCTTTTTGCTCTTCTCAATGTAAGCGGCCTATTTGTCAATGATTTCACCCACGATTAATACAACTTTCATCCAAAATTCACAAATTTTACACCTGTGGTTTAAAGCGGTTGTATGGTCAAAATTATAACTTTAACATTATTTAATACCAGCAAAAATTGAAATAGTTTTGTCGTTTTATTTTTTTCCTTACCTTTCTAAATTCTCTGTTACAGTTGTTTTCAGTAGTGTCGGTCACTACCACGCATGCGCCCGATTCACGATCATTCCGGCGTTAACACTCACTGCCGGAATCTCATTATGTTGTTGTTGGGGCTGCGTCATTTCCCTATGTATACGTCAGCCCCGACATCCCGCGATCTTTCGTCCCCATCATCGTTGTTATCATGTGACCTGAACGTCACATGATACAGAGAGAACGTCACATGACACAGCGAGAGAGATCGTGCTTCCTGGTGTCCGGTCAAAAACTGTCCCCACACTATCTGATTGGTGGGACAGTTCTCGCCAGAACACTAGTGTAAACTGTGAATGAAATATCTTCCTTTACATAGAAACTTGCAACGAAAATGAGGCTTGGATATAGTGATCCTAAAGCGCACGCGCGGGATTACAGAGGACAGAAGAAACTGTGGGAGGAAATGAAATTCAATTCAAACCAGGAAGACCACAACGGAGATGGCGCTGAGTTAGTCATACAAGAAGACTGTACAAATGTCACGAAATATAAGGTAAGTATAATTTTTTTATTATAACAATATAGATAGATCACTTCAAAAATACTTTGTCATTACAAATATGATATTTGTATACAAAGTATATTAGGCTTTACAACCGCTTTAATTCGAAAAAAAAATATGAATTTGGGGTAAAGGTTGTGTGAATCTTTGTTGAAACCACAGAAAAATCACTTTAATGCCACGTACACACAGTCGGATTTTACGATGGAAAGAGCTTTTCATCGGATATTCCGACCGTGTGTATGCCCCATCTGACTTTCCGTCGGAAATTCCAACGGACTTAGATAGAGAACATGTTCTTGATTTTTCAGATGGAAAAAAATTCTATCGGAAAATCCGTTCGTCTGTATGCAACTCTGACGCACTAAAAACTACGCATGCTCAGAATCAAGTCGACGCATGCTCAGAAGCATAGAATTTCATTTTTCTCGGCTCGTTGTAGTGTTGTACGTCACCGCGTTCTTGACGGTCGGAATTTGGTGTGACCGTGTGTATGCAAGACAGCTTGAGCGGAATTCCGTCGGAAAAACCCTCCGAGTTTATTCCGACGGGAAAACCGGTCGTGTGTACAGGGCATAAGGTTTATCAGTCACAGAGTACTCACACTTTATGTACTGGACTCCATGGTATGTTCCCACTCACACAGAAGTTCCCCTTCTCTCCATGTTTGTTGGTGAAATACACTCCAGCAACTGATGTTATTTTGTTTCCAGGAAAATCACAGAGAACGTTCCCTTGTTGCTGAAATTGAGACCAGTACCAGGCTTGGGCTCCAATAAGCACACCTCCACCTTGACTCAAGAATGTGACAATATCTTCTGCCTGGCTGTCATCATATCCAAAAGTACAGAACACCCCTAGATCATTCTTCAGACCGGAAACCTTTTCTACCCTGTGTCCAGTGGAGGACAGAATCTGCTCCAGGTGATCTAGATTGTGGTTAACACCAATTACTGCTTCCAAAGATGGTTTTAGCCAGGATATAGCATTCTTCAGGAAATCCATGAATTGTGGTTGGTCTAAATATGCCTCATGGCTCATGACCACTATTTTCCCCTTCCCATACTTAGAGGCAGCCAGAAGGACATGTTGTGCTGGATTCACTAGCACTGGGAAGGCCGTGTCACCAGTCAGGAGAAGCTGGCAAGGTATGTTGTCTCCAGAGAAATCCAGGCTACACAGGCCATGGACAAGTGAACTGTAGTCTTCTTTAGCTGTCATATTTCCTATAAGCAAAAGTATGTAATCAATTTAAATGAAAGTAAATCTTTAAAGTTTTTATTAGTCAAAGAGCAATCAAAGCCCACAAATTAAAGCCTAAAGGAAATGTGATTATAGGCCGATGCAGTGTTGGCCTTAAAGTCTATGCTTACCTACAAAAAAATACAAAGCACAGGGGACATTACTTACCTTCAGTGTGATTTGTCCCTTGTGCTTTAGTAGAAATCTTATGTCATTTGATGCACTCCCATCCCTATCACCACAATCTTCCAATGTGGCTGTCAAAGGCTCATCAAGAGTACCTGACTATGTCTGCCCTTTCTTCCCAGCTTCTCCATTCATAGAAACCAGTACTAAAGATTCTATGAATGAAACGTGATCGATGAATCAATTTTTATTCATAGACGCTGAGAATAATAGAAGATGCTTATTTTGCATTTTAATTTTGTGGGTAAAAATAGACATTAAGGCGAAGGCAAAATCACAGTTTTATGGTATGAACCAACACTACATCAAACAAGGCAAAATACCTTGTCTTTGCATTGGGATTGCACTTGGTAATGATGACCAGCAAAGCCCAAAATGGTGTGAATGAGCCCTCACTTTAAAGGATCACTAAAGATAAAAAAATATATATTTTTTTAAATAACAAACATGTTATACTTGCCTCCACTGTGCAGCTCATTTTGTACAGAGTGGCCCCGAACCTAGTCTTCTGGGGTCCCTCGGCAGCTGTCTCGGCTCCTCCCCGCAATAACTAACCACCTTCATGCGAGCAAGCTTGCATGGTGGTTAGTTCTTGTGGGCGCGCTCCAGTGATACAGCCGGCGGCTATAGCTGCTCACTGTATCACTCGGCCCCGCCCCCCGGCGCGCCGCGTCATTGGTTTTGATTGACAGCAGCGCAAGCCAATGGCTGCGCTGTTTCAATCAACCAATGAATGAGCCGAGAAGCCGGCCGAGATGCCTGCGCGTTCACGGTGCGAGACTTTTGAGGGGTCAGGTAAGTAAACGTGGGGCTCGGGGGGGCGCTAATCCAAAGATGCATTAAGGTGAAAAAACATTTGCCTTTATAACCCCTTGAGGCCTGGTTCACACTGGGGCGACAAACGCTCCGACATTGGGAGCTCATGTCGCATGACGTGTGAAAATCAATGTTTCCCTATGGGAGCCGTTCTAACTGGTCCGACACATGTCGGTCCGACTTTGAGAATGCTCCCTGTACTACTTTGGTCCGACTTTGATCCGACTTCAGCCCATTGACTATCATTGAAGTCGGATCAAAGTCGGACCGCAGTCTTGCATGGTCCGACTTTGGCATAGGACTTGTGCTGTACTGCTCTTGAGGGGGAACTCCACGCCAAATTTTAAATAAAAAGCCGGCGTGGGTTCCCCATCCAGGAGCATACCGGGCCCTTGGGTCTGGTCTGGATTTGAACGGGCACCCCTACGCCGAAAAAACGGCGTGGGGATCCCCCCAAAATCCAAACCAGACCCTTATCCGAGCACGCAACCTGGCAGGCCGCAGGGGAAGAGTGGGGGGACGAGAGAGCGGCCCCCCTCCCTCCTGAACCGTACCAGGCCGCATGCCCTCAACATGGGGGGGTTTGGTGCTCTGGGGCAGGGGGGCGACCTGCGGCCCCCCCACCCCAGAGCACCCTGCCCCCATGTTGATGAGGACAGGGCCTCTTCCCGACAACCCTGGCCGTTGGTTGTCGGGGTCTGCGGGCGGGGGGCTTATCGGAATCCGGGAGCCCCCTTCAATAAGGGGGCCCCCGGATCCCGGCCCCCCCACCCTATGTGAATGAGTATGGGGTACATCGTACCCCTACCCATTCACCAGGTGGAAAAAAATTGCAATAAAAAAACACTACACAGGTTTTTAAAGTAATTTATTACACAGCTCCGGGGGTCTTCTTCCGACTCTGGCGCTCTTCTTCCGACTTCCGGGGGTCTTTTCCGACTTCGGGGGTCTCCGGTGTCGTCTCCCGCTCTCCGATTCTTTCTTCCGCCGGGCCTCCGCTAACTTCTTTTTAGCTCTCTTGCTAACGGAGGCCCGGTCTTCCCGTTGTCTCGTCCGGCTCTCCCTTGTCCTTCTGCCGGCCCTTCCACTAACTTCTTGGTAGCTCTTTCGCTAGTGGAGGGGTCGGTCTTCCCGTCGCTGTCGGCTTCTTCTTCCCTCTTCTCCTCCTCGATGTTGACGCGTCGCTTCCTCCCGCTGTAATACTGGCTCTCCGCTCCGCATTAATATAGGCTTCTCATGACGTCACAGTCACATGTTCCGGGGCACATGGCCCCGGAGCATGTGACTGTGACGTCATGGGAACATGTGACTGTGACGTCATGAGAAGCCTATATTAATGCGGAGCGGAGAGCCAGTATTACAGCGGGAGGAAGCGACGCGTCAACATCGAGGAGGAGAAGAGGGAAGAAGAAGCCGACGGCGACAGCGACGGGAAGCCCGGCCCCTCCACTAGCGAAAGAGCTACGAAGAAGTTAGTGGAGGGGCCGGCAGAAGGACAACAGAGAGCCGGACGAGACAACGGGAAGACCGGGCCTCTGTTAGCAAGAGAGCTAAAAAGAAGTTAGCGGAGGCCCGGCGGAAGAAAGAACCGGAGAGCGCGGAGACGACACCGGAGACCCCCGAAGTCGGAAAAGACCCCCGGAAGAAGAGCGCCGGAGTCGGAAGAAGACCCCCGGAGCTGTGTAATAAATTACTTTAAAAACCTGTGTAGTGTTTTTTTATTGCAATTTTTTTCCACCAGGTGAATGGGTAGGGGTACGATGTACCCCATACTCATTCACATAGGGTGGGGGGCCAGGATCCGGGGGCTCCTTATTGAAGGGGGCTCCCGGATTCCGATAAGCCCCCCGCCCGCAGACCCCGACAACCAACGGCCAGGGTTGTCGGGAAGAGGCCCTGTCCTCATCAACATGGGGGCAGGGTGCTCTGGGGTGGGGGGGCCGCAGGTCGCCCCCCTGCCCCAGAGCACCAAACCCCCCATGTTGAGGGCATGCGGCCTGGTACGGTTCAGGAGGGAGGGGGGGCCGCTCTCTCGTCCCCCCCTCTTCCCCTGCGGCCTGCCAGGTTGTGTGCTCGGATAAGGGTCTGGTTTGGAACTTGGGGGGACCCCCACGCCGTCTTTTCGGCGTAGGGGCGCCCGTTCAAATCCAGACCAGACCCAAGGGCCTGGTATGCCTCTGGAGGGGAACCCACGCCGTTTTTTTATTTAAAATTTGGCCTAGAGTTCCCCCTCAAGATTCATACCAAACACAGTGCCTGATATTGGCGGGGATCCAAGTCGGATCCCCGTTCATTGAAAGTCGGACATATGTCGGCTTCATGTCGCAGGGCTAAGTCGGATCCAAAGTAAGACGGATGTCGTGTCGCACTAGTGTGAACCCGGCCTTAAGGTTTAGGTTACATTGAAAAGTTAAGGCTTGAAGTCTAGGGTTAGGTTTCTGGGGTTTTTGTGACAGATAAAAATCTAGGGTTGTGGTTAGAGGTTAGTTATAAGACATACAGGTCCTTCTCAAAAAATTAGCATATTGTGATAAAGTTCATTATTTTCTGTAATGTACTGATAAACATTAGACTTTCATATATTTTAGATTCATTACACACAACTGAAGTAGTTCAAGCCTTTTCTTGTTTTAATATTGATGATTTTGGCATACAGCTCATGAAAACCCAAAAATCCTATCTCAAAAAATTAGCATATTTCATCTGACCAATAAAAGAAAAGTGTTTTTAATACAAAAAAAGTCAACCTTTAAATAATTATGTTCAGTTATGCACTCAATACTTGGTCGGGAATCCTTTTGCAGAAATGACTGCTTCAATGCGGCGTGGCATGGAGGCAACCAGCCTGTGGCACTGCTGAGGTGTTATGGAGGCCCAGGATGCTTCGATAGCGGCCTTAAGCTCATCCAGAGTGTTGGGTCTTGCGTCTCTCAACTTTCTCTTCCCAATATCCCACAGATTCTCTATGGGGTTCAGGTCAGGAGAGTTGGCAGGCCAATTGAGCACAGTAATACCATGGTCAGTAAACCATTTACCAGTGGTTTTGGCACTGTGAGCAGGTGCCAGGTCGTGCTGAAAAATGAAATCTTCATCTCCATAAAGCTTTTCAGCAGATGGAAGCATGAAGTGCTCCAAAATCTCCTGATAGCTAGCTGCATTGACCCTGCCCTTGATAAAACACAGTGGACCAACACCAGCAGCTGACATGGCACCCCAGACCATCACTGACTGTGGGTACTTGACACTGGACTTCAGGCATTTTGGCATTTCCCTCTCCCCAGTCTTCCTCCAGACTCTGGCACCTTGATTTCCGAATGACATGCAAAATTTGCTTTCATCCGAAAAAAGTACTTTGGACCACTGAGCAACAATCCAGTGCTGCTTCTCTGTAGCCCAGGTCAGGCGCTTCTGCCGCTGTTTCTGGTTCAAAAGTGGCTTGACCTGGGGAATGCGGCACCTGTAGCCCATTTCCTGCACACGCCTGTTCACGGTGGCTCTGGATGTTTCTACTCCAGACTCAGTCCACTGCTTCCGCAGGTCCTCCAAGGTCTGGAATCAGTCCTTCTCCACAATCTTCTTCAGGGTCCGGTCACCTCTTCTCGTTGTTCAGCGTTTTCTGCCACACTTTTTCCTTCCCACAGACTTCCCACTGAGGTGCCTTGATACAGCACTCTGGGAACAGCCTATTCGTTCAGAAATTTCTTTCTGTGTCTTACCCTCTTGCTTGAGGGTGTCAATGATGGCCTTCTGGACAGCAGTCAGGTCGGCAGTCTTACCCATGATTGCGGTTTTGAGTAATGAACCAGGCTGGGAGTTTTTAAAAGCCTCAGGAATCTTTTGCAGGTGTTTAGAGTTAATTAGTTGATTCAGATGATTAGGTTAATAGCTCGTTTAGAGAACCTTTTCATGATATGCTAATTTTTTGAGATAGGAATTTCGGGTTGTCATGAGCTGTATGCCAAAATCATCAATATTAAAACAAGAAAAGGCTTGAACTACTTCAGTTGTGTGTAATGAATCTAAAATATATGAAAGTCTAATGTTTATCAGTACATTACAGAAAATAATGAACTTCATCACAATATGCTAATTTTTTGAGAAGGACCTGTATTTTGTTGACCATAGTGGTGATTGTGGACTATTCCACACACGCACGTACACCAAAGCACTCCTACAAGATACTTATCAGTCAGTGCATAACCAGTGTGTGTAGAACCTATTACTATACACTGATTCATCCAATTTAACATAATATTGATTCACTTTATCCTGCCTCCTAATCCACATTTGGTTGACCTAGAAGAGTAAAACAGAAGGTCACAATCCTCGATGTTCCATATCTACATTGCCCCTGAAAGTTAACAAAAAAGTGTAACAATGTTGAATATCTATTCAAGAATCTATAGGTGTGGATCTAACTTTTAGGGATTTGCTACTAGTAGCAAATGTGTGCATTCCATGAACAGTTGGGGGCTTGTTCACACTTAAAGCAGTGACTTGAATTTTTATGTACTAGATAAATGCAAGACACTGGTAAGTGGTAAGGCATGTAGACACTCATTGTTTTCAATGTGCCCCATAAACACAACAACGCTGGAGTGATGTGTGATTCTGTGCAAAAATATTGAGAAAGATGGAGCATGTCTGCATTTTTCTACAGTGCATTAGATAGCACCGCATGCCAAAGCACTGCAACGCAAAGCACCACGCTGCTGTACAGAAAAAAAAAATGAAGTGCCACTATGTCACGCTTCAAATAAAGAAAAAAAAGAAGAAAAAAGTAAACAGTGCAATGCCATACCTCCCAACTTCAGAATGAGGGACACGCTACGTTCACTGCGACAAAAGTGGGTGTGACCAAAATTAACAAGGGGAGGGGCTTAATGGCTGTGATTAAACAAAACCCAGGTGTCCTTGTACCTATAAAATATGCTTTGATTGCCATAAGCTAGAGTCACAAGGGATACATACAAACCCAAGCACAATCATTAAAAAAAAAAAAGAATAAAGAGCTTCCATTACAAATGGTTTTGCATAAACTAAGGAAATGTGCATTACACAAAGTGTAGAAGGATTCAGGAGTCCATTATGTACAGAGTACAGTGTTCATGAGTGCGTAGGGTGCAGGGTTAAGGAATTTGCTACGTACAGAGTACAGGGTTCAAGAATGCGTTACGTACAGAGTACAGGGTTCAAGAATGCGTTATGTATAGAGTGTACGGTTCAGGAATGTGTTACGTACAGAGTACAGGGTTCAAGAATGCGTTACGTACAGAGTACAGGGTTCAAGAATGTGTTATGTATAGAGTGTACGGTTCAGGAATGTGCTACGTACAGAGTACAGGGTTCAAGAATGCATGATGTATAGAGTGCACGGTTCAGGAATGTGCTACGTATAGAGTACAGGGTTCAAGAATGCATGATGTATAGAGTGCACGGTTCAGGAATGTGTTACGTACAGAGTGCAGGGTTCAGGAATGCGTTACGTACAGAGTGCAGGGTTCAGGAATGCGTTACGTACAGAGTGCAGGGTTCAGGAATGCGTTACGTACAGAGTGCAGGGTTCAGGAATGCGTTACGTACAGAGTGCAGGGTTTAGGAGTGCATTATGGACTGGGTTCTGGAGTGCGTTATGTACTGGGTTCTGGAGTGAGTTATGTACATGAAGGTGGGTTCTGGAGTGAGTTATATACATGAAGGTGGGTTCTGAAGTGAATTATGTACATGAAGGTAGGTTCTGGAGTGAGTTATGCACAGGGTTCAAGAGAACACTAGGTACAGAGTCCATTCAGACATCTACATCTCAATACTGTACTTCTCCTCGGTTGCTACAACCCCTGTAACACACACATACCTCTCCTCTGCCCTCATCCTCCCATCCCCCAAAGCTCCAACACCCTCCACATAATTACCTTTTTAAAAGCACTTTTCTGTAACTGGCTCTGCCTCTGTCACAGCTTTTTTTTTCAGTGTAAATGCACACTCCCTTTCAGCTCCAAAAACTCCCCAACAAGATAGGAGATAAGAATTGTGGTGCAGAGCAGGGAGGTTGTTGAAGGAGCCATAGGAAAGTTGTTCTACTTTCGCTTTCATCTACTGCAGAAGGCTGGAAAAAAAAAACCTGCCTTGGCATCTTTTCCCCGGCCAGCAATGTACGAATGCCTCTTTCCCTATGCACTGCAATGGTTGCTTGACTTTGTGGGCGGGTATGGGTAGAATTCCCGCTCATTCCCGACATCACAGCTTGGATTTCACAGTCTCTCATCGTGGCTGCATAGTGCACATCCAGCCAGCTTGCTCACAAATCCCTGGCTGTGCTGGATTTTTATATTGCTACAGGTCCTATTAAGTCTAAGGTCCTATTTGATATTAATCAACATAATTATGCGGGGCAAAGCCCTTGCACAGCGTGATAGTGGGACAAAGGTGTAAATGAGAGAAAGTCCCACCCAATCCGGAACTGTTGGCAGGTATGCAATGCACTGCAACCTGATGGCGCTCACTCTGACAGCTGGCTGAACGGCGGAAGTGTAACTAGAACCTTCGGGGCCCAGATGCAAGAAACCATGAAGGGCCCTCCTGACTCCCGACCAGGGCCTTTCCCACTGATTTCGGGGCCCTTTACTCCCGACTTTATTACAGTCCTGCAGCGGGACCCTTTCACATGTTCTGCAGCGGGACCCCTTCCTGCTCTCTTGGGATCCCCCACGGTGGCAGAATGCCAGGGCCTGGTCACGAGTGCGACCTTTGTGACCCTGGTAGCTTCGCCACTGGTGTCAGTAGGACTGTGAATGGTGTCTGTCAATAGAGCAGTGGACTTTGTCACTACTGTATGGACGGGGTCAGCATTTTTTTTTTATTACTTTACAATTGTATTTTATTATTTTTGTTACAATTTTTTTTAATTCAATTTCAGGGGTCTAAACAGACAGAGCCCTCAATCTTTACCTCTAAGCCTAAGCTGAACAGAATGAATTGTCAGGAATAGCTCTGTACAGAGCTTCCCGTTCAGTCACAAACGGAAGCATAGTAAATACAGTTTACTATGCTTCAGTTATGAATGGACACAGGAGTGATCGGTACTAATTACTCACTGTGTCCATTTAGAGAAAAAAAGGGTCTGGTATATTACATATTTACTGGCCCCTTCTCCTGCTCTCTATCATTAAAGCATCTCCTGAAGCAGCTGGCAGAAGGTGGGGGGGGGGGGATCTGGCAGCGCTGTGGGGGGGGGGGAGGGAGGAGACCAGAGGAGCACACAGGAGCCCGGTGGCAGCAGAAAACAAGTAATTTGGATAGGATGGGTAGCACGGGCAGCATAAACAGGAACTGATGCCCTCCATTTTCCTCCTGCAGCTTGTGAATGGCAGCAGGAGGAAGAGGAGGAGAAGCAGGCTTTCAGTGGCTGCAAGAGGAAAATTGAGGGTATTGTTTCCTCTATATGCCACCACCGCTAACCTTCTATCCAGGTGTAGAACCATATATGACAGGAGAGCGGCACGGGCCCTGTGAACAATGGGGCCGTGTCGCAATTGTGACCCCTGCGTCCCCTATTGTTAGGCCTATGCTGCACGGTAAAGCACTGCAGTTTACCATGTGGGCAGAGGCGTATCTAGTGAAAATGGCGCCTATGGCAAGCACTGAAACTGCGCCCCTGTCAAAACATTTGAAATCCATCTTTCAGATAACCAGGGACAGGGAGGGACACAGTGCGACAAGGTGTCAGTGAAACATTATAAAGAAGCACAGCATACTTCCTTTTGAACACTAGATGGCAGCAACGTCGACAGTGGAAGCTGTCAGCTGCACACATCACATGACTTCCTGGCTGCCTATAAAAGACAGCCTGGATCCATGTTTAAGTTGCTGGTTTATCTTTCAGCTTCCCTAGTTCCTTGCTTGTGTTTCCTGCCTTGATCAATGGCGTCCCTAGGGGGGGACCAGAGGGGGCCCTGGCCCCCCAACATTATGCTGTGCCCCCCCAAAAAATATATATATATATTTTTTTTGCAATTTTTTTTTTCGCTCGGGCTGCTGCTGGGGCAACATAGTCTCTCCTGAGAGGGAGAGCGTCCCCAGTCAGCTCCTGCGGGGGATTCCTCCCCCCTCCCTCTGCTCGCTGACACTGCATAATGCGAGCGCTCACACAACCACAGCCGCCCAATCTGCTCCTTTCCCTGCATCCTCATTGGCACGGAGAAGAGCGAGTTGCAGGAAGGACTCCACGAGCACTGTGGGAGGGGGGGAGGGGGGCCCAAGCCTTCATCTCAGTTACTGAAAAAACAGACTGATTTCTCCCGTCCTTAGGACAGGAGAACCAGCCTGTAAATTCCGAGAATGGTGACTGCAAGCTGAGTCGAGTGTCAGTCTATGACACTCTTTCACAGCCCAGCGAGTCCAGCCACTCCCCCTCACTCTCCTCACATACGAGCAGGGAGGAATACAGCTCCTCCTCCTCCTCCTTCCAGTCCCGCCCACACTATCCCGGCGTGCTTTATCTGAAGAGAGGGGATGTGTGGGTGGGAAATATGAAAATCAGCAGCATTCCTGGCTGTGTGTGAATGATGCCTGAGATTCTAGCCTGGACCGTGGGTAAGTGTGTGCACTGCAGACTGCAGTACACTGTAATCACTGAACTGCATTATCTCCATCCCTTCTCTCCCCCATCTGTCTCCCTCCCCCTCTCCTGTTCTTTCAAGACATTCACAATTTACTTTCACTTTCAGTTAGGCAGGTAATAGATGGTGCACATTTCTTTCCTGCATCCACAGATTGCAGGAAAGAAACTTGCATAATTCTCCCATCAACACAGACAGTGCTGACAGGGGAATATCCCTCCTGCCCAGCAATTGTATTCTCCCGCCAAACAGTGATTATCACTAGTGGCTATAGCAATCACTAGTGATAATCATAAGAGAATCTGCTCATTAATGGTTCGAGTCTCAGCCAGTTCCTGCTGAACCAGCTGAGATTTAAACTGTCTATGGCTGGTCTTAGCTCTTAGGCCCCATTCACACTGACATGTTTTTCAGGCGGTTTAGCGCTAATAATAGCACTGCTATACCGCCTGAAAAAATCGTGCCCTGCAGTCTTCAGTGTGAAAGCCCAAAGGCTTTCACACTGAAGCGGTGCGCTAGCAGGACCGCTCCAAAAGTCCTGCTAGCCGCATCTTTACAGCGGTGATGGAGCGGTGTGTTCACCGCTCCTTTACCGCTGCTGCCAATTGAAAGCAATGGGAGACCGCGGTAATACCGCCCGCAATGCGCCTCTGCAGAGGCGCATTGCGGGCGGTATTAACCCCTTTTTCGGCCGCTAAAAATAGCGCCGCTATACCCACAGTGCACCTCCCGCCCCAGTGTGAAAGGGGCCTTAGGCAGCCCATACATTGATCACTTTTTTTCATTCAACTATTAGGTTGAATGAAAAAAAAAGGAAATGATCCAATTCCCCCATCTACACATTATAGGTGGATGGGGGAATGTTCCCAGTGTGGACCAGTGCTGGAACAACCAGAGTTGCTGTCCTGTCCCGGCTATTCACAGCGCTGGTCTCTGTCTCCATGGTAGCGGCGGCAGCACATTGGAACCCAGTGCTGGTTACTTTATGGGGCTGATGTACAGGAGGGCCAGCACAATTTGTTGTTAAAGATGGGCTGGGCATGTTCAAAATTCCACATGCCAGAGCCTGCCAGGAAGCAGACACTGCACAGCGCTAATCACAGGCAATGAGACATTTCCCGGTCCGCAGCTCCACAGATCAGGAAATGTCTCACTGGCTGTGATTAGCACTGTGGAGTGTCGGCTTCCTAGCGGGATCGGGCATGTGGAATTTCAAACACACCCGAGCCCATCTCTATTGGTTGTAGACAGTTGAGCTCCCTGCAGGTTGCTCAGCAGCAGTGGAGCCTTCTCTGACATGCTGATCGTGATGCAATCCAGATGATGCTCCTAGTCAAATCCTAGTGTTAAATATCAGTGATTTTATTGATCAAAGCCCACACTTTACAGGCATAGAGCCCACATGGCTGCTGAACATACGGTTGATTATATATATGTGGTTGTACTCTTGATGCTAATAAATACTATGTTTATTAGATCTGACTGGGAGCATCACCTGGATCACATCCCGATCAGCATGTCAACAGAGAAGGTTATACAGCATTACTGCTGCTAGGTGACCAGCTGGGGGCTCGGCTCTCTATAACCAATAGTGCCAGCCTTCCCCTACATGCACGCATAATGTCACCAGCACAAAATCCTAATAGACTGCCGCCGGTGCCAAGGAGACAGATGCCAGACCAGCGCTGTCAATAACAGGGACAGGACAGCTGGGGAACCCCACAGTGGCAGAACACCAGGGCCCGGTGGCAAGACAACCTTTGCAACCCTGATAGTTCTCCCACTGCTTTGGCCCCCTATATTTTCTTGGTGTGCTGGTGACATATATCTCTTGTTTTCTGCCACAAATTGCATTTTATAGTTGGCCCCCCTACTTTTGTCCCTGTCCCCCCATGTGCCCCCCCTAAATATTAAAGCTGGAGACGCCACTGGCCTTGATACTACCGTTGTGACCCGGATTGACCCTGACCTGCTCCGATCTCTTCCAGCACCTGACCCTTGGCTTGTCTTTTGTACCTCTGCTACCTTTCTCCAGTGTTTGACCCTCGGCCTGCTTACGGATTACTCTACCAGTCTCCTGTGCTTGACCTCCAGCCTGCCTACGGACTTTGCTATTTGCTCCTGTGCTCAAACCCCTGGCCAGATTACGGACTTGCTGTGTATCTCCAGTGTCTACTAGTACTGCACAGCTTCCAGCTCCACGTCATCCGCACGCAGACCTACCAGCCTGCCGGTACCTCGTGCCTCTTTGTGCCCTTCACCCTCTGTTCCACCACCAGGGGTGGAGTGCGCTTAGTCGCAAGGGAGAACCGCTCTCAGCATCTCGGCCTCGGTGAGTACCCTCGTGACACAAGGACAGAGAGGGACGCAGTGCGGACAGGGAACACAGGGGCATGCAAGGGTGGGACACTGTGTGGGGGTGGGGACACTGTGAGGGGATCAGGAGAGTCTCATGGGGGCCCCCTGCGGTCCTGTTGGAGCCCAGGCCCCCTACATCTGTACTGGCTGCCCGATGGTGGCGGCCCTGGTGTCTCTAGACTCCTGTAAAAAATAAAAAGTACACAGCCTCACCTAATGCCTGTAATAATAAGACCTCTCACGGCACGCTGCTCCCCACCGGCCCCTCCTCTCTTCTCGTCTGTCCCGGGTGATGTAATGTACAGTACAAGCACCTGGGGTGGATGGGAGGAGAGGTAGGACCAGCGGGGAGCAGTACGCCGTGAGAGGTCTTATTACAGCCGCTGCCCGTGCTAGACTGTATGTGTTGCAGAGCCTCTTATGGGGCCCCCCTAATGGCCCCAGGCCCTTGGGCAGTGCCGAGTGCCCGATGGGTCAGTCTGCCCCTGCTCATTAAACAGTCCACATTCAGTGAAAGTTCATGTACTGCAAAGTTTGCAGTACATGAACTTTCACTGAATGTGGACTGTTCAATGAGTTTGTTGCACAAATCCCTTTATCACACTTTATTTATGATATCTATGGCTATGCATATTTATAATTTATTTAATCCATATTGAGCACTATATTTGATGCTTGGCACACACGCACAATCGCACATGATGATGACTTAAAACTTTTAAGGTTACTTTCACACTGAGGCGCTTTGCAGGCGCTATAGAGCTAAAAATAGCGCATGCAAAGCGCCCTGAAAGAGCCTCTCCTGGCACTCCAGTGTGAAAGCCCAAAGGCTTTCACACTGGAGCGGTGCGCTGGCAGGATGGTAAAAAAAGTCCTGCTAGCCACATCTTTGAGGCGCTGTAGGAGTGGTGTATACACCGCTCCTACAGTGCCCCTGCCCATTGAAATCATTGGGCAGCGCCACCGAACCGACAGCAAAGCGCCGCTGCAGCGGCGCTTTGCAGGCGGTTTTAACCCTTTTTCTGCCATTAGCGGGGGTTAAAAGCACCCCGCTGATGGCTGAATAGCGCTGCAAAAACGACCCCTCACCGCCCCAGTTTGAAAGTGGCCTTAGTCCTCATCATGTGCGATTATGCGTGTGTGTCAGGCCCAATCAGCCAATCAAATATAGTGCTCAATATGGATTAAATAAATTATAAATATCCATAGCCATAGATATCATAAATAAAGTGTAATAAAGTGATTTGTGCAACAGCTGTTCACAAATCACTTTATTACACTTTATTTATGATATCTTTGGCTATGCATATTTATTTAATCCACTGAGCACTATATTTGGCTGCTTTCTTTCCTGTTGGCAGTTGGCACACACACATCAACATGATGACGATCAGGAAGTAGTACCTGGCTGCTACCCTTGGTGCTGCTGTTGAGGGTTCCCCGTCGGGCCGCCATCCATTCCTTCTCCCGTCCTCTCTTCTCCTCCTCACCTCACCTCATGTCACATTCCCCGCACCGGGGAGAAGATGATGCCGCGGAGGAGGGTAGACGGAGCATTAGGCTCCGCCTCCGACACTGTTACCGTAATCCTACGTGGTCTCGGTCTGGCCAGTCATCGGCCATCATGGGGGCGCCTGTCACTCCCCTCCCCAGGCCAATATTAGCAATTGCTGTGCCGGCGCCGCGCTCCAGTAGGCCAGAGCCGGGGGCTTTATTAGTGCAGGAGCCGCGGGAGGACGGGTGGGGTCTTTTTTGTGCGGGGACGGTTTTTTGCCGCCCCCCCATGACACATGCCATGGCTGCCATACCCTAGATATGCCACTGCATGTGGGCTTGTGTAAACTGCCCATCATTTTAGAACACCTTGCAATATAATACTACTGGACTTCTACTTACTGGTATAAAGCAGTGTAGAGCAATGATAATGTGCAAAGTCCTTTACCAATCAAAAAATCATGCTAGCTGTCTCAAGTAAACTGAAATCTAATTGGTTGTTACTGAACTCTGCATATCCATATCACCATGTGTATTGTTTATAGAATAATCCCCAAAAGTCTTTAAAGTTTATACAAAGCCAAAGGTACATTTTTAGATGTGGATAGAGAAAAAAATAGGGAGCTGTACATTTTTTTTTAGCTTTAAATACACTATAAACCAAATCTAGTTTACTGGAGGTACTGAAGCATTCTCTAACTGATTTGTTGGTTGCTATGGTGAAGTTGAATTGAATAGTATAGAAAGATATTTTTTAAAGCTGAACTCTGCGATTAAATTAACAGCCCTTCCAGCATGGTGATCTCTCTTGGATGCGCTACCTGCTTGTGGCTGTGTCAATTCTAATTACTGCACCTACGCCAGTGCTAGATCCAGAGTCCGAGGAATTGTGGGATATGTAGTTTCTTCACAAGTCAGTTTTCAGACTACGACAGAGGCCATGCATTAATTTGTGCAATGCCATACTGCATGCCTAATGTTTGAAAACAAACTGCTGACAATACAACACTATTGGCTGAGCTTACAGGGCAGCAAATCACACCATGAAACGACAGAGTCGGGTTTTAAGAAGGATCCTGATTGGTAACTAAGGGTAATTTTTTTTATTTTTTTATTAAAGAACACTTTTCTGACACAAAGTCCAATATTACTTCAACTAAAGTTATCATGAAACCTAGTGAATCTTTGAACGTGGAAGGGCTAAAACAGGGGTGCTCTACCTGTGGCCCACGGGCGAGAGCTCTCTGATGTGGCCCACAACCTCAAATCAGGGAAGTGCATGCCCATGCTCTGGGATGGTGGGTTGGCAAGCCCAGATTGCAATTAACGGGTTGTGACCTGCCATCCCAGAGCATCGGAGTGTATGAGCCAATACTAGCAGCGAAGGACGTAGGTGTCCGCGAAGGGAGCAGGAACCGCATAAGCCAATGCTTCCTCTGTAGCGCCGGCATCTGTCCCAGGCGGAGTGATGCCAAGTGCACTTTCCCTGGGACCTTTCTAGCAGCCTGGAGAGCGATGCCAGCAGAAGCTGGAAGAGGAAAAGGTCAGTGAATTAACCACTTCAGCGTCAGAAGAATTTACCCCCTTCCTGACCAGGCCATTTTTTGCGATACGGCACTGCATCACTTTAACTGACAATTGCGCAGTCGTGCGGCGCTGTACCCAAACAAAATTGATGTCCTTTTTTTCCTACAAATAGAGCTTTATTTTGGTGGTATTTGATCACCTTTGTGGTTTTTATTTTTTGTGCTATAAACAAAAAAAAACACTGACAATTTTGAAAAAAACTCAATATTTTTAACTTTTTGCTATAATATATATCCCCAATTTAAAAAAAACAAAAACAAATTTCTTTCTCAGTTTAGGCCGATATATATTCTTCTACATTGTTTTGGTAAAAAAAGATTGCAATAAGCGTATATTGATTGGTTTGCGCAAAAGTTATAGCATCTACAAAATAGGGGATAGATTTATGGCATTTTTATAAAAAATTTTTTACTAGTAATGGCGGCGATCTGTGATTTTTATCGTGACTGCGACATTGCGGGGGACAGGTCGGACACTTTTTTGTCACTTTTTTGGGACCATTGACTTTCATACAGCGATCAGAGCTAAAAATAGCCACCGATTACTGTATAAATGTCCCTGGCAGGGAAGGGGTTAACACTAGGAGGCTTTCCTGTGTATTAGCTTTACTGAGTCATTGACTTCTATTATATCCTGCGAGTTTGGTGCACTTTCTAAAAGTACTCCACACCTGTAAGATGTAATAGTCTATGGCTTATGCAGCTAACCCGCAGGGGAACAGTAAAACACCATAGTTCATTGCGGCCCGTGAATCACTTATCACTTAAGTAGCACTTACTCTTCAAAAGGTTGAGTACCCCTGGGCTAAAACCTCTGTCAGGTACTTTTTTTTCTCTGTGTTCCTATAGGGGAGATTTGTTCCGGACCCCCACTTCTTGTGCAGGTAACACAAGGCCAGGAATTAATACAAAATCTCCCCAATGGGGGTTACAGACTTAAATAATTTCCTGACAAATATCTCTTCTCCACCCTATCTAAAACGAAAAAAACTAACTAGAGTTATTGACACAGGTCCTACCAAATATTTATGTAAAAGACATTGAAGACCTATAAAGTTTTTATTTTATGATTTACCAAGAAAATTTTAAAATTGAACTCCAGGCGCAAAAAAAAATACTGTATTTATTGGCGTATATTACTCACTTTTTTACCCTGAAAATCGAGTGCAAATAGCGTGTGCGTGTTATAGGCCGATACTTCAATTTTAGCTGCCTCGAAGGGGACAGGGAGGGGGCGGGACGAGCGCCATCAGATCACAGACAGTGAGAATCTCCTGTTTACTTGGCGGTCTCTGTAATAGGAAGTCCCATCTCCTGGACCACGATTGGACCACTGTTCTGAGATTGTCACTGTATGTAATCTGTCGGCGCTTGTCCCGCCCCCCTCCCTGTCCCCTCCAAGGCTGCAGATGGGCATCAATCAGGCTGCACTGATGGCAATGTTGAGGCTGCTCCATTGATGGCAATGGTGAGACTGCTGCATTGATGGCAATGGTGAGACTGCTGCTTTGATGGCATTTGTGAGGCTGCTGCATTGATGGCATTTGTGAGGCTGCTGCATTGATGGCATTTGTGAGGCTGCATTGATGTGGACCGGTGATGCTGCATCAACGGCACTTGTGGGGCTGCAGATAGGCATTGATCAGGCTGCATATGGGCACTGACCTTATTTCACATTTAAGATTTTTTCCTGAAACTTCCCTCTTAAAGTGAAGGTGCGTGTTATACGCCGATAAATACGGTAATTTAAATATATTCCTTAATACCCACACAGGATCTACGTCTACATTGTGTGCACCAACTGCCTTTGCAAACCCAGGTATTGTCTTGTAAAAATAGCAGTAACAATCACTGTGCTTGCATGTAACTTGTGCAAAGACGCAGAACTGTGGAAGGGATCCAGCAGGCCCCACCCGCTACAGTTTGCCCACATAAAAGTATAGGAGGGGGTGGAGACATGACCAGTCACCTTACATATGGAGAGAGAGCAGCAGTGACTGGTCTGTATTACATGAAGCTCCTGCACAGAAGCAACATTTCACACTGAATTACAGTACAGATCTGGAAAAATTACACAAGGCACAGCAAGATTAAAATAACAATACACATACCGTATATACTCGAGTATAAGCCGACCCGAGTATAAGCCGAGGACCTAATTTTACCACAAAAAAAATGGGAAAACTTATTGACTCGAGTATAAGCCTAGGATGAGAATGCAGCAGCTACTGTAAGCGGAAAAGATGGTCAACAATGCCCATCTGCACGCCTCACTGTGCCCATTGCAACCTCACTGTGCCCATTGCAACCTCACTGTGCCATACCTCACTGTGCCCATTGCAGTCTCACTGTGCCCATTGCAACCTCACTGTGCCATACCTCACTGTGCCCATTGCAACTTCACTGTGCCATACCTCACTGTGCCCATTGCAACCTCACTGTGCCATACCTCACTGTGCTATACCTCACTGTGCCATACCTCACTGTGCCCATTGCAACCTCACTGTGCCATACCTCACTGTGCCATACCTCACTGTGCCCATTGCAACCTCACTGTGCCATACCTCACGTGCCCATTGCAACCTCACTGTGCCATACCTCACTGTGCCCATTGCAACCTATCAAAGAAAAAGAGAGGTAGGGTCTGACTTCACTAAGTGAAAAATACTATGTCAGATAGCAATCCTGGCACAGTATCCCATTTTAGGACGGACTCACCAATTGAGGTGCGGTCTCTGTGGCATAGGGCAGTAACAATACAAAAAACATCCCCCTGGGGTGGATTAAGAGAAACCCCCCCCCCCCCCCCCCCAAGAGGGGATAGAAAAGCCACAGGCGGACCACGCCGTCATACAAAAAATGGTTTATTAGTAGAAAAAGACATTAAACACAATGAAAGATGCTCAAAACCCTCCACCAACACCCAGATATTAAAATAAATAAGACAACGTTGTCGTATCTAAAATCAACCAGCTACGTGGGGATGCATGCATGCAGTATACTCAAACAGAGCAATCGGTTGGAAAATAGGTCCAGTCAGTTGCACTGTATGTCATGTGGTCTGAGAACATAAATAAGACCAGGCCCCTAAATGGGTTAAGAAAGTATGATAGAGTAACTAGGTACTGTAACTCAAAAGTAGTGAGAATGGTTGCAATAGCAGTATAGACATTAGTTGTAGAGAGATTGATTTCCAGTAGATAGCTATTTAATTGCAACCAAATCATGGACAGGGTCAGTTCACAGATGAAGCTAGGCTTGAAAGCAGTCTATTAGATTGGACAGTATGTTGATGTGCATAGGCAGTCCAAATAAACCACAGATGATAAGCTATGAATAAAGCAAAAGTCACAGAGCAAGGTCAGCATTAAAGTGAAATGCCAGCATATTAAAGTAATATGGACCATAGGTCCACTCACCAAGCCTTGATAGTAGTCAGGGACATCCTCAGTTCCGGGTTGTATCCTCTCCCCATGCATATGGGGGGAACCCGCAGCAGCAGGAAAGAAGAGTTGCACACTAAGATACACTCGTCCCCATGCAGGGGATTGTAACTTCTGCTGTCCCTATAAGGGTGGATGTCCGCGGTCTGGGCGACCTCCTCGGCTGGTGATAGCGCTGGTGATAGACTGAAGATAACGCTGGTAGTGTCTGCTTACTAATACTGGTTTCTTCCGCTCGTTCTGCCGTTCAAAACGGACGAATCATGGAGCCGCTTCCGGGATTCGCGATCCACGTCCTGCAGAGCCCAGTGCGCATGCGTCCGTAAACGTAGCTGTAGGTGACGTGAATAGCGTCACATTGGTAACATTAACCCGACATGTTTCAGCCAATCTGCATGGCTTTCATCAAGGGAATGGGAGTGACTCACCGTGAGCCCCTATTTATATCAATTACAAATCATTGTAGATAATGGCAGTGGCAGTGTTGTACTACAGGAAAAGGTCCACTAGATGTCACTCTCCATTAAAATGTTATACTGAAGTAAAAATAAACTCTTCGCCAGTCGCAGAAATCTCCACAGTGTGCCTCATCTGCTGAGTATAATTGTATTCAATTCAAATTATGGACTGAGCAGGAATATATTTATTTATTTTAATTATTATTTTTGTTGATGGCACACCAATACAGCCTAGATATATGGGATTGGTAATTATCACCATTGGGTTCAAACTACTGATTAATTACTATTTGGGAACAGACGCTGATAAGAATAGAAAGCACAGGAAAGGAAGAAAGAGAATAAAGGGGTTTTAATGGAGTAATTAAGATTAGGTGGCGAAAAAGTAGATGAAATTAAATAAAATAGAGCTAAGGGGATAATATGAAGTAGATTGGTACTATAAGTTGACACCAACAATGTTTTAAGTGTAAAGTTTGTATATCAAGTGGTGAACATAAATAGCAAATACAGATATATGAAGGGGCATATAATTACTGTGACAGCAGGCAGGTAAAATCACCAGGTTGCATCCAGGATGGAAGGTATACTGTATATGTCCTAGATTCAGGCTTTATGCCAATTTATACCACTAGGGGGAGTGCTGGGAGTCTTGCAGGGGAAGAGTTAATGAGCCCAGCTGAAGTAAGTGGGCTCATTAGGGCCTCTACAAGAACTCCCAGCATGCTAAGGGAGATGCTCCAACCTGGAACCAGATCTGTGTGGATAGTCTGGGGAGTGTGATCTCTGTGCGGTGAGCCAAAGCCTGTGTGGTTAGTGCTAAGAACTTCTAAAAGCAGGGAGCTAGGGACTGGGACAGCACAAGGCTGTACCCAGTTGTTAGTTAGGGACACCAACGTGTGTAGTGAGCGGTCAAGTTGACCAAGATTTCTTTTCCTGTTTCTTTTGTTTTTGCTGTATTTTTTTTGTCTGTATATAGTTCAATTAAAACCACACCCTTTTGTTTTCTCCTACCACTGTCTGCTGTGCCTGTTTTTGTGTGGTGAACCCATCCAGGGGGTCACACACACCCGCTGCTGAGATAACCCCCTCACAGTTGGTGGAGAATGCAAGCAGTTTTTTTTTTTAAAGGCCAGCATGGAGGAGATACTGAAACAGCTGGCTCTAGCAAATGCCAATCAGCAGCAGACAAATGCAGGTTTGCAAAAGAGCCTTGTAGCTCAACAACAGAGCTTCGCATCCCAGCAGCAAGCTCATCAACAGAGCCTTGCAGCCCAGCAGCAGACAAATGCAACTTTGCAACAGAGTCTGGAAGCTCAGCAACAAGCCCAGCAGCAATCTGAGGCCCGCTTCATAGACCTGTTGCAGAAGCAAGAGCAAAGACTACAACAACATTTGGAAACAATATTGTAGCAACGTCCGCAGACCAGTGAGGCAAGTAGTTGCACTAATACTGCGTCCTTTGGGGTGAGTCGTCTATTGACAAAAATGACTGGAGAGGATGATCCAGAGGTGTTTTTGACCACATTTGAAAGGACTGCTGAAAGAGAAAAGTGGCCTAAGGAGCAGTGGGCTGGACTGGTGGCTCCTCTGTTAACTGGTGAATCGCAGAAAGCTTATTATGACCTAGAGCCTGACCAAGCAAAAGACTATGGTGTGCTAAAAACTGAAATATTGGCACGGCTGGGTGTCACCCTGGCTGTCCGGGCTCAGCGTGTGCATAACTGGACTTTCCGGCTGGGAAAACCCCCCAGGTCTCAAATGTATGATCTCATTCACCTGAGCAGGAAGTGGCTACAGTCAGAGACTTTGTCCGCACCAAAGATTGTGGAACGTGTTGTGATGGATCGTTTCTTGAGAGCACTTCCTACTGCCATCCAAAAATGGGTAAGCCATGGAGACCCAGAAACAGCCGATAATCTTGTGGATCGTGTAGAGAAGTACTTGGCTACAGAGAACCTGACTGCCTCTTCCAGAGACTCACGGACTTTCCACCCTAAGACCAGACCATCCCCAGTGGCGGGTAAGATGATTCCAAGGGGTGAGGGTGGAGAGAGTGAGAGGGTGGGAGTTCTACCTAAGGTCTGGCGAGAACATCCTGGGAAGTCAGGGGCTCAAGAGGCAGCAAAAAGGATTGTTTGCTACCGCTGCCGACAAGAGGGACATATTGCAGCAAATTGCCCGGTTGTGGATGAACCCATGCAATGTGACTTTCTAAGGGACAGACGTCAGTCGCTGTTTGCGACAGTCGCATGCACTGCCATTCGGGGAACTGAGAAACATTTACGCAAAATGTGTATTAATGGTAGAAATGTTGTTGTGTTGCTGGATTCAGGTAGCCTGGTGACACTGATAAAGGCTGAATTCGTTAATACAGAGGTCTCTGGGAATAACAAGGTAGCTGTTATTTGTGTGCATGGGGACACCCGAGAATATCCGGTGACTACAGTGTGTTTTGAGACCCCCAAAGGTACCCTCTCTCATCAGGTGGGGTTAGTGTCTCACTTGCCTCATGATGCCATTGTGGGAAGGGATTTTTTCAAAGTTCTGGGAACTATGGGATTATCCTGAGCCCCCCACTGGTGCCCCTATATACCAGGAATGTGATAGCCAGAATTCCTCTGAGAGTGGTGAGGACTCTCCAGAATTCCCTTTGTCGGTATTGGCCGGGGAGACTCGAGAAACTGGCGAGGAGCCAACATCCTCAGACAAAAACATGCCGTCTGTGGAGTTTTCTGATCTCGAGGTTCACAATGAAAATTTTGCCACAGAACAGTTAAAAGACCCCACCCTAATAAAGGCACGGGAAAACGTAGTGGAAATAGATGGCGAGTTAGTGAACCCAGATGAGACCTACACTTACCCATACTTCATCGTGGAAAAGGACCTACTGTATCGGGTGGCTAAAAGGGCAAAAGAAACCATTGAGCAGCTTGTGGTGCCCAAACCTTACAGGAAGTTGGTGTTAGATTTGGCCCATGGGCACATTCTTGGAGGTCATCTGGGGACAGAGAAAACCTGAGAGAGAGTATTGCAGAGATTCTATTGGCCTGGGGTTATGAAGGAAACAGAAAATTATTGTTCCTCCTGCCCTGTGTGTCAGAGGTCGTCACCGATGCCACACTTCCGTAACCCACTGGTACCTCTTCCCATCATTGAGGTTCCCTTTGAGAGGATCGCAATGGATTTGGTAGGTCCGATAATGAAGTCTGCTAGGGGGCATCAGTACATTTTGGTTATATTGGACTATGCCACCCGTTATCCGGAAGCGATTTCTCTCCAAAATACCTCGGCCAAAACCATAGCCAAAGAGCTATCTCTTGTTTTTAGCCGTGTGGGTATTTGTAAGGAGCTGCTTACGGACCAAGGTACACCCTTTATGTCCCGGGTTATGAAAGAGCTGTGCAAGTTGTTCAAAGTGACACAATTGCGTACATCTGTGTATCACCCCCAAACAGATGGGTTGGTTGAAAGTTTCAACAAAACTCAAACAATTGTTAAAGAAGGTGGTGGATAAAGATGGAAAGGATTGGGACTGTCTAATTCCCTATTTAATGTTTGCCATTAGGGAGGTACCCCAATCCTCTACGGGTTTCTCACCCTTTGAGTTACTCTATGGGAGCCACCCAAGAGGGCTGTTGGATATCGCCAAGGAAACTTGGGAAAGTGAGAGTTCTCCCCACAGGAGTGTGATTGAGCATGTCGCCCTGATGCAAGATAGAATTGCACAGGTAATGCCAATCGTAAAGGAACATTTGGCCCAAGCGAAGTTGGCACAGCAGAGAGTGTACAACCGTGGGGCCAAGACCCGTACCTATTCCCCGGGGGATAAGGTATTGGTACTTGTCCCTACGGTTGAAAGCAAATTCCTTGCTAAATGGCAAGGCCCCTACGAGATAATGGATAAAAGTGACCGAAGTGAATTACAAGATCAGACAACCAGGAAGGCGAAAGCCCGAACAGATCTATCACATTAATCTGTTGAAAGCCTGGAGGGATAGGGAATCCCTAGTCGCAGAAACTTTGTCACCAGCTCAGTCTGATTGCGTGATTCCTGAGGTTGGAATAGCAGTCACCTTGTCAAACCCCCAACAACAGGAGGTT
The DNA here is from genome assembly GCA_029206835.1 of Rana muscosa. Lineage (NCBI taxonomy): Eukaryota > Metazoa > Chordata > Amphibia > Anura > Ranidae > Rana > Rana muscosa. The sequence goes on along the minus strand of CM055118.1, from coordinate 600,980,254 downwards.
AAGGAGTTTGTGCTTCGCAACAAGGAGGTTTTCTCTGAGCTGCCGGGACAAACATCTGGGGTAGAACATGATATTATTACCCCGCCCGGTGAAAGGGTGAAGCTAAAACCCTATCGGATCCCGGAGGCCCGACGGGAGGCAATACGTGAGGAAGTACAGAAAATGCTTAAGTTAGGGGTGATAGAGGAATCCCAAAGTGATTGGTCAAGTCCCATAGTGTTAGTGCCTAAACCGGATGGGAGCTGGCGATTTTGTAACGATTTCCGACAACTGAACAAAGTTACAAAATTTGACACCTACCCCATGCCACGTATAGATGAGTTGGTCGACCGGTTGGGAACAGCCCGATACATGACAACTCTTGATCTCACCAGATGGTATTGGCAAATTCCCCTGGCCAAGTCGGCCAAGGAGAAAACCGCATTTGTAACCCCAGACCGGGCGTTCCAATATAAAAGAATGCCGTTTGGTTTACAGAATGCGCCGGCAACATTCCAGCGGAAAATGGACCAGATACTGAGGCCCCATCAGAAGTATGCTGCGGCTTACCTAGATGATGTAATTATCTATAGCACAGATTGGGCCTTACATCTGCCAAAAGTGCAAGCAGTCCTAGACTCTATCCGGGAAGCTGGGTTTACGGCCAACCCCAAGAAGTGTACCATTGGACAGGAGGAGGCCAAATATCTTGGCTACACCATTGGGAGAGGAGTAATAAAACCCCAAGTCAATAAAGTCGAGGCCATACAGAATTGGCCACGTCCCAACAGCAAGAAGCAGGTACGAGCCTTTCTGGGAATCGCTGGTTATTATCGGCGATTCATTCCCCACTTTGCCTCTCAGGCTGTGCCCCTAACCAACCTGACAAAAGGGAAAGAGTCTGTCATGGTTAAATGGACCCCAGAGGCTGAGGCAGCATTCCAATTCTTAAAAAAAAGCCTTATGTAGCCAGCCAGTGTTGTACTCACCAGACTTCTCTAGGGACTTTGTCATACAAAGTGATGCATCAGACGTTGGGTTAGGAGCAGTATTGTCCCAGGTCTGGAACGGGGAAGAGCACCCAGTCATTTACCTCAGCAGGAAATTGAAGTCCCATGAGGTAAATTACGCCACGATTGAGAAGGAGTGTTTAGCGGTGAAGTGGGCTCTAGATTCCCTTCAGTACTATCTGCTAGGGAGGCACTTTGACCTAATTACTGATCACGCTCCTTTAAAGTGGATGGCTCAAAACAAAGAGACAAATAGGAGAGTAAATAGGTGGTTCCTGGCCCTACAAGAATTCAACTTTACGGTAAAGCATCGCCCTGGCGTTCAAATGGGGAATGTGGATGCTTTGTCTCGAGTACATGCATGCCTGATTGCTTGTGTTCCAACCCCAAGGTTAAAACAAGAGGGGGGGTATGTGACAGCAGGCAGGTAAAATCACCAGGTTGCATCCAGGATGGAAGGTATATATGTCCTAGATTCAGGCTTTATGCCGATTTATACCACTAGGGGGAGTGCTGGGAGTCTTGCAGGGGAAGAGTTAATGAGCCCAGCTGAAGTAAGTGGGCTCATTAGGGCATCTACAAGAACTCCCAGCATGCTAAGGGAGATGCTCCAACCTGGAACCAGATCTGTGTGGATAGTCTGGGGAGTGTGATCTCTGTGCGGTGAGCCAAAGCCTGTGTGGTTAGTGCTAAGAACTTCTAAAAGCAGGGAGCTAGGGACTGGGACAGCACAAGGCTGTACCCAGTTGTTAGTTAGGGACACCAACGTGTGTAGTGAGCGGTCAAGTTGACCAGGATTTCTTTTCCTGTTTCTTTTGTTTTTGCTGTATTTTTTTTGTCTGTATATAGTTCAAATAAAACCACACCCTTTTGTTTTCTCCTACCACTGTCTGCTGTGCCTGTTTTTGTGTGGTGAACCCATCCAGGGGGTCACACACACCCGCTGCTGAGTTAACCCCCTCACATTACATATGGTACATGCCATTAATCTCATATGTTCCTATGTTATCCTATATTATCCTGCTCGAGCTCCCTACATAACAGGCCATAGTGTCAAAAGAACTAGATACCACTTAGTGCATCGAATTTGTCATAATGACAGGGAATCTAGTCACTGACAATGAGATAATAAAATGAAGTTAAATATCAAGTATCAATCATCAAATAAAGTTGATATAAAATTCAGATAGAAAGTAGGGAAGGTTGGATAGTTGATGAGGAAACAGAGGAAAGATACCCTAGGACATATTTGACCAACTCATCTCAGAGGTAACATATACATATATGTACTCCTAAATGTAATGGCCTCACACACATATATACATATACACTCAACAGATATTAACATCAAGAAAGATGGTATTTGGTATCAAGAAGTATATTGGGTACCAAGAGATGCTACAACCTAGCAATTATCTCCTATCACATTCATTACCTTGTCAAAAAGGGCTGAAAACTACATTCAACGTTTAGGCCTAAATGTGCCAGAGTCCCTAATCTAAAGATCCACATCTTTTCTTTCTGGAGGAGGACTGTATCAAAGTCCCCCCTCCTAGCTGGCAAGTTAAGGGTATAGATTCCCTTAACCTTCAAGCCAGATATATTACTGGAAATCAGCAAAGTGTAGTGCTATGGGTGACATTTCCTCTCTAGTCCTACTCTTGGGTGTCTGGGCATGGCCCATGTCCTTGATATTTTTAGATGAGTTTTTTATACTGCGTAAATGTTCACCGATGCGGTTGCGCAGTTGCCTCTTTGTCTTGCCAATATAATATTTATGGCAAGGACACTCCATCATATAGATGACCCTTATAGTGGCACAGTTAATGAACTTATTGATGGAGTATCGGGTCTCACCATCCACACTTGTGAATTCAGCAGTTCTATCCACGTGGCTGCATATTTGACAGTGGCCACATGCATACATCCCCTTTAAAGGTGGAAGGTCCGTCAACCAGCTGGTAGTCCGTTCCCTTGTATGTTCAGAGTGGACTAATGTGTCCCTAAGGTTGCGGGCTCTCCTAGCCACCATTAATGGGGAGGGTCCAACAATGTCATGCAGTTGAGGAGATCTGGTGAGTATCCCCCAATGTTTGGTCAGAACAGACCTGACCTCATTCCATTGAGTACCATAGGTGGTAATAAGACGTGGAAAATTATTTTTGGCTGCTGTTTTTGGTTGATTTTTAAGGAGGTCCCTCCTATTAGTTTTCCAGGCTTTTATGCGTGCTCTATCCAGAGCCCTCTGGGAGTATCCACGTTCCCTAAATCTACCATGCATCTCAGCTGCCTCCCGTTTGAAGGCAGCATCACTGGAGCAGTTCCTGCGAAGTCGCAGGAACTGACCCACTGGTATACCCTTGATCAGATGATCAGGATGATGGCTAGATGCCTGAAGCAGGGTGTTAGCAGCAGTGGGTTTACAGAAAGTACACGTAGTGACATGATTGTCCACGATAGAGACCCTCAAGTCCAGGAAAGAGATAGTTTGAGAGTCAACCATGTGGGTAAGTCTGATGTTCCTTTCATTAACATTAAGTTCATCCAGGAACTCACATAATTGCTCCCTGGTGCCCTGCCAGATCAAAAGGATATCATCGATGTACCTCAGCCAGGTAAGTACCTGAATGAGGTACATCGGCATCGCATAGACCACCTCCAGCTCCCAGAGGCCGAGGTGGAGGCAGGCATAAGAGGGCGCCCAAGGCGCAACCCATTGCAGTGCCTCTAACCTGCTGATAAAAGCACTCAAGGAACTGAAAGTGGTTGTTAAACGGGGCAAGTTTCAGGAGCTCAAGGATGAATTCATTTTGGGCTTCAAATTCTGGATAGTGTTGGTCCAGAAATAAGGAAACCGCCCTGAGGCCCCACTCATGGGGTATCGACGTGTATAGAGATTCCACGTCGATCCCGACGAGTAGGGCCCCAGGGGGGACCTCCAGATCCTGGAGTTTAACAAGGACATCCCTAGTGTCCTGCACACAGGAGGGCAGCCAAACAACCAACATTTTAATAAAACTGAGACATCCCCACGTAGCTGGTTGATTTTAGATACGACAACGTTGTCTTATTTTAATATCTGGGTGTTGGTGGAGGGTTTTGAGCATCTTTCATTGTGTTTAATGTCTTTTTCTACTAATAAACCATTTTTTGTATGACGGCGTGGTCCGCCTGTGGCTCTTCTATCCTCTCTTGGGGGGGGTTTTCTTCTCTTAATCAATCCACCCCAGGGGGATGTTTTTTGCCCATTGCAACCTCACTGTGCCCATTGCAGTCTCACTGTGCCCGACTACCTTAATTCTTGACAGGCGTCTATTTTTTAAAAGTCGCGGCTTCCTCCTGGCGTTCCGTTCGATGATAGACATTTGACACTGTGTTCTGCCTATAACGGAGGTCCTCTCATCCTCGGACTCCGTTTCCCAGCAGACACTGTGTTCAGTGTTCCGCCAATCATGGACATTCTTTCATCCTCGGACAAGAGGACGTCCGTGATAGGCGGAACACAGTGTCAAATGCTTATCACAGAACGGAACGCCAGGAGGAAGCCGCGACTTTTTAAAAAATGGACGCCTGTCAAGAATTCAGGTACACTGACTCGAGTATAAGCCGAGGGGGGTATTTTCAGCCCTAAAATAAGGGCTGAAAAACTCGGCTTATACTCGAGTATATACAGTACCTCTTTTATTTAGGCAATATTTGCTTATCCTGGATTTCAACGTTACTGATTTAGTAAGTATTATTTGTACCATAAATTATTTTTTTTACGATTTATATCTCCTTTTTTGAGTCCCATGCATTTTTCTGTAAAATCTGTAAAAATAATTGACTTTCTGGTGCAGTATGTGGTGTGATGGATGGATCACTGAGCTGTGTACACTACAGTGTCAGGGCTTCTTCCACAAACCCAGGGTGCATCTCCAAACTCAGGGATTCTCAGGATATTATTACAGGAAATTATACAGTACTGGCAATGGGGATGATTTTCTAAAACTGGAGAGTGCAAAATCTGGTGCAGTTGTGCATGGTAGCCAATCAGCTTCTAACTTCACCTTGTTCAATTAAGCTTTGAAAAAAAAACAAAAAAACCTGGAAGCTGATTGGTTTCTTTGCAGAGCTGCTCCAGATTTTGCACTCTCCAGTTTTAGTAATTTTAGTATATAGTGCTTTGCATACTGTACATTTAAATCAGTCCCTGCCCTTAAGGAGCTTACAGTCAACAGTCCTTATCCCACATGCATACACACACATAAATACTAGGGCCAATTAAAGATGGTATGCATTGCTAGTTTTTTTTTTTTTCTTCTTAATCCTGATATCTGCCTGCTGTGCCATGTATGTGTAGGAACAAATATCTTGTTCTCTTTGTATTTCTTCCTTTGTGTGAAATCCCTGTTGTTCATGCCAGTCCCTCTGCTTTCCTATTAAAAACTGACCACACTAAGCAGGAAAACACACCATGGTCAGTTTCCTACTTATGCTGGGAACTCAGCCTGCTCTCCTCCAATGTCCTGACACACACCCTTGTCCTAACATACACCCCTTGCACAGCCTTTCACTGGGAATGTGATCACTTATAAAAAAGGAGAAAGGTGTTTATAATGTTTTTTTTATTTATATTTATACACAAATGTTTTGCCTTTCATTTCTATTTTAGACTGAATGGGTTGTTTCAAGGTGAGGGTTTACACATACTTTCAGTTTGTAGGCTAAACAAAATCAATAAATAATAACAAACAAAAAGGATCCTCAATCCATGCTGTTAAAGTGATATTCGGGCAGTATGAGTGTGAGTGTGGGTGTGTGAGCACTTCTCTTGTCTGGGCTCCCATGCTGTCCTTATCTCCAGTATCCACAAACTCCTAAACCGTGAACAAGCTGATGAATAGCTGAGACCAATGATGGACTGATGGGGGATTACCAATGGCGTCCCTAGGGGGGGACCAGAGGGGGCCCTGGCCCCCCCAACATTATGCTGTGCCCCACCATGTGCCCCCCCCCAAAAAAAAAAAAATTATTTTTTTTTTTTGCTTGGGCTGCTGCTGGGGTAACATAGTCTCTCCTGAGAGGGAGAGCGTCCCCAGTCAGCTCCTCCGGGGGATTCCTCCCCCCTCCCTCTGCTCGCTGACACTGCATAATGCAAGCGCTCACACAACCACAGCCGCCCGATCTGCTCCTTTCCCTGCATCCTCATTGGCACGGAGAAGAGCGAGTTGCAGGAAGGACTCCACGAGCACTGTGGGAGGGGGGAGAGGGGGGCCCAAGCCTTCATCTCAGTTACTGAAAAAACAGACTGATTTCTCCCGTCCTTAGGACAGGAGAACCAGCCTGTAAATTCAGAGAATGTTGACTGCAAGCTGAGCCGAGTGTCAGTCTATGACACTCTTTCACAGCCCAGCGAGTCCAGCCACCCCCCCTCACTCTACTCACATACGAGCAGGGAGGAATACAGCTCCTCCTCCTCCTTCCAGTCCCACCCACACTATCCCGGCATGCTGTATCTGAAGAGAGGGGATGTGTGGGCGGGAAATATGAAAATCAGCAGCATTCCTGGCTGTGTGTGAATGATGCCTGAGATTATAGCCTGGACCATGGGTAAGTGTGTGCACTGCAGACTGCAGTACACTGTAATCACTGAACTGCATTATCTCCATCCCTTCTCTCCCCCATCTGTCTCCCTCCCCCTCTCCTGTAGTGATGAGCCGAACACCCCCGGGTTCGGTTCGCACCAGAACTAGCGAACGGACCGAAAGTTCGCACGAACATTAGAACCCTATTAAATACAATGGATGCGAACGTTCGGATTCTAAAGTGCTAATTATAACGACTATTATCCATGTTATTGTCCTAAACAGAGTTTGGGAACCCGGGTTCTGCACCAGGGGACATGTATCAATGCAAAAAGAAGTTTTAAAAACGGACGTTTTCCGGGAGCAGTCATTTTAATGATGCATAAAGTGAAAAAAAAAAAGTCAAATATTCCTTTAAATATTGTACCTGGGGGGTGTCTAAAGTATGCCTGTGAAGTGCCACGTGTTTCCCGTGTTTAGAACTGTCCCTGCACAAAATAACATTTCTAAAGGAAAAAAAGCCATTTAAAACTGCTTGCGGCTTTAATGTAATGTCTGGTCCCGGTAATATGGATGAAAATCTTTAAGAAAAATGGCATAGCTACCCCATCAACCCCCCCCCCCCCCTACCCCAGCCCATTACCAGCCCCTTTGGGTCTTGTATGGATATTAAGGGGAACCCCGCACACAAAATAAAAAGGGCCCTATATACTCTGAACAGCCGTATACAGGCGGTGCATACAAGACAGGGACTGTAGGTTTGTTCTTATGTAGAATCTGTTTGTAATTTTGAACAGCTACATTGTTTAAGTGTAGCTCCATGCCAAATTCCTTTTTTTAAGCTTTTTGGAAAACATAGGGAAGGGTTATCACCCCTGTCACATTTTTTTTGCTGTCTGTGCCCCTGTTCAGAACATTTCACCTCACTTTGCGTCCCAATGACAACTGTTTTTGAAATGTGGTGTTTTTATTGAAACAAGGATTGGTGATAAAGCATCAGTAGAGAGGAGACACCTTTCTCCCATATTAATTCTTACAGGAGACAATTTTCCTTCCAAGGGGTAGATTTCCTCTCACTTCCTGTTGTCTTCTTCCGTTTGCAAGTAGTAGTCGTTTGTAAGTTGGATGTTTGAAAGTAGGGACCTGCCGTATATACTCTGCAGAAATTGGCCCCTTAGGTGTTGGTGTTGGCACAACACTGAAAGCACTCACAGTTATTCTTGGTGGGTGCTGGAACGCCCTGCTGTCAACTATTATATCAGGAATTGTAGTAACACATAATTGTTGATCAGTGGTAGTAAAAATTGGGCCTTTGATGGTGGTGCTGGTGCCACAACACTGTAAGGCCTGACAGTTACTCTTGGTGGGCGCAGCAATGGGCCCTGCTGTGAATTATTAGATCAATAATTATAATTGCATGCCCCTGTTGAATAGGGGCTGAAAAATTGGGCCTTTGGTGGTGGTGGTGGTGGTGATGGTGGTGCTGGTGCCACAACACTGTAAGGCCTGACAGTTACTCTTGGTGGGCACAGCAATGGGCCCTGCTGTGAATTATTAGATCAATAATTATAATTGCATGCCCCTGTTGAACAGGGGCTGAAAAATTGGGCCTTAGGCACTGGTGGCACAACACTGCAACCCCTCACAGATACTGTACTTGGAGCACAGCAATGAGGCCTGTTGCAAAGTATTGCATCAAAAATTGTAATTACACGCCCCTGTTAAACAGGGGCTGAAAAATTGGGCCTTAGCCACTGGTGGCGGCACCCATAAACCAAAATGATCTTCCAAGCTATCATCATTAATCGGATCATTGAGGAGGAGGAGGAGGATAGCTCGTCAACATAACAACACAGGAACTCAGCATCAGCATCAGTCTTGAAGGGATGTGACATTTTAAAATCAATTAGTCTGTTATATCAGCATCAGGTGTGTGGTAGCTGGTGGTGATCCAAGACTGGTTCATCTTGATGAAAGTCAGTCGATCAACCGAGTCGGTGGACAGGCGCACCCTGTGATCCGTGACAAATCCTCCAGCAGCACTGAATGTGCGTTCTGAAAGAACGCTGGATGCAGGACAGGCCAGTAGCTCAATTGCATACTGTGCAAGCTCTGGCCAGTGATCCATCCTCAAGACCCAGTAAGCCAGAGGATTTTCGGTGGGGAAGGTGTCCAAGTCTGACCTTGCCCCTAGGTATTCCTGCACCATGTATATCAGACGCTGGCGATGGTTGCTGGAAACGATCATACTTTGGGGCTGCGGACTAAAGAATTGTCTGAACGCATCAGTCAGACGGCCACCTTCCCCACCGCTCCTTCTTTGACTGCCCGAAGCCTCAGCAACTCGTTGTCCAGGACCAGGAGTTTGTAACCTCCCAGTCTCTGGGAACGCGTTGCACAGACCTTTCTGCAAGGCCTCCCGGAGTTGTCTCATCCTCTGCTCCCTCTGCGACGGTAACATAAGGTCCGCAACCTTACCCTTGTACCGTGGATCAAGGAGAGTGGCCAGCCAGTAATGGTCCCTCTCCTTGATCCGAAGAATACGAGGATCCTTCCGCAGACTTTGCAGGATCAGGGAGGCCATGCAGCGTAGGTTAGCTGAGGCATTCGGTCCGGAGTCCTCTGGGTCACTAAGGACGACATGATCCGCAGCCACCTCCTCCCAGCCACGTACAAGTCCACTGGTTTCTTGGGACTGTAAATCATCCCTAAAAGACTGCTGCTGATGATGCTGAGTGCCAGCCTCCACCTCCATGCTGACACAATCCTCCTCCTCCTCCTCTTCCTGTGCGATGGGTGGGACAGAAGGAACACTGTCTGGGTAAAGGGGGCCTTGAGAGGCAAGGAAGTCCTCCTCTTCCTGCCTCTGTTCTGCCTCAAGTGCCCTGTCCATTATTCCACGCAGCGTGTGCTCCAACAGGTGGACAAGAGGTACAGTGTCACTGCTCACCATCCCCGTGGCCTCCTCAAATGGTGCCAGGACAGTGCATGCATCCCTGATCATGCCCCACTGGCGTGGTGAAAAAAACCCGAGCTCCCCTGACCCTGTCCTGGTGCCGTAGTCGCACAGGTACTCATTGATGGCCCTCTGCTGCGTGTGCAGCCGCTGCAGCATGGCCAACGTTGAGTTCCACCTGGTGGGCATGTCACATATAAGGCGGTTCTTGGGCAGGTTCAACTCCTTTTGCAGCTCAGCCAGACGAGCACTGGCATTATAAGATCTGCGGAAATGAACACAGACTTTCCTGGCCTGCCTCAGGACATCCTGTAAGCCCGGGTACCTGCCCAAGAACCGCTGCACCAACAGGTTAAGGACGTGAGCCATACAGGGCACATGGGTCAGTTGTCCCTGTCGGAGGGCGGAGAGGAGGTTGGTGCCATTGTCGCAAACCACCATTCCTGGCTTAAGCTGGCGTGGCGTCAACCACCTCTCGGCCTGCCCCTGCGGAGCAGACAGGACCTCTGCCCCAGTGTGGCTCCTGTCCCCCAAACACACCAGCGCAAGCACGGCATGGCATCTTTTTGCCTGCGTACTTGCGTAGCCCCTTGAACGCCTACGGAGCACCGCTGGTTCCGAGGACAAACCACAGGAAGAGGCCATGGAGGAAGAAGAAGAGGAGGGGGTGGAGGAGAGAGGTGTGTCACAACCAGTAGTAGCATTTTGGAGGCGTGGCGGCGGAACAACCTCCAACACTACTGCACCTTGTCCTGCATCCTTCCCAGCTGCCAAAAGAGTGACCCAATGGGCCGTGAAAGAAAGGTAACGTCCCTGTCCATGCCTGCTGGACCATGAGTCAGCGGTAATATGCACCTTACCGCTGACCGCCCTGTCCAGCGAGGCCAAGACATTGCCTTCCACATGCCGGTAGAGAGCCGGAATCGCCTTCCGTGAGAAAAAGTGGCGTTTGGGAACCTGCCACTGAGGAACCGCACATTGCACAAACTCACGGAAGGGGGCCGAGTCTACCAACTGAAAAGGCAGCAGTTGAAGCGCTAGCAATTTAGCCAAGCTAGCATTCAACCGCTGGGCATGTGGATGGCTGGGAGTGAACTTCTTTCGACGGTCCAGCAGCTGGGGCAGGGAAATTTGCCTGCTAGAATCGGACGTCGGTGTACTGCTAGCAGAGTGGCCGCAAGTACTGGGCTGTGACGCACCTAATTCTACACCTTCATTCCTCTCAGTGCAGGTTTCAGAGAGGACTGAAGGTATAGTGGGTTTTGAGATCCCAGCTGATGCGGTGCAAGGAGAGGTCCGCTTTGTTCTTTGGTGTGGGTCTTTAAGGTAGGCTTGCCAACGAGCTGCATGGCAGGTCAACATATGTCTCATCAAGCATGTGGTGCCCAAGCGGCTGATGTTTTGGCCACGCGATATACGCTTGAGACATATGTTGCAAACAGCAGCTGTGCGATCTGATGCACTCGCCTCAAAAAAGGCCCACACCAAAGAACTTTTTGAATGACGGGCAGAGGCAGCGCCCTGCACAGGCGGAGCTCTGCGGTGTGATTCCGTCGGTGTGCTGCCCATACGCTGGCCACTCAAGGGCATCCTGCCTCGTTGGAGATGTGCCTCCTCCTCATCCTCCTCCTCCTCTCTCCTATTAGGCACCCACGTGGAGTCAGTGACCTCATCATCCCCTCCCTCCTCATCACTAGAGCCAATCTGGCAGTATGCTGCAGCTGCTGGAGCATGACTGCCAGATTGGTGTCCTTCTTGAGCATCCCCTCTCTCTGCTCTCACGCTACTGCCTTCCTCTAGCTGGGTATCATCATCAGATCCTTCGAAACGCTGGGCATCCTCCTGGAGCATGTACCCAACACTGTGCTCAAACAGTTCGGGGGACTCCTCAGGAGGAGGACATGGTGGGTCTAGGGAAGGATTGACTAATGAAGATAATGATACCAGAGAAGAGGACGCTTTGGCAGCTGCTTTGTCCGTACCCTGTGCCTGGGTGAGAGAGGATGAGGAGGATGAGGTGGGCTTGGTCATCCACTCTACCAAGTCTTCGGCATGATGTGGCTCAACATGTCCAGCTGCCGAAAAGAAGGACAAGCGTGTCCCATGGCCATGTGCTGATGACAATGCACCGCGTCCACGACCAGCACTGTTGCCCCCAGACACAGAGCCTGCTTGCCCTCTTTTTTTGCCTCCTGACTGTCTGCCTCTCCTTGTTTGCCTTCCAGACATTTTAATGGATGGCCTGCAGGGAGATGGGAAAAACAGCAATAAGGGCTACCTTCAGGTGTATACTGTGCAGGAGGCTTAGCAACAATGACACTGACACTGTCCCCTGCCTAGCCTTCTCTGTCCCTAAACACAAGGATTTGCAATATGCTTCAGCAAGATTGGTTTAGCACAGAATAGCACACTGACAGTTTCCCTCACTATCCTTCTCTGTCCCTACAAACAAGATTTAGCACAGAATAGCACACTGATAGTTTCCACGAGTGTCCTTCTCTGTCCCTAAACTCAAGGATTTCAAATATGGTTCAGCAAGATTGGTTTAGAACAGAATAGCACACTGTCAGTTTCACTCACTGTACCTCTCTGTCCCTACAAACAAGATTTAGCACAGAATAGCACACTGACACTTTCCCTCACTGTACCTCTCTGTCCCTAAACTCAAGGATTTCAAATATGGTTCAGCAAGATTGGTTTAGAACAGAATAGCACACTGTCAGTTTCACTCACTGTCCTTCTCTGTCCCTACAAACAAGATTTAGCACAGAATAGCACACTGATAGTTTCCACGAGTGTCCTTCTCTGTCCCTAAACTCAAGGATTTCAAATATGGTTCAGCAAGATTGGTTTAGAATAGAATAGCACACTGTCAGTTTCACTCACTGTACCTCTCTGTCCCTACAAACAAGATTTAGCACAGAATAGCACACTGACACTTTCCCTCACTGTACCTCTCTGTCCCTAAACTCAAGGATTTCAAATATGGTTCTGCAAGATTGGTTTAGAACAGAATAGCACACTGTCAGTTTCACTCACTGTCCTACTCTGTCCCTACAAACAAGATTTAGCACAGAATAGCACACTGAGTTTCCACGAGTGTCCTTCTCTGTCCCTAAACTCAAGGATTTCAAATATGGTTCAGCAAGATTGGTTTAGAACAGAATAGCACACTGTCAGTTTCACTCACTGTCCTACTCTGTCCCTACAAACAAGATTTAGCACAGAATAGCACACTGACACTTTCCCTCACTGTACCTCTCTGTCCCTAAACTCAAGGATTTCAAATATGGTTCAGCAAGATTGGTTTAGAACAGAATAGCACACTGACACTTTCCCTCACTGTACCTCTCTGTCCCTACAAACAAGGTTTAGCACAGAATAACACACTGACACTCTCCCTACCTATCCTTATTTGTCCCTAAACACAAGGAATCCAGGATTAGTAAAGGAAAAAAAATGACACTGTCCCTGCCTATGCTTCTCTTTCCCTGCTCCGGAACACACTACACAAGGCCGCCGTGCTGGCGGCCTTTTATAGTGTGGGGCGTGTACTAAACCCCCTCAGCAATAATTGGCCACAGGCATCCTGCCTGTGGCCAATCATTGCTCTCCTCGCTGCCGGCGCTGTGATTGGCCAAGCATGCGGGGTCACAGTGCATGCTTGGCCAATCACAGCGCCTGGATGACACTGCGATGGCGTAGTGCATTGTGGGCCGTTCGCGTCACTCGAATTTGGCGCGAACGGCCAAAATCGTTCGATCTTCGTCGAACGATCGAACAGCCGATGTTCGAGTCGAACGTATGTTCGACTCGAACACGAAGCTCATCCCTACTCTCCTGTTCTTTCAAGACATTCACAATTTACTTTCACTTTCAGTTAGGCAGGTAATAGACGGTGCACATTTCTTTCCTGTATCCACAGATTGCAGGAAAGAAACTTGCATGATTCCCCCATCAACACAGACAGTGCTGACAGGGGAATATCTCTTCTGCCCAGCAATTGTATTCTCCCAACAAACAGTGATTATCACTAGTGGCTATAGCAATCACTAGTGATAATCATAAGAGAATCTGCTCATTAATGGTTCGAATCTCAGCCAGTTCCTGCTGAACCAGCTGAGATTTAAACTGTCTATGGCTGGTCTTAGCTCTTAGGCCCATTTCACACTGACACGTTTTTCAGGCGGTTTAGCGCTAATAATAGCGCTGCTATATCGCCTGAAAAAATCGTGCCCTGCAGTCTTCAGTGTGAAAGCCCAAAGGCTTTCACACTGAAGCGGTGCGCTAGCAGGACCGCTCCAAAAGTCCTGCTAGCCGCATCCTTTACCACTGCTGCCCATTGAAAGCAATGGGAGACCGCGGTAATACCGCCCGCAATGCGCCTCTGCAGAGGCGCATTGCGGGCGGTATTAACCCCTTTTTCGGCCGCTAGCGGGGTTAAATTCACCCCGCTAGCGGCCGCATACCGCGGTAAAAACAAAGGTATAGCGGCGCTAAAAATAGCGCCGCTATACCCACAGCGCACCTCCCGCCCCAGTGTGGAAGGGGCCTTAGGCAGCCCATACATTGATCACTTTTTTTCATTCAACTATTAGGTTGAATGAAAAAAAAAGGAAATGATCCAATTCCCCCATCTACACATTATAGGTGGATGGGGGAATGTTCCCAGTGTGGACCAGTGCTGGAACAACCAGAGTTGCTGTCCTGTCCCGGCTATTCACAGCGCTGGTCTCTGTCTCCATGGCAGCGGCGGCAGCACATTGGAACCCAGTGCTGGTTACTTTATGGGGCTGATGTACAGGAGGGCCAGCACAATTTGTTGTTAAAGATGGACTGGGCATTGTGACAGCAGGAAGGTAAAGTCACCTGGTTGCATCCAGGGGGGTAGATATATTTCGCCCAGATTCAGGCTTTACGCTGACTTATACAACTAGGTGGAGAGTTGTATAAGCCCAGCTAAGGCTAGTGGGCTCATGGATGACTCATACCTCTAGGGAGAGTGTGGGGCGTCGTACAGACAGGGAGTTGATGAGGCCAGCTGAAGCTTGTCAGCTCATTTAGGCCTCTATAAAAACTCCCAGATTCATTAGGTGTTAGCTCATGCCTGGAACCAGACCTGTGTGGACTGTCTAGGGAGAGTGAACCCCTGTGCGGTGAGGCAAAGCCTGTGTGGCTATTTGTTTGGACTTTTACTAAACCAGGGACTTAGGGACTAGGACAGCACTAGGCTGATCCCAGTTGTTAGTTAGGAAACCTGTATGTTTAGTCAGAGGTCAACTTGACCAGGATTTATTTTGGTTATGTTTCTTTTGCTTTGCTGTGTTTTGTCACTGTAAATAGAAAATAAACCGCACCTTTTTGATTTTGAAAACCACAACCTCCGTTTGCTGGGCCTGTTTTGTGTGGGGAGCCCATCCCGGGGGTCACACACACCCGCTGACGAGCTAACCCCCTCACAGTTGGTGGAGAACCAGTGGCAGTTTTTTTTTAAGCCAGCATGGAGGAGATACTGAAGCAGCTGGCTCTAGCAAATGCCAATCAACAGCAGACAAATGCAGGTTTGCAAAAGAGCCTTGCAGCTCAACAACAGAGCCTTGCAGCCCAGCAGCAGACAAACGCAACTTTGCAACAGAGTCTGGAGGCTCAGCAACGAGCCCAGCAGCAATCTGAGGCCCGCTTCATAGACCTGTTGCAGAAGCAAGAGCAGAGACTACAACAACAGATGGAAGCAGTAATGCAGCAACGTCCGCAGACCAGTGAGGAAAGCCGTCCCACTAATACCGCGTCCTTTGGGGTGAGTCGTTTATTGACAAAAATGACTGGAGAGGATGATCCAGAGGTATTTTTGACCACATTTGAAAGGACCGCTGAAAGAGAAAAGTGGCCTGAGGAGCAGTGGGCTGGACTGGTGGCTCCTCTGTTAACTGGTGAATCGCAGAAAGCTTACTATGACCTAGAGCCTAACCAAGCAAAAGACTATGTGATGCTAAAAGCTGAAATATTGGCAAGGCTGGGTGTCACCCAGGCTGTCCGGGCTCAGCGTGTGCATAACTGGACTTTCCAGCTTGGAAAACCCCCCAGGTCTCAAATGTATGATCTCATTCACCTGAGCAGAAAGTGGCTACAGCCAGAGACTTTGTCCGCACCAAAGATTGTGGAACGTGTTGTAATGGATCGGTTTTTGAGAGCTCTTCCTACTGCCATCCAAAAGTGGGTAAGCCATGGAGACCCAGAGACGGCCGATGGTCTTGTGGATCGTGTGGAGAAATACTTGGCTACAGAGAACCTGACGGCCTCTTCCAGAGACACTCGGACTTTCCACCCTAAGACCAGACCATCCCCAGGGGCGGATAAGAGGATTCCAAGGGGTGAGGGTGGAGAGAGTGAGAGGGTGGGAGCTCTACCCCAAGTTTGGCGAGAACAGCCTGGGAAATCAGCGGCTCAAGAGGCGGCAAGAAGGATCGTTTGCTACCGCTGCCGGCAAGCGGGACATATTGCAGCCAATTGCCCGGTTGTGGAGGAACCCATGCAGTGTGACTTTCTGACGGGCAGACGTCAGTCGCTGTGTGCGACAGTCGCATGCACTGCCATTCGAGGAACTGAGAAACATTTATGCAAAATGTGTGTTAATGGTAGAAATGTTGTGGTATTGCTGGATTCAGGTAGCCTTGTGACCCTGATAAAGGCTGAGTTAGTTAAAACAGAGGTCTCTGGGAATAGCAAGGTAGCTGTTATTTGTGTGCATGGGGACACCCGAGAGTATCCAGTGACTACAGTGTGTTTCGAGACCCCCAAAGGTACCCTCTCTCATCCAGTGGGCTTAGTATCTCAGTTACCGCATGACGCCATTGTGGGAAGGGATTTTCCGAAGTTCTGGGAACTGTGGGATGATCCTGAGCCCCTCACTGGTGCCCCTATGTACCAGGAATGTGATAGCCAGAACTCCCCTGAGAGTGGTGAGGACTCTCCGGAATTTCCCTTATCAGTATTGGCAGGGGAGACTCAAGAAACTGGAGAGGAGCCCACCTCCTCAGACGAAAACCTACCGTCTGTGGAGTTTTCTGATCTTGAGGTTCACAGGGAAAACTTTGCCACAGAACAGTTGAAAGACCCCGCCCTAATAAAGGCACGGGAAAACGTAGTGAAAATAGATGGCGAGTTAGTGAACCCAGATAATACCTGCACTTACCCATACTTCAGCGTAGAGAAGGACCTACTGTATCGGGTGGCAAAAAGGGCAGAAGAAACCGTTGAGCAGCTTGTGGTGCCCAAACCTTACAGGAAGTTGGTGTTGGAGTTGGCCCATGGGCACATTCTTGGAGGTCATCTGGGGACAGAGAAAACCCGAGAGAGGGTATTACAGAGATTCTATTGGCCGGGGGTGATGAAGGACGTAGAAAATTATTGTTCCTCCTGCCCTGTGTGTCAGAGGTTGGCCCCGATGCCACATTTCCGTAGCCCGCTGGTCCCTCTACCCATCATTGAGGTCCCGTTTGAGAGGATCGCCATGGATTTGGTAGGTCCTATAATCAAGTCCGCTAGGGGGCACCAGTACATATTAGTTATAATGGACTATGCCACCCGTTATCCAGAAGCGATCCCTCTCCGAAATACCTTGGCCAAAACCATAGCCAAAGAGCTATCTCTTGTTTTTAGCCGGGTGGGTATTTGTAAAGAACTGCTTACGGACCAAGGTACACCCTTTATGTCCCGGGTTATGAAAGAGCTGTGTAAATTGTTCAAAGTGACGCAATTGCGTACGTCTGTGTATCACCCCCAAACCGATGGGCTGGTTGAAAGATTCAACAAAACCCTAAAACAAATGTTGAAGAAAGTGGTGGATAGAGATGGAAAGGATTGGGACTGTTTACTTCCTTATTTGATGTTTGCTATTAGGGAGGTGCCCCAATCCTCTACGGGATTCTCCCCCTTTGAGTTACTGTATGGGAGACACCCAAGAGGGCTGTTGGATATTGCCAAGGAAACTTGGGAAAGTGAGAGTTCTCCCCACAGGAGTGTGATTGAGCATGTCGCCCTGATGCAAGATCGAATTGCACAGGTAATGCCCATCGTGAAGGAACATTTGGCCCAAGCGCAGTTGGCACAGCAGAGAGTGTACAACCGTGGAGCCAAGACCCGTACCTTTTCCCCGGGGGATAGGATATTGGTACTTGTCCCTACGGTTGAAAGTAAATTCCTTGCCAAATGGCAAGGCCCCTACGAGATAATGGAAAAAGTGAGCGAAGTGAATTACAAGGTCAGACAACCAGGAAGGCGAAAGCCCGAACAGATCTATCACGTTAATCTGTTGAAAGCCTGGAGGGATAGAGAGTCCCTAGTCGCAGACACTTGGTCACCAGCTCAAACTGGTTGCGTGATTCCTGAGGTTGGAATAGCAGCCACCTTGTCACAACCCCAACAACAGGAGGTTAAGGAGTTTGTGCTTCGCAACAAGGAGGTATTCTCTGAGCTGCCGGGACATACATCTGGGGTAGAGCATGACATCATTACCCCGCCCGGTGAAAGGGTGAAGTTAAAACCCTATCGGATCCCAGAGGCTCGACGGGAGGCAATACGGGAGGAAGTACAGAAAATGCTGAACTTAGGGGTGATAGAGGAGTCCCAAAGTGATTGGTCTAGTCCCATCGTGTTGGTGCCTAAACCGGATGGGAGCTGGCGATTTTGTAACGATTTTCGTCAGTTGAACAAAGTTACAAAATTTGACACCTACCCCATGCCACGTATAGATGAGTTGATCGACCGGCTGGGAACAGCCCGATACATGACGACTCTTGACCTCACAAAAGGGTATTGGCAAATCCCCCTGGCCAAGTCGGCCAAAGAGAAAACCGCATTTGTAACCCCAGACGGGGCGTTCCAATATAAAAGAATGCCGTTCGGGTTATAGAATGCGCCGGCCACATTCCAGCGGAAAATGGACCAGATGCTGAGGCCCCATCGGAAGTATGCTGCGGCTTACCTGGATGACGTAATTGTCCATAGCACAGATTGGGCCTCACATCTGCCAAAAGTGCAAGCAGTCCTGGACTCTGTTCGGGAAGCGGGGTTTACGGCTAACCCCAAGAAGTGTACCATTGGGCAGGAGGAGGCCAAATATCTTGGGTACACCATTGGGAGGGGAGTAATAAAACCCCAACTCAACAAAGTCGAGGCCATCCAGAGTTGGCCACGTCCCAACAGCAAGAAGCAGGTACGAGCCTTTCTGGGAATCGCTGGGTATTATCGGCGATTCATTCCCCACTTTGCTTCTAAGGCTGTGCCCCTAACCAACCTGACGAAGGGGAAAGGGTCGGTCATGATTAAATGGACCCCCGAGGCTGAGGCAGCATTCCAATTCTTGAAACAAGCCTTATGTAGCCAGCCAGTGTTGTACTCACCCGACTTCTCTAAAGACTTTGTCGTACAAAGTGATGCGTCAGATGTGGGGTTAGGAGCAGTATTGTCCCAGGTCTGGAACGGGGAAGAGCACCCAGTCATTTACCTCAGCAGGAAATTGAAGTCCCATGAGGTAAATTACGCCACCGTTGAAAAGGAGTGTTTAGCGGTGAAGTGGGCTCTAGATTCCCTTCGGTACTACCTGCTAGGTAGGCACTTTGACATGGTTACGGATCACGCTCCGTTAAAGTGGATGGCTCAAAACAAGGAAACAAATAGAAGAGTGAATAGGTGGTTCCTGGCCCTCCAGGAATTCAACTTCACAGTAAAGCATCGCCCTGGCGTTCAAATGGGGAATGTGGATGCTTTGTCTCGAGTACATGAATGCCTGATTGCTGGTGTTCCAACCCCGAGGTTAAAACAAGAGGGGGGGTATGTGACAGCAGGAAGGTAAAGTCACCTGGTTGCATCCAGGGGGGTAGATATATTTCGCCCAGATTCAGGCTTTACGCCGACTTATACAACTAGGTGGAGAGTTGTATAAGGCTAGTGGGCTCATGGATGACTCATACCTCTAGGGAGAGGGCTGGGCGTCGTGCAGGCAGGGAGTTGATGAGACCAGCTGAAGCTTGTCAGCTGGTTTAAGGCCTATATAAAAACTCCCAACTTCATTAGATGTTAGCTCATGCCTGGAACCAGACCTGTGTGGACTGTCTAGGGAGAGTGAACCCCTGTGCGGTGAGACAAAGCCTGTGTGGCTATTTGCTTGGACATTTAAAACCAGGGACTTAGGGACTAGGACAGCACTAGGCTGATCCCAGTTGTTAGTTAGGAAACCTGTATGTTTAGTCAGAGGTCAACTTGACCAGGATTTATTTTGGTTATGTTTCTTTTGCTTTGCTGTGTTTTGTCACTGTAAATAGAAAATAAACCGCACCTTTTTGATTCTGAAAACCACAACCTCCGTTTGCTGGGCCTGTTTTGTGTGGGGAGCCCATCCCGGGGGTCACACACACCCGCTGCCGAGCTAACCCCCTCACAATATATATAATTGCATTTTATAGTTGGCCCCCCTACTTTTGTCCCTGTCCCCCCATGTGCCCCCCCTAAATATGAAAGCTGGAGACGCCACTGGGGATTACTAATGGACTATCGCTAAACCATCGCTAAACCACCACCAAACACTATCACTGCTAATCAGCAATCTGATCAGTGAACCGGTCAACAGTCAGCTGTTAGCTGAATGTGGCTGAGATCTGAGATCCGAGGTAGATTTGAAAGCCAGAAGCCAGAGCCTTGCCTCGCCGCATACCAGGAGGGATTACACGGGACTGAGACCTTTCACTGACCTCTTGCTGTTGGCGGGCTGTCGGCTCTTTGTGAAACCGTTCGGAGGTGAGCAGTGGCCGGGACAGTTTACAGCAAGTGTGGTCATCTTTGTTTGCTGCCGTTTGTGAGCTGTGTAGTGCCGCATTTCACAAGGAGCGGGTCGAGTTCCCGGAGCCAGCTCACCCCATCATATTACCCGACTATAGTAACTGATGTAGCTGTCTGGAGTCGCGTGGAGTCATGGGGGTGTCGTACTACTGTCACGGATTCGCTGAAAGCAAGTTGCATGGAGCCGTGAGTACCCAGAGACTTCAGTAAGCTGCAAATGAGAGGTTAATTGCCAGGGTGATCTATGTAAGCTCTGGGGGTCTCCCAGTCTAATGCTACCTTTGCTACCTCTATGGTTCAGTGGATATCAGAGTGATAATACCTCTATGGCTCAGTGGATATCAGAGTGATAATACCTCTATGGCTCAGTGGATATCAGAGTGATAATACCTCTATGGTTCAGTGGATATCAGAGTGATAATGGAGTGATAATGGAGTGAACGGGGCTTGGTGATGACTCGGGTTTCCTAGGTGTTCAGGTGTTCAGGAGCTCCCCCTGGGGAACTTTTAATGGTGACAACTGTGCCTGCTTTTTGTCATTTGCTATACTGCTACACTGTTAATCAACTACGCTGACACATTATCACTACTCTGCAACTTGAGCTCTTTGGGAGAACTGTTAATCCATTCAACTCTCTCTTACACTAGCTACATGTTACATTGCTACTCGGCTATACTGTTATAGCTACATTGAATTGCTCCACTGAGTATTGTATGCTGAAAAGTGAATACTACCAAAAGACTCTTAAATATTACAGGATTTAACTAACTTTCTAAATAGACTTTTACCAATCCATGCTTTGCCTTGCAATACTTAGCTGAACTGAGCAAGTTACTGAATTACTATCTGAGCTATTAACCAAAGCTATTAACCAAAGCTGTTACTTGCTATTTGTTACTGGCTACTGGCTATTTGCTACTTGCTACGGGCTACTTCCTATTTTTGCTATATTTTCACATTTTGCTGCTACTTTTGCTCTACAGCCATATTGCGCTATCGCTAGGGTGCGATACTGCCACATAGCGATAATGATGCATTGATAGACGGCTACTTTATTTTTCATTACTTTTTGACATTCATTTGATATTGGAACCAATGAACTGCTAAAAAGAAGAAGAAGAAGAAAAAAAAAAGAAAAATACAGATCTACTTGATCTTTGAACCTTTTTTTTTTTTACTCTCCGCCCTTTTTTTTAGGAGAACTCTTGTGATCTTCTATACCCGTGCAACTATACATTGATAAAAGATGAGTAAAGCAACTAAAAAGAAAACACAAAAACTTGCAGCATCTGAGCTGCTAGATGAGAGGTCAGATATTGGAACCTATTTCCGGAGTACTCGTTCACATAAGCTCAGTTCCAAAAATAGTTCCCCCAATAAAGCGGGAGGAATGAGAAGTAGCAGGAGTGGGCATATAACTTTACAATCACAACGCTCTTCCCATAGTCCTAGCAACTCAACTCAGGTACAAGATAGAGACAGTACAGAATCAGGAAGTGAAGACGAATTCCCAGATATGGACACTCGCTTGGAGAAATATTTAAGTTCACTCCCTACTAAAAGTGATATGGAGAACATGTTTATTAAGATGGAGGAAAGCCACCAAAGAGACCTGGCTGAATTAAATAGGAGTCTCAGGAGTTTTAATGAACGAGTGGACGCGGTGGAACAGGTTATCCCCTCATTAATGACAGGATACTCAGAGATGCAAACAATCATCACTGATCACCATACGCAATTACAGGATATCTGGTCACACATGGATGACATGGAAGACCGCCAGAGACGAAACAATATTCGTCTCAGGGGTGTTCCAGAGGCAATAGGACAAGAAGCGCTCCTACCATTAGTTACAGAGGTTTTCAATTAACTTTTAGGCAAGCTAGTTACGGATCATATCGAAATTGATAGGATACATCGCTGTGAGGGGGTTAGCTCGGCAGCGGGTGTGTGTGACCCCCGGGATGGGCTCCCCACACAAAACAGGCCCAGCAAACGGAGGTTGTGGTTTTCAAAATCAAAAAAAGGTGCGGTTTATTTTCTATTTACAGTGACAAAACACAGCAAAGCAAAAGAAACATAACCAAAATAAATCCTGGTCAAGTTGACCTCTGACTAAACATACAGGTTTCCTAACTAACAACTGGGATCAGCCTAGTGCTGTCCTAGTCCCTAAGTCCCTGGTTTTAAATGTCCAAGCAAATAGCCACACAGGCTTTGTCTCACCGCACAGGGGTTCACTCTCCCTAGACATTCCACACAGGTCTGGTTCCAGGCATGAGCTAACATCTAATGAAGCTGGGAGTTCTTATAGAGGCCTAAATGAGCTGACAAGCTTCAGCTGGTCTCATCAACTCCCTGTCTGCACGACGCCCAGCCCTCTCCCTAGAGGTATGAGTCATCCATGAGCCCACTAGCCTTATACAACTCTCCACCTAGTTGTATAAGTCGGCGTAAAGCCTGAATCTGGGCGAAATATATCTACCCCCCTGGATGCAACCAGGTGACTTTACCTTCCTGCTGTCACATACCCCCCCCTCTTGTTTTAACCTCGGGGTTGGAACACCAGCAATCAGGCATTCATGTACTCGAGACAAAGCATCCACATTCCCCATTTGAACGCCAGGGCGATGCTTTACTGTGAAGTTGAATTCCTGGAGGGCCAGGAACCACCTATTCACTCTTCTATTTGTTTCCTTGTTTTGAGCCATCCATTTTAACGGAGCGTGATCCGTAACCATGTCAAAGTGCCTACCTAGCAGGTAGTACCGAAGGGAATCTAGAGCCCACTTCACCGCTAAACACTCCTTTTCAACGGTGGCGTAATTTACCTCATGGGACTTCAACTTCCTGCTGAGGTAAATGACTGGGTGCTCTTCCCCGTTCCAGACCTGGGACAATACTGCTCCTAACCCCACATCTGACGCATCACTTTGTACGACAAAGTCTTTAGAGAAGTCGGGTGAGTACAACACTGGCTGGCTACATAAGGCTTGTTTCAAGAATTGGAATGCTGCCTCAGCCTCGGGGGTCCATTTAATCATGACCGACCCTTTCCCCTTCGTCAGGTTGGTTAGGGGCACAGCCTTAGAAGCAAAGTGGGGAATGAATCGCCGATAATACCCAGCGATTCCCAGAAAGGCTCGTACCTGCTTCTTGCTGTTGGGACGTGGCCAACTCTGGATGGCCTCGACTTTGTTGAGTTGGGGTTTTATTACTCCCCTCCCAATGGTGTACCCAAGATATTTGGCCTCCTCCTGCCCAATGGTACACTTCTTGGGGTTAGCCGTAAACCCCGCTTCCCGAACAGAGTCCAGGACTGCTTGCACTTTTGGCAGATGTGAGGCCCAATCTGTGCTATGGACAATTACGTCATCCAGGTAAGCCGCAGCATACTTCCGATGGGGCCTCAGCATCTGGTCCATTTTCCGCTGGAATGTGGCCGGCGCATTCTGTAACCCGAACGGCATTCTTTTATATTGGAACGCCCCGTCTGGGGTTACAAATGCGGTTTTCTCTTTGGCCGACTTGGCCAGGGGGATTTGCCAATACCCTTTTGTGAGGTCAAGAGTCGTCATGTATCGGGCTGTTCCCAGCCGGTCGATCAACTCATCTATACGTGGCATGGGGTAGGTGTCAAATTTTGTAACTTTGTTCAACTGACGAAAATCGTTACAAAATCGCCAGCTCCCATCCGGTTTAGGCACCAACACGATGGGACTAGACCAATCACTTTGGGACTCCTCTATCACCCCTAAGTTCAGCATTTTCTGTACTTCTTCCCGTATTGCCTCCCGTCGAGCCTCTGGGATCCGATAGGGTTTTAACTTCACCCTTTCACCGGGCGGGGTAATGATGTCATGCTCTACCCCAGATGTTTGTCCCGGCAGCTCAGAGAATACCTCCTTGTTGCGAAGCACAAACTCCTTAACCTCCTGTTGTTGGGGTTGTGACAAGGTGGCTGCTATTCCAACCTCAGGAATCACGCAACCAGTTTGAGCTGGTGACCAAGTGTCTGCGACTAGGGACTCTCTATCCCTCCAGGCTTTCAACAGATTAACGTGATAGATCTGTTCGGGCTTTCGCCTTCCTGGTTGTCTGACCTTGTAATTCACTTCGCTCACTTTTTCCATTATCTCGTAGGGGCCTTGCCATTTGGCAAGGAATTTACTTTCAACCGTAGGGACAAGTACCAATATCCTATCCCCCGGGGAAAAGGTACGGGTCTTGGCTCCACGGTTGTACACTCTCTGCTGTGCCAACTGCGCTTGGGCCAAATGTTCCTTCACGATGGGCATTACCTGTGCAATTCGATCTTGCATCAGGGCGACATGCTCAATCACACTCCTGTGGGGAGAACTGTCACTTTCCCAAGTTTCCTTGGCAATATCCAACAGCCCTCTTGGGTGTCTCCCATACAGTAACTCAAAGGGGGAGAATCCCGTAGAGGATTGGGGCACCTCCCTAATAGCAAACATCAAATAAGGAAGTAAACAGTCCCAATCCTTTCCATCTCTATCCACCACTTTCTTCAACATTTGTTTTAGGGTTTTGTTGAATCTTTCAACCAGCCCATCGGTTTGGGGGTGATACACAGACGTACGCAATTGCGTCACTTTGAACAATTTACACAGCTCTTTCATAACCCGGGACATAAAGGGTGTACCTTGGTCCGTAAGCAGTTCTTTACAAATACCCACCCGGCTAAAAACAAGAGATAGCTCTTTGGCTATGGTTTTGGCCGAGGTATTTCGGAGAGGGATCGCTTCTGGATAACGGGTGGCATAGTCCATTATAACTAATATGTACTGGTGCCCCCTAGCGGACTTGATTATAGGACCTACCAAATCCATGGCGATCCTCTCAAACGGGACCTCAATGATGGGTAGAGGGACCAGCGGGCTACGGAAATGTGGCATCGGGGCCAACCTCTGACACACAGGGCAGGAGGAACAATAATTTTCTACGTCCTTCATCACCCCCGGCCAATAGAATCTCTGTAATACCCTCTCTCGGGTTTTCTCTGTCCCCAGATGACCTCCAAGAATGTGCCCATGGGCCAACTCCAACACCAACTTCCTGTAAGGTTTGGGCACCACAAGCTGCTCAACGGTTTCTTCTGCCCTTTTTGCCACCCGATACAGTAGGTCCTTCTCTACGCTGAAGTATGGGTAAGTGCAGGTATTATCTGGGTTCACTAACTCGCCATCTATTTTCACTACGTTTTCCCGTGCCTTTATTAGGGCGGGGTCTTTCAACTGTTCTGTGGCAAAGTTTTCCCTGTGAACCTCAAGATCAGAAAACTCCACAGACGGTAGGTTTTCGTCTGAGGAGGTGGGCTCCTCTCCAGTTTCTTGAGTCTCCCCTGCCAATACTGATAAGGGAAATTCCGGAGAGTCCTCACCACTCTCAGGGGAGTTCTGGCTATCACATTCCTGGTACATAGGGGCACCAGTGAGGGGCTCAGGATCATCCCACAGTTCCCAGAACTTCGGAAAATCCCTTCCCACAATGGCGTCATGCGGTAACTGAGATACTAAGCCCACTGGATGAGAGAGGGTACCTTTGGGGGTCTCGAAACACACTGTAGTCACTGGATACTCTCGGGTGTCCCCATGCACACAAATAACAGCTACCTTGCTATTCCCAGAGACCTCTGTTTTAACTAACTCAGCCTTTATCAGGGTCACAAGGCTACCTGAATCCAGCAATACCACAACATTTCTACCATTAACACACATTTTGCATAAATGTTTCTCAGTTCCTCGAATGGCAGTGCATGCGACTGTCGCACACAGCGACTGACGTCTGCCCGTCAGAAAGTCACACTGCATGGGTTCCTCCACAACCGGGCAATTGGCTGCAATATGTCCCACTTGCCGGCAGCGGTAGCAAACGATCCTTCTTGCCGCCTCTTGAGCCGCTGATTTCCCAGGCTGTTCTCGCCAAACTTGGGGTAGAGCTCCCACCCTCTCACTCTCTCCACCCTCACCCCTTGGAATCCTCTTATCCGCCCCTGGGGATGGTCTGGTCTTAGGGTGGAAAGTCCGAGTGTCTCTGGAAGAGGCCGTCAGGTTCTCTGTAGCCAAGTATTTCTCCACACGATCCACAAGACCATCGGCCGTCTCTGGGTCTCCATGGCTTACCCACTTTTGGATGGCAGTAGGAAGAGCTCTCAAAAACCGATCCATTACAACACGTTCCACAATCTTTGGTGCGGACAAAGTCTCTGGCTGTAGCCACTTTCTGCTCAGGTGAATGAGATCATACATTTGAGACCTGGGGGGTTTTCCAAGCTGGAAAGTCCAGTTATGCACACGCTGAGCCCGGACAGCCTGGGTGACACCCAGCCTTGCCAATATTTCAGCTTTTAGCATCACATAGTCTTTTGCTTGGTTAGGCTCTAGGTCATAGTAAGCTTTCTGCGATTCACCAGTTAACAGAGGAGCCACCAGTCCAGCCCACTGCTCCTCAGGCCACTTTTCTCTTTCAGCGGTCCTTTCAAATGTGGTCAAAAATACCTCTGGATCATCCTCTCCAGTCATTTTTGTCAATAAACGACTCACCCCAAAGGACGCGGTATTAGTGGGACGGCTTTCCTCACTGGTCTGCGGACGTTGCTGCATTACTGCTTCCATCTGTTGTTGTAGTCTCTGCTCTTGCTTCTGCAACAGGTCTATGAAGCGGGCCTCAGATTGCTGCTGGGCTCGTTGCTGAGCCTCCAGACTCTGTTGCAAAGTTGCGTTTGTCTGCTGCTGGGCTGCAAGGCTCCTTTGCAAACCTGCATTTGTCTGCTGTTGATTGGCATTTGCTAGAGCCAGCTGCTTCAGTATCTCCTCCATGCTGGCTTAAAAAAAACTGCCACTGGTTCTCCACCAACTGTGAGGGGGTTAGCTCGGCAGCGGGTGTGTGTGACCCCCGGGATG
This sequence comes from Rana muscosa, assembly GCA_029206835.1. Lineage (NCBI taxonomy): Eukaryota > Metazoa > Chordata > Amphibia > Anura > Ranidae > Rana > Rana muscosa. The sequence goes on along the minus strand of CM055118.1, from coordinate 600,952,979 downwards.
GGCTCCCCACACAAAACAGGCCCAGCAAACGGAGGTTGTGGTTTTCAAAATCAAAAAAAGGTGCGGTTTATTTTCTATTTACAGTGACAAAACACAGCAAAGCAAAAGAAACATAACCAAAATAAATCCTGGTCAAGTTGACCTCTGACTAAACATACAGGTTTTCTAACTAACAACTGGGATCAGCCTAGTGCTGTCCTAGTCCCTAAGTCCCTGGTTTTAAATGTCCAAGCAAATAGCCACACAGGCTTTGTCTCACCGCACAGGGGTTCACTCTCCCTAGACAGTCCACACAGGTCTGGTTCCAGGCATGAGCTAACATCTAATGAAGCTGGGAGTTCTTATAGAGGCCTAAATTAGCTGACAAGCTTCAGCTGGTCTCATCAACTCCCTGTCTGCACGACGCCCAGCCCTCTCCCTAGAGGTATGAGTCATCCATGAGCCCACTAGCCTTATACAACTCTCCACCTAGTTGTATAAGTCGGCGTAAAGCCTGAATCTGGGCGAAATATATCTACCCCCCTGGATGCAACCAGGTGACTTTACCTTCCTGCTGTCACAATCGCATACCAGGTTAATTAAATCCTGCTATAACTCAACCAAGAGATGTGTTGTGTAGGGTGCATTTCTACAAATGTAAAGAGGAGCTCTTAAATAAAGCACAAATTTATGGTCCAATAGACTCAAATGGTGTACAAATCACGCTCTACTCAGATCTTTCTCGACGAACTCTTGCTAAACGAAAATCTCTACACCCTCTTACAAGAGCGTTGGCTGAGGTTGAGATCAAATATAGTTGGAGATATCTGTTTCATTTATTGGCACGTAAAAATGGCCGTGCCTTTATTCTTCGAGCACCGAAAGACCTCCCCGCCTTTTGTAAAAACTTGGGCATCCAACAAGTGGAACTAGATCCATGGCCCGACCCCCCCCCATTGTCAGGGCACAGGAGTTACCAGCGTGGGAGCCATGGAAACCAGCAAGATCCCTAAGGCATTGAAGGAACAAGATCGAAAGGGAGGAGATGGGAGAGAAAGAGATGAAGGGAATTAGAAAGATGAAAAGGATAAAGAGGGGAAAAATTCAATAACTGTGCAAGTTTCAGACACTAAATTGAGGAAATGTCTCATCATATTTTATTTATTTTTTTCTTGTTTTTTTTTTGGTTTCTTCATCGTATGTGGGACATATATACCTCCCAGATGTATCACTATGAATAGCATTGTTTTTTTTATTTTTTTATATTTATTTTATTTTTTCTTGAGGTTGATATGCAAATATGGTCACGAGAGATCTTATTGATTTATAGCGCTGATTATTGATGTATAGAGTGGGCTGTGTTTAGCTTTATTTTGCACAGGTTCGGTGGAAATTCTATATGGGAGGAGTCTCCTTTTTCTTGTTTTTTTATTTTTTTATTAGGAGACTTCTATTTGGACATTGGGATGGCAGTGGGGAGTGGGGCAGTGTGTATCTGGTCGCCCATCTGGGCGAGGTAGAGGCAATGGGGCCCGTTACGCTCCCGAGGGGTGGACCGGAGTATACTGGGCCACCTATTGCTGTAGATATAATAAGTAAAATAAGTTTTGCTATATTAGATCAGTCAACTAAAGAATTTAAAAACATGGTGTTTTGGATAAAATTTGTGTATAGGTAATAGAATGAGACTGGGGACAAGGGGAGCCCAGACAGGGTGCTGGACTGCTTTTTCTTTTCCTTTTTCCTTTTTTTTTTTTTCTCCCTTCTTTTTTTTCTTTTTACCATTGGGAGCACCAACAACCAAGAGGTTTGGGGGGTGTGGGACATATACATTTTTTGTAGTATTTTTTTACCCAATGGAATTGGTACTAAACCGTGGAATTACAGAGCCTCCGGGATGCACCGCGACCTACGGATCTGCGGTGATATCCACTGTATTTCTGCTACTGATGGGAGGATTGTTTATTTTTTGTGTAGGTTTTTGTGTGTTTTTTTTTCTTTTCTTTTTTTGTTCTTGTGTTTTGTGGGTTGGTGTTGTCTCTTTTGTATTTGGTTAGTGTTGTGTTCCTCTGGGAGCCCTGTAGACGGATATCACGCACCATGCCCGCTTGAGCTATATCTCGATCCACCATGAGGAGTCTTAAGTTTGGATCCCTGAATGTCAGGGGTCTGAATATTCCGCAGAAAAGATCAAAAATAATACACGATATGCATAAGCAAAAAGTAAATATAATTTTTTTCCAGGAAACTCATTTTAAATCTTTATCGGTCCCTAGAATGCCCACTAGGTATTATTCTAGATGGTTCATGAGTCATAATCAAATAGGAAAATCAAGAGGGGTGGCGATCGGCATACATTCTTCTATCCCAGTCTCTGATGTTCAGGAGCGGATTGACCCTGAGGGCAGATATTTGTTTGTTAAATGTAAAATCTTTGATCAGCTGTTTACATTAGTGAATATATATGCACCCAATCAGGGACAAGGCACCATGATGTCAGTGGTTTTAGGGAAACTTAGAGATTTTAAGGAAGGAGTCCTAGTTATGGGAGGTGATTTAAATTTAACTTTGGACCCGGCTATGGATACCTCAACGGGCAATCTACATATCTCACGTGTTCGTTTGAATAGATTAAAGCGGACGCTTCATTCGTTTCAACTAGTGGATGTTTGGCGTGCTTTACACCCTCGGGATAAAGATTATACGTGCTATTCTGCGACCCATAATACATACAGTAGGATAGATTCTTTTTTGGTTTCACATCGCATGTTGGACTGGGAACCGTGGTCCGAGATAGGCTTACAAAAGTGGTCTGATCATTTTCCCGTATATTTTGCGGTGAAGGTTCCAAACACTATAAAACCTAAATTTACTTGGAGATTAAACGAGAATTTGCTAAACGACACGCTGACAGTTGGGGCCATGGAGGAAACAATTTCAGCTTTTTTAAATGATCATAAAAACGATACAACAGCGTCCCCTATAAAATGGGAGGCTTTAAAATGCGTGCTGAGGGGAATATTAATATCACATGGCACAAGATTAAAGAAGGAAAGGGCTTCCATTATGGCCTCCCTGTTGAAAGAGATTCATGAATTAGAAATGGAACATAAACAACACCTAGGGGCTGCTATTTTCCAATCTCTTCAACAAAAAAGATTAAAACTGTACTCATTACTTGATCAGGCCTATGTGAAACATAAGGAATGTACGCAACACATGATGCACGAACATGGAAATAAGTGTAGTAAAGCACTCGCCCGATCTATTTCTAAGAAACAATCTAGAACCTATATCCCAAACGTGCAGTGCCCTCAGCGTGGTCTTGTATGTGCCACATAACAAATCGCCTCCACCTTTCATGAGTATTATTCTTCATTATATAATTTAAAGGATACAAAATTTAGTAAGATCAGATAGAAGTAGTTATGAACAATTCTGTGATTACATACAGAGCACTGGCCTGCCAAATGTGCCAAAGGAGAGGGCAGAGTGCCTGTTGACTCCATTCACACTGGCAGAAGTCAACCAGGCCAGTAAATCATTGAAGCCAGGTAAGAGTCCGGGGCCCGATGGATTTTCAGGAGTATTTTATAAACAATTTGGAGAACTTCTTAACCCTGTTTTGTGTAATTTGTTTAATGACATAACAGCAGACTGCCCATTTACGAAACAGACTCAGGAGGCGCATATTACACTTATAGCTAAACCTGAAAAAGATCCTACTCAGTGCTCCAGCTACAGGCCCATCTCTTTGATTAATGTGGATCTAAAAATATATGGCAAAGTGTTGGCTGCACGTTTACAAACAGTGATACCAGGTTTAATAAGGGTTAGATCAGGTGGGATTTGTACCGAAGAGGGAAGCGCGGGATAACATCTTGAAGACTAGCCTATTGATACATTATGCCCGGAGATCCAAAAGCCCGCTCTGTTTGTTAGCCTTAGATGCTGAGAAGGCCTTCGATCGCTTAGATTGGAAGTTTATGACAGCATCTTTGAAACAAATAGGACTCCCAGGAGAATTTATACAGAAAATAATGGCCCTGTATACAGCTCCGTCAGCTAGAATAAAGGTTAACGGGACATTATCTCCACCCGTTGAAATTTCTAATGGGACACGCCAGGGTTGCCCGCTGTCACCATATTTGTATATCTTGGCCATGGAACACCTGGCGGTTGCTCTTCGGTCAAATTGTTCAATTCAGTGGGTTCAGGTGGGCAATAACTCTTATAAATTGAGTATCTTCGCAGATGATTTACTTTTATATGTATCTAATCCAAAAATAGCTTTTCCGAATATTCTCTTTGAATTGGAACAATTTGGCCTTTATAGCAACTTTAAAGTAAATGTCGCAAAATCTCGATGTCTTAATTTTACGTTATCAGTAATAGATAAAGAAATGCTAGAAAATAACTTTCCCTTTCAGTGGGAATCACAAGCTATCAAATATTTAGGAGTGAATATTACCTCGGTAGAAGAAAAAATGTATGAGTTTAATTATCTCCCTTTACTAAATTCTACAATTAATAGATTGCAGCTTTTGGCTAAAAGGAAACACTCTTGGCTAGGGAGAATGGCAATATACAAGATGGATATTTTGCCACGTTTCCTATATTTAAACCAAACACTGCCTATAGCTCTACCACGGGCATTTTTTCGATCCTTAAGATCGAGCCTACTTCGATATCTTTGGAGGAATTCATCGGCAAGATTGCAGTATGATATTCTGGTAAAGCGGAAGACAGAGGGAGGAGCAGGATTACCGCAGATGGAATTATATTATATAGCCGCAGTGCTGGCTAGAATACTGGATTGGTTCCACTGTGGGAGTACAAAACTATGGGTATCCATAGAACACCAAATAATAGAGCTCCCGCTGGTCTCTCTTCCGTGGACGTTACCCAAATTGCGCTTTTTGGAACAAACACCTCCACCTTTGACCCAGTCCTTATTGAAAGTTTGGGATAGGACGGTAAGAAGGTGGGGTGTTTCTTCAATACCAGGCCCATTAACCTCAATAATGGGTAACCCAGAGTTTCCACCTGCTCTGTTACCAGATAGGTTCTTAAAATGGATAAGGCAGACTCCCTCTCCGATTATACAAGCTCTGTCAGCAAAAGGACTGCAGCCACTTAGCATGATAATGATCAATGAACGCAGATATGCTGGTCAGTGGTTTCATTATCTTCAGCTTCAACATTATTACAGTCATCTATCTAAAAGCACTCCATTGCACAGGGACTTAACACCATTCAAGTCCCTATGTAATGGGACGACAGGGTGTTCTAACACCATCTCCACGATATATGATATACTGCTATCATATGCTACCCCAACTAGCCCCTATTACAGGGATATGCAATTAGCGGACCTCCAGCTGTTGCAAAACTACAAGTCCCATCATGCCTCTGACTCTGGGTGTCATGCTTGCTGCTGTCAGAGTCTCGCTATGCCTCATGGGACTTGTAGTTTGGCAACAGCTGGAGGTCCGCTAATTGCATATCCCTGCCCTATTACATCAGAGATTGGGAGAGAGAACTGGGCCATTCGATTGCTGTAGAAGATTGGAAGAAAGCTTATGTGTTAACTTTTAAATCCAGCCCAGCGACTTTTATACAAGAAAAGAATTATAAAATATTAACTAGATGGTATAGATGTCCGGCAAGATTACATAGAATTTCCCAGATTTATCCTGAGGAATGCTGGCGATGTGGAGGAGATGTGGGTACAATGATCCATATCTGGTGGACATGTCCCCAGATTAAAGAATTTTGGGATTTTGTATTTCAGATCTGCTCCTGTGTCACTGGGGCATCTTATCATAAATCCCCAGAAATAGCTCTATTATCTATGTATCCCGGGGCTCTGGGAAAGGTTACAAAGGGATTGTTCCCTAATCTAATATCTGCTGCGCGTATAATCCTACCCAGATACTGGAATACAAAAGTTGCCCCCACTATCCAGGAGTGGGTAGCTGCAATTAACCAGATAAAAAGAATGGAGGAAATAACAGCAAGTAATCAGGGACATTATCATAAGTTTATCGAAATGTGGTCACAATGGATCGAGTTTTTAAACTCGGAGACTCTGAGACTCTACCTGTGAAAATGAGTATGATGAGGACTTGACTGGGTTAGGTAGGCGTGGCATGGTGTGGTAGAGAGTCGGGAGGGGGCCTTCCAGAGGAACGTGTAGGTATGTCTAGGTCTATATCTGTTTGTATTTTTTTTTTTTATGTTATTCGTTTTTGTTTTTTTTTCTTTCTTTTCCTTTTTTGTTGTGTTTTTTAGTTTTGTGTATCTGGGTTGATATGATTCAGAACCACTTGATAGCACTATGAAATTAATATGAAAGAATGGATAAAAATCTTTATTTAGGATCTCTCTGGTTTGTATTTTTGTCTTTCGTTCTGATAGTAGTTATGCAATAGAGAGTAAAACTCTGGGTGATGTTTTTGGAATAATACAATCTTAAAACAGGTATATATATACACATGATTAAGCTTTCTATGTGCTATGAGTGGAATATGTATTGTGAGGGGGTTAGCTCGGCAGCGGGTGTGTGTGACCCCCGGGATGGGCTCCCCACACAAAACAGGCCCAGCAAACGGAGGTTGTGGTTTTCAAAATCAAAAAAAGGTGCGGTTTATTTTCTATTTACAGTGACAAAACACAGCAAAGCAAAAGAAACATAACCAAAATAAATCCTGGTCAAGTTGACCTCTGACTAAACATACAGGTTTCCTAACTAACAACTGGGATCAGCCTAGTGCTGTCCTAGTCCCTAAGTCCCTGGTTTAGTAAAAGTCCAAACAAATAGCCACACAGGCTTTGCCTCACCGCACAGGGGTTCACTCTCCCTAGACAGTCCACACAGGTCTGGTTCCAGGCATGAGCTAACATCTAATGAAGCTGGGAGTTCTTATAGAGGCCTAAATGAGCTGACAAGGTTCAGCTGGTCTCCTCATCTCTGTCTGCACGACGCCCCACACTCTCCCTAGAGGTATGAGTCATCCATGAGCCCACTAGCCTTATACAACTCTCCACCTAGTTGTATAAGTCGGCGTAAAGCCTGAATCTGGGCGAAATATATCTACCCCCCTGGATGCAACCAGGTGACTTTACCTTCCTGCTGTCACATACCCCCCCCTCTTGTTTTAACCTCGGGGTTGGAACACCAGCAATCAGGCATTCATGTACTCGAGACAAAGCATCCACATTCCCCATTTGAACGCCAGGGCGATGCTTTACTGTGAAGTTGAATTCCTGGAGGGCCAGGAACCACCTATTCACTCTTCTATTTGTTTCCTTGTTTTGAGCCATCCACTTTAACGGAGCGTGATCCGTAACCATGTCAAAGTGCCTACCTAGCAGGTAGTACCGAAGGGAATCTAGAGCCCACTTCACCGCTAAACACTCCTTTTCAACGGTGGCGTAATTTACCTCATGGGACTTCAACTTCCTGCTGAGGTAAATGACTGGGTGCTCTTCCCCGTTCCAGACCTGGGACAATACTGCTCCTAACCCCACATCTGACGCATCACTTTGTACGACAAAGTCTTTAGAGAAGTCGGGTGAGTACAACACTGGCTGGCTACATAAGGCTTGTTTCAAGAATTGGAATGCTGCCTCAGCCTCGGGGGTCCATTTAATCATGACCGACCCTTTCCCCTTCGTCAGGTTGGTTAGGGGCACAGCCTTAGAAGCAAAGTGGGGAATGAATCGCCGATAATACCCAGCGATTCCCAGAAAGGCTCGTACCTGCTTCTTGCTGTTGGGACGTGGCCAACTCTGGATGGCCTCGACTTTGTTGAGTTGGGGTTTTATTACTCCCCTCCCAATGGTGTACCCAAGATATTTGGCCTCCTCCTGCCCAATGGTACACTTCTTGGGGTTAGCCGTAAACCCCGCTTCCCGAACAGAGTCCAGGACTGCTTGCACTTTTGGCAGATGTGAGGCCCAATCTGTGCTATGGACAATTACGTCATCCAGGTAAGCCGCAGCATACTTCCGATGGGGCCTCAGCATCTGGTCCATTTTCCGCTGGAATGTGGCCGGCGCATTCTGTAACCCGAACGGCATTCTTTTATATTGGAACGCCCCGTCTGGGGTTACAAATGCGGTTTTCTCTTTGGCCGACTTGGCCAGGGGGATTTGCCAATACCCTTTTGTGAGGTCAAGAGTCGTCATGTATCGGGCTGTTCCCAGCCGGTCGATCAACTCATCTATACGTGGCATGGGGTAGGTGTCAAATTTTGTAACTTTGTTCAACTGACGAAAATCGTTACAAAATCGCCAGCTCCCATCCGGTTTAGGCACCAACACGATGGGACTAGACCAATCACTTTGGGACTCCTCTATCACCCCTAAGTTCAGCATTTTCTGTACTTCCTCCCGTATTGCCTCCCGTCGAGCCTCTGGGATCCGATAGGGTTTTAACTTCACCCTTTCACCGGGCGGGGTAATGATGTCATGCTCTACCCCAGATGTTTGTCCCGGCAGCTCAGAGAATACCTCCTTGTTGCGAAGCACAAACTCCTTAACCTCCTGTTGTTTTAGGGTTTTGTTGAATCTTTCAACCAGCCCATCGGTTTGGGGGTGATACACAGACGTACGCAATTGCGTCACTTTGAACAATTTACACAGCTCTTTCATAACCCGGGACATAAAGGGTGTACCTTGGTCCGTAAGCAGTTCTTTACAAATACCCACCCGGCTAAAAACAAGAGATAGCTCTTTGGCTATGGTTTTGGCCGAGGTATTTCAGAGAGGGATTGCTTCTGGATAACGGGTGGCATAGTCCATTATAACTAATATGTACTGGTGCCCCCTAGCGGACTTGATTATAGGACCTACCAAATCCATGGCGATCCTCTCAAACGGGACCTCAATGATGGGTAGAGGGACCAGCGGGCTACGGAAATGTGGCATCGGGGCCAACCTCTGACACACAGGGCAGGAGGAACAATAATTTTCTACGTCCTTCATCACCCCCGGCCAATAGAATCTCTGTAATACCCTCTCTCGGGTTTTCTCTGTCCCCAGATGACCTCCAAGAATGTGCCCATGGGCCAACTCCAACACCAACTTCCTGTAAGGTTTGGGCACCACAAGCTGCTCAACGGTTTCTTCTGCCCTTTTTGCCACCCGATACAGTAGGTCCTTCTCTACGCTGAAGTATGGGTAAGTGCAGGTATTATCTGGGTTCACTAACTCACCATCTATTTTCACTACGTTTTCCCGTGCCTTTATTAGGGCGGGGTCTTTCAACTGTTCTGTGGCAAAGTTTTCCCTGTGAACCTCAAGATCAGAAAACTCCACAGACGGTAGGTTTTCGTCTGAGGAGGTGGGCTCCTCTCCAGTTTCTTGAGTCTCCCTGCCAATACTGATAAGGGAAATTCCGGAGAGTCCTCACCACTCTCAGGGGAGTTCTGGCTATCACATTCCTGGTACATAGGGGCACCAGTGAGGGGCTCAGGATCATCCCACAGTTCCCAGAACTTCGGAAAATCCCTTCCCACAATGGCGTCATGCGGTAACTGAGATACTAAGCCCACTGGATGAGAGAGGGTACCTTTGGGGGTCTCGAAACACACTGTAGTCACTGGATACTCTCGGGTGTCCCCATGCACACAAATAACAGCTACCTTGCTATTCCCAGAGACCTCTGTTTTAACTAACTCAGCCTTTATCAGGGTCACAAGGCTACCTGAATCCAGCAATACCACAACATTTCTACCATTAACACACATTTTGCATAAATGTTTCTCAGTTCCTCGAATGGCAGTGCATGCGACTGTCGCACACAGCGACTGACGTCTGCCCGTCAGAAAGTCACACTGCATGGGTTCCTCCACAACCGGGCAATTGGCTGCAATATGTCCCGCTTGCCGGCAGCGGTAGCAAACGATCCTTCTTGCCGCCTCTTGAGCCGCTGATTTCCCAGGCTGTTCTCGCCAAACTTGGGGTAGAGCTCCCACCCTCTCACTCTCTCCACCCTCACCCCTTGGAATCCTCTTATCCGCCCCTGGGGATGGTCTGGTCTTAGGGTGGAAAGTCCGAGTGTCTCTGGAAGAGGCCGTCAGGTTCTCTGTAGCCAAGTATTTCTCCACACGATCCACAAGACCATCGGCCGTCTCTGGGTCTCCATGGCTTACCCACTTTTGGATGGCAGTAGGAAGAGCTCTCAAAAACCGATCCATTACAACACGTTCCACAATCTTTGGTGCGGACAAAGTCTCTGGCTGTAGCCACTTTCTGCTCAGGTGAATGAGATCATACATTTGAGACCTGGGGGGTTTTCCAAGCTGGAAAGTCCAGTTATGCACACGCTGAGCCCGGACAGCCTGGGTGACACCCAGCCTTGCCAATATTTCAGCTTTTAGCATCACATAGTCTTTTGCTTGGTTAGGCTCTAGGTCATAGTAAGCTTTCTGCGATTCACCAGTTAACAGAGGAGCCACCAGTCCAGCCCACTGCTCCTCAGGCCACTTTTCTCTTTCAGCGGTCCTTTCAAATGTGGTCAAAAATACCTCTGGATCATCCTCTCCAGTCATTTTTGTCAATAAACGACTCACCCCAAAGGACGCGGTATTAGTGGGACGGCTTTCCTCACTGGTCTGCGGACGTTGCTGCATTACTGCTTCCATCTGTTGTTGTAGTCTCTGCTCTTGCTTCTGCAACAGGTCTATGAAGCGGGCCTCAGATTGCTGCTGGGCTCGTTGCTGAGCCTCCAGACTCTGTTGCAAAGTTGCGTTTGTCTGCTGCTGGGCTGCAAGGCTCCTTTGCAAACCTGCATTTGTCTGCTGTTGATTGGCATTTGCTAGAGCCAGCTGCTTCAGTATCTCCTCCATGCTGGCTTAAAAAAAACTGCCCGCATTCTCCACCAACTGTGAGGGGGTTAGCTCGGCAGCGGGTGTGTGTGACCCCCGGGATGGGCTCCCCACGCAAAACAGGCCCAGCAAACGGAGGTTGTGGTTTTCAAAATCAAAAAAAGGTGCGGTTTATTTTCTATTTACAGTGACAAAACACAGCAAAGCAAAAGAAACATAACCAAAATAAATCCTGGTCAAGTTGACCTCTGACTAAACATACAGGTTTCCTAACTAACAACTGGGATCAGCCTAGTGCTGTCATAGTCCCTAAGTCCCTGGTTTAGTAAAAGTCCAAACAAATAGCCACACAGGCTTTGCCTCACCGCACAGGGGTTCACTCTCCCTAGACAGTCCACACAGGTCTGGTTCCAGGCATGAGCTAACATCTAATGAAGCTGGGAGTTCTTATAGAGGCCTAAATGAGCTGACAAGGTTCAGCTGGTCTCCTCATCTCTGTCTGCACGACGCCCCACACTCTCCCTAGAGGTATGAGTCATCCATGAGCCCACTAGCCTTATACAACTCTCCACCTAGTTGTATAAGTCGGCGTAAAGCCTGAATCTGGGCGAAATATATCTACCCCCCTGGATGCAACCAGGTGACTTTACCTTCCTGCTGTCACAGTATGTATGTAAATTAAAAAATTGTAATAAAATATGATTAAACAAAAAAAATATTAACCACTTCACGCCCGGGCTATAAGAAAAAGACGTCCGCAAAGCGGTCGTCAATTGCTGATAGGACGTCTATGGACGTCCTCTCATTTACTTCCGCGCATCGGGGAAAAGCTGTGCCCGCCGTGTCCGGCGAGTGCCCATGCGCGTGCCTGGCGGCCGCGATGTCCGCCAGGTACGAGCGATCGGCTGTCACAGAGCCAGGGACGTGGATCTCTGTGTGTAAACACAGAGATCCACGTCCTGTGAGGGAGAGGAGACGGATGGTGTGTCCCTTGTACATAGGGACAACCATCAGTCACCTCCCCCAGTCAGTCCCCTCCCCCCACAGTAAGAACATCTAGCAGGGAACATATTAACCCCTTGATCGCCCCCTAGTGGTTAACCCCTTCCCTGCCAGTCACATTTATACAGTAATCAGTGCATATTTTTAGCACTGTTCGCTGTATAAATGTGAATGGTCCCAAAAATGTGTCAAAAGTGTCCGATGTGTCCGCCATAATGTCACAGTCACACAAAAAAAAAAAATCGCAGATCGACGCCATTACTAGTAAAAAAATAAATAAAAAAAATAATAAAAAAAAAATCATAATTCTATTCCCTATTTTGTAGGCGCTATAACTTTTGCGCAAACCAATCACTATACGCTTATTGCGATTTTTTTTTTTACCTAAAATATGTAGAATACGTATCGGCCTAAACTGAGGAAAAAAATTGTTTTTAAAAAAAAAATGGGATATTAATTATAGCAAAAATTAAAAAATATTGTGTTTTTTTCAAAATTGTCGCTCTATTTTTGTTTATAGCGCAAAAAATTAAAACAGCAGAAATGATCAAAGACCACCAAAAGAAAGCTCTATTTGTGGGAAAAAAAGGACGTCAATTTTGTTTGGGAGCCACGTCGCACGATCGCGCAATTGTCATTCAAAGCGTGACGGCGCTGAAACCTGAAATTTCGCCTGGGCAGGAAGGGGGTTATGTGCCCAGTTGTCAAGTGGTTAAAGCCTTGTTTTTAAAAATAACAAACATGTTATACTTTCCTGCTCTGTGCAGTGGTTTTGCACAGAGCAGCCCGGATCCTCCTCTTCTCAGGTTACCTCCCGGCGCTCCTGGCTCCTCCCTCCTGCCGGCTTCCCAGAATCAAGTAGCTTGCTCTGGGGGCACCCAAGCAGACACACTCCCGACCCACCGTTCCTTCACCTAATTGTCTCACTGGCTGTAATTGACAGCAGTGGGAGCCAATGGCTCCTGCTGCTGCCAATAGCCAATCAGGAGTGCATACCTCCCAACATTTTTAGATGGAAATGATGGACACCTACTAGCAAACGTATGTAGGCATAAAACACACCCCCTGCCACTCCCCCTTAAAGAAGAATTAACCAAAAAAAAGGATCATTAAATCCGCAAGGGCTTTTTTTTTATCACTACTATTCACTTATATTGGCTTTTAAAATATAAGCCTCGTACACACGAACGAGTTTCTCGGCAAGAAACGACAAGAAAACTGCCGAGATAGCTTTCTTGCTGAGAAAATCGTTCGTGTGTATGGTTTCTCGTCAAGAAAACCGACAAGAATCTCGACGAGAAATATAGAGAACCTGGTCTCTATTTTCTCGTCGAGATTCTTGTCAGCCTGTTTCTCGACGAGAAAAGTGTGTGTGTGTACACTTACCTGTCCTCCGGGAAGCCCGTGCATGCTTAAAATGACTTTGACGCATGCGCGGTAGCTTCCTAGGCATAGTTAGGGTGTAGCAAGATGGCGGCGACGGCATCGAATGTGACGGGCGCACGCTCGTCGTAGTCGATGACGTCACCGCGTACGCTCCATTCAAAGAACCGCGGGTTCTTTGAATTGAGCGTCTGTACACTCGGCCGGGACAAGTTTCTTGTCCAAGAATCTCGTCAAGAAAAACGACGTGTTTTTTCCTGACGAGATTCTCGGCCGTGTGTACGAGGCTATACAAATGCAGCAATTTAGAATTTACATGAAAGGTTTAGCTCTGGGAAACACTTTTTGAAAGATAAAAAGTGCATTTTATATACAACTATATAGATCAGACCAAAATGAGGGACAATTGAGGGCAAAGAGGGACGGAGGGACATTGCTCCAAATCAGGGACAGTCCATCGAAATCAGGAACAGTTGGGAGCTATGGGAGTGCGAGCCCCCAGAGAGGCAAGGCTCGTGGACATCGCTGGATCAAGAGGGGGCTCAAGTAATTATTAGGGGGGGGCTGGTGCACACAGGTTTTTTTACCTGCATGCACAGAATGCATGCAAGTAAAAAAACTTGTGCCTTTACAACCAATTTAACCACTTGCCGCCCGCCCTATAGCGGATTGACGGCGGCAAAGTGGTTTCAAAATCCTGACTGGACGTCATATGACGTCCTCAGGATTTTGAGCCGCTGCGCGCCCCCGGGGGCGCACATCGCGGCGATCGTTGTTGCAGGGTGTCAGTCTGACACCCCGCAACACCGATCTAGGTAAAGAGTCTCAGACGGAGACTCTTTACCACGTGATCAGCCGTGTCCAATCACGGCTGATCACGATGTAAACAGGAAAAGCCGGTCATCGGCTTTTCCTCACTCGCGTCTGTCAGACGCGAGTAGAGGAGAGCCGATCGGCTGCTCCTCTGACAGGGGGGGTTTGTGCTGATCGATTATCAGCACAGCCCCCCCCCAGGATGCCCACATTGGACCACCAGGGATGCCCACCACCAGGTATGCCTCCCTAGACCACAGGGATGCCATTCTGTGCCCCTAATGGATGCCAATCAGTGCCCACAATGGATGCCAATCAGTACCCACAATGGGCTTTACTGATTGGCAGGCATTATTGTTTGGCACTGATTGGCATCCATTAGTAACACATTACAGTACAGTGCCACCTATCGGTGCCCATCCATGCCACCTATCAGTGCCCATCCATGCCCATCCGTGCCGCCTATCTGTGCCCATCCGTGCCGCCTATATGTGCCCATTCGTGCCTCCTACCGGTGCCCATCCGTGCCGCCTACCGGTGCCCATCCGTGCCGCCTATCGATGCCCATCCGTGCCGCTTATCGGTTCCACAATCGTGCCGCCTATCGGTGCCCATCCGTGCCGCCTCATCGGTGCCCGTCAGTGCAGCCCCATCAGTGCCCATCAGTGAAGGAGAAAACTTACTTATTTACAAAGTTTTGTAACTGAAACAAAAAAAAAATACGTATTTTTTTCAAAATTTTCGGTCTTTTTAAAAAAAAAATTTGCAGAAAAAAAAAAAATCGCAGAGGTGATCAAATACCACCAAAAGAAACTCTATTTGTGGGGAAAAAAATATAAAAAATTTCGTTTGGGTACAGTGTAGCACAACCGCGCAATTGTCATTCAAAGTGCAACAGCGCAGAAAGCTGAAAATTGGTCTGGGCAGGAAGCTGTATAAGTGCCCAGTATGGAAGTGGTTAAGGAATCCCTCCTGCTGGGCCATTGTATTCTAACAGCTGCCACCAGTGGAAGTCAGAATACCTGGACAGCAGCTGAATTTCATTGATGACAAGCGGTTCGCCTGTCAATTTTTCACATAGCAAATTTTGTCATCAGGAACCGGCTGAAATTCACACAGTGTTATGGTCAGCTTAATGGCCCGTACACGCGGTCCGTAAATCGGACAGAAAATACCACTTTCAAAGTGATCGTATGATAATCTGATTGTTAGTACAGAGCTTTCGAGAGCCAATCACAACAGTGCATCTGATGTTATCCAATCGGAACAAGCATGACATTTTTTCTCATATGATACCAGATCGTACGATTTTAGTTTAATCAGTAAAGTTGTCGTTCGAAAATACAATACAAATACACTACAACACATTACATCATTTCAAAACATACAAGAATTTTCCTCACTTGAGTAAACTCTTCATTTTCGATATGGAGACTAGCATGCAAAAAACAAATCTGTTGTACGATTTTTGGATTGTGGTGTGTACGAGCCATTAGACGGGAGCCAATTAACCTTTTAGAATATGTTGAATATACATAATTATCTTTACAATATTGACGGGTTCCCATGAATAAGCAACATTGGCTCGATTAATTATAAGCGGATGATCAGTATATAATAGAATGAAATAATTTGGGAATAAAGTTAGATAGTCTAGACCTGTAACACAGAGCAGAGAGATACATACCTGTCACAGAAGCAGACGATAAGGAGTGGAGCCAGCAAACCCTGTCCAGAAATAACTTTCCAGTAAGGGGATGTCTAATAAGTCATTCGCACTGGGTGGAGTCCATAGATGAACTGTGCAGATACCAGCACACTAACAAAGGGGGATTATTAGCGGACAGAGAGGATGAACTAGGAGAACTGGTTTGTAAACCCAGGCCGATACGTCATTGTAGATCAGGAAGTGAGTTAGCTACTTTTCTTTCTATGTACAGCACAAGACTGTAAATGAAATGCTAGCTGTTCACGTCCTTCCTGTGGGCTGTACATCTTCTAGATGACCACTAGAGGCCACCATTCTCCATGCAGAGTTATAACATCTGTTACAAATTAGTTCATTCCCGGCAGCGCCTTCTGAGGCTGCACTTCTGCTAGGTGGCCACATGAGGGCTGCGAATTCCACTGTACAATGATATTTTCAGCAGCAGATTAGAATTTCTACTCTAGAAACTCCTGTGCTAATGGCATTTTTTAAAGGCTAAGTTCACCTTTTTTAATTCTAATTTTCAGCTCCCCTTAGGGTGACCACATTTCCAAACTACCATTCAGGGACACTCTCCCTTCCCAAAAATCAGCTTGTGCTGTGACGAATACCAGCACAGTGATTGGACACAAGAGGCGGGATTTATGATTTCTCCAATCACAAGCAGAGGGCGGGATTGTGCTCCTCCAGCCATTCCCGGCCAGGACAAGTACTGTCAGTGAGTAAAGCAGTGATGTGGCGACCTTTTTTGGGGGCATCAGATTGGCCCGCGGGGTGGCTGTGTCAGTTTCATTCCGGGACACTGTATTGTCCTGGAATGAATGTGCCTGGGACAGACCTGCAAAATGCGGGACTGTCCCGGGCAATCCGGGACACATGGTCACCCTAGCTCCCCTATGTACCAATATAGCATTAATGTACTTATTTTGCAAAAATAAAACAGCTTTCCATTAATTCTACACAGGCTTACCTCACTCTCTTCAAGGCTTTTTAAAAACACTGCTTAATTACTTCTGCCTTACTTCCTGGACAGACTATAGGTCATGACACAGGAAGGAGTGGCCGAAGTAATGGAACAATTATAATAATAACAATAATTATTTAAAAAAAAATAGGATCACAGTGCTCAATACACCAAAATATACATAAATTAATCCAATCAGTGCAAACAATGAATAGTCCATGCAAAAAATTGTATAAATAATAAAAGTGAAACAGTGATGAAAAAAATGAAGATGCAGCCTCCCATTAAGAGCTGCAATATCCCACAGAGTGCTTCTTACTCCCAACTAGTGCTCAGATAGCTCAGACGAGTGCTCTATTTCTCAGTAATGCTCAAAGATCACTCAACAGATCACCTCCACCTCCAAGTGCTCCCCCCTCCAGGAATAATTTCACCTGAGGGAGTGTGATCTCTACAATTAAGTGTGATCAATACAAGCCTTTTAGCCTCCCCGGGCTGCACTGCAAACCATAAGATAAGCGCTTGTCAGCTGCTGCTATACCATCCTCTGAAAGAACCCCTTATGTGGTAGCTGGCAATGAGAGACCCTGTAAATTAGTAAGCCACCAGGCTTCAAAATACAGTGGAACCTTGGTTTACGAGTAACGGGGTTAACAAGCATTTTGAATAACGAGCAACTTTAAAAAAAAAATCGGACTCAGTTTGCGAGTGTTGTCTTGCAAAACAAGCAGAATTCAAGCTAATGGGGCATGCAGTACCGCATTTGGCCATAGGTGCAGGGGCGCCGGAGCCGAGCAGAGCCGATTGGAGCCATTTGGAAAAACTCGGAAATACTACGTTCCCGAGCCTTTCCAAGATTTTCCGAGTTCAGCCGAGCTGTCCCTGAGCCTTTCCGAGTATTACCAAGGCTCTCCGGCGCCCCCACCTCTGGCCACATGCGGTATTGCATGCCATAGAAGTCAATGCGTAACAAATTATCTTTGTTTCCATTGACTTCTATGGGGAAACTCGCTTTGATATGTGAGTGCTTTGGATTACAAGCATTCTCCCAGAACGGATTATGCTCGTAATCCAAGGTTCCACTGTAATTTCTTCACTCTAATCATATGACTTTTGAACTCTGGGGGGCGCCGGGCCGAGCAGAGCCGAAGTTTGCCAAGCTGCGCCATTCAGAAATGCACGGAAAGGCCCGAGGACAGCACGGCTGACCTCGTCAAATCTCGGGTAGGAAGTCTTTCCGAGGTTTGCCGAGGTCAGCCGAAGTGTCCTCGGCCTTTTCGGCCATTTCCGAGGCTCTCCGGCGCCCCCCACCCCTCTGGCCGCATGCGGTATTGCATCCAATTGAAGTCCATGCAGAACAAATTATTTTCGTTTCCATTGATTTCAAAGGGGAAACTCGCTTTGATATACAAGTACTTTGGATTACGAGCATTCTCCTGGAACGGATTATGCTCGTAATCCGAGGTTCCACTGTACATTCAAAGTAATCCCTGCCCACATAAACCTACTCGCATGCTAGGGCCAATTAAAGCTGGCTAGGGGCAGGAGAGCCAACTCAGGCACTGCATGTCTAATATTGCGCCCCTTGGTATTTTGATCGCACCTTATGGTCCATGTAATACTTACAAGGTAAAACGGCGTCATGCATATTGTCTCCCTTTTATATTGTAACGCGCTGCATAAATTGTTGGTGCTATATAAATCCTGTATAATAATAATAATGCATGATGTGATGCTCAGGAAACACTCTGCACTGCACATTAGGCATCATACTGTTGAGTGAATGTAATTTATTTGTATCATTGGACTGTTATGTGGTACAGCTATGCTATGTGCTGTGTTGCAGTACAGAGAAGAATGTAGAATGTACCCCACTAAAGTACTTGGATTTTATATACACTATATTGTCTGCCTTTACAAGCACGTGAACTTTAATGGCATCCCAGTCTTGGTCCATAGGGTTCAATATTGAGTTGGCCCACCCTTTGCAGCTAGGACAGCTTCAACTTTTCTGGGAAGGCTGTCCACAAGGTTTAGGAGTGTGTCTATGGGAATGTATGTCCATGCTTCTAGAAGCGTATTTGTGAGGTCAGGCACTGATGTTGGAAGAGAAGGCGTGGTTAACATCTCCGCTCAAATTCATCCCAAAGGTGTTCTATGGGGTTGAGGTCAGGACTCTGTGCAGAGCAGTCAAGTTCTTCCACCTAAAACTTGCTCATCCATGTCTTTATGGACATTGCTTTGTACACTGGTGCACAGTCATGTTGGAACAGGAAAAGGCCACCCCCAAACTGTTCCCACAAAGTTGGGAGCATGTAATAGTTGTCTTGGTATGCCTTAAGAGTTCCCTTCACTGGAACTAAGGGGCCAAGCCCAACCCCTCAAAAACAACCCCACACCATAATCCCCCCTCCACCAAACTTTACACTTGGCACAATGTAGTCAGGCATGTACCGTTGTCCTGGCAACCACCAAATCCAGACATGTCAGGTTGTCAGAGGAGTGTGATTCATCACTTCAGAGAACACATCTCCACTGCTCTAGAGTCCAGTGGCAGCGTGCTTTACACCACTGCATCCGACCCTTTGCATTGAATTTGGTGATCTAAGGCTTGGATGCAGCTGCTTGGCCATATAAACCCATTCCATGAAGCTCTCTACGCACTGGAGGTCTGTAGCTGTTGACTAGGGATGAGCTTCGTGTTCGAGTCGAACATACGTTCGACTCGAACATCGGCTGTTCGATCGTTCGACGAAGATCGAACGATTTGGGCCGTTCGCGCCAAATTCAAGTGACGCGAACGGCCCACAATGCACTACGCCATCGCAGTGTCATCCAGGCGCTGTGATTGGCCAAGCATGCACTGTGACCCCGCATGCTTGGCCAATCACAGCGCCGGCAGCGAGGAGAGCAATGATTGGCCACAGGCAGGATGCCTGTGGCCAATTATTGCTGAGGGTGTTTAGTACACGCCCCACACTATAAAAGGCCGCCAGCACGGCGGCCTAGTGTAGTGTGTTCCGGAGCAGGGAAAGAGAAACATAGGCAGGGACAGTGACATTTATTTTTTTCTTGCTTAACCTGGATTCCTTTAGTTTAGGGAAAGAGAAGGATAGGTAGGGAGAGTGTCAGTGTGTTTTACTGTGCGAATCCTTGTTTCTAGGGACAGGGAAGGACAGTGAGGGAATTCTCCTTGTGCTATAGTGTGCTTTAAAAAAACATTTTTTCTAGGGACAGAAAACTATAGGTAGGGAGAGTGTCAGTGTGTTTTACTGTGCGAATCCTTGTTTCTAGGGACAGGGAAGGACAGTGAGGGAATTCTCCTTGTGCTATAGTGTGCTTTAAAAAAACATTTTTTCTAGGGACAGAAAACTATAGGTAGGGAGAGTGTCAGTGTGTTTTACTGTGCGAATCCTTGTTTCTAGGGACAGGGAAGAACAGTGAGGGAATTCTCCTTGTGCTATAGTGTGCTTTAAAAAAACATTTTTTCTAGGGACAGAAAACTATAGGTAGGGAGAGTGTCAGTTTCTTTCACTGTGATAATCCTTGTTTCTAGGGACAAAGAAGGAAAGTGAGTGAAATTCTCCTTGTGCTATAGTGTTCTTTAAAAAAACATTTTTTCTAGGGACAGAAAACTATAGGTAGGGAGAGTGTCAGTGTGTTTTACTGTGCGAATCCTTGTTTCTAGGGACAGGGAAGGACAGTGAGGGAATTCTCCTTGTGCTATAGTGTGCTTTAAAAAAACATTTTTTCTAGGGACAGAAAACTATAGGTAGGGAGAGTGTCAGTGTGTTTTACTGTGCGAATCCTTGTTTCTAGGGACAGGGAAGGACAGTGAGGGAATTCTCCTTGTGCTATAGTGTGCTTTAAAAAAAACATTTTTTCTAGGGACAGAAAACTATAGGTAGGGAGAGTGTCAGTGTGTTTTACTGTGCGAATCCTTGTTTCTAGGGACAGGGAAGGACAGTGAGGGAATTCTCCTTGTGCTATAGTGTGCTTTAAAAAAACATTTTTTCTAGGGACAGAAAACTATAGGAAGGAAGAGTGTCAGTTTCTTTCACTGTGATAATCCTTGTTTCTAGGGACAAAGAAGGAAAGTGAGTGAAATTCTCCTTGTGCTATAGTGTGCTTTAAAAAAACATTTTTTCTAGGGACAGAAAACTATAGGAAGGAAGAGTGTCAGTTTCTTTCACTGTGATAATCCTTGTTTCTAGGGACAAAGAAGGAAAGTGAGTGAAATTCTCCTTGTGCTATAGTGTGCTTTAAAAAAACATTTTTTCTAGGGACAGAAAACTATAGGTAGGGAGAGTGTCAGTGTGTTTTACTGTGCGAATCCTTGTTTCTAGGGACAGGGAAGGACAGTGAGGGAATTCTCCTTGTGCTATAGTGTGCTTTAAAAAAACATTTTTTCTAGGGACAGAAAACTATAGGTAGGGAGAGTGTCAGTGTGTTTTACTGTGCGAATCCTTGTTTCTAGGGACAGGGAAGGACAGTGAGGGAATTCTCCTTGTGCTATAGTGTGCTTTAAAAAAACATTTTTTCTAGGGACAGAAAACTATAGGAAGGAAGAGTGTCAGTTTCTTTCACTGTGATAATCCTTGTTTCTAGGGACAAAGAAGGAAAGTGAGTGAAATTCTCCTTGTGCTATAGTGTGCTTTAAAAAAACATTTTTTCTAGGGACAGAAAACTATAGGTAGGGAGAGTGTCAGTGTCTTTTACTGTGCGAATCCTTGTTTCTAGGGACAGGGAAGGACAGTGAGGGAATTCTCCTTGTGCTATAGTGTGCTTTAAAAAAACATTTTTTCTAGGGACAGAAAACTATAGGTAGGGAGAGTGTCAGTGTGTTTTACTGTGCGAATCCTTGTTTCTAGGGACAGGGAAGGACAGTGAGGGAATTCTCCTTGTGCTATAGTGTGCTTTAAAAAAACATTTTTTCTAGGGACAGAAAACTATAGGAAGGAAGAGTGTCAGTTTCTTTCACTGTGATAATCCTTGTTTCTAGGGACAAAGAAGGAAAGTGAGTGAAATTCTCCTTGTGCTATAGTGTGCTTTAAAAAAACATTTTTTCTAGGGACAGAAAACTATAGGTAGGGAGAGTGTCAGTGTCTTTTACTGTGCGAATCCTTGTTTCTAGGGACAGGGAAGGACAGTGAGGGAATTCTCCTTGTGCTATAGTGTGCTTTAAAAAAACATTTTTTCTAGGGACAGAAAACTATAGGTAGGAAGAGTGTCAGTTTCTTTCACTGTGATAATCCTTGTTTCTAGGGACAAAGAAGGAAAGTGAGTGAAATTCTCCTTGTGCTATAGTGTGCTTTAAAAAAACATTTTTTCTAGGGACAGAAAACCATAGGTAGGGAGAGTGTCAGTGTGTTTTACTGTGCGAATCCTTGTTTCTAGGGACAGGGAAGGACAGTGAGGGAATTCTCCTTGTGCTATAGTGTGCTTTAAAAAAAAAAATTTTCTAGGGACAGAAAACTATAGGTAGGGAGAGTGTCAGTGTGTTTTACTGTGCAAATCCTTGTTTCTAGGGACAGGGAAGGACAGTGAGGGAATTCTCCTTGTGCTATAGTGTGCTTTAAAAAAAAAAAATTTCTAGGGACAGAAAACTATAGGTAGGAAGAGTGTCAGTTTCTTTCACTGTGATAATCCTTGTTTCTAGGGACAAAGAAGGAAAGTGAGTGAAATTCTCCTTGTGCTATAGTGTGCTTTAAAAAAACATTTTTTCTAGGGACAGAAAACTATAGGTAGGGAGAGTGTCAGTGTGTTTTACTGTGCGAATCCTTGTTTCTAGGGACAGGGAAGGACAGTGAGGGAATTCTCCTTGTGCTATAGTGTGCTTTAAAAAAACATTTTTTCTAGGGACAGAAAACTATAGGAAGGAAGAGTGTCAGTTTCTTTCACTGTGATAATCCTTGTTTCTAGGGACAAAGAAGGAAAGTGAGTGAAATTCTCCTTGTGCTATAGTGTGCTTTAAAAAAACATTTTTTCTAGGGACAGAAAACTATAGGTAGGGAGAGTGTCAGTGTGTTTTACTGTGCGAATCCTTGTTTCTAGGGACAGGGAAGGACAGTGAGGGAATTCTCCTTGTGCTATAGTGTGCTTTAAAAAAAAAATTTTTTCTAGGGACAGAAAACTATAGGTAGGAAGAGTGTCAGTTTCTTTCACTGTGATAATCCTTGTTTCTAGGGACAAAGAAGGAAAGTGAGTGAAATTCTCCTTGTGCTATAGTGTGCTTTAAAAAAACATTTTTTCTAGGGACAGAAAACTATAGGTAGGGAGAGTGTCAGTGTGTTTTACTGTGCGAATCCTTGTTTCTAGGGACAGGGAAGGACAGTGAGGGAATTCTCCTTGTGCTATAGTGTGCTTTAAAAAAACATTTTTTCTAGGGACAGAAAACTATAGGAAGGAAGAGTGTCAGTTTCTTTCACTGTGATAATCCTTGTTTCTAGGGACAAAGAAGGAAAGTGAGTGAAATTCTCCTTGTGCTATAGTGTGCTTTAAAAAAACATTTTTTCTAGGGACAGAAAACTATAGGTAGGGAGAGTGTCAGTGTGTTTTACTGTGCGAATCCTTGTTTCTAGGGACAGGGAAGGACAGTGAGGGAATTCTCCTTGTGCTATAGTGTGCTTTAAAAAAACATTTTTTTCTAGGGACAGAAAACTATAGGAAGGAAGAGTGTCAGTTTCTTTCACTGTGATAATCCTTGTTTCTAGGGACAAAGAAGGAAAGTGAGTGAAATTCTCCTTGTGCTATAGTGTGCTTTAAAAAAACATTTTTTCTAGGGACAGAAAACTATAGGTAGGGAGAGTGTCAGTGTCTTTTACTGTGCGAATCCTTGTTTCTAGGGACAGGGAAGGACAGTGAGGGAATTCTCCTTGTGCTATAGTGTGCTAAAGCATTCCTCATCAACCATCTTTGAAATCCTTGTTTTTTTGGACAGTCAGGGAAATTGTCGTTGTGCTATTCTGTGCAAAAGCAATCATCCTCAACCATATTTAGAAATCCTTAAGTAAAGGGACAGAGAAGGACACCTGAAGGTAGCCCTTATTGCTTTTTTCCCATCTCCCTGCAGGCCATCTATTAGAATGTCTGGAAGGCAAACAAGGAGAGGCAGACAGTCAGGAGGCAATAAAAGAGGGCAAGCAGGCTCTGTGTCTGGGGGCAACAGTGCTGGTCGTGGACGCGGTGCATTGTCATCAGCACATGGCCATGGGACACGCTTGTCCTTCTTTTCGGCAGCTGGACATGTTGAGCCACATCATGCCGAAGACTTGGTAGAGTGGATGACCAAGCCCTCCTCCTCCTCCTCATCCTCTCTCACCCAGGCTCAGGGTACTGGAAAAGCAGCTGCCAAAGCGTCCTCTTCCCTGGTATCAATGTCAGACTCATCATCAGTCACTTCTTCCCTAGACCCACCATGTCCTCCTCCTGAGGAGTCCCCCGAACTGTTTGAGCACAGTGTTGGGTACATGCTCCAGGAGGATGCCCAGCGTTTCGAAGGGTCTGATGATGAAACCCAGCTAGAGGAAGGCAGTAGCGTGAGAGCAGACAGAGGGGATGCTCAAGAAGGACACCAATCTGGCAGTCATGTTCCAGCAGCTGCAGCATACTGCCAGATTGGCTCCAGTGATGAGGAGGGAGGTGATGATGAGGTCACTGACTCCACGTGGGTGCCTAATAGGAGAGAGGAGGAGGAGGAGGATGAGGAGGAGGCACATCTCCAACGAGGCAGGATGCCCTTTGGTGGCCAGCGTAAGGGCAGTACACCGACGGAATCACACCGCAAAGCTCCGCCTGTGCAGGGCGCTGCCTCTGCCCGTCATTCAAAAAGTTCTTTGGTGTGGGCCTTTTTTGAGGCTAGTGCATCAGATCGCACAGCTGCTGTTTGCAACATATGTCTCAAGCGTATATCGCGTGGCCAAAACAGCAGCCGTTTGGGTACCACATGCCTGACCAGACATATGTTGACCTGCCATGCAGCTCGTTGGCAAGCCTACCTCAAAGACCCACACCAAAGAACAAAGCGGACCTCTCCTTGCACCGCATCAGCTGGGATCTCCAACCCCACTATAACTTCAGTCCTCTCTGAAACATGCACTGAGAGGAATGAAGGTGTAGAATTAGGTGTGTCACAGCCAAGTACTTGCGGCCACTCTGCTAGCAGTACACCGACGTCCGATTCTAGCAGGCAAATTTCCCTGCCCCAGCTGCTGGACCGTCGAAAGAAGTTCACTCCCAGCCATCCACATGCCCAGCGGTTGAATGCTAGCTTGGCTAAATTGCTAGCGCTTCAACTGCTGCCTTTTCAGTTGGTAGACTCGGCCCCCTTCCGTGAGTTTGTGCAATGTGCGGTTCCTCAGTGGCAGGTTCCCAAACGCCACTTTTTCTCACGGAAGGCTATTCCGGCTCTCTACCGGCATGTGGAAGGCAATGTCTTGGCCTCGCTGGACAGGGCGGTCAGCGGTAAGGTGCATATTACCGCTGACTCATGGTCCAGCAGGCATGGACAGGGACGTTACCTTTCTTTCACGGCCCATTGGGTCACTCTTTTGGCAGCTGGGAAGGATGCAGGACAAGGTGCAGTAGTGTTGGAGGTTGTTCCACCGCCACGCCTCCAAAATGCTACTACTGGTTGTGACACACCTCTCTCCTCCACCCCCTCCTCTTCTTCTTCCTCCATGGCCTCTTCCTGTGGTTTGTCCTCGGAACCAGCGGTGCTCCGTAGGCGTTCAAGGGGCTACGCAAGTACGCAGGCAAAAAGATGCCATGCCGTGCTTGCGCTGGTGTGTTTGGGGGACAGAAGCCACACTGGGGCAGAGGTCCTGTCTGCTCTGCAGGGCCAGGCCGAGAGGTGGTTGACGCCACGCCAGCTTAAGCCAGGAATGGTGGTTTGCGACAATGGCACCAACCTCCTCTCCGCCCTCCGACAGGGACAACTGACCCATGTGCCCTGTGTGGCTCACGTCCTTAACCTGGTGGTGCAGCGGTTCTTGGGCAGGTACCCGGGCTTACAGGATGTCCTGAGGCAGGCCAGGAAAGTCTGTGTGCATTTCCGCAGATCTTATAATGCCAGTGCTCGCCTGGCTGAGCTGCAAAAGGAGTTGAACCTGCCCAAGAACCGCCTTATATGTGACATGCCCACCAGGTGGAACTCAACGTTGGCCATGCTGCAGCGGCTGCACACGCAGCAGAGGGCCATCAATGAGTACCTGTGCGACTACGGCACCAGGACAGGGTCAGGGGAGCTTGGTTTTTTTTCTCCACGCCAGTGGGGCATGATCAGGGATGCATGCACTGTCCTGGCACCATTTGAGGAGGCCACGAGGATGGTGAGCAGTGACAGTGCATGCATCAGTGACACTGTACCTCTTGTCCACCTGTTGGAGCACACGCTGCGTGGAATAATGGACAGGGCACTTGAGGCAGAACAGAGGCAGGAAGAGGAGGACTTCCTTGCCTCTCAAGGCCCCCTTTACCCAGACAGTGTTCCTTCTGTCCCACCCATCGCACAGGAAGAGGAGGAGGAGGAGGAGGAGGAGGAGGATTGTGTCAGCATGGAGGTGGAGGCTGGCACTCAGCATCATCAGCAGCAGTCTTTTAGGGATGATTTACAGTCCCAAGAAACCAGTGGACTTGTACGTGGCTGGGAGGAGGTGGCTGCGGATCATGTCGTCCTTAGTGACCCAGAGGACTCCGGAGCGAATGCCTCAGCAAACCTACGCTGCATGGCCTCCCTGATCCTGCAAAGTCTGCGGAAGGATCCTCGTATTCTTCGGATCAAGGAGAGGGACCATTACTGGCTGGCCACTCTCCTTGATCCACGGTACAAGGGTAAGGTTGCGGACCTTATGTTACCGTCGCAGAGGGAGCAGAGGATGAGACAACTCCGGGAGGCCTTGCAGAAAGGTCTGTGCAACGCGTTCCCAGAGACTGGGAGGTTACAAACTCCTGGTCCTGGACAACGAGTTGCTGAGGCTTCGGCCAGTCAAAGAAGGAGCGGTGGGGAAGGTGGCCGTCTGACCGATGCGTTCAGACAATTCTTTAGTCCACAGCCCCAAAGTATGATCGGTTCCAGCAACCATCGCCAGCGTCTGATAAACATGGTGCAGGAATATCTAGGGGCAAGGTCAGACTTGGACACCTTCCCCACCGAAAATCCTCTGGCTTACTGGGTCTTGAGGATGGATCACTGGCCAGAGCTTGCACAGTATGCAATTGAGCTACTGGCCTGTCCTGCATCCAGCGTTCTTTCGGAACGCACATTCAGTGCTGCTGGAGGATTTGTCACGGATCACAGGGTGCGCCTGTCCACCGACTCGGTTGATCGACTGACTTTCATCAAGATGAACCAGTCTTGGATCACCACACACCTGATGCTGATATAACAGACTAATTGATTTTAACATGTCACATCCCTTCAAGACTGATGCTGATGCTGAGTGCCTGTGCTGTTATGTTGACTGGCTATCCTCCTCCTCCGAGTCCTCAATGATACGATTGATGATGATAGCTTGGAAGATCATTTTTGTTTATGGGTGCCGCCACCAGTGGCTAAGGCCCAATTTTTCAGCCCCTGTTTTACAGGGGCGTGTAATTACAATTTTTTTAGCAATAATTTGCCATAGGGCTCATTGCTGTGCTCCAAGTACAGTATCTGTGAGGGGTTGGAGTGTTGTGGCACCAGTGCCTAAGGCCCAATTTTTCAGCCCCTGTTCAACAGGGGCATGCAATTACAATTCTTGATCTAATAATTCACAGCAGGGCCCATTGCTGCACCCACCAAGAGTAACTCTGAGGGCTTACAGTGTTGTGGCAACGCCACCACCACCACCACCACGAAAGGCCCAATTTTTCAGCCCCTGTTCAAAAGGGGCATGTAATTACAATTCTTGATCTAATAATTCACAGCAGGGCCCATTGCTGCACCCACCAAGAGTAACTCTGAGGGCTTACAGTGTTGTGGCAACACCACCACCACCACCACCACGAAAGGCCCAATTTTTCAGCCCCTGTTCAACAGGGGCATGCAATTACAATTCTTGATCTAATAATTCACAGCAGGGCCCATTGCTGCACCCACCAAGAGTAACTCTGAGGGCTTACAGTGTTGTGGCAACGCCACCACCACCACCACCACGAAAGGCCCAATTTTTCAGCCCCTGTTCAAAAGGGGCATGTAATTACAATTCTTGATCTAATAATTCACAGCAGGGCCCATTCCTGCACCCACCAAGAGTAACTCTGAGGGCTTACAGTGTTGTGGCAACACCACCACCACCACCACCACCACGAAAGGCCCAATTTTTCAGCCCCTGTTCAACAGGGGCATGCAATTACAATTCTTGATCTAATAATTCACAGCAGGGCCCATTCCTGCACCCACCAAGAGTAACTCTGAGGGCTTACAGTGTTGTGGCAACACCACCACCACCACCACGAAAGGCCCAATTTTTCAGCCACTGTTCAACAGGGGCATGCAATTACAATTCTTGATCTAATAATTCACAGCAGGGCCCATTGCTGCACCCACCAAGAGTAACTGTCAGGGCTTACAGTGTTGTGGCACCAGCACCACCATCAAAGGCCCAATTTTTACTACCACTGTTCAACAATTATATGTAATTAAAATTCCTGATATAATAGTTGACAGCAGGGCGTTCCAGCACCAACCAAGAGTAACTGTGAGTGCTTACAGTGTTGTGCCAACACCAACAACTAAGGGGCCTATTTCTGCAGAGTATATACGGCAGGTCCCTACTTTCAAACATCCAACTTACAAACGACTCCTACTTGCAAACGCAAGAAGACAACAGGAAGTGAGAGGAAATCTACCACTAGGAAGGAAAATTCTCTCCTGTAAGAATAAATATGGGAGAAAGGTGTCTCCTCTGTACTGATGCTTTATCAGCAATCCTTGTTTCAAGAAAAACACCACATTTCAAAAACAGTTGTCATTGGGACGGAAAGTGAGGTGAAATGTTCTGAACAGGGGCACAGACAGCAAAACAAATGTTACAGGGGTGATAACCCTTACCTATGTTTTCCAAAAAGTTTAAAAATAGATTTTTGGGCTGGAGCTACACTTCAACAATGTACCTGTTCAAAATTACAAACAGATTCTACATAAGAACAAACCTACAGTCCCTGTCTTGTATGCACCGCCTGTATACGGCTGTTCAGAGTATATAGGGCCTTTTTTATTTTATGTGCGGGGTTCCCCTTAATATCCATACAAGACCCAAAGGGGCTGGTAATGGGATGGGGTAGGGGGGGGGGGGTCATGGGGTAGCTATGCCATTTTTCTTAAAGATTTTCATCCATATTACCGGGACCAGACATTACATTAAAGCCGCAAGCAGTTTTAAATGGCTTTTTTTCCTTTAGAAATGTAATTTTGTGCAGGGACAGTTCTAAACACGGGAAACATGTGGCACTTCACAGGCATACTTTAGACACCCCCCAGGTACAATATTTAAAGGAATATTTGACTTTTTTTTTTTCACTTTATGCATCATTAAAATGACTGCTCCAGAAAAACGTCCGTTTTTAAAACTTCTTTTTGCATTGATACATGTCCCCTGGTGCACAACCCGGGTTCCCAAACCCTTTTTAGGACAATAACATGCATAATAGTTGTTATAATTAGCACTTTAGAATTCGAACGTTCGCATCCATTGTATTTAATAGGGTTCTAATGTTCGTACGAACTTTCGGTCCGTTCGCGGGTTCTGGTGCGAACCCAACCCGAGGGTGTTCGGCTCATCACTACTGTTGACTCTGCAGAGAGTTGGCGACTTCTGCGCACTGTGTGCTTCAGCATGCGCTGACCGATCTCTATCATTTAACGTGGCCTACCACTTCGTGGCTGAGTTGCTGTTGTTCCCAGTTGCTTCCACTTTGTTATAATACCACTAATAGTTGACCGTGAAATATTTAGTAGCAAGGAAATTTCACAGATGGACTTATTGCAGAGGTGGCAACCTATCATGGTACCACGCTTGAATTCACTGAGCTCCATTCTTTCACAAATGTTTGTAGAAGCAGTCTGCATGTCTAGGTGCTTGATTGTATACCCCTGTGGCCATGGAGGTGATTGGAACACCTGAATCCAATGATTTTGAGGGGTGTCCCAATACATAGTTAGTCAGGTTGAAAAAAGTCCATCTAGCTAAGACTTTTGGAAATATTGTGTATTTTATATATAAATAAAGTATATTTTTCTTAACAATACCAAAAAAAAAAAAAAAAGAATCAGCATTTTTCACAGGAAGATCTAGAGCTGCTCTGGTAACCCATGTGAACTGCTAGAGGTAAGGCCCAAGCACAAAGGGACAGCCCACTTGAACTGTAGTACTTTGGTAGTTCTTCACAGTAGCTGGACCTTCTGGAGAAGCTGTGTGCTATAAGGCACTGGCCTACTCACTGGTTCTGACAGTGGAATTGCAAATCTGCCTGCAGATCACTTGCCCAGGTACCTCTGCCTTTTCTTTTTTTTGCAGCCTCTCTGAGTGGTAGAGGGATGGACGCAGTGGAACTTTATATTCCAGGGCATCCAGAGGAACTTTATTCCAAATCAGGGACAGTGCCTTGAAATCAGGTACAGTTGGGAGCTATGCAATGTGTCTGCTGTACCATGTATATGTATGAAAAAGTACCCCTTTCTCTTTGTATTGCTTCCTTTGTGTGAAATCCCTGGTTTTCCTGTGATCACTTTTAAGAAAAAGGGAAAAAAGGCATTTATAATTTTTTTTATACAGTAAAATCTTGGATTGCAAGCATAATTTGTTCCGGAAAAATGCTCGTAATCCAAAGCACTTGTATATCAAAGCAAATTTTCCCATAAGAAATAATGTAAAACTCAAATTATTTGTTCCACAACCATTTATTTATAAGTCCTTCAGTCTAAATAATGTGTGTGATTACTGCGCTAATGTGAAAAAATTAAATAAATGTGTTGTGCACACCTAGGCTGTGACAAATGAAATATGTGAAACCATACCAAAAACAATAAGAAAATAAAAATTATCCCAATCTAAATGAAATATAAAACTCAACTGATAAATTCCAGTGTAAAGTTAGTGAAACTATTAACGTACATGTATGTGTGAACCATAACCTGAAAACAAAAGAGCATCCACGATAATAACTTATTCAAAACAGTATTAGAATGAATTGCTGTGATAAAAAGCTAATTGGCACACACTATGTTAATCAAACAAAATGATGACCATTAAATACATTGAACATATACTGATGAAATAAACGAAACCCTAATGCCGCGTACACACGGCCGTTTTTCTCGTCGAGAAAAACGAAATTTTTTCCTTTCGATGAGAAAAATGATAGTCTGTGGGCTTTTTGACGTTTTTTTCGATGAGAAAAACGGCATTAAAAACAACGAGAAAAATTAGAACATGTTCTAATTTTTCTCGTCGTTTTTTTCGACATGTTTCCCGCGGCAGTGTTTCCCATAGGGAAACACTGCCTCGGAGCCCACAGACGGTCGTTTTTCTCGACAAGAGAAAAAAACGACGTGAAAAACGACCGTGTGTGGGGAACAAGCCGTTCCCTCGTTTTTAATGACATTATTCACGGCGGTTTTTTAACCGCCGTGAATAATGATCGTGTGTACGCGGCATAAGAAGTGTTGAAACTGAAAAAGTGCTCCAAGAAAGTCCACAGCCGCCAAAGAGGAACCACATCCACCTTAGCAAAGCAGGAAACAGGGCTGCTGGGAGCGCTGTGCGCTTGTTTCAGTGAGAGTCTCAGCTGATGTGTACTGCGCATGTGTGAGTCCTTCTGCTACTCAGATACCTATTGCGCTTGTGCGAGGTGAGCTCTTCCAGCGAGAGACCCAGAGTGCTGGTGGCTGCTGCTAGAGGCTGAGTGAGGGTTAAAGTCACATGTAGTGTGTGGAAAGTGCTATCTATGGTTGTATGAAGTTTGGTCCACGCTGTTTGGAGCGACGGATCACAGTGGCTTAAGTGGATGAGACAGCACAGTGCGTGCTAGGAGCCAGTACCGAGACTTTGGATTGGAGACATCTTTTGGATCTCTGGGATCAACACTTGCAGAGGGTGATATCTGCAGGCTCATTAGACCTTGCCACAGGGGAGGTCCAACATCTCTGGTAAAGTACCCACCTTATAATTATACTCACCGTGGTGGATGTGGTTCCTCTTTGGCGGCTGTGGACTTTCTTGGGGCACTTTTTCAGTTTTAACACTTCTTATGCCGCGTACACACGACCGCTTTTGTCGACGAAAAAAACTGCATTTTTTTTTTTCGCCAAGAAAAACGATCGTCTGTGGGCTTTATGTCGTTTTTCTCGTCGAGAAAAACGGCATAAAAAACGACGAGAAAAATTAGAACATGTTCTAAATTTTCTCATCGTTTTTTCCATCATTTTTTTCCGCGGCAGTTTTCCCATAGGGAGACACTGCCGCGGAGCCCACAGACGGTCGTTTTTCTCGTTAAGAGAAAAAATGACGGGAAAAACGACCGTGTGTAGGGAACCCTTGGAACCGAAGCGGTTCCCTCGTTTTTCCTGTCATTATTCACGGCGGTTTTTTAACCGCCGTGAATAATGATCGTGTGTACGCGGCATTAGGGTTTCGTTTTTTTCCTTTGTGAAGCAACCTATATATTGGACAATTTTTTTTCTTCTTTTTTCTTTCAATATTGTGTTGGGAACTTTCCACAGGACTTTCTTTATTTCATCAGTATATGTTCAATGTATTTAATGGTCATCATTTTGTTTGATTAACATAGTGTGTGCCAATTAGCTTTTTATCACAGCAATTCATTCTAATACTGTTTTGAATAAGTTATTATCATGGATGCTCTTTTGTTTTCAGGTTATGGTTCACACATACATGTACGTTAATAGTTTCACTAACTTTACACTGGAATTTATCAGTTGAGTTTTATATTTCATTTAGATTGGGCGCGATAATTTTTATTTTCTTATTCCTTCAGTCTATAGTCCATATAAAAAGATTATAGCAATGTGATAAGTTGTGTAACCATAAAATGTCCATCCACAAATGGAAGCCTCTCCAAGGGGATTAGAAGCAAAATTCAGCAGGAGCTACAGAGTATAAAAGAGAAGAGAGGTGCCTCTAAGTGTAGCAATATGGTTACATTTAATGAAGATACAACATTTAGCAAGTCACATGGTTGATGATTAAAAGAGGCACATCTAAGTATGCAGGGATCCGGGGTAAAGCAATCCACATAGACCGTCCTCCTCACCGCTGTCAGCCTGCAATCGTGACCGGGAAGACTACCCTGCAGTAGAGTGATCTGAAAGCGAGGCTTGAACCGCTCGTGGAAGGGACGAAAGCAATGGTGGTGGATGGTCTATGTGGACAGCTTTTCCCCCGGATGCCTGCATACTTAGATGTGCCAGTTTTATTCATCAACCATGTGAGTTTCTAAATGTTGCACCTTCATTAAATGTAACCATATTGCTACACTTACGCCTCCTTTCTATTTTATACTCAGTTGTGACATGACGCTACTCTTATATCAAGACATCACTTGTATATCAAGTCAAAATTTATAAAAAAAATTTGCTTGTCTTGCAAAACGCTCTCAAACCAAAGTTTTTCTGTATATCTATACACAGATGTATTTCCTTTCATTTCTATTTTAAACTGAATGGCTTGTTTTACAAGGTGATCATTTACAAATTGAATGTATGCTCATGCATCCCAAGGTGCATACTATACAGGATCAGCTGCAGGTTATCTTTAAAAAAGTGAATGTAAATAGCTAAAACATGGAAGCTTTGGTTGTTTTGGACTTTTGCCCTTGAATATATCAATGATCCTGGTTCCTTTCCCTCCCTCTCTTCCCCCAATCTTTTTTTTCTGTTCAAACATATTTCTAGGTTTCCCCTTTTATTTATTTTCATTTTATGCTTCTTTTACAAAATGATCATTAAACATCAAGATTCAGTTTAAGAGCTCTTTATTGATTCAGATTTCATTTGTAATACATTATTAAATTGTCAGTTTGCATATAATCAAAGTAAATTAGTAGAAAAATGATCTAAAGATGGAATAATTGTTTACAGCAACTAATAAATTCAAACCGATCTCCTTGTTCAGGCTATCTATGATGTAGTATACATATATAATTTACTTACATAAGTTTTACACCTAAAATGCTGGGTTCTTTCTTCCTCTGTTTTATAACTACATATGCTGCCTGACCTGTTAAAATAGTTTCCCTATACTATATGTATACTTCAGTAGAAAAAGTTAAAGATATTCCTACAGTAAGGGAAATCAAAGTATTTTAAATGTTTTATATGCATATGCAAAAAGGATCTGGTTAGACCCGGTTCACACAGGGGCGACTCCGGACGCGACTTCTAGTCGCCTCGAGTTGCCCCAAGTCATGCTATTTTCAAAATTAATTGAAGTGAATGGAGATGTTTTAATGCACACGACTGCAGTCGCTCCGACTTCAAAAAAGGTTCCTGTACTACTTCAATCCGACTTCTAGGCGACCTGTAGGCAACTTGTACCATTGATTTCAATGGAAGTCGCTTAGAAGTCTGATCAGTGTTCATTTTGAAGGCAACTTTACAGGAAGAGAACATACATTTCTCAGGCAAACCCCTCCCTCCCCCTCCCTCCCACAGAGCTGATCTTGTTTTATTGGCCACTGGAATGTCTCCTGTCCTGGAGGCAACTTCAGTCGTGTTGTAATTCACCACTTAGTCGCTCTGTGATTCATGCTCAAGTCGTGTCTGAGTCGTGTTGAAGTCTGAAGTCGTGTTGAAGTCGTGTTGCCCCTGTGTGAACCTGTAAGTCAATCAATAGAAAAAAAAAAAAAAAGATTGCAAGCAACACATTTAATCATTACATATAATAAGATTAATTTCAAACAATAAATCCTTTACAGTCTCTAATAACTTGAAACACAAAGACCCCTTTCACACGGTGCGCTAGCTGTACGGTAAAAAAAGTCCTGCTAGCAGCATCTTTGAGGCGCTGTAGGAGCAGTGAATACACCAATCCTAAAGCGCCCCTTACCATTGAAATCAATGGCCACGCTGCAGAACCGCCGGTAAAGTGCCACTGCAGTGGCGCTTTGCCATCAGTTTTAACCCTTTCTCAGGCGCTAGCGGGGGTTAAAAGTGCCCCGCTAGCGGCCGAATAGCGCCGCGAAAATGACGGTAAAGCGTCGCTAAAAATAGCAGTGCTTTACCGCCGACGCCCCCACCGCCCCAGTGTGAAAGGGGCCTAAGTGCTCTTTCACACGGGCGTCAGGGGGGTGGCAACTGATAAGAACAGATACTACACATCTTAGCCAAAAGGCCATGTATACATACACATACTGGGGACAATTTAGACAGGATCCATTTAACCTACCAGCATGTCTTTGAAATGTGAGGGAAAACCAGGCAACACAGGGGAAACCCACACAAGCACAGGGAGAACATGCAAACTCCGTGTGGGTGGTGTCATAGTTGGGATTCGAACCAACCACCCTAGTGCTGGCAAGGCAGGAGTGTTACCATCTCTAACATCAAGTACTGTATATGCATAGAGGGCTATGAACTTTAAACATCCTTATTCATGTTGTCATTGGTGGAGAGAGGTAGACAGGATGTATGAGTTCTGTTTTTTAGGAACAACTCTGAATGAGGAATTATAGTGAGGGCACATATTCTGCCTTGTTAGCAACACCAGAGGTTATATTTCCTGAGGACTGTTTTTTTCTGAGCAGGGACCTCCTCAGCTTCTTTTGGGCTGCCATCATAGGCGTGCGCACAGGGTGTGCCAGGTGTGCCCAGGCACACCCTAATCACCCTGTGCAGCACAGATTCCCCCTACTGCTCTGGCTCCCATCTTTTCCCCCGCAGCACTGCCAGCTTTCCTCCTCTCCTATCGACTGTTGCTGCTGGGATGTTTTAGGAGTGGGGAAGGGGCCAGTAAATATGTAATTTACCGGCCCCTTTCCTTTCTGAATGAACACCGTGAGCGATCTGTAGTGTGTGTTTGGGCTTTGGGGTGCACACCCTAAAGCAATAGGCTGCGCACACCTATGGCTGCCATAGAGAGTGTGTTACCACATTTCTCTGAGGCAAGGGTCATGCACAATCCATGATATAAACACCTTACAGAGGGTGATAAAAACAGTGCAGAAAATCATTACTGGTGTACTGTAGATCTACCTAGTATTGAGGAACTGGGGAAAATGGGATGCCTCTAGAGAGCTCTCTCCTGGGCCATGCTTTGTTTAAACTGTTACCTTCTAGTAGGCGGTTTAGGAGTATTGCCTCCCATACTACCAGGCTTCAAAAGAGTTTCTTCCCCAGGCCCAGAGGTACTGAGATCATTTAGACTGAGTGTGTGTATATTTTATTAATTGTGTATATATTTGTATGATGTTATATATGTTCTTGGATATATTGGATGCTTTTGTGTAATATCGGACGATATCTGGATTTAATTTCTGTAATAATCTGTATAAATCTCAAAAAGAAAAGGTTGTACAGAATATCTTAGCCATTGAATACTTCCAAAAAGTAGAATAATATTTTGGTGTGGTTTGTTTCATATTTCCACTCATTACAATAGGAATGTAATAGGACAGGGTGGTTTCTGTAAATACCCTTACTCAAATCCGGTACTTTTTCATAGGATCCTCCTCCCACATAGGTAATGTGGATAACTTCTGGCTGGTTTTCTCTTCAATGGGCCACCCCCAGGACTTGAAGAATGGAGCCAAGTTCTTATTGACAGCTTGAGAGAACTTCTCCGCCCAGAGATTCATCTTATCCGAATTGCTGCTACTGACATCTGACAGTTTCTGGTACTCTGCAAATAGATGTTTGAAGGGATTCCATCCAAAGCATTCTTGTAACTAAATA
The DNA here is from genome assembly GCA_029206835.1 of Rana muscosa. Classification (NCBI taxonomy): domain Eukaryota; kingdom Metazoa; phylum Chordata; class Amphibia; order Anura; family Ranidae; genus Rana; species Rana muscosa. The sequence goes on along the minus strand of CM055118.1, from coordinate 600,916,404 downwards.
TTAAAAAGGTTGGTTAGATTGCTAATAAAAGATCATTACGCACAGCTTGCCATATATGCAGTATTGTATTGTATTGTATGTTGTATGTTTATTAAAGAAGGTAAACTCCAGTCAAACAAAATTACTATAAATTCACATTGCTGAGTTGGTCTAATTTTCATTTTTGTACTGCAGTTGGAACCCAATATAAATCTAATCTCAGTTGTATATTTACTGGCCTATGCCTTACCCTTTCTCTAAGTCCCCTTCCGCTTTGCCCGAACACCAGGGGACAGGGGTGTCCAAACTTTTTTCAAAGGGGGCCAGATTTGATGAAGTGAACAACATGCGTGAGGGCCGACCATTTTGCCTGACATTCTTTGAACCATTAAAATTCGGTCTAAGTGTGTTCGTTCGGGCACTAATACACTGTCATGGATATGCATTAATGTCTGTCTGCCATCTTACCTTCCTCCTCATGTGTTCATCTAGAGACCAGACCTCCTTCACCTGGCTTCCTTTATAATCTCCTCCCAGCCTGACTCCACCCCAGGCCCTATCACTGAACACTATATTAACCTGTGCACTGCAAGCCTGCTTTGCTGATCAACGTGTTTGTTAGGCATTGTGTGTTTGGGTTCCTGCCTGCCGTGTGCTACGTCTGTCTCTCTGTTACGTTATTGGCTTGTCCCCGACCATCCCTGTCTGCTCGTGACCCTTGACCTTCGGCTCGTTCTTCGTTATCCTTGTCTGCTTGTGGCCCCTGACCTTCGGCTTGTTATTCGGTTCTCTCTATCGTGTGCTGCTGCTTCCCCTTATCCTACGGGGCGTGAGCTAGGAAACTCCAGGGGCCGCGACCTGGTCCCAGCCTGCAGCGTAACATCCTCACCACTAGAGGCCCTGGAGAAGACCAGCTGGGTCTTAGACTCCGCGCCCTGGGGAATCTTGGCTCTCGCTTCCGTTGGGATCCCGGTTGTGCTCCTCTGGTCCCGCTTTCCACAACCACCCAGTTTCCTATCCACAGAAGCCAGCCATAGGGTTCACTACCTCGCGGTGCACTCCTGTCCCCCTACGGTGTGCATCTGTCACCTGGCCACAGGTGACCCTGACAGTTTGATCAGCCATGAACCCGGCTGACATCCCGCTTCCCGCGGATGATCCATTGCAGGGCATAGTTCGCAGACTTGAGACCCAGGAATCAAATCAGACCCAGGTGATGCGATTCCTCCAGGATCTGGCTTCTCGATTCGAGCAGCTTCAGGTCTCCTTGGGAACCCCGAATCCGCAACCCCAAGTACAACCAGCGGCTGTACCTATCGCACCAGTCGCAGCCTCACACTCACTAAGATTGCCAGCTCCGTTCCGTTTCTCTGGGGACTCCAAGGCCTGCAGGGGGTTTCTCAGCCAATGCACTATTCATTTTGAGCTTCAGCCTCAAAGCTTCCTATCTGACCGGGCTAAGGTAGCCTATATCATTTCCCTCCTCTCCGGTGAAGCTTTGGCCTGGGCTGCCCCCCTGTGGGAGAGGAACGATCCGGTGGTTTCCAGTCTGTCCGAATTCTTGAAGCTCTTTCGTAATATCTTCGAAGAGCCGGCTCGGGCTTCTTCAGCGGCTAGTGCTGTCTTACGTCTTCGCCAAGAATCTAGTTCAGTGGGGCAATATGCTCTTCAGTTCCGTATCCACACAGCTGAATTGAGCTGGAATAATGAGGCCCTGGTCGCTACCTTTTTACATGGCCTCTCTGACCGAGTGAAAGACGAATTAGCGGGAAGAGCCATTCCCGTCGGTCTGGACGATGTAATTTCATTATGCAACCAGATCGACATTCGTTTTCAAGAGAGGTCCTTAGAAAAAAGACGCCAGCACTCTCTGGGTCCTAGCCAGTCTGAGCTCCCCTCCCTTCATTCCGTGGAGCATCCTCTACCTGCTGAAGAACCTATGCAGCTGGGCCGGACCAGACTAACCCCCGAAGAACGTGCTAGGCGCAGAACTCTGGGCTTGTGCCTCTATTGTGGGGGCAAGGGTCATTTTCGTGACTCCTGCTCGCTTCGTCCGGGAAACGCTCGGGTCTAATACATTTGGAAGGTGGAGTATTGGACCCAGAAACATCACCTTCTCGCCTGCTCTTGCCGGTGTCCCTTCATGTAGGCACTTCTCCTCAGTCAACCCTTGCATACCTGGATTCCGGGGCTGCCGGCAATTTCATGGATTGGAGAACTGCTTCTTCTATGAAGCTTACCCTTTCACCTCTCACTACCCCATTGGTAGTCTCGGCAATTGATGGCACTGTTCTCCCAGGGGGCCCTATTCGCTTCCAGACGCTACCCATTAGGATGTCGGTAGGGATTCTCCACCAGGAGTGGATATCCTTTCTTATTCTACCCAAGGCCTCTACCCCAGTTGTATTGGGCCTCCCTTGGCTACAGCTCCACTCTCCACATGTGGACTGGGTCTCTGGGCAGATCCTGGCCTGGGGTTCCTCATGTTTCTCGTCGTGTCTTCTCAAGGTGACCCCCAAGGAGAGTCTTCCGGTTGCTGCCACTTCTGTTTCTTCTGATCTTCCCGCCGCATACAGCGATTACCGGGATGTGTTCTGTAAAAAATCAGCTGAGGTGCTTCCTCCCCACAGGTCTTTTGACTGTGCTATTGATCTTGTCCCCGGAGCAACTCTACCCAGGGGTCGTACCTACCCTCTGTCCATCCCAGAGACCCAGGCCATGTCGGAGTATGTAGCAGAGAATCTGGAGAGAGGGTTCATCCGGAAATCCTCATCGCCTGCAGGGGCAGGGTTCTTTTTCGTTGCCAAAAAGGATGGTACCTTAAGACCCTGCATCGATTATCGGGGTTTAAATGCGGTTACTATTAAAAATCGATACCCCTTACCCTTAATATCTGAGCTATTCGATAGGTTGAAGGGTGCCTCCATTTTCACCAAGTTGGATCTCAGAGGCGCGTACAATCTCATTCGAATACGGGAGGGTGACGAATGGAAGACTGCATTTAACACTAGAGACGGGCATTACGAATATCTGGTGATGCCTTTTGGTCTGTGTAATGCTCCAGCCGTGTTTCAAAACTTTGTCAATGAAATCTTCAGAGATCTGCTGTACCAGTTTGTTGTCATCTATCTGGATGACATTCTGATCTTTTCTGAAAATCTGCTCGTCCACAGAAACCATGTCCGCACTGTACTTCAACGTCTTAGAGAGAACAATCTCTATGCCAAGCTGGAGAAATGTTCCTTTGAATGTTCTGAGGTCCTGTTTTTGGGGTGCTTTGTCTCATGTTCGGGGCTTCGTATGGACCCTGGGAAGGTCTTGGCTATCACCAACTGGCCTCTTCCTGCTAGCCTCAAGGCCACACAGCGCTTTCTTGGCTTCACTAATTATTATAGGCAGTTCATAAGGAATTACTCTTCCATTGCCGCGCCTATTATCGCTTTGACCAAGAAGGGTGTGAATGCCAGAGACTGGCCTCCCGAAGCTGTCTCTGCATTTCACAACCTGAAACAGGCCTTTGTTTCTGGCCCCCTCTTGAGGAGACCAAATCCTGGGAATGCATTTTTTTATTGAAGTGGACGCTTCCTCAATGGGGGTGGGAGCTGTGCTTCTTCAAATCTTTGAGAAGAGACGCCAACCATGTGCGTTCTTCTCCAAAAAATTTTCTCAGGCAGAGAGGAATTATGCCATCGGTGATCGGGAACTTCTCGCAATTAAATTGGCGTTAGAGGAGTGGCGTCATCTCTTGGAGGGTTCCCCTCACTCCATAACGATCTTTACCGATCACAAGAATTTACAGTATCTACAGAATGCTAAACGTCTGAATCCTAGACAGGCCAGGTGGAGTCTCTTCTTTGCCCGTTTTAATTTCACGATTACCTACAAACCTGGTTCCTGCAACGGTCGGGCTGATGCGCTCTCTAGGTCATTTGACACTTTGGACGAGGAGTCCGCCCCTGAACCTGAGCCGATCATTCCCACCTCATGCATTGTTGCCCACTCTACCACCCTGAAGTCTAAAATTCCGCCTGGTAAGACCTTTGTCCCCACTGGGCTAAGAGCTAAGATCCTTCGTTGGGGACATGATTCCAAGGTGGCAGGGCATTCTGGATTCCTCCGATCCTTCCTACTCATCAGTCGTCACTACTGGTGGCCTAATCTCCGCTCAGACGTCAAAGACTACGTTAAAGCTTGTCATGTCTGTGCTCAGTCCAAATCCTCCACACAAGCTCCTGCTGGTCTCCTCATGCCCTTGCCTATTCCTAAGGAACCCTGGGCCCATATTGCCATGGATTTTATCACCGATCTCCCACTGTCTGAGAATAATACAGTCATTTGGGTGGTAATCGATCGATTCTCCAAGATGGCTCATTTTGTTCCTCTTCCTGGTCTTCCTTCTGCCCCTGCCTTGGTTCCCATTTTCATTCGAGAAATTCTCCGCCTACATGGGGTCCCTTCTCATATTGTTTCCGACAGGGGAGTCCAATTCACGTCTCGTTTTTGGAGAGCCTTTTGCAAATCCCTCAATATTGTCTTGGATTTTTCTTCTTCTTACCATCCCCAATCCAATGGACAGACTGAGAGGGTTAATCAGGAGTTAGAGGTCTTTCTTCGCACCTTTGTGTCTTCTCACCATGACGATTGGTCCTCTCTACTCCCGTGGGCAGAATTCTCCCATAACAATCATGTGAATACCAGTTCGCAGAAGACACCCTTTTTCACAGTTTATGGAAAACACCCTCAACTTCCTCTTCCTATGATCTGTTCTCCAGACATTCCAGCTTTGGCTTCGGTTCAGGAGTCTCTCAATTCCGTTTGGGGTCACGTTCATGATTCCCTCCGGGCAGCTGCTGAAAAATTCAAAGGCTTTGCCGACCGCCGCAGGCGTAAACCGCCTTCTCTTCAGCCAGGGGACAAAGTCTGGCTCTCTACCAGGAACATCAAGCTCCGAGTTCCTTCTCTGAAGTTTGCTCCACGATTCATCGGTCCATACACGGTAACTGCTAAACTGAATCCGGTTTGTTTCAAACTCCAGATTCCTAAGAGCCTTAAAATCACTAACTCCTTTCATGTTGCTCTTCTAAAGCCTTTAGTCCTCAATAAATTCTCTCGTCCTCTTCCTACCGTGGCGCCTGTCTCTGAGGATAATCAGGAGTACGAGATCAGTCAAATTCTGGACTCCCGACTCTGTAAAGGCGTTCTTCAGTACCTCGTTCATTGGAAAGGGTTTGGTCCTGAGGAGAGGTCTTGGATCACTGCATCTGAGGTCTTTGCACCTCGTCTGTTAAAGGAGTTTCATCTGAAGTTTCCCTCTAAACCTGGGCCCAGGCGGGGAAGGGGGAGGCCTCGTAAGAGGGAGGGTACTGTCATGGATATGCATTAATGTCTGTCTGCCATCTTACCTTCCTCCTCATGTGTTCATCTAGAGACCAGACCTCCTTCACCTGGCTTCCTTTATAATCTCCTCCCAGCCTGACTCCACCCCAGGCCCTATCACTGAACACTATATTAACCTGTGCACTGCAAGCCTGCTTTGCTGATCAACGTGTTTGTTAGGCATTGTGTGTTTGGGTTCCTGCCTGCCGTGTGCTACGTCTGTCTCTCTGTTACGTTATTGGCTTGTCCCCGACCATCCCTGTCTGCTCGTGACCCTTGACCTTCGGCTCGTTCTTCGTTATCCTTGTCTGCTTGTGGCCCCTGACCTTCGGCTTGTTATTCGGTTCTCTCTATCGTTTGCTGCTGCTTCCCCTTATCCTACGGGGCGTGAGCTAGGAAACTCCAGGGGCCGCGACCTGGTCCCAGCCTGCAGCGTAACATCCTCACCACTAGAGGCCCTGGAGAAGACCAGCTGGGTCTTAGACTCCGCGCCCTGGGGAATCTTGGCTCTCGCTTCCGTTGGGATCCCGGTTGTGCTCCTCTGGTCCCGCTTTCCACAACCACCCAGTTTCCTATCCACAGAAGCCAGCCATAGGGTTCACTACCTCGCGGTGCACTCCTGTCCCCCTACGGTGTGCATCTGTCACCTGGCCACAGGTGACCCTGACATACACTTCCCAACAAGAATTTTCTTGCCTTTGTGGCTTTGTGTGAGTAAAGCGATGAGCTCAGGCGTATTATTTGGATATACCGTATTTATTGGCGTATAACACGCACCTTCACTTTAAGAGTGAAGTTTCAGGATTTTTTTTTTTCAATTTTAAATAAAGAACTGTGAAGCAAAATAAGGGTCAGTGCCCATCTGCAGCCTCACAAGTGCCCATCTGCAGACCCATCATTGCCATGAATGCAGCACCCCCAATTGCCAAGAATGCACCCACCATTGCCAGGAATGCACCCACCATTGCCAGGAATGCACCCACCAGTGCCAGGAATGCACTCACCATTGCCAGGAATGCACCCACCATTTCCAGGAATGCACTCACCATTGCCATCAGTGCAGCCTGCTTGATGCCCATCCATCTGCAGCCTTGGAGGGGACAGGAAGGGGGGTGGGACGAGCGCCAAAGATTACCTATAGAAGAATCTCCTGTTTACACAGTGGCCTCTTTAATTGAAATTCCCGCCTCCTTTGATGGACAGAACAGTCGTCTATAGCAGCGCCGGAGACGGGACTTCCTATTACAGAGGCCGCCTGTAAAAAGGAAATTCTCCTGTGTGTGTACGGCACTCATCCCGCCTCCTCCCTGTCCCCTCCAAGGCAGCCAGCATATACATCTTTTGTGGCCCCGACACTGGGAGATCGTCGGGGGCCACAAAAGATATATATGTCCAAATAACCAGGCGGGCCGTTCAAAACCGGAATGCGGGCCGCGATTGGCCCGTGGGCCGGACTTTGGACATGCCTGCCATACACATTGCAGCATAAAAAGGAGGACTAACAGCAAATACATATATGACAAGAAGCTGACTGTATTGGACTGTTTACAAAAGTCAAATAAAAGCAGAACTTATTAGATTTTTGTAGTATTGGTACAATGTTTTAAGTGCACTCCAGAAATCATGAATTCCTGAAAAAAACATGGGGGCTACCATTGATGACATCTCAAACACTAGTTTCCTGGTTGTCATGCTGACTCTCTAGCTTGTTCCTGAACATGAATGAGATAAGGACTTCTGACTTAGTAACTCTGACTTTCATTATATGCAAACTTGTACTTGTCCCAGATACTAGAGCCAATTGGTCTGCAAAATAGCCACACAGCAACCATTTTCAGAAAGCAGTCCCATTATCCATTCTTGAAGGTGGGTAGTTTATTAGCTAATTATATTCTTCATAAAACATCTAGTGCGCTGTGTAAACGACCAAGGCACTGGGTGGGATAAGTACCTGTGCAGAGCTTATACAGGCAGTAATCTTACAGGCTCCTTTTGACCATAAACACAATAAAGCAGTAGTAAACTCATTATTTTAACTTTCACCTAAATGTAAGCTTATAATAAGGCTTATTTGTAGGTACAGTGAATATCTCTCAAACGTGCAGCATTTAGGAGATATTCACTTCGGCGGGAGCTGATTACATCACTGCACATGTGCTCTGAATTCAGGGCACACTCCTAATGCTGTAACATAACGATGACTCCTGTGCAAACCTGGAGGGAAAACCAAGTGAAGATGGAAGCACCTGCAGCGGTGACAGTGCATCGATGGAGGGCTCTGCTTGGCGGGTAGATCTATCAAAATGTCATTGTATGCAGTGCGTTAACCATCTGGGAGCCCAACTATTCTTTTTAGGAGTTTACTACCTTTTATGTAAGATTACGGCTTACTAATCATTTAAATGGAACCGAATGATGGACAATATCTGTGTGGCAAGAACAGAACAGTTTGTGGTTCCCTAGGTTATGGTACCACCTAGTATTTGACACTAGGAGATAAAAAAGTGGAATTTAAGAGCTGGCAAAACACTATATAAAGGGGATAACTTTCTGAGAGAGCTCATCCAAGTGTAGCGATACCCCCGAAAGGGTTTTGGGTCATGCAAACTACCTCCATGGCTTCCGTTGTCAGGGTAAAGTGTTTTCAGAAAAGTCAATGTCCACACAGATGTAAAACCTCAACAGAAAGGCTTTATTTTCTTTTGCTGTGGAACTTGAGAGAAAGTGGGAAACGAGAGAAGTAGGGGGAAGGTTCAGGCACACGGTACAAAAGATACAAACAGTCAATATATTCGCCACTCAAGCCTAAGTGGGTATTGCTCACCCGGATAATCCCCTCTCACGGTCCTAGCAGCCGGAATGATGCACTAGTTAGACTTTAGACAGTTTCTGCCACAAAGTGCTATAGGTGAACTTGGGTCTCTGCCACAGACCTGGTGAACTTGGGATGCGTCCAGGAATCCTCTGCAACAGGATTTTAAAAGTCCCAAACCTCCAGCTGAGCAATAATAGAGCTTTTAAACTGGACCAGTGTATTGCAGGGCTTTTAGTATAAAGGATCCCTCCTTGAATGGGTTTGGCAGGTCCTCCCCCGGCTTCCTTCCTCAAGAGCTTCCTTCCCATGGATGGAAAGCTTGGGATACCCTCAGAATTGTAGGCCCAAACCAGCAGAGCTGGGCCTAGCGAGCAGCAATGTAGCCAAGGGGCTGAAGGTGCCCGGGACTAGAACACACACATACGCACCCAGTGCCATGCGGGCCACGAGGCGCACCAGGAAGACCCCGAATAAATGGCGTCTGTGTAACGCTTCAGGCAATGTTACTATAAAGTTTGGTGTGGATCACAGCTTCGGAGGTATATATGATATACTTAACAGTTAACTATAAGTAGGCAGAAATCAGATAGGGAGACTCAGATAATTTGGAAATACTAGTGGTTTTATTTAATTTGGTAGTACACAGTCATAGTAAAGAAAACTACTGCGCATGTCAAAAAATGCAAAAAAATATTAAATTAAATAACTGCTGCTGCAACTGAAAATGTGGATACACACAATAACAAATACTTTCTTCTTTGGTGTCTAAGAGTGTGGAGTCACGATTATCTACCTGCATGAGAGAGTTGCCTGCTATAGTGTCACTGTGGAACTTTACATATGGTCACTCCTGCCTTTCAGTATTGCAATGTGGACATTTTATGGAATATCTCAGACTGTCACATACTAGTTATTTCCTTATTAATGTAGATGTCCTTTTTTTCACAATATTTATTTTGATATTTATATTGGTTCATTCATATTAAGATAGCATTTCATACATTGTATATGTTGTCATTTTTGCAGCGCAACTGCCTTTTTCTTTTAGTACACAGTCATAACATGGAGTTCCAGAGGAAACTTAGGTGAAGTAGCAGTACACAGGATAATAGTTTATAGTATACGGAGGAATACTTGCTGTGAGAGGACTGGGGCTCTGTCCGGCCCAAAAGCTGGAAGTTGGAGGGGCTCTATCAGGCCCAATAGTGAGATGGAAGTCAGGGCCACCCGCTGAGCAAATTTTACCCAGTTTATCAGGGTTTGCTAAAATATGAACAGCGAATGGCCAGCTTAAAACGGAGTTCCACCCAAAAGTAGAACTTCCGCTTTAAGCATTGCTCGCCCCTTGACATGCCACATTTGGCATGTCATTTGTTTTTTGGTGGGGGGGGGAGTGTTTACCTTATTTTCAGTGGGACTTCCTGTCCCACTTCCTCCTTCCTCTTTTTGTCCGCCTAGGCGACTCCTCCTCTCGTCCTAGGCGGCCCCTCCCTGCCAGCGATCTTCTGGGACGGCCGGGTGCCCACAGTTACTTTGACAGTGCAGAGGAGTGGAGGGGGAGTGGAGCGATACTCCAGGCGGCCTCATCGCCGGACCCTGGAGCAGGTAAGTGTTGATTTATTAAAGGTCAGCAGCTATGCTTTTTGTAGCTGCTGACTTTTAATAAACTAAAAAACAGGTGGAACTCCGCTTTCAGGGTTGGAGTGGCTGCATTTGATGACAACCTATATCTCCTATAAAGTGTTTGAAACAGCTGATGTCAGATGTGCAGGAGGAGCCTTTGGGATCTTGGTGTCATTATTCACAACTCTCCTTTTCTTCCCCTCTCAATCTGATATTTATTGCCCCAAGAGTTTGTGGTCATCCCTGTATGCCTATGTCTTCATGAGGCTGTAATCTCACCGTGTTTATAATTAAAATAACCAAAAAAAGAAAAAAAACGAAAGAAAAGTGTAATCGAGTAATTTTGTACAGGAACATTATGTGATAGATGCTAATACATCTATTTTTTTAATTGACTACTAATCCACAATGCTCAACACATGCTTTCTGTGATGATGAAAGGGGTTGAATTGTTTAGAATTTACACCAAGGCCCTGAGATCTTATACTCTAAAAAAAAAAAAAATATCTCCTCTCCTCTAAAGCCAGCGCTGAGAGCTATCACCTTTAGCTGCATCTGAGCACCACAAACTGAAAACACTATTTAAATCATTTTTAATATTCAAAGTAAATTCACCCATCCATCTACTGTATGTCTCCATGCTTTATTCTGTTGAGAACTTGCTTTGAAAAACAACCCCTTTCACCTCAACATTTCTGTCTGAGGCCATCTTAAGTAAGGACAGATCATCATTTAGTATTTACTTCCTGGAATCCATCTGCCCTTAGCTCAGGCATGCAGGGAGGAGTGTGAGCTTATCTGAGAGAGCCCCTGCTCCTGCTCTCCAGATGAAAAAAGATGCCCATGAAGATTCATGGGATGTAGGAAATCATTTTGGCCTAGGCCAGAAACCAGGAAGCAACAGAAGAAATTTAAAAAATCAGTTTACAACAAGTAAATATAATATACTTTTTTTTATCTTTTTATTATTATTATTTTAAAAAAGCTGTCAATCCACCCAGAAAAGTCCAAATTCTGATTTCAATTAGACATGTTTTATGTTAGGTGAATTACAATACTGTCTCAGTTGACATTGCTACATGCCGCAGAAAGAGGTGACCTTTGATAGGTATGATGATCTGTAGTTAAACCCTTGACTATGAGGAGATGTCAGGATCTGGATCTGAACTCAGAACCTCTGCTCTGTGTGGCAGTAATTCTTCTTGCTGAGCCACCTGAGAGGCTGGACAGCTCCCTCTTAGATTCCTTAGACAATCTTGCCTTGTACCTTGTTTCCTGTAAATCTTGAACTCTTTGCTCCTCCCATGAACTTCCTATTCAAGCCATGCCTTTGCACTTCCTGTTTGACAGATTATTGTGCGCTCTCCAGCTGGTATCTTGCTTCTTTGGGTATCTGCAGCTGTCATTATCTTCAGTACCATACGTTATCAACCTTTGGCTTGTTCCTCAACTATGCTTTCTCTTGATCCCAACCTGCAAGCACTTGTTACCTTTGGCTTGTTTACTGACTACGCTTCTGCTTGTTCCCTCCCTGTTATATCTGCTACTGGACCTTAGCTTGCTCATCTCCTGGTGGGGCGATCCTGGGGACCCCAACCTGGTACTAACACGCAGCAAAACCCGTCTCCACCATCAGGAGCTCTGGAAAATGATGGTTAGTGCTTAAACCCTGCATCTTGGGTGAGCTTGCGTCACACCTATCCTGCTGGTCGGTGGGAGCCTCTCTACTGCTATAGCTACTGTTCTCTGAGCCTGGTTCAGGAGATTTATATTTTCAGTTTTCTAAACATGGTAAATATTACAGAAACTAGTATATACCATTAAAGCAAGAACAAATCTCAAATCTCCTTTGAAGGGATAAATGTATTTTATAAATCAGGTCAGTAAATTGTCAGCAAACTTATAGCAAATCATTAGTGAATCAGAGATTTGCCCCTTTATAAACTGACCCCTATGTCTTTATGAGTTGAAAATAGATTTAATAGATATCATTGTCATCTGGTATACAATACCTGAAGGTAGGTCTCCAGAGCAGTCCACACGTTCCATTCTACCAGCTTGGCTCCATTTTTTAGGTATCGCTGGATTCGATTTTCCCTCTCTTTTGGCTTTAGTTCAGAATGTGCTTGATCTCTTGGAATATGCAGGACAGTTTCATGTACATAAACTGACCAGAGGTTACATGTTGCTTCTGTGGTATGAGGTGGAAATTCCCAATTGCCCCTCTGCTCATTGTGGCCAAGTTCATGTATTGGTCCCCAGAAACCAGTTTTCCTTATATGTTCGGCATTGGTTATTTCTTTTGCTGACTGTAAATGACACATTATTGGGTATCCAGCATGCATCCAACCTTAAAAACAAGGTAATTTCACTAAGTAACAGATCAACATACAAAACACTGGAAACATGAAAAAAATTACCTCATTAGCACGTCCATTGAAAACTACAAGTCTGTCTGCTGTGGTGTAATTTATTCATTCACAGATCCCTGTGAATGAATTATGCCCACACAGCCGCACCTATTTTAAAGTGGTTGTAAACCTCAGACATAAAACATGAACAAAGCACACCTTTCTATACTGTGAAATTGTCTCTATCCAAAGAGTGGATTGAGGGTGTCATTTTTCTCTGCTGCCTCATTCCTATGCTATCTCTATGAATCACTTCTGATAGCTTTTCCTGAAACCAAGAGTAAAAAAGGTGATGGGGTGGCGAGTTCCAGCACACAGCTTGTGATTGACAGCCACAGCTGTGCATGTTATCTGTGTACTATGAGGAGGGGGTGTGTCCCTTCCCTCCAACCAGGTTTCATAGTTCTCTGCAGTGTGAGTCTTAAGATCCCTGCCCCCCGAGGTAGGGGCCTGATGTGGGCGCCGGACATGTGCAGCTGCTGAGCACGTGAGGCCCGCAAAACTCTCCCCGGCATGCGGAAGTGAGGATAGAATTTCTCCCCCCATCCTATAACCCCCCTGTTTATCCCCAGCTGGAATCTGTAGAGGAATCTGTAGAGGTCCCAGCAGTGGATGTGCTGACATCCCGCTCTCCCCGGCGCATACCTATACCGGAGCAGCTGGGCTAGTAAGGCTCACGGAGGTAGCAGAGTGCAGCGCAGAGTGTCGGGGATCCCACGAGATGGAATCAGAGGGAGGAGAAGCCCCAGAAACCCAGCAAGACGCTGGCAACGAGGCGGAAGAAGGAATGAGACCGGACCACACACACAGTGCCTGTCATGGCTCTGCTGAGAGAGACGTGCAGTGAGGAGCAAAGGCACACTGTATTACACGCCAAATCTAAAGAAAAAAAAACTAACCCCCACGCAGATCCGACCCCCTTGACCCTGGCTGATAAATCTGCATGCACAGAGAGAAAGGAGCCCTTTGAGCACAGCCCAAGAAAGAACCACAAGCAGCAGCTTACTGGGATCCATCCGAGTGACTGGAGCAGATACGAAGCGTCACTTTTCTGTTGCATACTACTGTCATGGATTGATGGACTGTGAATCACCAATTGGGCATATATACTAAACCTGTTACCTGACTGTTTGCTAAAGTAATGACCAAAGCCTATATTAGGGCAGTATCAGAGAAGTCCGAGTGAATCTGTATAAGTTGCATTACCAACGGGCTTAGTGTCCCCCCTCAGGAAGGGAATTTGGACTCTGATACCCTCCACATTGAATGCTGCACTATTTTATTTTTGTTTTTGAATGCAAATGACATGCTAAACCGTCTGCTGTGGAGGAGGGAGACAGAGCGGACTTAAGGACAAAGACAAAAAAAACTAAAGTTAGAGGGGGGACTAGGAGCCATTTTAAGTTACCCTAAGCTGGGCAGAGAGTGCTTGGGGGCAGGGACGGCTGAGTGGACTGCACGGACAGTCGGGCGGACATCTTGTTACCCTCCTTTCAATCCGTTAATTCACTGAATAGAGCCTGCGAAATCTGGCAGTAATAAGGTGGGAGAGACGTGAGAAGTATATCAATACATTATAGCAAGTTACCTCCCCTCTGGGATTCTGAGGTCTATCATTGCCCAGTACCACAGACAGAATAAAGAGATTCACCTATACCTCTGCGTACCTGTATCCCTGATCTGAGCTCAACAGCTCAAACAGAATAAGGGCGAAGTTAGTGAGGGGGGTGGGAGCAATACCCCCCAAAATTAGCGCAAGCCCCGGCTCCATCAAAAAATACATGACACAAGATGGAGGCAAAGAGAGTCCAGGTAAACAGTCAGGGGCCAAGAGTAAAGTACCCGAGGGCCCGCAAAAAAATGGACAAAGAAGACAACCAAGGGATACAGACACCATAGATATCTCAATGTCTATAAACGAGGAGATAGAAGAAGATGCCATAGTGAAACCCAGACAAAAAAGCAATTACCAACTAAAGGAGAAATGGCGGAGATGTTTGCGAGACTGGAATTATCCATAAAAGGAGAAATGGCCACCCTGCATAGTGACTTGAATCAGATGTTAAAAAGGGTGGAGGGCACAGAAGAGCAGCTGGATTCCCAAGCGACGGCAATAAAAGAGTTAAAAGAACAGATGGAAGGAATACATAGAGAACAGAGGTATACGATGTACAGAATTGAAGACCAGGAAAATCGTAATCGGAGGAAAAACCTCAGAATACGGGGACTACCGGACTTAAAGGAAGATCTACAAGAAAAGATGGATGAAGTATTTGGTCATATGCTGGGCTTACCAGAGACAGAAAAAAATAAGTTTGAAAGAATTCACAGGATTAGAAAGCCAGCAGAATTAGCAGGAGATATACCGAGAGATGTGATAGCGAGATTCCATAATTTTCAAGACAAAGAGCAAATATGGGCAAGCTTAAAATCCAAACAGCCGGCAAAGTATGAAGAGACTACTCTGCAGCTATTCCCAGACCTAGCAGCCGAGACTCTGACAAGGAGAAGAAAACTAAAACCCCTACCTGAACAACTGAAGATGTATAAAATACAATATACTTGGGGCTTCCCAACCTGCCTAATCGGGCATAAGGAGGGCCGGACGGTAACTCTGAGATTCCCAGAAGACACAGCTAAATTTTGCAATAGACTGGACATAACACTAGTCGAGATCCAAGGCTGGTGGGAAGCACAGGACAATATCCTACCCATGGAAGAACAGGTATGGCACCCGATCTTAAAACAGAAAATGGGTGCCACTAAGAGGAAAATCTAGAATAAAAGAGAATGAGGGGACTGGGGACTGGACCGGGAGGGGCCGGGGGGATGTGGGGGGGGCGGGAGAAGATATGTTGCAGCATGACCGGGGAAAGTGGGGTAGGCGAAGGTCACCCCCAATTCAGGGGAGGCAGCGGTCCTGTTAGGGGACCACAGGCAGAGCCCAACCTCCGGGGGGGGGAGAACCGTAGGGCCGGGAGGAGATGGAGGGCCCCCGATCCTTTGGCCATGGGGAGGCTAAAATCCCCCAACTGGGATAAGAGTGAGAAGGGAGGGGAGGGTGGGCGACATTAGGGGAACCTCTCTGGTGGAGCTTAAGGTCAACAGCAGTAGCAGCGATATGTCTGGGCTCATTGTGCTCCCCGGTGGCGATCACATGTGGTGGTTGATTACCACTGGGGTGATCGGACAGTGACGCTGTGCCACGATGTTGGGAACTGGCGTGGGGAGCACAATGAACAAAGATGACAACACTAAACTTTATGTCGTACAATGTACGCGGGTTAATTTCATCCATAAAAATATTTAAGATAATAAGAGAAATAAAGCATCTTAAAGCAGAGGTAGTCTTATTACAGGAGACACATTTCTCACATGATTCCAATCTTAAAATATTTTCAAAAGATTATCCAGTATGGTACTACATGGACTCTTCAACGAAACAAGCTAAGGGAGTGGCCATAGAATTTGCCAGAGGAGTAAGGTTCACCCTGGATGAAAGAAGGGCGGACCCGGAGGGGCGGTACCTATTTCTGAAGGGAAGAATAAACGAGGTGAAGTACTCCCCGGCAAATATCTATTGCCCAAGTAGAAACACAATAAAATACTTAGTGGGTGCTATAACAAAGTTTATGGAGTTTAAGAAAGGTGGAGCCATTATGGGCGGGGATTTTAATTTCTGTATTGAACCAAAGTACGATAGTACATCCCGGATACAGAGGACTGGAAATGGACAGAGGAAGTTGCTAATAAAGAAACTATGCCAAAATCAAATAATGGACGTATGGAGAATACAACATGCCAAAGTTTGCGATTAACCCTTTCATGACTAAGCCCATTTCTGACATTTGGTGTTTTCAAGTTAAAATGCGTATTTTTTGCTAGAAAATTACTTAGAAACCCCAAACATTATATATATTTTTTAGCAGAGAATCTAGAGAATAAAATGGCGATCGTTGCAATATTTTATGTCACACAGTATTTGTGCAGCTGTGTTTTAAATGCAACTTTTTTGGAAAAATTAACTTTCATGAATTTTAAAAAAATTAAAAAGTAAAGTTAGTCCAATTTTTTTGTATAATGTGAAAGATGATGTTACGCCGAGTAAATAGATACCAAACATGTCATGTTTTATAATTACCCGCACTCGTGGAATGGCGACAAACTACGGTACCTTAAAATCTCCATTGGTCTACGCTTTAATTTTTTTTTTACAGTTACAGAGGAGGTCTACAGCTATAATTATTGCTCTCACTCTGACGATCGCGGCGATACCTCACATGTGTGATTTGAACACCGTTTTCATATGCGGGCACGACTTCCGTATGCGTTTTCTTTGCTACGCGAGCTCGCGGGGACAGGGGCGCTTTAAAAATTGTTATATTTTTTTCTTATTTATTTTATTTATTTTTATAATAAAAAATTGTGTTTTTAAAAAAAAATCATTTTGATCACTTTTATTGCTGTCACAATGAATGTAAACATCCCTTGTGACAGTAATAAGTGGTGACAGGTACTCTTTATGGAGAGATCAGAGGTCTAAAAGACCCCCAATCCCTCCTTTGCACTTCAAAGTATTCAGATCGCCGAAAACGACGATTCTGAATACTGTGTACTTTTTTAAATCAGGCGCCATTGGCAGCCGAGTAACCCGGACGTGACGTCATGACGTCGCTTCTGTGGTTACAGTGAAGAGACTGAATCGAAGCCGCTTGCGGCTTCGATTCAGTCTGTCTCTAGGCACCCAAGGTGACGGATCGTGCATCGGGTCTCCCGGTGGGACGGGAGGCCCGGTAAGAGCGGCGGAGGCGGCGGGAGGGGGGGTGTCCCCTCCCGCTCCTCCGGTATAACAACCGAGCGGCTTTTAGCCTCATCGGTTGTTATACCTGAAAAGCCAATCACCGGCTCTAAACAACAGTACCGGGATGATGCCAGGCATCATCCCGGTATGACCTCCGAAAGCCGAGTACGCATATGTGCGTACCCTCGGCGGGAAAGGGATTTATACATTCCACTCCTCTGTACACTGGACATACTCAAGAATTGATTTCTTTCTGATAGAACATAGGCTGCTGGAGACAGTACTTAATACAAATATGGAAATCACAACCCTCTCCAATCATGCCTCAGTGACAATGAAAATGAAAATAGAGGGGGTCCAAAATAAGACAACTACTTAGAGACTAAATGAAGAACTCTTACAGGACAAAGTGGCAGAAGAGAGGATTAAACAAGAACTAGAGCAGCATTTTTAAATAAATTATACAGATGACATAACGGAGGCCACAATATGGGATGCCCACAAGGCTTACATAAGAGGCATCCTGATCGCATTGGGAGCGAAAAAAAAAAAAAAAGAGATGAGAATGGGGAAAAGGGATCCACCGAAGAAGTCCCCGCCTACTAAGGGATGTAACGCGTGCGGAAGAGGAAAGAGCGCTGTGACGTCACCCGTGACCATCACGCTTTTTTTATGTATACACGCCTGAACATCTAGCACCGGAATAGGTGCTTTGTTTGTAAGTGATTTTACCATTTTAAAAAAACCTGCATTGTGAATACGGAGAGCACTATGCAGCTGCCTTTGTCTTTCCATGGTTGTCTGGCATGATCGATTGGCACTCTGTTTTGCTTCATCCGTTCCTTTGGTTCCTGGTTCCTGAGCCTAATAGGATCTTCATTCATATCTGCTGGTGATATGCGCATTTGACCCTCCATAATAAAGGGTCCACATAGTGACGTGAGCGCCCATTGTTTACTTTTGGTGGAGATTCATTGCACCTGTGGAGTCACCTGCATGTCCTTATTATCTGCAACACTGAAAATTTCCTCACAGATGGTGTTTGATATCTTTATTTATGCAGAACATCTTAGAGGCTATGGGACTAGGCCCAAAAATGACATACTGGATAAAAGCGCTATATAACCAGTCTACAGCGAGGGTGAAGGTAAATGGCTCAGTTTTAAGATCCCTTTGAGATGCATAATGGCACCAGACAGGGGTGCTCTCTGTCCCCCCTGTTGTTTTTTCTGTCACTTCAACTGCTACTGGCAGGATCAGGCAGAATTTAAACATCAGGGGGGTTAAGATTGGAGAGGAGGAACACAAATTGGCGGCTTACGCCGACGATATACTGTTTTTTATAACTAACCATAGGATAACCTAGGATAACCCTGCCCAACTTAATGAAATACCTAAAACTATACAGAGAATTATCGAACTTTACAATGAACCTGGCCAAATCCGAGATCATAAATATTAATGTGCAAAAACAGGAGGAGCAGATACAGTATATCAAGACGAGTTCCCATTTATCTGGAGGGAAAAAGAGTTAAAATACCTAG
Organism: Rana muscosa; assembly: GCA_029206835.1. NCBI lineage: Eukaryota > Metazoa > Chordata > Amphibia > Anura > Ranidae > Rana > Rana muscosa. The sequence continues at coordinate 600,897,855 of CM055118.1, read as the reverse complement.
AAGTAAAGATAACAACATCCACAGAGACTTTATATCAAGCAAATTTTATACCATTACTGAACGACATTAAATTAGAACTATCTAAAATAGCATCAAGACACGTGTCATGGATAGGAAGAATTAACATCTATAAAATGGGTATTTTACCAAAGATTATGTATAAGATGCAAATGCTACTGATCCCTCTTCCACAGGTATATTTATAAACACTAAAAACCCTATTCTTAGGCTGGGTTCACACCTATGCGAATTGGAATGCGGCTTAAAACGCATCCAATTCGCATGTCATTAGAAAATACATACATTTCTATGAGGCTAGTTCACACATGTGTGATGCATTCGCACTGCGCAGTGCCGAAAAAACGTGTGCGCTTTCTAGGCATTGCGGTGCGGCTCAGGTGCGAATTCAGGCTCATTATCTTCTATGGGCACGCATCTGATTCGCAGATGTCTTCCGTTCTAAACAGAACTTTTTTCAATGCTCACTACACTTCGCCCCCTCTCCCTCCCCTCTCCCAGGTCAGCAAGTTCGCAGCTACACCACACACAAAACGCTGAACAGCTCTCTTATCTCCTTGCAGAGATAACAGAGCTAGAATTCGCACTGCACAAGTGTGAATCCAGCCTCAAGGTTTATCTGGCAGAAAAAGAAGCTGCTTATTATCCCAGACCCCCATATATCACTTATGAGACATTGAGCAGTCATTTGCGTTGCTTTGTTGCGTTTATTGCGGGATACAACTTGGTTGGGGTAAAGGAAGATATGAGATGCCCATAGCACTTATTGAATTTCTATTACATTTGTAGAACATTGGTTAGTAGATTTAGCCCTGAAAATGATGCACTTCTAACATTCACCGTCTCTTCCCTGCATATCTCCACTGCAGACTATTGCTCCTCCTCCTTTGCACTGGCTCCTGCAGAGTATTTCCCTTGAACTGCTCTTGTACAAATCCTTTGCTGCAAAACTGTTCGATTACTGTCTCATGACTTCCAGTAAGACAAAAAAGGATCACTCTGAATAACCCCAGCTTGCTGGCTGTAATTAGGCACTGTAATAAAGTCTCTTAAACGGTTTTGCTTGAGCAAATCAATAAGCCAGAGGTATACAGTACCTCTACCCGGCGGCTTAGTGATTTCAGTAGCTACACAGTCTCTTGGATGGTATTACCTGAGTGCTTTACTAGGCCAGAGATACGCGGTACCTCTCCCCGACGGCCCAGCAAGTTAGAAGCACATGGCAATAAATGGACTACTGCTCCCAGCCAGTCCCGGCCACAGCAATTTGCACTACTCTCCACAGTCTCTCTTTTGCTTCTTCCACACTGACCTCCAGAGTGCAGATCCTGTGTTTCCCGGCCATAGGAACTTGACACTAAATCCATGGTGAAGATCTTTATCCAGGAACACCTCCTAGCAGCTCCTCTGACCCTCCTTCAGGCTCGGCGCTTCCCCCCGTGGGGATGCCCTGCAGTAGCTGCCTAAAACGAAATTTCTCCTTTCTCCAGCCCACCAGAATACCCCCTCGTAGCATGTGACCTCAGCTTATATGGGAGGCCTGCCCCCTGCCAATACCGAATGGGGATTGGTCAGAGCTCCTCACATAAGCTGCCTGCCACTCAAACTCTAGGTCCAACCTCTGTTCCAGAACAATTCTCCTGAAAGCAGGGGAGGCGCCTCAGAGTCAAAGCACAGGTCATCACACCCACTACTGCACTAAACACTCTCAGTCCCAGATCAAAACAAACAGGCCCAGCCTAAAACACAGACCTGCCTAAATTTGCCTGCACTGACTTAAATGTAGAGGATGCTACAGGAGTTTGTTTGGAAATTGGATTAAGAAAGAAAATGCACAATTAAAAGATGTAATGGTGATAGGTAGATTATGCACTTTTCAGGAGTTAAAATATAAAAAAGATGTGATGGTGATAGACGGGTGGCGGTATTCCCAGCTGAAACATTTAATTGAGACACTGCCCCAACCAATTAGACCCGAAGAGAACCTACTCCCGTTTGAGCAGTTATGTACTACTACAGAAAGGAAGAAGGGGATCTCAAGGATATATAAAATTCTGAGGGGAATGAAGGGGCTGGAAAGGCCGCCATATATCCGTAAGTGGGAGGAAGAATTGGGAACACGAGTGAAAAACTTAGATGTCGGGAAAATACTGAGAATGGCACACATCACGTCAATTGACAGTAATACTATAGAAATGATTTACAAAAGCCTAGCACGCTAGTATATAACCCCAGATAATGCACACAGATACCAAAGGGAGGCCTCACAATTATGTTGGCGGGGGTGTAAGGAAATAGGAACCACGACCCATGTTTGGTGGACCTGCCCAAAAATTAAAACATATTGGAGAGAGGTACTGCAAACAATAATTGGGGGATATTATTTTTGTAATATGTGATGAAACATCGAGAAGCGTGTCTCGATTTTTGAATTTTATATGATATAAAGAAAATAAATAAAGAGATTGAAAAAAAAAAAAAGAAGATCCCTCCCCCCTGCTTTTCATAGCTGAGCGATCCTGTGTAAACTGAGCACTTTGAAGGACTGTAGAGGATAGGTTGACTGCAGATACACCGGTACAACTTATATGGGAGGATTTGTTTCATCTCTGTGTATCTTCTGATGCAAATCACTTTACAAAGTATATACAAGAGTTTTAAACCACTTTAAATGTGATAGCAGCTACAAGGGAAAAGAATGAGGGGATGAGGGTGGTTAGTGCTAATTTAGAAGGGCCTGTATTGTATCTGTATACACAAACTGAAGTTGACTATCCAAGATCATTTGAGAGAAATACGTTTTGCCTAGCATCAGCATGTTATTAGCAGTACATACGATACAACATCTCAATAGACGTTCTAATAAGTATTTACAGGGCTTTAAAGTGGTTGTAAACCCCCCCATTTTTATTTTTTCTATCAACCTGTAAGAGAAAGGCATAATGAGCTAATATGACTAGCATAATAGCTCATTATGCATCACTTACCTTAGATTGGGGCCCCCGAAGCCGTCCTCGTCTCCCTCTTCAGGCGCAGCCATCGCTGCGGCGATAGCCGGAAGGTTACTTCCGGGTATCGCCGCTCCAGCCAATCACAGCGCCGCTCCGGCGCTGTGATTGGTCGGAGCGGCGGAGACGTCACTCTGCGCATGCGCGCGGGAGCCATCAAATTCGGCTAGGCCCAGCGATTGCTGGGACCTAGCCGAATTTGTGAATGGGATTAACCCCATAAATGCGCCGTTGTCTACGGCGCGCATGCGTCGTAGACAGCGGCGCCTGTCATTTTACTAAATATCTCCTAAACCGTGTAGGTTTAGGAGATATTTCTTACACCTACCGGTAAGCCTTAATCTAGGCTTACCTGTAGGTGCAAGTTGAAAAAGTGGGTTTACAACCACTTTAAGAAGAATGTCAGATTTAATAAGTGGATTTATTAAACCGATTTCACAAGAAAAATTTAAAAAAGGGTATACAAGTCTATACAAATGCCTTTAAAAGTAAAGTGTGCCTTTCTTTACTGACAGAGGTTTTACAATATTAACAAAATTATCCCAGAGATAAAAAACGATTTCTGAACACTCTCTCTCCAATAACCAATGATCAACAAAATAACCTACCAGCTGAGATCTGCACATCTGCCACAATTCTTTCAGGACGGGTAAATTTCTTACGAATTACTGCTAGATCAGCAACAGCTGCCATGATCTCATCCCACAGTGACATCAAAGTTTCTGGATCCTCTAGTGATTGGATGGCATCAGAGGGCACAGTAAGAATGATGTTTTCTGTAATAAGCTCAGCCCAAGGAGCTGGATAGTTACGAATTGTTTGCTGCCATGAAGAGAGGCGTGTCTGACCTAAACAAACAAGAATATAAAAGATCTTATTCTTCTATTTTATTTTACAAGTTTTATAATGTACCGTAATAATCCAGTAAAATGTAATTGTAATTTATCACATTATAAAATGTATTAAACCATTTCCAAATGTAATTCACTGGCATATGTTGGATAGTTTGTTTATATTATGTAGCGCACCAACCCCAGACTTTACCCGCTTTTCTTCTGCTTGGCTCCTCCGCAGGAAAGAATGAGGCACACCGCACCACAAGCCCGTACCCTCCTGAATAGGGAGGTTGAGCGGTGTTAGTTTCTCAGGCCTGCTTGCAGCCAGTGTCAAAAAGCCTCCAGTGCTGACCTCGTTTCTGCAGTAGTCAGAAACAAGTCTTTAATTCTCCCCAGTAAGCAACTGTCCACACCAACTGAAAGGTCCAACACTTGTTTATTCCTTCTTGCACAATAAACAGTCTCTTTGAGAGCAGACAGGTTGGGACAAGACACAGGTCAGATAAGGTGGGAGGAGGTCCAGGCACAAACTTGAATTTGGGTTTCTCCTGCTCTGATCAGCACGAACAGGCTTGGAGCATGGTCTCTGCCACAGACCATGAGGTTGGTCACTGCCACTGACCGGGTGAAAAAATATGAAAGCCACTGCTACTGACCTTGGGTACGTAGTATGACTGCCACTGTGATTTAAAGAACACGCACTTCCTTCCGTTAGTGAACTAGCCCTTATAGGACAAGAACATCCCTCCGGAGAGTTACCAGAGGCCCCATCTGTCACCACGACTCTGCGCTGGGTCTTCAGAAAGGGTCACCTCCCTGGCCTCCTCGTCCTGGATACGGGTCCCCTCGCAAGGCAGATCCCTGGGAGTCTCGGTCCCCGGCGGATCCCAGCCGAAGGCCGCTGGGCTCCGGGCCTTTCTCCAAAGTACCTCACCCCAGACTGAAGGTGTCTGAGATGGAACAGCAGCTCCGTCTCTGGGCCTAGGGCACCCAGAGACAACCCGACCAGGCCTCCGGGCCTAGGGCACCCGGAGGCGACACAAACGCACCCAGGCTTAAGGTGCCTGAGCGCGGAACCGACGACCCCTCTGGAAGATGGCCGCCCTCTTTTATATCCTCTCCCGACAGGCACAGCAGGTTCCCCGCCCCGCCGTACTGCTGCCAAGAGGGGACAAAAAGGACACAACCTTGTACTGTGGTTCAACCCGGGCCCATGGCAACAGCGCCACACATAGGTCCCAGTGAACGTACACACCAGTGCTATCTCCCAGGGATAGAAATGGTCCATGAGACCTAACAATCAGTGCATCTGAGCCCAGCTACCACTCCGATGCTTCCCCCTAAATGTAACCTCCCGCTACAATTTTTTACCTACCCATATACTGTTTTCTACTTATATACTGTTTATCTATGGACAATTGTGGTTTGTCATTAACCACATCAATACTGGGCACTTTCACCCCCTTCCTTCCCAGGCCAATTTTCAGCTTTCAGCGCTCTCGCATTTTAAATGACAAGTGCGTGGTCATGCTACGATGTACCCAAATGAAATTTTTATAATTTTGTTCGCACAAATAGAGCTTTCTTTTGGTGGTATTTATTCACAATTCCATTTTTTATTTTTTGCGATACAAACGAAAAAAGAGCGGAAATTTGGAAAAAAAAACAATATTTTCTTTATTCTATTTTAAAATCCAATAAAATCAATTTTTGTCATAAATTTAAGCCAAAATTTATTCTGCTACTTGTTTTTGGTAAAAAAATCCCGTTAAGTGTATAATAATTGGTTCGTGTGATCACGGACATATGTACGCAAATGATCATGTACAAGTGTGGAGGGGACTCTGATGGGGACACAAATGTGGAGGGGCTCTGATGGGGGACACAAGTGTGGAGGGGCTCTGATGGGGGACACAAGTGTGGAGGGGCTCTGATGGGGGACACAAGTGTGGAGGGGCTCTGATGGGGGACACAAGTATGGAGGGGACTCTGATGGAGGACACAAGTATGGAGGGGACTCTGATGGAGGACACAAGTATGGAGGGGACTCTGATGGAGGACACAAGTATGGAGGGGACTCTGATGGAGGACACAAGTGTGGAGGGGACTCTGATGGAGGACACAAGTGTGGAGGGGACTCTGATGGAGGACACAAGTGTGGAGGGGCTCTGATGGAGGACACAAGTGTGGTGGGACACACATGTGGGGGCGCTGATTGGGACATGGGCAGGAAGGGTTTTAATGGGTGTGGGGAGGTGGCTCTGAGGGGACACAAGCGTGTGGCAGGAGTTCTGATGGGGACACAAATGTGTGGGGGGTGGCTGTGATGGGAACAGAAATGTGCAAGAGGGGGTGTTAATGGGGACACAAGCATGTAGGGAGAGTCTGATGAGGATACAATTGTGTGAGGAGATTCTGCTGGGGACACAAATGGGCAGGGAGGCTCCTGAACGTCCACTCAGAAGGAGAGAGCGCCCACCCGGCCGTACAGTAGCCGGGTAGGAAGTGGTTAAAAACACTCTGGTGGGATTCTACTGTACATACTTGATAAATGTGTACATGTGTCAGAAGCTACAGTCCTCCAATCACTGCGAGAACAACCAAGTTTTCCTCTAACAGAGAAGAAAGTATATTATTGAATGCAAATTATAAAATGCAATAATAATTTTGGAGCACTGTCTTTGAAGCCTTCCTAGTATGAAATGTACCTCATGACAGGGCTATATTAGTAGAATTATGAGCCCCTCTGCAAAGTAATACACTAGAGCCCCTACCAGCCTGCCCCAATTTACTCACATACTCTTAAGATTTAAAGTCAGGGGTTGACAACCTACGACCCACCGCCCCTAAATGTTCGGACCGTCAGTGTACGTGGACTATTTAGCCTTGGTCTGCTCCTTGGAATAACAACCGATGCGGCTAAGAAGCCGCTCGTTGTTATCTACCCCCTCCTGCAGCCTTCCGCGGCTCTGCCGGGGCTCTCCTATTCCACCAGGAGGCCTGAGCGATGGACGGCTGGCTGGAGACCCGAACAAAGCCGGAAACGGCTTTGATCGGGTCTCGGATCTAGTAACCTGGAAGCGATGTTGTGACATCACTTCTGGTTAAAGGCGCCAAATTTAAAAAAATAACCGCATTCAAAACAGCCAAACTTGGCGTTTTGAATGCTTTTGAGTGCAAAGGGGGGGTTTGGGGTCTTATAGACCCCAGATCCCTCCATAAAGAGTACCTGACACTGCCTATTACTGTCACAAGGGATGTTTACATTCCTTCTGACAGCAATAAAAGTGACCAGAATTTTTATTTATTTTTTTAAAGGGACAGTGTAAAATTAAAAAATGAAATAAGATAAAAAAAAAAAGTAAAGCGCCCCATCCCTCTGTGCTCACGCGCAGAAGCGAACACATACGTAAGTCGTGATCGCAAATGTAAACTGTGTTCAAACCACACATGTGAGGTATCGCCACTATCGCTAGAGTGAGAGCAATAATTCTAAAACTCTGACGAGGACACAAGTGTGGAGGGGACTCTGATGGGGACACAAGTGTGGAGGGGCTCTGATATGGGGGACACAAGTGTGGAGGGGACTCTGATGGGGGACACAAGTGTGGAGGGGGCTCTGATGGGGAACACAAATGTGGAGGGGGGGACTCTGATGTGGGACACAAATGTGGGGGGGCACTCTGATGTGGGACACACATGTGGGGGGGCACTCTGATGTGGGACACACATGTGGGGGCGCTGATTGGGACATGTGCAGGAAGGGTTTTAATGGGTGTGGGGAGGTGGCTCTGAGGGGACACAAGCGTGTGGCAGGAGTTCTGATGGGGACACAAATGTGTGGGGGGTGGCTGTGATGGGAACAGAAATGTGCAAGAGGGGGTGTTAATGGGGACACAAGCATGTAGGGGGAGTCTGATGAGGATACAATTGTGTGGGGAGATTCTGCTGGGAACACAAATGGGCAGGGAGGCTCTGACAGGAACACTGATGTAAGGCCTCATGCACACTTAATGTTTAGCCCTGGTGCACGAGGCTCTGGCATTTAGGTGCAGGCGGAGGATACAGGTACACCATCCAGCCTCGCTGATTGCAGCCTTTTTTAAAATTCTATTCTCTTTCATGGCTGGGGATTGATTTATGAATAACTTTTTTTTTCGGCCCACGAATATCTGTAAAATATACAATGTGGCCCTCGAAGTAAAAAGTTTGGAGACCCCTAGTGTAGTGTATTAATCAGTGTAGTGTAGTAGTTAGTGTAGTGTAGTGGTAATCAGTGTAGTGGGTGGTGTAGTGTGTGTTGTAGTAATCAGTGTAGTGCGTGTTGCACCTGATGCAAGGACGGACTCTGGGGAGGCACCTGATGCAAGGACGGACTGCTGGGGAGGCACCTGATGCAAGGACGGACTCTGCCGGACTCAACCATGGTGCCGGGATGATTGAAGCGCCAACAACAGGTGTTTTGGTGTATCTTTATCTGACGATTTTTTAAAACTTTCTGGAATACACATATTTCTATTGTGGTGTAGGATCTGGCTTCTTTCTTTCTTTCTTTCTTTCGTTCCTTCCTTCCTTCCTTCCTTCCTTCCTCTCGGACTCTAACCACACCCCTTCCGGACCACGCCCATTTAAGCCACTCCCACTATCGCACGCAAACCATGCCCATTTTCCGCATTTACGTATTAGGGTGTGGCACGCCTATAAATGAATGCCCCACCCCCTAATTATAGCATGGCTCCGCCTACATGCAAAAAAAGTGTCCCGGTTTTTTTTTTTACAATGTTGGCAACTATGGTGTTACTAGGCTGGTGATCAGTGTGTAAAAAGCTGTAAAAAAATAGCTCATACACACTGATAATCACCAGCCGGCTGCAGCGATCCGCTCTCCTCTCCTCACTGACAACTAATGTGTGAGGAGAGTAGAGCCGATCGCCTAGCAACCGGCTCTCTGTTTACATCACATGACGGCTGTGATTGGACACGGCTGTCATGTGATCAGGAGGGCCAATCACAGAGCCCTCCTGCTGATCTGAGAAGCGCCGTGTCCGGGTGACACGAGCGCATCCCTGAACGTCCACTCAGAAGGAGAGAGCGCCCACCCGGCCGTTCAGTGGCTGGGTGGGAAGTGGTTAAAAACACTCTGGTTGTATTCTACTTATTCTACTGTACATGCTTGATAAATGTGTGCATGTGTCAGGAGCTACAGTCCTCCAATCACTGCGAGAACAACCACGTTTTTCTCTAACAGGGAAAAAAGTATATTATTGAATGCAAATTATAAAATGCAATAATAATTTTGGAGCACTCTTTGAAGCCTTCCTAGTATGAAATGTACCTCATGACAGGGCTATATTATTAGTATTATGGGTCCCTCTGCAAAGTAATCCACTAGAGCCCAGGGGCGGATCCAGAGTCTTTTCTCGGGAGGGGCACCGCCAAAAAATATGTTTTTTTTGTGGGAAATTTATCAGGGAAATGGCTGGTGTCTGCACTTCAATCATCCCGGCACCATAGTTGTTATGGTGTCAGGATGATTGAAGCGCATTATTTCTATTATTACATTGTAATATAAAATTAAATAGTTCAATGCAGAATCAGTGGGAGCCCCTAGTGTGTCACTTGCCACCGTCGCCTGCAATTAGTGGGAGCCCTGAGCGTGTCACTTGCCACACGTTGCGGATTGTCACTTGCCACTCACCTGCCACATCTTGTGGATTGTCACTTGCCACACCTTGCGGATTGTCACTTGCCACTCACCTGCCACACCTTGCGGATTGTCACTTGCCACTCACCTGCCACACCTTGCGGATTGTCACTTGCCACTCACCTGCCACACCTTGCTGATTGTCACTTGCCTGCCACCAGATGCAGATTGTCATTTGCCACGTCACCTGACACAATTTGCGTATTGTCACTAACTTGCCTGCTAAGGTGTAGTTTTGGTTGTCCCTTGCTGTGTCCCAGACTCCCAGAGTCAGGCAGCAGAGAGATAATGTAATCTCTCTGCTGCCTGCACAGTGAGGGCGGAAGTCACTGCAGGAATACAGGGCAGGCACGGGCGGTGAGAGATGAGCCTGCTCTCTCACTCTCACCTGCGCTGCCAACACACTGAGCAGCACGGTCTGCCCACGAACCGCGCTGCCTGCCCACAAACCGCACCGCAAGTGGAGCCGCCCGCTTTCTTACCCGTCTGTGGAGCCGCACGCTATCGCACCTGCCTGCAGAGCGGCCCGACGTGACTCACTGACGTCACTCGTTGCTAGATGCCAAGCGGCCCAGGCGTTAGCAACGAGTGCAGGGAAGAGGCTCCACCCACCTCCACCTCCGCTCCTGGTATCGTGTCAGTGCGCCGCGTAACTACATTAGATGAGTCTCTCTCTCTGCGCCGCTGATCGGCTGATGTGAGAAACTGAGAGAGAGACTCAGAGAGGCAGCGGCAGCCGCAGAACAAGTACTGTATATACTCGAGTATAAGCCGACCCGAATATAAGCCGAGGCACCTAATTTTACCCCAAAAAACTGGGAAAACGTATTGACTCAAGTATAAGCCTAGGGTGTCCATCTGCATGCCTCACTGTGCCTCACTTTGCCTCACTGTGCCCATGCCTCACTGTGCCCATGCTTCACTGGGCCCATGACTAGACTGATGTTTAACATGGGAGTCTATGGAAGGAGTGCCCGGGTTTGAAAAATCGGTTCTCCCCGGCCGTAGGTCTTCCAGACACCAACCCTTGCTCACCTGTAGAGGAGACATGGGGCTACATGTGTGCCAAGTTTGGGGTCCAGGGGACCTACGACCGGCCGGTACCGGGTCCACAAAGTCACCAGAGAAATGACCGTTTATTATTGGAGTCTTCAGAAGGAGTGCCCGGGTTTGAAAAATCGGTTCTCCCCAGCCGTAGGTCTCCCAGACACCAAACTTTGCACACTTGTAGAGGAGACATGGGGCTACATGTGTGCCAAGTTTGGGGTCCATGGGCGCAAACAAAAAAAACAGAGCAAGCGAGTGTGACAGATGGTCTCAGGGGGGGGCAATTGCCCTGTTGCCCCCCCTGGATCCACCCCTGCTAGAGCTCCTACCAGCCTGCCCCAATTTACTCACATACTCTTAAGATTTAAAGTCAGGGGTCGACAACCTACGACCCACTGCCCCTAAATTTTTCGGACCGTCAGTGCACGTGGACATTTTAGCCTATGTCTGCTCCTTGGAATAACAACCAATGCGGCTAAGAAGCCGCTCGTTGTTATTCCCCCCCCCTCCTGCCGTCTTCCACGGCTCTGCTCAGGCTCTCCTATTCCACCAGGAGGCCTGGGCGACCAGCCGGCACCTCGGCTGGCTGGAGACCCGAACAAAGCCGGAAACGGCTTTGATCGGGTCTCGGATCTAGTAACCTGGAAGCGATGTTGTGACATCACTTCTGGTTAAAGGCACCAAATTTAAAAAAATAACAGCATTCAAAACAGCCAAACTTGGCGTTTTGAATGCTTTTGAGTGCAAAGGGGGGATTTGGGGTCTTATAGACCCCAGATCCCTCCATAAAGAGTACCTGACACTGCCTATTACTGTCACAAGGGATATTTACATTCCTTCTGACAGCAATAAAAGTGACCAGAATTTTTTTTTTAAAGGGACAGTGTAAAAATTTAAAAAATGAAATAAGATATATATAAAAAAAAAGTAAAGCCCCCCATCCCTCTGTGCTCGTGCGCAGAAGCGAACACATACGTAAGTCGTGATCGCAAATGTAAACTGTGTTCAAACCACACATGTGAGATATTGCCACGATCGTTAGAGTGAGAGCAATAATTCTAAAACCTCCTCTGTAACGCTAAACTGGTAACCTGTAGAAATGTTTAAAGCGTCACCTATGGAGACCTGTAAGTACTGTAGATTGTCGCTATTCCACGAGTGTGTGCAATTTTAAAGGATACCATGGGGGCTGTGTAATATGCAGGGGGGGGGGGCTGTGTGATGTGCAGGGGGTTGTGTAATGTAAAGGGGTCCAGAAGTTGCGGCGCTGTGTAATGTAAAGGGGTCCAGATGATTATCTTAATTTATTAGCAGCTAAATGCGGCCCTCCATGCATTCACATAGATTGAATCCGGCCCTTAAGTGAAAAAAGGTTGCTGACCCCTGGTTTAGAACTTCTGGATATGTTTTCATTGCTATTTCTGCCTGCTTTTAGGCCCCGTTCACACTTGAGCAATTTTCTGCTTGAATCCTGTAGCTCTAAAATGCTTGACAAGCCAAATTCCATTAATTCCAATGGCCCCCGTTTACATCTGAGCATTCTGTCGCCAGAAGCAAAATGCCTGAAGCTCAAAAAAGTAAATGAGCTTCTTTTTGGCAGATTACAAGCGTTTTTGGCCCCATAGACTTCAATGGAAACGCCTGACTTGAGCGTTTTACGAGCATTTTATGAGCATTTTGTGCTCAAATAGCAGCTCTCCACTTCTAATTTCCTCTCCCTCTCCTCCCCTTAGTGCTTTCTATTGGCTAAACAAAAACACCTGAAGCTGTAAAATGTTTGTAATATGCTTCTAAAACAGCTTGTAAAAAGCTGCAAAAAAGCTAAAAACAAAATGCCAGTAAATCGATACGCTCAGGTGTGAATGGAACCTTATGGATGTTGTAAAATCTCTTCAATGAAGGCACTGGCAGAAATGTAAACTCTATGCCGCTCTATCAAATAAAATGAAAATAAAAACCAGTCAAATTGTACATTTATGCATACCTACATGGTCTTTTTAGACATAATTATTCATAACTAATGATAAGCAAAATTCTACAAACAGGCAAAGCCTGCCCTCTTTTTGTCTTCTTTATCCTTTGTAATCTTTTGTAAACACACCATGACACCATGGCCTTTTAAATTCATTAATCAATTATGACATTTCTTGAGCCACATTTCTGTTATCTACCACTCCTGATTCAATCACTGCAAAAACAGTAACTATATTAAACAAAAATATACCCCGTTTTATAATCTGTATATATATTTAACAACCAAAATGCACTGACAAAATACAAATTATTCTGTACGCAGTATATTTCATATACTTACCCTTAATGAATGTTGGAGCATGTTCTGCACCATACACTTTAACAGGAATCAGACCCAACTGGCTTTTTGCTTTAACAATTATATATACAAGACCTCCCCATATACAAGAAATTTTCACTATTTCTCCACAAACATCTTTCCGATGTATAACCACAGGGGCACGATAGAACTCCTCTGCTGCGCTCAGGTTATCTGATTGGCAGCCAACCTGAACCTGGAAAAATAGTAAAAGAAATGTGTAAGTTTGAACGTGCAGGTTAGTTACATTGCTTACCTAGTCTCAAAATAGCAACCAAATCTTTCTGCTTGTTCCTTCCAAGACCTCCGGTTCTCTAGCTCCCTTGTCACCTCCTTCCATGCTTGCTTCCAGGACATCATCTTATGAAACTGCCTACCCCAATCTGTCTATCTCCTACTTTGTCCCCTTTTAGGTAAACCCTGAAACACTTTTCTTCAGAGAAGCCTACCCTTCCCCCACCTTACAACTGTATTTTTATATTCTCCATCAGCTCATCCCATTGAATGAATGAATGAATGAATGAGTGAGTTACTTGTATAGCGCTACACATGCGAACTGAATCGCCTCTAGGCGCTTTTTGCAGCCAGTGTCTGCTTGGCTGGTGCGGTCATTTTACCCCGTAGGATCTCGACACGCTTGGGACACACAGTCGTACACACATATATACATATATACTGGGCCAATTTGGACAAGATCCAATTAACCTACCAGCATGTCTTTTGACCCTACCTTTTAGATTGTAAGCTCTAACGAGCGGGGCCTCTGTTTCCTCCTGTACTGAATTGTATTGTAATTGTACTGTCTGTCCTCATGTTGTACAGCACTCTGAAAACTGTTGACACTATATAAATCCTGTGTAGTAATAATAATAATAATAAAAGCTAGATGGGTCATTGAAATGCAAATGTAGACTGAATTTGTTTTTTTAAAGCATTTGTATAAAAATAACTAGAACTGACCCCCAAACCTCCCCCTTTACACTCTGTCCCAGAGTGTGGCTAGAGCACCAAGGGGGATTCACTCTTGGCAAGAGAAACGGTATGGAGAAAATGTGCCTGTTGTGTCCTGGGTGCAGAAAAACCTACAGCAGCAGTTGGAGCCTGGCTGAAGTGTGGGCACTGTGAAGAGCCTTTAACCATGCTGCTGCCCAGTGACCTGCCACTAGCGACCTATGCTGTGATCTTGTCATGAGGACTGTGCGCGGAGTGGAGAGAGGAATCCCAGCTGGCCGGAGGGAGTCTAGGGGTGAGTGGTGCACAAGACTGCAGTCAGTTAGGCATTTGCCACTACTCCTGTGGAAGAGGCCAGAGAATAGCAGCGGTTCAGAGCACAAGGGAGGAAGAGCCACGGCAGGAGGTAAGAGATCCAATCCCAGCTTGGGATGTCTCAGCGGAGAAGCCAGCTGCTGAAGTCCACCCTGTCAGCCCCACCTGGAAGGAGCCAGCTATTGAGGAGCACGAGTCTTCAGGAGATCTAGAGGGGAGTGGCAGTGGTGGTGAAATAAATTAGGGGTCCCCTGGACTGGAGGGTGAGTTTGGGCCCCTAGAAGTGGAGGGTGAGTGGTCCCCGGGGAGCGAGTCAGAAGAGGAGAGGATTTGGGGGGATGCTCAGGAAGCTGAAGATCTGCCAGCAGGAATACCAGGGGTAGAGCAGGGTGAGAGGACCATTACCCCTGAAGAAGAAGAGTGGGCAGCAGAGGAGCAGCAGCAGCCTTAATCCACCTGCACAGATGAATAGCTACCACCTCCACTAAATCAACCCTGTTGTGTCCCTGCCCCATCCCCAGTCATGACAGTGTCAGCTGTCACCAGGAGCAGGTTACAGGCACGGGACATGGCCTACAAAATGTGGATCAGCCAGCCTTCACAGGCCTGTGTCCTACTTGGAAAAGGAAAGCCCAGGGAGATCCCAGGTTCTTCCGGTTTCAGAGGAAGGTGCACAGAAGGACTGCTTTGGAATGGGGATCAGACTTTCCTTATGTTCCGCAAGATGTCATGGACGTCATTGAGGTCTCCCACACCAACTGGGAAGAGAAACTGGTATGGGACTACTTAAATGTTCCCAAACCCCAGAGGGGACTTCACAACAAAGATACTCGGACCAGGTTCCTGGGTATCCGGAAAAAGTGTAGCCTGGGGTGGGCCATCTACAGGGGCCAAGTAGTTGTCGTGAAACCTGGACGGCCCAGCAGAACCTATTCCATCGCCAGGAGGGGTGCCAAGGGAGAAGTCATCAGACTAATGCCTAATCCAGACCTGTACTGGTGAGCAAAGGGGCTGACACATAATTCAAGCCTGTAGGAAAGCAGCTGATGTGTTGGGGGAACTTCCCCCCATTGAATGGACTAGGCCGGACCCTACCACCTACCCTTTCCACATGTGGGACTGTTTGAGAAGACGCCATGATAAGGCCTAGACATGTTGCTTTAAAGAGACTGATGGTGGGTAAGGGCTCCTCCTTTTAGAGACACTTTTGAAAAGTTTTGTTTCTGCCAGTAGGATCATAACCCCCTGCTGTGAGAATGTATAGTTAGTTTAAATAAGTTAGTGTGAGGATTGTGTTTCCTTTTGTTCTCCTACAGGTTTGTTATGGACGGCTGTCCTCCTGCTCAAGTGATGGACTTTTGGAAGTTTTCCTGTGTTTTCCTTCAGTTTTCTGGGAGGGCCTCCATTTAGGGGCAGGCGTTCTGATAAACATATACCCATTGGTAAACATGTATATATGTTTATTAGATTTGCTAGCTGCTGGGATCTGTAGTTAGGATGTATACTGTATATGCTGTGCATATATTTTGAAAACACAATTGTGTCTATTTTTGATACTACTTAATTTATTTTTAAAAATTTGGTCCCTTTCCCCCATCCCCTATTTTTCTTTTAGGATGCCCTTTGCTCCTGGGAGCACGAGTAATTTTTGTATTTTTTTCCTAGCCAATGGGGACATGGCTGATTTTTAGAGGGAGGTGAATGTAGCAACCTCTAGTGTGTGCTATTAGAAGTGAGAGTAGGCTACAATTAAAAAAAACAAACAAAAAAAAAGTTTTCCTTTTTACACACCTAAATCCTCTCTCTTTTAAGCAGGTCCTTCTTTTGGTGTTCACATTGCTGCCAAGGTAACGTAAACACATCTAGTAGTGTCCAGTCTGCAGCAGAATGATGGCGTTATAAAGAGGCTACTGGCTTGCACAAGCATAATCTATATCACTGGATCCACAGGTCTTAACTCCAGGAAGCAACATCAATTTATGGACATGGGTGATAGAGATAGGTTTGCAAGAAAAACCTTCAAAGGTAATTTTTTTTTAAGCCACCAAATGGGTGGACTGGGGTGGAAGGAATGCATTAGAAGGAGGAGAGTGCTTCCTGCAGATTGGCTTAAAAATTGGATAAACGTATTCACACAATAAGTACAAACTAATAAACTTAATTTAGAGAGTAAAGATCAAGAATTCATACTCTAATGCTGCGTACACACGATCATTTTTCCCGTCGTGAAAAATGACATTTTTTTTCTTGAACAAGAAAAACGACCGTGTGTGGGCTTTTTGTCATTTTTCACGACGGGAAAAACGACATTATTCACGACGAGAAAAATTAGAACATGCTCTAATTTTTCTCGTCGTTTTTCCCGTCATTTTTTTTTCACGGCAGTTTTTCCATAGGGAAACACTGCCGGGGAGTAGTGATGAGCCGAACACCCCCGGGTTCGGTTCGCACCAGAACCCGCGAACGGACCGAAAGTTCGAACGAACATTAGAACCCTATTAAATACAATGGATGCGAACGTTCGAATTCTAAAGTGCTAATTATAACAACTATTATGCATGTTATTGTCCTAAAAAGGGTTTGGGAACCCGGGTTCTGCACCAGGGGACATGTATCAATGCAAAAAGAAGTTTTAAAAACGGTCGTTTTTCGGGAGCAGTCATTTTAATGATGCATAAAGTGAAAAAAAAAAAGTCAAATATTCCTTTAAATATCGTACCTGGGGGGTGTCTAAAGTATGCCTGTGAAGTGCCACGTGTTTCCCGTGTTTAGAACTGTCCCTGCACAAAATAACATTTCTAAAGGGAAAAAAGTCATTTAAAACTGCTTGCGGCTTTAATGCAATGTCTGGTCCCGGTAATATGGATGAAAATCTTTAGGAAAAATGGCATAGCTACCCCATCAACACCCCCCCCCCCCTACCCCAGCCCATTACCAGCCCCTTTGGGTCTTGTATGGATATTAAGGGGAACCCCGCACATAAAATAAAAAAGGCCCTATATACTCTGAACAGCCGTATACAGGCGGTGCATACAAGACAGGGACTGTAGGTTTGTTCTTATGTAGAATGTGTTTGTAATTTTGAACAGGTACATTGTTGAAGTGTAGCTCCAGCCCAAAAATCTATTTTTAAACTTTTTGGGAAACATAGGTAAGGGTTATCACCCCTGTAACATTTGTTTTGCTGTCTGTGCCCCTGTTCAGAACATTTCACCTCACTTTCCGTCCCAATGACAACTGTTTTTGAAATGTGGTGTTTTTCTTGAAACAAGGATTGCTGATAAAGCATCAGTACAGATGAGACCCCTTTCTCCCATATTTATTCTTACAGGAGAGAATTTTCCTTTCTAGGGGTAGATTTCCTCTCACTTCCTGTTGTCTTCTTTCGTTTGCAAGTAGGAGTCGTTTGTAAGTTGGATGTTTGAAAGTAGGGACCTGCCGTATATACTCTGCAGAAATAGGCCCCTTAGTTGTTGGTGTTGGCACAACACTGTAAGCACTCAGTTACTCTTGGTTGGTGCTGGAACGCCCTGCTGTCAACTATTATATCAGGAATTTTAATTACATATAATTGTTGAAGAGTGGTAGTAAAAATTGGGGCTTTGATGGTGGTGCTGGTGCCACAACACTGTAAGCCCTGACAGTTACTCTTGGTGGGTGCAGCAATGGACCCTGCTGTGAATTATTAGATCAAGAATTGTAATTGCATGCCCCTGTTGAACAGGGGCTGAAAAATTGGGCCTTAGGCACTGGTGGCACAACACTACAACCCCTCACAGATACTGTACTTGGAGCACAGCAATGAGCCCTGTTGCAAAGTATTGCTTCAAAAATTGTAATGACACGCCCCTGTTAAACAGGGGCTGAAAAATTGGGCCTTAGGCACTGATGCCACAACACTCCAACCCCTCACAGATACTGTACTTGGAGCACAGCAATGAGCCCTATGGCAAATTATTGCTAAAAATTTTTTAATTACACGCCCCTGTAAAACAGGGGCTGAAAAATTGGGCCTTAGCCACTGGTGGCGGCACCCATAAACAAAAATGATCTTCCAAGCTATCATCATCAATCGTATCATTGAGGACTCGGAGGAGGAGGATAGCCAGTCAACATAACAGCACAGGCACTCAGCATCAGCATCAGTCTTGAAGGGATGTGACATGTTAAAATCAATTAGTCTGTTATATCAGCATCAGGTGTGTGGTAGCTGGTGGTGATCCAAGACTGGTTCATCTTGATGAAAGTCAGTCGATCAACCGAGTCGGTGGACAGGCGCACCCTGTGATCCGTGACAAATCCTCCAGCAGCACTGAATGTGCGTTCCGAAAGAACGCTGGATGCAGGACAGGCCAGTAGCTCAATTGCATACTGTGCAAGCTCTGGCCAGTGATCCATCCTCAAGACCCAGTAAGCCAGAGGATTTTCGGTGGGGAAGGTGTCCAAGTCTGACCTTGCCCCTAGATATTCCTGCACCATGTTTATCAGACGCTGGCGATGGTTGCTGGAACCGATCATACTTTGGGGCTGCGGACTAAAGAATTGTCTGAACGCATCGGTCAGACGGCCACCTTCCCCACCGCTCCTTCTTTGACTGGCCGAAGCCTCAGCAACTCGTTGTCCAGGACCAGGAGTTTGTAACCTCCCAGTCTCTGGGAACGCGTTGCACAGACCTTTCTGCAAGGCCTCCCGGAGTTGTCTCATCCTCTGCTCCCTCTGCGACGGTAACATAAGGTCCGCAACCTTACCCTTGTACCGTGGATCAAGGAGAGTGGCCAGCCAGTAATGGTCCCTCTCCTTGATCCAAAGAATACGAGGATCCTTCCGCAGACTTTGCAGGATCAGGGAGGCCATGCAGCGTAGGTTTGCTGAGGCATTCGCTCCGGAGTCCTCTGGGTCACTAAGGACGACATGATCCGCAGCCACCTCCTCCCAGCCACGTACAAGTCCACTGGTTTCTTGGGACTGTAAATCATCCCTAAAAGACTGCTGCTGATGATGCTGAGTGCCAGCCTCCACCTCCATGCTGACACAATCCTCCTCCTCCTCCTCCTCCTCTTCCTGTGCGATGGGTGGGACAGAAGGAACACTGTCTGGGTAAAGGGGGCCTTGAGAGGCAAGGAAGTCCTCCTCTTCCTGCCTCTGTTCTGCCTCAAGTGCCCTGTCCATTATTCCACGCAGCGTGTGCTCCAACAGGTGGACAAGAGGTACAGTGTCACTGATGCATGCACTGTCACTGCTCACCATCCTCGTGGCCTCCTCAAATGGTGCCAGGACAGTGCATGCATCCCTGATCATGCCCCACTGGCGTGGAGAAAAAAAACCAAGCTCCCCTGACCCTGTCCTGGTGCCGTAGTCGCACAGGTACTCATTGATGGCCCTCTGCTGCGTGTGCAGCCGCTGCAGCATGGCCAACGTTGAGTTCCACCTGGTGGGCATGTCACATATAAGGCGGTTCTTGGGCAGGTTCAACTCCTTTTGCAGCTCAGCCAGGCGAGCACTGGCATTATAAGATCTGCGGAAATGCACACAGACTTTCCTGGCCTGCCTCAGGACATCCTGTAAGCCCGGGTACCTGCCCAAGAACCGCTGCACCACCAGGTTAAGGACGTGAGCCACACAGGGCACATGGGTCAGTTGTCCCTGTCGGAGGGCGGAGAGGAGGTTGGTGCCATTGTCGCAAACCACCATTCCTGGCTTAAGCTGGCGTGGCGTCAACCACCTCTCGGCCTGGCCCTGCAGAGCAGACAGGACCTCTGCCCCAGTGTGGCTTCTGTCCCCCAAACACACCAGCGCAAGCACGGCATGGCATCTTTTTGCCTGCGTACTTGCGTAGCCCCGTGAACGGCTACGGAGCACCGCTGGTTCATAGGACAAACCACAGGAAGAGGCCATGGAGGAAGAAGAAGAGGAGGGGGTGGAGGAGAGAGGTGTGTCACAACCAGTAGTAGCATTTTGGAGGCGTGGTGGTGGGACAACCTCCAACACTACTGCACCTTGTCCTGCATCCTTCCCAGCTGCCAAAAGAGTGACCCAATGGGCCGTGAAAGAAAGGTAACGTCCCTGTCCATGCCTGCTGGACCATGAGTCAGCGGTAATATGCACCTTACCGCTGACCGCCCTGTCCAGCGAGGCCAAGACATTGCCTTCCACATGCCGGTAGAGAGCCGGAATAGCCTTCCGTGAGAAAAAGTGGCGTTTGGGAACCTGCCACTGAGGAACCGCACATTGCACAAACTCACGGAAGGGGGCCGAGTCTACCAACTGAAAAGGCAGCAGTTGAAGCGCTAGCAATTTAGCCAAGCTAGCATTCAACCGCTGGGCATGTGGATGGCTGGGAGTGAACTTCTTTCGACGGTCCAGCAGCTGGGGCAGGGAAATTTGCCTGCTAGAATCGGACGTCGGTGTACTGCTAGCAGAGTGGCCGCAAGTACTTGGCTGTGACACACCTAATTCTACACCTTCATTCCTCTCAGTGCATGTTTCAGAGAGGACTGAAGTTATAGTGGGGTTGGAGATCCCAGCTGATGCGGTGCAAGGAGAGGTCCGCTTTGTTCTTTGGTGTGGGTCTTTGAGGTAGGCTTGCCAACGAGCTGCATGGCAGGTCAACATATGTCTGGTCAGGCATGTGGTACCCAAACGGCTGATGTTTTGGCCACGCGATATACGCTTGAGACATATGTTGCAAACAGCAGCTGTGCGATCTGATGCACTAGCCTCAAAAAAGGCCCACACCAAAGAACTTTTTGAATGACGGGCAGAGGCAGCGCCCTGCACAGGCGGAGCTCTGCGGTGTGATTCCGTCGGTGTACTGCCCTTACGCTGGCCACCAAAGGGCATCCTGCCTCGTTGGAGATGTGCCTCCTCCTCATCCTCCTCCTCCTCCTCTCTCCTATTAGGCACCCACGTGGAGTCAGTGACCTCATCATCACCTCCCTCCTCATCACTGGAGCCAATCTGGCAGTATGCTGCAGCTGCTGGAACATGACTGCCAGATTGGTGTCCTTCTTGAGCATCCCCTCTGTCTGCTCTCACGCTACTGCCTTCCTCTAGCTGGGTTTCATCATCAGACCCTTCGAAACGCTGGGCATCCTCCTGGAGCATGTACCCAACACTGTGCTGAAACAGTTCGGGGGACTCCTCAGGAGGAGGACATGGTGGGTCTAGGGAAGGAGTGACTGATGATGAGTCTGACATTGATACCAGGGAAGAGGACGCTTTGGCAGCTGCTTTTCCAGTACCCTGAGCCTGGGTGAGAGAGGATGAGGAGGAGGAGGAGGGCTTGGTCATCCACTCTACCAAGTCTTCGGCATGATGTGGCTCAACATGTCCAGCTGCCGAAAAGAAGGACAAGCGTGTCCCATGGCCATGTGCTGATGACAATGCACCGCGTCCATGACCAGCACTGTTGCCCCCAGACACAGAGCCTGCTTGCCCTCTTTTATTGCCTCCTGACTGTCTGCCTCTCCTTGTTTGCCTTCCAGACATTCTAATAGATGGCCTGCAGGGAGATGGGAAAAAAGCAATAAGGGCTACCTTCAGGTGTCCTTCTCTGTCCCTTGAAACAAGGACTTGCACAGTGAAAGAAACTGACACTCTCCCTACCTACAGTTTTCTGTCCCTAGAAAAAATGTTTTTTTTAAGCACAATTTAGCACAAGGAGAATTCACTCACTGTCCTTCCAGGTCCCTGGAAACAAGGACTTTGACAGTGAAAGAAACTGACACTCTCCCTACCTACAGTTTTCTGTCCCTAGAAAAAATGTTTTTTTTTAAGCACAATTTAGCACAAGGAGAATTCACTCACTGTCCTTCCAGGTCCCTGGAAACAAGGACTTTGACAGTGAAAGAAACTGACACTCTCCCTACCTACAGTTTTCTGTCCCTAGAAAAAATGTTTTTTTTAAGCACAATTTAGCACAAGGAGAATTCACTCACTGTCCTTCCAGGTCCCTGGAAACAAGGACTTTGACAGTGAAAGAAACTGACACTCTCCCTACCTACAGTTTTCTGTCCCTAGAAAAAATGTTTTTTTTTTAAGCACAATTTAGCACAAGGAGAATTCACTCACTGTCCTTCCAGGTCCCTGGAAACAAGGACTTTCACAGTGAAAGAAACTGACACTCTCCCTACCTACAGTTTTCTGTCCCTAGAAAAAATGTTTTTTTTTAAGCACAATTTAGCACAAGGAGAATTCACTCACTGTCTTTCCAGGTCCCTGGAAACAAGGACTTTCACAGTGAAAGAAACTGACACTCTCCCTACCTACAGTTTTCTGTCCCTAGAAAAAATGTTTTTTTTAAGCACAATTTAGCACAAGGAGAATTCACTCACTGTCCTTCCAGGTCCCTGGAAACAAGGACTTTGACAGTGAAAGAAACTGACACTCTCCCTACCTACAGTTTTCTGTCCCTAGAAAAAATGTTTTTTTTAAGCACAATTTAGCACAAGGAGAATTCACTCACTGTCCTTCCAGGTCCCTGGAAACAAGGACTTTCACAGTGAAAGAAACTGACACTCTCCCTACCTACAGTTTTCTGTCCCTAGAAAAAATGTTTTTTTTAAGCACAATTTAGCACAAGGAGAATTCACTCACTGTCCTTCCAGGTCCCTGGAAACAAGGACTTTGACAGTGAAAGAAACTGACACTCTCCCTACCTACAGTTTTCTGTCCCTAGAAAAAATGTTTTTTTTTAAGCACAATTTAGCACAAGGAGAATTCACTCACTGTCCTTCCAGGTCCCTGGAAACAAGGACTTTCACAGTGAAAGAAACTGACACTCTCCCTACCTACAGTTTTCTGTCCCTAGAAAAAATGTTTTTTTTAAGCACAATTTAGCACAAGGAGAATTCACTCACTGTCCTTCCAGGTCCCTGGAAACAAGGACTTTCACAGTGAAAGAAACTGACACTCTCCCTACCTACAGTTTTCTGTCCCTAGAAAAAATGTTTTTTTTAAGCACAATTTAGCACAAGGAGAATTCACTCACTGTCCTTCCAGGTCCCTGGAAACAAGGACTTTGACAGTGAAAGAAACTGACACTCTCCCTACCTACAGTTTTCTGTCCCTAGAAAAAATGTTTTTTTTAAGCACAATTTAGCACAAGGAGAATTCACTCACTGTCCTTCCAGGTCCCTGGAAACAAGGACTTTCACAGTGAAAGAAACTGACACTCTCCCTACCTACAGTTTTCTGTCCCTAGAAAAAATGTTTTTTTTAAGCACAATTTAGCACAAGGAGAATTCACTCACTGTCCTTCCAGGTCCCTGGAAACAAGGACTTTGACAGTGAAAGAAACTGACACTCTCCCTACCTACAGTTTTCTGTCCCTAGAAAAAATGTTTTTTTTAAGCACAATTTAGCACAAGGAGAATTCACTCACTGTCCTTCCAGGTCCCTGGAAACAAGGACTTTCAGAGTGAAAGAAACTGACACTCTCCCTACCTACAGTTTTCTGTCCCTAGAAAAAATGTTTTTTTTAAGCACAATTTAGCACAAGGAGAATTCACTCACTGTCCTTCCAGGTCCCTGGAAACAAGGACTTTGACAGTGAAAGAAACTGACACTCTCCCTACCTACAGTTTTCTGTCCCTAGAAAAAATGTTTTTTTTAAGCACAATTTAGCACAAGGAGAATTCACTCACTGTCCTTCCAGGTCCCTGGAAACAAGGACTTTGACAGTGAAAGAAACTGACACTCTCCCTACCTACAGTTTTCTGTCCCTAGAAAAAATGTTTTTTTTAAGCACAATTTAGCACAAGGAGAATTCACTCACTGTCCTTCCAGGTCCCTGGAAACAAGGACTTTCACAGTGAAAGAAACTGACACTCTCCCTACCTACAGTTTTCTGTCCCTAGAAAAAATGTTTTTTTTAAGCACAATTTAGCACAAGGAGAATTCACTCACTGTCCTTCCAGGTCCCTGGAAACAAGGACTTTCACAGTGAAAGAAACTGACACTCTCCCTACCTACAGTTTTCTGTCCCTAGAAAAAATGTTTTTTTAAGCACAATTTAGCACAAGGAGAATTCACTCACTGTCCTTCCAGGTCCCTGGAAACAAGGACTTTGACAGTGAAAGAAACTGACACTCTCCCTACCTACAGTTTTCTGTCCCTAGAAAAAATGTTTTTTTTTAAGCACAATTTAGCACAAGGAGAATTCACTCACTGTCCTTCCAGGTCCCTGGAAACAAGGACTTTCACAGTGAAAGAAACTGACACTCTCCCTACCTACAGTTTTCTGTCCCTAGAAAAAATGTTTTTTTTAAGCACAATTTAGCACAAGGAGAATTCACTCACTGTCCTTCCAGGTCCCTGGAAACAAGGACTTTGACAGTGAAAGAAACTGACACACTCTCCCTACCTACAGTTTTCTGTCCCTAGAAAAAATGTTTTTTTTAAGCACAATTTAGCACAAGGAGAATTCACTCACTGTCCTTCCAGGTCCCTGGAAACAAGGACTTTGACAGTGAAAGAAACTGACACACTCTCCCTACCTACAGTTTTCTGTCCCTAGAAAAAATGTTTTTTTTAAGCACAATTTAGCACAAGGAGAATTCACTCACTGTCCTTCCAGGTCCCTGGAAACAAGGACTTTCAGAGTGAAAGAAACTGACACTCTCCCTACCTACAGTTTTCTGTCCCTAGAAAAAATGTTTTTTTTAAGCACAATTTAGCACAAGGAGAATTCACTCACTGTCCTTCCAGGTCCCTGGAAACAAGGACTTTGACAGTGAAAGAAACTGACACTCTCCCTACCTACAGTTTTCTGTCCCTAGAAAAAATGTTTTTTTTAAGCACAATTTAGCACAAGGAGAATTCACTCACTGTCCTTCCAGGTCCCTGGAAACAAGGACTTTGACAGTGAAAGAAACTGACACTCTCCCTACCTACAGTTTTCTGTCCCTAGAAAAAATGTTTTTTTTTAAGCACAATTTAGCACAAGGAGAATTCACTCACTGTCCTTCCAGGTCCCTGGAAACAAG
Source organism: Rana muscosa (assembly GCA_029206835.1). Classification (NCBI taxonomy): domain Eukaryota; kingdom Metazoa; phylum Chordata; class Amphibia; order Anura; family Ranidae; genus Rana; species Rana muscosa. The sequence goes on along the minus strand of CM055118.1, from coordinate 600,872,659 downwards.
GACTTTCACAGTGAAAGAAACTGACACTCTCCCTACCTACAGTTTTCTGTCCCTAGAAAAAATGTTTTTTTTAAGCACAATTTAGCACAAGGAGAATTCACTCACTGTCCTTCCAGGTCCCTGGAAACAAGGACTTTGACAGTGAAAGAAACTGACACTCTCCCTACCTACAGTTTTCTGTCCCTAGAAAAAATGTTTTTTTTAAGCACAATTTAGCACAAGGAGAATTCACTCACTGTCCTTCCAGGTCCCTGGAAACAAGGACTTTCACAGTGAAAGAAACTGACACTCTCCCTACCTACAGTTTTCTGTCCCTAGAAAAAATGTTTTTTTTAAGCACAATTTAGCACAAGGAGAATTCACTCACTGTCCTTCCAGGTCCCTGGAAACAAGGACTTTGACAGTGAAAGAAACTGACACTCTCCCTACCTACAGTTTTCTGTCCCTAGAAAAAATGTTTTTTTTAAGCACAATTTAGCACAAGGAGAATTCACTCACTGTCCTTCCAGGTCCCTGGAAACAAGGACTTTCACAGTGAAAGAAACTGACACTCTCCCTACCTACAGTTTTCTGTCCCTAGAAAAAATGTTTTTTTTAAGCACAATTTAGCACAAGGAGAATTCACTCACTGTCCTTCCAGGTCCCTGGAAACAAGGACTTTCACAGTGAAAGAAACTGACACTCTCCCTACCTACAGTTTTCTGTCCCTAGAAAAAATGTTTTTTTTAAGCACAATTTAGCACAAGGAGAATTCACTCACTGTCCTTCCAGGTCCCTGGAAACAAGGACTTTGACAGTGAAAGAAACTGACACTCTCCCTACCTACAGTTTTCTGTCCCTAGAAAAAATGTTTTTTTTTAAGCACAATTTAGCACAAGGAGAATTCACTCACTGTCCTTCCAGGTCCCTGGAAACAAGGACTTTCACAGTGAAAGAAACTGACACTCTCCCTACCTACAGTTTTCTGTCCCTAGAAAAAATGTTTTTTTTAAGCACAATTTAGCACAAGGAGAATTCACTCACTGTCCTTCCAGGTCCCTGGAAACAAGGACTTTGACAGTGAAAGAAACTGACACTCTCCCTACCTACAGTTTTCTGTCCCTAGAAAAAATGTTTTTTTTAAGCACAATTTAGCACAAGGAGAATTCACTCACTGTCCTTCCAGGTCCCTGGAAACAAGGACTTTCACAGTGAAAGAAACTGACACTCTCCCTACCTACAGTTTTCTGTCCCTAGAAAAAATGTTTTTTTTAAGCACAATTTAGCACAAGGAGAATTCACTCACTGTCCTTCCAGGTCCCTGGAAACAAGGACTTTGACAGTGAAAGAAACTGACACTCTCCCTACCTACAGTTTTCTGTCCCTAGAAAAAAAGTTTTTTTTAAGCACAATATAGCACAAAACACACTGACACTCTCCCTACCTATCCTTCTCTTTCCCTAAACTAAAGGAATCCAGGTTAAGCAAGAAAGAAATAAAAGTCACTGTCCCTGCCTATGCTGCTCTATCCCTGCTCCGGAACACACTACACTAGGCCGCCGTGCTGGCGGCCTTTTATAGTGTGGGGCGTGTACTAAACACCCTCAGCAATAATTGGCCACAGGCATCCTGCCTGTGGCCAATCATTGCTCTCCTCGCTGCCGGCGCTGTGATTGGCCAAGCATGCGGGGTCACAGTGCATGCTTGGCCAATCACAGCGCCTGGATGACACTGCGATGGCGTAGTGCATTGTGGGCCGTTCGCGTCACTCGAATTTGGCGCGAACGGCCCAAATCGTTCGATCTTCGTCGAACGATCGAACAGCCGATGTTCGAGTCGAACGTAGGTTCGACTCGAACACGAAGCTCATCCCTACCGGGGAGCCCACACACGGTCGTTTTTCTCGACCAAGGAAAAAATGACGGGAAAAACGGACGTGTGTGGGGGAACAAGCCGTTCCCTCGTTTTTCTTTGTTTTTCCTGTCGTGATTCACGGCGGTGTTTTCACCGCCGTGAATCACGATCGTGTGTATGCTGCATAATGCTTCATGCACATGGCCACAAGAGGGAATACAGCTTGCATAGGGCATAAATAGCTGGTGTAAAGGAGCCACAGACTGTGCTGTATGCTTATGCGCAAGTTTACACAAGTGCTAGCATAAATCTTTGCAATGTGAGACTGTGTGCTGCACGTGTGGCTCTCTTATGCTGGCTATCTTTGCTCCACGCATGCTGAATGCCTTCTTGTGGCCATGTGCATGAAACCTAAATGCAAGCATTGTACTTGTTTTGGAACCATTTCTCTGTTATACTCCTAATAAATAAAACCGATTTCAAGATTAAATATACAGTCTCTTTTTTTCAGAGGGCACTATGTGGAATACAACTCTGCAAAATGTCTCAGACTTACAAGATGAGGTATACACAGTGAGCCTCTTTAACCAAAGGAGATAAAAATCTCCATACACTAAATTGTGTGAAAATTTGCTTCAATTATCCAATCATGTGAAAAGAAAATTCCTATTCCCTCTTTTAATTTGTGCATGACTGGGGATTCAAAGTGAACAGTAATTCACTTTTCACATGATTGGATAATGGAAGTGAACAATATGGCAATTGAGGCTGCAAATAAGGGCAACAAAATGATAAACACAATTAAGTACAATTCAGAATAGCATTTATAAAATAAATACCTGAAGACCTTGTCCAACGGCTGATGCTGGAAACATTAGTACTGCAGTTTTTCCAGGGGGTAGAAATAGTCCAGTACTTCTCCATGCATCACCACCTAGGAACAATGCAGTAAAGGTTAAGTACCACACATCTTGCATAGATGGAGACACAGACATTATACTTTTTAATGTTCTACCTGGGTTTGTTGCATCAATCTGTACTGTAACATTTTCATTCAGACATTCAAGGCAGCTAACTTCTTGAGCCAAGCAAAGGATTAAAGCCTCTTTGGAGCTGTTTTTTACAGGACACTGGTTTAAGATAGTGGGTAAGTGACACCCTTTTACTAGATGTGCCAGTTCTTGCTGTAGTGATGAGGTGAGAGGGCTGGCTGGAAGTCTCATGTAGGTGCAGACATCTTGTCTGAGCTTGTTCATCCAAGAGCTAAGAGGTGGTTTTAGCTCAACTCCACATTTCAAGTCTCTTAGCAGCTGGCAGATTGCTTTAGGGAAGTGGTATATACTGTCAACTGCTTTGGGGTCCAAAGCTTTATAAACTCCTTGCCCAACTGTTTCTGCTAGAAAACTAATTCCGAACTTGTTGAGGATTTTATTTCCTGGGTATTGGGAAAGCACATTTGGGTTGGAGTAAGACCAGTGCCATGCCTGGCCCGCAATAAGCAGGCCTCCACCTTCTGCTACAAATCTATGGATCTTTTCAGCTTCTGCATCACTATATGAGGTGCAGCAATATACACTGAGACCAGGAATCAAGTCAGAAGCCACACAAGATAAACCTTTATTCTGTAACACACGAAGGAGACCTTTCGATTTATTAACACCAATCTTTCCATTTCTACCCATGTCTAGCCAAGAAACAGCATTGAGAATAAAGGTCTTCAGCTCTGGCATGTCAAGGTAGCTTTCATGTGTTCCTACAAAAACACGTCCTTTGCCGTAATATGCAGCACCAAAAAAGCATTGATTGTTGTTGCTGATTCCAACTGGAAATGTTAGCGACCCATGAAGAAGAAGTTCTGAGGGCACACTTTGTCCACGGATGTCCAGGTCAATAACACCTTGCATGAGATGCTTTAGATCCGCTGAAAAATTTATACTGTATAAAACAAAATCAGACACCCCCACAGCTATTAGTTTTGCATACAATAGGAAATGAAAAGCAATTATAACCTTTTAATAAAATCATACCATGTAAGATTTAAATGGAGCAAATACTAATATATTGCATGAATGACAAATACAAAAAATGGCCTTTATTTCTTTTTTATTATAAGAACACTAATGACTTGTACACACGATCGGAATTTCCGATGAAAAAAGTCAGATGGACTTGTTTCATCGGAAATTCCGATCGTGTGTGGGCCCCTTCGGGATTTTTTTCATCGGTGTAAAAAAATAGAACATGTTTCAAATTTTTCCAATGGACAAAACTCCGATAGGAAATTCTGATCGTCTGTGTGGAACTCTGACGGAGAAAAAACCCACGCATGCTCAGAATCAAGTCGACGCATGCTCGGAAGCATTGAACTTCTTTTTCTCGAGTGTTGTACGTCACCGCGTTTTGGACGGCCGGAATTTACTCTGGCAGTGTGTATGCAAGACAGCTTGAACATAATTCTGATGAAAAATTCCATCGGATTTTAGACCATCGGATTCTCCGATCGTGTGTACAGGGCATTAGGGGTCTGTTTATCAATGTTTTCACCCAAGATTCAAACAACTTTCACCCAAAATTCACAAATTTTCCAACTAAAGCCTCGTACACACGAACGAGTTTCTCGGCAAAAACCAGCAAGAAACTTGCTGGCAGAGATTTTTTGCCGAGAAATTCGTTCGTGTGTATGGTTTCTCGTCAAGAAAAGCGTCAAGAATCTCGACGAGAAAATAGAGAACCTGCTCTCTATTTTCTCGTCGAGATTCTCGTCAGCCTGTTTCTCGACGAGAAAATTGTGTGTGTGTACACTTACCTTTTCGCCGGGAAGCCCGCGCATGCTCGAAATGACTTTGACGCATGCGCGGTAGCTTCCTAGGCATAGATAGGGTATACCAAGATGGCGGCGACGGCATCGAATGTGACGAGCGCATGCTCATCGTAGTCGATGACGTCACCGCGTACGCTCCATTCAAAGAACCGCGGGTTCTTTGAATCGAGCGTGTGTACACTCGGCCGGGACAATTTTCTTGTCCAAGAATCTCGTCTAAAAAAACAACATGTTTTTTTCGACGAGAATCTCGGCCGTGTGTACGAGGCCAAAGATTTACATCTAAAAAAAAGTGTGAATCTTGGGTAATTGTCGTGTGAGTCTTGGTTGAAAACATTGATAGCCAGACTCCTAATACCTGCTGACATTGACATAATAGAAAGTGAATAATGGGATTATTAATAATAATGATTTCTGATTGTTTTCAACATTGAAAGGAAGCAAATAGTTAGCCCTAGCACACAGTAAGCCCAGTGCAATTTGTGTACATACTGTAGGGTGAGTGAACTGTGAAGCAGATCACCAACTTGTAGATCACCCAGCTAATCTGGTCTACTCAGTGACCAACAGCTAGTGTGATCTGCACCAAGGACTTCAAATACAGTAAAATATGGGTACTGTACACAATGTACTGCAGTGTCAAAGTTAAAGTGGCCCTAGCATTAGATATATTTTTTCATATCAAGTATATGCATGCCAAGTAATAATCTTGATCAGTTGATGAATTTGATTGATTTCAAAGAGACATGCTGGAAAACGTTCGGCAATCAGCAAATGCAGCTAATCACTGCAGACGCCAGTCACAGCAGAGTGTCCCAATGTCAAAATACAATGTCTTTGTTTGTGTGGAGGGGGGAATCTGTTCTTTTTTTTTTTTCATTCAGCCATCTGGCCTCCTGCAACATGCTATAAAACTACAATGTTGCAGTCTGGTCCCTGTGTGAGAAACAAAAGAGGAAATGGTAAGACTATAGGCCAAATCAAGTAAGACTATAGGCCAAATCAAAGTTTTATGGTGTGAACTGACACCATAGGAAAAAAGGCAAATTGCCTTGGCTTAGCAATGCAAATTGTGTGAATGAGCCCCAACTTTAAGGATTGGGTAACACTGAAAGTTTAGGGTTTCAGGCCCACTGACTTCTTGTGAATTGCTACTAAAATACAACATTGCAGCCTGGTCACTGTGTAGGAAAATACAGAGAAAATGTTTCCAGCAACCTGATGACATATCTGCCTAAGCAAAGGCACTTACTGGAGCTCTAGAGCATTTTTTTAATGACGAAACCTATATTTGTGTGAATAGTTTTTGATTAACTAATAACTGCAGCCCAGATAGTGAGCAATTGTGCTGCAAGTTTGAAAATGACTTGCTAAGCTATTGCTAGACTTGCCAGGCTTAACAAGTTTGTTGCACAATTGCAGCAAGTCCGCATTGCATGACTCCAGAACAACTTTCTTTGCAAACATTCTGCAGGTCTGCTGCAAGGTCTGGTTTAGTTATGTTGTGCAATAGTCATCCCACCATAGGGGTCACTGTGGCTGAATTTTCTTTCTGTAGACTTGCAGAGCTCTTGCTGTAGACTCACTACTGCAACTTTGCTCTTGCTAGAGACTTGGCACGCAAATTTGCTACAAATTGGAAAAGTGTCAACTAGAACTTGTGCTTCAAATGCTCTGCAAGTGTACAACTTGCCAGTGAAAATGTGAAGCAAGTTAACAGACTTACTATTCAACACTGCCACAAATTTGTGGCAAGTTATCCTTGCTATCTGGGAGTGAACTGTTTTGATTCTGTGGCAGCTATGAAAATGTTATCACATCACGTTTGCAAAGTTATAAAAATTTAACTAATCTTTGGAGATACTTATATGTAGTATGGTCCTAAAATAGGTTGCTAGGAAAGCTAGGTAAATGTAGTTCTTTGGTTCCAATGTAATCATAAATCAGTTTTTGATTGTTTTGGGCTGCTCTAGGCTCCACTGGCTGCAGGTTTGATTGCTTCTCCCAATCTTCTGGAGGATTCTGGAATGTTGTGGGCTGGAAAGGCAAATCAACAACCGGAATATTTATGTTATTGAGCTATGCAACTCTACCTGTGTTCATCGAGGTTGGGGGCCTGTTTGCTAATATTCTGTGGAGTCTTTGGAACCATACAGTAAAGATCACTGCCAGTTGCAGATACAATTTCAGATGGACAAGTAACCCATGGCATGGAAGAATTGGTGCCAGTGGGGAAGGGGGTTGTGATGTGTATTTTAGGGAAGGAGTACACACTGCACATGAGGAAGAGTAGCAATATGGTGGCTCATATCCATTTTTTCAGTCACCAGACAGAAATGGCTTCAAGTAGTTCTGCAGCAGCGGGGAGGTTGGACACAAAAAAGCTTCACCTTGGGCATGGTTGGAGGCATGGAATGGCTGTGTCTGGTCAGTGAGAAGTGCGGGAGACAGACCGCAGTAGTAAAGACTTGGGTTTGTTGTGGCCACAGTAACAAGCCCCTCATATAACTGACTCCCAAAAGCCTAATGCCCTGTCTCATACAGAGCAAACCTGACCTCCAGATTTTATTTGGAGGTGCCAGAGCCATCCCAGTCAGCTGGACTGAAGCAGGAAGCATCCAGTGACCCTATTACAGTGCAGTAGGATAAAGCCACCTCAGACCCAAGGCTGAGACCACTGTCAAGAGAGTTTACCCACAGCTGCGGCGGGAGGGTGGTGACCACCATTGGGAAAGTGGAAGGCATGATCGGGTTCTCTGTAGAAAGGCCACTAATACTGAACTGCAGGATTGAGAGAGCACCAGAGCTGCCATGCACCCTGTCGCCCCTGCACAGAGGGAGCTGTAGCGTTTAGTCAATCAGGTGAGCCAGTGGGGAGTGACAGTGGTGGAGAGACTGACCTAGGATCTCTTAAAGGGGTTGTAAAGGTTCGTTTTTTATTTTCTAAATAGGTTCCTTTAAGCTAGTGCATTGTTGCTTCACTTACCTTTTCCTTTGATTTACCTTCTAAATGTTTGTTTTCTTTGTCTGAATTTCTCACTTCCTGTTTCTCCTCACTGAACTTCACACCATCATCCGAGTGGTGATGAGTCAGCCAGAACAGCTTACTGAACAGCTTACTGAGGAGGAACAGGAAGTGAGAAATTCAGACAAAGAAAACAAAGAAAAAAAATATTTAGAAGGTAAATCAAAGGAAAAGGTAAGTGAACCAACAATGCACTAGCTTAAAGGAACCTATTTAGAAAATAAAAAACGAACCTTTACAAGCCCTTTAAGTTTGGGGTAGAATTTGAGTCTTTGGAAGAGGCGATGAGGGATTGGAGTTCCTCCAATTCATCTGAGGCTGAGTGGGATTGGGGGGATTGGGGGGATTCCTGGGAAGTTGAACCCGCTCCCAAGCCTGTAGCAGTGTCCAGCGACAAAATAAGACCTGATAATGCAGCCCCTTAGTAACAGCTGTATTGGGAATGTAGAGTTGACCTGTCTTCTATTCGCTCCTGGGCACAGTTTACTGATCAGCCAACAAAGAATTTATTAGGAAGTCATTCAAATCCTGTGTCCCTCCTAGAAATGGGTGACCCCTGAGCTGCCTTGTTAGCCTGTCTTCAGCATGTGATACAAAAGAAGGTTTTGCTTGAGTATGGGTACGAGTATCCGTATGTACCCAGCAAAGTTATGTAGGAAGTGGAGAAGCACCAACATTTTTGAATGTGCCTAAGCCATGTAGGAATCCACAATTCCCAGAATACTGGAGCAGGTTCGCTGATTTAAGGAATAAATGGAGCTTGGGAAACTCTATTTATAAAAACCAGGTCATGATCAGAAAAGCTGGATGTAAAGTTCAGGTCTGGTCTGCCAACATCTGGGATCCTGATGGCAAAATGGTCAAAGTACCAGACCCGTGTTTCTACAGGTGAGCTGGACCCAGTGTGTTTCTGCTTCTACTGTGCTGTAATATGTTGTGGACTAACAAAGGAGCAGTCCCTTTGAAATTAATTTACTGCCCTAAGTGAGAGACCACCTTCAGATTTCTATGATTTCACATTTCTATGCTACTGTTGAGACTTTGCAGAGGTGACCCTATGGTCTCATTTCTGTGTTATAGAATGAACATTTTGTATGCTTGCGTTATTTTTCTGCTGCCTAGAGATGGCTGGGCCTGGGAAAAAACAGTTTTCTTGTTTAATTTTTATCTTTAATGCCCTGTACACACGACCGGACTGTCCGTCGGAATAAAGTCTGATGGATTGTCCAACGGAATTCCGCTCAAGCGGTCTTGCATACACACGGTCACACAACAGTCCGGTGAACTTTTGACTGCCAGGAATGCGGTGACGTAAAAGACTACGACAAGCCAAGAAAATTAAGTTCAATGCTTCCGAGCATGCGTCAAATTGTTTCCGAGCATGCATGGTTTTTAGTCCGTCGGAATTGCATACAGACGAACTGACTTTCCGATTTTTGCCCGTCGGAAAAAAAGAGAACAAGTTCTCTAAGTCCGTCGGAATTTCCGAAGGAAAAAGTCCGATGGGGCATACACACGGTTGGAATATCCGATGAAAAGAGCCTGTCGGACTTTTTCCATCGGAAAATCCGGTCGTGTGTACAAGGCATAAGTGTGGAATATGTTTTTTTTTACTATGATAAGTAATATATCTACGACATGGTATTCAAACTATATAACATGAAGATCTTAATGAATGATTTCTGAGACTTTATGTTAAGTCTTAAATTATTGCAAGTTCTCAGCTGAAGACAAACAAATCCTGGAATACAGTTGAAGTAACACTTTACTTCTCAATGCACTTTTCAAACAAAAGAAATATGCATTTCTGTCACTAGGGTGCAAATCGGGGGAAAGGCTCCAGTTTAGTTTGCCCACAGGTGGGCAAACTGTACCTCCTACAGTTAAGTAATTGTTGGGATATGGTAGATGATAGCTTCTGTCCTCTCAGGCCTTACTTGACCAGTAGGAGGGTAAACTTGTCTGACAAATTAGTTTATCTGTTTTAACCTTTAAAAGATTCCTAATAATGTTCTCCACCATCACAGCATAATGTTTCCTAATAGTCTGATCAGTAAAGTTTTTTCTTTTCCTCCTCTCAGAAAAACGGTAAGACCAACATCTAGAGCAGGGGTCTCCAAACTGCGGCCCTGGGGCCGGATGCGGCCCTTTGCTTGCCTTTATCCGGCCCTTAAGGCACTATTCCATCCACTGGACACCAACAATGGCGAATCATTTTTATTGCTGAAACCACCAATGGGGCACTATTCATCCAACTTGCACTGTCAAAAGGGTACAATTCCTTCTATTGACACCAACAATGAGGCACTAGTCCTCCCACTGACACCAAAGGAATGGTATTGTTTACCCCCTCTCGACATTTTCTACTCCCAATGGCCCTAGTCCGGCCCTCCTAAAGTCTGAAGGACAGTAAACTGGCCCTTTGTTTAGAAAGTTTGGAGACCCCTGATCTAGAGTATGGAACCATTTCCACACTGCAATTTCTGCTAAGAGCAAAGCTGCAATGTGGAAATATTGTGAGAAGAAATATTTTTTTTTTTAAATGCTACAAGGATGACCAAACACATCCTTGCATGCCAGAGGTGCCCTAAATACATTAAAAAATAACCCTTCATAGTTCTCATTCCAGAAACACTCTCTGTTGCTTCTGGATCATCAGATAGTGTTTCTTCACTAGCAGCATTTTCAAGTTAGGAAGTGTTGCAAACCACTGCCTCCCAGAAATACACAATACCTTCATTTATAGATAAAAAATAAAAAGACACCTGAAAATCAGGAAAAATTTGATCAAGCTCTTGCAAGAGCAATATATGCTTCTGGATCAGCATTGTCAATAACTGAATAAGCCTGTTGGCTCTTGCTTTTAAATTAATAGGGAAAGGGGTAGTTACCTTTTCTCATGTATAGTGAAATGTTCTTAACATACAAAGTCCTTGTTATTCCATTTGTAATAAAAAAATCACATTTTAAAAAGCAAGTTTGGTTTATTTACTGAAAAATCTGTATTTTTATTTCAAGCATAATACTTTTATATACACTGTATTTCACGTTCCTGGTGTAACAAAATGACTTTCAATTTGTAAAACTACTCCACACTGAATATTATTACAATTTTTGCAAACTTTCCATTTTTTTCTGGGAAAAAACTGGAACAAAAATGTTTTTTCCCCATGGCTTCAAAAGGCCTGGAAATTTTACATCTCTACTGCTGCCTAAAAAACAGTGGCAGCCCATATTTTCTACTTTTGCTGCACTGTTTTGGGAATTCTGGGCCTACAGAGCCTACAATTTAATAGAGACATTTGTATATAGACTAATACCCCCTGTTTAAGAAATTATAATGTTAAGCAAGTATGTTTTATAGATAGTTTGTTAAGATAGTTAGGCTGTATCTCTCTGCTTCGTTGCAGGGTGCTAAAAGAAGGACGTTGCATCTATATTAAACAAAGAGAAAGGTCTGGTGTCACCAGTGACACACCTCCATCCCTAAATATAACACATATATAAAAACAATCGCTCTGGAACTTAAGATGAGGTGAGCATAGTTTGCCACTGAGTAACAAGAGTAGATACAATATAGATATTTATTCAAAAATTTATATACATACATGAATAATATGAGTATTAGCTCAGCCAATGAATTGCACATGATAAAAATAAGTTGATACAAACATCGTACAATGAAGTATATACATATACAGGCATCAGAAAGACCCGGCGCATTTCACGAGACCATTGCTCGCTCCTCAGGGGTGGATGCGAATATGGTGTATCTAGATAGACAAAGAAATGTTTCACAGTGGTGAATGTAGAGGCAATGGTAGAAGGGGTCGGAAGTAGAGCGGCCCAATTCTTACCAATGGACAAAGCCAGAGTGCCCATTGCTAAATTCCCAATGGACGGCAGCAGCAGAAGTATGGCAGGAGCGAGCAATGGTCTCGTGAAATGCGCCGGGTCTTTCTGATGCCTGTATATGTATATACTTCACTGTATGATGTTTGTATCAGCTTATTTTTATCATGTGCAATTCATATTATTCATGTATGTACTGTATATCAATTTTTTTATAAATATCTATATTGTATCTACTCTTGTTACTCAGTGGCAAACTGTGCTCACCTCTAGGGTTGAGCGGACACCTGGATGTTCGGGTTCGGCGGGTTCGGCCGAACTTCGGAAAAAAGTTAGAGTTCGGGACCTGAACTTGACCCGAACTTGACCCCGAACCCGAACCCCATTGAAGTCAATAGGGACCCAAACTTTTGAGGACTAAAATGGCTCTAAAAAAGTCATGAAAAGGGCTAGAGGGCTGCAAATGGCAGCAAAATGTTGTTAAGAGTATGGCAAGTGATCTGCAAACAAATGTGGATAGGGAAATAATAACTTAAAATAACATAAAATACATAAAAATAAAAAATAATAATCTTGACCTAGGAGGACGAGGTCCATATGGAGTAGGAGGTTCAGGTGGCGGTGGATGTGGTGGTGTAGGTGGAAGCGGCGGTGGAGGAGGACGAGGAAGCCGACACTGGTTTTTGTCTTTAATTTAAAAAAAAATAAAATTAGGGTACACCCCAAAAAAGTGAGAGAGATCAAAAATACAACAATGGCTGGGTAAGGCCGGTATACATGTCTATTCTGCACAAGGTACGGACAAGTCCTGTGGGATCCATGCCTGGTTCATTTTAATGAACGTGAGCTTGTCCACATTGGCTCTGGACAGGCGGCTGCGCTTGTCTGTGATAACGCCCCCTGCCGTGCTAAATACATGTTCAGATAATACACTGGCTGCAGGGCAGGCCAGCACCTCCAAGGCGTAAAGGGCAAGCTCAGGCCATGTGCCCAATTTGGAGACCCAGAAGTTGAAGGGGGCAGACCCGTCATTCAGTACGTGTAGGCGTATGCACACATACTGCTCCACCATGTTGGTGAAATGCTGCCTCCTGCTAAGACGTTCCATATCAGCTGGTGGTGCTGGTTGTTGTGGCGTACTGACAAAGCTTTTCCACATTTTGGCCATGCTAACCCTGCCTTCTGAGGTGCTGGTGGTGCCCCGGCTGCGTTGGTGACCTCTTCCTCCTCCTCTGCCTTCGCCTTGTGCTTCCACTGTGCCCCCGCTGTCAGGTGGGAATGGCACCAGCAGCGTGTCTACCAGCGTGCACTTGTACTCGCGCATCTTACAATCACGCTCCAGGGAGAGAATTAAGGACGGTACATTGTCCTTGTAACGGGGATCCAGCAGCGTGACCACCAAGTAATCAGCACCTGTTAGATGTGGGCAACTCGGCGGTCATTGCGGAGACACTGCAGCATGTAATCGCTCATGTGTGCCAGGCTGCCCAGAGGCAATGAAAAGCTGTCCTCTGTGGGAGGTGTATCGTCTGTGTCCTCTGTATCCCCCAAGCCACGCACCAGTGATGGCCATGAGCTGGTCTGGGTGCCACCCTGCTGTGAACATGGTTCCTCCTCCTCCATCTCCTCCTCCTCATCCTCCACCTCGTCATCCTCCAGAACTGTGCCCTTGCTGGACAATTGTGTACCTGGCGTTTGTTGGTGCAGGAACCCACCCTCAGAGCCACTTGTGAATGACTGCCCTGAAACCCTTGGAAATGATCCCTCTTCCTCCTCCAACTCCTGTGTCACATCCTCTTCCATCATCGCCCGAAGTGTTTTTTCAAGGAGGCATAGAACTGGGATAGTAACGCTGAGAACGGCGTCATCGGCACTGGCCATGTTGGTGGAGTACTTGAAACAGCGCAACAAGGCACACAGGTCTCGCATGGAGGCCCAGTTATTGGTGGTGAAGTGGTGCTGTTCCGCAGAGCGACTCACATGTGCATGCTGCAGCTGAAACTCCACTATCGCCTGCTGCTGCTCGCACAGTCTGGCCAGCATGTGCAAGGTGGAGTTCCACCTTGTGGGCACGTCACATATGAGGCGGTGAGCGGGAAGGCTGAAGTTACGCTGCAGCGCTGACAGGCGAGCAGCAGCAGGGTGAGAACGCCGAAAGTGCGCACAGACGGCCCGCACTTTCTGTAGCAGCTCTGGCATATCGGGGTAATTTTTAAGGCACCACCAAATTCAGCACATGCGCCAGGCAAGGGATGTGCGTCAAACCGGCTAGGCCCAGAGCTGCTACGAGATTTCACCCATTATCGCACACCACCAGGCCGGGCTTGAGGCTCACTGCCACCAACCACTCATCGGTCTGTTGTTCCATGTCCCTCCACAACTCCTGCGCGGTGTGGCATTTTTCCCCCAAACAGGAAAGTTTTAAAACTGCCTGCTGTCGTTTACCCCTGGCTGTGCTGAAGTTGGTGGTGAAGGTGTTACGCTGACCGGATGAAGAGGCGGTAGAGGATGAGGAAGTGGAGTAGGAGGAGTTAGGAACAGGAGGAAAACTAAAGCGCCCTGCAATCCTCGGTGGTGGAAGGACATGCGCCAAACTGAGATCCGCCTCGGGCCCAGCCGCCACTGCATTTACCCAGTGTGCTGTTAGGGAGATATAACGTCCCTGACCGTGCTTACTGGTCCACGTATCCGTGGTTAGGTGGACCTTGCCACAGATGGCGTTGCGCAGTGCACACCTGATTTTGTCCCCCACTTGGTTGTGCAGGGAAGGGATGGCTCGCCTGGAAAAGTAGTGGCGGCTGGGCACGACGTACTGTGGGACAGCCAATGCCATCAGGCTTTTGAAACTCTGCGTCTCCACTAGACGGAATGACAGCATTTCAAAGGCCAGGAATTTTGCAATGCTGGCATTCAGGGCCAGGGATCGCGGGTGGCTAGGGGGGTACTTCCTCTTCCGCTCCAGTGTTTGGGAGATAGAGAGCTGAACACTTCCATGTAACATTGTGGAGATGGTTGGTGACCCAGGTGGTAGTGTTGCTGGCAGATCCTTTGTTTGCGGGGTGACATGTGCCACTGTCACTACAGAGGTGGATGAAGAGGCTGAGACTGCAGCAGAAGAGGAAACAGGAGGAGCCAGAGACCTTTCTTGGTTTTTGAGGTGTCTACTCCACTGCAGCTCGTGCTTTGCACTTAGATGCCTGGTCATGCAGGTTGTGCTCAGGTTGAGAACGTTTATGCCTCGCTTCAGGCTCTGATTGCACAGCGTGCAAACCACTCGTGTCTTGTCATCAGCACATTGTCTGAAGAACTGCCACACTAGGGAACTCCTTGGACCCGGCTTTGGTGTGCTCGGTCCCTTGCTGCGTTGGGCAGTAGCAGGCGTACTGTCTAGGGGACGGACGCTCCGCTTTTGCACCCTGCTCCCTCTTCTGCTGTGCTGGTGGCCGCCTCTTCCTCCGAACTACACTGGTCACCTGCATGACGTTGATTCCATGTGGGGTCGAGGACCTCATCGTTCTCCACATCATCTTCCACCCAGTCTTCACCCCTGCCCTCCATGTCGGTCTGCACAATTGCGAAAGCAGCAGCAGTTGGCACCTGTGTTTCTTCATCATCCGAGACGTGCTGCGATGGTCCCCCCATGTACTCATCTTGAAACATAAGTGGTTGGGCATCGGTGCACTCAATCTCTTCCACTTCTGGGGCAGGGCTAGGTGGATGGCCCTGG
Source organism: Rana muscosa (assembly GCA_029206835.1). Classification (NCBI taxonomy): domain Eukaryota; kingdom Metazoa; phylum Chordata; class Amphibia; order Anura; family Ranidae; genus Rana; species Rana muscosa. Next base: position 600,857,401 of record CM055118.1, on the reverse strand, counting down.
GAAACCCTGCTAACAGAGTAATCAAAAAGCAGAAGAGACTGCTGCATGACTTGGGGCTCAGACTGCTTGGCTGATTTGCAAGGGGTGAGGTGAAAGACTGATGGACATCGGCTGCAGGTGCCAACTCTGATTTTTCAGCAGTAGACTGGGTGGGAGACAATGTGAAGGAACTGGAGGCACTGTCACCAACCCAATCTACTATCGCCTGTACTTGTCCTGGGCCTGGTCTCAACATTCATAGAGCCGCATTAGGCCCGACCAAATACCGCTGCAGGCTCTGTCGCCTACTCGCACCTGAGGAAGGTGTTTCACTTGTGCGTGTAGCTGGCACAGATCGACCACGTCCTCTCCCTGCAACAGGAGCTCCACCAGCAGCACCATGACCGGAGCCTTGTCCCTTATTTGACGGTCTCCTCATATTTCTCAAATTTAGGATCTTGCCCTAAATGGGTGTTTTTTGAATAGCAGAATAGAGCAACAGTATCTAAAGGGTGTATCTCACAGGTACAGATATGCAGAAAACGCACCAAAAAAATTTTTTTTGCCCTAATTTGTTTTTTTTTGAAGAGCATAATAGGAGAACAGTATCTAAAGTGTGTATCTCACACGTACAGATATGCAGAAAATGCAGCCAAATAAATTTTTATGTCAGAAAACGCACCAAAATTTTTTTTTTTGCCCTAAATTATTATTTTTTTGAACAGCAGAATAGGAGAACAGTATCTAAAGTGTGTATCTCACATGTACAGATATGCAGAAAATGCACCAAAATAAATTTTTATGGCAGAAAACATGTTTATGGCAGAAAAAATGTTTTGCCCTAAATTATTCTTTTTTTGAAGAGCAGAATAGGAGAACAGTATCTAAAGTGTCTATCTCACACGTACAGATATGCAGAAAATGCACCAACATTTTTTTTTTTTTGCCCTAAAGTTTTTTTTTTTTTATTGCAGAATAGGAGAACAGTATCTAAAGGGTGTATCTCACAGTAACATATGCAGTGCTGGTGCACTGAGCTTGCATAAAATGCCCGCCGAAGCCAACCTAACTAACAAATGGATAAAAGTTATCTTTTCTCTAGCACTGGGCTCAGGGCAGGATAAAAAGATTGTGCACTGCACCCACACCAAAAGCAAGGAAGATCGCTGAGTCATTTGATTTCTGAATCAGGACAGGACTCAAAGCAGCAGCAGCAGCAGCAACCTTTCACTACACTAACTGAAGCAGAGTGACGTGCTGTGCTATGAGCTTATATAGAGGCTGGGTCACATGCTGCACTGGCCAATTACAGCCATACCATTAGTAGGCATGGCTGTGATGGCTTCTAAGGGCACACAAGTTAAACGAATGTTGACTGGCTGCCCTGCAGCTTTTTAAAATGCGCCATTACATTGCCGAACACCGAACCCGAACCCGAACATACAGTACATTGTTCGGGTTCGGGTACCAAAAACCCAAAAGTCCGTTACGAACCCGAACTTTACAGTTCGGGTTCGCTCAACCCTACTCACCTCATCTAAAGTCCCAGGGTGATTGTTTTTATATATGTGTCGCATCTATATTGCTCATAGTTGGAACTAGGTCTTATGCATACATTTAGGCCCATTAGAAGCACTTTAATGACTTTGCCACCCGGTGGTGGTACACTTGTAGCCTAATTATGGACAAAATATGCTGTGTTTTAGGTTCATGGAATAATAAATCTGCTTGGAGGATTATCTTCAAGTAAATAATGCTCCAATATCTAATTAAATATGAAATGTGCTGATAACGTTTTTTATTTTTTTGAAGAACAACACGGAAGACCTGTACTTAGGGTTGCCACCTTTTCTTCAAGCCAAACCTGAACACTTTAGCGACGCACGGCATGGCACCCCAACCGCGGTGCGATTTTGCCATGATTGTCACCCGACAAATCGTGGCAAAATCACGTAAACAGAATTGTGGGATGCCTGTCACCCAAAAGAAGTTTCGCTTTGCGATTGGGGTGCCATTATCCCCATCCTCTCCTATTACCAATCTTCTTCCCCTACCAGTACAAATCCTCTTCCCTTCAATACCCCCATGGCAGCCGACAGGGGGTACCACGGGGCCCCAGCACACAGGGGGGCCTGGACAGCAGGGGGATCGGAGCGGCGGCATGGGGGGCAATTACAGAGGAGGGGGGACAATTACAGAGATGGGGGGCAATTACAGAGATGGGGGAAATTACAGAGATGGGGGGTGCAAATACAGAGGAGGGGGTGCAAATACAGAGGAGGGGGTAATTACAGCGGAGGGGGACAATTACAGAGGAGGGGGGACAATTACAGAGGAGGGGGGGCAATTACAGAGGAGGGGGTGCAAATACAGAGGAGGGGGCAATTACAGAGGAGGGAGGCAAATACAGAGGAGTCAAAACATAAGGGAGAGAGAGAGAGGCGACAGGCAGCTGCTGGTGCAGAAGTTTTTAATAAAATAAATGTTTAAAAACAATCTACTCACTGTATATGTCAGTCTGTGAACTCCGCTGTCCCATTCTCCCCACCGATCCACGCTGCTGTTTCACAAAATTGCTGGAGGAAACAGAGAGCCAAGGGAAACTCATGTGAACTATCAGCCTCTGATGATGGAGGCGTGGTTAAGCCTCCAGGAATGCTCTCATTGGTCACAGCGTCCCAGGCTGACAGCTCACTGCAGTTTCCATGTGGCTCTGTATCCTTGGCTTCCTCCAGCGATTCAGTGAAACAGCAGCGTGGATCGGGAGGATAGGACAGCCGACTTCACAGACTGAAATGCCTACAGCTCTAACATGGGGAGTGAGTAGATTGTTTTTAAACATTTATTTTATTAAAACTTCCACACCAGCAGGTGCCTGTCGCCTCTCTCTCTCCCTTATATTTTGATTGCTCTGTAATTGCTCCCCCCGGCCGCCACTCCAAACCCCCTGCTGTCCGGGTCCCCCTGTGTGCTAGGGCCCCTACAGGAGGCCCCATGGAACCCCCTGTCAGCGGCACTGGTGTTCGGGTGTCAGGCAGAGGGAAACCTAGGCACAGCATACTAAAACCGTACTATCCGGGGTCAAAACCAGACAGGGGGCAACCCTCCCTGTACTACAGTTTGACCTTTAATGTACTAAACCGTTGCATTTAGATAGTGGCAGTGTTCCATTCAGTTAAGCTGTAAATATATATATATTATGTGGAGAGTCAGCCTGGGAAGGCTTAATGAAACAGGGTAAGTACCGTATATACTTGAGTATAAGCCGACCCGAATATAAGCCGAGGCACCTAATTTTACCACAAAATACTGGGAAAACTTATTGACTCAAGTATAAGCCTAGGGTGTCCATCTGCATGCCTCACTGTGCCTCACTTTGCCTCACTGTGTCCATGTGCATGCCTCACTGTGTCCATGCCTCACTGTGTCCATGCCTCACTGTGTCCATGCCTCACTGTGCCCATGCCTCACTGTGCCCATGCCTCACTGTGCCCATGACTAGACTGATGTTTAACATGGGAGTCTATGGAAGGGGTGCCCGGCTTTGAAAAATTGGTGCTCCCTGGCCGTAGGTCCCCCAGACAAAAAACTTTGCACACTTATAGAGGAGAAATCGGGCTACATGTGTGCTAAGTTTCCTTGTCGCAGTGTTTGACCTACGCTCCACAGCAACCAGAGTCGCCTATCCACCAGCACCTTGTGACGACTGCGCGGAGGACCAGGGACTGCAAGCTGCGGAAAGGCCGAGAACCGAGACACTCCAGACGGAATGTACCGGCGAGGCGAAGCCTCATTTGGTGAGAGGGCATCTGTCCATTGATATAAATATCTGTATCGCAGGAAGGTGGTTCTGATAGACTCACTTGTACTGTTTGGAGGTTAACACGCCACGTGCAGGGATACATTGCATTCGGTAGCGACAGTGCATTGAAAGGATTGGCGCTTGTGCCGCTAGCACGCTATATATACTGTGAATGTTTGTTTTTCTTTTCTTCATGCCTGTTGGATTACAAATTATTAATGTGCACCAACTAAAGCTAGCGAAGACTACTGTTAACCGGAAAGGAACAATTACAGGATTCAGCTTGCCTGTCTGAGCTAACGCAGTAGGACACGTGTCTGGAAATTGCCCGCTAGAGGGAGCCAAAAAGCATATAGACTCACATATATAATAGAACTGTTTATACTTATTTATACAGCCAGTGTTATTTCTGAGAGCTGGGTGAGGCCTGGTGGAGAGGTACTCCAGGTACTCCAGTGCTGACGTATTGCATTGGGGAAATCCCTCCTCTGTGTACTTACTTAGGTCTGACTTCACCTTGCATTGTTTAAACTTATTATCTAATCACATATCATTGACTCTTAGAGGGCCCTGTTTGAAGTCAACTGTTGTTTGTTTAACCCTTTATTTTTCTTTACCAAGTAAACACTTATTTCTTGGTTAAACTGCATCTTGTGTGAAGTCTTATCTGTTACCGCTGGGACAGGTGGCCAGTACAAGGTAACAGCATTTAACTGCATTTGTATTACTACATGATATCATTGTGGTTCCCAACAGCCAGTGGGTTCCCCAATCATTGTGTTTTCCAGTTGTGCCAAGGGAGGGTTCGAAGCCAAACTTCTGGGGTTGATAGGCAGAGTGTAGACCCAAATCTAAACCAGCAGCTCCTACGGGGGTAGTGCTACACGTGGGGGCTCGTCTGGGATTTTTACGACTCTGCAATCAACCCCCCTAGACAGAACCCTTGTCAATACCACAATGGACCCCACTGCTGCAACCCGGTGGTGTAAGGAAGAAAACGTCCTTCCCGGCTTCAGTGTGGTGATCGAAATTAAAAGAGAAGCCTGGACAGAGGAACAGCTACTCCCAGTTTTGAGAACACTGTCTCCAGACAAGAAGCCATGGGGGATTGATATAAGGACAGACACCATGAATCCACACACTTAAGCATTGTGCGAATGGAAGAAGGGAATTTCTGAAAATTTCAAGGGCACTAGTGTAAAAACAGCCAACCAGACAGAATTTCTCCTGATACACCCAGAGACATCAAGAGAAGGTCCTACATCCAACAGTCAAGCCGACCCCAGTTCAGGGGGACACAATCAAAAAGTGGGTCCCAGTTCATCGCCATTGACCACCATTGGACCAGAACTATGCGCTGTCCTTGGAGAGATTGTCGCCAAATTCAAGAAAGATCCCTCAGACTACCTGGTGGCTGGATACAGGAAGCTCAGGATCTTCTCTGGAAGACAGCCAGTGCCTTCAGCGGAAGATGGTTTTGAAGAATTGCTAGATCACGCCACCCAGGCTCTGGAAGAGTGGGAGATACCTGAACCGCATAAGAAACAAAGGATTACGGAGAGTTTAAAAGGGCCTGCCCTAGAGGCCATACGTAACTTAAAGCTCAGTAAGAAAGACTGTACTGCACAAGATTACCTGAGCATTCTACAGGATGTGTTCGGTCGTACCGAGAAAGTTACTGAACTCCTCTATCAAATGGAGCACTGCTATCAGAAGGAAGGAGAGAAACTGTCCGAGTTCATGAGACGTCATACATCAGATCGTGTTGAAGGAAGGGCTAGATCCTCGGAAAGTAGATGAGGTCCGTGCACAACAGGTTTTACGGGGTGCCCAACCTTTGGACCCCATTGCCCTTCTGTTGCGAACCCGCCAGGATGGTGGTATCCTGGAGTATCCCGACTTGATCCGGATTGTCAGAGAAGAAGGAGTCATGTTGGACAATAAAAAGAAGAGCCAGAGGTCTGAACCCACTGCCGGAGTCAGAGTGATAAGTGCTGATGAAGGTGACTCTCAGGTTGAGCTTTTAAAGACTCCGTTGTCCCAGTTAATAGAGATGATGTCCATCCTGACCAGCCAGGCAACTACCCTACCCAGTGGAAACACTCCAGGGGAGCCCAAGAAGTCCCTCAGCTCCAATGCTGCTCAAGTGCAGAAGCCAAAGAGACTAATAACTTGTTTCAACTGTGGAGGAGTCGGACATGTCAGGGAAGTATGTCCAAGCCCAGGGAAAGCTGCAGCACAGTACCGCAAGCCGGCGGAAAACTTCGGAGGGCCCCGGTGAAGGAGTCAACCGGGTGCCCGCCAGTTTCAGCTAACCCCAAAAAAAATTAAACGACGCAAGGAGACAACATCGGGGGTCTAGACCCAATGCCTCCCGCTCTATGACCCAAACTGCCAAATGGCGGGAGGTCAATGCACACCAGGCCCAACAGGGGTCCAGATCCAGAAAAAGTCCTAAGTAGAAAGGAGTGAGAGTACAGATTACAGAGCCAAGCAAACAGTCCTCTCCAAAAAAAAATCCTGCCAAGTTAGTGGGGCCCTCCCCAGTGGTCTCATTCCAGGTAGAAGGGATTTACACCAAGGCCCTCCTTGATACTGGAGCCCAAGTGACTCTTCTATACAGAGACTTTTATAACAAACACCTCAAACACTTGCCATTGCAGAAGTTGGAAGAACTGGAGATATGGGGCATTGGAACTCAAAACTTTCCCTATGATGAATACCTGCCGATCAAACTAACTTTTGACCCCTCAGTGGCAGGAGAGACAGAGACTTTTGACACTCTGGCAGTGGCCTGCCCTCGCCCTCCAGGAGCTGGCAAGAGGTTCCCTTATCATAGGGACCAACACTGACCTCGTCAGGAGACTTCTGACACCTCTGGCCCAGGAGCAGAGTACTTCAACCGCAAGAGTACACCCTATGTTGAAGCAGGCATATCAGTGCCTAGTACTAGAACAAAAGTCCCCAACAGAAGGAGTCGGCAAGATCTGGCGGCTGGATAAAACAGAGAAGGTACTACAGCCAGGAGAGGTGACTTGCTTGAGAGCCTCTGTCAAGCTTACCTGGAAGCAGCCAGGCCCCTTTATTGTCCTTGAATTGGACCCACAAAAGAAAGAAAAGAGGATAGAAATAATTCCTGTAGGGGTCCCATTGAAGGCTCTGCAGAGAAGTCACGGGAAGGTCTCAATGAGCATTAGGAACACTACTACCACACCTGTGAAGGTACCGGCCAGAATGCTGTTGGGCCAGGTGGACCCAGCCACCCCAGTTGCCCCATCTGAGTTGAAGAAGGAAGAGAGGGGTGAAGTCAAAGTAGAGAAGCTCTGTTCGGAAGACACCACCCTCCCACCGGAGTGGAGGGAGAGGGTTAAGGCCCAAATCGCTCGATAGCAGACGATATTCTCACAAAATGAATTCGACGTGGGGTGTGCGAAGAGTGCCACCCACAAGATTCGCCTGCAGGAAGACAAACTGTTCAGAGAAAGAGTCCGACGGGTTCCCCTGGGTGACCTAGAAGACCTACATGAGCAATTGGCAGAACTCAAGAGAACGGGGATCATCAGAGAGTCCAGGAGTCCCTACGCTTCTCCAATAGTGGTAGTCCGGAAGAAAAATGGGTCACTGAGGCTGTGTGTTGACTACCGAACACTGAACAGAAGAACCATTCCTGATCAGTACACCACCCCCCGGATAGAAGATGCCTTGCAGAGTCTGTCAGGGGCCAAGTGATTCAGTGTGATGGATCTAAAGAGTGGATACTATCAAATCCCCATGCACCCTGAGGATAAAGAGAAAACAGCTTTCATTACCCCAGTGGGGTTCTTTGAGTTTGACTACATGCCTCAGGGGTTGTCAGGAGCCCCAGCCACCTTTCAAAGGCTGATGGAGAAATCTGATCGAAGTGCTGGTGTACCTGGACGACATCATAGTGTTCGGCAGGACTCTAGAAGAGCACGAAGAGTGATTGGAAAAAGTCCTGAAGAGGCTTCACGACGAAGGCCTGAAGCTTTCTTTAGAGAAGTGCCAATTCTATCAGCTCTCAGTTCACTACCTGGGCCACATCGTATCCGCAGAAGGGATAGCCACAGATCCTGAGAAGCTGGATGCCATCACCTCTTGGCCGAGACCCACCAATGTGACCGAACTTCGGTCATTCCTGGGGTTTTGCTCCTACTATCAGAGATTTGTAGAGGGATTTGCCAAGATCGCCCGTCCCCTCAATGAATTACCGAGGAGTGAAGGAGAGGATGATGTCCCAGAACCGGTCAAACCTGTGAAATCCACCATGGGGCCTAGGAAGCCTAAAGAGTCTATCCAGGACCAGTGAACCACCAAGTGCGAAGAGGCATTCATCCAGTTAAAAAAAAGCCTAACCACTGCCCGCGTTTTGGCCTATGCAGACACCACGAAGCCCTACGAATTACATGTTGATGCTAGTCGAGATGGGCTAGGCGGGGTTCTATATCAAGAACCCAATGATCACCTGCGGCCTGTTGCCTATGTGAGTAGGAGTCTGGTCCCTGCTGAAAGGAATTACCCCACGCACAAGCTTGAATTCCTGGCCTTAAAGTGGGCTGTAGTGGACAAGTTAAGAGACTATCTATATGGGGCCGAATTCGTGGTCAAGACTGACAACAATCCACTCACCTACCTTCTCACTACCGCCAAACTGGATGCCACTGGACATAGGTGGTTGGCTGCCCTTTCAGAATTCACCTTTAGCCTTAAATACCGACCAGGAATTAGGAATAGGGATGCAGACGCCCTATCCAGAAGGCCTCATGGCCTTAGTGACCCCACCGAGGAATGGGTCAGCTGACCACAGAAGGAGTGCGAGCACTATATCAGGGAGCTGAACTTCAGGCCGGAGGAGGGTCCAGGGCCGAAGAGATTGGGGTTTCGGCTGCTGGTGTGCCCAAATACTACTGCAATGTAACCCAAGTGGGGGAAGAAGGCCTACCCAAGCTGTCGAAGAAGGATCTGAGGAAGGACAAATGCCCTGATATGCTTCTCACAGACTCTCCAAAAGAGGCTCGACTGTTGCACCGAGAGTGGGACCGGTTGCAGTTACATCAAGGGGTGGTCTACCGAAGGAGCCCCTCTGATGGTCCGGAAGAGAAGTGGCAACTGTTCCTGCCCAGGAAGCACAGAGAGACAGTCCTAACTGCTCTCCATGACAATCATGGTCATCTGGGGCCTAAAAGAACCTTCCATCTAGTAAGAGACGGATTCTACTGGCCCTGCATGCGGACTGAAGTTGAAGGTTACTGCCACTCTTGTATCCAATGTATCCAGAGAAAGACCCTGCCTCATCGAGCCGCCCCAATGGGCCATCTTCAGAGTCAGGGACCCATGGAGCTGGTGTGCATTGACTTCCTTTGCCTGGAGCCTGATCTGAGTGGGCAAGGGAACATTCTAGTAGTGACTGATCATTTCACCAGATATGCCCAAGCATTCCCAACGAAAGATCAGCAAGCCTTGAGAGTGGCAAAGGTCTTAGTGGAAAAGTTCTTCGTACACTATGGTTTGCCCCAACGTATTCACTCGGATCAAGGGAGAGACTTTGAAAGTAGGCTCATCAAGAGACTGTGAATATATTGGGGTATGGGGGAAGGGGATTCGCAAGTTTCCACTAATAAGTAAGTGATCAAGTGTGTCACTTGCTGTGGATCATTAACCTTGTAAGGTATTGTTACTGTAACCATTCAAGCATATACAAATAGGGGGAAGGGGGAGGGGGATGGGCCTGTTTAAAGATAGGCAAAGGGGTTACTTAGGCAACAAAAATAGATCAAACAACAGGAATAGTATAAGTTAAATATTTATTCCTATAATCCTTGTAACATATAAAGAATACTTAAAGTGCAAGGTGGGTACCCAATCTGTGGATGATATTAAAAAACTTTGGTACAAAAGGACATCACTGGACAGACAAGACTTTACAAAATACATATAACAGTACACAAGTCCGGACGTGTGGTTCAGCCTTATGTGTTAAGCAACCCAGTAAATGTCATTTTTAATTGCCTTCCTCTAAAGGATGTAAGGTAATTGAATCCACCTACTAATGTGTGGATCCCTGTAGTAAATCCGAATGGGTGCTATTTAGCAAGGGGCTGAACCTGATGGGGCGGGGGGGGGATTGGAGTGGAAGGACTGGGGCAGGGGGACCACTGTTGGTACGGGGAACCTGGGATCCCCTGATGGTAATATTGGCCAACCAATGTTCCAATGAGTTCAGATTTAGTAAAGGAATGAAAAAATTGAATTTCCTCTGACAGTTGCTGTTATGTTTTGAATTAAAAAGTTTGTCAGTATGATTTTGATTCAAGTGTCAGTAATTCATTTGGTACATGGCATTGGTAGGGCAGCAATGAAAAGGATTTTAGACACAGTGAGATCAGTCAATACTCATAGTATTCAACTCTACTTCATCCTATACATCAATAGGGTGCGTACGTTACCAGTGGACGTCTTCGCTGTAGAGTTGAGTTTGATCAGGTCTATGTCAGTAGATCCGTGATTGCCACATACCTTGCAGCTGATGTTAGGGTATTCTGGCCATTCCAATTGATTTTGTTGGCCGTTAGCGCTTACGGGTATCCAAGGGTGTCCTAGGGCTGTCAGGCGGTGTTCACGCCACTGTGTGGAAGATCCAAGGTGACGGCGTTAGAGGTGCCGAAATACCGCGGTCGTTACCGCTGACGTGGGCGCTGACTGCTACCTGCGTTCTCCTGTCCATATCACTCCGCCAGCTCCATTCAAGATCACGTCATGTGACTATGTGGGGTATTACGTCAACGCGTTTTGCCGTGCTCTATGGCGTAGCTTCGTCTGGACGTTTCACGTCACTGGTCGGGATATCTATTTATGTATCACTCAGACCGGTGACGCGCATCAATAAGGGGTTGGAGAATTATGAAAACAACCAATAATTGGGTCCCATCTGAAGTTTTTCCAGGTTCCTATTTATTCTTCACACAGTTGGGGTTAATCTTTGTTACCGTGTATAAGACAGAGCGGATAAATTCCGTAATAAGTAAGGTCCTTCATAGTGAGATACTCTCGCAGTTATTTCTGTCTGACGGCTTAAACAATATCCATCATTTGTTTGCTGGGGGATGCTGTTCTTATTATCAAAAGGGATGTTGTACATTTATGTATATTTTTCTTAGGGAGGATCGGGAGAAAGACATGTAGGTAGACTGACAATTCACAGCAAACACATATGTAAGGAATGAAATTATTAGTCTATATTTCTTGGTAGAGAAGAAGGGAGATTCCATTAAAGACAATGTGATATTTATAGTTTTCCAATTGAAGTTGGATCAATGACTGAGATTAATTGGAGGGTCCTAATGTGGAGGGGGGGGGGAGAGAGGAGGGAAGGGGGGGGGAGGAAAGGAAAGGAAAGGTTTGGGAAAAGGAAGGGAATTTGGGTGGAAAAGGGTGTGGAATGGGAAAGGAAGGAAGGGGGGGAGGGGAAAGGGGGAACGGGGGGGGGGGGGGAGAGAAGGAAAAGGGAGGGGTGTGAGTGAAAGGAGGAAAAGGTGTGTTAGATTAGGGTGGTGTGAGAGGACAGGGAGGGAAGGGAAATTACATTAGTCGGTTGGTATTGAGTTGTTTTAATAATGAAATAATCTGACCACTAGGAGGAAATATTGGAAGGCAAAGCGACCCATAGATACAGTAAGCTCGCAAAATTTGATGTAAACAAGGGAAATTATTTGGAGGGAGAGAATAATGAATTATTATGTATATTTCTATGTAGGTAGAAATACCTGTAAGTTTAACTCCGTGTTTAAGCCAACCGGGACGAGGGATTTTAGGCGGTATACCCACCATTTTTCCTTTTGTAAGAGGATGCAATCGTAATCACCTCTTCTTGTAGGTAGCTTTAAAACATATATCCCTTTAACCGTCATGCCCTGGGAACTGCGTCCATGATATTGGGCGAAATGTTTCGCCAAAGGTTTTCTCAGGAATTTTTTCTTTATTATTTATTTCTCTCAGGTGTTCGCCGACTCTTATCCTCAGCGACCTCTTGGTCTTGCCCACATAAATCTTAGGGCAAGGACAAGTGATCATATAAATGACGCGAGTTGTCTCTGATCTGAAAAGATCCGTTAACCAAGGAGTTAGTAAAAGTCGAAGTTCGATGGACGTAGGGGCAGACCTGGCATCTATTACACGGAAACATTCCTGTTGTTCTTGGATATTCATTGAGCCAAGTGGTTTCTGGTTCTTTAGTAAATTCTGATTTGACCAACATGTCGCCAAGATTTCTAGCTCGTCGCGCCACCATCATAGGGGAGTCCCCGACAATTTGGGCCAGGTCGGGAGTGTTAGTTAAGATGCCCCAATGCTTTTCCAGTATTTTACGCACTGGTTCCCACTGTGAACCAAACGGTGTTATTATCCGTATTGGGTCATTTGTTTTCAATGACTCATCATTGCTCGCCTGTTTTTTTGGGGCTAGAAGATCAAGGCGCACCCGCGTTCGCGAAATCTGAGATATAGTTCCTGGCTTTCTCGTCTATAGTCCTCAACGGTTGAATAGTTCCTTTTTATGCGTAGGAACTGGCCTACTGGGATCCCATTCTTTAACCATTGGGGATGGTGACTTGTTGCATACAGCAGCGTATTGGCCGCTGTATCTTTACGGTATGTGCAAGAGCTTGTTTGAATAGGATCGAGAGGTCGAGAAAAAACAGTTTCTCACGATCAAAAATGTAGGTTAAGTGTATGTTCCGTTTGTTGGTATTGAGTTCTGACATGAATTGGTGTAACTGTTCTGGCATTCCTCGCCATAACATCAAAACATCATCGATGTATCGCCACCAGGTCATCACGTGGGGGCGGTACATCGGCAATGAGTAGACATCCTGCTCTTCCCACTGGCCCAGATGGATACAGGCATAAGCCGGAGCCCAGGCTGCCCCCATCGAGGTACCCCGTGTCTGATGGTAAAATTTGTTTAGAAATTGAAAAAAATTGCTATGCAAAGCAAAATTCAATAGTTCAGTTATAAACTCGTTTTGGGGTCCTGATAGGGGATAGTTTAGCTCTAAAGAGCTTTCGACAGCCTGAATACCCACCTGGTGGGGTATTGATGTATATAAGGATTCTACGTCAATACCAACCAATAACACCCCGTCTGGTTGTTCACAGTGACCGAAGGCATCAATTTTAGCCAGGACATGACGTGTATCCTGTATATAGGATTTTAGGTTGGTGACCATTTCTTTAAGGAGTAAATCCAAGTATTTCCCTACTCGCTCTAAGGGTCCTTGGCAAGCCAAAACTATCGGTCTCCCCGGTGGGTTCTGCAAGTTTTTGTGAACTTTGGGTATAATATAGAATGTTGGTATATTATACTCATGAACGAGGGGGTAGTTGAGGTCCTTTACGGTTAGTAAACCCTCATCTTTTGCGTATTTAAATTTTTTGTTTAACTCCTCAACCACTAAGGGAAAGGGGTTGTGGTCAAGTTGGTGGTAGGTTGATTTGTCCATTAGTTGTCTTTTGACTTCTAGTTCATATTGCTGTTGGTTTAATAGGACCACATTGCCCCCTTTATAGCTATTTTTAATAACGATATCCTTCCTACTCTCTAAGTCCTTAAGTGCTTGTCTTTCGCCTATTGATAGATTGTCCAATGATTTTTTGGTCCAATCAATCCTTTCCAGGTCCATTTGGACCATATCAAGAAAGGTATTGAGCCATCTTTTTTTTGATAGCGGCGGCATCTTTTGGGATCTTATTTTCAGATTTGCTCGTCTTATTGAGGGGACTGGTTGCTCATCCGGTATGTCGTTCTCGTCCAGTAGTGAATTTAATATGTCCAAAGCCAACTGATCTTCCTGATCTGTCAGTTGAGTTGTCTCCACTGCCGTATCCTTAGTACTGTAGAGTAATCTAAAAAAGGCCTTTCTTAGGAATAATGTAATGTCCTTGAAGACCGTAAACTTGTCCATATTAGCTACTGGGGAGAAGGTCATACCCTTTCGTAGAAGGTTTAGGTGGTCCAAGTTTAGGTCATAATCAGATAAATTGATTACCTTCATATCAGTTGTCATTAATTGATTGGTCTGGACTTTTATTACTTCTTTTGACTCCTGGTATGAGTTCGTTCCTGTGTTAATTTGGGTAATTTTTGGTTCCTGGGTTGAGTCCTTGATTTTGGCTGTGGGGGTGGTACCCGATCGAGTCTTGGGTCCTCCCCCTCCTGATCTAAAAAAGTGACAGTTTTCGGTATTTCGTCGTTGGTATCACTAAGTGACTTGTTCCCAACATAAAAGCCATCCCATACGCAATTTAAACAATAGTAAGGGATTTAGGGTATTAATCACTGCACATAAATAATAAAGAAAATAATTGTGTGGACTTGCTATGGAATCTCCCTTCTTCTCTACCAAGAAATATAGACTAATAATTTCATTCCTTACATATGTGTTTGCTGTGAATTGTCAGTCTACCTACATGTCTTTCTCCCGATCCTCCCTAAGAAAAATATACATAAATGTACAACATCCCTTTTGATAATAAGAACAGCATCCCCCAGCAAACAAATGATGGATATTGTTTAAGCCGTCAGACAGAAATAACTGCGAGAGTATCTCACTATGAAGGACCTTACTTATTACGGAATTTATCCGCTCTGTCTTATACACGGTAACAAAGATTAACCCCAACTGTGTGAAGAATAAATAGGAACCTGGAGAAACTTCAGATGGGACCCAATTATTGGTTGTTTTCATACTTCTCCAACCCCTTATTGATGCGCGTCACCGGTCTGAGTGATACATAAATAGATATCCCGACCAGTGACGTGAAACGTCCAGACGAAGCTACGCCATAGAGCACGGCGAAACGCGTTGACGTAATACCCCACATAGTCACATGACGTGATCTTGAATGGAGCGGGCGGAGTGATATGGACAGGAGAACGCAGGTAGCAATCAGCGCCCACATCAGCGGTAACGACCGCGGTATTTCGGCACCTCTAACGCCGTCACCTTGGATCTTCCACACAGTGGCGTGAACACCGCCTGACAGCCCTAGGACACCCTTGGATACCCGTAAGCGCTAACGGCCAACAAAATCAATTGGAATGGCCAGAATACCCTAACATCAGCTGCAAGGTATGTGGCAATCACGGATCTACTGACATAGACCTGATCAAACTCAACTCTACAGCGAAGACGTCCACTGGTAACGTACGCACCCTATTGATGTATAGGATGAAGTAGAGTTGAATACTATGAGTATTGACTGATCTCACTGTGTCTAAAATCCTTTTCATTGCTGCCCTACCAATGCCATGTACCAAATGAATTACTGACACTTGAATCAAAATCATACTGACGAACTTTTTAATTCAAAACATAACAGCAACTGTCAGAGCAAATTCAATTTTTTAATTCCTTCACTAAATCTGAACTCATTGGAACATTGGTCGGCCAATATTACCATCAGGGGATCCCAGGTTCCCCGTACCAACAGCGGTCCCCCTGCCCCAGTCCTTCCACTCCAATCCCCCCCCCCGCCCCATCAGGTTCAGCCCCTTGCTAAATAGCACCCATTCGGATTTACTACAGGGATCCACACATTAGTAGGTGGATCCAATTACCTTACATCCTTTAGAGGAAGGCAATTAAAAATGACATTTACTGGGTTGCTTAACACATAAGGCTGAACCACACGTCCGGACTTGTGTACTGTTATATGTATTTTCTAAAGTCTTGTCTGTCCAGTGATGTCCTTTTGTACCAAAGTTTTATAATATCATCCACAGATTGTGTACCCACCTTGCACTTTAATTATTCTTTATATGTTACAAGGATTATAGGAATAAATATTTAACTTATACTATTCCTGTTGTTTGATCTATTTTTGTTGCCTAAGTAACCCCTTTGCCTATCTTTAAACAGGCCCATCCCCCTCCCCCTTCCCCCTATTTTTATCATCAAGAGACTGTTAGACTTGTTGGGCATAAAGAAGTCCAGAACCACTCCATACCATCCCCTGGGGTATGCTCAACCCGAACGTTTCAACCAAACTCTCCTTGACATGCTAGGGACTCTAAGCTCGGAAAAGAAACAACACTGGAGAAAACATGTAGCTGCCATTGTACACACCTACAACAATACTGCAAATGATGCTACGGGATACTCTCCCTACCGAAGCTCGACTACCAGTGAACCTGGACTTTGGCATATCCCTTGATCATACGTCAGCAACTTCCCACAAGGGGTATGTAGATCGCTTACGGAGGAGTTTGAAAACGGCCTATGAGAAAGCCCAAACTACTTCAGACCAAAGGGGCATGAGAAACAAGAAAAACCTTGATCTCAAGGTCAGAGTACAGGACTTACAGCCAGGGGATAGAGTACTGCTAAGAAATCTGGGTGTCCCTGGGAAACACAAGTTGGCTGACCGCTGGAAGTCACAACCATTTGTCATCTGCAAGCAGTTACCAGGACTCCCAGTGTATCAGATTAGGCCTGAAGGGAGTGTAGGCCCACTAAAGACTTGGCATCGAAATCACCTACTGCCCCTCTCTGAAGCAGTTCACTTGCCTCCCATGTCAGATTTACAGGTGACCCCCTCAACCTCTCAAGGGTCTCGACCAGTCACTAGGTCTCAGTCAGTACCTCAAGATGTGGAAGATGATGACTCTGAGGATGAAGGGATGGAATCAGACTGGCTTTGGTCATCTCAACTACCAGAGCCCACGACCTCTCCGCTATCTCAACCTGAAGTGGCTGACAGTGGAACTCTCCGACCAGAGGCCCCTGAATTTGTGCCTCACAGTATGCTCTCCGAGGAATTAGAGGACGATTTGGATTCCCTGCCAATAGGGGACTCCAAAGAGGTCTCATCACTTTCAGAAGGAGAACTGGATGCTCCAGAAGAAATAGAGTCCAGTGTGCCCGAACAAAGAGAAGGAGCTACAGAAGAGGTCACAGAGGCAGCAGAGTCCAATACTCCTGAGACTTTGACACCCAAGGAGCAAAGAGAGAGAAGAGTCATTCACTCTCCCAAGAGCCTGACTTACGATCAATTGGAGGAATGCTCTGAAGAAGCCATACTCACTTCAAAAAGGACAATTGAGACGCCTGGTCCTTCCACTGCAAATTTGGTGGAGGACAACCCTAGCTCACCCCCTGGCACATCTGGTTGGGGCGTACCAGTTAATATGGTCTGTAGGCAGGACAACCTCCTCTCCAAAGCTTGGTGGGGGGTTCCTCTGCCTGGTTCTTTTGCAAATGTGAATTGTCTTATACCTTGTTTACACTAACTGGATTTTTCTCCTCGTGTATTTGACAAAGCATGTACCAGGTCACAAACTGCTGCCGTCTTTGGGGACCAAAGATTTTAAATGGAGGGAGTGTGTAGCAAGGTGTCACTTTGGAACGTAGCTAATAGACTACAGTTTGTGATTAAGAAGGAACTCAGCTCCCTCCGGTGTTCAATTATTATACTGCTGCAACCTGTTCTGTTTAATTATTATAGAACAATGTATTATGGATCTTGAAGTACAGGGAGATAAAGACTCCATTGCCTTGGGTGTTAAATAGACTACAATACCCACAGTGCTACTGTGCTACCAGAGTACATTGCATCACGCACAGCCTTCTGGGAGGAGCTATTCATAGGAGGGGAAGGCTTGCAACCGGCCTCTTGGGACGCCATCTTCAAGCCAGCAGGAAGCCTGTGCTGAGGCCTGCTAGCAGTGTGCCTAGGCCCGAGAAGCCTGGGCCTACAGTCACCACAGCGGACCGCCTAACCCGCCTAATCCGAGGGGGATCCTTGTCGCAGTGTTTGACCTATGCTCCACAGCAACCAGAGTCGCCTATCCCCCAGCACCTTGTGACGGCTGCGCGGAGGACCAGGGACTGCAAGCTGCGGAAAGGCCGAGAACCGAGACACTTCAGACGGAATGTACCAGAGAGGCGAAGCCTCATTTGGTGAGACGGCACCTGCCCACTGATATAAATAACTGTATCGCAGGAAGGTGGTTCTGATAACCTCCAAACAGTACAAGTGAGTCTAACACGCCACGTGCAGGGATACATTGCATCCGGTAGCGACAGTGCATTGAAAGGATTGGCGCTTGTGCCGCCAGCACGCTATATATACTGTGAATGTTCGTTTTTCTTTTCTTCATGCCTGTTGGATTACAAATTATTAATGTGCACCAACTAAAGCTAGTGAAGACTACTGTTAACCGGAAGGAACAATTAGAAGATTCAGCTTGTCTGTCTGAGCTAACGCAGTAGGACAGGTGTCTGGGAATTGCCCGCTAGAGGGAGCCAAAAGGCATATAGACTCACATATATAATAGAATGGTTTATACTTATTTATACAGCCAGTGTTATTTCTGAGAGCTGGGTGAGGCCTGGTGGAGAGGTACTCCAGGTACTCCAGTGCTGACGTATTGCATTGGGGAAATCCCTCCACTGTGTACTTACTTAGGTCTGACTTCACCTTGCATTGTTTAAACTTGTTATCTAATCACATATCATTGACTCTTACAGGGCCCTGTTTGAAGTCAACTGTTGTTTGTTTAACTCTGCTTTATTTTTCTTTACCAAGTAAACACTTATTTCTTGGTTAAACTGCATCTTGTGTGAAGTCTTATCTGTTACCGTTGGGACAGGTGGCCAGTACAAGGTAACAGCATTTAACTGTATTTGTATTACTGCATGGTATCATTGTGATTCCCAACAGCCAGTTGGTTCCCCAATCATTGTGTTGTCCAGTTGTGCCAAGGGAGGGTTCGAGCCAAACTTCTGGGGTTGATAGGCAGAGTGTAGACCCAAATCTAAACCAGCAGCTCCTACGGGGGTAGTGCTGCACAAACATACACCTCACACTTGGCAGCATCTGCGATTTTGACTATATCTGCCCTGGTGGAGGCTGCTTGCTCTCCACTCTTGTCCCCCGCCGCACTACCCACCAGAACTGCCACCGTCCCACTGGCGAGGGGGGCAGCCACCACCGCTGCGGGAGTGCCCGTGTCCCCACCATCCACACTGACCCCCCCACCCATGGAGCCACCTGCGGAGGCACCGCAGGTCCCCCCGCAAAACGCTGTACCAAATCCCTCAACCCCCCCAGCAATTCCTGCATCTGTCTTGGTGCACCAGGTGCAGCAGGCCCCTCGAACATTTCCGTCCCCGATGGTACCACCCCGGCCTCCTCCCTGGCGGAGGCGACGGGTCCACGATCGGGCTCCGTAGCTGGCGCTGGGCCCTGCCAGATGGGCCCGGTGAGTAACGCTCCGGTGGCCTAGACAACCGAGCGCGTGGAGTAGCCCCCCGGCCTGCGACCCATCCGCCTGGTCCGCGATCAAAGTCCCCACTTGTGCCTGCAGCCAATCCGGTCCCCTCTCTGCCGCCGCCGCTCGCAACCTCGCCAGGATTAGATCAACGTCTGCCATGCTAAAAACGAAGGAGCAGCGTGTAAAAAGCTGCCTCCTTCTTTCTGTTTCTTCCCGACTGTCCCTGGAAGTCCCCGCCTCCCTCTTTTATACCGTTCCACCCCTTCACAGAAAACTTTCCAACTTGTCACCACCCCTTGGTTTCACTTCCAATTTAACCCTTCGTTAATCTCCCATACACCTGGTCATGCCCAGCTCTCCGTTACTTTTCCTCTGTTCTTTTTCCACTCCGGGCTTCACTATCTGAGTAAAGACCTGAGTGTAGGATCCTGGTGACTGTTGCTACTTCTATCCCTATGCATTAGTATAAGTGTTTGCCTTGCAGGAGACATTTCTGTTGGTGTCTCAGTGCTGTTTATTTCTATGGGCATTTGATAAAAGGACTATCCTAAGAAGTAAGGATGTAATGGAGAGTGTCCTCTGTTGAGCTTTCATGGAGTATCCCACTTCTCCCTAAGCCCTATCCAAGTTACTTAGCAATAAAGTTCAGAAAAGGCAACCCCTAGACTGTTCATTGAGTTATAAGAGTGAGTGTTGCCCTATGGGGGTAAGTGCTACATATACAGTATATTAACATTTACTTAATAGTCATAAAGATATGATAAAATAAATGAATAACTAATATGAATTCTCTGAACTACAGAGACCAGCGTATTCTTTATTACAGCGCTATCACTTCAAGGACTATTAGTCATAGGGTACTCACTCTTGATACACTGGACTCCACGGTATGTTCTCACTCACACAGAAGTTCCCCCTCTCTCCATATCTGTCAGTGAAATACACTCCAGAAACTGATGTTATTTTGTTCCCAGGGAAATGACTCAGGACATTTTCCTTTTGGTGAGAGTAAGACCAGTACCAGGCTTGGGCTCCAATAAGCACACCTCCACCTTGTCTCAAGAATGTGACAATATCTTCTGCCTGGCTGTCATCATATCCAATAGTACAGAACACCCCTAGATCATTCTTCAGACCGGAAACCTTTTCTACCCTGTGTCCAGTGGAGGACAGAGTCTTTTCCAGGTGACCTAGTTTGTTGTTAACACCAATTACTGCTTCCAAAGATGGTTTCAGCCAGGATATAGCGTTCTTCAGGAAATCCATGAATTGTGGTTGGTCTAAATATGACTCATGGCTCACGACCACTATTTTACCCTTTCCATACTTAGAGGCAGCCAGGAGGACATGTTGTGCTGGATTCACTAGCACTGGGAAGGCCGTGTCACCAGTCAGGAGAAGCTGACACGGTATGCTGTCTCCAGAGAAGTCCAGGCTACCAAGGCCATGGACAAGTGAACTGTAGTCTTCTTTAGCTGTCATATTTCCTATAAGCAAAAATATATAATCAATTTAGATAAAATGTAATGTTTGAAGTTGTACAAAGAGCAATCAAAAACAAATGAGTACTGTCCATGATACTTTTTTTTTTATTTGCTCTAACATTTTTTAAGACAAGCTTTTGGGGTGTACACCCTTCTTCAAGGTCCAGGCAGTACTAATACACAACGTTTTACCGGAATGTTAAAGTGGTAGTAAACTTCACTAACAATACTTCTTCTTTGGGGCCCCCAGCTGGGTTATGCCATAATGTACCCGTATGCACAGCAAATTAGCACATTATGGCACACTTACCTGTCAAACCGAGTGCTGCACTGTAATCAATCCGATGGGTCCTGGGCACTTCCATCTTCCTTCTGGGTTCTGTGCCTTTGGCCACTTGATTGGCTGGGCCATGAGGATGTCACTCCCGTGCATGCGCATGGGAGTCACATCACAGCTGCACTGATCAGGGCCGTAAATGTTCGCTGAGCTGTGCTTGTGTGGCTCACAGGCTGACAGCTGACAGGCAGGAGGAAGCATTTATGACAGAAGAGACTGATAGGGTCCCCTCTGTCATAAATATCCGGTCTGTCAGCAATTTTATAAAAAACAAACTTTTACTATCACTGAGCGAAAAATAATGGCATTAATACAATGTAATACAGCTGCAATTACCTAAAAGAGCAATCAAAACCCCAAAATGAATAATAACATATTTGAATGAGTTTGTGTTAGTCTGGATTAAAGAACCCAAAATGTATTAAAGTATATTGCAGCTTACCAATCATTAAACTGCATCAGTTTTCTTCTCTTTGTTTTTTTTTCCCCTCCGATATTAGTGAGACACAACTCTGGAGGAATTAGAACATGAGGCACGTAGACAGCAGCATTTTATAGTGTTAAATGTATTAGCATATTTAGAACCCAGTGGCGGCTGGTGGTATATATCTTGGGGTGGTCGACAGGGAAACAGTGCACCCACAGCCACCCATCCACCCCCCCCGGTCGGGTCACCCGCAACCACCTCCCTACCCCCCGTCCGGCGGCTTCCCCTTGCTTCTCCTCCTCGGCTTCACTGCATCTCCTCCCTCCTTCTCCTAGGCCAATTGGAACGCTTCTCTTTTCACGACCCACTTCCTGATTGGCCAGGAGGAGAATCAGTGTGACAATAGTGAATATTAATTTGTTATTGTCACGCCTCTGGCTCTAATCACGTGCTTAAAAAAAAAAAAACTCTGATTGTAATCCATGTGTCCAGCACCCCGTATGTAGATTAGGGGGCCAGGCGCATGGATAGGGGGGCGGAACCACTAATAAATTGAAGCGCGTTACAGTTACAGCAAACAGCTTCTTTTTTTCCTTTTGGGATAAAGCTTTTACGTAAATAAATAAAAGCTGATCATTTTAATCACCCCTGCCAGTGTTAAGTGGTTTGTCTCAACCAATTCTGCTTGAGAGTTTGTGCTGAAAAACAATAGACTTGCTGGCTGTATTACCAGATGAAAATAGAAGAAAGAAATCCTGAAAAAGAAAAACTAATACAGCCATCACATCTAAGAATTGGTAAGCTGCAATAGAATAAAATGTTTGCTTTTGGGTTTAATACTGCTTTAAGTAATGACTAGGTACATGCCCATAGATGGGCCCTAAATTCTATTAAAAAGGTAACAATTGAAAAATATGAAGTACATTCCATAGCAGATGTAGCAAGGTCCCAGGCCTCCTTTAGGCGCCTTTCACACGGACGGCTGTTTTGCCGCAGTTAAAAGCATGTAAAATGTTCTGTGAAATTCAAGGCTCCATGCACTGCGATTAGCTGCATTTGTACATTGCGATTACCTGCGTTTACGTGCGGTTACATGCGGTCGCGTTTAGCTGCAGTAGTCATTCCCATAGCAACCCTTTTTATACCTACTGATTATGATGTGCTTCCTGATCTTTTTTTTTCCTCACGCTGCTATCCGCAGTTGACACAAAAGACTGTGATTACCTGCGCTTATGTGCATATACCTGCGCTACATCGCACCTGGACGCATTAAATTAAATTTTTTCTATTCGCACCAAACCGCATGTAACTAAATCGCAGCTAAACGCTGTGTGTGAATGGGGCCATAGGAAAGCATTGTGTGCTTTTAGCTGCGGTAGAAAACTAGAAAATCCGCAGCTAAAAGCACCATTCTATCCGTTCGTGTGAAAGGGGCCTCAGGCCTCGTACACACGACCGATTTTCTCGTCGTAAAAAACACGTCGTTTTTTTCGACGAGATTCTTGTTAAGCTTGTCGATTTTCTCGTCAAGCTTTCTATGCGTACACACTGTCATTTTCCAATTTCCTCGTGGTTCTCTGCGCTCACGTCCAGCGCGTACGACGGCACTATAAAGGGGAAGATCTTTTTTCTTGGCGCCACCCCTTGGGCTGCTTTTGCTGATCTCGTGTTACCGCGTGTGAAGTAAAAGTTTGGGAAGAGACGATTCGCGCTTTTCAGTCTTCGTACTTTTCAGATCGTTTTCTGCGGTTCAGTTTGTGCTTGTGGGTTCGTATCTTGACTTTCAGGGCGTCTAGGCAGGTCGTATCTGTTTTACAGTGCGTTATTGCCTGTTCGTTTCTGAATTTCAGTTCGTTATTCATAGGCCTTGCTGTTCTAAAGTGCGTTCTGTTCTGTACGTTCTGATTAGACGACCGTTTCCTAGCCATGTCGCCTGGACGTTCTCGTCGTCGAGTTCGTGCTGTGCGTGCGCTTGGTGTTGGTCTGCTTGTTTTGGACCAAGACCAGTCCATGAATGGTGTGAGGAGGAGTTCATGGACCAAGAATTGGTTGCTCCAGCGGGACCAATTCTGCCACATGCCTCTGCTGCGGGAGATCGTCGAGAATAATCCTGAGGACTACAGGAATTTTCTGAGGATGTCTGACCCCGTTTTTCAGGAACTGTTGGCTTTGGTGTCCCCCTATATTACCAGGAAGGACACCGTTATGCGGGAAGCCATCAGTGCTGAGCAGAGGCTCATCGCCACGTTGCGTTACCTGGCGACAGGGAGAAGTCTTCAGGACTTGAAGTTCACCACAGGCATCTCCCCCCAGGCTCTGGGCCTCATAATCCCAGACACCTGTTCTGCTATTATACAAGTCCTGCAGGAGGACTATATTAGGGTAAGTTTTCTCCCTTAACATCACATTTTATGTATTACATGTATGCTAATGTATTGTATTTCTTTCATCCTTCCCTAATTACCATGATTGTAATATGCTGAGAATGTCCCCTTTGTCCCCATGCATGTTGGAAGCTTTAGATTGCCCCTTTTTTATCCTCCCTAAATATTTCCCCTCACTAACTTTTCCAGCAGGGGCGCCTGTTGCTCCAAATGTTGGGGGGTTCCAACCCCAATTTCGGAAATAAACTTCCTCCTTTTTTGCTCTGTTGCCTAATAAACGCCCCCAGTTGTCCCCTCCAATGCAGCCATTTAGTCCCCTCTAATGCAGCCAGTTTCCCCCCAGCCCTGCACTTACCTTCTTGTGGTCAGCGCCATCCTTCTTCTGTCCTTGATGTCTTCTCCTTCCCTTCATGTTGCATCAGCCAATCATGTTACCATTAAACAGACTTGGTGAACATGATTGCCAGAGCAGCCTGTCAGTGTTTACACAAGGAATGCCCCCTCCTTGCGTCCCCGATTTTTCTTTGAGGAAGCCAATTACATCCCTCAGGTTGTAATTTGCAAGACTTTTTTAATACCTGTTTCTGCTCTGCAATTTTAACCCCCTAAATGACGCAATTATTCATATGTCGGTCGCTTTACAAGAGGCCATCCACCTGAATAGTGTGCGGCATAGACAATACATAGGTTCATGCAACGCATGAACCTATGTATTGTTCTGAGTGATGGGCACAGGAGAGAGGGGACAGTGCTCCAGCGCCCACTCTGGACGCACCGCCACTGCAATGCTATCCTGTGGCCAAACACATCTCCCCCCCCCCCAAAATAATTTAGTAATGGCCCATCAGAGGTGGTGATGAATATGATAAATGAGCCTTCCATTATACTTTTTTTACACACCTTAATAAACGTATAATTAGATTGATGTTGGTCTCTAATTTTTTGGTTTAGAATTTGCTTGTAATGTATGCCTTTGTTTTTCTAATATTATTTCATCTTGTTTCACTCCACAGCTTCCTTCCACGCCACAGGAATGGCAGACTGTGGCATCGGAGTTTGCCACGCGGTGGGACTTCCCCAACTGCGGTGGTGCCATAGACGGGAAGCACGTCCGCATCGTGCCGCCACCCCGTTCTGGGTCCTACTACTACAACTACAAGGGGTTTCATAGCATTGTGCTGATGGCGGTGGTGTCAGCACGGTATGAATTCCTCTATGTTGATGTAGGGAAGAATGGCCGGATGTCCGATGGGGGATCCTTCATCCAGACGGAGTTTGCCCTCCGTCTCCAGAGTGACGACCTTGCATTGCCACCGGATGCAGGGAATATTGAAGGACTCCCCTTTGTTTTCTTGGCTGATGAAGCCTTCGGACTCGGACGGCATCTTATGAGGCCATTTCCACAGAGGACCCTGACCCCAGAGAAGAGTGTGTTCAATTACCGGCTGGCCAGGGCCCGAAGAGTCGTTCAAAATGCCTTCGGCATAATGGCCAGCCGGTTCCGCCTTTTTATGACTTCCATCCACTTGGCGGACTACAAAATAAACTATGTAGTGTTATGCTGCTGTGTGCTACACAACTTTCTGAGCCAAAAATCTAATTCGTATATGGCCTCAGTTTTGCCAGAGGCTGGACTTTCCCCTGCAAATCCCCTTCCGGGCCTGGAATCTGCCCGTCTTGGCTTGCCCCCCCAAAATGCCCGTGTGGTTCGGGACAAATACATGGAGTATTTCACGGGTAGGGGGGCAATTCCTATGCCAGCCTATGTCTAAGTATCCCAATAAAAATCTTGTTTAAACCTTTAATTATTTGTTCTTTCCTGTCTCCTAGTTTGTCTTTGTGCATTTGTAGTGGCAAGTGTATTTTACTTTAGTAAATAACAACCAATTTCACTATGTTACCTTACAAAAGAACCAAATAAGCTTAGAGAGTATTATAAAAAGAAGCTACACGTTGTTTGTGGTCAAATATTTTACTCTCTGCACTTTTTTTTTTTTTTTTACTTTGGGGTTGGCCTGGCCACAACCCGGCAAATTTTGGCTTATGAAAATACAAAAATACCACTTGCATTTCTAAAATGACAACATTGGATACCTCTGAGCAATCTGAGACATTCAGTTACACAAACTATGTCTCTATGTGCCCGTCCTAATATGGGGTCCTGCCACCCCTTGCCCAGCCAAAAATTCAATATGCACACATTTTTAATTTTTTGCAAATAGGAAGTTTACAATCCTGATCCCTATTGTCAACATGTGCTATCTGCCATCAGGGGTGATCAATGGACGTGTTTTGGGGGTGCATCCCCTTCCTCAGTTCACCGACTTTTGATACGAGGAAGGGGTTGCACCCACAAAAGACGTACATGGATATCCCCTGATGGCAGATAGCACATGTTCACACACTGTGTGCATATTCAATTTTTGGCTGCTTTGTTACTCAAAAAATTTGTAAAAATATAAAAACAAACATGTAAAAACAAATGTGTTTGGATGGCTTATTGAATTCTCCCCAAAACATCGAGAATGTCTTTAAATGTTTGTTCCATCACATGGATTCTTTGTTTAATTAGGTCCAGTTCCGTGCTACATTCCATCACTTGCTGGATGAGGCGGAGGGCACTGTCAGCAGAGAACGGTGTGCTATCCTTCACAACATTTCCATCCCCTAAAAACCATTAAAAAAAATTAATAAAACTCTGCAGGCCTACCTCGCTTACCTTAAGCTGTGGTGTCAGATACTGACCTGTTGTGGTGACCAGATCCACAACGTCATCCACCTCTCCTTCCTGCACTTCTCCTTCCTCCACCTCAACTTCCTGCACATCTTTCGGTTGTGGATCTTTGGGAGTTTGGGGTTGCTTGGAAGTTGTGGGGTGCATGTGCTCCCTGGAGTGTCCTCCTCCCAGTCTTCTCTCCCCTATGAGAATAAAACCAAAGGTCTATTTATCACACTGTAAAAATCTCATTTTTAAACTTAAAACAGGCTAAATTGTTTGGAAGTGGGGTACAAGTGTGTGTTTGTGCGGAATTTAAAGAAAAATGCATTATTTATGACCCCAAATATGTTTAGTATTCACATTTGGATGTAATTTTTTGGACATGGAGGCACCACAAATAAACTCTGATGCACCTGTGTGGGACACCCAAAAAAGGCGGGTCTGGTGGCCCACACTATAGTGCTCCAAAGTACAGATGTGGAAGCAGCTGCTGAGTGTCCTCTCCTTTACACTGATTAAAGTTTGCATTTCATTCTCCTTACAAACACATCATCTAGACTTAAAAATTAGCCACAATACTTGATCAAAAATGGCAGATGTCTAATTACTTTTGGGGGTCTTAAATAAGCCAAAACCGCGGATAGTGGCCGAACGAAGTGTCGGTAACGTAACGAACGATTACTGTGCCCAACCTAGTTCAAAATATTACATTTTGGAAGGGAGTCCAATATGAAAAAAAAAAAAAAAAAGTCAGTTTCTAAAAAGATTAATAGCAGAAAGGTCGTCATTTTACTTACTTTTAGCGAGCATCCTCTTTATGCTCCTCAACTGGTCTGGCTCCCTCAGTTTGAGGTCTGACCACCTCTTTCTGAGCTGCTCATTTGAGCGTTTCACCCCGAACTTCGCCCTCAGACTCTTCACAACTTTAGTGAGGATTTTGGCCTTCCTTCTATTTGGTTTGCTATACGGCCCATGCTTGGCATCATAATCAGACTTGAGCAAGATGTCCACCATCTCCGCCATCTCCGCCAAAGACATATTCGATGCCTTGAATCTCCTCCTTGATCGTGACGTGTCCTCGGTCTCCGGGCTTGTCTCCTCGCTAGTTGCGGAATTATCAGACACCTGCTGTAACTCCGCCATATCTGTCTGCGCGCCGAAAGAGAAGGGGCGGGGAAAAGATGTTAGTTAGAACGTCATGGGCGGGCGACGTGTGCGGAGCGACGTGTTCGAATTTGGACGCATGCGTGGTGTGTATATAGCAAACACACATGTGACTATAGTACGTTCGGTGTGCGGAGAGAGGAGTTCAAGTGACGGACGTGCGAACGAAGGTATGTGATTTTGTGAGACTTGTAAAAATTGTGGGCCTATACTGTCTTGAGATTGGTGGAGGATATATATGGTGACTAGGATGTGAAGGAGGTTAGACTGTTTGCCTCACATTATTTAAATATAAATTATTTTACTTGCAGATACAATATGAATGTCTTTATTAGCGACAAAGAGTTCCTGGCGGAATTTATTGACCGGGTAAGGGAGCTGCCGGCTCTGTGGGAGACCAAAAACCCCATCCATAAAAAAAAAAGGGGTGAGAAAAGCAGCGCTGGAGAAGCTGCTCCCATTTGTGCATACCAAGGTGCCCACAGCCACAGCAAAACAAGTGGACACTAAAATTGGGAGCTTGAGAGGTACCTACAGGACTGAACGCTCTAAGGTGCTGGCTTCTCAGAGGTCAGGAGCAGCAGCAGATGATGTTTATGTCCCGGTTTTGTGGTACTACAGCAGGATGTCCTTCCTGGATGACCACATTGAGCCAATTCCATCACTCTCCACTCTTCCCCCCAGACTTCCCTGCAGCCAACCTGAGCCTTCTCTGGAGCAAGAGGAGGCAGCCATCCTGGATGATCCTGATTTGTCCATCTGGAGCCAGGTATAGTATTAACTGAAAATGTTGTGGGATAAAATTAATGTTTCCCAAATATGTCAGGATGAGAAACATACATTATTTTGTATTCCACAAGTGAAATCATGATCTGTAGACATTATTCTGCACTTAATTGTGTGGTAAATAGTCAAGCTGATGTAGTGGTAAATTTAAAGCAAGGATTTATGCATTTACATTCTAATTGCTTCCATCAGGATTACAAAGTTTGAGGCAAAGATTAAACCAACATATTAAACTATGTTTCTTTTTCATACACAGGATGAAATCAGCCAGGAGGAGGGTCTGGAAACTGTCAGGCAGGAGGAGGAAGGGCCCAGTGGCAGCCAGGAGGTGGCAGGGCCCAGTACCAGCCAGGAGGTGGCAGGGCCCAGTGGCAGCCAGGAGGTGGCAGGGCCCAGTACCAGCCAGGAGGTGGCAGGGCCCAGTGGCAGCCAGGAGGTGGCAGGGCCCAGTGGCAGACAGGAGGTGGCAGGGCAAAGGAGAAGCACCAGATCCCAGGTGCCTCCCATCAGGCTTCACAAAAGAGGCAGGAGGGACAGGACCACCAGTGACGCAGCAATGGCCCTTATTAAAGAGGCCCATGCCACCCTCAAGGAGCCCACATCCCCTGAAGAGGCCATTGCCGGCCTAGTGGAGGCTAAGTTCAAGGTGATGAGCATGGAGCAACGCCTCCTATGCGAACCCCTGCTCATCACCTTGCTCAACAAGGGGGTGATGGAGCAAATTACCCCCAATACCGCCATATGTGAGGTGGCCCAACTGACCCAACCTCAACCTCCACCTCCACCTTCCTCTTCTGCCCCACCCCCTTCTGCTACCCCTCCACCTTCTGCCCCACCCCCTTCTGCTACACCTCCACCTTCTGCCCCACCCCCTTCTGCTACACCTCCACCTTCTGCCCCACCCCCTTCTGCTACACCTCCACCTTCTGCCCCACCCCCTTCTGCTACACCTCCACCTTCTGCCCCACCCCCTTCTGCTACACCTCCACCTTCTTCTTCTGCCCCACCCCCTTCTGCTACACCTCCACCTCCTCCTCCTGACAGGAGTACCCCTCCAGTGGGCCAGCCTCCAGCTAAACGAAGAAGGAAGGCTGCAGGAAAGGCTGCAGGAAAGGCTTCAGGAAAGGCTTCAGGAAAGGCTGCAGGGAAGGTTGCCAGGAAGAAGAGGAAGTGATGGCCTTGCTTCATTGTGGTCGCACTGGTCGGACAGAAGGCAGCCTGTTGTAGTACCACACACTTGGGACATATATCTCACCTGCTGCTGTTCCTGACCTCTGGGAGGCCAGCATCAGATTGTGTTCTGAAATGTGGGCCTTCTCAAGCTCCCAATTTTAGTGTCCACACAGGGTTGGTGTGTGCTCTGGGGTCCCTGGGATGCACAAATGGCAGCAGGTTCTCCAGCGCTGCCTTCTCTTTTTTTTTTTTAAAACATGAATAAATGTTATTTTTGTTTAAGTTCATACTTGACTATGTTTATTTTTACAATTTTTTAATTTAGCTTTGGAGGTTAAAAAAACCGCCGTGAATAATGTCATTAAAAACGAGGGAACGGCTTGTTTCCCACACACGATCGTTTTTCACGTCGTTTTTTCTCTTGTCGAGAAAAACGACCGTCTGTGGGCTCCGCGGCAGTGCTTCCCCCCCGCGCTCCGTGTCCCCCCCTCCTCGCTGCTGCTGTCCTCAGCTCTGTGCCACCCTCCATATCCTCCTCCGCTTCCCTCTGTCAGGATGGAGAGCGGAGGTAGGAGCCGCTAAACCCGGCTCCTACCTTTTCCGAATGTACAGAGTCAGTGACTGACTCTGTCCATTCATATAACTGAAACATCGTAACCTGTGTGTTTACGATGCTTCAGTTTATGAATGGAGAGGAGCCGTTGTTTCCTCTCCATTCATTTTCAGTGCAGCTGAGAAAGGGACTGGGGAATCTGTGTCCCTAGTTCCTTTCTCTGTCTCAAAGGGGAGATGTCAGAGGTCTGTTAAGACCCCTGATATCTCACCAAAGCCCCCCAACAGGGCTAGAAATAAAAAAATTAATTGCAATAAATAATAAAAAATAAATTGTAAAAAATAAATACACTGAGATCATCCCCCCCCCACCCACCCCAACAAAGCATTGTAAAAAAACATGGCAAAAAATAGTAAAAAAAAAATTCGGTATCGGCGAGTACTTGAAAAAAAGTATCGGTACTTGTACTCGGTCTTAAAAAAGTGGTATCGGGACAACCCTATTGCTAGCCATCATATTTTTACTAGCGCATGCACAGCAAAAATTATCGGATTTTACTACCGCGGGCGGGCGAAGTACCCACGGTAGTAAAATCCAATCGTTAGGCTCCTTTCACACTTGTGCGACTTTAAAGTCGTGCAATTTTTGCCACAATTTTTACCGTGACTTTGATGCGACTTGAAGCAATACCTATGTATTCTTGAGGTCTCTGCCTCAAGTTGCATCAAGATCAGACCAAAGTAGTGCAGCGACTACTTTGAAGTCGCTGCGACTTGAAGACACACAGATATGGATGGTACTCATTGGAAATCATGGAAATGAGTTATACAGCTACTGAATTAGACACATGTCCCAGAAGGGATGTTTGTCCCTTTTAACATGCATATCTCCTTTAGGATAAGCCGACTAAATACTAAAGGGTTAAAGAATAAGGCTAGGTTCACACTGCTGCGATGTCAGAGTTTGCATGTGATCCGCACTGCAGTGCATATCACATGCGATCTCTGTGCGGTGTGATTTCAGCCATACAAATCGTATGGCTGAATTTGCATCAAACTCGCACAGGACCCTTATTTTGTCCGCAGCAGAATCGGATCGCATGGGTTCACACCCATGCGATCCGATTCCTGTCCGAGTTTGCAGATCGCACTGCGATCTGCAAACTGATTTGGGGGTGTCATTAACTTTTAATTGACACTCCCAGCAGTTCGCATAGAGCAGTGTGAACTGCCCCCGGAAAGCCTGCGATGCGGGAACCCGCAGTGGATTCACAGCGTTCCCGCATCGCAGCAGTGTAAACCTAGCCTTAAATCTGAATGAGGATATCTTCTTATCCTGACTCTGTCCTCTATGTCTTTAAGGCTAGGTTCAGACTGCTGCGATGCGGGAACGCTGCGAATCCACTGCGGGTTCCCACATCGCAGGCTTTCCGGCGGCAGTTCACACTGCTCTATGCGAACTGCTGGGAGTGTCAATTAAAAGTTAATGACACCCCCAAATCAGTTTGCAGATCGCAGTGCGATCTTCTAACTTGGACAGGAATCGGATCGAAATTTTGTGAACACCCATGCGATTCGATTCTGCTGCGGACAAAAAAAGGGTCCTGTGCGAGTTTGATGCGAATTCAGCCATACGATTTGTATGGCTGAAATCGCATGTGATATGCACTTTCAGTGCAGTGCGGATCACATGCGAACTCTGACATCGCAGCAGTGTGAACCTAGCCTAAAGCAGTCTGTAGTGTATTGCTGCTACCTGATCATTGATTTAGTGTATTCTACTGGTGGTGACTCAGGGTTCTTTCAGTGTACTGTATTCTAACAACTCATATGATTCTTTAACTCAGTAACTGGTATGATTCTTTAACTCGGTAGCTGGTATGATTCTTTAACTCAGTGTACTGTGTGTGTACTCCTCTCTCTATCCAGTTCCTGAGTGTCACTGTGCCGAGCTCTCTCACTCTAGGATCATATTACCAGGCCTGCTCTGCTATGTTGAGTGCATACAAGTGAACTGTTTCAAACGAATCAGTTCACTCAGATGAATCGATTCATCCAGTTCACTGAAAAGAACCGATTCAAAAGAACGATTCGTTCATGAACTGGACATCACTAGATGGAGCAACTCATCTCTCATCTCAGTCAGGAAGCTGTGCAGCGTGGTGAAGTATGGCTGTGAGGTCTGGTCGCAGAACTCCCCCCTCGTCTTTTGAAGCCCGACCACGCCGGGTCCGGCGCTCTGCTAAACGAGCGAAGAGAGACGCTCCAAATCCTCCTATGGTGTCCCCAGTAGGTCGACAACTGAGTATGGCCGACATCTTCTCCTCTCCTCCACGCTGCCTCAGACGTCTCCTGTGCTTCCCTTTGGCTGCCCCTTGTGGCTGATTCCTGATCAGCAGCCACCAGCTAGTAATGTTTTACCTATGCAAGACAGCTCTCTCCTACTCTCTGTGTCCCAGCCCTGTGTCACCCCTTCATATCAGGCTCCTGATGGATTAATGTCACCCCGCCCCCCCTCCTTCCCAGGGGCCATTGGGGTGGTCCAATGTGTGGGGTTATGGGGGCACCTCGGTTGTCCCGCTCTCTTCTTTGTCTCTATGTTGGGAGGGATTGGCTTCGGGCCTCAATCTACACCTCCGGCGGCCTCTGCACAGCGCATTCCAGAGCGGCCAAGTCTAGATTGTACGGTTGGCAGGAGCGATGTGACTGCGCCTCCAACAGATAAGCTCTCACACTCATTGGCTCGCACACGCATTCCCACCACACAAGATGGGGAGGTTCACAGGTTCGTACAGGGTATCCGGGGCCAAGCTGGAGGGTTTGGAGGCGGGGGTCTAGCAGTGGAGCTACGAACCCTTGCGTGGTCTGGGATTCCACATGGGCTGGGTGCTTTATCACAGGTACCTTCGCCTATGGCTACCACAGTGGGCATGTCATCTGTGCCTGCCCAGGCCACGGTGGTGGTGGCTTCTTCCTCAATGGCGGCGGAAATGGTGGGGTCAGGTAGTGCCTAGCAGCCTGACAAGCCTGTCCCTATTTCTGATGCAGCAAAAGGGCACTCATATGTCTGCTATGAGGGCCCTCTGGGTGCTCACCTTAAACAGGAGGTTAGGGAAAAAATCTGGAAAAGGGAATATTTTGATATTTTCACATTACTCCCATTGGAACGTTTCCCATTAAAAAATGGGAAAGGGATAAGAAGCACTGCAAGGAGGAGGATGAAAACAGGAGGCACTATCGATTGATCCCCCGTACCTTTAGGAATTAGCTTCATGCCTTTACGATCTTGGGGAGTGTAGTGGGTGAGAAGCAGCCGGAGCTCTGTTCTGCGCTGTTTTACTATCTTGATTCCATTTGGGAGGCCCATAGGGTTTATGGTGGAACAGCTTGGCTTTGGTATGACGAGCAGTTCCGGAAATGCATTTCTGTTCGCTCTGACCTTAATCGGGATCATATCGATATTGGCGTTTGGATGCGAGTCATGAATTCTAAAGGGGGTGTGTATACCAATACATCTGCACATTCTCCCTTTCAGTCGGGCGCCGCCTCTGCAGGAGCAGGGGCCCATGGAACTGTTAAAAAAGGCACCTGCTGGTCTTTTAACGATTCCAATTGCAAGTGGGGTTCTACTCGCCATTTCCGGCATGAATGCTCAGGATGTGGAGGTAACCACCCCGTCAGTCGCTGTCTCAAAAAAGGCAAGGGCTTGTTCTGTAAACCAGGAGACAGCTCTGGAAAAGGGGAGGTCGCCGGTGAACATCGAGGTGATTTGACCCTGGCTCGATAGGTATCCTGACAGGCGGTCTGCTGCGCTATTGGGCCATGGCTTTGATCATGGTTTTGTTATCCCTTGCGACCTCCCTCCCACATTACCATCATCCCGTAATTTGAAATCTGCTAGACAACACCCTGTGGTTCTCCGGGAGAACGTGGACAAGGAGGTTGCTTTAGGCCGTATGGCGGGCCCTTTTTCTGAGCCTCCTCTTCCCAATTTGGTAGTATCCCCTTTAGGGGTGGTCCCCAAGAAGGAATTCAGGCTAATTTCATATGATCCATCATTTATCATTATCATCGGTAAATGATGGCTTTAGTAAAGATCTCTCCTCTGTTTCGTACATGCCTTTTGATGCCACCCTCTCTTTAGTTAAATCATTGGGACCGGGCGCACTTATGGCAAAGACAGATATTGAAGCGGCTTTCCATCTTTTGCCAGTTCATCCGGATAGCTTGTTCCTTCTGGGGTGTCACTTCTTTGACGGGGCCTATTTTGTTGACAGGTGTCTTCTGATGGGCTGCTCTATTTCTTGTGCGTATTTTGAGTTGTTCAGCTCCTTCCTGGAATGGGTTGTCAGGGTTCACGCAGGATTTAATTCTGTAGTCCATTATCTTGATGACTTCCTCTGCGTCGGGCCTTGCGGTTCTCGGGTTTGCGAGCTCCTGCTGCGTAGTCTCACTCGCATTTTTGCACAATTTGGGGTGCCCATCGCCCTCGACAAGACAGAGGGACCCTCCACTGTCATAACATTTTTGGGAATTGAAATTCATTCTCTCAAGGGTGTCTGTAGATTGCCTGTTGACAAAATCTCGGATCTGATCGTCAGCATTAAATTAGCCTTGCAGGTTAGGAAGGTCACCCTATGACAGTTACAATCGCTGCTTGGTAAACTCAATTTTGCTTGCAGAGTATTGCCGGTGGGCCAAATTTTCTCACGCCATTTGTCTTTGGCCACGACGGGGGTTTGGGAACCGCACCATTTTATCCGTTTAACATCTCAGCATAAGGATGACTTACGGATCTGGCGGAAAAAAAAAAAGGGAGAGGTCCAGCCGTGTGAAGTACTACATGTGGGGACTGTTAATGCACTGCGCCACGAGGCACCCCATGACTGTACAATTCGTGGGCGGAGGCTGGTGGAAGCCCGCGAAAACATACAAGTTGTGGGAGGAGTCTGGCCACGTGTGGAGATACACGTGGAGACTCCGGAGCGTGGTCAGCGCGTGATGGAACAGCAAGTGGTCAGGATGGCCTCAAGCTCCCCGTGGATACCGGTACCTTACCCCACGAAGATGACTGCATTTGCTGCTCCCCTGACAGACACGGGGATAAGACTTAGGCCCCGAGGACAGTTGGCTCTGTATTCATGCAGAGACACGGAGGCACTCGGTGTGATCTGTCCCGGATGCTCGGGACTGGTGGTCCAACTAAAGCCATTCGGGCGATGTGAGGCATGCAAGGAGTTCCTTTTTGAGGTTGAACCATACACGGAAAGGCCCCGGGCCCTACGCCTCAACTGCATCACAGGAACCGCCACTCCGGAGGGAGAGATCCAGGCCTCTGCGGAGGTCCCCGTACGCGCTGACCAGGGCGAAGTGACTGCCCAACCAGAGACTGAGAGAGAAAAATCCGAAGACACTGCTTCGGTCACCACAGACTCCCTGCTGCCACCCCCGAAGAGGAAGATAGGCCTGGTGCAGGCATCCTGTGGTCGTGGTCAAGCTTCACCCCGCCGCTTGCCTGGCCTGGATGGCGCCGGTAGAGAAGAGAGTCCCGGACATCCCAGTTCTTCAGTAGGTCCAGGTGAGCTAGGGGCTGGGACTGTGGTGTTGGTTGGAGGTGTCGAGAGTCCACAGCCGGTGGAGCCCGCAAGGGAGGGTAGCCTTCTGTCTATTAGAGACTACCTTCCCGCCGAGATGTATGACACCTCCGACCTAGAGTCGTTGTCAGACTGTGGGGATGACGGGGAAAGAGACGAGCTGTTTCACCGGAAGGGCTGGGACAGACGCCCGCTACCTGTGCTGAGTAAACCACAGGATTCCCCCATGTCCATAGAAGACAGTACGCTCCGGGCGCAGGCCCCGGAGTTCCCGAGGAAATCTAACCCTCTGACCAACTTTTCTCATTCAACTACATCACCCGCTCTGATGGTGGGGACGCAGCGTGCTTCATTGCGGGCACCAAAGACAAAGCAACCCGAGATGGTGAAGGTACCTCGGCACCCGGAGGCCATCGTACAGCCAGGAGAAGGTGAGCGAGATGTGATGCCGCCCCTAGCCAGATTGCAGAGACTTTTCTCCCAGAGAGTCGCCCGTGAATATGGGTGGGAGTACCCCTACTTGCCTCGGGACTTATTGTATGAAGTTGAGGTCCTGCGACCAAGGTGGTATGACGAGTTTGTATGGGAAAAGCTTAAAGTACCCCATGCCAGGCGATACCTGTCATGTTCGCCGCCTGTGTCTAAAAAGTTCAAGGACTGCAGAGCTGATTGGAGACTTGGGCGCCATATTCATGCTGATAAGGTGCTCATCTGTAGGAAAGAAGGAGAGGATGTCGAGTATTCAGTGGAAGTGTTTGACGGGCACCTGAAGCCTCTGTTTCTGCCGGATCCAAGGTTCTACTTATAGGAGAAGTGAGCTCCTATCTTGTTGCTGTTGAAACTTTCTGGATGAGACATTCCCAGACGCCTAGAACTGTGCCCTACTTTTGTTTTGATTTGGGCTTTTCTTTTACTCACTGGAGACTTGGGAGCTGTTGTTTTTTTTTTCTCCCTTTTCTTCATGTGCCAAAGGCAGAGACTTTTGGGGTAGAGTCAGAGTAGGAAAGCAGGAAGAATGAAGATCTCACCAAGTGTCATTACCGCAGCTCTGTCACCAGGTGGCAGTGTTGTGCAACGGTTGTTCGAAATGCTACACATGCATTACTTACTTATTGGAGTGAGCGGGTCTCTCGGCTGACGGACCCACTCATGCCAAGTTAACACAGAGTGTTAGGATGTGTTTTCTTTTTGTTGTTTCCCTTCTGCAGGAGATTCATCGGTCAAGACTACTGAGAGTGGGGTGGTTCTTAGACAGCGATGGGAGGGATTGTACATGTGTACAGAATAGATGTCTTATACAAATGTTTATCGTTTTATATTTCCCCTTTCCCTTTTGGGCAGGTCTCGGCACATTTAGTATTTAAAAAAAATAAATAATTTGAGGGATAGCCTCTGGGGCCCACTTCATGTCACCACTCTTTGGGAGACATGGGTGTGCACCTGACGCTGGGGACCAGCGTCAAATCACAGGGGGGAGTGTGTAGCGGGGTCCTCAATTTAGTGGGATACACTTGGGGGTAGTGTGACCCAAGTGTGTAATTGTGTTAGGGTTCAGACCCCTTTTTGTTATTCGTGGAGGATTGGGTGGTGTAATATTCTCCTTGACCAGTGGGTGTCAGTGTACCTACTGGCTCAGGGTAGAATCACTACCAGAGTGCTACCCTTCTTTGTCCCTTCCTGGAGATGGTACGGCCGGGGCGGGGAACCCGCCGTGGTATCGTCGGGAGGAGATAAAAGGGGGAGACGCCCTCGCCACGAGGTCTTCGGGGATCATCTCTTCACGCACCCAGGCACCTTCGGCCTGGGTGCGGGCGGTTCAAGGTTCCGGCCTAGGCGCCCTAGGCCTGGCCGGAATGAAGCTGGGATTCCATCCCAGGCACCTTCAGCCTGGGGTGAGGTACTATTGAGGAGGCCTAGGACCCGGTGACTCCGACTGGGTCCCGTGAGTGTGGAGTTGCTCCAGGGCGCCCCTTGCGAGGGGGCCCGCATCTGAGGTGAGGAGGCTGGGGAGGTCACCCGTTCGAAGACCCGGTGTAGTGTCAACCCGGTGACGGATGGGCCTTCGGTAACTCCCTTGGAGGACATCTTCCCCTGATAGAGGCCGCAACGCAACGGAGGTATTTATGTCAAGACTCCTACAACCCTTGGTCCTAGCATAGGGAGTGGAGGGACCCAGATCAGTATAGTGCCTCGACCTGCTCATCCCACCGTATCATGCCATCGCATTGCCTGTATGTGGAGATACGAAATAAACCAACAGTTGGATTGTGATCGGTGTATGGACTCTGTTAATGGGAGCAAAGGGTGGTTCGGTGGTTTCTGCACGACAGACTCGGTACATGCTCAGGACACACCGGCCCGAGGAAACATCAGGTATTGGCCTTCACCTCGCCCGCCGTTGTGGGGAGGACATGGGCCGTAGCACACCTCACCCTGTCGCGTGACATACCCCTAGCTAAAGAGGACGGGGTGAGGGGGTGGCTACACACTATTGAGACAATTTGTTCTATCATATTTGCACTTTAATTTGTTGTTTAAAGTGATTCATATTCCTGGGTTGCTTAACCACTTCCCGCCCTGTCAATAGCAGATTGACTTCCGGGAAATGGTTCCGTTATCCTGACTGGACGTCTATTGACATCCAGCAGGATAACATGCCGGCACGCGCCCGCGGCGATCGCGGGTGCGGCGTGTCACACACGTATATATGTTATGGTATCGTTTAGGGAGATCGGTTGACACATTGACGCACATTTTTTCGTATGATGTTCTCTTTACCAACATTGACCATGCTTTCACAATTTCCTAGACTTCCTTTACCTATAGCCATACATATTTTTGCTGCGATATATGACACACACTTTCTTTATTAAAAATTAGTCCCTATGGACATACATTTAGATATTAGAATCAGATTAGTCTATACGCTCTTATTTTCTTATTACACTATAACATATTCTAATATATATGAATGTTTTATTTACACCCATCAACGGGGACATTACTACATCACATGCCTTAAAAAACTATATATATAAAAAAAAAAAGAAAAAATAATAATAAAAATAAATAAATAAAAAAATTATAAATTCACTATACACGCATGCATACCTTTACACACATACTATTTGTACGGAATTGATGTACATCATTTTTTTCATATATTGACACAATTTCCCATTCTTTTTGGGTGGGTTCATTAAAATTATTTATTCATCTTTTCTTTATGTTGTTTTACTTTATAATTATATAAAATAATCAATGTATACTATTATACGCTTTAGCACAATATAAAATATATATCAAAAACAAATAATAATAATAAACAATAAAAAATAGAAAATAACAAATAATATAAAACAAATAATGAAACACATAAAAATTATTATATATATATATATATATATATATATATATATATATATATATATATATATCCCCTTTGGGATAATGTTACATTTATTATTTTGCACCTACATACTATGAGGACTTTTTCCCCCTTCTCTATTCTTCACTTATCTAGTACTCACACACACAATTCTGTGGTTTTATTTAAAATTATTACTTACTTTGATTAACTTTCCTCTAGGGCTGTGGAAATTAACTATTCATTCCTCGATTAATCGATTAATGTTTTTGATCGATCAAAATTATTTTGATCGGTACTCACCTCTCCGCCGGCTTCCGGGTCTTCAGGGAGTTCAGTCGGAGATCCGGTGACATCACGGACACCGGCGGGGCTTGCCGTGTCCATCTTAAGGGCTCCTTTGCTGTGCCTTCATATCTGCATGCCGGCGGGACCTTACTATCTGCCACACGCAAGGGCTGTTACACTTCCCTCTATCAATTCCCTCTATCAACCTGGTATTCTACAGCCATCCACTGGGAGTTGTGATAGTTCGCTTCACGGGACATCTACATGCCGACGGACTGATGTTAACCCCTCCTCATCTGGATTCAGCAGTGGTATCATTGTACACATTTTTATACCAGTATCATACTTAGCTACATTTTTTTTATGACTGCTTTTGCTACCGTTTGATATTACTCGCACCATTTTTACAGTTTATGTAGCTACATCGATTTTATCTCCAGTGCAATATTTATTTTGTTACCTACTTGAAGACTATAAAAGTTTTAATGCTATTCCCATCGAGCGCAGCCTTTGTGTGTTTTTTGTATCCTGCTATCGATTTTTCCAGTGGTTGGTAGCGCACTGGGAATCAGCCTGCAAGGAGATCAGCTAAAAGTAGTTGGATCTGTATGTGCGTTATAATTAATCGAAATTAGTCGATTAATCAATTAAAAAAAAAAAACGATTAATCGAACACGAAAATTTTAATCAGTAACAGCCCTACTTTCCTCACATACACACACAACTTCGCCCTACATAGGAATCACCACAAATCACATCTTTTACACAGATAAATACACATATGCAGTTTTTTATTTATTTTGAATTTCAGTATTTTGGCGTTACATTGTTTAGTTTACTTTTTACAACGATACGGCAATGGAAAGATATATAACTATATTTGTGGACATGTTCACAGATTGCACCGTGTATTACATACTACTTGCGATCTACATGTATATCCATTACTGCATATGATGAATTAATTTTTGGCATTTATATAAACATATGTATTTAGGTGATTCATTCATTGATTTGTTTAATGTGTTTCAGGTTAGTTCATTTAAGCTAGTTAATTGTGAGGTGTTAGTCATTGGTCAGCCTTGATCATGTGACTATTTTGATTGTAGTACTGTATATATTAGAAGTGTCATTTTATGTTTATTTAGCTATGAGTAAGCACTAATATCTGTAGTGTGAAACGCGTCAACTGATCCCTGCCTTGCTGTGACCTGTGGTGCATTTGTTCATCTACTTTTACAATAAAAAGCAACCA
Organism: Rana muscosa; assembly: GCA_029206835.1. Taxonomy (NCBI): domain Eukaryota; kingdom Metazoa; phylum Chordata; class Amphibia; order Anura; family Ranidae; genus Rana; species Rana muscosa. The sequence continues at coordinate 600,816,801 of CM055118.1, read as the reverse complement.
AAAAGGTTTTTTTGGAGTGCGGCTGTCCATTTCTTCACCTGTTGTTTCCCACATGTTCTTCTGGTCTGGTCAGAGATCCTCCCCCGTTTTTTCTGGCGTCAGGCCAGGGACTTCAGAGCCCTTGATAAGGCGTGTATTAAAGTGAATAGGGCTATTTCCAAGTTTGCCGCGTCAAGGAATGGCTTGGTCGCTCGTCATGTGGATTTGGAGGGTAGGCGTTGTTATTTTCATGCGAATGGGGTGCATCTAAATGACGTGGGCCTTGACATGTTCAATTCATTACTGCAGGACCGGATTGAATGGGCTCTATCTTCGTGGCGGTTAGGGAGTCGATAAGGGAATCATCGATCTCCTGATAGTGGCGGTTATCTCTTTTGTGGGCCGAGGTGGCAGGTGGCTGATGGAGTTGGTTGAATGGGGAGCAGAAAGCCCTTAGTAAGCCCCTGAGCCTAACCTGGATGGCTGGGGGCTGAATTAGCTCCTAACAACTAAGGAAAGTTGAGATATGCCACTCAGCACTGCTAAAGGGATCTGATGTTGGCTATATATGTGTAGCACTACCCCCGTAGGAGCTGCTGGTTTAATTTTTGGGCCTGTACTCTGCCTATCAACCCCCGTAATCTTGGCTCGACTCCCCTTGGCACAAATGGATAACAGTAACAATAATGTGATTGTGAACCCCTAAAGGCTATAGAGGGCCACAATAATATCACACAACAATAGATATGATTAAATACTGTTACCTTGTTGTGGTTTGCCTGCCACACAGCTGCAAAAGACAGAGTCCCACACAAGCAGTAGTTCAACCAAGAAGGAAAATGTTTACTTGGTAAAGAAATAAAGATTTCACTGGTATACATGCACATAACAGTTCCAGGGTTTCACCTATAGACTAGGAAACCCAACACTTAGAGTCAGACCTGAAGAAGTGCAAGGTGGAGGAATCTCCCACTGCTATGAAATCTACAGTGGCATACTTCTCCACCAAGTCCAACCCAGCTCACTAAACAGCACCAAGACAGTAAAAAAAATACAAGAGTTGATTTATACATGCATATTCAACAAACTATATGGCTCCCCCTGGTGGGCAGCTTTTACTGGTACGCGTCCTGCTGTATTAACCTAGTCAGTGAGCTGAACTGATGATTGCTCCCAAAAGTCTCCAGTAATCTTCGCTAGCTCTTGTTGGTGCACTTGAGTATTTGTACTCCAGAGAAACAAAATGAAGAAGGATTAAACCATGAACATGTGTGGTGAAAAGGGCAAGTGGAATGCTGATCCTTCCTGAGCGCTAACTCAATCCCGAATGTAACGTGTCTCCGCTTGCGGTACTGCAGTTACCAGCAAGCGTGAGAAAAAGTATGGAAGTCACCTTCCTGCGACACAGTTAGTTATGTTGGTGGGCAGGTGCCCTCTCACCACATGAGGTCTCGCTTCGCTGATATCCTCCGACGGGGCCCTCTTGGTTTGCAACCTCCGGACGAGTCACGGTCCCTGGTCCTCCGATTAGATGCTCACAAGGCGTCGGTGGATAGGTGACTCTGGATGCTCAGGAACGTGGAGCTGTCTCTCTCCCAGGTCCAATCAGCCGGGCTGTAGCTGGAATCCCTCCGACAAGCGATCCGGCCTTCGTCACTTTAGGCCCAGGCTTCTCCGGCCTAAGCACCCTCACTGCAGGCCTCTTGCCTCTTGCAAGATGGCGTCCCAAGAAAGTGAACACAAGCCCCGCCTTCCCTTTTAATAAGTCCTCCCAGCAGGCAGTGCGTGGCGCCACGCTCCTTCGCAGCACAGTGGTGTTGTGGGCCTTGTAGTCTATTTCTGACCCATAGCAATAGAGTCTCTATCTCTCCACACCACAAGGTCCGTCATGCATTGTTCTACCATAGCTGAACCAAACAAATTGCAGCAGTATGATACAAACAGCCAATGAAATTAAGTTCTTATATGCACAAACTGTAGTCCATAAGCTACGTTCAAAAGTGACACCTTTCTACAAGTATCAACCCAGTCGAAAAAGAATTTTGTTGTCCGTGTGATTATTTAGATTAATCCTAAGGAGAAGTGAACAGTGGACCAGTCATTACTAGGAACTCCTGCGTTAATGCAAATGTATAAGCACATAGTTGAATGCATTGATCTAGAATAATTTGTAATATGTTTCACAGGCTGTGTACAGCCTCAGTCTAGGCTAGGGCATGCTTTTTAAAATGTATTGCTGAATAACTTGAACAGGAGAGGGGTTCAGGGACCAGGCACTTAATTCCCTTCTAGAACACCTTATGCCCCATACACACGATCGTTTTTCATGCCGTTAAAAATGCCATTTTTAAAAATGGGCATTAAAACCGATCGTGTGTATGCTCCAGAGCATTTTTAACGATGTGAAAAACGGCCATTAAAAATTTCGAACATGCTCTATTTTTTCACGTCGTTTTTCATGTCGTTTTTTTTAACGACGTGAAAAACGATAGTGTGTATGCTTTAACGACGTGAAAAAAATGCGCATGCTCAGAATCAAGTATGAGACGGGAGCGCTCGTTCTGGTAAAACTAGCGTTCGTAATGGAGATAGCACATTCATCACACAGTAACGGACTGAAAAGCACGAGGCTGAAAAGCGCAAATCGTCGCTCAACAAACTTTACTAACATGAAGGGTGGCGCCATTCGAACGGAACTTCCCCTTTATAGTGCCGTTGTACGTGCTGTACGTCACTGCGCTTTGCTCGAGCGTTTTTTTTAATGATCGTGTGTACGCAAGACAGGCTTGAGAGGAAACATGAAAAAAAACGACAAGAAAAACGTCGGTTTAAAAAATGGCATGAAAAATGATCGTGTGTATGGGGCATAAGAGTCCACAGCAAGGTCTTTACTCACAATATCTCAGGAGCTGACTGACCCCCAATCTTCATGGGTAGATCCTCGTGAGGGAGACAAAAGATCTTTATCCAGACCAGGACTCCAGGATTAATGCTCCCCCCCCCCTCAAGCAGATAATCATTTAGCGATTTTACCCAGGCACTCAGCCCAGCACCTCCTGAGGCCCAGACTTCAATTCTATTGTCTCATTACCTATTTACCAGAGGCGGAAGCCCCAGGAGTGCTGAAACCCTGAAAGAACACTCTGGAAAGGCCTCCCAAACATTTATTATCTCCCCAGTCACCTTCTGGATGCCTCATTCCAGAGATTGGCATCATACTGGTCATTTGACTTTCCCTGCCCTATATTCTAGAAGCAGGTGGGAGAAATCAAATACCCAGCTTAGGAAACCCAGACCAGACAAAAACAGTAGATCACAGTTCTGTTCCACTGATCACAGTGAAGCCAAAAACAACCTTACTAGTTGAGGTTGCTACAATCATTTTAACAATGTTCGTCACTATGGAATCTGGCAGTAATGGCGCTGGCATGCATAGGTGACTCCCTGGTATTTGTGTTCACAGGCACTAGAAGGGACTCTCAGATAAGGCCAACTTTGCTTTGGTGGAGGTGGAGGAATGGTATTAAAACGGAAAATTTATTACCAAATACTTACCGTAATTTTCCTTTCCTGATAGACTCCATGGCAGACTACGTGTGGGTTAACCCCGCCTCCTCTCCACAGCTATAGGACCCCATACCCATAAATTTGAGCTCACCTCCACAGACAGGTGTTCCGTAACTAGCCGACTCAAATTTCAACTTTCATATTTTTAATTCATGGGTGGGAACTCCGTCTGCCATGGAGTCTATCAGGAAAGGAAAATTACGGTAAGTATTTGGTAATAAATTTTCCGTTTTCCTGACAGACTCCATGGCAGACTACGTGTGGGAAATAACTAGCCAATCCCCACGGGAGGGTATGCTGAACAAAAAATATTTTAATCTTTCCCGTCAACTGACAGGATTTTTCGACCAAAATTAACAGAGGAAAGGGAAGCAGGCTCAATACAATAATGAGACATAAATGTATGAATAGAAGACCACGAAGCTGCCTTGCATATCACTTCAGGAGCCACGTGTCGAGCTGCTGCCCATGAGGCTGCCATGCCTCTGGTGGAATGAGCCATCACCGCCTCTGGAGGAGCCAAGCCCTTTGCCCTGTAAGCCTGTTGAATAGATTGGACGATCCAGGCTGCTATTGTTCTGGAAGAAGCCCTCTTCCCTTTGTTGCTACCGGTGTGTAACAAGAACAGGTAGTTCGAGCTTCTAAAAGATGAAGTAACTCGCAAGTATTCTTTCAGAGTCTCACCTACATCCAAGGGATGAGCATCTGCTGAATCTGGAGAATCGAAACTAGGAAGGACTATTTCTTGGTTTTCGTGAAAAACTGATGTGACCTTTGGTTTTGACCCAAGCATGGGAATAAGGACCACTCGGTCCGGGAAGAAAGTCAAAAAGGGTTCTTGACAACCCAGGAAGCTTATTTCTGAAACCCTTTTGGCTGAAGTAATGGCCACTAGAAAGGCCAGTTTGATTGATAAGTCCTTAACAGAAAGATCCTTGTTGTTGAGTGCTGAAAGAGCATCAAGGACGAGTGGAAGATCCCATTTGGGGAATCTAGGTTTCCTCTGAGGCCTGATTCTCGATGCCCCCCGAAAGAACTGTTGAACCAGGGGATGAGTTGCCCATGACGTTCCCGAAAAAGCTGATAAGGCTGATACTTGTACCCTGAGGGAACTAATCGATAAAGGCAGGTCTAAGCCTGATTGGAGAAAACTCAAGATGTCTTGAACACTAGGGTTTCTAGATGACTTTCCTGCAGTAGTCGTGAAGCTGACAAATCTGGCCCAGATTCTATTGTAAGTTTTATTTGTGTTGGACTTTCTGGAGCTCATAAGGGTAGAGATTACCCCTGAAGCACACCCAAGAGACTCTAGCCTCTCCCTCTCAAAAACCAGACCATCAGTCTCAGCATTGCTGGACAGGGGTGCAGGGTCGTCCCCTGAGAAAGAAGGTCCGGCCTGAGAGGAAGAGGCAGCGGGTCCCTGAAGCTCATTAGATTCAGGAGAGGAAACCAAGGTATGCTCGGCCAGTATGGTGCTATTGTTACCACCTCGACTTTCTCCGACTGAAGCCGCTGTAGGAATTTTAGCATGATCGGAAGAGGAGGGAAGGCATATGCCCTGTTGAAGTCCCATTGACTCGTTAATGCATCTATTCCGAAGGCTTGATTGTACCAAGCTCGGGTGTAGTATCTGTCGATCTTGTAATTGCAGGGGGATGCAAACAGATCCACTTCTGGATCGAAATCCAACGATAGGATCCACTTGAAGGTTTGTGGATGCAGAGACCATTCGTTGTTGTCTAGCATGCTGCGTGACAGGAAGTCCGCTTGAATGTTCTGCTCCCCTGGAATGAAGACTGCTGTTAAGTTGAGCAGATTCCTCTGAGCCCAGGTCATAATGGGCTCGACCTCTTGGAGAAGGGCAGAGCTCCGAGTGCCCCCTTGTCTCTTCACATATGCCACAGCGGTGGTATTGTCCATTTTGAGTAGGACCGACTTCCCTTTCAGAAGGTGGGAGAAGGCTTGAAGGGCGCACCATGCCGCGCGCAGTTCCAGAATGTTTAAACCTGGAGAGTGGAGACGGGCATCCCATTTGCCCTGAGCCAGTTCTGCCCCACAATGTGCCCCCCAGCCCGCATTGCTGGCATCGGATGTAACAGTCACCCAATGGATGGGGGCAAAGGAGTGGCAAGTTGACAAGTTCTTGGTTTGAAGCCACCAGAGGAGACTGTTGCTCATTGACTGTGTTATCCAGATCCGCTGATTGAGATCGTCTGTCTTCCATTGCTGGAGGAATCCGGATTGAAAAAGGACGAAGCCTCCACATCGCCCACTTGACCATGGGGGATGTGGCCACCATCCTGCCGATTATCTTCAGGCACTGTGATGCCCTTAGGTGAGAGAAGTCTAGAGCTAAGGAGATTCTTTCCCGAATGATCGGTATTTTTTCTTCTGGAAGGGAGATGGTGTTCTCTATGGTGTCGAACTGGGCTCCTAGATAGACCAAGCGCTGGGTCGGTTCCAGCTGACTCTTCTCCCGGTTTAGGAGCCATCCGAACTCCAACAGTGTAGAAATCACCTGATCTTTGTGGACTAGCAGCTGCTGCTTGTCTTGGGACAGTACTAGTAGATCGTCCAGATAATGATACAGACGCACACCCTGTATTCTGATAAGGGACACAACTGCCAACAGCACCTTGGAAAAGACTCTTGGAGAAGTCGTTAGCGCGAATGGATGACAAATAAATTGTAAGTGCTCTTGTTCGACCTGGAACCGCAGATATTTGTAAAAATTTTCTGCCACCGGAACATGAAAGTACGCGTCTCTTAGATCTATTGAGATCAACCAGTCGCCTGGTTGAACTATTTTTTGGATGGTTGAGAGTGACTCCATCTTGAACTTCTCGTGCTTTATGTACTTGTTCAGGAAAGTGAGATCTATGACTGAATGCCAGGAGCCGTTCTTCTTTTGTACTAGGAAGAGGGGGGAGTATACCCCCTGGAATTCCTCATCCTTTGGGACGGGCACCACTGCTCCTTGATCTTTCAGGACATTTACATATGAGAGAAGAACTTGTTGTTTCTCCTCTGACCGAGGAAGTGAAGTTTGCATTGGTCTGCATGGAGGGATCTTGGTGAAGGACCATGTGTGACCTGTTGAGACCGTCTTGATGGTCCAATAGTCCGAGATCGAGGCCACCCAGACGTGCCGGAAGAGATGTAGGCGAGCCCCTACCCGACCCGCCTGGGTGGGCCCAATCTCAAAAAGACTTGGTTGGTTCACGCCTACCGGGCGTCTGTTTCTTTCCGGACTTTTGAAAAGAAGATTGGCCTCTGTTCCAATTCCAGCTTCTCCTGAAATCCCGTCCGGGTTTATAGGAGCGTGCCTCTCTCGAGTGCTCTGTACTGCGTCTCTGTTGAGGTTTTTTCTGATTAAACTGGCGCCTGTCCTGGGGAAGAAAACCCGACCTTCCGCCTGTAGCTTTTGAAATGGCGTTGTCAAGTTTGTTCCCAAACAATGAAGTCCCTTCAAAGGGAATTTTGCACCACGCCTGCTTGGAGGCTGGATCAGCAAGCCAGGGGCGTAACCACAGTGCTCGTTTGGCCGTGACCGAGGACAACATCGATCTGGCCAGTAAACGGATGAGGTCAATTGAAGCTTCCCCCAAAAAGGCGACTGCCATCTTAAGTTCTTGCACTGCTGAACTTTGAGCCAGTTCTTCCGAGACACCTTTCAGAACGGAGTCTACATTTTCCACCCATGCCTCCATTGCTTTGGAGGTCACTGCAAGGGCTAAAGCTGGTTTGCATGCCGTTCCAGCCAGGCTATATATTTTTTTGAGGTCCTGGTCGATCTTCCGATCCAGACCATCTTTAAATGATACGGTGTCATCTAGCGGGAGGGTGACATGCTTCGCTAGGCGCATTACTGCTGCATCTACGAGGGGAGCATTCTCCAGATGCTTGACATCCTCCGATTTAAAGGGATACAGTCTAGAGGTTTTGCTTAGCATGGAAACCTTCTTATCTCCCTTGCTCCATTCTTCCTCAAACACTCCTTTCAGCTCAGAGGGAAGTGGGAAATTGGAGCGTTCTTTCCCCAGTTGTTTAAACAGTTTTCTTTGTTTTTCTGGGGGGGCAGTGGTATCCTCCAACTTCAAAGTTTCCTTCACTGCCTTGATCAGCGGAGAGACTAAAGCGTAGTCGAATCCCACCGTAGAATCATCTCCCTCCATCTTGTCTTGCGAGGAACAATGGGAGGAATCATGGGGCTGGAATTGGCCGGGATCCTCCTGGGCCTCATCAGCCAAGGAGCCAGACAAGGTGGTGGACTGGCTCCTTGTGTGGGGGGCAACTATTTCTTTCATAGATTGCTGTACCACACGTTTCACAAGAGACTCAAGGTTTTGATTTTCCGTCTCTTTCTCACCAACCGCTCGGGCATAACATGGGTCGCATAGCGATTTGCCCTCCGGGATTCTGGTTTTGCATCCCCAACAGGCTCTGTGGTCAGAGCGATCATCGCAGTGGTGGTGGCGGTGACTAGAGGAGGAATGGGAACATCTCCTATGTCTAGAGGGGGTATGTGAACGTCCCCTATGATGATAGGTCCTAGACGTAGTGTCGCGTCTAGACCTGGATGATGAGTGATGATGCGGCCTGGCAAGGTCCCTGTCTTCAGACTGATGAACTGAAGTAGCTGGGCTGCAAAAGATAATACAGACAGAGGGAGGGGGAAGGTGGGCAGGATGTAACCGTTAGCAACCAGCAGATAGGCACAAAAGACACCAACCCCCTTACCCACTCCGCACATACCTTGTGCGGGAGGGCTGGCCACATGGCGGTGAAGGAGAGTCCATGATGAGGCAAGACAAACGCACAAACTCAGAGACCACCTAGGACAAGAGTAAGCAACACAAAAAAAAGAAAAACATTTTCCTTTTTTTTTTTTTTTTAACTGTCTCTTTAAGAGACACTTGCATAACTACCTAAAGGATGTTGCTTACCTTGTCCCAGCAGAACCGAGCTCCGGGATGCTGCCGTCAAAGCCCACAGGTTATCCCACCTGTACAGGGCTCCACAGCGTTTAAATTCCCCGCTGTAGTGACGTCACGGCCGGTCCCGCTGCGCGCATGCGCCGAGGGGACCGGCTCACTGCGCCTGTGCGGCCTCTGACCCCGCCGCCGTACCGCGCATGCGCGAAAACCAAGCCTCGGTTTCGCCGCGGCTCTGCACATGCGCAGACGTACGGCGGATCGGGAGGCAGGAAGTAGAGTGGCGTCCTGGAACGCAGAAGCGTTCCACACATGGCGCAAAGACACTGATACACAAGGGGGAACAGACAAAATACATACAAAAACGGTCTGCCATGTATATAATGAAGAAATCTCCAGACCTTGCCAGCCAATCCTTCGTCCATCCTGGTACACTGGGCCACATCCCTTCCACCATAGGGGTATTAACTGCCCGAAACCACTCGCCCGCTGATAACTGGGCCCTGGGTGCACCGCACAACTTGTACCTAATCCGACGGACATCCTGGACTGCACCTGAATTGCATGATGAAGGGTCCATGTGAGGAGGATAGAAAAGGAACACCTGTCTGTGGAGGTGAGCTCAAATTTATGGGTATGGGGTCCTATAGCTGTGGAGAGGAGGCGGGGTTAACCCACACGTAGTCTGCCATGGAGTCTGTCAGGAAAACTGGCTTTTCATTATACACTCTACCAAGGGATATATTTAAAAAAGTCAGCAAATCTATACCATTAATCTGCCGAAATTTATCAGCATTCACCCTTTGTTTTTTAGCACGTAAATCTGTGACTGATACAGACAGAAAATGCAAAGAAGATCTTAAAACACAACTCCAGACAAATTCATTATTTTAGTTTCTCTACTGGACCTAAAACGAATAAAATAGCTGGAGTTAGGCTGTAAATTATTCAAACAGGTCTTACCAAAAATTCAAGTAAAAGCATATTTTCTAAAAGGCATTGAAGACTCTTCTTTGTCAAAGTACAAAACCTATAACGTTTTTCATTTATGATTTACCACGAAAATTATAAAGCTGAACTCCGGGCACAAAAAAATTAATTTCAATTTATGCCTTACTAACCACACAGGATATTATTCACATTGTACGTGTAGCGGCCTCCTCTCTCTCTCTCTCCACTGCTGGCTGGTTTCTGCTTGTCTAGGGGTACCTTGGAGGAGAGAGTGCGGGGTCACCACGCCAAACCCTCCACCACAGATGTTTGTGTGGTGTAAGCAAAGTTCCTTTACCTTCGGGTTGGTGTTCTGAGTTTGGAGCCTCTGCCTCTTCTGTGGAACCGTGCCTGCCAGTAAATGAGCCCCACACCAATAAAAGTCCAACACTCCTTTATTTTCCAATGTCAGGATGAAACACAATCAGTTGGACTCCCTCAAACGAACAGACAGGGGGTGTGGATACGAGTAGGCCCAGGCACAATGAACTCTCCTATTCCTCTATCAGCGAATAGGTTTGGCACATGGTCTATGCCACCTGTTGAGAATCTTGGTCGCTGCCACCGACCGGATGAACGGTGAACCTTCCTCCTGACTGCACTTGGCCCCTGTTTGGGAAGATACCCCTCCGGGCGGTCTCCTGAGGCTCACCCGGCACCGGCAATCTGCTGCACCAGGTCTTCGGGTGAGTAGCTCCTCCGGTCCCTTACGCCTCTGGATTCGGGTACCCCACTCCCGAGGTCCCCTAGGATATCCTTCCCTCACGGAGCCCAGCGGAGGACACTGGGCCCCAGGCCTCCAACCGAGTACCTCACCCCAGGCTGAAGGTGCCCGGTGGTTCAACACGAGCTCCGGGTGTCCAGGCCTAGGTCGCCTGGACACCGACCACGAAACCCCAGCCCTCAGGCTGAAGGTGCCTGGGACTCGACGAAAAAAAACCCCCTCACCAAAAATGGCCGACCCCTTTATACCCTCCCCCAGCAAGCCCAGCGGAGCCCCCGCCCTGCTGTACTCATGCTGCGAGAGGCCAAAAAGGGTATGCCACTGCAACGATGGCTCAACCCCGGGCCCAAAGTGACAGCGCCACCCGCTAGGCCCCAGGGAACCACACATCACAGATCGCCCACCAAATTTAAACATAATAGGAAAGCATATACCCGCTACATACACATCAAGTGCCTTTGCAAACCCAGGTATTGTCTTGTAAACGTAGCAGTGACATCATCACTCTGCATGCATGTAGCCTGTGCAGAAAACAAAGTGATGGGAGGGACCCAGTTCACCCCACCCACTACAGGTTGCCCACTGAAAACTACAGGAGGGGGGAAGAGGCAAGACCAGTCACCCAGTACATAGAGAGAGAGAGAAGGAGTGACTAGTCTACATTACAGGAAGTTCCTGCAGAGAAGCAAAATTTCACAATGGATTGCTGCACAGATCTGTGAAAGCACAGTAAAATTTAAATAACAATACACATACTTATTGTATTTAGACAATATTTGCTTATCCCAGAGTTCAGCTTTAATAATTTATCAAGTTAAATTAGAATCTTATTTGTACCATTAATGTATCCCATGTGATCTGCATCTGTGTGATATCTCTCTGTGTTCCTAGTTCATCACAAACTAATTGGTAGCAGCAAGGGCATGTGAGATGGTGGATGAGTGCTGTACACCATGGATACAGGCAAATTCTTGAATATATTGGAACTGGAGTTTGCAAAGCCTGCAGGAGAAGGTCAGGGAGTTAGGTCTCGGCTATAAGGGACTCACCAAGGAACCCATTCTGGGGGAGGATGCCACGATAGAAAGGAAAATGAAAAGGTACCAAAAAGGCAGCAGGAGTGAAACACTGCAATTAACTGAACAGCTGCCCCTGTACCAGCACCTGCAGGAAAGGAGGCTCAAAGGCTTTTGCGCAGGACTTATAAACCTTTCCAGAAAAGGTTGTGTAGCACTCACCACCCCTTCTCCCTTTGGCTCATTCGTGGGAGAAAGGGCACACCTATGTCACATGCCCGTACCCTCCTGTGTGAAGAGGTTGAGCGGTGTAATGTACCTGGGTCTCCATGGTCAGGTTCCCCCATAGAATGGCTCCCGTCTTCACTGTGATAAAGACAAGTCTCTATTCCCCAATAACTTCAAGGTCCACACCAATTGCAACTCCAACGTAGAGTTTATTTCTCTCTTATGCATTGAACAGGAAAGGTTGGAGGAAGATCAGGACAGCAAGAGGTGTTGGAATAGGTCCAGGCACAAACAAATTCTTATTAACTACCCCTATCTTCAGGTAGTCTCAGCTCATCTGGATCCACCATACCACCGCCGAAAGGGGACATCCAAGGCACAGCACTGTACCAGCGGTTCAACCCTGGCCTCTGATGGCAGCGCCACCAACAGGCCACGGGGAACTGCACACCAGTATCCCACCTGTAGCTCAAAATGGGTTTTACAGAACCCTATCAAATAGTGTGTTTGAGCACAACTACCACTCAAACATTCCCTTAGATTTCAAAGCCCCGCTACACACTCCCCCCAGACAGATAGACACTGTCCCCAGTGTCTGGGGTAAACCCACGTACCTCAAGCCTGAGTCTACGCATGTTTATCTCAGAACTATATACAAAAAAAACCCCACGATAATAGAAAAATAGTTTGTTTGTGCCGGAACCTAAATGTGGGGAAAGGGGTTGAATAAAGAAATGAAGGAAGATCAACAAGAGAAGAAAAAAATATGTGTACATCCCATTCTCAATGTCACATATATAATATAAAACACATCACCTTATACACTTACATCTCCCTCCCCTCCTCATCTAGCTAGCCCACCCATGCTCAGTGGTTGCCAGACGTTCACCTGCAAAGGGAGAAAACACATACAAAACCAGCATAATCTTATCCTACACCATTATTTACAAAGAAAGGAACTACTCTCCCCAAGGGGAGAATATTTTCCTTCCAATAAAGTACTCGTTACACTAGTCCTAGTGTAAATAGAAAACTATTAATATACATCCTCTAACACAGGGGTCTCGGGGGTCTCGTATCCGGGGTGCGATATTCCCTGGAACTTTGGGTGAAACCCTTCTAGTTCTGGCGGCCGGAGGGGATATTCTATCCCAGCCTTTTTTAACGAACAGTTTGTCGATTTCGGCATCATCTCCAACCTCAGAGGAACCCAAACATCCCCGATACTTCGGACACTCACTTTTGTCCCTTTCCCCAGCTTACCTCGACCTGTAGCTGTCGCGGATCATCTGGAGGTCCCTCCGACTGGACAATCCGTTTCAGGAAGCGCTGGGGTGTAGCTCGACCACGGCCGCAGGAGGCTTTCACATAGCCCACCTTTCGCTTGGGTGGTGGGAGCGACGACTCTGTAGTGACAGAGGCAACATCCTCCAGTTGCTCCGTCTCCGGTTCCTCCTTTCCACCGGAACATTCGTAACGACTTCCTTCGAAGTCACAGCAGTGCACGTGGGGGTGGCTGCAGAAGCACTGGTTTCCTCCTCAAGAGTAGTGGCGCCCGTAAGGCAATTCAAACGGTAGTCCCAAGGTTTTTCCGTAGGTTGCTCCACCTCGAAGATGAATTTCTTGCACTTTTCACATCTTCCAAAGGGCCGAAGGTGCACCACCAGTCCCTGGCATCCGGGACAAACCACTCCAAGGGCCTCCATATCTCTGTAGACGTAGAGAGCGAAGCGACCCCGAGGCTTCAGCCGAATCCCTGTATCCATCAAGGGAGCAGCGAAAGAGGCAACATTCATGGTTGAAGAACTTGGAATCCATGGGGCATTAATCGCCATGTTGCTCACTCGCCGATCCATCACGCACTGTCCATTTGGCGCCAAAGCCACCATACACAACTCACCGCATGGTGAGGCTCCTCCCATTTTCCTGCAATGCTCGCAGGCTATTACTTTTCTTGACACGCCCACGAACTACGCAGCTTGGGCTCTCCTCGTGGTGCAGCCAGAATTCTTCCAAAGATGGCCGACCTCCACGGAGCCTCACAAGGGGAATAAAGTCCAACTTTTGGGGTTTTCCGACCACAGAAATCCCGGACTCGAGCCCCCACGTGTAGCACTCACCACCCCTTCTCCCTTTGGCTCACTCGTGGGAGAAAGGGCACACCTATGCCACATGCCTGTACCCTCCTGTGTGAAGAGGTTGAGTGGTGTAATGTACCTGGGTCTCCATGGTCAGGTTCTCCCATGGAATGGCTCCCGTCTTCACTGTGATAAAGACAAGTCTCTATTCCCCAATAACTTCAAGGTCCACACCAATTGCAACTCCAACGTAGAGTTTATTTCTCTCTTATGCATTGAACAGGAAAGGTTGGAGGAAGATTAGGACAGCAAGAGGCACAAACTAATTCTTATTCACTACCCATATCTTCAGGTAGTCTCAGCTCATCCGGATAGTCTCCCAATGGAGTGGATCCTAGCAGCCGGAATGATGCTCGAATCAGAGTACAGGCGCACACAGTCTCTGCCACAGACCTGGTGAACGTTGGTTCTGGCTTTAGGCCTCTAACGGGAAAATGACATCCCTCCAGAGAGTTACCTTCCTTCACTGTGATCTCTCACCAGTCCTTCGGAACGGTCCTCCCCCGGCCTCCTCATCTATATGCGGGTCTCCTCGCAAGGCAGCACCCTGGGATTCCTCCTCCCTCCGTGGGCTCCAGCCGAAGGCATTGGACCCAAGGCCTTCAGTTGCAGCCCCAGGACTAAAGGTGCCTGGGACTGATCAACCAGTTTACCGGACCAGGAACTCCACCCCAGGGCTAAAGGTGCCTGGGGTGACCACGAACAGAATCACACGCTCCCGGGGTCGGACCCCTGGGAACTCACCTCTGACAGACAGGGTCTGCCCCTTTTATATCCCCTCCCGGGATGCACAGCAGGCCGACACACCCACCATACCACCGCCGAAAGGGGACATCCAAGGCACAGCACTGTACCAGCGGTTCAACCCTGGCCTCCAATGGCAGCGCCACCAACAGGCCACGGGGAACTACACACCAGTATCCCACCTGTAGCTCAAAATGTTTTTTTTCAGAACCCTATCAAATAGTGTGTTTGAGCACAACTACCACTCAAACATTCCCTTAGATTTCAAAGCCCCGCTACAGTTGGAAATGTGAAAGGGTACGTCTAGGACCCCACTGGAGCTGCTGGCTGGACCTGCCACATGGAGGGGCCTCTAAATTGAGGAGCTGCTGAGGCCTACTGCAAGCTGGACCTGCAAAGAAATGGAACTATAAGTATGTAAAATGGCAGTGCTGAACTACTATGTGGTATCTTCTGAGGCCTATTGTGCCCAATTACGGAGCATTCCCCATCTTCCTAAGAACTCTTTTAAAATGTACACGCACAAAATATCTCTAGAATGTTACTGGTGACTGGGAGGAGGAAGACGATCTCCCAGGAGTAAAATCATCCAAGCTAATTTAAAGCGGAGCTCCACCCTAAAGTGGAACTTCCACTCATCGGATTCCTTCCCCCCTCCGGTGCCACAATTGGCACCTTTCAGGGGGGAGGGGGTGCAGATACCTGTCTAAGACAGGTATTTGCACCCACTTCCGGGCATAGACTCTGCGGGGACCTGCGGGCAGTACGTCAGTTTCCCCCCCCCCTCCCCCTTGTGTTCTGGAAAACACACGGCTCCCAGAACACAGCGGGGAACAGTGAGGATGGCGCAGCGCGACTCGCGCATGTGCAGTAGGGAACCGGGCAGTGAAACCGCAACGCTTCACTTTGATTCCCTCACCGATGATGACGGTGGGGGCAGCCAAGAGACAAGCAATTGCTTGTCTTCTGCTGCGGACGTCGCTGGACTCCAGGACAGGTAAGTGTCCATTTATTAAAAGTCAACAGCTGCAGTATTTGTAGCTGCTGGCTTTTAATATTTTTTTTTACGGCGGAGCTCGGCTTTAAGAGAACAATTATTTTACGAATGTCCCTGGAGATTTGACAGTGAATACTAGAAAGGGGAAATCAACCACTCTGGATGTAGCTGCAGCATTAGTGGATAAGGCCCTCATGATTATTCCGCAGTGGAAGAAAAAAGTTGGTGAGATGCCACAGGTGGCTAATACGCCTGAAATGTTCTGCCAGGGAGGGAGGGAAGTGACAAAGCCACCGAACTAGCTAATTTTGTCTGCATCATCAGAAACTGGCTGAAATTTGCACAGTGCATGGGCAGCTTTAGACAGGTGCCAATTACCCTAACAGAATATTATAGTGTAGCACCCTACTAGTTAATGTAGGTTGCTAGGAAAATGTAGTTTAGCTGCTCTGTAACAAGGCTGCTGATCTGATAATTTTCCCCTGCATTCTAGATGATTATAGAATCACAGTAGGATGAAAGACAGAAAGGCATCTTGATTATTTATGGGGACCCAGCCAATCCCTGGGGAGGTGTGACCAATAGGTTGCTGGAAAGCCCATAAATAGTCAGAGGCCTGGAGCAAAGGTGTGTGGGTCCTGTGTCCAGTCCTGCAAGAGTAGTCCCATGCCTATGGGCACTGCCTCGTAGGGAAGTCTGCTGGAACTGCTGCTTGAATGTCATTGAGGTCCCAGCTGTAGTCTAAGCTTTGGGGTCTATTCCCAAAGTCTGGTTTGGGATTTCTTTAGGGTCTGGAGAGCTCACTGAAGAGTACCCGGTGGAAGTTGGGGGAGAGTGTCCAGCTGTCCCGTGGTATTTTGAGTCTGTTCCTACCTCACGGAAGAGTGTCTGGTGGATATTAAAAAGAGGCAACCGATGATCCCAAATTATGTGCCCCGTTGGTTGTGTGCAGTTTTTAGTTCTTCAAAAGGAAGTTTTAGGCATTTCTTAGACATCAGTACATTTTGGCCAAAATCGACCTCATAGTATTTCCTTCCCTACGTGTCTCTTTCCCTGACCTCTCTGTCAAGAGCGATGGCACAACCATCAACCCATCCCCTCGTGCCAGGGTGCTAGGTGTTATCCTGAATTCTCCTTTGGGGCCCACATCCAATCACTTTCCAATGCTTGCCGACTCAACCTCAGCAAAATCTCCAAAATACATCCATTCCCTTCCCAACTACAAAGCTCCTGATTCACTCCCTGGTTATCTCTCACCTCGACTACTGTAAAACCCTCCTTGTTGGCTTACTTTTAAATAGGTTATACCTCCTTCAGTCCATCATGAATTCTGCAGACAGAATCTTCCACCTTACAAACCGCTCAGCGTCTGCTACCCCTCTCTGCCAATCCCTCCACTGGCTGCCACTCAACGAATTACATTCAAAATACTAACAATAACTTACAAAGCCATTCACAACTCTGTCTCCAGCTACATCATTAACCTTGTCTCAAAATACCAACCAAATCGTCCTCTTTGTTCCTCTGAAGACCTCCTGCTCTCTAGCTCCCTCGTCACCTTGTTCCATACTTGCCTCCAGGACTTCTCCCGAGCCTCTCCCATCCTTTGGAATTCCCTAGTCTCAATATGTTCCACTATCTCCGACTCTATCTACTTTTAGGCAATCCCTGAAAACTTTTCTCTTCAGAGAAGCCTAGCCTGCCTCCACCTAACAACTGTACTTTTTATTTTCTGCATTAGCTCATCCCCCACAGTTATTACCTTTTTTGTATCACTTCACCCTCTCTTTTAGATTGTAAGCTCTAACAAGTAGGGCCCTCTGATTCCGCCTGTATTGAATTGTATTGTAACTGTACTGTCTGCCCTCATGTTGTAAAGCGCTGCGCAAACTGTTGGTGCTATGTAAATCCTGTATAGCGGTACCCCCAGTTAAGAGGGCTGCTGATATTGATTTGGGCCCTGTAGTGCACCGCTGTCAACCCCTGGCAATCGGCTATATCCTTCCGTGGCACAGCTAGTAAGGGGAGATAGGACCGCGTGACCGCAACCCTAGGTGACACAGTCCTATGGCAAACACACACAGTGATATACTTTAAAACTTCTATTAAAGTAATTGAAACTGACACCAATGTACTTGACCCAGATATTTTACTGAGGCTAATGGGCAAGTAATAAACAAAAGGATAACAAGTTGCAGGTCCCTGCAATAAACAGTATTTAAATGAACAGAATAAACATGTATTACTATGCGAATCTAACGCTGCCTTTTTACAGCTACTTCCCCTCGTGGGCAGACTAACGCTCAGCAATGTCTACTTACGCAGTCAGGCCTGACTGAACTAAATGGATGTTCTGTAAACAATCTTCGCTAGTGCACTTGATGAACAACTTTGTAATCCAAACGGGTAGTAAAGATACAGTATTTGTCTATGAGCAAGTGCTCTCTCACCACCCGGACCAGTCCCAGTCCGTTTCCTCCGCCGATTCGTCTAGGCACATGGATCCATCGACATCCGGGTCTTCGGTCCTCCTGGTGTAGTACAGCAAGGATGAGAAGATGTCGCTCAGGTTCCGCTAGGCTGGCAGAGGGCTCTTTGGAAGAAAATGCCCAGGCTTCAGGCCTGGGCTTTCAGCAGTCTCGCACAGAGTTCTTGCTTGATAGGCAGGAAGTGTCCAAAGAGACAGAATAAACTCCGCCTCCCCTTTATAAAGTCCGCCCCAGCAGTCTTTGCTCAGGGGCAATGCACCCTGGGTGCTGAAAGATGTCTTGGGAAATGTAGTCTCTGGATATTAAAGGGGAATACCCCGCTACACCTGTATAATAATACCAAAAATCTTGTGCGAACTCTCTGCCAGAACAGTGTGAAGAGAAGTATCCTTGATCAAATCAGTTTCTTGGGGTATGCAATGCTTCCCTTCACCACATCCAAGTTTAAATTTGTAATAAAAGCATAAAAGACACTCCCAGGCAGTGGCGGCTGGTGCTTAATGTTTTGGGGGGCAAACAAACCCGAGCCCACCCTTTTTTTAAGCCATTTAGAGCCTCAGGCTCTAATCACGTGCTTCAAAATAAAAAACATTGGAATCCATGCATCTGGCACCCTGTATGTAGATTAGGGGCCGGGCACATGGATTGGGGGGGGGCCTAATGGACGGGCCGCCACTGCTCCCAAGACTTCTACTGAGCCAGTGTGGAAAAGGAAATGCTGTGTGCCTGCACTAATTTTTGGGGGAAAAGATTGGCTTATCAGCTGCGGCTCCTTCAGGGGTGTGCTACATTTGTGTATATACAGTATATATATATATATATATATATATATATATATATATGTCATAACATATTGTTAGGTTCCAAAAAATAAGCAACATTGGATTGATTTACTATATACACACAATGAGTAATTAGTTGAATGAAAGAATTTAGAAATAAAGCCAACAAAACAATGTAACAAAGAGTAGTCATACCTGTCACAGAAGCAGACGATCGCAGTATTGCCAACAAACCCTGTCCGGATTTAGCTTTCCAGTAAGGGGATGTTCAAGAAAAATGTATTTACATTGGGTAGAGTCCATAAATGAAAAGTAAATGTAACTATTAGCACAGTGATGAAGGGGAGATTATGAACAGCAGGACAGGCAGGATAACAAGGGGAAGTTGTTTGTAAACTCATGCAGAGACATAATTGTAGATTAGGGAATGAGCCAGCTACTTTTTCTAAGCACAGCACAGAACTGTGTAGCGATACCTCCAACTTGGAGGCCGCAGAATTAGATTTGGGCCCTGAGTGCAGCTCCGCCAACCCCCGGCAATAGGCTCTACCCCCTTCTGGCACAGCTAGTACTAACAATCAATGATATGTCCTATGCAATAGAATAACTAAGCAAGGACACATGGGAGAAAAAAGAAACCCTGGACTGCCGCACTCTGTATAGACAGTTATTTATTCCAAAATTTCAGGTAAAAAATCCAAATTCAAAATAAATCCATAAATCCAAAACAACAAATGCAGATAGTGTGCATGCAGGGAAGGGTGGCTAACGCGTTTCACGTCACGAATTGACGCTTACTCATAGCTAGGGTGTGTGGGAATCAATAGAGGTATAAATGAAAAATAAAGTAACTTTACACCAATCAGTACTGAAAGAACACAGCTGACTGGGATAACCTTGTGTTTGATTCCGACACTCCCAAGAAAGGGTGAGGGGGGAAGGGAATAGCACTCTTTTGAAGACCATTCACAAAAATACAAAATTACAAAATGTGTATAAATTATAAACTAAACACTTAATGCTTAAACATAGACACACCAAATGTGTCTATATATTATTTAAAGTGAATGAATATGACAGTGATAAGTATGAATGTCAATTAATTAAGTTCAAAAAATGAACGGAAAAATCTTTTTAAATGAAAAAATAAATGAAAAGTGAAAATGTGAAAATGTTTTTTGGAGATGGTGAGCCATAGATGTAAATATATTCATGTATGTGAAATAATTATTATGTGATATTCGTGTGAATTGAAATAATAATAATAGTAATTGACAAATACTCCAAAAAACCATAATGATGAATTAATTAATAAATAATAAAATTTAAATGCACAAAATGTGCACAATACGTGCTACTGCCAAACAGACTGTGTGACAATTACATAGGGAAATGTGAAGAATGATAAATATGAATAAATAAATGATAAGTGATCATGAAGGAGATATATGTGTGTGTATAAAGTGTGAAGAAATGTCCATATATGAATGTCTATAAATGTGCTATATAACATAATATAATCCACCTTGTAATGGGTCAATGGATATAATACAATATGCCATAGAACAAAATAAACATGGATAAATCAATAAAATTTAAATAAATATCATGTGTGAATATATGCATTTACCGGAGACACATGTCTCTCCTGTATGCACACATGAACCTTGGACTTTCAACTTTAAACATAAACATAAATAAGAAATGTATAATAAATGAGTATGAAAATGTGCAAAGATATGCACGATAATATACAATAAAATCATGCAAGGGGGGTACATGAAAATGTGTGTAAGGAAATTCGGATGTTCAGATCCATATAGGAAAATGGTATTGAACCACACACAATACTATCTTACAGGATGACAATGCATCTTTGCATAGATGTACCCTCATCTCTGCGGTTTAAGATGTAAACCCAATATTCAAATAATGATAAAATCATGATATTAACCTTAATTGTCAAGGGAATCTGTTAAAATAGTGTGTATGCACATGTCAATCACCGCACTTATCCAAAATCAAAAATTAAATAATATATGAACATATAAAAGTGTGCATGGTGGCCGGGCATGTGCATAGACACTATGGTACCTAAGTACTGGAAGCCGATGCTCATAACCACGGAATTTCAAATATGTATTAAGAACGGAATTACTATTAGTTCGAGGACTGGTAGTTGATAATAGCTCGAAAATTGTCGTCGTGGTGTATGGGCATTTATAAAGAAACAAAAATGTAAAAAATATAAAAAAAAAAAATATATCAAAATATAATATCAAAAATTGAAAAAAATCAAAAGGATATTTTTATCCTATATAGATATATTACATTAGAGTTATGTCCATACAAACACGGCGACAAATGATTGGAGTAATTGGCCATCATTGATTTGAAAAAATGAAAATAAAAAATGTTTACAAATATGTGTTTACAAATATGTATACACAAAGAGAAGGTAGATGTAAACAGAGGTAGAACAGATACAATGATGCTTGGCCTCACAATGATTGATCTCCAAAAATCCTCTGGAGGACAAGAAACACCAATGATACTCATTAGAAAAAAGGGACAGGACACTGTGCAGACAGGCTCATGTTTCAAGTCTAACGCACCAAAGGACAGGATATGTACTAAATTTGCAAAATTCCAATGCAATAAAGCACATCCTTGCAGAGTGCGGCAGTCCAGGGTTTCTTTTTCTCCCATGCATCAGTGCAGAGCCAGCACCTGTGTGAGTGACCGGGCGGAAGCAGCTATTTGGTGAATTGTCAAGCTTTTGAGCGGTACGTTTTTCCTTTCCTAAGCAAGGACACAGTAATGAATTGTAATAGGTAAAGTGTTTTACTCATTAATTCTCAATATGGATAAAGGGGTAACAGTAATCACAGTTCAAGTTAATCACTCCTAAGGGCAGCGTCCTGCCACTCTAACACACTATATAGTAACACACGCTACAGGTGCGCCATACGGGCGACCGTTAACTAAGTGCCCTATGGCGCAGTAATCAAACACGCTAGAATCCCCACCAGGCCTGGTTCTAATATTTAAACTTAGTCCTTCTTTCTTCACCGGCAGGTCTGTAATGGTGGTGCACTTTAAACAGAGTATAACTTTGTAATCCAAGGGGTATGAAAATAACTTGTAGGCCACGGCAGTCTATAGGCCTATATACAGCAACAGTATCTTAGCTGGGCTTACGCCCTCTCACCCGCCGGACTACGGATCCAGTCCGGGAAACCTCCACCGGTCGTGTCACACACACTCGATCTCTCCAACGATCGGGCCCCCGATCCGACAAGGCTGTAGCTCACAAAGTCAGATGCCACCCAGGCTCGCAGAGGGGAGGGTGGAAGGCTCTTTGGTGCAGAGCAAGGCCTCAGGCTTCAGGCCTTGCACTCCGACACATCCGCACAGGAGGATCCGTCTGTGAAGTCTCGTGTCCCCCAAAGAGGCCGAGCCCGGCCTCGCCTCCTCCTTTTATAACCCCTCCCATGAGTCTCTGCAGTGGAACATCACAAGAATGGGGTTATGGGTAATGTAGTTTCTTCCCAACATAGGGGAATACCCCGCTACACACTCCCCCCACTTAAACTCTTTGGTCCCCAAAGATAAATTTTAGCAACAACTATATACAACATTGGACAATTCTGAAAACGATGTTGGGATAGGGGATTCCCACCATAACTGAGGGGTTGAATTCCCTTGCCCACAGGTCACATTATCATGGGTGGCCTGCCTAACTGTGCCAGAGAGTGAGCTAGGGTTGCCCTCCACCAAATGGACAGTGGAGGGATCCGGAATCTCAGCATTTCTCCTAGCAGTGACCACAGAGTCTTCCGAACTGTTCCCCATCTGGGGGTAGGTCAGCTTCTTAGGAGGTCGAATGACTCTTCGAGCTCTTTGCTCTCCTGGAATCTCTGGCTCTGGCGCCACAGGCTCCTCTTCCTCGGAGCAACTATCATGGGCATCTTCCCAGTAATCTGCTGAAGGACTGAAAGGGATGAATTCTGTAGCCTCTGGGTTCAGTGTTTCATCTGTGGTATCTTGGGTGACTGGAAGATCTATGATAGAAGTTCCTGGAGTTGGGGAAGACCACAGCCAATCAAGCTCTCCTTCTTCATCTCCACTAAGTTGGGAGGCTTCTCCATTTCCAGCTCGGGAGGTCTGTGACCGAGTGTGCGGCCTAGGAGTATCCAAGATAGAGGCCGGTGCAGGGGAGTCTCCCACGGAAGGTATTCTAACTGCCTCCGCAAGTGGGAGCAGGTGGTTTCGATGCCATGTCTTCAGTGGGCCTACCTTTCCCTCTGGCTTCACCTTGTAGACAGGTAGGCCCGGCAACTTCCTGCAGATGACATAGGGTTCAGATCTCCATCTGTCTGCAAGTTTGTGCTTTCCGGGGACTCCCAGATTGCGCAACAGTACTCGATCCCCGGGCTGTAGGTCTTGTACCCGGACCTTCAAGTCGTAATTTCTTTTATTCCGAGCTCCCCTTTGATCTGAGGCCGCTTGAGCTTGTTCATATGCTACTTTCAGGCTGTGTCTGAGCCTGTCCACATATCCTTTGTGGGAGGTGACTGAGGAATGGTCCAGTGAGGTGCCAAAAGCCAGGTCCACCGGTAGTCTCGCTTCTCTCCCAAACATGAGTCGATATGGGGAGTAGCCTGTAGCATCACTGATGGTGCAGTTGTAAGCATGTACTATGGCTGCTATGTGTTTGCTCCAATGTTGCTTTTTCTCGCTTTCCAGAGTCCCCAACATGTTGAGCAAGGTTCGGTTGAACCTTTCCGGCTGAGCATCTCCCTGAGGATGGTAAGGTGTAGTTCGAGTCTTCTTAATCCCCAACGAATCCAAGAGCTTCCGGATCAGCTTACTCTCGAAGTCCCTCCCTTGGTCTGAATGGAGTCTCTGTGGCAGCCCATAATGGACAAAATACTTCTCCATAAGTACCTTGGCCACGGTGGAGGCCTTCTGATCTTTGGTGGGGAAGGCCTGGGCATATCGGGTGAAATGGTCGGTTATCACCAGAACATTTCCTAGTCCACTCAGGTCGGGTTCGAGGCAGAGAAAATCAATGTACACCAGGTCCATGGGCCCTTGGCTCTGTAGATGGCCCATTGGGGCAGCTTGATGAGGCAAAGTCTTCCTCTGGATGCATCGCGCACATGAGTGGCAGTACTCCTCTACCTCTGCCCTCATGCAGGGCCAATAGAACCGACTTCTGACAAGTTGAAAGGTCCTTTCAGCCCCTAGGTGGCCATGATTGTCATGCAAGGCCATCAGAACAGTCTCCCGATGTTTCTCTGGGAGGAACATCTGCCACTTATCTTCTGAGTCATCAGAGGGGCCCCTTCGGTAGACCACTCCCTGATGTAACTGCAACCTATCCCACTCCTTCCTCAGTAGGCGAGCTTCTTTTGAAGGTTGACGCATGAGTATGTTTGGATCCTGATTTTTCAAGGCCTCCAGGACCAATCTCCCCATGGGGTCTTCCAATTGGTCACACCTCAATTCCTTCTTGGACAGTCTTGGTAGGTTGTCCTCTTCCAATTGAGCTACTCCACAGTAGTGTTTGGGGGACTCCCACCGTGGTAACTCCTATTTCCTCTGCTCTGGAGCATCCTCGGGCTTGGAATGCAGCTCCTTGACAAAGGGCCTGCACCCCGTCCGGTGCCACTTGGGTCCAATCTTCTATTTCAATGGTCGGGGAATGGGATCTTCTGGACAGGGCGTCTGCGTCTCGTTTCCCCACTCCTGGTCTATACTTAAGGCTGAAATTGAATCCAGACAGTGCGGCCAGCCACCTGTGTCCAGTGGCATCCAGCTTGGCCGTGGTGAACAGGTAGGTAAGGGGGTTGTTGTCGGTCTTCACAGTGAACTCTGCTCCATACAGGTAGTCTTTGAGCTTGTCTACTACTGCCCACTTGAGGGCCAGGAACTCCAGCTTGTGAGTGGGGTAGTTCTTCTCAGAGGGGGTCAGGCTCCTACTCACATAGGCAACAGGCCGCAATTGCCCCTCATGTTCTTGGTAGAGTACTCCTCCCAGACCGTCATGACTAGCATCCACGTGCAGTTCATAGGGTTTGGTTGGGTCTGCATAGGCCAAGACTGGTGCAGTGGTCAGGCTCCTCTAGAATTCCTGGAAAGCCTCTTCACACTTCTGATTCCACTGATCTCTGATGGACTCTCCTGGCCTCCTGGGCCCTGATCCATCCTCCTCTCCTTCAGTCTTGAGCAACTCATTCAATGGTCTAGCAATTCGGGCAAATCCCTCCACAAACCTCCTGTAGTAGGAGCAGAAGCCCAAGAAGGATCTGAGTTCTGTTACTGTGGTGGGCTGTGGCCAGGAGGTAACTGCCTCCAATTTCTCAGGGTCTGTGGCCACCCCTTCTTCAGATACTATGTGCCCCAGATAGTTCACAGAAGACTGGTAGAACCGACACTTCTCAGGCGAAAGCTTAAGTCCTTCCTCACTGAGTCTTCTCAACACTTTCTCCAGCCTCTCTTCATGTTCCTCCAAGGTTCTCCCAAAGACAATGACATCGTCTAGGTATACAAGGACTTTGATCAAGTTCATGTCCCCTACTGTCTTCTCCATGAGGCGTTGGAAAGTAGCTGGGGCTCCAGACAGACCTTGGGGCATCCGGTCGAATTCAAAGAACCCCACTGGGGTTATGAAAGCTGTCTTCTCCTTGTCTGCTGGGTGCATCGGAATCTGATAGTACCCACTCTTGAGATCCATAACGCTGAACCATTTGGCTCCAGACAAGCTCTGTAGGGCATCCTCTATCCTCGGAGTGGTGTATTGGTCAGGTATGGTTCTCCTGTTGAGAGTCCTGTAGTCTATACAGAGCCTCAATGATCCATTCTTCTTTCGGACCACCACTATGGGAGAGGCATAGGGGCTTCTGGACTCCCGTATCACACCAGTCCTCTTGAGTTCTGCAAGTTGTTCCCTCAGATCCTCCAGATCTGCTAGCGGGACCCGCCTGACCCTCTCTCGGAAGGGCTTATCTTCCTGGAGGCGGATCCGATGGGTGGCACTCCTTGCACACCCCACATCAAACTCATCCTTAGAGAAGATCTTCTCCCATCTATTCAACTGGGCCTTGGCTCTCTCTTTCCAAGCCCTGGACAGATTCGGGTTTTCCATGGTCAGCTTCTCCCAAACATCCCCTTCTTCACCTGTCCTCTTCACTTCTGACAGGGTAACAGGGGCCGCCGGGCTCACCTGGCCTAGCAACATTCTGGCTGGGATGTCCATGGGGTCTTTGGTAGTATTCCTAACACTCACTGGAACTCTATAATGGGCCTTCTTCAGGACCTTCAGCAGAATCACTTCCGGTATCACCTCCAGGCCTGAGGACTCACCCCTTGGGTCTGACTCCAGCATGACAAAGGGACCAGGCTGCTCCCAAGTAAGCTTCACAGTGGCCCTGAGACAGGTTACTTCACCGGGCTGCAACACTACCCCTTCTCTTCCAAGTCTCCACACCTTCCCTATCCCCTCTCCAGGGGTCTCCCGCTCTTGGACCAGCCGTTGGTAGGCTGTCTTTAGCATGAGATGGATCATGGTAGCTGCTTGTCTTTCTTCTGTCAGGAGAGGAGTCAGGAGTCTTCGGACCAGGTCCGTGTTTGTCCCTATTATAAGGGAATTCTTGTTGGCTCCAGGCGGCCTAGGACACACAACTGCCAGGGTGTCAAACACTTCGGCCTTCCCAGCCACGGATGGGTCAAAGGTCATTTGGATGGGAAGGTAGCCGTCGTAAGGGAAACTCTGGGTTCCAATTCCCCATATTTCCAGCTCCTCTATCTTCTGGATAGGCAGATGACTCAGGTGCCTGTCGTAGAAGTCCCGGTATAGTAGGGTCACTTGTGCCCCGGTATCCAGGAGGCCCCTGGTGTAGACTCCCTCCACTTGAATGGGCACTATAGGGGATGGGCCTACCAGCTTCTCTGGATATGGTCCGGCAGGAGCCGCCTTCTTCAGACCTTTTCCCTTTGGACTCTCTCTTGTCCTATTCCCTTTGGACTTGAACCTTTCTTGAGCCTGGTATGCACTGACTTCCCTCCTTTTAATGGGTGTAGGAACCCGCTGAGGCGTACTATTATTTTTCTTGGGTGGGCACCCCCTTTGGGGGGTGCCGTGCCTCTCCTGAGGGGTCTCCCCCCTTCTTCTTGGAGTATAGCTTTGTTGAGGGGTATTGCGTTTCCCCTTTGGTGTTCTATCTCTCTTTTTGTTTTTCTTCGCATTCAGCTTGGAGTTTACTGAAGATGGTGGGCACCCGGTTGACTCCTTCACCGGGGCCCTCTGGAGTTTCCCGCCGGCTTGCGGTTGTCTGGTCTCTTCTTCTTCGGACTAGAACATGTGGCTGCAATGTGGCCAACTCCCCCACAGTTGAAGCAGACTATATCTCCCCATTCTTGTAAAGGTTCGGGTGCTGAGGCAATCGGGAACAATTCCTTCCTTGGACTTTCCTTCTTCTTGGGACACTCTGTGTCTTTTGCTATCAGAGAGGTCAATATCTCTAACACCTTGGACATCTGAGTTTTTAGGGTGTCTATCTCCGCCTCTCTTTCAGGGGTCATTACTGGATTGACCAGCACCTGTGCGGGTACAACAATTGTCTTATCCTTCTGCTGGTCCTGTTGCAGCGCCTCCTCATCTCTGATAATTTTTATTAAATCAGCATAAGTCAGCAACATTCCTCCTCCCAAGGTTTTCAGGTGCAGCCAGACTGGATCGGAGCGTAGCGCTCCCTTTAAGACTTGCTTCATTCTTGCCGCATCGGCATCTTGGGGCTTCATCCCTTTCTTTAACACAATCTTGCACAGCAGCCTGTTTAGCCTTCTGACATACTCGGAAAGTTTCTCCTCCGGCTTTTGGAAAGTGTGTTCAAACTGGTAGACCGTCTCTGTCACCTTGTCTAATTGACCAAACTCTTCCTGCAGCATAGCTAGACAATCCTGCGCCGTGCACCCTGCATTCCCAAACCGGAAACTTTTCACTGCTTCTGCTGCTGCACCTTTAAGGCTTTCTAACACTCGCTGCCTCTTCTGTGCTTCAGGCACCTCCCATGCCTCCACCGCCTGTAATGCCTGTTCCACCCAAGTATCAAAATCTTCTTCCCCTGCCGGGACAGGGAGCTTCCCTGAGAATATTTTTAGTCTCCGGTAGCTAGTTTCCACATGCACCGTGCTTGTCTTCTGACATTTGGCTAGCAAATCCCCTATTGCATTTATCAGTTCTGGTGATATAGCAGTGGCCGATGCAGGTGCCACCGGGGGTGTCGCCCTGTCTTCTCTTTCAGGTGTAGTTCGGGCCGCAGCCTGTGGCGATCCCGTGGGGGATGGTTCCCTTTCTACAATTATTGCGTGCGCCAGCCTAAATGTTCTGTTGTCTGGCGTCCGCAGACACTTGTGCTTACAGGCCTCTGGCATCCCGTCCCAATATTCCACTAATGCGTATTGATATGAGATGTTTGGGTCTGTCTTCATGTCTATCACCCATGGTGTGTGATCTGGGGACACTGAACTCATCAGTTCCTCTACCGTCTCACTTGACCATTTCTCGCCAGGGAGACTAATGGCTATCGACTGTTTTGGCTCTGTATTAGCGGCTTTGCACCACTCTTCTACCGCTCTTGGATCCATGGGGTCCATGCCGGCACTTCTGGCGTTCGCTTGCTGCATCAGGATCCTGGACGAGAACCCCCACGTGTAGCGATACCTCCAACTAAGGAGGCCGCAGAATTAGATTTGGGCCCTGAGTGCAGCTCCGCCAACCCCCGGCAATAGGCTCTACCCCCTTCTGGCACAGCTAGTACTAACAATCAATGATATGTCCTATGCAATAGAATAACTAAGCAAGGACACAGTAATGAATTGTAATAGGTAAAGTGTTTTACTCATTAATTCTCAATATGGATAAAGGGGTAACAGTAATCACAGTTCAAGTTAATCACTCCTAAGGGCAGCGTCCTGCCACTCTAACACACTATATAGTAACACACGCTACAGGTGCGCCATACGGGCGACCGTTAACTAAGTGCCCTATGGCGCAGTAATCAAACACGCTAGAATCCCCACCAGGCCTGGTTCTAATATTTAAACTTAGTCCTTCTTTCTTCACCGGCAGGTCTGTAATGGTGGTGCACTTTAAACAGAGTATAACTTTGTAATCCAAGGGGTATGAAAATAACTTGTAGGCCACGGCAGTCTATAGGCCTATATACAGCAACAGTATCTTAGCTGGGCTTACGCCCTCTCACCCGCCGGACTACGGATCCAGTCCGGTAAACCTCCACCGGTCGTGTCACACACACTCGATCTCTCCAACGATCGGGCCCCCGATCCGACAAGGCTGTAGCTCACAAAGTCAGATGCCACCCAGGCTCGCAGAGGGGAGGGTGGAAGGCTCTTTGGTGCAGAGCAAGGCCTCAGGCTTCAGGCCTTGCACTCCGACACATCCGCACAGGAGGATCCGTCTGTGAAGTCTCGTGTCCCCCAAAGAGGCCGAGCCCGGCCTCGCCTCCTCCTTTTATAACCCCTCCCATGATTCTCTGCGGTGGAACATCACAAGAATGGGGTTATGGGTAATGTAGTTTCTTCCCAACATAGGGGAATACCCCGCTACAACTGTAAGGGCTCTTTCACACGGAGGTCCGTTCAGGTCCGCCTGTCAGTTTTTTAGGCGGACCTGAAACGGATCCTCCATGTACCCCTATGGAAGCACGGATGTCAGCGGAGACATGTCCGCTGACATCCGCTCCGCCAAAGTGTGACGGAGGAAAACCCTATTTTTCCTTCCGTCGGCGGAGCGGATCGGATGACAACGGACTCTACGGTCCGTCGTCATCCGATTCCCCATAGGGGAGAGCGGCGCTCTGACAGGGCGGTCCCTGCACAGTGTGCGGGGACCGCCCAGTCATCCGTCGGCTCAGCGGGGATCAACGGAGCGATCCCCGCTGAGCAAGCGGAGCTTCACGGGGCGGATCTTCACGGATCCGCCCCGTGTGAAAGGGGCCTAAATGATATTGTTCTGCCTGTGAGCTACACATTTTTTAGATGAGCACAAAAGGCTGCCATTCCAAATGTAGGATGTCAACATAGTTGGACAAATACTGGAAAGCTTAAAGTAGAGTTGTGAATCTGCAGGGAGTCATAGCCGGCTTCCCACAGTCAGCACAACAGCCCCAGGCACCTGAAGACTGTCAAAGAACTGAGGACCACGCTGGATCCCTGGACAGGTAAGTGTATTTTTTGTTAACAGTCAGCAGCTACAGTACATATTTTTAAAAAGATGACTCAAAAAAAAAAACTTTACTCAAAAACATCTTTAATAAAAGACCTCCATAAAGTGTTTTTTGCCAAAAAACAATATTTATTGCAATAATCAGCATGGATTCATGAAAGACAGAAGTTTTTAAACAAATCTGATTTTCTTTTTATGAAGATGTAAGCAAAAACTTAGATAAATGAGTGGCCATGAATACAATTTACTTGGATTTTTCAAAAGCATTTGACACAGTTTCTGATGCCGCGTACACAAGACCGTTTTTAATGTCATTGAAAAAAACGAAGTTTTTCTCAACGTGATTCTTCTCAAGCCGGTCTTGCCTACACACGATCATGAAAAAAAATGCTCGAGCAAAGCGCGGTGACGTACGAAATGTACGACGGCACTATAAAGGGGAAGTTCCATTCGGATGGCGCCACCCTTTGGGCTGCTTTTGCTGATCCTTATGTTAGTAAAGTTTGGTGAGAGACGTTTCGCGCTTTTCAGCCTTGTGCTCTTCAGTCCGTTACAGCGTGACGAATGTGCTATCTCCATTACGAACGCTAGTTTTACCAGAACGAGCGCTCCTGTCTCATCACTTGCTTCTGAGCATGCGCGTTTTTTCCACGTCGTTAAAGCCTACACACGGCCGTTTTTCATGACGAGAAAAACGACGACGTGAAAAACAACGAGAAAAATTAGAGCATGTTCCAAGTTTTTAATGGCCATTTTTCACGTCGTGAAAAATGCTCTGGAGCCCACACACGATCGGTTTTAATGACCAAATAAAAAAATGGCATTTTTCTCGTCATGAAAAACGGTCGTGTTTACGCGGCATCAGACACGGCTAGTGTGTAAGGTTAAAGCCACAGACACGGGCCGAATGCCGTCCGACATCGGCCAGTTCAATAAAAAAACAGCCAGCATTCAGCCTGTGTATATGGAACTCGTCCAACAGAAGCTAGACATTTAGAACACCAGCAGCCGACCAGCTCCCGATCGGCGCTCTCTGCCAATGACCGAGAGCACTAATTTGAGTGTTGTGGGGGGCACCCCCCCTGTCAGAACACAACAGCTTAGTGGGGGAGATCGCTGTACTAATGCCAGATTGTTAGTACAGCGGCTCCAAGCGGAGCTGACAGTTTTGTTTTTTTCATTCAACCCGCTGGGTGTACCAGGCTTAGGTCTATAGGCTTAGAAAACTCAGTTTGTAAATGCATAGAAAACTGTCTAAAAGATTAGATTGTATTCAAAGAGTAGTGGTTGATGATTCATACTCAGAGTGGTCTAGGGTTATTAATGGTGTTCTCTAAGGTTCAGTGTTGGAACCCTTATGTGCCACCCCAATGGGGCATAGAATATATATATATTGTTTCCCTGAACCATTTTCTATGGATGTTTATATTTAGTTCACATGCTGCCATCTAGTGACCTTTTGTGGTAATGCATGTGTTTTTTACATGTCTTTTTCCTGATGTTATGACACTCTTCCTTTGTATGTAATGCTCCACCCTTTCTACCTGTGATTGTACTTCCTGTGTCATGGATGCAGCTAACAGGCCACATGTAGCAGGACACATGCATTCTGCATAGTAAGCTACAGACAATATCATCTTTTGACCGCATAAATACCACGATCTATTCATCTGTTGTATCCTGTCATCTGCTGTAACCTGATGATTCAGAATAAAACACCTCTGTGGGTGGAAAACGGTATTGGTGAGTTCAAGCTATCTGATGAGGATTGTCCTCAGTGATTTTATCTGCTTATACAGGCCAGGTATAGAGGTCTCACAAGGGATAAATCACTTCACAACAATCGGAGTCAGAATAGTCAAAAGATGTATAGAATTCCTACAGCCTGCTGTGTATATGTGTGTGCCTGATCTGCAATCAAGCTCAGTGCCATCCGCCATCTTGTGAAAGCACATGGTCGCACAAGCTTACTGCACCTCATGTGATTGTTAAAAACGGTTTCTCTACATTGAACTGTGTTACCCCACCTGTCTAAGCTGCTGTTCGCCTTCTTAAAGAGACAGTACCATTTTTTGCAAAAACTTGAAAAATGTCTAGACAAGACTCTGAGCACCTTTTTGTGGCTGAACCAACGCAGATTCATCATGCCTCTGAACCTGCCTCTGAACAATCGGAGTCAGAATACCTTACTTTTTAACCTATTGTAGCACTGTCCCCGTAGGGCTTGCTGAGTGTTGACTTCATAGGCCTCTCTCTGGTTACCTGCAGCTGGTTGCTAATAGTTCCCACTTAGTTGCTGAGGGTCCCACTTAGTTGCTAAGGGTTCTACACTTGGTTGCCAAGGATTTCCCACTTTGTTGCTAGGGGTTACCGCTTGCTCGTTACTTAATGATCAGTCCAGGGTAGTTGTGTTTTTGTATTTTATTTTGGAACTTGGATGGGAGAAGGGAGGAGTGGGATACTCCAACTGGAACTATTCACAAAGGATATGGACAACTCTCACTTGGCCTCACTGGATTGGTAATAGAAGCAGTCACACTGCTTTGACCATACAGCCACATATATGGAAGGGTTAAGTCTTCTTGCTCTCACTAGCAGCAGATGATGCACTACTGCACTACATTGATGCACTACATTATCTTCAGGATACTCTCTACTCTTTACTGACACACGTCCACTGACTCTTCTAGCTAAAGGGGTCGGCCCTCACTCGACAGGGCCCAAAGACACAGATCTGTACTCACAGTAGGCAGAATCAGATCCTTCCTGGTGTCTCCCTTCCAGTCAGCTCTGCAGGACCTCTGGGTTCAGCTTCTCTCTTTCTCTAGGCCCCTGGGTCAACCACCCAAAGCCGAACAGCCTCCTCCGCGGAGGAGAGGGTAGCTGCCCCCTCCCTCCTGGACTCTGTTACCCGGCTCAACTAACCCTGAGCACATGTACTCTGGCTTTATATACAGTATCCCAACATTCAACGCAGCACTTTCTCTCTGCCAATTGCCAGGGCTGTAACAAAGCCTGTGCACTCACTTGCCAGGTCCCCTCCCGCTGTCCAATGTGCCTCCCTATTGGACCAGTGGTGGACATTCAGAACAAGTTGAGCTGCACCTGAGTACAATGAGCAGACCTAACCAATAGATCCTGCTCCCTGGTAGGCAGAGAGCACTCTAATGCCCCGTACACACGGTAGGGAATCCCGACAGAAAAAGTCTGCTGGGAGCTTTTGGTCGGGAATTCTGACCGTGTGTATGCTCCATTGGACTTTTTCTGTCGGGAATTCCGACAGAAATAGATTGAGAGCAGGTTCTCAATTTTCCCGTCTGAATTTTCGACTGACTTTTTCCCGTCGGAAATCCCGACCGTGTGTACGAGGCATTAGTTTTACCTGATCATCTTCCTGGTAAGCAAAAAGACCAAAAACTATACTATCTTCTAGCACCTACCTAGGAGAGTGTTACACTATTTATAAATGATATAGGGTCTGGGATTAAAAGTACCATTTCAGTCTTTACAGATGACACCAAGCTATGCAGTGGAATAAAGTCCTTACATAATATCTCCAACTTACAAGCCAACCTCAATACACTATTAAAGTGATTCTAAAGCTTGGAATGTGTTTTTTTAAATAACTCAAACATGTTATACTTACCTGCTCTGTGCAATAGTTTTGCACAGAGCAGCACTGATCCTTTTCTCTTTGGGTCCCCCACTGGTGGTCCTGGCACTTGCCAAGCCACTTGCCAAGCCACTTGCTAGGGGTTACCGCTTGCTCGTTATTCAATGATCAGTCCACTTGAGCAAGCTCGCTCCCGAGCTACGCTCCTGTGAATGGACATTGTCTATTCACATACGGAGAGTGGCTCAGCCCTGCTTATCACTCTCTCCTCATTGGCTCATTGGATGTTATTGACATGAAAATAAATATCAGAGGCTCAAAAGACTTCCTGATCCCAGCGCTCAATGTTAAAATTTAACCTGCACTTCAAGCCGCTATTATAAAAAATCAAAACCTGTAAAAAATATACTTAATTGAAAAGTGAAGCATTAACAGCGCTTCTTTGTGAATACCAAGAACTATTCAACAGTATAGTATTTCATATATTGCAGTAACTCTATGTTCCCATGTTCTACTACACCATGCATAAAAAATGGGTCACAGCATTCACCAATTGTCCATAAAACTATAAAGATAGCATGCAAAAGAGTGGTGCAATCAACCCGCTCCTCCTATTAACAATCCTGTGAATACAGTTCATAAAGTTCAAGTGTTGTAATAAGCTTCTAATGCAAAAATATTCTCAAATCGTGAATCATAAGCTGTTCCACCTTCACCGATTCACCTCGTGCTCACCCCTTTGTAAATATGCTTACCAAAGGTAAGGATAAAAAGAGCCTGTAAATTCTTTCCAAAAGCCTGTCTGCACCGCTTTGTTGGGAAATCAGCTCTCCTTAGCAGGATCGGTTCTCACGAGATGGGTGGTGAAGCATGTAAGGATACAAGGGGATGCTTTCCATAGTGTCAAACTGTTTATTAATGTAGACAAACCCCCCACATAAAAATATGCTTACAAGAAAGAAATAGAAATCCAGCCTGTCTCGCACAGTTACCGCCACCGTTAGAAGCTCCAACCGAACCTCCTACCTTGATGAGTCCCGGGATGACGCTTTACTGTGATAGGCTGGTGAGTCGTGTGGTCACGTACTGACGCGTTTCGTCATTCCATCTTCAGAGGGCGTCCTGTATTCACTGGATTGTTAATAGGATGGGCGGGTTGATTGCAGCACTCTTTTGCATGCTATCTTTATAGTTTCATGGACAAATGGTGAATGCTGTGACCCATTTTTTATGCATGGTGTAGTAGAACATGGGAACTTAGAGTTACTGCAATATATGAAATACTATACTGTTGAATAGTTCTTGGTATTCACAAAGAAGCGCTGTTAATGCTTCACTTTTCAGTTAAGCATATTTTTTACGGGTGTTATTGACAGCAGCAATTATTGGCTGCTGTGTGAGCCAATGAGGAGAGAGAGACCCAAGAGAGCCACTGCTCTCATGCACATCACTGAATCGAGATGGGCTCAGGTAAGTATAAGGGGGGCTGCACCCAGTTACCTAAATGCAAAGAATGCATTAGGATAAAAAACCTCATGCCTTTAGAACCACTTTAAATTGGGCGACTATGTGGCAAACAGGGTCGGTGCTACCACAAGGCAAACTAGGCAGCCGTCTAGGTCGCCAAGCCACTGGTGTTCCTACTCTGTTCTCTCTGCAGCAAGCAACTAAGTCTCAGCATCAGCAGGCAGCTGTCGCTCCATTAGCACATAGTGTCAGAAGCGCAGTGGCGGCGGAGGACTGTGTCTGTGTCCCGACTCCCGAATTAATGGAAGCAAGCAAACATTTATTGATGGGCACTGGTAGGCTGCATTGATGGGCGCTGGTAGGCTGCATTTGATGGGTGCTGGTGAAGCTACATTTGATTGGCACTGGTGAGGCTACATTTGATGAGCGCTGGTGAAGCTACATTTGATTGGCGCTGGTGAGGCTATATTTGATGGGCGCTGGTGAGGCTATATTTGATGGGCGCTGGTGAAGCTACATTTGATGGGCGCTGGTGAAGCTACATATAGAATGTATATACTGTACCGCGCTGTAGCTCAAAATAAATATATAAAAAGCAGCCAGCGCAGCCAAA
Source organism: Rana muscosa (assembly GCA_029206835.1). NCBI lineage: Eukaryota > Metazoa > Chordata > Amphibia > Anura > Ranidae > Rana > Rana muscosa. Next base: position 600,781,266 of record CM055118.1, on the reverse strand, counting down.
GACAATTAGAAAATAATATACATACAAAAGTGCAGCGCTCATATATATAATCTCGCAAGTGACCAAGTGTAAGTGTATGATTATAAAAACACAATAATAAAGTATAAAAGTACTCAAAAACTATCTTAAAGTGGAGTTCCACCCTGAATTTTTTTTTTTTTTACCAAAAATAGAAAAAAAAATTGGAAAAAAAAAATTTACTTACCAGAAATAGCGGTTGCTATGCGGAAGTTCCTAATCTGCCTCTTCAACCTCCGCGGCTGGTCTTCTTCCTTGTCCTACTCACGCCGTCTTCTGGTGAATTGGGCGCGCTGCCTTCTGGGAACTGTGTGTATCCCAGAGAGCAGCCAGCCCATTCACAGTGCCGCGCAACTCGCGCATGCGCAGTAGGAAACGGGCAGTGAACCCGCAAGGCTTCACTGCCTGTTTCCCTTAGTGACGATGGCGGCGCAGGGACCTGCCGAGATCGAGCGATCGGCCTCGAGGGGGGCCGAATTCGTGGGCGCCTAGGACAGGTAAGTGTCCTTATTAAAAGTCAGCAGCTACAGTGTTTGTAGCTGCTGACTTTTAAAAATAAAAATAAAATCGCGGGTGGAACCCCACTTTAAATAAATGATGTCCACCAATGTGAAAAGAAAAGGAGAGAGATTTGAGTCAAACAGTCCTGATACAATGGACAATAACAGTGGATGAGCATCACTGAGGCATCACTGGAAGGAGAGGCATCAATGGAAAATATAGAAACTTGCAAGGAGAACTACCACCGACTGAATGAAGGCTTACCGGAGACAGTGGACTTAAAGGGGCATATACTGTACCTCTTAAGTCATGCCGGCTTATGGTGACATTCACCGTTTAAAGTGAAGATCCAGGTCGTTACACTCACAAATTCTATGCATTAAGATAAAAAAAAACCTTCTGTATGCAGCGCCCCCCCAATACTTACCTGAGCCCCATCTCGATCCAGCAATGTTGCAAGAGTGTCTCGACTGTCCAGGGACTCTCCCTCCTCATTGGCTGAGACAGCAGCGCAGCACTATTGGCTCCCCCTGCTTTCAATCAAAGTGAGTGAGCCAATGAGGAGAGAGAGGGGGCAGGAGGTGAACCGCAGCTTCGTGTCTGAATGGACAAACATAGCAGCGGCTCGGGTGCCCCATAGCAAGCTGCTTGCTGTGGGGGCACTTGGCAGGAGGGAGGGACCAGGAAGAAGAGGATCAGGGCTTATCTGTGCAAAACCACTGCACATAGCAGGTAAGTAAAGCATGTTTGTTATTTTATTTATCTATGGGGGACTTTAGGATCGCTGTATACAGCACTCCCAAAACACCCCTGCCCATTGCAATGAATGGGAAGTGCTTCCTAAGCACCTGAAAGGCACTTCGGAAGCACCACAACATGGGAGTTTTTAACCGGTTTTTGGGGTTAAAAGTGCCCCGCTAGCGGCCGAAAAGCCTGTGAGTCCCCCTCGCCCCTGGATCGGGGCTGGTACAGTCCCAGCGACAGTGCATGTGAGCGGAGCAGGAAGAGAACCTTACACTGCAGCATTGATCATTGGTTCCCACACAACACACAGCAGAGCACTCCTCTAGGGCGGAGTGAAGATGTGTAAAGCACAGATGGCAGACTGGATCCTCTTCTACTGTGAGTCCGACTGCTCTGCATTCTATACTGTGCTGTAAACCTGCCCTGCACTCTGCAGGGAAGGTTTATATAAAGTGAAAGTAAAATTCCTTTACCGCTTGCCGACTGCCTCCTGTAGATATACGTCGGCAGAATGGCACGGCTGCGCAAAGCAACATACCGGTACGTTGCTTTAAATTTGCTGCCGTGCGGGCATGCGCGTCCCTGCCACGAGCTCTGTGACCGTGGCCGCGGGACCTGCGGACTCGATGTCCGCCGATGCCCTGCGATCGTGTCACGGAGCTGCAGAACAGGGAGATGCCTGTGTAAACAAGGCATTTCCCTCTTCTGCCTTGTGACAGGACACTGACTTTTAATAATCAGACACTCACCTGTCCTACAGTCCAGTGATGCGGGCGCAAGAGGCCCCGCTCCTCTCCGTGGCGCCGGCATTGTTACTGTGGGCGCCCGGCTGTGGCATCACAGCCGGCGTGCACTGAGCATGCGCGAGCCGCGCTGCACACTGTGATGGAAGGTAGATGAATTCTGGAACTCACCTGCTAGAGAATGTTACCAGTGGCGTCCCAGACAGAGGGATCAAGTAATTCAAAGTCTGCCTACTGATGGTTGTGTAAAAAGTGAATAATGCTGCGCTAACCCAATGGTGAAACGTGGAAAGCTGCTACATACAAAGGTGACAAAGATTGGTGAACAGGGTAAATGGAAAATGTAGCGCTAAAAAGTTGAGTAAGCAATATTCAAATAATCAACTGTTGTTATACACATGAAGGTAGGTCACAAAGTGTGAAAACATAACATATATAAAAGGAGGACAAGGAGGCGGGACTTTGTATGAAGCACACGGAAGCACAAAATAAAATTAGATAAAAAATAGCCTTTAATTGGTTCAAAATGTTATATAGTTTCATATTAGAATTTTTATGCATTTTGCTATATATCACAATATTCATACATTTCGTTAGAACCATATATTGCACATTAAAGCGGAGGTGCCGCGGATTTTTTTTTATTAAAAGCCAGCAGCTGCAAATACAGCAGCTGCTGACTTTTAATATATGGACACTTACCTGTCCTGGAGTCCAGCGACATCCGCAGCAGAGGACAAGCAATCGCTCGTCACTCTGCTGCCCCCACCGCCATCCTTGGTGAGGGAACCAGGAAGTGAAGCCTTGCGGCTTCATGCCCGGTTCCCTACGGCGCATGCGCGAGTCGCGCTGCGCCGTTCTGACTGGTCCCCTGTGTTCTGGGAGCCGAGTGTCTCCCAGAACACAATGGGGAATCTGCGGGAAGTGACGTGCTTCCCGCAGAATTCCCGCAGAGAGGACTCCCGGAAGTGGGTGCAAATACCTGTCTTAGACAGGTATCTGCACCCCCCTCCCCTCTGAAAGGGGGGGAGGGTTCCGATCAGCGGAAGTTCCACTTTAGGGTGGAGCTCTGCTTTAATTAAATAACATTCCAAGAGAAAAAATGTCATATATTTCCAATTTCATCAAATAGTTGACACATATTTACATACATAACAGTTGGCACCTGTACAAACTAATAATCAAATGGGATATCTCATAGAGGAGATAAAAACAGGGAGATCGAATAAATTAGAAGGAACATCCATAAGAAATTGATGAGTATAAACACATATCGGTAGTTATTATCTCTACGCGTTTCGGGGCCTTTTAGCCACTCATCAGGAGCAAAACCGTAGTGGTCATCTATGAATAAAAAGACAATCATATTTCAATGATCTAAAAAAGTTGAGATCGCATGTGATATATAGCAAAATGCATAAAAATTCAAATATGAAACTATATAACATTTTGAACCAATTAAAGGCTATTTTTTATTTAATTAAATTTTATGCTCCTGTGTGCTTCATATAAGGCCCTGCCTCCTTGTCCTCCTTTTAAATACTGAATCGGGATGGAGGAGGGGCTCTGAACGGTCCCTGTAACCTCATATAAAGTCCCAAAAATTCTTCTTTGCTTTTCCTTCTCATAACATATATACAGTGCCTTGCGAAAGTATTCGGCCCCCTTGAACTTTTCATCCTTTTGCCACATTTCAGGCTTCAAACATAAAGATATAAAATTTTAATTTTTTGTGAAGAATCACCAACAAGTGGGACACAATTGTGAAGTGGAACGAAATCTATTGGATTTTTGAAACTTTTTTAACTAAGAAAAAAATGAAAAGTGGGGCGTGCAAAATTATTCGGCCCCCTTGCGTTAATACTTTGTAGAGCCACCTTTTGCTGCGATTACAGCTGCAAGTCGCTTGGGGTATGTCTCTATCAGTTTTGCACATCAAGAGACTGAAATTCTTGCCCATTCTTCCTTGCAAAACAGCTCAAGCTCAGTGAGGTTGGATGGAGAGCGTTTGTGAACAGCAGTTTTCAGCTCTTTCCACAGATTCTCGATTGGATTCAGGTCTGGACTTTGACTTGGCCATTCTAACACCTGGATACGTTTATTTGTGAACCATTCCTTTGTAGATTTTGCTGTATGTTTGGGATCATTGTCTTGTTGGAAGATAAATCTCCGTCCCAGTCTCAGGTCTTTTGCAGACTCCAACAGGTTTTCATCCAGAATGGTCCTGTATTTGGCTGCATCCATCTTCCCCTCAATTTTAACCATCTTCCCTGTCCCTGCTGAAGAAAAGAAGGCCCAAACCATGATGCTGCCACCACCATGTTTGACAGTGGGGATGGTGTGTTGAGGGTGATGAGCTGTGTTGCTTTTACGCCAAACATATCGTTTTGCATTGTGGCCAAAAAGTTCGATTTTGGTTTCATCGGACCAGAGCACCTTCTTCCACATGTTTGGTGTGTCTCCCAGGTGGCTTGTGGCAAACTTTAGACAAGACTTTTTATGGATATCTTTGAGAAATGGCTTTCTTCTTGCCACTCTTCCATAAAGGCCAGATTTGTGCATTGTACGACTGATTGTTGTCCTGTGGACAGACTCTCCCACCTCAGCTGTAGTTCTCTGCAGTTCATCCAGAGTGATCATGGGCCTCTTGGCTGCATCTCTGATCAGTCTTCTCCTTGTCTGAGCTGAAAGTTTAGAGGGACAGCCAGGTCTTGGTAGATTTGCAGTGGTCTGATACTCCTTCCATTTCAAAATGATCGCTTGCACAGTGCTCCTTGGGATGTTTAAAGCTTGGGAAATCTTTTTGTATCCAAATCCGGCTTTAAACTTCTCCACAACAGTATTACGGACCTGCCTGGTGTGTTCCTTGGTCTTCATGATGCTCTCTGCGCTTTCAACAGAACCCTGAGACTATCACAGAGCAGGTGCAATTATACAGAGACTTGATTACACACAGGTGGATTCTATTTATCACCATCAGTCATTTAGGACAACATTGGATCATTAAGAGATCCTCGCTGAACTTCTGGAGTGAGTTTGCTGCACTGAAAGCAAAGGGGCCGAATAATTTTGCACGCACCACTTTTCAGTTTTTTATTTGCTAAAAAAGTTTAAAATATCCAATAGATTTCGTTCCACTTCACAATTGTGTCCCACTTGTTGATGATTCTTCACAAAAATAAAAATTTTATCTTTATGTTTGAAGCCTGAAATGTGGCAAAAGGATGAAAAGTTCAAGGGGGCCGAATACTTTCGCAAGGCACTGTAAATCTAACTCATATATGGAAGATTATGGCAAATGTCCAAATGAATGAACCAATCCATGTAGTGAACACATAAAGTCCAGTATAAAATAGTTGTTGCTCAGAAGTGAAGCACAGTGATATAGTGAACACGTGGAAACATCGCTGTGTTTTATCTTCAATCAAAATAATGGGGTATGTACTCTTACCAGAGATTGTGGACTCGAATGTCGATGACGTGTCAATCGAGCAGAGAGAGCCAAGATGGACAGTCTTCCACAACGATCATGGGAACCCAGGCATTTCCAGGAGCAGCTTCCAGGGGTCTTGTAGGTGACTGTGAGGTTGAGAAACCAAGTTGAAACAGCCAGATGGAAGGGCCAAAAAAGGACTTGGCTTATTGCTCCCCATATTGCTCCTTTTTACTTTTGTGATCACAAATTTTTATTACCAAGGATGCCAATCGGTTTTTATTCTCTTTTTTTCTTTACATCTTCCTTGCTGAGAGTTTTTTTGTCATTGACATTCGAGTCCACCATCTCTGGTAAGAGTACATACCCCGTTATTTTGATTGAAGATACAACACCTCGATGTTTCCACGTGTTCACTATATCACTGTGCTTCACTTCTGAGCAACAACTATTTTATAGTGGACTTTATGTGTTTACTACATGGATTGGTTCATTCATTTGGACATTTCCCATAATCTTCCATATATAAGTTATATTTATATATTTTATGTTTTCACACTTTGTGACCTACCTTCATGTCATATGTAGTGGGATAGGGGGTGCTATTACATATATCACACTGTATATAACATATATTAATAAATATGTGAATTAATAAACCATGGAACCAACACACACTTTGAAGTCCATATGTGAAAATCCTGGAAAAAAACAAAAACAAAACTAAAAATACAGTCCCAAAAAATAATAATAAAATTGCAGGATAGTCCAATCACAGGAAAATTGTTGCAAGGTGATCTTAGTTTCCACACTATTCAGTGAGTAATCCTTCACCAGAAATACTGACACTGAACGGAAAATTAATCTGTTTACCAGATGTATTTGACTTCTTTATTTAAAAAGACAGTCAAATATCGCTTTGGCAGGATTATGCCTGCTCACATATGTGTATGTTAAAAAAGGTGAATAATCTGCGCTAACCTATCTAAACCAATGAAATAAACCATATAAAATGTGAAAAAAAATAGATAAATGAAAAAAAACTTTGCAGTTGAATGTGACAGGTGCTGCAAACTTATAAACAGCCGGAATAACAGCTGTAAACGTGTATGCTAAAATATATATAAATCAGTGCGCAACCTGTTAAGTAAGCCTACACAGTGCTTATAATCGTACAATTAAAAAATGAGCATGTGAATAAATAGACACTTAAACAAATGTCCTATAGTGCCACCTGATTGGCAAGTAAAAAAAGGGTGGAAAAAAAGGGGAAAAAAAAAACAAAAAAAAAAAAAAAAAAAACAAAAACCAAAAACCACAACAATGAATATTGTCCCCTGAAACTAATATACTCCGGGGTACACAGTTCAAGTATGTTTAAAGTTCGTATAAATGGGATGTTGATATCAAACGATTTCCATCAAACAAAACAAACAAAAGCCGATCCTGTGGTGCAGATAAGGCGAGACTGTTTCAACTTGCTGGATAAAGGCAATGATAAAGGCAATGGAGGCTTACCAGCTCAGGTGGATCCCGATTACAGAGATCATATGGGGCTCATGCATGAACAGAAACATCCACCGACATGCCGCAGGTCTTTTACCTCCAGTCGTCCGATATCCCGATCCTCCAGGGGCCCTCAGAGCAAGGAGATCTTGCAAGGGATTCCCTCGTTCATGCAGCAAGAAAGGATGTTGAAATAAAAATAAAAAAATAAAAAAACTTCATGGTGCAATACTTTTGTTTAAAAGAAAAAATACCCTTTATTGGTTTCGGGCAACATAAAATCGCATTCACATGAAGTTAAAACAAGGAAGGCGGCAAATTCAAAAGACTGATCGTACTCAGCTGCTGTGTTGCAGTCAGCTGTAGCGTAGTGATGGCCCGATCAACAGCTCCACCCGACGCTGCGTTTCGTCATACAAGGCGTCCACTGGGAAAGGAGGCCTCCTACAGCTGACTGCAACACAGCAGCTGAGTACGATCAGTCTTTTGAATTTGCCGCCTTCCTTGTTTTAACTTCATGTGAATGCGATTTTATGTTGCCCGAAACCAATAAAGGGTATTTTTTCTTTTAAACAAAAGTATTGCACCATGAAGTTTTTTTCTTTTTTTATTTTTATTTCAACATCCTTTCTTGCTGCATGAACGAGGGAATCCCTTGCAAGATCTCCTTGCTCTGAGGGCCCCTGGAGGATCGGGATATCGGACGACTGGAGGTAAAAGACCTGCGGCATGTCGGTGGATGTTTCTATTCATGCATGAGCCCCATATGATCTCTGTAATCGGGATCCACCTGAGCTGGTAAGCCTCCATTGCCTTTATCATTGCCTTTATCCAGCAAGTTGAAACAGTCTCGCCTTATCTGCACCACAGGATCGGCTTTTGTTTGTTTTGTTTGATGGAAATCGTTTGATGTCAACATCCCATTTATACGAACTTTAAACATACTTGAACTGTGTACCCCGGAGTATATTAGTTTCAGGGGACAATATTCATTGTTGTGGTTTTTGGTTTTTGTTGGTTTTTTTTTTTTTTTTCCCCTTTTTTTCCACCCTTTTTTTACTTGCCAATCAGGTGGCACTATAGGACATTTGTTTAAGTGTCTATTTATTCACATGCTCATTTTTTAATTGTACGATTATAAGCACTGTGTAGGCTTACTTATCACATATGTGTATGGCTTGGAGATGTACAAGGAACCCTCTTCCTCACAGTATAAGGCAGGATATGGAAGAAAATCAATAAACATCCATAGCGTAATACTTTTTATTTAAAAAAATTATAAAAAAAGAGTAGCCGATTGTCTCCTTACATTAAAAAGTGGCTACCCGGCACTGGGGCTGCTGGCTTGTGACAAATGAATATGTCTGGATCTGTCTCTAGTCCACCTCCGTGAACCGCGTGCGTTCCACCGACCACAAGGAACAACCAGAGGACCGGATATTGCGTAGGACAGCATGACCAGGTACCGCCTCGATGTACGTTTCTTGATTATGTCTTCAGGAGGCGTACCTGGTCACTAAGGGTCACGTTATTTATAATCATCAGACCTAATTGTTGGCAGAGAATTGAGTGCGTGCGCAGCCGCAGTGCCGGTTTATATATCCACCCAACCAAAAGCCATGTATATTGGTAAATATGACACATATGGCAATACACTTATCGAAATACGGTATTGTTTAGATAAATGACACACTACCAATGGTATAAAGACATACTAAACTACCAAACCCACTATCACCACGGTAAATGTGTCTACACTCAATATGTGATTGCTACACAGTTAATACCAAAATTATTATTTCTAACATATTGGGGACCCGCCCCAACCCGTGGAGTTGGGCAATATATTTGAATATATAAAAATATATATTTAAAAAACCTGTATGCATATAAACATATTTACACAAAAGGTAAGACATCCTAATTCAGGTATATAATATAAAAAAAAAAAAAAAAAAACGCTAGAGGGCAGCACTACCTATTTAGTCATTAGATAGAAAACAATTCAAATCAAGCTCAATATTCATACCATAGGGCTGGATAGTGCCTAATCTATACAGCCACTTAGTCTCATTTTGGGAGATTGCTCTCTTCATATGTGTTCCCCTCCAGTGTTTAGAGATCTTATCAATTCCATAAAAAGTACAAAGGTATGGTCGCTGTCATGAAAAAGTTTAAAATGTCTGTACACGTTATGGTTTGGAAACCCTTTTTTAATGTTTGCCAGATGCTCATTTATTCTGATTCTAAGTTGGCGTGTGGTTCGGCCCACGTATTGGAGTGAATATGGGCACTCCAAGACGTAGGTGACATGATCTGAATTGCACGTTATCAAAGGTTTAACCTTAAAACTTTCCTTAGTGACTGTGAACTGAAAATGTGTAATTTTTTTGGGGGCCCCCCGGTTTTCTGGTAGTTCTGCAGGCTTTGCACCTAGTGCAGTACAGTAATCCGGACCCAAAAAAGTAGATGGTTTCCTTGGGGGATCTGGTACGTTTTTGGCTTTTTTATTCCTCAAGCCTGGAGCCCTCCTATAAATAAATTTAGGTTTGGAGGGGATTGAAGACTGTAGGTCTTTATCTTTCAAAAGTATGGGCCAAAATTTCTTAAAGATAGATTTGACTTGTCTATATTGCCTATGAAATCCTGACACAAACGCCACTTGATCTTTGTATTCTTTTTTATTTATTTTTTGCCAGGAGAGATTGTCTATCCATTGAGGACTCCTGCCGAATCACCTGGTTTAGTGTCTCCAATGGATAGCCCTTCTCAAGGAACCTTTCCGTCAGTATTCCTGCTTGTAGGGAATATACTGTCCCATAGGGACCACCCCTATCCACTGTGGATGGTGGCAACTTTGCGTGGGCACAAATCCATTTCTGTGAGTGGCCTTAAAGAAAGTTTTTGTCTCAAAGCTGCTATTGTTTTTTGTTATAGTGAGGTCTAAATAATTCACAGTTGAGTTACTGACTTCCGCCGTGAACCTTAGCCCATACTGATTCAAATTAATTTGTGCCAAAAATCATTTAAAACTGGCCTGAGACCCTTTCCAAAGCAAAATAATATCATCGATATACCTTTTATAAAAGGAAAGCGATTGATTTCTGTTGTCAAATATGGTTTTGTGCTCCCATTTATTCAATACTAAATTAGCCACACTGGGGGCATAGCGAGCCCCCATAGCTACACCCCCAGTCTGGTTGTAGTAATGATCTTTGGCCCAGAAGTAGTTGTTGCCCATGGCCAATTGCAGGCCCTGAATTAGATACCTAATCTGGGATTTTTTTTTAAATGGATTCTCTTTCCAGAGCCCATTTCAATGCTTCCAAAGCGTCTTTGTGTTGAATATTGGTATATAAGGATTCAATATCCACTGTTACCATGAGGATGTCCTCAGTGACAACAATGTTTTGAAGCAATACAATGAGGTCCCTGCTGTCCTCAAGATAGGATGGACTCTGAGCAACTAGTGGTTTAAAAAACCAAGATACTTGCCTAGTCTGGAAAAAAGGGAATCAATCCCACTTATTATGGGTCGGCCTGGTGGAGATTCTTTATTTTTATGTATTTTTGGCACTATATATAGTACTGGAACCTTGGGGGCATGTAAAATAAGATAATCTGCTTTTTTTTTTGAGTAATTTTTTGTTCAATCCCTCTGTGACCCAATGTACCAGCTCCATTTTCAATCATGCTGTGGGGTCTCCATTAAGCTTTTTGTATGTGGCTGTGACATTGAGTAACCTTTGGATTTCTTGGTAATAATATTCTCTCGTAAATACTACCAGCCCCCCTCCCCCTTGTCAGCTGGTCTAACAACTATTTGTTTATTTTCCTCCAATGACTTTATTCCTTCCCATATTCATTGATTTGAAGTATGTTTGTGAATTTGTAATTCTCGGGCTTCATCCAGTACCATATTTTTAAAAACCTCTATATGGTGATTCATCCCCTTTTTAGCGTTGAAAACAGAATCGTTTCTCAATCCACTATGTACAAAAGGGGGGTCACTAGTTTCCCCACTAGGGCTAGTGGTTTGACCTGCAAAATGTTTTTTAATGTTTAATTTCCTGATTTCTCGATATCAATGAACAAATCAAACTTCATGTGTATAACAACATTTGATTATTTGAATATTGCTTACTCAACTTTTTAGCGCTACATTTTCTATTTACCCTACTGATGGTTGTGACCAGCGGTGTTCTCAGGAGTGGTATCCCGTGAAAACGAGTGAGAGACAGTCATTGTGGAGATACCAAGGAGTTAAAGTTCAGCATCCAGTACCATGTTTGGAGTGTGGTCAAGTGGGGCATGGGATCTTCACTTGCCCAAGGATCTGGGACACCACCAGCAAGTCTGGAAAGGCTGCAGTGTCGCCTTGTGGCCACAAAGAGGCAGTAGCGCGTGAGGATGCATCTGTGAGACAAACTCAAATGAAGCCAAAGTTATCTGCTGCAGGATATAGTAAGACTGTTGCAGTTTGTGGGACTGATCCCAGTGAAGTGGCAGTCTATCCGGTGGGGAGATCCACAGAAGGTGTAAAAATGGACTTGCTGCAGTGTGCTACCCAGAGCAGTGGGGAGACACAGGTTAAAAACCAGCTTGCAGCAACGTCAAGGACTGAAAAGGACATATGGACTTTGTATGCACCTAAGGTAATCCAGCAGAGTGCTTGGAGAGATGTGCTAGGGGTGACCAAAGCATAGGGTGACCAGACATCCCGCTTTCCGGGGACAGTCCCCGGATTGAGGACACTGTCCCCGGACCAAGTCTGTCCCCGGTTTTGTCCCCGGATTGGATTTGAACAGGGGCTGGGGCAATTTCAAAGACAGTCAGTGCAGAATAAAAAATAAAAAAAATCTGAATTGCACACCCCCGCTCCGCCGCTCCTACTAGATTAGGGGGGTGTATTTTTTCCATTATCTGTGCCCCTTCCTGATGATCATGTGCTGGTCAGAGTGGAGGGGCCATTTCTTCTCCGCTCGCATGTTCTTCTGCCTTGGCTCAAGTCCAGACCAGCCTCCTGCCTGCTTATCTCCTTGCCTTCCCTGGCGGAGTGATCTTCCTCCGTTCCACACCCAGTAGTAGGCGGGGCCGGAGTGTAAGCCTTAAAGTGATTGTATAGGATTTTTATTTTTAAATAACAAACATATCATACTTACCTCCACTGTGCAGCTATTTTTGCACAGAGGGGCCCGAACACCGACTTCTGGGGTCCCTCGGTGGCTCCTCCCCGCATCAGATAACCCCCCAGAAGAAACTGGGGGGAGTTACCTTGCGGGCGCGCTCCCGAGTCATTCATTCGGCGTCCATAGCCGCAGAATGTATGACTCGTCCCTGCCCCCCGGTGCAGCATCAAAGGTTTTGATTGACTGCAGCGGGAGCCAATGGCTGCACTGCTATCAATATAGCCAATCAAGAGCCACGTCCCCGCCGAGGGAAATTCGGGGGTCAGGTAAGTAAAATGAGGGGGCTGGGGGGCCGGTCAATGCAAGGTGTTTTTTCACCTTAATGCATAGGATGCATTAAGGTGAAAAACATGAGGGTTTACAACCCCTTTCCTTTACCAGGCTGCGAAGCGGGCTGTGGCGGCGACGGGTAGAGTCGCTGATTGCCGCCATTGCTAGTAAAAAAAAAAAAAAATGTCCCGGATTTCATTTAAAAAATTTGGTCACCTTACCAAAGCAGTCAGTGTGCCATATTCCCTAGCGACAGTGACAGGTGCAGAGTTGCCCAGAGAAACCTCCCAGCAGTAGAGGGTTTCCCAGGTCAGCTTTGGAGCTGCCCTAGTAGGCAAAAGACTCCCTTCCCTTTGGAGAGGAAGGGTGGTGTGCTGAGCAGCACACAGGGTGCCATGTGTTATGACTAGAGTTGAGCGGACACCTGGATATTCGGGTTTGACGGGTTCGGCCGAACTTCGCAAAAAAGTTTGAGTTCGGGACCCGAACTTGTCCCCGAACCCGAACCCTATTGAAGTCAATGGGGACCCAAACTTTTGAGGACTAAAATGGCTCTAAAAAAGTAATGGAAAGAGCTAGAGGGCTGCAAATGGCAGCAAAATGTTGTTAAGAGCATGGAAAGTGCTCTGCAAACAAATGTGTATAGGGAAATAACTTAAAATAACATGGGTGGGAGACAATGTGAAGGAACTGGAGGCATTGTCAGCAACCCAATCTACTACCACCTGTACTTGTCCTGGCCTCAACATTCGTAGAGCCGCATTAGGCCCGACCAAATACCGCTGCAGGCTCTGTCACCTACTCGCACCTGAGGAAGGTGTTTCACTTGTGCGTGTAGCTGGCACAGATCGACCACGTCCTCTCCCTGCAACAGGAGCTCCACCAGCAGCACCACGACCGGGGCCACGTCCCTTATTTGACATTCTCCTCATATTTCTCAAATTTGGGATCTTGCCCTAAATGGGTGTTTTTAGCAGAATAGAACAACAGTATCTAAAGGGTGTATCTCACACGTACAGATACAGACTAGGCCGCAATTTAAGATTTTTCCCCTAAATGTTTTTTTTTTTGAATAGCAGAATAGAGCAACAGTATCTAAAGGGTGTATCTCACAGGTACAGATATGCAGAAAACGCACCCAAAATTTTTTTTTTGCCCTAAATTATTATTTTTTGAATAGAACAGTATCTAAAGTGTGTATCTCACATGTACAGATATGCAGGAAACACTGCAAAAAATTTTTTTTTGCCCTAAATATGTTTTTTTTGAATACCAGAATAGAGCTACAGTATCTAAATGGTGTATTTCACACGTACAGATACAGACTAGGCCGCAATCTAAAATTTTTCCCCTAATTGTTTTTTTTTTTAATAGCAGAATAGAACAACAGTATCTAAAGGGTGCATCTCACAGGTACAGATATGCAGATATGCAGAAAACGCACCAAAAAAATGTTTTTGCCCTAAATTATTATTTTTTGGATTAGCAAAGTAGAAGAACAGTATCTAAAGTGTATAGGAAAAATGTGTAGAAACTGCGCTAAATATGCTAAAGAGAAAAGAAAAAAAGGCCCCAGATGTTCTCACTGGTAGCTCAGGGTATAATGGGAGCTGCGATTAGAATGTAAACCACCATACATGATAGCAAAAAGAAAAGGAAAAAAGGGGAAAAATCGCGCTAACCTGTGACCAAACACTCAGGCCTCGTACACACGGCCGATTTTCTCGGCAAGAACCAGCAAGAAACTTGCTGGCAGAGAGGTCTTGCCGAGTAAATCGGTCGTGTGTACGCGGCTATCGGGTTTCTCGTCGAGAAAACCGACAAGAAACCTCGACGAGAAAATAGAGAACCTGCGCTCTATTTTCTCGTCGAGATTCTCCTCGGCATGTTTCTCGACGAGAAAAGTGAGTGTGTGTACACTTACCTGTCCTCCCGGAAGCCCGCGCATGTTCGAAATGAATTCGACGCATGCGCGGTAGCTTCATAGGCATACGTAGGGTATACCAAGATGGCGGCGACGGCATCGAATGTGACGAGCGCATGCACGTCGTAGTCGATGACGTCACCGCGTACGCTCCATTCAAAGAACCGCGGGTTCTTTGAAACGAGCGTGTGTACACTCGGCCGGGACAAGTTTCTTGTCCAAGAATCTCGTCGAAAAAAACGACATGTTTTTTTCAACGAGAATCTCGGCCGTGTGTACGAGGGCTAAGAGTGATGGGATAAATAATAAATAACCAATGAAACACACATCAATCAATTGAAAATTAATAAGTGAAAAGCTGATAAAAATTGGACTATAAATATGAAAGTGTACTGTGATCTACATTAAAAATAATATAGTCCATCAAAAGAATCATTAAATTAAGTCCATTAGAAAACACCAGTGCTCCGTGTAGAACTTATATGAAATAACGTGTTGTGTCCACATTCATTTGTGACGTTCCACCACCAAATAGCAGGATTTTCTCCTTACCAGCTATGCAAGACCCCCCGTGACAGAGGGTCAGTGTATGCAGAAGTCAAGCAGTTTCTCCCACGAATCACCACAGCACACAGCACACAAGATTCCTAGAGCACCGGCCTCCGATAGTCATCAATGGGCACATGCAGTATGTAAAAATGGAACACACTGTGAAGTCTTCGACTTGTATGTGTCTGTCATGAAGAAGCCTCATCCACTCATTCCAGTGGTACTTTCACTTACTGTCCTACATCCATGTTTCAATACGTATCTATTGCCTTTGTCTTATGTCCTTACAGACTGTAGGTCATGACACAGGAAGGAGTTGACCAGCTGACCTCAATAGCACACACCGCTGCATCATCCACTAGTGTTATTTTTTTTAATAGCAGAATAGAGCAACAGTATCTAAAGGGTGTATCTCACAGATACAGATATGCAGAAAACGCACCAAAACATTTTTTTTGCCCTAAATTAGTCTTTTTTTGAATAGCAGAATAGAGCAACAGTATCTAAAGGGTGTACCTCACATGTACAGACTAGGACACGTACAGACTAGGACACGTACAGACTAGGCCGCAATTTAAGATTTTTCCCCTAAATGTGTTTTTTTTTAATAGCAGGATAGAGCAACAGTATCTAAAGGGTTGTATCTCACAGGTACAGATATGCAGAAAACGCACCAAAAAATGTTTTTTTGCCCTAAATTTTTTTTTTTTTGAATAGCAGAATAGAAGAACAGTATCTAAAGTGTGTATCTCACACGTACAGATATGCAGGAAACACTGCAAAATATATTTTCTTGCCCTAAATGTGTTTTTTTTTAATACCAGAATAGAGCAACAGCATCTAAAAGGTGTACCTCACACATACAGATACAGACTAGGCCGCAATTTAAGATTTTTCCCCTAAATGTGTTTTTTTTGAATAGCAGAATAGAGCAACAATATCTAAAGGGTGTATCTCACAGGTACAGATATGCAGAAAACGCACCCAAAAAAAGTTTTTTGCCCTAAATTATTATTTTTATTGAATAGCAGAATAGGAGAACAGTATCTAAAGTGTGTATCTCACACGTACATGTAGCGCCCTTTTCACTTTTAAGGGATGTTATGTGTCTAAATTTAGGGGCTGGTCTGAGCTATTAGCCAGGCTCAGACCATTCTTATTGCTAGGTATTGCTTCTGCCTATGTGATGCTGCCTTGTGTATTGTTCCCTGCGGCCTGTAGGTGGCGCTGTCACATCAGCTCAGGGTTGAGCCAGGAGTGGCATTACTATGCCTTGGGGTGTCCTCTCTCAGCAGCGGTACAGTGGGCATGGTCAACCTGCTGTGCATGCCGGAAGAGGGTACTTAAGGGGCAGACGCCATTGGTCCTGGGGTGTGTGCTGGGGAGAGTCGGAGGAGTAGGAGTGAGACACGTACCCCACCTCCAGTGGCCCTCATGGCCGGGAGTACGTGTGAGCGTGATCAGGCCCAGGCACCTTTAGCCTGGGGCCTGCAACTCTACTAGTGGGCCTAGCACCTTCAGCTAGGGCCTGTCCCCGAAAGAAGAGTCCCAGTGAGCCCAGGGAAGGGTACCCGCTCTGAACAAGAGGAAGCCAGGGGAGGATCGGTCCCATTGAGGAGATGAGTAATAGAATATTGCTGTCTCGGGAGAGGCCTGGTGACCTGTCAGAGGGAAGGATTTGTTATTTGGGGAAGCTAACCTGTAGAGTGCCCATTGGCATCATCTTGTTCTTGAAGTCTACAGAGGTTAGAGGATTTCCAACGCCCGTCCCAGGAGGGGATAGGGTGGCTGAACTGTTCGTTCGAGCTCCACACCGGCTGCTAGGCCTGTGAGAGAGGACTATCCGGGTGAGCTGCACCCACTCAGGATCGATTGGCGACGAGATTGCTGGTTGTGCCTGGACCTATTCTCCACACTATTTCTTCTTTCATCCACCTGTCTCTATCTATTACGCAGCAAACAGAAAATAAACTCTCTGTTGGAGTTAAAGTACTTCTGGACATTGTTTTCTTTGGGGGAAGAAACAGAGACTTGACCCCATACTCTGGGGGAGAGAACCAGTGGGAAGGGTGATTCGCTGAAAGACCCAAATTTATGAATACCGCTTAACCTCTTCAAACAAGAGGGTACGGGCATATAGCACGGTGAGCCAGGCGAGAAAAGGTTTCTTGTGCTACATACAGATATGCAGAAAACGTTGGGCAAAAATTTTTTTTGTCCTAAATAGTTTTTTTTTATGAATAGCAGAATAAAACAACAGTATCTAAAGTGTGTATCTCACTAAATACAGATATGCAGGAAACACAGCAAAATATCATTTTTTTGCCCTAAATGGGTGTTTTTAGAATAGCAGAATAGACCAACTAAAGGGTGTATCTCACAGTAACATATGCAGTGCTGGTGCACTGAGCTTGCATAAAATGCCCGCCGACGCCAACATAACTAACAAACAGATAAAAGTTATCTTTTCTCTGGCACTGGGCTCAGGGCAGGGTAAAAAGATTGTGCACTGCACCCACACAACAAAATCAAGGTAGATCGCTGAGTAATTCGATTTCTGAATGAGGACTCCTATCTAATTCTCTCCCTCAAAGCAGCAGCAGCAACCTTTCCCTACACTAAAGCAGAGTGACGTGCTGTGCTATGTGCCTCTAGCTTATATAAAGGCTGGGTTACATGCTGCACTGGCCAATCACAGCCATGCCATTAGTAGGCATGGCTGTGATGGCTTCTAAGGGCACACGAGTTAAACGAATGTTGATTGGCTGCCCTGCAGCTTTTTAAAATGTGCCATTACATTGCCGAACACCGAACTCGAACCCAAACATACAGTAAATTGTTCGGGTTCGGGTTCGTACCGGACTTTTGGGTTTTTGGTACCCGGACCCGAACCCGAACAATTTACAGTTCAGGTTCGCTCAACCCTAGTTATGACCAAGGACAGCCTGATAAAGCTTATAACACTGCTATGTCTATGAATGTTGATGATAAATGTACTTGTGTTAGTGGTGTGTTCAATAATAATGAGGAAGGGGTATGTCTCCCTTGGCAACCAGAAACAGAGCCACAGGGTTGTCTATGGGAGTCTCAGGGGCTCTCCATGCGTTGGAGCCAGAGATTTTCCAGGACAGCACTGAATTTGCTCTTGTGGAACAGACTGGGTCTACACTATACAGTGAGAGTTTGTGTGAGCAGTCCATTTACCATATGTGTAACCCAGTTGGAACGTCACAGTGGCCCCGCCCTAAGCTATATAAGAGCTGTCACGGTGAGAGTAGCGTCACTCGACGGGAGTCTCCAATGGAGCCGCATCAGTAACAGCTTTTTTTTTTCGGTATTATCGGGACGAGATGGATTACATTGCTGGACTTTTTTCTTTTTTAATAAAGGACTTGTCCCAAGCTGGCTCTTGTATTTTTTTACATTTTTATTTTTTTTGTGGTGAAATGGTAGGGGTACAATGTACCCTTTACAATTCACATAGAGGGGAGCCAGGATCTGGGGGTCCCCTTGTTAAAGGGGGCTTCCAGATTCCGATAAGCCCCCCACTCGCAGACCCCCACAACCATCGGGAAAGGGTTGTGGGGATGAGGCCCTTGTCCCATCAACATGGGGACATGTTGCTTTGGGGTCCAGACCCCAAAGCATCCTCCCCATGTTGAGGACATGTGGCCTGGTATGGTTCAGGAGGGGGGGCTCTCTTGCCCCCCCTCTTTTCCTGCGGCCAGGTTGCGGGCTCGGATAAGGGTCTGGTATGGATTTTTGGGGGGAACCCTACGCCATTTTTTTTACATTTTGGCGCGGGGTTCCCCTTAAAATACCTGAAGGGTCTGGCATGGATTTTGAGGGGGACCCCTACGGCATTTTTCCAGTTTTAAAAAAAAATTGGTGCAGGGTTCCCATTAATATCCATACCAGACCTGAAGGGCCTGGTAATTGAATTTGGGTGGACATTAATACGCCGTAAAATCTCCTGAAGAAGCTCTTTTAGGAGCGAAACATGTCGAGAAAAAACGGTTTTGTACATGTACCTCTTTAGAAACAATCAATCTGTTGGATATGTAATATAACATGTTTTTTTTATCTCTGTAATAAAATTATTTCAATTTTTCTATATATTTTGTGCTGATCATTTATTTGGTCACAAATATTTTTGACACCTTAAAAGTCCCGAGACATGTGACCTCCTGTCTCCCTCCTTTCTTTTTTCAATTCACACTGGGGTGGGGTGTCGTTATCTATACATGCTCACTCCTACCATTTCAAATATCTTCTCCATGGACTTCAATGATCCCTGGCTACTGGGACGAGTTTTCGCGGCAGGTGCGGGGCTGATCGCGGTTTCAACCAATCTTCTCACCTGACCCTCTCCTGGCACCCGATCTTCTCAACATCACAAGTGCTACGCAGTTACATGAATCTTTGCAGCAGCTCTATCACTTGTGTGGTGGAGGAGACTGGGTGACGGGGAAGAGGCAGGGGAAGAAGTTCAGATGAGACCGGTGGTGCCCCTCTCAATGCGACACCCTGGGCACATGCCCCCCTGCCCCCTGCTTCTAGTTTTACCCTGGGTTTCAGTGAAATATTAAGGGATGCCAACCGTCCATTGATTCACAGTTTGTAAAAATCCATGATTTACAGCTGTCCATGAATGTCCATTGCGGACATACGTGAGTTCTTGGTCTTTTCCTCCAAACAGATTCCCATAACCTTTTCCGAATTTCCAAGTAACAATGTTGGTTGACCATTGTACCATGTTCTGTGAACCCATAGTGAACTATTCCCATGTGATAAAAAAAAGACCACACCAGCATGAGTGTATGAGGGTTCGCACTCTGTCCACATTTGCATCTGTGTTTTGCTGCCCACCTTTTGCGTCATCGGGTACCTCTTTCCCACCCCTCCTTAAACCACCTATGCCTTTCAAAAACACTTGATTTCTTTTATTTCACTTGCATTTTTGCCAATTTTCATGCAAATTGTGATGTTAATCTGCTGCTCCAGATTCTGTCAAAAGCACAATGCACACACTTGTTAATTCTTCTACTACTCCGTAAAAACTGAGTCAACTGGTCTGTGACAAAGATGAGTGCAAGTTAGAACATGTCAGAACACACTAGAGTGCAAATGACTGTGACTCACCACCATAGTGCTACGCTGTAGGCATTCCTGGAATTATATTGCCACACCTTGTAGTGGGGTATATACAGTACACTGCAGAGACAGTTGCTCCCCCTCTCACCATGTCGTTTGCCAATCAACACTTAGAGCCGGTTCACACAGGGGCAACACGACTTTGTGCGCGACTTTGCGAGGCGACTTGGACATGAGTGCGAACCACAGCGCGACTTGAAGCGACTTACAATGCAACTTCAAGTTGCCTCCAGGACAGGCGACTTTGCCAGTAGCCAACCAAAGAATAATAAGCTCTGTGGGAGGGAGGGGTTTGCCTGAGAAAACTATTTTCTCTTCCTGTAAAGTTGCTTCAGTTAAGACAGTGATCCGACTTTGGAGGCAACTTCCATTGAAATCAATGCGTACAAGTTGCCTTCAAGATGCCTAGAAGTCGCCTTCGAAGTAGTACAGGAACGTTTTCTGAAGTCGGAGCGACATCAGTAGTGTACATTAAGACTACTCTCATTCACTTCAATTGAATTTCTCATGTCGCGCGACTTGGGGCGACACAAGTCGGATCCTAAGTCGCGGTAGTGTGAACCGGCACTAAAACCCACTCCCTTCCCTAGCCCATCACATTTGACTCAAAACAGAAGAGGCTGGGAGAGGACACAAAGTGCCTGAAGTATGGAGTCGGACCTACTAGGTAAACTAAAACTTATTTTGGAAATTAGAAGTACTGCTGCCTTCTGTCACCTGGTTGTATTTTATAAGGACAATTATTGACTTGGTCTTGCAGAGCTGGTGAGGAAATTAGTGGAGCAGCCCTGCATTATTATACCACACTGCACTAGGTTCTGGTTCAACATGCAACCCAAGAGCCACATGGGACACATACATATTGTGCATCTCTCAGGCATCAGCAGCTAGAAGGCAGTGTTTTGCCTGTCTAAGTACTTTCTCAGACCATCATCCAGCGCATATATGCTTAAACAAGCCTTTCAATATAACGTGTGAGGGAGGTATTATTATTATTATTATTGTAGCGGGTGGTTACATTTAGGGGAAGTATCTGAGTGGTAACAAGGCTCAGGTACGCTAATTGTTAGGGTTGTGGACCATTTTTTTCGTGGATGATATCAATGGTGTCTAGTTCCCTGCGGCCTATAGCTGGCGCTGTCGCCATGGGCCGGAGTTGAACCACCATTGGAGGGCTGCGCCTTTTTGTGTCCCCTTGCGGCAGTAGTACGGCGGGGCGGGGAACCTGCCGTGCTTGCCGGGAGAGGGTATAAAAGGGGCAGACATCTTCCGGTCGAGGTCCGAGCCCCAGGCACCTTCAGCCTGGGGGCTGCTGTTCATGACACCCAGGTGCCCTTGGCCTGGGTGTATGTGAGGATGGTCTCCGGGTGCTCCTAGGCCCGGAGACTGAACTGCTGTTCCATCCCCAGACACCTTAGGTCTGGGGATGAGGTACTTTTGAGAAGGCCAGGGACCCAGCGACCTTCGGCTGGGTTCCGCGTGGGATCGAGGGCTCCCAGGGATCCACCTCGCAAGGGGACCCGTATCCAGGACGAGTAGGCCAGGGAGGTGACCCTTTCTGAAGACCCAGCGCAGAGTCGTGGTGACAGAAGGGGCCTCTGGTAACTCTCCGGAGGGATGGTTTCTCTCTACAGAGGCCTAACTATTCAAGGAAGGAAAAGTGCATGTTCTGTAGGTCATAGTGGCAGTGACTTTACGCACACCAGGTCAGTGGCAGTGACTACAACTATTCATCAAGTCAGTGGCAGTGACTACGATTATTCATCAAGTCAGTGGCAGTGACTGTGCACCAAGCTGTTCGTGCTAATCAGAACAGTGCTCCCCTAATCAACGCTGAGTTTGTGCCTGGACCTCTTCCCATCTTATCTGAACTGTTCTCGTCCAACATGTCTGCTTTCACAGAGACTGTTTATCGTTCTCATAAATAAATATTGAGTTGGACTCTCAGTTGTTGTGGACAGTCGTTTTACTGGGGAGAACTAAAGGACTTGTTTCTGGCTACCGCAGAAGCAAGATCAGCTTGGGAGGTTTTCATACACTGGCTGCAGGCAGGCTCGAGAAACTAACACCGCTCAACCTCCCCATCCAGGAGGGTATGGGCTTGTGGTGCGGTGTGCCTCAGTCTTTCCTGCGGAGGAGCCAAGAAGAGAAAAGCAGGTAAAGTCTGGGGTTGGTGCGCTACATTATTATTATTATTATTATTATTATACAGGATTTATATAGTGCAGACTGTTTGCGCAGCGCTTTACAACAGTAGCAGTAGGGCAGACAGTACAATTACAATACCATTCAATACAGGAAGAATCAGACTTCACAACCCTCCCCTGGATCACGCTACTGCTCATTAGCCATCGATCTATGTATATGTGACCATGCTACTGCTTATTAGCCATCAAGCTGTCTATGTGCACTTATGCTATTGCTCATTAGCCATCAACTAGTGTGTGTGTCTGTGTATCAAATGTGATGGCAGTACAATCTTTTAGCAGGGATTGAGGGACAGCAGGCCCAGATCGTACACCACAATAGAAATATGTGGGGTATGTGTTTGTGAAACTCTTGCTTGTGGCACAGCAATAAAAGCATATTTTATAAATACAAGGAAGCCCAGGCTTTGTTTACCCGTGCCTCTATATCCCCTACCACTGTTAACAGTTTGGTCGCACACACTTTTTGCCACCGCGCGCATAGCGCACTGCAGGTCACTATCTCCCTAAAATGTCCCTCGCTCTCAAGTTCTATAGTTGGGAGATATGTGTATGTACTGTAAGTTTGACACACAAAATATGCAGTACCTCATTCTGTATTGTGCGCTGTTCGTTCCCTTATCCATGTTACGTCATTTTGTAATCCGCACTGCATCATTCTGTTCTCTGTTCTGTGCGTTCCCTATTACACACTGGGGCTGATTTACGAAACGTTTGCGCCATGAGTATTGGCGCATCTGCGTGCGCAATGGCAGTTTTGGTATTTACAAAACATTAGCGCCTGTAGCGCAGCCCTATTTCCCATTTATATAGTGTTGTCGGTGGACGGGAGGAGGCGCTCAGTGCGCCACTATGGACCTGGCGCACGGCATGTTAAACACTAAATATAAAGAAGCTGGAAATGAGAATATAATGGGGGTGACATGGGGTGATGTGAGGAAGTGTAGGGACACCTGCCCAAGTAACAAACATAGCCAAAATTGTGTGAGAAAGTAACTTTTTCAAAACCAGCCCGCTGCTCCGGCAAAATCTTAGTAATGTCAAGTCACGTAAACTAATTTGCATAAGTTGAACAGGCGCAGCTCTGAACTGCCCAGTGCGCCAGCAAAATGACATTTCTAAAGGAAAAAAAGGCATTTAAAAGCACCCGCGGCTATAATGAATTGTCGGCTCCCGGCAATATAGAGAAAAGTCATTGAAAGTCTTTGCTAACCGAAAAAAAAAAAGCGTGGGGGTTCCCCCAAATTCCATTACCAGGCCCTTGAGGTCTGGAATGGATATTAAGGGGAACCCCGCTGCAAATTTTTTTAAAAAATGACGTGGGGTTCCCCCCAAATATCCATACCAGGCCCTTCAGATCTGGCATGGATTTTAAGGGGAACTCCACCCCAAATAAAAAAAAAATGGAGTCGAGTCCCCCCAAAAATCCACACCAGACCCTTATCCGAGCACATACCCTGGCCGGCCGCAGGGGAAGAGGGGGCAGACGAGAGAGCGCCCCCCCCTCCCTCCTGGACCGTACCAGGCCACATGCCCTCAACATGGGGAGGATGTCCCCATGTTGATGGGGACAAGGGCCTCATCCCCACAACCCTTGCCCGGTGGTTGTGGGGGTCTGTGGGCGGGGGGCTTATCGGAATCTGGAAGACCCCTTTAACAAAGGGGACCCCCAGATCCCGCCCCCCCCCCTATGTGAAATGGTAAGGGGTACATTGTACTCCTACCATTTCACGAAGAAAGTGTCAAAATGTAAAAAATGACAAGAGCCGGTTTTTAAAAAATTCCTTTATTAATGTCTTTTCCTTTCTTCCATCTTCTTCTTCTTCCATCTTCTTCCATCTTCTTCTTTTCTCCATTCGGGTTTCTTCCTCCATCTTCATCTTCATCTTCCTTCTTCCTTCGGTCTTCTCGTCCGCATCTTGCTCCGGCGTCTTCCCTTCTTCTTTCTTCTCCGGCCGCTCCGTTTGAATTGGAGGTTCCCGTTGTGCAACGCTTCAGTTCTCCACTTGGTCCGCTGCCACCGGTGGCTCTGTCCCCCTCTGACACCACGGGGAAAGTCCCCGTGAAATCCATGTGCGTCAGAGGGGGGCGGGGTCACCGGGTGTAAGCAGACCCAGTGGGGAACTGAAGAACTGAAGCGTCGCACAGCGGGAACCTCCAATTCAAACGGAGCGGCCGGAGAAGAAAGAAGAAGGGAAGACGCCGGAGCAAGATGCGGACGAGAAGACCGAAGGAAGATGAAGATGAAGATGAAGATGAAGATGAAGATGAAGATGAAGATGAAGATAAAGATAAAGATAAAGATGAAGATGAAGATGAAGATGAAGAGGAAGAGGAAGAGGAAGAGGAAGAGGAAGAGGAAGAGGAAGAGGAAGAGGAAGAGGAAGAGGAAGATAAAGAGGAAGATAAAGAGGAAGATAAAGAGGAAGATAAAGAGGAAGATAAAGAGGAAGATAAAGAGGAAGATAAAGAGGAAGATAAAGAGGAAGATGAAGAGGAAGATGAAGAGGAAGATGAAGAGGAAGATGAAGAGGAAGATGAAGAGGAAGATGAAGATGAAGAGGAAGATGAAGATGAAGATGAAGATGAAGAACAAGATGGAGGAAGAAACCCGAATGGAGAAAAGAAGAAGATGGAAGAAGAAGATGGAAGAAGAAGATGGAAGAAGTTGGAAGAAAAGAAAAGACATTAATAAAGGAATTGTCAAAAACCGGCTCTTATCATTTTTACATTTTTTACACTTTCTTTGTGAAATGGTAGGGGTACATTTGTACCCCATTACCATTTCACACTGGGGGGGCGGGATCTGGGGGTCCCCTTTGTTAAAGGGGTCTTCCAGATTCCGATAAGCCCCCCACCCGCAGACCCCCACAACCACCGGGCAAGGGGGACATCCTCCCCATGTTGAGGGCATGTGGCCTGGTACGGTCCAGGAGGGAGGGGGGGCCGTTCTCACGTCCCCCCCTTTTCCCCTGTGGCCGGCCAGGTTATGTGCTTGGATAAGGGTCTGGTGTGGATTTTTGGGGGGACTCCACGCCATTTTTTTTTAATTTGGGGTGGAGTTCCCCTTAAAATCCATGCCAGATCTGAAGGGCCTGGTATGGATATTTGGGGGGAACCCCACGTCATTTTTTAAAAAAAATTGCAGCGGGGTTCCCCTTAATATCCATTCCAGACCTGAAGGGCTTTTTTTTTGTGTAATCAAAGACTTTCAATGACTTTTATCTGTATTGACGGGAACCAGCAATTCATTACAGCCGCTCTCCAACTGTTATAAACATGGAAAACATGTGCTACTTTACAGGCATACTATAGACACCCCCCGGGTATGATATTTAGGGCCAGTTCACACCGGATGCAGTGCAGTGCGTTTTTTTGATGCATGAAAAACGCAAAGAAAGTTGATCACATTAATGCCAATGGCATAGTTCACACCACTGCAGTCCGTTCCAGTGCGTTTCAGAAAGCAAACAAAAAATTGGTCATGCTGCATTTTTTAGGTACAGAACTGTACTGGACCGCAGTAAAACACATCAAAAACGCAACGGAGCGTACCAAAAATGCATCTAACTAGTGTCCCCATTAAGCAAATTGCACTCTAGAACTTTGTTGTGCACACCCCAAATCATTGTATAGTTTGGGGTTTAGTAAAGACAAATCCACTCTGCAGTAAAAGTGTAGCTGCTGAAAATCTGAGGGAAAGTACTGGTGATTGGATGTTACAATCATGTAAAAGCAAAGATGGTGTTTTTTTATTTTTGCTTGCATGTCCCCCTCAGATATACAGGAAATGCACTTGTAGTAAATTTGCCTTTAGTAAATAAACCCCAAAGTCCAAACTACCTAATAATTTGTGGTGTACCCTGCAATATGCTGGAGTGCAATGTGCATAATGGGGAAAGTATTTAGACTGACCTGTGTGTCCCCAAGGAAAGACATTGTTAGGGATTTTCCCTCACTTCCTGTGTGGCTATGTGACAGGAAGTGAATTATTTGGAAGGATAAAGTGGCCAAATTATTTAGTTTAACTTTTCAAAGACACATTCCTAAGTTGAATTGTGATGCATGTCAATGGCCCATTTAGGTCCTCTTTAATCACTTGAGATCAGCACTATAACTGATCGACGGCCACAGCATGGTCCTCAATTGCCGGGAGTCCGTTAATAAACATCCTCCCCTTTGCGCGCGCTGTGGTCACAGAGTCACTGAAACTCGGGTGATGACAGATCCGAGTAAGGAGCCCATCCCTGCCCTTTACCATGTGATCAGCTGTCAGCCATTGACAGCTGATCACGTGATGTAAACAAAAGCTGGGTAATGGTTTTTGTTTTCTCCTTGAGCATAAAAAAAGGCAATCACCGGCTTATATGCAAGGGACATGGGGCCCAAAGCGGAAGAGGCAATTCTGCGTCATCTGTGACAATTAGTAGCCCCTGCCAGTGCCACCTATCAATGGCCACCACTGGTGCCAATCAGTGGCACCTAGCAGTGCTGCCTATCAGTGCCCATCACTGCCAACTATCATTGCCACCTAGCAGTGCCACTTCTCAATGCCCACCAGTGCCAACTAGCAATGCCACCTCTCAGTGCCCACCCTTGCCACCTTATCGGTGCCCATCAGTGCAGCCTCATCAGTGTACATCAATGAAGAAGAAAAATTACCTTTTTAAAAAATATTAACCAGTTTCCTACCGCCCACCGTCAAATGACATCCTTGGCTTTGTGCAGTGACATCTGAATGATGCCTGCAGTTGCAGGCATCATTCAGATATCATTCATTTCAGCCGGCGATTCTGTGCACAATAAAACGATCATAGTGGCAGTTCCGCCGCTTGATCGTTCTTATAGGCGGCGGAAGGGGACGTTCCCCCCCTCTTGCCACCATCCGGTGCTTCTCCGGGCTCTCCCGTGCCACCTTGGGCTCGGAGAACGATTTGGAGATGACTGGTGACCAGATGGTCACCAGTCATCTCTATGACCGTCGGAGGCCCGGGCGCGGTGTTATGACATCACGCCGTGTTCCTGTATGTATGTTAACCAAGCCGTGATCTCGGCTGTCAGCATGAGATTGGTGAATTTTTTTGACCAATATCATGCTTTCCAGCCTGGAGGAGAGATGTGGGGTCTTATTGACCCCGCATCTCTCCATAAAGAGGACCTGTCACACACATTCCTATTACAAGGGATGTTTACATTCCTTGTAATAGGAATAAAAGTGATCCAAAAAACAAAATTTTTTAAAAAAGAGTAAGAAATACCAAAAAGTAAATAAACAAAAATAAATAAATAAGCAAAAATAAGAAAAAACGCCCATGTCCCCGGTAGCTCGCGCTCAGAAGCGAACACACACGTAAGTCCTGCCCACATATGTAAACGCCGTTCAAACCACACATGTGAGGTATTGCTGCGTGCGTTAGAACGAGTGCAACAATTCTAGCAC
This sequence comes from Rana muscosa, assembly GCA_029206835.1. NCBI lineage: Eukaryota > Metazoa > Chordata > Amphibia > Anura > Ranidae > Rana > Rana muscosa. The sequence goes on along the minus strand of CM055118.1, from coordinate 600,753,588 downwards.
TAGACCTCCTATGTAATGCCAAAATGGTAACGTGTAAAAAAAATTCAAGCATCGCCTAGGGAGATTTTTAATTACTGAAGTTTGGTGTCATTCCATGAGTGTGCACAATTTTTAAGCGTGACGTGTTAGGTATCTATTTACTCAGCATAACAACATCTTTCACATTATACCAAAAAATTGGCCGTAACTTTACTGTTTTGTAATATTTTTACCCAAAAAAAGGTGTTTGAAAATTTATTGCGCAAATACCGAGCGAGATAAAAATTTGCAATGACCGCCATCTTATTCCCTAGGGTGTCTGCTCAAAAAACATATGTAATGTTTGGTGTTTTGAAGTAATTTTATAGCCATAAATTTATGATTTTTACATGAAGGAGAGAAGTGCCAGAATAGGCCCAGTGCTGAAGTGGTTAAAATATCCTTTCACGTCACAGTCCCATCATTCCCCGGGACTGTGACATCATGGGGGGGCGGGGTCAGCGGTGGCATCAGCCGGTGACCACGCCCCATGCCAATAAAAGTGGCACCGCTGCTCAGACAGAGCATTGCGGCGGTGGACAGCGACGAGGCAACATCGGGCGAAGAGAAGAGGGAAGAAGGCAACGAAGAAGACCGGCCCCCGCTAGCAAAAGAGCTGCAAAAAGATAGCGGGGCGCCCGGCAGAAGGCAGAAAGAACCGGAGATCGTGGAGAAGACACCGGAGAAGAACCGGAGAACAGAACAAGAGACCCCCGAAGTCGGAAGAAGACGGCGAGGAAGCCCGGGACCCCCGCTTGCAAAAGAGCTGGCAGAAGATAGCGGGGCGCCCGGCAGAAAGACCCCCGAAGTCGGAAGAAGACGGCGAGGAAGCCCAGGACCCCGCTAGCAAAAGAGCTGGAAGAAGATAGCGGGGCGCCCGGCAGAAAGACCCCCGGAGCTGCCTAATAAATTACTTTAAAAACCTGTGTTGTGTTTTTATTACCTTTTTTTGCCACCAGGTGAATGGGTAGGGGTACGATGTACCCCATACTCATTCACATAGGGTGGGGGGCCGGGATCTGGGGGCCCCCTTATTAAAGGGGGCTCCCGGATTCCAAAAAGCCCCCCGCCCGCAGACCCCGACAACCAATGGCCAGGGTTGTCGGGAAGAGGCCCTTGTCCCCATCAACATGGGGGCAGGGTGCTTTGGGGTGGGGGGCCGCAGGTCGCCCCCCTGCCCCAAAGCACCCACCCCCCCATGTTGAGGGCATGTGGCCTGGTACGGTTCAGGAGGGGGGGCGCTCTCGTCCCCCCCTCTTCCCCTGCGGCCTGCCAGGTTGCATGCTCGGATAAGGGTCTAGTATGGATTTTGGGGGGAACCCCACGCCGTTTTTTCGGCTTAGGGGGTTTCCCTTTAAATCCATACCAGACCTAAGGGTCTGGTATGGATTTTGGGGGGACCCCCACGCCGTTTTTTCGGCCTAGGGGGTTCCCCTTAAAATCCATACCAGACCTAAGGGCCTGGTATGCTCCTGGAGGGGAACCCCCACGCCGTTTTTTTCATTAAAATTCGGCATGGAGTTCCCCTTCATGATTCATACCAAACACGGGACAGCGAGGCCACCGAGAACCAGCGCGATGCCATCGCGCTGGAGACATTCTCGGCCAGCTAGTCGCCTCTAGGACACGACTTGAGCGGCTGCTTCACGCGCTCAGGTCGTGTCCAAGTTGCCTGGCAAAGTCGCGCTGTCCCTGTGTCAGCCGGCACACGAGTCGCCCCGCGAGTCGGATACGCTTCATCCGACTTCCCGGGCGACCTCTATTCAAATCAATGGGCTCCCATAGGGAACCATTCATTTTCAATAGAGCGCTGCTGACATTTGTATTTACTATAACAGTGCGCCGCTGGTTCCTGCGCCAAGTGAAGGAGTTATCTGGCACACCAATTAAGGTTAGAACCAGTGCAGCGCACTGTTATTAGTAAATCAGCCCCACTGAGTCATTCTGTACTCTGCTTTGCGTTCCCTAATCTACACCACCTCATTTTGTACTCTGCAATGTGCATTCCCTATTCCACACTACTTCATTCTGTACTCTGCACTGTGCATTACTTATTTCAAAACCAGTAATTTTGTACTCTGCGCTGTGTGTTAATTATTCCACACCAAATCATGCTGTGTGATTAGCTATGGCTACTTTTTGCAGTATGCAGCAGTACCACTTCTTCCTTGAGCGTCCCTCATTCCCAAGTTTGAAAGTTGGGAGGTATGTCTACTAGATATTAAAAAATATCGGTTTTTAGTGGACTGCTTCTTAAAGATTGGACAGCTAATATCACATATCTTGCATATTATACTTAAAGCGGTGTTCCGCCCACTGCTGCAAAAATTAAAAGCCAGCAGCTACACATACTGCAGTTGCTGGCTTTTAATAACAAGACACCTACCTGTAAAAAGGGGGGCGGGAGCTCCTAAGATGGCAGCTTAGGACCAGAGCTCCGCTCACCGCCGGCCATACAGCAGAGATACAAGCGGTTACAGACTCCCTTGTCGCCTGAGAATAACGGGTAACGCTAGCGGAAGCTTCAGAGCACCAGTCCACCAGTCTATGCCGGGTAAATATTCTAAAAGAGGCAAGAAACGTTTTAAACAGCCTGTGGAGAAACTGAATTTTTCCAAGATGGCCGCCGTACCTCAGACACGCACACAGAAAGCTGCTGAGGCCTCCAATGCTATTAACCACTTAAGCCCCGGACCATTTGGTAGCTAAAGGACCAGAGGTGAATTCAGAATTTTGCACTGCGCTGCTTTAACTGTAAATTGTGCGGACATGCAATATTGTACCCAAACAAAATTTGCGTCCTTTTCTTCCCACAAATAGAGCTTTCTTTTAATGGTATTTGATTGCCTCTGCGATTTTTTTTTTGCGATATAAACGGAAAAAGACCGAAAATTTTGAAAAAAAATGATATTTTCTACTTTTTGTTATAAGAAAAATCGAATAAACTCAATTTTAGTCATACATTTAGGCCAAAATGTATTCAGCCACATGTTTTTAGTAAAAAAAATGTCAATAAGCGTATATTTATTGGTTTGCGCAAAAGTTATAGAGTTTACAAACTAGGGTACATTTTCTGAAATTTACACAGCTTTAAATTTATGACTGCCTATCTCAATTCTTGAGGTGCTAAAATGACAGGGCAGTACAAAACCCCCCCCCAAATGACCCCATTTTGGAAAGTAGACACCCCAAGGAAATTGCTGAGAGGCATGTTGAGCCCATTGAATTTTTTTTTTTGTCTTAAGTGATTGAATAATGACTAAAAAAAAAAAAAAATTACAAAAAGTTGTCACTAAATGATATATTGCTCACACATGCCATGGTTATATGTGGAATTGCACCCCAAAATACATTTTGCTGCTTCTCCTGAGTATGGGGATACCACATGTGTGGGACTTTTTGGGAGCCTAGCCACGTACGGGACCCCGGAAACCAAGCACCGCCTTCAGGATTTCTAAGGGCGCAAATTTTTGATTTCACTCCTCACTACCTATCACAGTTTCGAAGGCCATAAAATGCCAAAATAGCACAAAACCCCCCCAAATGACCCCATTTTAGAAAGTAGACACCCCAAGGAAATTGCTGAGAGGCCTGTTGAGCCCATTGAATATATTTTTTTTTGTCCCAAGTGATTGAATAATGACAAAAAAAAATAAAAAAATTACAAAAAGTTGTCACTAAATGATATATTGCTCACACATGCCATGGTTATATGTGGAATTACACCCCAAAATACATTTTTCTGCTTCTCCTGAGTACGGGGATACCACATGTGTGGGACTTTTTAGGAGCCTAGCCGCGTACGGGACCCCGAAAACCAAGCACCGCCTTCAGGATTTCTAGGCACAAATTTTTGATTTCACTCCTCACTACCTATCACAGTTTCGAAGGCCATAAAATGCCAAAATAGCACAAAACCCCCCCAAATGACCCCATTTTGGAATATAGACACCCCAAGCTATTTTCTGAGAGGCATGGCGAGTATTTTACAGCTCTCATTTGTTTTTGAAAATGAAGAAAGAAAATATATATATATATATTTTTTTTTCAATTTTCAAAACTTTGTGACAAAAAGCGAGATCTGCAAAATACTCACAATACCTCTCAGCAAATAGCTTGGGGTGTCTACTTTCCAAAATGGGGTCATTTGGGGGGGTTTTGTGCCATCTGGGCATTCCATGGCCTCCGAAACTGTGATAGGCAGTGAGAAGTGAAATCAAAAATTTACACCCTTAGAAAGCCTGAAGGCGGTGCTTGGTTTTTGGGGTCCCGTACGCGGCTAGGCTCCCAAAAAGTTTCACACATGTGGCATCCCCGTACTCAGGAGAAGCAACAGAATGTATTTTGGGGTGTAATTCCACATATGCCCATGGCATGTTTGAGCAATATATCATTTAGTGACAACTTTGTGCAAAAAAAAATAAAAATTGTCGTTTTTCCGCAACTTGTGTCAACATATAAAATATTCCATGGACTCGACATGCCTCTCAGTATATAGCTTGGGGTGTCTACTTTCCAAAATGGGGTAATTTGGGGGGGTTTTGAACTGTTCTGGCATTTTATACACAACATTAGGAAGCTTACATCCACTCTTCTAACCACTTGAAGACAAAGCCCTTTTTGACACTTTTTGTTTACATGAAAACATTTTTTTTTTTGCAAGAAAATTATGTTGAACCCCCAAACATTATATATATTTTTAAAGCAAAGGCCCTACAGATTAAAATGGTGGGTGTTGCATTTTTTTTTCTACACAGTATTTGCGCAGCGATTTTTCAAACGCATTTTTTGGGTTAAAAAATACACTTTTTTAATTTTAATGCACTAAAACACACTATATTGCCCAAATGTTTGATGAAATAAAAAAGATGATCTTAGGCCGAGTACATAGATACCAAACACGACATGCTTTAAAATTTCGCACAAACGCGCATTGGCGACAAACTACATACATTTTTAAAAGCCTTTAAAAGCCTTTACAGGTTACCCCAGTAGATTTACAGAGGAGGTCTACTGCTAAAATGACTGCCCTCAATCTGACCTTCGTGGTGATACCTCACATGCATGGTGCAATTGCTGTTTACATATGACGCCAGACCGACGCTTGCGTTCGCCATTGGGCAAGAGCAGAGCAGGACAGGGGTGCTTTTTTTTTTTTAGTTTTTTTTTATTATTAATTTTGCTTTTTTATTTTATTTTTAAATTGTTCCTTCCAAGTATCATTTTTATTGTTATCTCAGGGAATGTAAATATCCCCTATGATAGCAATAGGTAGTGACAGGTACTCTTTTTTTGAAAAAACTGGGGTCTTCCAGACCCTAGATTTTTCCTCTGCCCTCAAAGCATCTGACCACACCAAGATCGGTGTGATAAAATGCTTTCCCAATTTCCCAATGGCGCTTTTTATATCCGGGGGGGCATTCCCTCCCACTGCTTGTAAAAGCAGTCCAGAGGCTAATTAGCCGCTAGGATTGCTTTTACATGAAAGCCGGCCGCAGGCTGAAAAGAATGATACCAAGATGATACCTAAACCCGCAGGCATCATTCTGGTATAAACATTCAAAGTCCAGCAACATACCAGTACGTTGCTGGTCCTTGTTGGACATGTATTGTAATCTTTTTTTTTCATGCAGCCAGTTGGCTGAACGAAAAAAGAGATTGATTGGTGGGTATGCCCACCATTAGAATACCGCCCTTCATCCACCCACTTCCAATGATGGGCATACACGCACCATTTATATATGCCGAAGCATGGGGGCATCCTCCCGCAAAAAAGTTATGCCGCACACACATGGTCGGACTTTTCCACGGGCAAGCCTCCGTCGGAATTTCAACCGTATGTACGCGGCATTAGGAGCAAAATCGCTCCTCCGCTCCTGCTGCCCCAATGCTTCGGCATATATGCTTTTTTTATTTAACTGTGGTGGTGAAATCACCTCCTACAGCACTGGAGTCGCAGGGATCAGGCCTGTCTCTGCGAACGCTGCAGTTATGTGTGTTTTTGTTTTGTAAGTGACAGTGATCGATCGATACTGCACTTGGGTGGCCTGGGCTGGACGGAGGGGCAAAACGCAGGTGCCAGCAGGTATCTGGGCTGATCCCGCTAACACTGCGTTTTTGGGAACCCTAAACTGCTGGGGACGCTAGTATAGATCTGATCAGATCAGATATTGATCTGTTCAGATACTATACCACTAAGGGGGGTGTATGCTTCACGCGTGGGTGTTAGCGTTACTGGCACTAACCTGACGCTGCCTGGGGTGTGACGCAGACCCTCTCTGACGCTAAAACCTAATTGATATCACCCGCCGGGCGATCAGGGGGTTAAACCTTTATTGGGTTATATACGGCGGGTGCCCTGACACTATAAAAAGCAAACTAACTAACCAGCGTCACCCGTAACACTTATATGGTGATCACTGGTGAAAGGGTTAACTAGGGGCAATCAGGGGTTAAAACCTTTATTAGATAATATATGGGGGTACCTGACGCTATAAAAACCTGCGGCAAACCTAAAAAAAATTACTGGCTACCGATCTGCATCACCGACACTAAGACAGCGATCAGAAAAACGATCGCTTAGCGGCAGTGGTGATAGGGGGTGAAAGGGTTACCTGGGGGGCGATCAAGGGGGTTAAACCTTTACTAGATAATATATTGGGGTACCTGACGCTATAAAAACCTGCGGCGAACCTAAAAAAAATTACTGGCTACGATCTGCATCACCGACACTAAGACAGCGTTTAGAAAAACGATCGCTTAGCGACAGTGGTGATAGGGGGTGAAAGGGTTACCTGGGGGGCGATCAAGGGGGTTAAACCTTTATTAGATAATATATTGGGGTACCTGACGCTATAAAAACCTGCGGCGAACCTAAAAAAAATTACCAGCTACCGATCTGCATCACCGACACTAAGACAGCGTTTAGAAAAACGACCGCTTAGCGACAGTGGTGATAGGGGGTGAAAGGGTTACCTGGGGGGCGATCAAGGGGGTTAAACCTTTATTAGATAATATATTGGGGTACCTGACGCTATAAAAACATGCGGCGAACCTAAAAAAAATTACTGGCTACTGATCTGCATCACCGACACTAAGACAGCGTTTAGAAAAACGATCGCTTAGCGACAGTGGTGATAGGGGGTGAAAGGGTTACCTGGGGGGCGATCAAGGGGGTTAAACCTTTATTAGATAATATATTGGGGTACCTGACGCTATAAAAACCTGCGGCGAACCTAAAAAAAATTACCGGCTACCGATCTGCATCACCGACACTAAGACAGCGTTTAGAAAAACGATCGCTTAGCGACAGTGGTGATAGGGGTGAAAGGGTTACCTGGGGGGCGATCAAGGGGGTTAAACCTTTATTAGATAATATATTGGGGTACCTGACGCTATAAAAACATGCGGCGAACCTAAAAAAAATTACTGGCTGCTGATCGGCATCACTGACGCTAAGACAGCGATCAGAAAATGATCGTTTAGCGACAGTGGTGATAGGGGGTGAAAGGGTTATCTGGGGGTGATCAGGGGGTTAAACCTTTATTAGGGGGGGTTAGGGGGCTACACTGGACCTAAAACTGAATGTCCTGACACTTTTACAGTCACAAATGTCACTGATTGCAGTGATCAGTAAATAAATGGTCACTGCAATCAGTGACACTGTGACTGGGGGCTGGGGGGTGATCTGGGGGGGCGATTCATGTCCCTATGTGTCCTGGTGTCAGTGTAGTGTTGTGTGCACTGACCTGATGTCTTCTCTTGTACGGCGCTCGGTATATGTGAGCGCCGCACCAGAGATGACATCACTTCCTCCTGCTTCCTCTGCCTGACACAGACAGAGGGGGCATTTCCATTCGCCGGGAGCGATCGCGAGGGGGTGGCCGGAAACGAATGGCTGCCCCCTCATCCCGGAACGCTCCCGGACACTTAGTCACCGCTCACTGTATAGGAGGGGGGTCCGATTGGACCCCCCAACTATACAAAGGCAATCACGTATGCTCTACGTGATTGTGCCTGTCGGTGCCATTCTGCCGACGTATATATACAGTGAGCGGTCGTTAAGTGGTTAAGCAAGTTTTGGCTCCTTCATCTATATCTTTTATTTCTCAGACTACTAATTCTGTAGTTTTTCCTTCTATCACTTCTCCTGAATACACGGAACAGGAGAACCCTGTGGAATTTATCCATTTATCCCCAATAGAGGTCTCTACACTAGCTCCTATCCCAGTACATACACAGGCTGAACAGGCTCTTGATGTAACTTTCAATGTATCCGAATTATTCACGAGAATATCAGATATGCTGGATAAAGGATTAGCACTAAATGCTGAAAGAATTACTGGTGAAATTAAAGCTGACTTTCAGTCCCTTGGTAGTAGAATTGAAAATATTGAGCACAAGTTAGACATCACTGTGGCAAAAACTGACCAGAATACTGAACATTTACAATTCATGCAGGACCAGCTGGAAACAACACAGGCATGAATTGATGACCTTGAGAACCGTTCCAGGAGAGACAATTTTAGGGTCAGGGGATTGCCAGAAAATATCCTTGATGTAGATGCTGCTATACAGGATGTCATAAAAATCCTATTACCATCTATTCCTGCTCACAAGTTGGAATTGGACCGTGCTCATAGGTCACTGGGACCACTTAGAAAGGACGGTTTACCAAGGGATGTGGTAGTTAAACCACATTATTATTCTATAAAAGAGGACATAATGAAGAAATCTCGCCAACAGGAACTATTACAATACCAGGGAGCCGCTATTCAAATTTTTCTGATATTTCTCCTTACACTATTCAAAGAAGAAGATCCCTAAAACCTCTATTGGCGGCCCTTATCAAAAAAGACATAAAATTGGGCTTTTCCTTTTGCTCTAAAATTGTCCTTTAACCACTTAAGCCCCGGACCATTTGGTAGCTAAAGGACCAGAGGTGAATTCAGAATTTTGCACTGCGCTGCTTTAACTGTAAATTGTGCGGACATGCAATGTTGTACCCAAACGAAATTTGCGTCCTTTTCTTCCCACAAATAGAGCTTTCTTTTAATGGTATTTGATTGCCTCTGCGATTTTTATTTTTTGCGATATAAACGGAAAAAGACCGAAAATTTTGAAAAAAAATGATATTTTCTACTTTTTGTTATAAGAAAAATCGAATAAACTCAATTTTAGTCATACATTTAGACCAAAATGTATTCAGCCACATGTCTTTAGTAAAAAAAATGTCAATAAGCGTATATTTATCAGTTTGCGCAAAAGTTATAGCGTTTACAAACTAGGGTACATTTTCTGGAATTTACACAGCTTTTAATTTATGACTGCCTATCTCATTTCTTGAGGTGCTAAAATGACAGGGCAGTACAAAACCCCCCCAAATGACCCCATTTTAGAAAGTAGACACCCCAAGGAAATTGCTGAGAGGCATGTTGAGCCCATTGAATATTTTTTTTTTTGTCCCAAGTGATTGAATAATGACAAAAAAAATAAAAAATTACAAAAAGTTGTCACTAAATGATATTTTGCTCACACATGCCATGGTTATATGTGGAATTGCACCCCAAATTACATTCTGCTGCTTCTCCTGAGTACGGGGATACCACATGTGTGGGACTTTTTAGGAGCCTAGCCACGTACGGGACCCCGGAAACCAAGCACCGCCTTCAGGATTTCTAAGGGCGCAAATTTTTGATTTCACTCCTCACTACCTATCACAGTTTTGAAGGCCATAAAATGCCAAAATAGCACAAAACCCCCCCAAATGACCCCATTTTGGAAAGTAGACACCCCAAGCTGTTTGCTGAGAGGCATGGTGAGTATTTTACAGCTCTCATTTGTTTTTGAAAATGAAGAAAGAAAATTTTTTTTTTTTTCTTTTTTTTTTCAATTTTCAAAACTTTGTGACAAAAAGCGAGATCTGCAAAATACTCACAATACCTCTCAGCAAATAGCTTGGGGTGTCTACTTTCCAAAATGGGGTCATTTGGGGGGGGGTTTGTGCCATCTGGGCATTCCATGGCCTCCGAAACTGTGATAGGCAGTGAGAAGTGAAATCAAAAATTGACACCCTTAGAAAGCCTGAAGGCGGTGCTTGGATTTTGGGGTCCCGTACGCGGCTAGGCTCCCAAAAAGTCTCACACATGTGGTATCCCCGTACTCAGGAGAAGCAACAGAATGTATTTTGGGGTGTAATTCCACATATGCCCATGGCATGTTTGAGCAATATATCATTTAGTGACAACTTTGTGCAAAAAAAATAAAAAATAAAAAATACATTTATTTTTTCCGCAACTTGTGTCAACATATAAAATATTCCATGGACTCGACATGCCTCTCAGTATATAGCTTGGGGTGTCTACTTTCCAAAATGGGGTCATTTGGGGGAGTTTTGAACTGTTCTGGCATTTTATACACAACATTAGGAAGCTTACATCCACTCTTCTAACCACTTGAAGACAAAGCCCTTTTTGACACTTCTTGTTTACATGAAAACATATTTTTTTTTGCAAGAAAATTATGTTGAACCCCCAAACATTATATATATTTTTAAAGCAAAGGCCCTACAGAATAAAATGGTGGGTGTTGCATTTTTTTTTTCTACACAGTATTTGCGCAGCGATTTTTCAAACGCATTTTTTTGGGAAAAATACACTTTTTTTAATTTTAATGCCCTAAAACACACTATATTGCCCAAATGTTTGATGAAATAAAAAAGATGATCTTAGGCCGAGTACATAGATACCAAACACGACATGCTTTAAAATTTCGCACAAACGCGCATTGGCGACAAACTACATACATTTTTAAAAGCCTTTAAAAGCATTTACAGGTTACCCCGTTAGATTTACAGAGGAGGTCTACTGCTAAAATTACTGCCCTCGATCTGACCTTCGCGGTGATACCTCACATGCATGGTGCAATTGCTGTTTACATATGACGCCAGACCGACGCTTGCGTTCGCCATTGGGCAAGAGCAGGGCAGGACAGGGGTGCTTTTTTTTTTTTTTTTTTTTTTATTATTAATTTTGCTTTTTTATTTTATTTTTAAACTGTTGCTTCCATATTTATTTATTTTTATCACTTTTATTGTTATCTCAGGGAATGTAAATATCCCCTATGATAGCAATAGGTAATGACAGGTACTCTTTTTTGAAAAAACTGGGGTCTATTGGACCCTAGATCTTTCCTCTGCCCTCAAAGCATCTGACCACACCAAGATCGGTGTGATAAAATGCTTTCCCAATTTCCCAATGGCGCTTTTTATATCCGGGGGGGGCATTCCCTCCCACTGCTTGTAAAAGCAGTCCAGAGGCTAATTAGCCACTAGGATTGCTTTTACATGAAAGCCGGCCGCTGGCTGAAAAGAATGATACCAAGATGATACCTAAACCCGCAGGCATCATTCTGGTATAAACATTCAAAGTCCAGCAACATACCAGTACGTTGCTGGTCCTTGTTGGACATGTATTGTAATCTTTTTTTTCATGCAGCCTGTTGGCTGAACGAAAAAAAAAGATTGATCGGTGGGTATGCCCACCATTAGAATACCGCCCTTCATCCACCCACTTCTAATGATAGGCATACATGCACCATTTATATATGCCGAAGCATGGGGGCATCTTCTCGCAAAAGTTATGCCGCGTACATATGGTCAGACTTTTCCACGGGCAAGCCTCCGTCGGAATTTCGACCGTATATACGCGGCATTAGGAGCAAAATCGCTCCTCCGCTCCTGCTGCCCCAATGCTTCGGCATATATGCTTTTTTTTTTAAACTGTGGTGGTGAAATTACCTCCTACAGCACTGGAGTCGCAGGGATCAGGCCTGTCTCTGCGAACGCTGCAGTTATGTGTGTTGTGTTTTGCAAGTGACAGTGATCGATCGATACTGCACTTCGGTGGCCTGGGCTGGACGGAGGGGCAAAACGCAGGTGCTAGCAGGTATCTGGGCTGATCCCGCTAACACTGCGTTTTTGGGAACCCTAAACTGCTGGGGACGCTAGTATAGATCTGATCAGATCAGATATTGAGCTGATCAGATACTATACCACTAAGGGGGGTGTATGCTTCACGTGTGGGTGTTAGCGCTACTGGCACTAACCTGACGCTGCCTGGGGTGTGACGCAGACCCTCTCTGACGCTAAAACCTAACTGATATCACCCGCCGGGCGATCAGGGGGTTAAACCTTTATTGGGTTATATACGGCGGGTGCCCTGACACTATAAAAAGCAAACTAACTAACCAGCGTCACCCGTAACACTTATATGATGATCACTGGTGAAAGGGTTAACTAGGGGCAATTAGGGGGTTAAAACCTTTATTAGGTAATATATGGGGGTACCTGACGTTATATAAAAACCTGACGGCGAACCTAAAAAAAAATTACTGGCTACCTATCGGCATCACCGACACTAAGACAACGATCATAAAAACGATTGCTTAGCGACAGTGGTGATAGGGGGTGAAAGGGTTACCTGGGGGGCAATCAGGGGGTTAAACCTTTATTAGATAATATATGGGGGTACCTGACGCTATAAAAACCTGCGGCGAACCTAAAAAAAATTACTGGCTACCGATCAGCATCACCGACGCTAAGACATCGATCAGAAAAATGATCGCATAGTGACGGCGGTGCTAGGGGGTGAAAGGGTTACCTGGGGGGTGATCAAGGGGGTTACACCTTTATTAGGTAATATATGGGGGTACCCGACGCTATAAAAACCTGCGGCGAACCTAAAAAAAATTACTGGCTACCGATCAGCATCGCCGACACTAAGACATCGATCAGAAAAATTATCGCTTAGTGACAGTGGTGATAGGGGGTGAAAGGGTTACCTGGGGGGGCGATCAAGGGGGTTAAACCTTTATTAGGTAATATATGGGGGTACCCGACGCTATAAAAACCTGCGGCGAACCTAAAAAAAATTACTGGCTACCGATCAGCATCGCCGACGCTAAAACATCGATCAGAAAAATGATCGCATAGCCACGGCGGTGCTAGGGGGTGAAAGGGTTACCTGGGGGGTGATCAAGGGGGTTAAACCTTTCTTAGGTAATATATGGGGGTACCCGACGCTATAAAAACCTGCGGTGAACCTAAAAAAAATTACTGTTTACCGATCAGCATCGCCGACGCTAAGACATCGATCAGAAAAATTATAACTTAGTGACAGTGGTGATAGGGGGTGAAAGGGTTACCTGGGGGGCGATCAAGGGGGTTAAACCTTCATTAGGTAATATATGGGGGTACCCGACGCTATAAAAACCTGCGGCGAACCTAAAAAAAATTACTGGCTACCGATCAGCATCACCGACGCTAAGACATCGATCAGAAAAATGATTGCTAAGTGACAGTGGTGATAGGGGGTGAAAGGGTTATCTGGGGGGTGATCAGGGGGTTAAACCTTTATTAGGGGGGGTTAGGGGGCTACACTGGACCTAAAACTAAATGTACTGACACTTTTACAGTCACAAATGTCACTGATTGCAGTGATCACTAAATAAATGGTCACTGCAATCAGTGACACTTTGACTGGGGGCTGGGGGGGGCTGGGGGGGTGATCTGGGGGTGTCTGGGGGGGCCTGGGGGGGCGATTTATGTGCCTATGTGTCCTGGTGTCAGTGTGCTGTTTTGTGTACTAACCTGGCATCTTCTCCTGTACGGCGCTCGGTATATGTGAGCGCCCCAGGAGAGATGACATCACTTCCTCCTTCCTGGCAGGCAGGGGAAGCTCTCTCATTCGCCGGGAGCGATCGAGAGGGGGTGGCCGGAATCGAACGGCCGTCCCCTCATGCCGGATCGCTCCCGAAGGTAAAACGACCGCTCACTGTAAAGAAGGGGGGTCCGATCGGACCCCCCAACTATACAAAGGCAATCACGTACATATACGTGATTCTGCCTGTCGGTGCCATTCTGCTGACATATATTTACAGTGGGCGGTCGTTAAGTGGTTAATGGCAAACACTATGCAGTTCATAATTTCCAAGAAGGTGAACATCTTTTGCTGGACCTGAAGATTATCTCTATGGAACCGGACACTACACCTGCCCAACATGGCTCTATCAAACGTCAATCTCCTATAAGCCCAACCTCTTCTAATTGTAACAAAGTCAAACATAGGAGAGTTAAAGATAATCTTGTTACCTGAGGAGATAAGTTCCTTTTTGACTTTATCTTCTCTACCTGATATCTCAGGTGGCAATTGAAAAAAAAAAATAATTGTGTTTTTTTTTTGGTGTTTAGAAAACAAAATATAGTCTGTTATGGACTTTCGGTTTATCTAAGATGAATCCGCTTTTAGTTAGATGTTTTCACAGTTTTTGAGAGGCTGTCACTGGCCGGTGTTGAGGCATTGGGCCTCCACCCACTTATTGGATCGGTTGTTTTTTACCGATCTGAGAGGAGGGTACTTAGCCCTTCTTATGGGCTATACTACTGAGTATTTTTTGAATGAAGGAAGGAAGTCTTATTCCTCCCTTCATTCTGGGCCATTATTTGGCCTTTTGATATACTATGTATCGCTTCTGAGTGAATTTGATTTTGTTTTTTTCTTTTCTTTCTTTACTGTCTTCTTCTTTCTCTTAGCCTACCTGCCAGTGAGAGTTTTTTTGGAGGGATGTTTGAAGTTTTCTAATCCAACCTTGGTGAATAATTCTTTCTTATTAAGGATTTATATTAGATTGAGTATTATTTGGGACAGCGAATTGCTTGATCTTACTCTATTTTTTCATGGCTGCCACTAATAATATTTCTTCTCCTCTTCGGGTTATTACTCATCACACGACCGCGCAATTGTCAGTTAAATTGATGCAGTGCCGAATCGCAAAAAAAACGATTGAAGTGCATTATTTATATTATTACATTGTTATATAAAATAAAATAGTTCAACTCACCATAATGCAGAATCAGTGGGAGCCCTGAGTGTGTCACTTGCCGCGTCACCTGCCACCAGATGCAGATTGTCACTTGTCACGATACCATCTGCCACAAATTGCGGATGGTCACTTGCCACGATGCCATACATTGCAGATTGTCACTTGCCACACATTGCAGATTGTCACTTGCCACGACGTCACCTGCCACACATTGTGGATTGTCACTTGCCACGACGTCACCTGCCACACGTAGCGGATTGTCACTTGCCACAAAGTCACCTGCCACACGTAGCGGATTGTCACTTGCCATGACGTCACCTGCCACACGTCTGACAGAGAGGAGGGGGGTCTGACAGAGAGGAGGTGGGTCTGACAGAGAGGAGGAGGGGGGGGTCTGACAGAGAGGAAGAGGGGGGTGGCGGCTGACAGAGAGGCAGAGGGGGGTGGCGGCTGATAGAGAAGAGGGGGGGCGGCTGATAGAGAGGAGGGGGGGGCGTCTGATAGAGAGGAGGGGGGGCTAATAGAGAGCAGGGGGGCGGCTGATAGAGAGGAGGGGGTGGCTGATAGAGAGGAGGGGGCGGCTAATAGAGAGGAGGGGGGCTGATAGAGAGGGGGGGCGGCTGATAGAGAGGAGGGGGGCGGCTGATAGAGAGGAGGGGGGCGGCTGATAGAGAGGAGGGGGGCGGCTGATAGAGAGGAGGGGGGGCGGCTGATAGAGAGGAGGGGGGGCGGCTGATAGAGAGGAGAGGGGGCGGCTGATAGAGAGGAGGGGGATGGGCTGATAGAGAGGAGGGGGGGGCGGCTGATAGAGAGGAGGGGGGGCTGATAGAGAGGAGGGGGGGCGGCTGATAGAGAGGAGTGGGGGTGGCTGATAGAGAGGAGGGGGGCAGCTGATAGAGAGGAGGGGGGGCGGCTGATAGAGAGCTGGGGGGGTGGCTGATAGAGAGGAGGGGGGGCGGCTGATAGAGAGGAGGGGGGGTGGCTGATAGAGAGGAGGGGGGGCGGCTGATAGAGAGGAGGGGGGGCTAATAGAGAGGAGGGGGTCTGATAGAGAGGAGGGGGGTGGCTGATAGAGAGGAGGGGGGGTAATAGAGAGGAAGGGGGTTGATAGAGAGGAGGGGGGGTGGCTGATGGAGCAGATGAGAGAGACAGACCTCAGGAGGGGGGGGCTGATAGAGAGGAGGGGGGGCCACGGGCGGCTGACAGGACAGATGAGACCTCAGGTCTCCTGTGACACACAGCGCTAGTTAGGACTCCGGGAGCATGCAGGGCTGGCGCGATTACCCACAGTCCAGCTCCACCGCTCCTCCAGGCGAATCACAAGCCTCATGTCCGCCGTCCGTCCCGCCCACATGACCTGCTCGGCCAATCACAGGACACCCGCCGCTGCCCATTGCTGAGCTTGGCTCAAACACAGAGACAGATTTTTAGGCAGCAGTTTGAACATTTATTTGCCACCCCCCTGAAAGTGCCGCCTGGGACCGAGGTACCATCGGGTCCCATGGTAGGGCCGGCCCTGTACACAATACACCCGGCGGCAGCTGGTGAGGACACACACACACAGTGTGCAGCCATGCTGCCCGGGAGGAGAAAAGTAGTGACAGGCTTAGCTCAGCAGAGCAGTAGTGAGAGGGGATTCGGAGGAGAAAAACAGAGACAGGAGCAGCCCCAGCGCGCGCCGGATGTGTTCAGGCTAAAAAAAATAAAATAAAAAGCTGGACGGAGCGGGGCCCCCTATTGGGCAGGGCCCATGGGCTTGAGCCCAGTCAAGCCCAATGGTAAGTCTGGCCCTGGATATATGGAGGGAGCTGAATCCAAAAACAAAAGATTTTACTCACTTTTCAAATCCCCACCAATCATACTCGCGTATAGATCTCATCATGGTTTCTACTCAACATATCCCTTCTGCCATTGCCTCCTCTATTGTAGACGTGGCATGGTCAGACCACTCTATGGTTCTACTGTCTTTGAAACGTGATAGTATGGTTCAAATGGTATCCCATTGGACTCTTAATCAATCGTTACTATCCATATAATGATTGATTACGTATAACGTATCCATAAAGATCAGGTGGGATTTATCCCTGGTAGACAGGGTCCCGATCCAGTGAGGAGAGTGGTAGATTTGGTGTCAATATTGCAAACCCAATGGGTAGGTAAACAAAAACAGGAAGGTATGCTCCTATCGTTGGACCTGCAAAAGGCCTCCGATTCAGTTTCATGGCCATACATGTTTGAGGTCATAAAGCGCTGGGGGTTTTGGTTTGAATGTTTTAGGCATTTTATCTGCTCTATTTTCTACACCTGAAGCTAAAGTCAGATTACAGGGGCTATTCTCTGACTCCATTAAGATTTGTAGAGGTACTAGGCAAGGTTGTCCTTTATCTCCCCTGATATTCGCTGTTATGATGGAAACATTAGCAATTGCAATCCGGAATAATCCGAATATCAGGGGGATCCAGTGTGAAAAAGAAAATCCTAAATGTGCATTATTTGCAGATGACCTGTTGTTGTTTATTACTTCCCCAACGTCTTCTTTATCTGAAATTTACTCTCTGCTTCAAAAATTCTCCAAAATATCAGGTCTCAAGGTTAACATGGCCAAATCTAAAGCCCTTAATGTGTCTCTTCCAGACTCTGTGGTTTCCTACATACAAAATAAATAAGAATTCAGTTGGAGTACTTGCTCCCTTAAATACTTAGGTATTAATCTCACTTCAAAATTTGAAGATTTATATCAGGCTAATTATCCACCTATGTATAGGAAACTTGAGGCTGATCTTAGCAACTGGAGAACACACAATATCGATTGGATTGGCAGACTTAATTCGATCAAGATGACCCTCCTACCCAGATTGTTGTATCTTTTTCACTCGCTCCCTATTCCGATTAAAAAAATTCACCTAAAAGCCTTCCAAAGCAAAATCCTTAAATTTATTTGGAACGGAAAAGGTCCACGCCTTTCTTCCCGCAGCCTGTATAATCTCACTGAGCAGGGAGGCTTGGGACTTCCGAACCTTTGGTGGTATTACCAAGCTGCTAGACTGGCACAGTTGTCTGATATATACCTCAAAAATGAACAACCTGACTGGATTTGTAAAGAAGAATTGGCTTCCCCTAAATTTTCTTTGGAAAATTTATTGTGGTGTCCTCCCAAAAACAGACCTTCTATTTTATCTCCTGCTCTATCACAATCTTTAGCTTTGTGGGACTCACTTAGGAATCTCCCCTCTTTGGTCTCTAAGCTGTAACCATTGGCTGATCTGTTTCAGAATCCATTATTTATCTCAAAAGGGGATGTTGGTTCCTTTAAGTGGTGGCATGATAAGGGGGTGTACCGCATTGGACGTTTTTTCTCAAGATCAGGCCCTCTCTCTATACAATATTTCATTGATAATCTTGATTTTCCTTCTACTGAAAGATCAAGATTTTTTCAAATCTCTAATTTTACTAATAAATTATGGGAAAATAATCCTGGATCTAGAGAACCTACGCCATATGAAGTTAGATGTGAACAGGCTATTAATAGGAGAGGTGGGATTTCTGTTATATATAAGTCGCTTGCTTCCAACGATGTTAAACTGCCTCATATGCTGGCTTGGGAGAAGGACCTCCAAAGTGATTGGGATCTGAAGGACTGGTGTGGAAATTTTATTAGATCAATAAAAGGCATTCTTAATGCTTCACTTATAGAAGCAAATGTTAAAATCTTTACTAGATGGTGCCTACTGCCTAGTTTCTACAAGAGTAGCTGCTATGTATCCCACCTCATCCCCTCTCTGTTTTAGAGGTTGTCAGGGATTAGGATCTATGATTCATATTTGGTGGGAATGTCCCAAAATCCGAGGATTTTGGAATAAAATCTTCAATATTATACGAAAAATCACAGGATATACAATACATCAATCTCCAGCGATCGCTTTACTTAACGGATTTATACCACAGGTTCCTAAGGTTACCAGAAAGCTGATTCTATTCATACTTACAGGGGCTAGAATAACCATTTCCAAAGCATGGAAAAAAACGTCAGTATCTCTTTTATGTATGAAGAGAAAAGTTACATGGATAAAGGAACAGGAAAAAATAATTAGTTCAACGTTGGACAGATCTACTCAATTTAATAGATATGGGAACCTTGGATACAATTTTTGCGAATTCCTACACCCCTTAAGTAATTAGCAACACCAATCGCTGAATATTGATGTTTACATTGAGCAGGTAGGCTTTCTTTCTTTCTTTTTCTATTTCTTCCTTTTTTTCCTACTGAACACTAAATATTTTCTCTTCTTTTCTCTCTTTCTCCCATTCTTATTTATTTTTGTTATATGGAATATAAACAATAGGTATTTGTACTAGATTGTTTTAAGACTTCTCAGGTTTATACAACGTTCTCTTATTTTAGAGTCAGAACATTTGACTTTGATTTATTATTTTGAGAAGGATTTTTTACACCCGGTTAAACTTATAGTAGACTACTATATTTCCTATTATATATACTCAAATTAAGGTCATATGTTTTCTCAAAAAAAAAAAAAAGTTTTTGGGTTGCTTAGGAGAGGGGGGGGGGGGGGGAGCTCCTCTTGTCTTCTCAGGCACAGTATGTTCCCTTTAGGGGTGTCTGGGGGAATAGAGGATCTCCTCATCTTCTGGTAACTATATACATATATTTTGAGATATTTAATAGGCCATCATTGCTACTTACTTTCGAAGAAGGGAAGGTTAGAATGAGGGGGTATAGAGGTAGGGGGTTACTCCTATTTTTGATAAATATAATTCAATAATTTCCATTTTTATGGTATTTTTGCATTGATGTACTCCAACATGGTAATATTGTATTTTGAGATCTACTGATATTTAACTTGTTTGCTTGCATATTATATTGTGATACTACATTGTACTTTTTTCTGTAAAGATTGTACTGACTCTATTCAGATAATTATCTAAAACTTGAATGAAAAAAAAAAAAGACACCTACCTGTCCTCGAGTCCAGCGATGTCGGCAGTGCAGCTGATGTTTCCATCAGCTGTCGGGTGCATGCCGCCTCCATTGCGGGTAAGGGAACCCGGCAGTGTAGTCTTACGGCTTCACGCCAGGACCCCTACTGCGGATGTGCGAGGCTCCGCTCCTCTCTCCTACTGGCCCGGCGGCAGGGGAGGAAAGAGCCGAGCGGTGACGTCATGGGCCACGGCCCGGACTCCCGGAAGTGGGAACGGGATACCAAAGACAGGAGACAAATCAGCAGAAGTTTTGGGTGTAGCTCAGCTTTAAAACCGTGTATTCACATAAGCTTGCACTACAAAATGTATTAGGTTAGCAAACAAAAGGTATTACATTTTACATAAATTTTAACTTTCTTGATATTGTAAAAGCAAATGTATAAAGAAAGTAATATGGCAATGGCCTGCATTACATATACACTATACAGAGGTACGTATACAGTAGAAGAGAATGCTTTTTTGTTACATACCTATCTTAAGCATGAACCAAGTAGGAGCTACAAAGCTGCACACCGATCTGCCACTCTAGGAAGCAAGTGGTTATTTTATAGCAACTATAAGGGAGTGGCATGGTGTTACTTTTTTCCTGAGAAAAATTATACGTGTTGGGAGGGGGGGGGGGGGTGTTTGTAAGAGTTGTGCAAATGTGAAATTGAATATGGGATTTGGCATTGTGTATGAAAGGTTAGGATGATCCCTGCTGAATCAGCTGGTGACTTATGGACTTGTATATGAGTTATAAGGGCAATTTCCAGAAACCTCAAATATGAGAGCATTATCTTGGAAGACATTTGGTGGACATGGACTTATGATGATTGGACAGAGATGAAGTCATTATTTGCTGTTAACCATAGGCAGGGCCAGCGCTACCATTAGACGAACTAGGCATCTGCCTAGGGCGCACTGCCACCTAGGGCGCAGCCACGGCTGCTGGTCCGCCAATGTTTCCCAACAGGGTTGCCATCGGGAGGGGCAGCTCATACACATGTAGGGGGCCCAGTTGTCACAAGGGGCCCGGGCCCCAACCAAGCAGTTTTTGCTGGGTCCAAACATCCTCCACAGCGTCCTGCCCAAATACCCAGTCAACATCCCTGCTGCCACAGCCGCGCCACTCAGCAACAGCGCAGGCTTTGCAGCAAATCAGATCTGTCCCTTAATACACGGCAGCTGACAGCATCCACTGCCGCCACCACCGCCGCTCACTGTTCTCAGCTCTAGGGATTGGTTGCTAGGACTGCCTATGTCCTAGCAACCATACACGTGCTTGCCCCTCCCCCAGGCCCCGGCATTTAGAGGAGCAGGAGGAGGAAGTTCTGCCTCCAAACCTATATGTTCCCAGTACCCAGCCTTCCAGCTTCCACCTGTTCTGTAGCCGACTGCTGTAATGAGAAGGATTGGATCCTGATATATGTGGGGTCTTCACAATACTCCCACCCCTTCCACTACCCCAACTATTCTCTTAAACCTCTCCACTCTCCCTATCCCACTCTGCTCTTCTCTTCTAACTTTGGGGACCCTATTGAAAGGGAATGGGCTCCATGATGTATAGGGGATTTTGTGGACCCTGATGTAAGGTTGCTTCAGAGACCCTGATGTAAGAGGGCTTTAGGGACCCGATGTAAGGGGGCTCTGAGGACCCTGATGTAAAGGGGGTGACTTAGGGAGTCCTAATGAAAGGAGGACTCTGTAAGGGAGAACTCTGGGGTCTGTGGTTTAAGGAGGGGGGCTTTGGGGGATCCTGATGTAAGCGGGGTATGGGGACCCTGATGTAAGGGGGACTATGGGATCCTAAAGTAGGGGAGACTTTGGGGACCCTTATAATAGTGGGGTCTCTGATGTAAGGGCAAACTCTGAGGACCCTGATTTAAGCAGGGCGAACTCTGAGAACCCTGATTTAAGGAGAGGGGACTCTTGGGACCCTGATGTAAGGAAGAGGATAACACTGGGGACTCTAATGAAAAGGGGGGGAGACCCTGGGGACCCCTAAGTAAGGGGAACTTTGGGGACCCTAATGAAAGGGGTAAACTCTGATGCAAAGGGGTCAGGCCATTTACGGATGAAAACGGACATCAATGCATGTCTATGGGATAATGGACATTAGTGGATACTCATCCGCTAACAACCGTCTCCGTTAAACTCAGTTTTTCTGGATAGAAAAAATCCTATTTTTTCTTCCGTAAAAAAACGGAACGGATGAAAAACGGATGTTTGCGGATGATCCGTTAACATCCGATCCGCTTACATCCGTTTGTCAGCAAAATATGTATAATTTAATATATGCATTGTGACAGCAGGAAGGTAAAGTCACCTGGTTGCATCCAGGGGGGTAGATATATTTCGCCCAGATTCAGGCTTTACGCCGACTTATACAGCTAGGTGGAGAGTTGTATAAGCCCAGCTGAGACTAGTGGGCTCATTGATGACTCATACCTCTAGGGAGAGGGCTGGGCGTCGTGCAGACAGGGAGTTGATGAGGCCAGCTGAAGCTTGTCAGCTCATTTAGGCCTCTATAAAAAACTCCCAGATTCATTAGATGTTAGCTCATGCCCGGAAGCAGACCTGTGTGGACTGTCTAGGGAGAGTGAACCCCTGTGCGGTGAGAGAAAGCCTGTGTGGCTATATATTTGCTTGGACATTTAAAACCAGGGACTTAGGGACTAGGACAGCACTAGGCTGATCCCAGTTGTTAGTTAGGAAACCTGTATGTTTAGTCAGAGGTCAAGTTGACCAGGATTTATTTTGTTTATGTTTCTTTTGCTTTGCTGTGTTTTGTCACTGTAAATAGAAAATAAACCGCACCTTTTTGATTTTGAAAACCACAACCTCCGTCTGCTGGGCCTGTTTTTGGGTGGGGAGCCCATCCCGGGGGTCACACACACCCGCTGCCGAGCTAACCCCCTCACAGTTGGTGGAGAACCAGTGGCAGTTTTTTTTTTAAACCAGCATGGAGGAGATACTGAAACAGCTGGCTCTAGCAAATGCCAATCAACAGCAGACAAATGCAGGTTTGCAAAGGAGCCTTGCAGCCCAGCAGCAAGCTCATCAACAGAGCCTTGCAACTTTACAACAGAGTCTGGAGGCTCAGCAACAAGCCCAACAGCAATCTGAGGCCCACTTCATAGACCTGTTGCAGAAGCAAGAGCAGAGACTACAACAACAGATGGAAGCAGTAATGCAGCAACGTCCGCAGACCAGTGAGGAAAGCCGTCCCACTAATACCGCGTCCTTTGGGGTGAGTCGTTTATTGACAAAAATGACTGGAGAGGATGATCCAGAGGTATTTTTGACCACATTTGAAAGGACCGCTGAAAGAGAAAAGTGGCCTGAGGAGCAGTGGGCTGGACTAGTGGCTCCTCTGTTAACTGGTGAATCGCAGAAAGCTTACTATGACCTAGAGCCTAACCAAGCAAAAGACTATGTGATGCTAAAAGCTGAAATATTGGCAAGGCTGGGTGTCACCCTGGCTGTCCGGGCTCAGCGTGTGCATAACTGGACTTTCCAGCTTGGAAAACCCCCCAGGTCTCAAATGTATGATCTCATTCACCTGAGCAGAAAGTGGCTACAGCCAGAGACTTTGTCCACACCAAAGATTGTGGAACGTGTTGTAATGGATCGGTTTTTGAGAGCTCTTCCTACTGCCATCCAAAAGTGGGTAAGCCATGGAGACCCAGAGACGGCCGATGGTCTTGTGGATCGTGTGGAGAAATACTTGGCTACAGAGAACCTGACGGCCTCTTCCAGAGACACTCGGACTTTCCACCCTAAGACCAGACCATCCCCAGGGGCGGATAAGAGGATTCCAAGGGGTGAGGGTGGAGAGAGTGAGAGGGTGGGAGCTCTACCCCAAGTTTGGCGAGAACAGCCTGGGAAATCAGCGGCTCAAGAGGCCGCAAGAAGGATCGTTTGCTACCGCTGCCGGCAAGCGGGACATATTGCAGCAAATTGCCCGGTTGTGGAGGAACCCATGCAGTGTGACTTTCTGACGGGCAGACGTCAGTCGCTGTGTGCGACAGTCGCATGCACTGCCATTCGGGGAACTGAGAAACATTTATGCAAAATGTGTATTAATGGTAGAAATGTTGTGGTATTGCTGGATTCAGGTAGCCTTGTGACCCTGATAAAGGCTGAGTTAGTTAAAACAGAGGTCTCTGGGAATAGCAAGGTAGCCGTTATTTGTGTGCATGGGGACACCCGAGAGTATCCAGTGACTACAGTGTGTTTCGAGACCCCCAAAGGTACCCTCTCTCATCCAGTGGGCTTAGTATCTCAGTTACCGCATGACGCCATTGTGGGAAGGGATTTTCCGAAGTTCTGGGAACTGTGGGATGATCCTGAGCCCCCCACTGGTGCCCCTATGTACCAGGAATGTGATAGCCAGAACTCCCCTGAGAGTGGTGAGGACTCTCCGGAATTTCCCTTGTCAGTATTGGCAGGGGAGACTCAAGAAACTGGAGAGGAGCCCACCTCCTCAGACGAAAACCTACCGTCTGTGGAGTTTTCTGATCTTGAGGTTCACAGGGAAAACTTTGCCACAGAACAGTTGAAAGACCCCGCCCTAATAAAGGCACGGGAAAACGTAGTGAAAATAGATGGCGAGTTAGTGAACCCAGATAATACCGGCACTTACCCATACTTCAGCGTAGAGAAGGACCTACTGTATCGGGTGGCAAAAAGGGCAGAAGAAACCGTTGAGCAGCTTGTGGTGCCCAAACCTTACAGGAAGTTGGTGTTGGAGTTGGCCCATGGGCACATTCTTGGAGGTCATCTGGGGACAGAGAAAACCCGAGAGAGGGTATTACAGAGATTCTATTGGCCTGGGGTGATGAAGGACATAGAAAATTATTGTTCCTCCTGCCCTGTGTGTCAGAGGTCGGCCCCGATGCCACATTTCCGTAGCCCGCTGGTCCCTCTACCCATCATTGAGGTCCCGTTTGAGAGAATCGCAATGGATTTGGTAGGTCCTATAATCAAGTCCGCTAGGGGGCACCAGTACATATTGGTTATAATGGACTATGCCACCCGTTATCCAGAAGCGATCCCTCTCAGAAATACCTCGGCCAAAACCATAGCCAAAGAGCTATCTCTTGTTTTTAGCCGGGTGGGTATTTGTAAAGAACTGCTTACGGACCAAGGTACACCCTTTATGTCCCGGGTTATGAAAGAGCTGTGTAAATTGTTCAAAGTGACGCAATTGCGTACATCTGTGTATCACCCCCAAACCGATGGGCTGGTTGAAAGATTCAACAAAACCCTAAAACAAATGTTGAAGAAAGTGGTGGATAGAGATGGAAGGGATTGGGACTGTCTACTTCCTTATTTGATGTTTGCTATTAGGGAGGTGCCCCAATCCTCTACGGGATTCTCCCCCTTTGAGTTACTGTATGGGAGACACCCAAGAGGGCTGTTGGATATTGCCAAGGAAACTTGGGAAAGTGAGAGTTCTCCCCACAGGAGTGTGATTGAGCATGTCGCCCTGATGCAAGATCGAATTGCACAGGTAATGCCCATCGTGAAGGAACATTTGGCCCAAGCGCAGTTGGCACAGCAGAGAGTGTACAACCGTGGAGCCAAGACCCGTACCTTTTCCCCGGGGGATAGGATATTGGTACTTGTCCCTACGGTTGAAAGTAAATTCCTTGCCAAATGGCAAGGCCCCTACGAGATAATGGAAAAAGTGAGCGAAGTGAATTACAAGGTCAGACAACCAGGAAGGCGAAAGCCCGAACAGATCTATCACGTTAATCTGTTGAAAGCCTGGAGGGATAGAGAGTCCCTAGTCGCAGACACTTGGTCACCAGCTCAAACTGGTTGCGTGATTCCTGAGGTTGGAATCGCAGCCACCTTGTCACAACCCCAACAACAGGAGGTTAAGGAGTTTGTGCTTCGCAACAAGGAGGTATTCTCTGAGCTGCCGGGACAAACATCTGGGGTAGAGCATGACATTATTACCCCGCCCGGTGAAAGGGTGAAGTTAAAACCCTATCGGATCCCAGAGGCCCGACGGGAGGCAATACGGGAGGAAGTACAGAAAATGCTGAACTTAGGGGTGATAGAGGAGTCCCAAAGTGATTGGTCTAGTCCCATTGTGTTGGTGCCTAAACCGGATGGGAGCTGGCGATTTTGTAACGATTTTCGTCAGTTGAACAAAGTTACAAAATTTGACACCTACCCCATGCCACGTATAGATGAGTTGATCGACCGGCTGGGAACAGCCCGATACATGACGACTCTTGACCTCACAAAAGGGTATTGGCAAATCCCCCTGGCCAAGTCGGCCAAAGAGAAAACCGCATTTGTAACCCCAGACGGGGCGTTCCAATATAAAAGAATGCCGTTCGGGTTACAGAATGCGCCGGCCACATTCCAGCGGAAAATGGACCAGATGCTGAGGCCCCATCGGAAGTATGCTGCGGCTTACCTGGATGACATAATTGTCCATAGCACAGATTGGGCCTCACATCTGCCAAAAGTGCAAGCAGTCCTGGACTCTGTTCGGGAAGCAGGGTTTACGGCTAACCCCAAGAAGTGTACCATTGGGCAGGAGGAGGCCAAATATCTTGGGTACACCATTGGGAGGGGAGTAATAAAACCCCAACTCAACAAAGTCGAGGCCATCCAGAGTTGGCCACGTCCCAACAGCAAGAAGCAGGTACGAGCCTTTCTGGGAATCGCTGGGTATTATCGGCGATTCATTCCCCACTTTGCTTCTAAGGCTGTGCCCCTAACCAACCTGACGAAGGGGAAAGGGTCGGTCATGATTAAATGGACCCCCGAGGCTGAGGCAGCATTCCAATTCTTGAAACAAGCCTTATGTAGCCAGCCAGTGTTGTACTCACCCGACTTCTCTAAAGACTTTGTCGTACAAAGTGATGCGTCAGATGTGGGGTTAGGAGCAGTATTGTCCCAGGTCTGGAACGGGGAAGAGCACCCAGTCATTTACCTCAGCAGGAAGTTGAAGTCCCATGAGGTAAATTACGCCACCGTTGAAAAGGAGTGTTTAGCGGTGAAGTGGGCTCTAGATTCCCTTCGGTACTACCTGCTAGGTAGGCACTTTGACATGGTTACGGATCACGCTCCGTTAAAGTGGATGGCTCAAAACAAGGAAACAAATAGAAGAGTGAATAGGTGGTTCCTGGCCCTCCAGGAATTCAACTTCACAGTGAAGCATCGCCCTGGCGTTCAAATGGGGAATGTGGATGCTTTGTCTCGAGTACATGAATGCCTGATTGCTGGTGTTCCAACCCCGAGGTTAAAACAAGAGGGGGGGGTATGTGACAGCAGGAAGGTAAAGTCACCTGGTTGCATCCAGGGGGGTAGATATATTTCGCCCAGATTCAGGCTTTACGCCGACTTATACAGCTAGGTGGAGAGTTGTATAAGCCCAGCTGAGACTAGTGGGCTCATTGATGACTCATACCTCTAGGGAGAGGGCTGGGCGTCGTGCAGACAGGGAGTTGATGAGGCCAGCTGAAGCTTGTCAGCTCATTTAGGCCTCTATAAAAAACTCCCAGATTCATTAGATGTTAGCTCATGCCCGGAAGCAGACCTGTGTGGACTGTCTAGGGAGAGTGAACCCCTGTGCGGTGAGAGAAAGCCTGTGTGGCTATATATTTGCTTGGACATTTAAAACCAGGGACTTAGGGACTAGGACAGCACTAGGCTGATCCCAGTTGTTAGTTAGGAAACCTGTATGTTTAGTCAGAGGTCAAGTTGACCAGGATTTATTTTGTTTATGTTTCTTTTGCTTTGCTGTGTTTTGTCACTGTAAATAGAAAATAAACCGCACCTTTTTGATTTTGAAAACCACAACCTCCGTCTGCTGGGCCTGTTTTTGGGTGGGGAGCCCATCCCGGGGGTCACACACACCCGCTGCCGAGCTAACCCCCTCACAGCATACATTACAATTAACCTATGACCGAGGTAGTGGTCTTTAGAAAAGTCACATGCACAAGCACATGCTGCCTGCGAAGAGGAGAGGAGACAAGACAGTGAATATGGCAAGAGATGTGTCCCATGAACAGCTCATCCAGCTTGTTCATGACAGGCCAGCTTTTTGGGACAAAAGAACTGCAGAATACAGTGACAGAAACCTCAAAAGCATCAAGTGGGAAGAAGTATTTGAGGAGGTCACTCCGAACTGGTTGTCACTCAGTACTAAACAGTGTCGGATACGTGGTAAGCACTTTGTGGGATGGGGGTGGGTTGGCATGGTTAAACATGTAGTCCTGATAATTGTAGTCCACCCCACCATGCAAATCCCAGCACTCTACTCCTACATTAGGCCCCATGTACACGGGACGCTGGTGAAACCTGCCACGTCACCTGGCCCACGTCACCTGCCACGTGAACTGCCACGTCACCTGCCACGTAAACTGCCACGTGAACTACCACGTAACCTGCCACATCACCTGCCACGTAAACTGCCACGTCACCTGCCACGTAACCTGTCAGGTAAACTGCCACGTAAACTGTCACGTAACCTGCTACGTAAACTGCCACGTAACCTGCCACGTGAACTGCCACGTAACCTGCCACGTGAACTGCCACATCACCTGCCACATAACCTGTCACGTAAACTGAAACTTAATCTGCCACGTCACCTGCCACGTGAACTGCCAGGTAAACTGCCACGCGAACTGCCATGTAACCTGCCACGTCACCTGCCACGTAACCTGCCACGTCACCTGCCACGTAAACTGCCATGTGAACTGCCACAGCACCTGCCACGTAACCTGTCACGTAAACTGCCACGTCACCTGCCACGTGAACTGCCACGTGAACTGCCACGTCACCTGCCACGTGAACTGCCACGTAACCTGCCACGTAAACTGCCACGTCACCTGCCATGTAACCTGCCACGTCACCTGCCACGTAACCTGCCATGTAACCTGCCATGTAACCTGCCATGTAACCTGCCACGTAACCTGGCACGTAAACTGCCATATGAACTGCCACGTCACCTGCCACGTAACCTGTCAAGTAACCTGCCACGTAAACTGCCACGTCACCTGCCATGTAACCTGCCACGTGAACTGCCACGTCACCTGCCACATAACCTGTCACGTAACCTGCCACGTAACCTGGCATGTAACCTGCCACGTAAACTGCCATGTGAACTGCCACATCACCTGTCATGTAACCTGTCACGTAACCTGCCACGTCACCTGCCACGTAAACTGCCTTGTGAACTGCCACGTTACCTGCCACGTAACCTGTCGCGTGAACTGCCACGTAACCTGTCAGTAAACTGCCACGTAACCTGCCACATAACCTGCTACGTAACCTGCCACGTAAACTGCCACGTCACCTGCCATGTAAACTGCCACGTAAACTGCCACGTGAACAGCCACATCACTTGCCACGTAACCTGCCACGTAACCTGCCACGTGAACTGCCAGTAACCTGCCACGTGAACTGCCACATCAGGGAGGTGTTTCTCCACAGCGATGACATCCCGCAGTGTACAGCAAATATCTCCTAAATAGCGCAGAGATAATTGCAGTACTTCTAGGTAAGTCTTGTTATAGGCTTACCTATAGGTAAAACTGACAAAAACATTTGTTAAAAACCACTGTATTTCACATATGTATTTCATATAGTATACGTAATTGTCATGTTGGAGTTCTATCAGTATATTGTGTCTACTGTTCCTATGCAGACGAAAAAATCTTGACCAGGTGGACATCATTAAGAGACCGGTATAGGCGGGACCTTAATGATGAAGCTAAAGAAAGTAGGAGCGGAGCAGGAGCGTACAAAGATGCTGGACTTCTTGAGAAATGTTATGAACTTAAGAAGGTAAGTAAAAACATTATTTCTCCCCTATAATAAATGAGTTGGCCTAGTATAAAAAAAAAACAGATACTCCAAAGAGGAATTAAACCATAAGATAAAAAAAAAAATACAAGGCAATGAGCTAGTATGCACAGCATACTATCTCATTATGAATTACTCACCTGAGATCGAAGCCCCCGCAGCGGTCCTTGTTCTCCTCCTCCGTCGCCCCCATCACTCCCGGAGTGACTTCCGGGTATCGCGGCTCCGGTGCTGTGACTGGTTGTAGCCACGCTGACGTCATGCGTGCGGGAGCCACCAGTCACGGCACGATCGCCTTCAGAAACGGCATGCTTAGTCAGGCGTCGTTGTCTACGTGTTTTCTGCAAATATCTCCTAAACCGTGCAGTTTTAGGAGATATTTCTTGCACCTACAGGTAAGCCTTAATCTAGGCTTACCTGTAGGTAAAAGTGGTCTGTAGGTTTACAACTACTTTAACAGTAATGACACACACGGATCTATGTATAGTAACTCTACTGTAACTCTACTGTACTGTACTGACCTGTAATCCATCTATGAACAAATATTTTACAGTACCACCAGCAACATTTCAGAAACAGAAGAGGAGGGGGATGCAGAGGATACCCAGCAAGCGCGACAGGAAGAGATGGGAGTTGTCTTCACAATCGACAGCAACAGCCACGCTTGAAAGACGTGTGCCTGCGCTTGAAAGACAACGTGTGCCTGTAAGTATCCTATATAAAATGCCCCATTTTGAAATGTTGACAAACAAAATGTGCTAATAAATTTTCCACCCCTCAGATTCATTCTGTTGGAACTACCGCATCGAGAGGCAGTAAACGCCGTGAACATCACAAACATGATATGGATGGAGCCATGTTAACCATTATGGAGGAGATGAAGGAAATGCGAAGGACTGATACCAACGACCCATTTTCAGACCCCAATAATGAGGATGCTAGTTTTGTTAAAAACCTATACCACCATCTGGTTAAAGTACCGGCTCTTCGGAAAATGGATGTAGAGATGGCAATCTTTAATTTTACTGGTGTGTGTATAAGGGCTGCAATGTCCGGGGATCCCATGCCACCAGTACTTAGCCATCCCCCACGCCCATACCATACTGAGCAAGCTCCACAACATATATTTCAGCCTCAATACAACCCAGGCTATATCCCCCATCACCAGCGTGCACCAGCCACCACTGCCCAAAATGTAATACACCCACCTCAAGTGGCACCCACCTATGAGTCTTCCAGTTCCCAGGCCAGTTCATATAGTCATTCCTCCCAGTCTTCCAATCCGTATTCCACTTCCCCCATCCTTATTATCAGGACCTTTAAAGAATCCCCATTTTAAGTTGCCCCGAGTAGTTGGCCACCAACTTTACATTGCACACATCTCATGAGGTATTTTTCGAAATGCACACGACAAATTTCCTGAGCACTATATGTTTTTATATTTTTCTAAAAAAAAATATTTTAAAATGTAATATTTTTGGTGATATATGTTGCGGTCAATTTATTGGCTATGACATTAATAAAAATAATTGACTGTATGGAAAAGTTAATTTTATTATTGTACTCTATATAAACCAAAAACAACTGATACAAAAGAATGTGATGGTCATAGGGTCTGTGATGATCAATGTTGGCACTAGGAGAATGAAAAATACAAGCTTTAATCATACACTGATAGAAGTCACAAGACTGCTATACTGCTAACGTGAAAAAGTATTGTTAAAACTATTGCATTTTCATTTTCTGTGCACAAACAAATATAATGCAGGGTACCAAAAGGGGGTCAAACATGGTACTAGCAAGGTGTACCTAATAAGGTGCCTGGGGAGTGATTTACACATGTTAATACTGCCACAGAACCTCTCCCTCTGGGGACATGAAATAGTTTGCAAACGTATCACGCATGGTAACGACTGAATTGTTGGGTCGCAGTCCGGTAAACCGTACAGAATGTAAATTGATCTTGTCCTCTTCCTCAACAGTAATTCCTTCTTTCTCACGTATAATGTTATGGAGGACACAACATGCTTGGATAACTAGTTCGGCATTCTCCAGGCTCAGTTGAATTGTTGTATGTGTAGCACACGGCCCTTTTTCTCCCGTCTAAAGCCCTGTACACACGATCGGTTTAACTGATGAAAACCGTCCGATGGATGGTTTTCATCAGACAAACCGATCGTGTATGGTACCCATCGGTCTTTTTTCCATCGGATGGAAAAAATAGAACTTGTTTTAAAATTTTCCGATGGATCAAGAACCGATGGTAATTTGCGATCGTCTATGGGCAAGTCCATCGGTTAAAAAACCCACGCATACTCAGAATCAAGTCGACGCATGCTCAGAAGCATTAAACTTCATTTTTCTCGGCTCATCGGAGTGTTTTACGTCACCACGTTTGGAACGGTCGGTTTTTTGACTGATGGTGTGTGGCCAAGACTGATGAAAAACAGTTTCATCGGATTTCCGATGGTCAAATCCATCGGACGAAAATCCATAGGTTATCCGATCGTGTGTACAGGGCTTTAGGCTCACTCACGGGGAAAAAGGCACACATATGTCACCGTGCCCGTACCCTCTGGTAAAAAAGGTTAAGCACACTTGTAACTTACGGGTTTTGCAGCAAGGTTCTCCTTAAATTTGGTTCTCGTCCCTTAGAATGCAAAGGGTGAGTCTTTTTAATTCCCCAAGTAACTCCAAGGTCCACACCAATAGCAACCCCAACGTAGAGTTTATTTTTCTTATGAATGAATAACCACATAGTTAGGAAGAGAGAAAGGTGTTAAGAATGGCAGATCAGATTCAGACACTTCTGGCTTCTTCGCCACTCCATCCCGAGTGGGTATAGCTCACCCGGATAGTCACCCAATGTCACTAGCAGCCGGCGTGTAGCTCGAACAGTTAATCAGATTCCCTTAATGGATACAATCGGGAGATCCCCAGCCACATAATCTACAGTGTCCCAAACCTCCTAATGGTTGCGTTTGTTAGATCCTTCTTCTTCGGATGGATGACATCCCTCCAGAGAGTTACTGGGCCCCTTCCTTCACTGTGATCTCTCACCAGTCCTTCGGAACGGTCCTCCCCCAGGCTCCTCTTCCAGAAGCGGGTCCCCTCGCAAGGGGGCACCCTGGGATTCCTCCTCCCCGAAGTGGGCTACAGCTAAAGGTGCTAAGACAAGGGCTGGAGATGCAGCCCCAGGACTAAAGGTGCCTGGGACTGAGGCGCACTTGGCCCCATGGCCTGGAGGGCCATGCACTTGAGCTTCAGAAACACAGGTCCCCCCCCCCCCCGGGTACAGGTCCCCAGGGTAGCAAGTCCACCCTGACTAATGGCGTCCGCCCCTTTTGTACCCTCTCCCGGCATGCACAGCGGGTAGACCACGCCCACTGCACGGCTGCCGAGAGAGGACACCCAATCGCCACTCCATCACCTGTGGTTCAACCCTGAGTGCAAGTGACAGCGCCACCCATACTTCTAACAGGAACTGCATGCCAGGTGAAACAGCAGCAAGGCAGAGTCCAATCAATTGAAAGATCCGAGCCAACTACCACTCGAATCACCCCTAAATTTGGCATAGCAGGGGTTAAATTTGGGGATCCCGCTACATATGGAATATGCGCCACTTGCTGGTCGAAATGGCAAAGCTGCATTCAACCGATAGTTGAATATTTTTTTGGGGGGAGTTAGATTGTGCCTTGCATAAGGCCTTAGGAGATGCCTAGAAAGTGCAAATGCCTCATCAGCTACAAGCACATGTGACATATCTGGCCCTACAGTTCCTGGAAGAGGT
Organism: Rana muscosa; assembly: GCA_029206835.1. NCBI lineage: Eukaryota > Metazoa > Chordata > Amphibia > Anura > Ranidae > Rana > Rana muscosa. The sequence continues at coordinate 600,720,086 of CM055118.1, read as the reverse complement.
TTGTCTGATGGCAAATGAAAGTGGCCCTCACGTAGTCTTCTCCCCATTTCCGATGCTGTAAAAACTTTTGAGTCTGAAGTACGTCCATACGCCCCAATATCTACAGCTACAAACTTGTAATTACTGTCACAGATTGCCATAAGCACAAGGGAGAAATATTTCTTATAGTTAAAATATTGTGAGCCAGATCCAGGTGGCATCTGAATTCAGATGTGTTTCCCATCCAGGGCTCCAACACAATTAGGGAATTGAGTCTTCTTCCAAAACCCATTTGTAATTTCCTGCCACATGGATGTATCTGGAACAGGCATTGCAGTATACCGAGGCTCCTCCCATATTGCTTGACAGGTGTCGTGCACAATTCCAGAAATTGTAGAGGTTCCCAACAAAAAGTAATGGTTTAGGGACACATAGGATAGTCCAGATGCCAGAAACCTAGGAAGAGTAGAACAAATGATGAAAGGAATCCTACATTACGCTGGACATAATCAAGCAGAAAGGCTGTCTGGCTTACCTTAGGGTAAGTAGAAGTCGCTCCTCTGGAGGCACACAACGTCTCATATCCATTTTCATCCTTTCCAAACGGGGATGCAACTTTTCTAATAAAAAATCAAACGTTGGTACAGACATTCGCGTAAAATAAAATAAAAATTGTGGGAAACGTTGCAGAGCTGCATAGTGCAGAGCAAACAACCCTTCAGTAGGCCTCTTGAGCAGCATGGGATGTGTCCAGTACCTGCGTCTTCTTGCAGAAATCTTCCTGGTCATGCTTTTTTATCTCCTCAAATAAGAAAGCATGACAAATAATGTCACATTCTCAAAAAATCTGCACAAATCTATTGCTCTAAATAAGCACGTACACTACAGCAAGGAATCAGGAAGCACAAAGCAAGCTGAAACCACAAAGCAGCATGGGAAGCACAATGCACGCTGGGAAAAACAAAGAATCTTGGGAAAATCATGAATAAGTGATTAAATACAGTTCTAAAAAAAATAAATAAACGGACATAAACGGATTAAAAATGGACACAAACGGATGTAAAACGAATGTAAAACGGATGACAACGGATGTAAAGCGGATGAAAAACGGACATGAAAATGGATGAAAACTGACAACAACTGATGATAAAAAACGTGACGGAACTGATCTAATGTACGGTCCGCACGTGTGAAAGGGGCCTTATGGAGTGCGGCAGTCCAGCTATAATGAATTGTCGAATCCCGGCAATACAGATAAAAGTCATTGAAAAAAACGGCATGGGTTTCCCCCCCCCCCCAGTCTATTACCAGGCCCTTTGGGTCTGGTATGAATATTAAGGGGAACCCCGAACCAAAAATAAAATAAAATAAATGCGTGGGGGTCCCCCCAAATTTCATACCAGGCCCTTCAGGTCTAGTATGGATATTAAGGGGAATCCTGCGCCAATTTTATTTTTTTTAAAAATGGTGTAGGGTTCCCCCTCAAAATCATACCAGACCCTTCAGGTCTGGTAAGGATTTTAAGGGGAACCCCGCACCAAAAGAAAAAAAAACGGCGTGGTGTTCCCCCCAAAAATTCATTACAGACCCTTATCCGAGCACGCAACCTGGCAGGCCACAGGAAAAAAGGGGGGGATGAGAGAGTGCCCTCCCTCCTGAACCGTACCAGGCCACATGCCCTCAACATGGGGAGGATGTCGCCATGTTGATGGGGACAAGGGCCTCATCCCCACAACCCTTGCCCGGTGGTTGTGAGGGTCTGCAGACGGGGAGCTTATCAGAATTTGGAAGCCCCTTTTAACAAAGGGAACCCCCAGATGCCAGCCCCCCCTATGTGAATTGGTAATGGGTACATTTTACCCCTACCATTTCACCCAAAAAGTGACAAAAAAAAAAAAACACATACACAGGTTGTGTCAAGTCCTTTAATAAAATAAAATAAAAATTCCAGCGATGTAATCCTTCTACGACCATGCCGCCACGATCGATTACGCCTATATGGAAGACAGCCCACGAATGACGCGAGACCGGCTTGACAGCGCTTATATAGCCGAGGGCGGGGCCACCCGGGACATACGCTGGTGACCCCGCCCCCCTCTGATGCAACAGGGTTTGTCGCGGGGTTACCCAGTGACATGTACGGGTGACCCTGCCCCCGGGTTTCCAGTTGCGCCAGAGGAGGGCGGGGTCACCCTTACATGTCACTGGGTAAACCCGTGGCAAACCCTGTTGCATCAAAGGGGGGCGGGGTCACAAGCGTACGTCACGGGTGGCCCCGCCCTTGGCTATATAAGAGCTGTCAAGCCGGTCTCGCGTCATTCGTGGGCCGGCTTCCACATAGGTGTAATCGATCGTGGCGGCATGGTCGTAGAAGGATTACATCGCTGGAATTTTTATTTTATTTTATTAAAGGACTTGTCCCAAGCTGTGTGTGTGTTTTTTTTACAATTTTTTTCACTTTTTGGGTGAAATGGTAGGGGTAAAATGTACCCATTACCAATTCACATGGGGGGGGGGCGTCATTCGCGGGCCGCCATTACATGGAAGTGGTCGTAGAAGGATTACATCGCTGGAATTTGTTTTTTATTATTAAAGGTCTTGTCCCAAGCTGTGTGTGTGTTTTTTTACAGTTTTTGGCACTTTTTTGGTTGAAACGGTAGGGGTACAATGTACCTGTTACCAATTCACATGGGGGGGGCATCTGGAGGTCCCCTTTGTTAAAGGGGGCTTCCAGATTCCGATAAGCCCCCCGCCCGCAGACACCCCCACAACCACCATGTTGAGGGCATGTGGCCTGGTACGGTTCAGGAGGGGGGGGCGCTCTCTCGTCCCCCCCTCTTTTCCTGCGGCCTGCCAGGTTGCGTGCTCAGATAAGGGTCTGTATGGATTTTTGGGGGGAACCCCACGCCATTTTTTTTATTTTGGTTCGGGGTTCCCCTTAATATTCATACCAGAGCCAAAGGGCCTGGTAATGGACTGGGGGGGGGACCCATGCCATTTTTTTCAATAACTTTTATCTGTATTGCCGGGACCCGACAGTTCATTATAGCCGCGAGTAGTTTTAAATTACTGTTTTTCCTTTATGCCGCGTACACACGGCCGTTTTTCTCATCGAGAAAAACAACATTTTTCCCATTCGACGAGAAAAAACGATCGTCTGTGGGCTTTCTGTAGTTTTTTTCGACGAGAAAAACGGCATTAAAAACGACGAGAAAAATTAGAACATGTTCTAATTTTTCTCGTCGTTTTTTTCGACATGTTTTCCGCGGCAGTGTTTCCCATAGGGAAACACTGCCGCGGAGCCCACAGACGGTCGTTTTTCTCATCAAGAGAAAAAATTACGTGAAAAACGACCGTGTGTGGGGAACAAGCTGTTCCCCCGTTTTAAATGACATTATTCACGGCGGTTTTTTAACCGCCGTGAATAATGATCGTGTGTACGCGGCATAACAAATTTAATTTTGCTGTGGGACTGTTCTAAACACGGGAAACATGCGCTACTTTACAGGCATACTATAGACACCCCCCAGGTATTACATTTAAAGGAATATTTCACTTTTATTGTTTCACTTTAAGCATTATTAAAATCAATGCTCCTGAAAAAACTGCAGTTTTTAAACTTCTTTTTGCATTGATACATGTCCCCTGGGGCAGGACCCAGGTCCCCAAACACTTTTTATGACAATAACTTGCATATTAACCTTTAAAATTAACACTTTTGATTTCTCCCATAGACTTTTAAAGGGTGTTTCACGGCTTTCGAATTTGCCACGAACACCCCAAATTGTTTGCTATTCGGCGAACGGTCGAACAGCCAATGTTTGAGTCAAACTCATGTTCGACCCGAACATAAAGCTCATCCCTAGTAGCGATACCCCCGAAGGGGCTGCTTAAGTATGTTCAGTCCGTTATTCTGCCTCTCAACCCTAATAACAGCCTCAGCCCCCTCTGGTACACCTAGCAATAGTGTAAGTGGAATGACCAATGAGAAACACACGTTATGATAAAACACAGAAATTGTCTTTACTGTAATATTTCTGTGAAAGAATAACAACCAGTAACAATATTTAACCACTTGCTGCCCGCCCTATTACAAAAAGACGGCGACAAAGTGGTTTCAATATCCTGACCGGACGTCATATGACGTGATCAGGATATTGAGCCGCTGCGCGCCCCCGGGGGCACGAATCGCGGTGATCATTGTTGCGGGGTGTCAGTGTGACACCCCACAACACAGATCTAGGTAAAGAGTCTCTGACAGAGACTCTTTACCACGTGATCATCCGTGTCCAATCACGGCTGATCACGATGTAAACAAGAAGAGCCAGTGATCGGCTTTTCCTCACTCGCGTTTGTCAGACGCGGGCAGAGGAGAGCCGATTGGCTGCTCCTCTGACAGGGGGGGTTTGTGCTGATCGATTATCAGTGCAGCCCCCCGAGGATGCCCACACTGGACCACCAGGGATGCCACCAGACCACCAGGGATGCCCACCACCAGGTATGCCACCCTAGACCACCAGGGATGCCAATCAGTGCCCCTAATGGATGCCAATCAGTGCCCACAATGGATACCAATCAATGCCCACAATGGGCATCACTGATTGGCAGGCATTATTGTTTGGCACTGATTGGCATCCATCATTACAATACATTACAGTACATCAGTGCCATCTATCAGTGCCCATCCATGCCCATACGTGCCACCTATCACTGCCCATCCATGCCCATCCGTGCCACCTATCAGTGCCCACCCATGCCGCCTATCAGTGCCCAGCCGTGTCGCCTATCAGTGCCCATCCGTGCCGCCTATCCGTGCCCATCCATGCCGCCTATCCATGTCCATCCATGCTGCATATCAGTGCCCATCAGTGCCGCATATTAGTGCCCATCATCAGTGCCCATCAATGCCACCTCATCAGTGCCACCTCATTGGTGCCACCTCATTGGTGCCCGTCATTGCAGCCCCATTAGTGCCCATCAGTGAAGGAGAAAACTTACTTATTTACAAAGTTTTGTAACTGAAACAAAAAAAAACATTTTTTTTTCAAAATTTTCGGTCTTTTTTTATTTTTTTTAGCAGAAAATAAAAATCCCAGAGGTGATCAAATACCACCAAAAGAAAGCTCTATTTGTGGGAACAAAATGATAAAAATTTAGTTTGGGTACAGTGTAGCATGACCGCGCAATTGTCAGTCAAAGTGCAACAGCGCTGAAAGCTGAAAATTGGTCTGGGCAGGAAGGTGTATAAGTGCCCTGTATGGAAGTGGATAATCAAATAATCAACTAGAGATCAATAACTGAGATTTAAGAGCAATATCCTATATCAATCCTATATTCCAGCTGCTTTCAGGGGATTCCAAACCTGAGAATGTTCCCAAGAGCAGAGGCATACTTTAATAGTAAATAAAGCACAATATGGCACTTCAAATTAGATTGGTTACCTTTACTCAGATTGGCTCTATGGGGGTTATCTACTAAAGGCAAATCCACTTTGCACTAAAAGTGCACTTGGAAGTGCAGTCGCTGTAGATCTAAGGGGAAGCTCTGAAATGAGGGTAAGCTTTGCTGATTTTATCATCCAATCATATGCAAGCAAAAATGCTGTTTTTAATTTTCCTTGCATGTCCCCCTCAGATCTACAGTGACTGCACTTCCAAGTGCACTTGTAGGGCAAAGTGGATTTGCCTTTAGTAAATAACCCCCTATGAGTCCAGGGAGGAGGAGAGCAGAGGAATGACTCCCTTTGTGTCAGGCCTCTCTCTACTGTCCCCTGACACCACAGGCCCAACTTTACACACCTATTCAAGTCAGCAAGTAATGGCTTAACTTTATAGATAAACTGTCCCACACACCCAATGCAAATGTAGAGCCCTGAATGTTTGTGTGTGTGTGCAGATCCGTATGGCCCTAACAGCTTCAGTTCTTTTGAAGAAAAGATAAGATTTGGTGTCTTCAGCAACGGCGGCGTCTGCTATTACAACTTCTTCCCGCACTCCCGCATAATGTTGAGGAGGAGGAGGTTTCGGGGGAGAACGAAGGATGACAGGACCAGCGGTCCAACCCACCCCCCTGCTCACAAAAAATGTAAGTAGACACCTTCTTTCTCCATCCAGCAGCACCCCCCGCCCCCGCTCAACGACTAATCACTGAAATGTAAGTAGACACCTTCTTTCTCCGTCCAGCAGCCAGCACCCCCCCGCTCAACTACTTCAGTGATTCAGTCCTGCATCGGAGTATTTGAAAGTTGGGAGGTATGCAGAAATGGGTAGCCTTATCCTTTATCCCTGTGGTACTACAAGTGTCAGCAAAATGACTACCAGCAGCAACGATTTCTGTGTAGCGGGTATATGCTTTCTATTTTTTTTTATCTGGTGGGGAAACTGTGATGTATGGTTCCCTGGGGCCCACCAGGTGGCACTGTCGCTTTGGGCCCGGGGTTGAGCCATCATTGCGGTGGCGTACTTCTTTTGGTCTCTCTCAGCGGTTGTATGGTGGGGTGGGGAACCCGCCGTGCTTGCTGGGAGGGGGTATAAAGGGGGCGGCCATTTTTGGTGGCGGGAGTCAAGTCCTGGGCACCTTCAGCCTGAGGGCAATGGTTCGTGTCGGTCCCCTAGACGGGCCTAGGCCTAGAGGACGTTCGGAGGTCGTGTTCCATCCCAGGCACCTTTAGCCTGGGGTGAGGTACTCAAATGGAGGTCTGGAGCTCAGTGCCCAACACTGAGTTCCGCGAGGGAAGGAGATCCTAGGGAACCCCGGGAGTGGGTACCCGAATCCGGAAGGCGTAATGGACCGGTGGGAGATACTTACTTGAAGACCCGGTGCAGGATATTGCCAGTGACAGGTGAGCCTCCCATCGGAGACCGCCTGGAAGGAAATTCCCCCTCGCTTGGAGACCGCAACCCACTTTCAGGAAGGAAAGTGGAGAGTTCATTGTGTCTGGGCCTACTCGCATCCACACCTCCTTGTCTGTTCTGTTCTCTAAGGGAGTCTAACTGATTGTGCTCATTCAGGAAGAATAAAGGAGTGTTGGACTTTAATGGTGTGGGGCTCATTTTCTGGCAGACATTGTTCAAGGTAACTCTCATTGGAGGTTCCAGGTGCAGAACACTGACCCGAAGGTAAAACAAGAACTTTGCTTCCACCACACAAACATCTGTGGTGAGGGCTTGGCGTGGTGACCCCGCTCTCTCTCCTCTAAGGTACCCCTAGACAAGAGACAGACGAGCTGATAGAAGAGAGGGGAGAGAGGAGGCCGCTACATCCGTATACAGTGTTCAAATAACTCCTTCGGTAGTGCAGTGTGGGCAAAAATCCCCAATCCTACGATCAAGGCCCAAACTAATGTTTTGGAACAGACAGGCTCTCTTGGCAACCCGACTCACACAGAGAGATCATCTTAGAGATAGCACCTCTCCCTCAGGTCTGGTCTCTTTACTCCCTCGTTGCTGACTGAACTTTTTCTCAGGACACAAAATGGAGTCTTTTACCTTCCTGTCACCAGAGAATCCTGGGCTTTTTGTAGTTCCTTCCTGAATACCAGGCTATAGAGTCGCATTTTGAGGGAACTGCATGTCCCAAAATCCATTGCATCTGCTTCCTGCAGCTTAGTACAGTGTCTCTGATTGGCTGCTGTAACTGTGCCTTTAATTGTCTTATTTCTTCCTGCCAAAAGGGGCACAAGAGAGGCTACTGAATGCACAGCTCTGCGTGTGTCAGCTCATATTACAACAAACTCAGTCAGTGAACAGGGAGAAGGAGGGGGGGTGAAAAGCCCATCCAGATGTAGCGGGTATTTGAATTTAGGGGAAGCATCTGGGTGGTAGTGTAACCCGGATGCACTGATTGCTAGGGAGTCCGAGACCCTTTTGTGGTTCTTGGAGGACTCTGGTGGTGTGAGGTTCCCTGCGGCCTGCAGGTGGCATTGTCGCCCTGGCCGGAGTTGAACTCACACCGCAAGCCTGCTTCCTTTTTGTCCTTTCCTGGCGCTGGTACAGCGGGGCGGGGAACCTGCTGTGACGCAAAAGGCGAGGGGATAAAAGGGGCGGACGCCCTGACCTTGGGGTTCAGAGTCGGAGGAAGCGGCCACACCCAGGCACCTTCAGCTTGGGTGCTGGCGTTCCGGAGTTCCGGGCCCAGGTGCCCTTGACCTGGCCGGAGCGAGAGATGGAGTCCATCTCAGGCACCTTTAGCCTGGGGTGAGGTACTATGGCGGATGCCTGGGGCTCAGTACCTTCGACTGAGTTCCGCGAGGGTGGAGGAATCCAAGGGGCCCTAACTCCTTGGGTGCCCGTGTCTGAGGTCGAGGAGACTGGTGAGCGGAACTTCTCTGGAAAGTCCGGTGCAGCATTTGCTGGTAACAGAGAGGCCTCCGGTGACTCCCTTGGATGGATATCCTTCCCCTGACAGGGGCTGTGCTAGCGAAGGTAATTCATGTTCTACCTCATATAGTCAGTGGCAGTAACTATTCGCCACTGGTGACACCACAGTGGTTAGCGATACTTTAAAGGATTGTGCCTCGACCTACTCCCATTAATACTGAACTGTTGCAAAGGTCCCAACTTGACTGTGCTGTATGTTTATTCGCTGAGAAGAATAAAACTGTGTTGGACCTATTCAGTGTGTGGAACTCTGGTTACTAGGAGCAAAGGGGAGTGGATCTGAGGAAAGGATTTGACCCTAGGACACCTACACAAAGCCCGATCTTTCTGGCCTTCACCTCATCACTATGGAGGACATGGGCCGTGGTGTATCTCATCCCTCCCCCCGGTACTGACACCCCTAGACAGAGACAGACAAGCCGAGAATGAGAAGGGGTGAGAGGGGTGAGGTCGCTACACAGACATGACAGGCAACTCTCCCCCTGTGAAAAGCCTGTGTACTCGCAACTGCCAGCTTGGCGGGGTCACGGGTGACAAAGTGGGGCATCCGCTACACATATGATTTAAAAGGGGAGTTTTGAGGTTGCTTTGCTTGTAAGCTGAGCCCCACATGTGTGTACAGTGTGTGTCTAATAATTCTTTATCTGCTGAACCGGCCAAATTTCGATCTATGTGCCTGTTCCCATTTGACAATGTTCCTGTTGGACATTTCTGAGGGGAATGTTGTAAAACATTTGTTGATCAGCGGCTACAGCCACTGATTAGTATATTCTAGTATTAGTATATTCTGACAGTTTTGAGTCCTGCTGTCAGAATACAATGTTCCAGCATGGGACACCCCCAGGGCCGGCCCTACCATGGGACCCGGTGGGACTGCAAAACGCTGACCGCTTCTAAATGCTGCATTTGTGGGCATTTATGCATGTCAAGTGTTTTTTCTGCCAGAAAGCTTATCTCAAACACACGATTATGATGATTGTTTTTTTTTTTCTGCCTGAAAACGCTTCTCTGAAAATATGCCTGTAAACTCCCTAATGTGCAGGGACAAATAGACTAACATAGAGCTGCTTATGCATTCTGAAGAAAAAAAACGCCCAAAACCTATGTAGCGGGGTCCTAAATTTAGGGGTAGTGTTTGAGTGGTACTTATGTTCAAGCACCAGGGGTTGTAAAGGTTTGTTTTTATTTTCTAAATAGGTTCCTTTAAGCTAGTGCATTGTTGGTTCACTTACCTTTTCCTTTGATTTACCTTCTAAATGTTTTTTTTCTTTGTCTGAATTTCTCACTTCCTGTTTCTCCTCACTAAACTTCACACCATCATCGGACTGGTGTGTAGTCAGCCAGAACAGCTTACTGAACAGCTTACTGAGGAGGAACAGGAGATGAGAAATTCAGACAAAGAAAACAAAGAAAACAAATATTTAGAAGGGAAATCAAAGGAAAAGGTAAGTGAACCAACAATGCACTAGCTTAAAGGAACCTATTTAGAAAATAAAACACAAACTTTTACAACCCCTTTAATTGTTAGGACATATCAACCGTTTTGTCTGCAGGAAGAGTACCGGTGTATAGTTCCCTGTGGCCTGCAGGTGGCGCTGCCATAGTGGGCCAGGGTTGAACCTAGGGGTAGCGTTTGAGTGGTACTTATGCTCAAACACCTTAATTGTTAGGACATATCAACCGTTTTGTCCGCAGGAAGAGTACCGGTGTATAGTTCCCTGTGGCCTGCAGGTGGCGCTGCCATAGTGGGCCAGGGTTGAACCGTTGGTACAGGGCTGTGCCTTGTGTGTCCCCTCTCGGCAACCATACAGTGGGCGTGGGCTACCTGCTGTGCATGCCGGAAGAGGGTATAAAATGGGCAGACGCTGCCTGTTGGGGGTTCTTGGTCGGGGGTCCTACTCCCTGGGAGTGTGTGTCCTTTGTCCGCCCTGGGCACCTTTGGCCCAGGGGCGGGAGTCAGTGAATCAGTCCCAGGCACCTTTAGCCCTGGGGCTGCAACTAAAGGCCTTGGGCCCAGCACCTTTGGCTGGGGTCCACAAAGGATCGAGGAATCTCAGGGTGCCGCCTTGCAAGGGGACCCGTATCTTAGACGAGGAGGCAAGGGGAGGACCGTTCAGAGGGACTGGTGAGAAGTCACAGTAAAGGAAGGGGCCCGGTAACTCTCTGGAGGGATGTCTTCTCCTTAAAAGAGGTCAAGCTTTGAAACCAAGTTCACAGGTCTGTGGCAGAGACCAAGTTCACCAGGTCTGTGGCAGAGACCAAGTTCACCAGGTCTGTGGCAGAGACCAAGTTCACCGGGTCTGTGGCAGAGACCAAGTTCACCGGGTCTGTGGCAGAGACCAAGTTCACTGGGTCTGTGGCAGAGACCGAGTTCACAAGTTTGTGCAGAGACTGTGCATCTAGTTAGAGTGCCATTCTGGCTGCTAGTCCCTATCTAGGAAGACTATCCAAATGGGCTAAGTCTGCTTGAGAAGCCAAGCAGTGAAGTGTATTTCGTTTGTGCCTGGACCTCTCCCACACCTCATGCTGTCCTGTTCTCCCTCCAACCTTTTCTGTCAGAGACTGTGCTTTAAGAGAAATAAACTCTACGTTGGAGTTACAGCTAGTGTGGACCTTGGAGTTATTGGGGGAAATAGAGACTTGTCTTTATTGAACATAGAGATGAGAACCATTCTCTGGAGAACTTAGCTGTGGAGACCCGTTTCATAACACCGCTCAACCTCTTCACACAGGAGGGTACGGGCATGTGGCACGGTGTGCCCTCTCTTCCTGCAAGGAGCCAAAAGGCAGGTAAAGGGGGGGTCTGTGTGTTACACGTATATGAGCAGCATTTTTTTTATGCCCACCCTTAGGTGATCATTGAAAATCTAATTTAAAATAAGCAAACTAAACTTGGCATACACACTTTTTTTTTTTCTTTGCTGAGCCAGTGAGCTTAAAAAAAAAATACCTGATTCCACACAAACAAGGTGGATGGAGGAAACCCCTCTGCTAGGACTTTGCACTTGCTGCTGTAAGAATACACTGATCAGACAAATTGGCTTCACCAGAAAGCAGGTGGTTATTTTATAGCTGATGTTAGTGAGTAATATGATGATGATTTTTTCCTGTGAAAAGGAAGCAGGAAATTCACAAAAAAACATTTGAAATATGTGACATTTGAGAATGGGATGTACACATTTGTTTTTCTGCTGCTCTTCTTTCATCTCTTCATTTTAACTCCCTTCCCCACATCCAGGTTCCGGCACAAACAAACATTTTTTTTCCAATTTTGTTTTTTTGTACATAGTTTCTGGAATAGGTATATGTTGACTCAGGCTTGAGAGGCATAGGTTTGCTTCAGACACTGGGCACAGTGTCTAATTTAGTGGGGGGAGTATGTAGCGGGGTCCTAAATTTAGGGGTAGCGTTTGAGTGGTACTTATGCTCAAACACCTTAATTGTTAGGACATATCAACCGTTTTGTCCGCAGGAAGAGTACCGGTGTATAGTTCCCTGTGGCCTGCAGGTGGCGCTGCCATAGTGGGCCAGGGTTGAACCGTTGGTACAGGGCTGTGCCTTGTGTGTCCCCTCTCGGCAACCATACAGTGGGCGTGGTCTACCTGCTGTGCATGCCGGGAGAGGGTATAAAACGGGCAGACGCTGCCTGTTGGGGGTTCTTGGTCGGGGGTCCTACTCCCTGGGAGTGTGTGTCCTTTGTCCACCCTGGGCACCTTTGGCCCAGGGCCGGGAGTCAGTGAATCAGTCCCAGGCACCTTTAGCCCTGGGGCTGCAACTAAAGGCCTTGGGCCCAGCACCTTTGGCTGGGGTCCACAAAGGATCGAGAAATCTCAGGGTGCCGCCTTGCGAGGGGACCTGTATCTTAGACGAGGAGGCCGGGGGAGGACCGTTCCGAGGGACTGGTGAGAAGTCACAGTGAAGGAAGGGGCCCGGTAACTCTCTGGAGGGATGTCTTCTCCTTAAAAGAGGTCAAGCTTTGAAACCAAGTTCACTAGGTCTGTGGCAGAGACCAAGTTCACCAGGTCTTTGGCAGAGACCAAGTTCACCAGGTCTGTGGCAGAGACCAAGTTCACCAGGTCTGTGGCAGAGACCAAGATCACCGGGTCTGTGGCAGAGACCAAGTTCACTGGGACTGTGGCAGAGACCGAGTTCACAAGTTTGTGCAGAGACTATGCATCTAGTTAGAGTGCCATTCTGGCTGCTAGTCCCTATCTAGGAAGACTATCCAAATTCGCTAATTCAGCTTGAGAAGCCAAGCAGTGAAGTGTATTTCGTTTGTGCCTGGACCTCTCCCACACCTCATGCTGTCCTGTTCTCCCTCCAACCTTTTCTGTCAGAGACTGTGCTTTAAGAGAAATAAACTCTACGTTGGAGTTACAGCTAGTGTGGACCCAGTGGCGTAGCGTGGGGGGTGTGAGGGGGGCCGTGGCCCCGGGCGCAACATTTTAGGGGGCGCAATCCTGGCTCTGTCCCCCAAACTTTATTTCCTGTGTCCCCGCGGCCTGCGCTCCAGCCGCCATATTTTTTTTTAACAATCAAATCCAGCCGCCATGTTTGGTCTCCGGCTGCCCTTGTGATTGGGCGAATGGGGTCATGTGCCTGTGCGTCCTTCCTCTTTCACGTACCGCTCGGCGCGTGCTGACGTCATTTTAGTGCACCGGACACCTTCAGCTCGGCTACCCTGATGGTTGACCGCGACACCCCGGGCCCGCTCGGACACCAGCTTGGCCTAGGCCGACCGCCGCGGCTTTTCTTCTCACAACACCGGCCCCACATCCTCCCGCACCGCAGGTACCAATACCACGCACACACACACCATCTACTAGACATGGCCGCGTGGCGTCTCTGCCCATAGCCTGGCTGCAGCCATCGGGTGCTAGTGCTACACTTTCAGACAGGGATTCCATCCTTCTCCCGTCCCCAGCATGGTCACTGGTGCACTTCCATGCTACACCAGCGAACCTTCTGGATGTTGCTGCCTTGCTGGTTACCTCTCCATGCCTGTAGGCTTCCAGTTTGTGTTGTAGTGGTCAGTGTAGTGTAGTCTGTGTTGCAGTGGTCAGTGTAGTCTGTGTTGCAGTGGTCAGTGTAGTCTGTGTTGTGTAGTGTGTGTTGTAGTGGTCAGTGTAGTGTAGTCTGTGTTGCAGTGGTCAGTGTAGTCTGTGTTGCAGTGGTCAGTGTAGTCTGTGTTGTGTAGTCTGTGTTGTAGTGGTCAGTGTAGTGTAGTCTGTGTTGTAGTGGCCAGTGTAGTGTAGTCTGTGTTGTGTAGTGTGTGTTGTAGTGGTCAGTGTAGTGTAGTCTGTGTTGCAGTGGTCAGTGTAGTGTAGTCGGTGTGTTGTAGTGGTCAGTGTAGTGTAGTCTGTGTTGCAGTGGTCAGTGTAGTGTAGTCGGTGTTGTGTAGTGTGTTGCAGTGGTCAGTGTTGTGTAGTGTGTTGCAGTGGTCAGTGTTGTGTTGTGTGTGTTGCAGTGGTCAGTGTAGTGTGTGTGTTGCAGTGGTCAGTGTAGTGTGTGTGTGTGTGTGTGTGTGTGTTGCAGTGGTCAGTGTAGTGTGTGTGTGTGTAGTGTGTGTGTTGCAGTGGTCAGTGTAGTGTGTGTGTTGCAGTGGTCAGTGTAGTGGTCTGTGTTGCAGTGGTCAGTGTAGTGTGTGTGTGTGTGTTGCAGTGGTCAGTGTAGTGTGTGTGTTGCAGTGGTCAGTGTAGTGTGTGTGTGTTGCAGTGGTCAGTGTAGTGTGTGTGTGTTGCAGTGGTCAGTGTAGTGTGTGTGTGTGTGTAGTGTGTGTGTTGCAGTGGTCAGTGTAGTGTGTGTGTTGCAGTGGTCAGTGTAGTGTGTGTGTGTGTGTTGCAGTGGTCAGTGTAGTGTGTGTGTTGCAGTGGACAGTGTAGTGTGTGTGTGTTGCAGTGGTCAGTGTAGTGTGTGTGTGTGTGTGTGTGTGTGTGTGTGTTTTGCAGTGGTCAGTGTAGTGTGTGTGTGTGTTGCAGTGGTCAGTGTAGTGTGTGTGTGTGTTGCAGTGGTCAGTGTAGTGTAGTGTGTGTGTTGCAGTGGTCAGTGTAGTGTAGTGTGTGTGTGTTGCAGTGGTCAGTGTAGTGTAGTGTGTGTGTGTTGCAGTGGTCAGTGTAGTGTAGTGTGTGTGTTGCAGTGGTCAGTGTAGTGTAGTGTGTGTGTTGCAGTGTTCAGTGTAGTGTAGTGTCTGTGTGTTGCAGTGGTCAGTGTCGTGTAGTGTGTGTGTGTTGCAGTGGTCAGTGTAGTGTAGTCTGTGTTGCAGTGGTCAGTGTAGTGTAGTGTGTGTTGCAGTGGTCAGTATAGTGTAGTGTGTGTTGCAGTGGTCAGTGTAGTGTAGTGTGTGTTGCAGTGGTCAGTGTAGTGTAGTGTGTGTTGCAGTGGTCAGTGTAGTGTAGTGTGTGTTGCAGTGGTCAGTGTAGTGTGTGTGGTGTAGTGTGTATTGTAGTGGTCAGTGGACAGTGTAGTGATCAGTTTAGTGTAGTGTGGACAGTGTAGTGTCTATTGTAGTGGACAGTTTAGTGTAGTGGACAGTGTAGTGTAATGGTCAATGTAGTGGACAGGTAGGTCAGTGTAGTGGTCAGTATAGGAATCAGGTTAGTCAGTGTAGTGGTCAGCATTGGAATCGGGTAGGTCAGTGCGATGGACAGTTAGGTAAGTGTAGTGAACAGTCTAGGAATCATGTAGGTCAGGGTAGAGGTTAGTGTAGTGGTCAGGTAGGTTAGTGTAGTGGTCAGGTAGGTTAGTGTAGTGGTCAGGTAGGTTAGTGTAGTGGTCAGGTAGGTCAGTGTAGTGGTCAGGTAGGTCAGTGTAGTGGTCAGGTAGGTCAGTGTAGTGGTCATTGTAGGAATTTGGCTGGTCAGTACTATTGTAGGAAGGAAAGGGACTCAGGGAGTGCTAAAAGTCCATATGTTAGGGGGCGCAAATTTCTTGCTTGCCCCGGGCACTGACAACCCACGCTACGCCACTGTGTGGACCTTGGAGTTATTGGGGGAAATAGAGACTTGTCTTTATTGAACGTAAGCCTCGTACACACGGCCGATTTTCTCGTCGTAAAAAACACGTTGTTTTTTTCGACGAGATTCTTGTTAACCTTGACGATTTTCTCGTCAAGCTTTCCATGCGTACACACTGACATTTCCCAAATTCCTCGTTGTTCTCCGTGGTCACGTCCAGCACGTACGACGGCACTATAAAGGGGAAGATCTATTTCCCTGGCGCCACCCCTTGGGCTGCTTTTGCTGATCTCGTGTTACCGCGTGTGAAGTAAAAGTTTGGGAAGAGACGATTTGCGCTTTTCAGTCTTCGTGCTTTTCAGTTCGTTTTCTGCGGTTCAGTTTGTGCTTGTGGGTTCGTATCTTGTCTTTCAGGGCGTCTAGGCAGGTCGTATCTGTTTTACAGTGCGTTCTTGCCCGTTTGTTTCTGATTTTCAGTTCGTTATTCATAGGCCTTGCTGTTCTAAAGTGCGTTCTGTTCTGTACGTTCTGATAAGACGACCGTTTCCTAGCCATGTCGCCTGTACGTTCTCGTCGTCAAGTTCGTGCTGTGCGTGTGTTTGGTGTTGGTCTGCTTGTTTTGGACCAAGACCAGTCCATGAACGGTGTGAGGAGGAGTTCATGGACCAAGAATTGGTTGCTCCAGCGGGACCAATTCTGCCATATGCCTCTGCTGCGGGAGATCGTCGAGAATAATCCTGAGGACTACAGGAATTTTCTGCGGATGTCTGACCCCGTTTTTCAGCATCTGTTGGCTTTGATGTCCCCCTATATTACCAGGAAGGACACCGTTATGCGGGAAGCCATCAGTGCTGAGCAGAGGCTCATCGCCACCTTACGTTACCTGGCGACAGGGAGAAGTCTGCAGGACTTGAAGTTCACGACAGGCATCTCCCCCCAGGCTCTGGGCCTCATAATCCCAGACACCTGTTCTGCCATTATACAAGTCCTGCAGGAGGACTATATTAGGGTAAGTTTTCTCCATTAACATCACATTTTATGTTTTTCATGTATGCTAATGTATTGTATTTCTTTCATCCTTCCCTAATTACCATGATTGTAATATGCTGAGAATATCCCCTTTGTCCTCATGCATGCTGGAAGCTTTTAAATGCCCCTTTTTTCTCCTCCATGCATATTTCCCTTCACTAACCTTTCCAGCAGGGGCGTCTGTTGCTCCAAATGTTTGGGGGTCCAACCCCAATTTTAGGAACTAAACTTCCTCCTTTTTAGCGACTGTGCCTATTAAACGCCACCAGTTGCCCCTTCCAATGCAGCCATTTTGTCCCCTCCAATGCAGCCATTTTGTCCCCCCCAATGCAGCCATTTTGTCCCCTCCAATGCAGCCATTTTGTCCCCTCCAATGCAGCCATTTTGTCCCCAGCCCTGCACTTACCTTTTTCTGGTCAGCGCCATCCTTCTTCTATCCTTGATGTCTTTTCCTGCCCTCGATGTTGCATCAGCCAATCATGTAACCATAAAACAGACTTGGTGAACATGATTGGCAGAGCAGCCTGTCAGTGTTTACCCAAGGAATGTCCCCCCCCCCCTGCGTCCCCTATTTTACTTTTATCAAGCCAATTACATCCCTCAGGCTGGATTTTGCAAGCCTATTTGCCCCCCTGTTTCTGATATGCAATTTTCACCCCTAAATGCTGCAGTTATTCATATGGCCGTCGCTCAACAGGGGGCCATCCACCTGAATATTGGGCGGCATTGACAATACATAGGTTCATGCAAGGCATGAACCTATGTATTGTTCTGAGTGACGGGCACAGGTGAGAGGGGGCAGTGCTCCAGCGCCCACTCTGGACGCACCGCCACTGCAATGCTATCCTGTGGCCAAACACATCTACCCCCCCCCCCAAATTTTGTTAGAATGGACCATCACAGGGGGTGATGAATATGAAACATGAGCCTTCCATGAGACAGTAAGCAGCTAAATTAATTATTTCCAGCACAGTTAATTAAATAAAAGACAACCACAAATATTTTTGGGATTAATAAAATAAATGTATTTATTTTATTGGCCGCGGCTTATTTATTGGTTTACCTTTCAAAATTAATCTTATTAAACCAATCTATAAATAATTTCTTATCAGAATTCACCAATAACTTTTTTATCATAAATATTAATATAAACTGAACAACTCAGCCATTATAGCTCAAGTTGTATAACAAGCATCACTTTAATCATAAATTGTCCCCCTCTTCATTAGAAAAGGTGACCCGAACCACATAAATATTTAGCCGCGACAGTCCAGGGAGGGTGGGAGGGGAGCTCCGCCGCTGATGACCTCCTGAGGTGACTGGCAGTTTGCCTCAAGCGGAACCTCCTTTATATAGGGGTCCCCTCAGGCTTCTAGAAACTTCCTTGACTGATTTCAAGGGTCCCCCCTCCTCACTGTTTCAATGCACCCTGACCTACTTTTCAGGGAGCCTTGACCTACTTTCAAGGGGGAGCCTTGAAACTTCTTTAGCTGCCACTGTCCCATTAGAAAAGGGGGCCGGGGGAACTTGAAACCCCCTATCCCTTTTCCCTCACATGGGACAGTAAGCAGCTAAATTAATTATTTCCAGCACAGTTAATTGAATAAAAGACAACCACAAATATTTTTTGGATTAATAAAATAAATGTATTTATTTTATAGGCCGCAGCTTATTTATTGGTTTACCATTCAAAATTAATCTTATTAAACCAATCCATAAATAATTTCTTATCAGAATTCACCAATAACTTTTTTATCATAAATATTAATATAAACTGAACAACTCAGCCATTATAGCTCAAGTTGTATAACAAGCATCACTTTAATCATAAATTGTCCCCAAAAAGGCAGGAGCCATAACAAGCCTCCTGCCTACCTACCCCAAACCGCGGCAGTTTCAATTACTGTCTGGAAATTTTAATTCAAGATGTCCAGGCCTACATCCGAAAGATGAATGCCATCCTTCCTATATAATCCTGGAATTCCTCCTTCCAAATCTACATGTCTAAATGATAAGCCATATCCTAATGTCATGAACCTTTCTATCCTTCTATTAATTCTCTTCCTGACTTTGTCAAAAACTGAAAGCCCATCAACTTTTAACCATAGTAGTCGAGGAATGATTTCTGAGAAAACAATGACGGTCTTAGGAGAAGCAGATTTTAATTCTCTGATGGCCGATCGGATTTGAATTAATAAATTTAAGGTTTTTAATTTGCCAATATCATTACCTCCTAGGTGAATAATTAGAACATCTGGTAAAGGCCATCCATAAGCCAACTTTCCCAATACAGACATCAATTCCTCCCAAATCATCCCTCTTTTACCAAACCAAAAAATAATAAACAATTTCGGATCCAAATCCAAGTTTTCTCCATAAATTCTGTTCAATGCTCTCCTATTTGCCCAGAACACAAATGAGTGTCCGACGATCCATATAACTTTTAGAGTACCTGAAATTCAAAACTAAACATTAGGTCTCACATAAGAAACATAGGCATTCGATTTCCATCGTCCAATGTTTTTTATCTTATTTTTTTTAAACCAAGTCTGGCTGCCTCTGATGCAGCACCAATTCTAAATGAATGGCAAGACAATTTTAATTTGTCCAATTTAAGAGCCTGCAGACATTTTCTCAACACTCTACTGAATTGAAATCTAGTCAATGGAACACTATTCTCATGAACAAATAATAATACATGATCAAATGGACGAGAACGCATATAATCATTTAAAAGTTGAACTGGGCAAATTGTAGAATTATTACAGCGATATAGAGTTATCCATGCACCTTTGCCTAATTGATCAGTTTTTGATCTTAATAGCAAAATGCGTACGCAATTTTATCTAATTTTAATTGATTCAAAACCAAGGCAATTTATCGCTGACTTGTTGTCAGGTATTAGTTCAGAGATTCTCAAGGCTGCGAAAAAACAAATAGAAAAAGCCGCTTTGAATAATTGGGCTTCATATTTAGAAAAACAAATACTATCCGTAATTAAACAGAGTTTTTCTAACAGCTCCGACGAAATCGGATGTCTAGAATCCACAGAAAAGTTTGTCTTCCTGTAACCTTTCATTGCCTGACTTAAAGAGAAAAAAAACTAAAACGTGAAGGAAAACCGTTCAATTTTAGAAAAAAAAAAAAAAAAAGAGATTCCACATATTAATAAAACAATATGTGACCATGAGAATTTCCTCTCCATCAAACTATTAAGAAAAGAAAGAGCCATGTTTTCATTAAAAGATGACCAAGGTATATCTTGTGCACTAAAATAAGATATCCAAGAAAACCAAGCGGAAGAGTATCCTAACCAAGTCTTAGGTGCTAGAGATTGTTTTATATTTTCATAGAATACACTATTTCCCAAAGACTGCGCGGACATACCATACCAATCTTGTCCGCCTCTGGGAGCAGCTTGAAAAATCGTGTCATCTGTAATCGAGAAAGAGCATCTGCTACAACGTTGTCCTTACCTGGGATATATTTTGCTTTTAACCAAAAGTTTGGCAGTAAGCATTGTGACACCAAGTACCGTAATAGTTTGTTCATTGGAGGCGATTTAGATGCCAAACAGTTAATTGCGAACATCACTCCCTTATTATCAGTACTAATAAGCAGGCGATGGTTGCTAAAATATTTTCCCCATATTTCTATAGCTACTATAATAGGGAATAGCTCCAATAAGACACTATTCTTCAGCAAACCATGTTGTTCCCATCTTACCGGCCATTTCTAAGCACACCAATGATTGTTCCACACTGCAGCAAAACCAACCGATCCTGCAGAATCGGTTGACAAGCAAAAATCTATATCTGAAACAAATTCAGGCTGCAGTATGGTTCGTCCATTAAAGTGTGACAAAAATTTTATTCCACACAATCATATCTTCTCTCATGTCAGAAGTTATACGAATATGAGAATAAGGGTTTTTAAAACCTGCTATAGCAAAATACAGCCTTCTGGAAAAAATTCTTCCCACTGGTAAAATGCGTGTTGCAAAAGCCAACAATCCTAGTAGCTTCTGCATTTCTTTCAGTAATACCTTCTTCTTGCTGATTAAGGCTATGAGAAGTGCAGAAATAACTTCTAATTTCTCCAGTGGGAGCCTAAATTCCATTATGGCTGTGTCAATTGTAATACCTAAAAATTCAAGGCAATTGACTGGTAATACTGTCTTTTCTTTTACTAAAGGAATACCAAACCCTTCACAAATTTCAAAAAATAACTTCAGAAGGTTCATACACTCTCCTGACTCATATGCTCCTAAAAATAAGAAATCATCTAGATAATGTAGTATGTATGGGGATCCTGAAATTTCTTTTACTACCCATTCTACAAAACTAGAAAATGCCTCAAAATACCTACATGAAAGGGAACACCCCATTGGCAATCATTTATCAAAATAGTATTGTTGATCAAAATAAAACCCTAAAGAATTAAAACTGTTCGGGTGAATAGGAAACAATCTAAATGCAGATTTTACATCTGTTTTTGCCAAAAACGCATTTTGGCCTAAGTGTCTTACCATTAGTATTGCATCCTCAAAAGATGCATATTCAACCGAACAAATTTCATCAGGAATCTGATCATTAAGAGACTTACCATCCGGGAATGATAGATGATGTATCACCCTAAATTTGTTATGTTCTTTTTTTAGGCAAAATTCCTAAAGGAGAGATTCTAAAATCCACAAATGGCGGACTTTTAAAAGGTCCTGCAATTCTTTGACTTTTAATTTCACTACCAATTTTCTCTCTTACAATATGTTTTAAAGAATCTACTGTATTCATATTTTTTACAATTGTACAACCTTTACCATTAAATGATGGCAACTGAAAACCTTCCGTAAAACCTTTATACAGCATGATTGCCGTCTGCTGATCTGGGTACCTGTGTAGCCATGGCAGCATGTTTTGAATATTCACTGACAATGGAGCTTTTAAGAAAGGGCTCCTTGTTCTGAGTTTGGTTGGAAGCCATTTTCTTAAAGCATTTTGTCACTGAATGTGGACCAGAACAAAATGTACATTCATGCCTATATCAGCAATTAGTTGACCATTTACATTGCGCATCGTTAAACGCAAAACAAATGCCTTTTTTATAAGACATAGCACTACTGTTCACCTGTAAAGGCAAAGGACGTACTATTTGAGGTCTCTGAGGTAGCAAAAGATTGAGCCATAAGATAATATCTTTGCTACCTCAAGGAAGGTTTTTATGTACTGCCAGTTTTTGTCTAAATTGTTAATCATAAATGAACCAACCAAATCCACCAAAATCTTTATAAGCTTCTAAAATAATGTCTATGTGATGGAATAGACCCATACTATGTTCCGGATATTTTTTGCATATTATACTTGCATAAATGCAAAAGGCCTGGAGCCAGTTATTAAAATTCCTGGCCACAGGCCTTCTTCTATCCTCATTGTCAGATTTATCTTTATCACTTTTAATGAAATCTTTGTTGGACGGAAGCAATGAAAGTAAATCAATTAAATCAGCTTTCCATATTTTCTCCTTCATTGCCACCGTCAAATGAAAGCCAAGTGGTGAAGACTGACATGGCAGGCTTTCTTTTAAATAAATTTTAGGAACATTTTTTCCCATGACACTACTCTGCACTATATTATCTGAAGTATTTGTAGTATCCGTAGTAATGTGATCCGTATTCAGGGCAGCTGTTAGAAATTATGGGGCCCCGTACAGCCTACCTGACGGGGCCCCCTTCGACCACACCCATGTCCCCACCCCTAACCCCGGATCAAAACAAAAGGCAGGTTTCTTGCCGTTTACACATGCATGCGGGGCCAAAATGTGCGTTCGCAATTGCGCATAAGCATTTTGTTAAAAAAATTACATTGTATCTTTAATTTATTTATTTTTTACTTTCACAAGGAATGAATAACATCCCTCGTGATAGCAGGGCCATGACAGGTCCTCTTTTACTTTGTGCAGAATCACTGGGGCTAAAAAATTATGTCCGATCATTGCTGCAGTGATGACTGAGATATCACCCTTCCAATCCAGCGACGTGATGGTGTGTCGCTGGACAGAAAGTGTTTTTTTTTTTTTTTTGGGGGGGGGGGGTAAAATGCAGCTCCACTGCACATGTTTACTGCTCCCCCAACTGAAGTGTAAAGTAACACCTCATTAGCATTACAATCATCATCACAGGCAGCACAGTAAGCAGGGGCTCTATCATGGCTGTATGTGACATGGCTGTTTGCTGACTTTGTTAAAGCGGAGGTTCTGCGGCGATTGTTTTTTTTTTTTTTTGGTGCATTCTATTGGGTTTCACAATACAAGGTTAAACTCACTTGTTTGGTGTCTTCAAATATCCCCTGTCCGTTTTCATGGCAAATAAGAACTTTTAAAATCAGTTCCTGACAATTTCCATTTTGCTTGTGGGCATTGTGAAGCCCACAAGCAATCATTTCCTGGAAGCGCCTGCAGTGTTTACGGCGAGTAGCTGTATCGATAGAACACCGCCCCTATGAGAAAAGCATTGGCTGTATAGAACGAGCGAACGGCGTGTATAACCAATGAGCGACGAGCAGCATCCCCAGCTGACGAACTGTTCAGACTCGGGGATTTCCGTCAGATTCAATTGCGCCTGCGCAGACCATCCCGGAACCTATCCGATAGCAGAACCGGCATGATAGAACAGCAGCCTTCTGTATTGTCTCATGGGAAACATGACTCTGTGCTCCCAGGAGACATCGCGGCGCCGAGGAAAGGAGTAGGAACGCCTACTCCCGCGGGAGGGAAAGCCCGGAAGTGGCAGCTAAAAACTAAAATCTAAGGTATTTACACTATAATTTTTTTTTTTTGATGTGGCTATTTAACTTGGTAATAGTGTTCTGCTTGTGCCGGGATGTAGTTGTTTTTCTGGGTGGAACTCCACTTTAACTTATGGCTGTACTGTATATAACAGACTAACACACCACAGCCATAACAAAGTCAGCAGCCATGAGACACAGAGCCCTACTTACTGTGCTGCCTGTGAAGACTGTTGTAATGCTAATGGTAACCTGCTGTGTTGTGAGTTCTATTCTAAGGACACAGTGAGGATTCTTTGCTTTATTCTATCTTTACTCACTGTGTCCATTGCAGCCAGGCTCTCCTTCCTGTTCCCTGTTAGCCTCCTCGCACCTCAGCATCACTCAGTATCACTCCGCCGGCCGGGACTAATTGAGTTGCGGTTGGGCTGGATATACATCCGCCCCCGAAAATGAAGAAATAGTCCCTCCTCTGTGTGCACCTGGGCCCCTCTGTTGACTTGATGGGGCCCAGGAAAATGGTATAACCCCGCTCCATAAAACAAGTAGGAGCGGGGGAGAAGTTTACCAAGCTTGTTTTTTTATTTTTTTATTTAATGCAGCAATGAGCTGTAATGCTGGCCGGGCCCCTCTATGCAGCTGATAGGGCCGGGCCCCGTACAACAGGGCTGGTTGTACTGCCCTATCAGCGGTCCTGTCCGTATTCACTTTATCCGGAACATTCCAAACACTAGAAACATCCTGAATATTATTAGTATGCACATCTTTCATACTAGACAAAGAAGTAGCTAACTGGGAAATAGAGCTATACAAGATAGTTATAAAATCAACGTTACCCAACTCACCTTGTATAGCAGCAGAAGGCAATGTCATGTCATTTCTACCTATACCTTCATTGCTTCCTGCTGCTGCTGTGTTTTGAAATTCCCTGTCTATCTGCATCCTTCCTCTGGGCACGGCTCCGCTGCAGCTACTGCTTGCCCTGGGGTTCTGTGTATGTTGTTGCCTGGGAGACCGACTTACACCTTTCGCTGCAGGACTCCTCCCCTTCTTCGGTTTGCTCACGCCTCCGCTGACATCATTCTCCTTCGGCCGCGCCACTGTCAGCGCCAACTTTACCGTGCGCTTCCTCTCTTCTCCACCGGGGGGCTGTATGGCCGGCGCGCTCTTCCTTTCCTCTTCTCTCTTCCAGCGGTGACGACATCTCCTTCAGCCGCCTCTTGACCTCACCGCTCCGGAACTGGAAATGAGGGGAGCTCTTCCTGCTCGATGTCCTCTTCCCCGACATTCCTCTCACCGCTGCTGTAGGAGTCCCTTGTTCCATCCCCGCTTGCTTCTGGGGCCATTTCTTCAGCCTCCAGCCTATCCGGTAAGGCGAGGCACAGGCGCAGCCATTCTTCTCCCCCTTCGGTCTCCGCTCTCTCAATGAGTTGACGCAGGAGAGTCTTCATGTCACCTCAGTAGTTAGTGGCAAAATGACTTAGTATCATAGCTCTTTCACAGAGCTCCGCCGCTGATGACCTCCTGAGGTGACTGGCAGTTTGCCTCAAGCGGAACCTCCTTTATATAGGGGTCCCCTCAGGCTTCTAGAAACTTCCTTGACTGGTTTCAAGGGTCCCCCTCCTCACTGTTTCAATGCACCCTGACCTACTTTTCAGGGAGCCTTGACCTACTTTCAAGGGGGAGCCTTGAAACTTCTTTAGCTGCCACTGTCCCATTAGAAAAGGGGGCCGGGGGAACTTGAAACCCCCTATCCCTTTTCCCTCACATTATACTTATTAAAAACACCTTAAACTGAGATTTTTATTGATGTTGGCCTCTAATGTATTTTCTTATAATCTGCTTGCAATGTTCTATTTAAAATTTTGAATTTTTTTTCATCTTGTTTGACTCCCCAGCTTCCTTCCACGCCACAGGAATGGCAGACTGTGGCATCGGAGTTTGCCACGCGGTGGGACTTCCCCAACTGCGGTGGTGCCATAGACGGGAAGCACGTCCGCATCGTGCCGCCACCCCGTTCTGGGTCCTACTACTTCAATTACAAGGGGTTTCATAGCATTGTGCTGATGGCGGTGGTGTCAGCACGGTATGAATTCCTCTATGTTGATGTAGGGAAGAATGGCCGGATGTCCGATGGGGGATCCTTCATCCAGACGGAGTTTGCCCTCCGTCTCCAGAGTGACGACCTTGCATTGCCACCGGATGCAGGGAATGTTGAAGGACTCCCCTTTGTTTTTTTTGCTGATGAAGCCTTCGGACTTGGACCGCACCTCATGAGGCCATTTCCACAGAGGACCCTGACCCCAGAGAAGAGGGTATTCAATTACCGGCTGGCCAGGGGCCGAAGAGTCGTTGAAAATGCCTTCGGCATAATGGCCAGCCGGTTCCGCCTTTTTATGACTCCCATCCACTTGGAGGAGTCTAAGATAAACTATGTCGTTTTATGCTGCTGTGTGCTCCATAATTTTCTGTGCCGAAAATGAACTACTTATATGGCCTCAGTATTGCCTGAGGCAGGACTTTCATATGCAAATCCCTTGCCGAGCCTCGAATCTGCCCGTCCTGGCTTGCCCCCCCAAAATGCCCGTGAGGTTCGGGAGAAATATATGGACTATTTCACGGGTAGGGGGGCAATTTCTATGCCAGGCCATGACTAAAGAATTGTGCATAAAAAACTCATTCAAATTCTTTTTTAATCTGGTAACTTTGTTTGTTTCCTGTCTCCTAGTTTGTCTTAGTGCATTTGTAGTGGCAATTTTTTTTCCCTTGAGTAAATAACAACCATTTCACTATGCAACCCAAAAAAATACACAAATAAGGTTAGAGCGTATTTGAAAAAGAAGCCACACTTTGTTGGTGTTCAAATATTTTACTCTGTGCACATTCACACACATGGTACATTTTTATTTCTTTTTTGTTTTTTGGCTGGCCACAAACCGGCAATTGTTTTCTTATGAAAATACAAAACCATTAGTTGCATTCTAAAAAGTACAACATTGGATACCTCTGAGCAATATGAGACATTCACTTACACAAACTATGTCTCTATGTGCCCATCCTAATATGGGGTATTGGCACCCCTTGCCCAGCCAAAAATTGAATATGCACACATTTTGAAGTAATTTCCAATAGGGAGTTTAGACTCCTGATCCCTATTGACAACATGTGCCATCTGCCATCAGGGGTGATCAATGTACGTTTTTTGTGGGTGCAACCCCTTCTTCAGTTCACCTACTTTAGATACGAGGAAGGGGTTGCACCCCCAAAAGCCGTACATGGATATCCCCTGATGGCAGATGGCACATGTTGACACACTGTGTGCGTATTCAATTTTTGGCTGGTTTGATTGTCAAAAATACATTAAAAGGGTGAATAACAAACTGAAAACAAAAATGGGGGTTTTGAGGCCTTATTCAATTCTCCCCAAAACATCTAGGATGTCTTTAAATGTTTGATCCATCACATGAATTCTTTATTTAATTCTGTCCAGTTCTGTGCTACATTCCATCACTTGCTGTATTATTCGTAGGGCACTGTCATCAGAGAAACGTGTACTATCTTTCACCACAACATTTACATCCCCTAAAATATAAAAAAAAAGGTATTATAACTCTGCAGGCCTACATCTCTTACCTGAAGCTGTGGTGACAGATACTGACCTGTTGTGGTGACCAGTTCCACCACGTCATCCACTTCTCCTTCCTGCACTTCTCCTTCCTCCACCTCTTCAACTTCCTCAACACCCTCAGGTTGTGGGTCTTGGTGAGGTTGTGGTTGTTTCGAAGCTGTGTGTTTCATGTGCTCCCTGGAGTGTTCTCCTCCCAGTCTTCTCTCCCCTATGAGAATCAAACAAAAGGTCTAGTTATCACACAGAAATTTTCTCTAAAAAATAAAAACAGGCTAAATTGATTGGAAGTGGGGTACAAGTGTCTGTTTGTGCAGAATTTCCACATGAAGACATTATTTTGTCTAAAAAATATGTTTAGTATTCACCTTTGGCTGTCAATTTTGAGACATGGAGGCACCACAAAATTTCACTGATGCACCTGTGTGTGGCACTCAAAAAAGGCGGTTCTGGTGGGCCACACTATAGTGCTCAAAAGTACAGATGTGGAACCAGCTGCTGAGTGTCCTCTCCTTTACACTGATTAAAAAGTTTGCATTTCATTCTCTTTACAAACACATCATCTAGCTAACAATGTAAGAACCACAATTTTATCAAAACAGGCAGATGTCTAATTAAATTTGAGCCTGAAAAATAATCAAAAAACGAGGATAGTGACCGAACGATGTGTCTGTAACGAACGCTTACTGTGCCCAACAAAGTTCAAAATATTACATTTTGGAAGGGAGTACACTTGTAAAATAAATAAACTTGGAGCAACATGTAAGTTGATAAATACATTAATAGCATTAAAGTTTCCAAAGTACTTACTTTTTCCTAGCATTCTCTTAATGCTCCTTAACTGCTCCGGCTCCCTCAGTTTGAGGTCTGACCACCTCTTTCTGAGCTGCTCATTTGAGCGTTTCACCCCAAAATTCTTCTTCAGACTCTTCACGACTTTCTTCATGATTTTGGCCTTCCTTCTATTAGGTTTGCTATACGGCCCATGCTTTGCGTCATAATCCGACTTTAGCAAGATGTCCACCATCTCCGCCATCTCCCCATAAGACATATTAGATGCCTTGAATCTCCTCCTTGATCGTGACGTTTCCTCAGTCTCTGGGCTTGTCTCCTCCTCGATATTTGAGGAATTATCAGACACCTGCTGTAAATCCGCCATATCTGTCTGCGCTCCGAAAGAGAAGAGGCGGGGAAAAGATGTTAGTTAGAACGTCATGGGCGGGCGACGTGTGCGGAGCGACGTGTGTGTAGTTTGACGCATGCGTGGTGTATATATAGCAAACACACATGTGACTATACTACGTTCGGTGTGTGGAGAGAGGAGTTCAAGTGACGGACGTGCGAACGAAGGTATGTGAATTTGTGACTTTGAAAAATTGTTGCCCTATACTGTCTTGAGAATGTTGGAGGATATATATGGTGAATAAGATTTTAAGGAGGTTAGACTGTGTGCCTCACATTAGTTATATAATTTTTTTTTTACTTGCAGAGCCAATATGAATGTCTTTATTAGCGACAAAGAATTCCTTGCGGAATTTATAGACCGGGTAAGGGAGTTGCCCACTCTGTGGGAAACCAAAAACCCCATACATAAAAAAAAAGGTGTGAGAAAAGCAGCGCTGGAGACCCTGCTCCCATTTGTGCATACCAAGGTGCCCACAGCCACAGCAAAACAGGTGGACACTAAAATTGGGAGCTTGAGAGGCACATACAGGACTGAACGCTCTAAGGTCCTGGCTTCTCAGAGGTCAGGAGCAGCAGCAGATGATGTGTATGTCCCCAGTTTGTGGTACTACAGCAGGATGTCCTTTCTGGATGACCACATTGAGGCAAGGCCATCACTATCCACTCTTTCCCCCAGACTTCCCTGCAGCCAACCTGAGCCTTCTCTGGAGCAAGAGGAGGCAGCCATCCTGGATGAACCTGATTTGGCCATCTGGAGCTAGGTATAGTATATATAGAAAATGTATTGGGATAAACCTAATGTTTGAAAAATATGTCAAGATGACAAACATAAACTATTTTGTGTTCCACACGTAAAATCAAGATCTCTAGACATTAGTCTTGCCTAAATTGGGTGCTAAATAGTCAATCTGATGTAGTTGTAAATATTTGGAAATTTATTCTTGATTTACATTCAAATTGCTACAATCTGGATCTGAAAGTTGTATGAAAATAATAAACCAAAATATTAAACTTTGTCCCTTTTTCATACACAGGATGAAATCAGCCAGGAGGAGGGTCAGGAAACTGTTAGGCAGGAGGAGGCAGGGCCCACTGTGAGCCAGGAGGAGGCAGGGCCCACTGTGAGCCAGGAGGAGGCAGGGCCCAGTGGCAGCCAGGAGGTGGCAGGGCCCAGTGGCAGCCAGGAGGTGGCAGGGCCCAGTGGCAGACAGGAGGTGGCCGGCACGAGGAGAACCACAAGATCACAGGTGCCTCCCATCCGACTTCCCAAAAGAAGCAGGAGGGACAGGACCACGAGTGAGGCAGCAATGGCCATTATTCGAGAGGCCCATGCCACCCTCCAGGAGCCCACATCCCCTGAAGAGACCATTGCCGGCCTAGTGGAGGCCAAGTTCAAGGTGATGAGCATGGAGCAACGCCTCCTATGCGAGCCCCTGCTCATCACCTTGCTGAACAAGGGGGTGATGGAGAAAATAACCCCCAATACGGCCATATGTGAGGTGGCACAACTATCCCAACCTCAACCTCCTCCTCCACCTCCACCTTCTTCTTCTGCCCCACCCCCTTCTCCTCCACCTCCTCCTCCACCTCCACCTTCTTATCTGCCCTACCCCCTTCTCCTCCACCTCCACCTTCTTCTTCTGCGCCACCCCCTTCTCCTCCACCTCCTCCTCCTCCTCCTGACAGGAGTACCCCTCCAGTGGCCCAGCCTCCAGCCACACGAAGAAGGAAGGCTGCAGGGAAGGCTTCAGGGAAGGCTGCAGGGAAGGCTGCCAAGAAGACGAGGAAGTGATGGCCTTGCTTTATTGTGGTCGGACAGAAGGCAGCCTGTTGTAGTACCACACACTTGGGACATATATATCACCTGCTGCTGTTCCTGACCTCTGGGAGGCCAGCATCAGATTGTGCTCAGAACTGTTGGCCTTCTCAAGCTCCCAATTTTAGTGTCCACACAGGGTTGATGTGTGCTCTGGGGTCCCATGGATGCACAAATGGCAGCAGGTTCTCCAGCGCTGCCTTCTCTTTTTTTTTTTTAAAACATGAATAAATGTTATTTTTGTTTAAGTTCATACTTGACTATGTTTATTTTTACAATTTTTTAATTTAGCTTTGGAGTAAGCAGATACATTTGACAGCCAAAAAAAGGGACAGATAACAACCCCCCAAAAAACAATAAAATAATAATGTAAAAAATATAGGTTGTAAAATTTACAATTAAAAAAAACTAATATACAATGGGAGATCACTACCAAAACATTGCCAAATTAAAATTAACATCTGTTAGAAAAATCTAAAACAGTAAAATATTCCGAAGATCTTGCACGATATAATACACCTAAATCTTCTTAAGAGCAGCATGAAAAAGGTTAAAAAAACATAGTCATAACTCTGTGTGAATATCAGCAGCAAAAGAAGTTCATTCGTTTTGATTAATGTAACATTCTAAAGAAGATTTCAATGCACAACATTTTAAACGATGCAATAATTTAGAGCGTGACGAATGTGCTATCTCCATTATGAAGGCTTGATTTAGCTGAAGATGCGCTCCCGTCTCATACTTGATTCTGAGCATGTGCGCTTTTGGAAGAGTCGTAAAAGCATACACACGAACCATTTTCTCGTCACAAAACAGGCCGACGAGAAACACGACGAGGAAATCTTGAATCCTGACGAGAAAATAGAGAGCAGGTTCTCTATTTTCTCGTTATGATTCACAGCAGTTTTCTCGTCGTAAAACCATACACACGAACGGTTTTCTCGACAAGAAAGCTCTCGCGGCACTTTTCTTGCTGGTTTTGGACGAGAAACTCGGTCGTGTGTACGAGGCTGTAGAGATGAGAACCATTCTCTGGAGAAATTAGCTGTGGAGACTAGTGATGAGCCGAACACCCCCGGGTTCGGTTCGCACCAGAACCCGCGAACGGACCGAAAGTTCGCGCGAACATTAGAACCCTATTAAATACAATGGATGCGAACGTTCGGATTCTAAAGTGCTAATTATAACGACTATTATCCATGTTATTTTCCGAAACAGAGTTTGGGATCCCGGGTTCTGCACCAGGGGACATGTATCAATGCAAAAAGAAGTTTTAAAAACGGACGTTTTCCGGGAGCAGTCATTTTAATGATGCATAAAGTGAAAAAAAAAAGAGTCAAATATTCCTTTAAATATTGTACCTGGGGGGTGTCTAAAGTATGCCTGTGAAGTGCCACGTGTTTCCCGTGTTTAGAACTGTCCCTGCACAAAATAACATTTCTAAAGGAAAAAAAGCCATTTAAAACTGCTTGCGGCTTTAATGCAATGTCTGGTCCCGGTAATATGGATGAAAATCTTTAGGAAAAATGGCATAGCTACCCCATCAACCCCCCCCCCCTACCCCAGCCCATTACCAGCCCCTTTGGGTCTTGTATGGATATTAAGGGGAACCCCGCACACAAAATAAAAAAGCCCCTATATACTCTGAACAGCCGTATACAGGCGGTGCATACAAGACAGGGACTGTAGGTTTGTTCTTATGTAGAATCTGTTTGTAATTTTGAACAGCTGCATTGTTTAAGTGTAGCTCCATGCCAAATTCCTTTTTTTTAGCTTTTTGGAAAACATAGGGAACGGTTATCACCCCTGTCACATTTTTTTTGCTGTCTGTGCCCCTGTTCAGAACATTTCACCTCACTTTGCGTCCCAATGACAACTGTTTTTGAAATGTGGTGTTTGTATCGAAACAAGGATTGGTGATAAAGCATCAGTAGAGAGGAGACACCTTTCTCCCATATTAATTCTTACAGGAGAGAATTTTCCTTCCAAGGGGTAGATTTCCTCTCACTTCCTGTTGTCTTCTTCCGTTTGCAAGTAGTAGTAGTTTGTAAGTTGGATGTTTGAAAGTAGGGACCTTCCGTATATACTCTGCAGAAATTGGCCCCTTAGGTGTTGGTGTTGGCACAACACTGAAAGCACTCACAGTTATTCTTGGTGGGTGCTGGAACGCCCTGCTGTCAAGTATAATATCAGGAATTGTAATAACATATACCGTATTTTTCGCTCCATAAGACGCACCTGACCATAAGACGCACCTAGATTTTAGAGGAGGAAAATATAAAAAAAATAAAAACTTGAACCAAATGGTGTACTAAAATATTTAATAAAGTATAACAGAATAATATTTCTACACTAACAACTAATGTAAGGGGGCACCCTACACTGATCCCCAATGTAACTGGGACATTTACATGACCTCAATACAACAGGAGTATTTGCATATTTAGACATTTACACTGACCAGTAATGTAAATGGTGTATTTACAGTAACCCCCTCCCCCATCTCTACTAATCTCTGCATTCTTATCTCCCTCTCAGTACAACTTTGCCCCTCTAACTCATCTGCTAACCTCTGTCCCCCAAACCCCTCATCTTCTAACATCTGCACTCCAACCCTTCCTTCCCATTCAACTCTGCAGCCTCTGCACCTCAAACCCCCCTCTTTGATCCCCTCTACATGCCCCCTATATTCACCTGTATGCTGTTCACACCTTCTAGGTGGGCGGCATGCAGAGGTGTGGGCGTAATTAGCATATGAATTGCGGCGGCCGACCTCATTAACATAACAATGCCC
Source organism: Rana muscosa (assembly GCA_029206835.1). NCBI lineage: Eukaryota > Metazoa > Chordata > Amphibia > Anura > Ranidae > Rana > Rana muscosa. The sequence goes on along the minus strand of CM055118.1, from coordinate 600,687,545 downwards.
GCGCGATTTACATATCAATGCCGATCCTGTGGGGGTTAAATACAGAACAATACCCTTTTGTTTCTCTCCCAGTAGCAGCTGGAAGCATTAGAGAAACAGGATCTAGCTGGGGCAGAGTGATGCATAGGGCATCGTTCTGCCGTCGAAACGATCCCCCTATCAGCGGCTCTCCTGATTAGTATTCGCTCCATAAGACGCACACACATTTCCCCCCGTTTTTTGGGGGATAAAAAGTGTGTCTTATGGAGCGAAAAATACGGTAATTGTTGATCAGTGGTAGTAAAAATTGGGCCTTTGATGGTGGTGCTGGTGCCACAACACTGTAAGGCCTGACAGTTACTCTTGGTGGGCGCAGCAATGGTCCCTGCTGTGAATTATTAGATCAATAATTATAATTGCATGCCCCTGTTGAACAGGGGCTGAAAAACTGGGCCTTTGGTGGTGGTGGTGGTGGTGATGGTGTTGCTGGTGCCACAACACTGTAAGGCCTGACAGTTACTCTTGGTGGGCGCAGCAATGGGCCCTGCTGTGAATTATTAGATCAATAATTATAATTGCATGCCCCTGTTGAACAGGGGCTGAAAAATTGGGCCTTAGGCACTGGTGGCACAACACTGCAACCCCTCACAGATACTGTACTTGGAGCACAGCAATGAGGCCTGTTGCAAAGTATTGCATCAAAAATTTTAATTACACGCCCCTATTAAACAGGGGCTGAAAAATTGGGCCTTAGCCACTGGTGGCGTCACCCATAAACCAAAATGATCTTCCAAGCTATCATCGTTAATCGTATCATTGAGGAGGAGGAGGAGGATAGCCAGACAACATAACAGCACAGGCACTCAGCATCAGCATCAGTCTTGAAGGGATGTGACATTTTAAAATCAATTAGTCTGTTATATCAGCATCTGGTGTGTGGTAGCTGGTGGTGATCCAAGACTGGTTCATCTTGATGAAAGTCAGTCGATCAACCGAGTCGGTGGACAGGCGCACCCTGTGATCCGTGACAAATCCTCCAGCAGCACTGAATGTGCGTTCTGAAAGAACGCTGGATGCAGGACAGGCCAGTAGCTCAATTGCATACTGTGCAAGCTCTGGCCAGTGATCCATCCTCAAGACCCAGTAAGCCAGAGGATTTTCGGTGGGGAAGGTGTCCAAGTCTGACCTTGCCCCTAGGTATTCCTGCACCATGTATATCAGACGCTGGCGATGGTTGCTGGAACCGATCATACTTTGGGGCTGCGGACTAAAGAATTGTCTGAACGCATCGGTCAGACGGCCACCTTCCCCACCGCTCCTTCTTTGACTGCCCGAAGCCTCAGCAACTCGTTGTCCAGGACCAGGAGTTTGTAACCTCCCAGTCTCTGGGAACGCGTTGCACAGACCTTTCTGCAAGGCCTCCCGGAGTTGTCTCATCCTCTGCTCCCTCTGCGACGGTACGATAAGGTCCGCAACCTTACCCTTGTACCGTGGATCAAGGAGAGTGGCCAGCCAGTAATGGTCCCTCCCTTGATCCGAAGAATACGAGGATCCTTCCGCAGACTTTGCAGGATGAGGGAGGCCATGCAGCGTAGGTTAGCTGAGGCATTCAGTCCGGAGTCCTCTGGGTCACTAAGGACGACATGATCCACAGCCACCTCCTCCCAGCCACGTACAAGTCCACTGGTTTCTTGGGACTGTAAATCATCCCTAAAAGACTGCTGCTGATGATGCTGAGTGCCAGCCTCCACCTCCATGCTGACACAATCCTCCTCCTCCTCCTCCTCCTCTTCCTGTGCGATGGGTGGGACAGAAGGAACACTGTCTGGGTAAAGGGGGCCTTGAGAGGCAAGGAAGTCCTCCTCTTCCTGCCTCTGTTCTGCCTCAAGTGCCCTGTAAATTATTCCACGCAGCGTGTGCTCCAACAGGTGGACAAGAGGTACAGTGTCACTGATGCATGCACTGTCACTGCTCACCATCCTCGTGGCCTCCTCAAATGGTGCCAGGACAGTGCATGCATCCCTGATCATGCCCCACTGGCGTGGTGAAAAAAACCCGAGCTCCCCTGACCCTGTCCTGGTGCCGTAGTCGCACAGGTACTCATTGATGGCCCTCTGCTGCGTGTGCAGCCGCTGCAGCATGGCCAACGTTGAGTTCCACCTGGTGGGCATGTCACATATAAGGCGGTTCTTGGGCAGGTTCAACTCCTTTTGAAGCTCAGCCAGGCGAGCACTGGCATTATAAGATCTGCGGAAATGCACACAGACTTTCCTGGCCTGCCTCAGGACATCCTGTAAGCCCGGGTACCTGCCCAAGAACCGCTGCACCACCAGGTTAAGGACGTGAGCCATACAGGGCACATGGGTCAGTTGTCCCTGTCGGAGGGCGGAGAGGAGGTTGGTGCCATTGTCGCAAACCACCATTCCTGGCTTAAGCTGGCGTGGCGTCAACCACCTCTTGGCCTGCCCCTGCAGAGCAGACAGGACCTCTGCCCCAGTGTGGCTCCTGTCCCCCAAACACACCAGCGCAAGCACGGCATGGCATCTTTTTGCCTGCGTACTTGCGTAGCCCCTTGAACGCCTACGGAGCACCGCTGGTTCCGAGGACAAACCACAGGAAGAGGCCATGGAGGAAGAAGAAGAGGAGGGGGTGGAGGAGAGAGGTGTGTCACAACCAGTAGTAGCATTTTGGAGGCGTGGGGGTGGAACAACCTCCAACACTACTGCACCTTGTCCTGCATCCTTCCCAGCTGCCAAAAGAGTGACCCAATGGGCCGTGAAAGAAAGGTAACGTCCCTGTCCATGCCTGCTGGACCATGAGTCAGTGGTAATATGCACCTTACCGCTGACCGCCCTGTCCAGCGAGGCCAAGACATTGCCTTCCACATGCCTGTAGAGAGCCGGAATAGCCTTCCGTGCGAAAAAGTGTCGTTTGGGAACCTGCCACTGAGGAACCGCACATTGCACAAACTCACGGAAGGGGGCCGAGTCTACCAACTGAAAAGGCAGCAGTTGAAGCGCTAGCAATTTAGCCAAGCTTGCATTCAACCGCTGGGCATGTGGATGGCTGGGAGTGAACTTCTTTCGACGGTCCAGCAGCTGGGGCAGGGAAATTTGCCTGCTAGAATCGGACGTTGGTGTACTGCTAGCAGAGTGCCCGCAAGTACTTGCCTGTGACACACCTAATTCTACACCTTCATTCCTCTCAGAGCAGGTTTCAGAGAGGAGTGAAGGTATAGTGGGGTTGGAGATCCCAGCTGATGCGGTGCAAGAAGAGGTCAGCTTTGTTCTTTGGTGTGGGTCTTTAAGGTAGGCTTGCCAACGAGCTGCATGGCAGGTCAACATATGTCTGATCAAGCATGTGGTGCCCAAGCGGCTGATGTTTTGGCCACGCGATATACGCTTGAGACATATGTTGCAAACAGCAGCTGTGCGATCTGATGCACTCGCCTCAAAAAAGGCCCACACCAAAGAACTTTTTGAATGACGGGCAGAGGCAGCGCCCTGCACAGGCGGAGCTCTGTGGTGTGATTCCGTCGGTGTGCTGCCCATACGCTGGCCACTCAAGGGCATCCTGCCTCGTTGGAGATGTGCCTCCTCCTCATCCTCCTCCTCCTCCTCTCTCCTATTAGGCACCCACGTGGAGTCAGTGACCTCATCATCCCCTCCCTCCTCATCACTGGAGCCAATCTGGCAGTATGCTGCAGCTGCTGGAACATGACTGCCAGATTGGTGTCCTTCTTGAGCATCCCCTCTCTCTGCTCTCACGCTGCTGCCTTCCTCTAGCTGGGTATCATCATCAGATCCTTCCAAACGCTGGGCATCCTCCTGGAGCATGTACCCAACACTGTGCTCAAACAGTTCGGGGGACTCCTCAGGAGGAGGGCATGGTGGGTCTAGGGAAGGATTGACTAATGAAGATAATGATACCAGAGAAGAGGACGCTTTGGCAGCTGCTTTGCCACTACCCTGAGCCTGGGTGAGAGAGGATGAGGAGGATGAGGTGGGCTTGGTCATCCACTCTACCAAGTCTTCGGCATGATGTGGCTCAACATGTCCAGCTGCCGAAAACAAGGACAAGCGTGTCCCATGGCCATGTGCTGATGACAATGCACCGCGTACACGACCAGCACTGTTGCCCCCAGACACAGAGCCTGCTTGCCCTCTTTTTTTGCCTCCTGACTGTCTGCCTCTCCTTGGTTGCCTTCCAGACATTTTAATGGATGGCCTGCAGGGAGATGGGAAAAACAGCAATAAGGGCTACCTTCAGGTGTATATTGTGCAGGAGGCTTAGCAACAATGACACTGACACTGTCCCCTGCCTATCCTTCTCTGTCCCTAAACACAAGGATTGAAAATATGGTTCAGCAAAAAAGTTTTAGAACAGAATAGCACACTGACACTTTCCCTCACTGTCCTACTCTGTCCCTCCCTACAAACAAGATTTAGCACAGAATAGCACACTGATAATTTCTACGAGTGTCCTTCTCTGTCCCTCAACTCAGGGATTGAAAATATGGAACAGCAAAATAGTTTTAGAACAGAATAGCACACTGTCAGTTTCCCTCACTGTAGCTCTCTGTCCCTCAACTCAAGGATTGAAAATATGGTTCAGCAAAATAGTTTTAGAACACAATAGCACACTGACACTTTCCCTCACTGTAGCTCTCTGTCCCTCAACTCAAGGATTGAAAATATGGAACAGCAAAATAGTTTTAGAACAGAATAGCACACTGTCAGTTTCCCTCACTGTACCTCTCTGTCCCTCAACTCAAGGATTGAAAATATTGAACAGCAAAATAGTTTTAGAACAGAATAGCACACTGTCAGTTTCCCTCACTGTACCTCTCTGTCCCTCAACTCAAGGATTGAAAATATGGAACAGCAAAATTGATTTAGAACAGAATAGCACACTGTCAGTTTCACTCACTGTAGCTCTCTGTCCCTCAACTCAAGGATTGAAAATATGGTTCAGCAAAATAGTTTTAGAACAGAATAGCACACTGTCAGTTTCCCTCACTGTAGCTCTCTGTCCCTCAACTCAAGGATTGAAAATATGGAACAGCAAAATTGATTTAGAACAGAATAGCACACTGTCAGTTTCACTCACTGTACCTCTCTGTCCCTCAACTCAAGGATTGAAAATATGGAACAGCAAAATAGTTTTAGAACAGAATAGCACACTGTCAGTTTCACTCACTGTACCTCTCTGTCCCTCAACTCAAGGATTGAAAATATGGAACAGCAAAATTGATTTAGAACAGAATAGCACACTGTCAGTTTCACTCACTGTACCTCTCTGTCCCTCAACTCAAGGATTGAAAATATGGTTCAGCAAAATAGTTTTAGAACACAATAGCACACTGACACTTTCCCTCACTGTCCTACTCTGTCTGTCATAGAAATCCTGTCAGCTACAGGATTCCTGGACTTCCTGATTCCCAATCTCGGGCACGTCCACGCGCGCGGGCACGCGCGCGCGATGGCGAGCACGTGCGCGCGCACGCGCTTAGCGGGGGCGCGCGCACGCTCCACAAAGCGCGCCAGAAGGGCTATTTAAACATGCCTGTGACAGACAGTCCCTGCTGTCTGCTCTACAGCGTGTAGTACCCAAAGAGACCTGATTCGTGAATTTACCTGCATCCGACCCGGCTTACCTTGACCCTCCCAGTTTCCTGCCTGCCTCTGACCTCCGGCTTTGTTTGACCAATCTTCTGCCTGATCCTCCAGTACCTTGCCGCCAGCCAATTCTACCGACCCGGCTTGCCTGACCAATCCCTCCAGTTGCCGTGTCCTGGTTCCAGTCCAGTCAGCCTCTTCAGTTCCAGTCCAGTTGCTGTATCCTGGTTCCAGTCCAGTCAGCCTCATCAGTTCCAGTCCAGTTGCTTGTTCCTGGTTCCAGTCCAGTCTGCCTCTTCAGTTCCAGTCCAGTTGCTGTGTTCCTGGTTCCGGTTCAGCCTGCCATACTTCCTGGGTGCCTGGATCCGTCCCAGTCTTCAGACTCTACTCTACCTTGATCCATCCTGCCAGGCACTCGTACCCCTTCTACCTCCGTGCCTCCTGTCTTCAGTACCAGGGGCCGCCGGTGGAAGCCGTAAGAGAGGCCTCCCTCTGCAGATCCGGGCTCGTCACCGTCAGGTACGTGACAGTAGCAGACAGCCATGTCTGAGCCCGGGCAGGGAGCCTCACCTATGGAGGAACTCTGTCGGCACCTGGCAGGTTTGTCTGAAGCAGTCAAGAGTCTTCAACAAGGCTACACCCGCTTGGAAGAACAAGTGCGGGCCCTCTCCAATCCTTCTGCCATCCAAGAGGGGCCCCACGCCTCTGCTTCTACAGCCGGAACAAGTTCCTCACCCACAGTGGTCATGCTTTCTCCTGAACCTAAGGTTCCTACACCCGAAAGATTTTCCGGGGATCGGAGCAAGTTTAGGGCCTTCCGGAATTCGTGTGAACTGTACTTTGCCCTACAGCCCCGTACCTTTTCTTTAGAGGCCACCAAGGTGGGCTTTGTGGTCTCTTTGCTCGCTGGAGACCCTCAGAGCTGGGCCCACCGTCTCTTTGAACAGAAGGATGTATCACTAAACAACCTCGCTGCTTTTTTCGATGCCATGGCCCAGCTATACGAAGATCCCCAACTCTCAGTAACTGCAGAAGCCGCCTTGCGTTCCCTTCAACAAGGACGCAGACCAGCGGAGGACTATGTGGCAGAATTCAGGCGGTGGAGTGCGGATACCAATTGGAATGATGCTGCCCTCCGCCATCAGTTTCGCTTAGGACTTTCCGATTCCTTGAAGGACGAGCTAGCTAGAGTCGGTGTACCACAGACACTCAACCTGTTGATTGATCTAACCATCCAGATTGACCGACGTCTGAGGGAACGGAGGGCTGAGAGGACCACTGGCTTCTCCCGCCCAACCTGGATGCTTCCTCGGGCTCCTAGTCACCTGTACTCGGCTCCTGCTACACCTCCAACTCCCACATCTGACACGCCTGAACCAATGCAGCTCGGGCTCCTTCGTCCATCCCTCGCTCCTGAGGAACGCCAGCGCCGCCGAATAAATAATCTGTGCCTGTACTGCGGGGAACCCGGACATTTCGTTAGAACCTGTCCCCTGAAGCTTCGTAAGTTTCTTTCAGTTTCTTCTAACATGACTAACCTACAAGCCAAAACCACATCTCACCTTGCCCTCTCTGTTTCATTACAGCTCCCAGGAAGGACTTTGCAAGTACCCGCCATTATTGATTCCGGAGCATGCAGCTGCTTTATGGACTCAACCTTTGCCATTAAACACCAAATTCCCCTTCGTACCAAGACCCACGGACTTCGTGTCCATCTGGCTGATGGTTCCGTCATTAAGTCCGGACCTGTGACCCAGGAGACCACTCCTATACCCGCTACCATCTTTACCACCTCTGGAACCCACCAAGAATACTTATGTCTGGACATCATCTCTTCTCCGTTGTTTCCCTTGATCCTTGGTATGCCTTGGTTACAAGCCCACAATCCCACTATCAACTGGACTACGGGAATAGTTGCCTTTCCTTCTTCCTATTGCCAGCAGTCCTGTGGCTCATATAAACCTCCTGGGCCGGCCTCGTTACTATGCATTGACACAGAAGATGGCACCCGTCAATCCATCCCAGAAGTTTACCACGACTTTCTTGACGTATTTAGTAAACAAAAGGCAGAGACTCTACTGCCCCATCGGGCCTACGATTGCCCCATCGACCTACTTCCTGGAGCAAAGATTCCGTTCGGTAGAGTCTTCCCTTTAACGGAGGTAGAACAAGGGGCTTTAAAAAATTATGTTGATGAGAACTTGCAAAAGGGGTTCATCCGCCCTTCCACATCCCCAGCAGGCGCAGGCATCTTTTTTGTAGAGAAAAAGGACCACACCCTTCGACCTTGTGTGGATTACCGGGAATTGAATAAAATTACAGTAAAAAATCGCTACCCTCTCCCCCTGGTACCAGAGCTATTTCAGAGACTAGGAACTGCCACCATCTTTACCAAACTTGACCTCCGCGGAGCCTACAACTTGATCCGTATCAAAGAAGGGGACGAATGGAAGACCGCCTTCCGTACCCGGTATGGACATTTTGAGTACTTGGTAATGCCATTCGGGTTGTGTAACGCCCCTGCAACTTTCCAGTATTTTATCAGCGATGTTCTACGGGACTTCCTAGACCTCTTTGTTATTGTTTATCTTGATGATATCTTAATTTTTTCTTCCTCCCTTGATTCTCATCGCAGACATGTCAAAAATGTGTTGGGTCGGCTCCGCCAGCATGGCTTGTATGCGAAGGCCGAAAAATGCGAGTTCGAGCAAGAGAGTATATCATTTCTGGGGTTAATCATTTCCAGCGAGGGCATCAAGATGGATCCTCAAAAGATTACCGCAATCCTGGACTGGCCAGAACCGGTGGACAAGAAGGGAATCCAACGTTTGGTTGGATTCGCCAACTTCTACCGCAAGTTCATCAGGGGGTTTTCAGCTATTATCACACCCATTACTCAACTCACTAAGCAAGGAACACGTTTTCACTGGTCTCCTGAAGCCCAAGAAGCTTTTGAACGCCTGAAGGCCCTATTTACCTCGGCCTCTATCTTGAAACACCCAGACTCCTCACTACCATTCGTACTTGAGGTAGACGCCTCCGAAATAGCGGTAGGAGCAATACTGTCCCAAAGACAGGGAGTCAAAGCCTTGCTCCATCCAGTAGCCTTCTTCTCCCGCAAGCTTTCTGCAGCAGAGAAGAACTACGACGTGGGGGATCGGGAGCTACTAGCGATCAAGTCTGCACTAGAGGAATGGCGGTACCTGCTGGAGGGCGCGGCTCATCCGATTCTGATATTCACTGACCACAAGAACCTGGAGTACCTGAAAGCCGCGAGAAGATTGAATCCACGGCAAGCCAGGTGGGCACTCTTCTTCTCCCGGTTCTCTTTTCATGTTACTTATCGTCCTGGGGCCAAGAATATTAAGCCTGATGCCCTGTCTCGGATGTTCCATAAGTCCAAGGAGACTTCTCCGCCTGATACCATCCTTGCCCCCGGAAATTTCCTTCTTCTACACGAGAACCTGTTCACTCAAATCAAACAAGCTTCCACCGGGCAGAGACAGTTCTCCGAGCCGGAATTGCAGGTTAAGGATGGACTATTGTGGTACCCAGACAGAATCTACGTACCTGAGAAATTAAGAGTAACCGCATTAGAACTCTGCCACGACCACGCCCTGGCCGGGCATTTTGGCGTTGCCAAGACCACTGACCTGGTTCAGCGCACCTTCTGGTGGCCTCGAGTACGTGAAGACTGTAGGAGGTTCGTAGATTCTTGTACAACTTGCACCCGAAACAAGGGTTCCAGATCCAAGGCCTGGGGACTACTAAAACCCTTACCCGTTCCAGATAGGCCCTGGAGAATGTTGTCCATCGACTTCATTGTCGAGTTACCCCCGGCTGAGAACCATTCCACCATCTTCGTTATAGTGGACCGTCTGTCCAAGATGGCACACTTCATCCCTATGAAAGGGACTCCCTCCGCTCCTGAAACCGCACAGGTATTCATCAGAGAAATAGTCAGACTCCACGGGGTACCAGCCAATATTGTTTCCGATCGCGGGGTTCAATTTACCTCTCGATTCTGGAGATCCCTTTGCAAAACCTTGAAAATCGAATTATCGTTTTCCTCTGCTTACCATCCACAGACCAACGGACAGACGGAGAGAACGAATCAGACGCTCGAGCAATACCTGCGATGCTTCTCCTCTTTTGCTCAGGACAACTGGTTTTCCCTACTTCCGTTGGCCGAGTTTGCGTATAACAATTCCATTCACTCCGCTACCTGCCAGACTCCTTTCTTTGCAAACTATAGTTTTCATCCTACTTTTCTGCCTAATTCCCTTCCTGAGTGTCCTGTACCTGCAGTCCAGGAAAAGTTAAATTTTTTCTCGGTCAATAACCAGCTTCTACAAGAGACCATGACCAAGACTCAAGAACGCAACAAGACAATCTATGACAAGAAGAGACGGGGTGAATTAGTGTTGGTACCCGGCGACCAAGTATGGCTATCTACCACAAACCTAAGAATGGCATGCCCTTCTAAAAAACTGGGCCCCAAATTTTTAGGTCCATTCCCTGTTAAGAGGAAAATTAATGAAGTAGCTTATGAATTGGAACTTCCTGACTCTCTTAGAATCCATCCAGTTTTTCATGTCTCTCTCCTAAAACCCACAGTCTCCAATCCGTTTCCAGATCGGAAGCCGGATCACCCTGATCCGATCATTATTGACGGTGAGCAGGAATTCGAAGTAGAAGCTATCATGGACTTCAGGAGAAGAAATAACCAGAACCAATTCCTAATTAAATGGAAGGGCTACGGACCCGAGGAAAACTCATGGGAACCCGAGGAGAATATCCATGCCAGGAGTTTGGTACAGGCTTTCAAAAGGACTCACCCTGGAAGGTTCACCCGGCTGGGCATCCGGAGGCTGCCCCTTGGGGGGGGGCAATGTCATAGAAATCCTGTCAGCTACAGGATTCCTGGACTTCCTGATTCCCAATCTCGGGCACGTCCACGCGCGCGGGCATGCGCGCGCGCGATGGCGAGCACGTGCGCGCGCACGCGCTTAGCGGGGGCGCGCGCACGCTCCACAAAGCGTGCCAGAAGGGCTATTTAAACATGCCTGTGACAGACAGTCCCTGCTGTCTGCTCTACAGCGTGTAGTACCCAAAGAGACCTGATTCGTGAATTTACCTGCATCCGACCCGGCTTACCTTGACCCTCCCAGTTTCCTGCCTGCCTCTGACCTCCGACTTTGTTTGACCAATCTTCTGCCTGATCCTCCAGTACCTTTCCGCCAGCCAATTCTACCGACCCGGCTTGCCTGACCAATCTCTCCAGTTGCCGTGTCCTGGTTCCAGTCCAATCAGCCTCTTCAGTTCCAGTCCAGTTGCTGTATCCTGGTTCCAGTCCAGTCAGCCTCATCAGTTCCAGTCCAGTTGCTTGTTCCTGGTTCCAGTCCAGTCTGCCTCTTCAGTTCCAGTCCAGTTGCTGTGTTCCTGGTTCCGGTTCAGCCTGCCATACTTCCTGGGTGCCTGGATCCGTCCCAGTCTTCAGACTCTACTCTACCTTGATCCATCCTGCCAGGCACTCGTACCCCTTCTACCTCCGTGCCTCCTGTCTTCAGTACCAGGGGCCGCCGGTGGAAGCCGTAAGAGAGGCCTCCCTCTGCAGATCCGGGCTCGTCACCGTCAGGTACGTGACACTGTCCCTCCCTACAAACAAGATTTAGCACAGAATAGCACACTGATAATTTCTACGAGTGTCCTTCTCTGTCCCTCAACTCAGGGATTGAAAATATGGAACAGCAAAATAGTTTTAGAACAGAATAGCACACTGTCAGTTTCCCTCACTGTACCTCTCTGTCCCTCAACTCAAGGATTGAAAATATGGAACAGCAAAATAGTTTTAGAACAGAATAGCACACTGTCAGTTTCCCTCACTGTAGCTCTCTGTCCCTCAACTCAAGGATTGAAAATATGGAACAGCAAAATTGATTTAGAACAGAATAGCACACTGTCAGTTTCACTCACTGTACCTCTCTGCCCTCAACTCAAGGATTGAAAATATGGTTCAGAAAAATAGTTTTAGAACACAATAGCACACTGACACTTTCCCTCACTGTAGCTCTCTGTCCCTCAACTCAAGGATTGAAAATATGGTTCAGCAAAATAGTTTTAGAACAGAATAGCACACTGTCAGTTTCCCTCACTGTAGCTCTCTGTCCCTCAACTCAAGGATTGAAAATATGGTTCAGCAAAATAGTTTTAGAACACAATAGCACACTGACACTTTCCCTCACTGTAGCTCTCTGTCCCTCAACTCAAGGATTGAAAATATGGAACAGCAAAATAGTTTTAGAACAGAATAGCACACTGTCAGTTTCCCTCACTGTAGCTCTCTGTCCCTCAACTCAAGGATTGAAAATATGGAACAGCAAAATTGATTTAGAACAGAATAGCACACTGTCAGTTTCACTCACTGTACCTCTCTGTCCCTCAACTCAAGGATTGAAAATATGGTTCAGCAAAATAGTTTTAGAACACAATAGCACACTGACACTTTCCCTCACTGTAGCTCTCTGCCCCTCAACTCAAGGATTGAAAATATGGTTCAGCAAAATAGTTTTAGAACACAATAGCACACTGACACTTTCCCTCACTGTAGCTCTCTGTCCCTCAACTCAAGGATTGAAAATATGGAACAGCAAAATAGTTTTAGAACAGAATAGCACACTGTCAGTTTCCCTCACTGTAGCTCTCTGTCCCTCAACTCAAGGATTGAAAATATGGAACAGCAAAATTGATTTAGAACAGAATAGCACACTGTCAGTTTCACTCACTGTACCTCTCTGTCCCTCAACTCAAGGATTGAAAATATGGTTCAGCAAAATAGTTTTAGAACACAATAGCACACTGACACTTTCCCTCACTGTAGCTCTCTGTCCCTCAACTCAAGGATTGAAAATATGGTTCAGCAAAATAGTTTTAGAACAGAATAGCACACTGTCAGTTTCCCTCACTGTAGCTCTCTGTCCCTCAACTCAAGGATTGAAAATATGGAACAGCAAAATTGATTTAGAACAGAATAGCACACTGTCAGTTTCACTCACTGTACCTCTCTGTCCCTCAACTCAAGGATTGAAAATATGGTTCAGCAAAATAGTTTTAGAACACAATAGCACACTGACACTTTCCCTCACTGTAGCTCTCTGTCCCTCAACTCAAGGATTGAAAATATGGTTCAGCAAAATAGTTTTAGAACACAATAGCACACTGACACTTTCCCTCACTGTAGCTCTCTGTCCCTCAACTCAAGGATTGAAAATATGGTTCAGCAAAATAGTTTTAGAACAGAATAGCACACTGTCAGTTTCCCTCACTGTAGCTCTCTGTCCCTCAACTCAAGGATTGAAAATATGGAACAGCAAAATTGATTTAGAACAGAATAGCACACTGTCAGTTTCACTCACTGTACCTCTCTGTCCCTCAACTCAAGGATTGAAAATATGGTTCAGCAAAATAGTTTTAGAACAGAATAGCACACTGTCAGTTTCCCTCACTGTAGCTCTCTGTCCCTCAACTCAAGGATTGAAAATATGGTTCAGCAAAATAGTTTTAGAACACAATAGCACACTGACACTTTCCCTCACTGTAGCTCTCTGTCCCTCAACTCAAGGATTGAAAATATGGTTCAGCAAAATAATTTTAGAACAGAATAGCACACTGTCAGTTTCCCTCACTGTACCTCTCTGTCCCTACAAACAAGGATTAGCACAGAATAGCACACTGTCACTGACACTCTCCCTACCTATCCTTATTTGTCCCTAACCACAAGGAATCCAGGATTAGTAAAGGAAAAAAATGACACTGTCCCTGCCTATGCTTCTCTTTCCCTGCTCCGGAACACACTACACAAGGCCGCCGCGCTGGCGGCCTTTTATAGTGTGGGGCGTGTACTAAACCCCATCAGCAATAATTGGCCACAGGCATCCTGCCTGTGGCCAATCATTGCTCTCCTCGCTGCCGGCGCTGTGATTGGCCAAGCATGCGGGGTCACAGTGCATGCTTGGCCAATCACAGCGCCTGGATGACACTGCGATGGCGTAGTGCATTGTGGGCCGTTCGCGTCACTCGAATTTGGCGCGAACGGCCCAAATCGTTCGATCTTCGTCGAACGATCGAACAGCCGATGTTCGAGTCGAACGTATGTTCGACTCGAACACGAAGCTCATCCCTAGTGGAGACCCGTTTCATAACACCGCTCAACCTCTTCACACAGGAGGGTACGGGCATGTGGCACGGTGTGCCCTCTCTTCCTGCAAGGAGCCAAAAGGCAGGTAAAGGGGGGGTCTGTGTGTTACACGTATATGAGCAGCATTTTTTTTATGCCCACCCTTAGGTGATCATTGAAAATCTAATTTAAAATAAGCAAACTAAACTTGGCATACACACTTTTTTTTTTTTTTCTTTGCTGAGCCAGTGAGCTTAAAAAAAAATATCTGATTCCACACAAACAAGGTGGATGGAGGAATCCCCTCTGCTCGGACTTTGCACTTGCTGCTGTAAGAATACACTGATCAGACAAATTGGCTTCACCAGAAAGCAGGTGGTTATTTTATAGCTGATGTTAGTGAGTAATATGATGATGATTTTTTCCTGTGAAAAGGAAGCAGGAAATTCACTAAAAAAACATTTGAAATATGTGACATTTGAGAATGGGATGTACACATTTGTTTTTCTGCTGCTCTTCTTTCATCTCTTCATTTTAACTCCCTTCCCCACATCCAGGTTCCGGCACAAACAAATTTTTTTTTCAAATTTTGTTTTTTTGTACATAGTTTCTGGAATAGGTATATATTGACTCAGGCTTGAGAGGCATAGGTTTGCTTCAGACACTGGGGACAGTGTCTAATTTAGTAGGGGGAGTATGTAGCGGGGTCCTAAATTTAGGGGTAGTGTTTGAGTGGTAGTTATGCTCAAACACCTTAATTGTTAGGACATATCAACCGTTTTGTCCGCAGGAAGAGTACCGGTGTATAGTTCCCTGTGGCCTGCAGGTGGCGCTGCCATCGTGGGCCAGGGTTGAACCGCTGGTACAGGGCTGTGCCTTGTGTGTCCCCTCTCGGCAACCATACAGTGGGCGTGGTCTACCTGCTGCGCATGCCGGGAGAGGATATAAAATGGGCAGACGCTGCCTGTTGGGGGTTCTTGGTCGGGGGTCCTACTCCCCAGGAGTGTGTGTCCTTTGTCCGCCCTGGGCACCTTTGGCCCAGGGGCGGGAGTCAGTGAATCAGTCCCAGGCACCTTTAGCCCTGGGGCTGCAACTAAAGGCCTTGGGCCCAGCACCTTTGGCTGGGGTCCACAAAGGATCGAGGAATCTCAGGGTGCTGCCTTACGAGGGGACCCGTATCTTAGATGAGGAGGCCGGGGGAGGACCATTCCGAGGGACTGGTGAATGAATGACTTGTATAGCGCTCACATGCGAACTGAATCGCCTCTAGGCGCTTTTTGCAGCCAGTGTCTGCTTGGCTGGTGCGGTCATTGTACCCCGTGGGATCTCAACACACTTGAGACACACAGTCGTATACACATATATACTGGGCCAATTTGGACAAGATCCAATTAACCTACCAGCATGTCTTTGGAGTGTGGGAGGAAACCGGAGTACCCGGAGGAAACCCACGCAGACACAGGGAGAACATGTAAACTCCAGGCAGATGGTGTCGTGGCCGTGATTCGAACCAGCGACTCTTTTGCTGCTAGGTGAAAGTGCTAACCACTACACCACTGTGCTGCCCTGGTGAGAAGTCACAGTGAAGGAAAGGGCCCGGTAACTCTGGAGGGATGTCTTCTCCTTAAAAGAGGTCAAGCTTTGAAACCAAGTTCACCAGGTCTGTGGCAGAGACCAAGTTCACCAGGTCTGTGGCAGAGACCAAGTTCACCAGGTCTGTGGCAGAGACCGAGTTCACAAGTTTGTGCAGAGACTGTGCATCTAGTTAGAGTGCCATTCTGGCTGCTAGTCCCTATCTAGGAAGACTATCCAAATGGGCTAAGTCTGCTTGAGAAGCCAAGCAGTGAAGTGTATTTCGTTTGTGCCTGGACCTCTCCCACACCTCATGCTGTCCTGTTCTCCCTCCAACCTTTTCTGTCAGAGACTGTGCTTTAAGAGAAATAAACTCTACGTTGGAGTTACAGCTGGTGTGGACCTTGGAGTTATTGGGGGAAATAGAGAATTGTCTTTATTGAACATAGAGATGAGAACCATTCTCTGGAGAACTTAGCTGTGGAGACCCGTTTCATAACACCGCTCAACCTCTTCACACAGGAGGGTACGGGCATGTGGCACGATGTACCCTCTCTTCCTGCAAGGAGCCAAAAGGCAGGTAAAGGGGGGGTCTGTGTGTTACACGTATATGAGCAGCATTTTTTTTTATGCCCACCCTTTGGTGATCATTGAAAATCTAATTTAAAATAAGCAAACTAAACTTGGCATACACACTTTTTTTTTTTTTTTTCTTTGCTGAGCCAGTGAGCTTAAAAAAAAAAAATACCTGATTCCACACAAACAAGGTGGATGGAGGAATCCCCTCTGCTCTGACTTTGCACTTGCTGCTGTAAGAATACACTGATCAGACTTCACCAGAAAGCAGGTGGTTATTTTATAGCTGATGTTATTGAGTAATATGATGATGATTTTTTCCTGTGAAAAGGAAGCAGGAAATTCACTAAAAAAACATTTAATCTAGTATGCATTTTAAAGGGAACCCAACACTACAAAAAAAAATCAAAACCAGACCAGGAAAAGAAGGGGGGACAAGCTTGTCACCATCCCCTCCTGAAACATACCAGGCGTAGGGTGACCACGTGTTTCGGATTGTCCGGAACAGTCTCGGATTTTGCAGGTCTGTCCCGGGCATCTTCATGTCCCGGAATGAAACTGACACAGCTACCCCCTGGGCCAATCTTATGCCCCCAAAAAAGGCCGCCATATCACTGCTTTACTCACTGACAGTACTTGCCCTGGCCGGGAATGCCTGGAGCAGCACAATCCCCGCCCCCTGCTTGTGATTGGAGAAATTATAAATCCTGCTTCTTGTGTCCAAACACTGTGCTGTGATTCGTTACAGCACAAGCTGATTTTTGGGAAGGGGGGGTGTCCCTGAATGGTAGTTTGGAAATGTGGTCACCCTAACCAGGCGTCATGACCTCAAAATGAAGGGGTGACTCCTCTATCAAAGAAACTTGTCCCCATGTTTGAGGACAAGGGCCTCTTCCCCCACAACCCCTGCCTGGTGGTGATGGAGGTCTGTGGGCAGGAGGCTTATCAGAATCTAGAAGCTCCCTTTAACAATAACGAGGCCCCCAGATAACCCCATGTAAATGAGTAGGGGGGTACCCTTACTCATTCACAAAAAAAGAATGTACCCTAGAAATATAAACACGTAAACATTTGTCCTTTATTGAAAAAAAAAGCTGAAAACAAAGGGATCAGAAGTGTCTAGGTGAGTGTCTACGTTATTACTACATACACTATGTACACTAAGTATGCCTGCCTTTACACGCACATGAACTTTAATGGCATCGCAGTCTAAAGCCTCGTACACACGGTCTGATTGTCAGATGACTGAGCTTCTGATTTTTGTCAAAAGGGCGTGTGCAGGATTTTGTCTAGCATACTAACTATCCGCAAATTGTCGTTTCACAAACACGAACGTAGTGACGTACTATGAGAGTATAAGGAGGAAGTTAATTTCTCAAGCGCCACCCTTTGGGCCCCTTCTGCTAATTTCATGTTAGTAGAAGTTTGGTGAGCGTTGATTTGCGATTTTCAGATCGTACAAAACAAATGCCTTTTAAAATACGTTTGGCATAACTATATGCAAAGCAGCTTCATTATTATCCCATTAACCACTTAAGCCCCGGACCAATACGTAGCATAAAGACCAGAGGTGTTTTTACAATTTGGCACTGCACTGCTTTAACTGGAAATTGCGCGGACATGGAATGTTGTACGTTCTTTTCTTCCCACAAATAGAGCTTTCTTTTAATGGTATTTGATTCCCTCTGCGATTTTTATTTTTTGCGATATAAATGGTAAAAGGCCGAAAATTTTTAAAAAAAAATATTTTTTACTTTTTGTTATACGAAAAATCGAATAAACTAAATTTTAGTCATACATTTAGGCCAAAATGTATTCAGCCACATGTCTTTAGTAAAAAAAATGTCAATAAGCGTATATTTATTGGTTTGCGCAAAAGTTATAGCGTCTACAAAATAGGGTACATTTTCTGGAATTTACACAGCTTTTAATTTATGACTGCCTATCTCATTTCTTGAGGTGCTAAAATGGCAGGGCAGTACAAAACCCCCCCAAATGACCCCATTTTGGAAAGTATACACCCCAAGGAAATTGCTGAGAGGCATGTTGAGCCCATTGAATATTTTATTTTTTTGTCCCAAGTGATTGAATATTGACAAAAATTTTTCTTTTTACAAAAAGTTGTCACTAAATGATATATTGCTCACACATGCCATGGTTATATGTGGAATTGCACCACAAAATACATTTTGCTGCTTCTCCTGAGTACGGTGATATCACATGTGTGGGACTTTTTGGGAGCCTAGCCGCGTACGAGGCCCCAAAATCCAAGCAATGCCTTCAGGATTTCTAAGGGCACAAATTTTTGATTTCACTCCTCACTACCCATCACAGTTTTGAAGGCCATAAAATGCCAAGATAGCACAAACCCCCCCCCAAATTACCCCATTTTTGAAAGTAGACACCCCAAGCTATTTGCTGAGAGGCATGGGGAGTATTTTACAGCTCTCATTTGTTTTTGAAAATGAAGAAAGAAAATAATATTTTTTTTCTTTTTTCAATTTTCAAAACTTTGTGACAAAAAGCGAGATCTGCGAAATACTCACCATACCTCTCAGCAAATAGCTTGGGGTGTCTACTTTCCAAAATAGGGTCATTTGGGGGGAGGGGTTTGCCATCTGGGCATTCCATGGCCTCCGAAACTGTGATAGGCAGTGAGGAGTGAAATCAAAAATTTACACCCTTAGAAAGCCTGAAGGCGGTGCTTGGGTTTTGGGGTCCCGTACGCAGCTAGGCTCCCAAAAAGTTTCACACATGTGGTATCCCCGTACTCAAGAGAAGCAACAGAATGTATTTTGGGGTGTAATTCCACATATGCCCATGGCATGTTTGAGCAATACATCATTTAGTGACAAGTTTGTGCAAAAAAAATAAAACAATAAAAAAAAAATCTTTTTCCCGCAACTAGTGTCAAAATATAAAATATTCCATGGACTCGGCATGCCTCTCAGCAAATAGCTTAGGTTGTCTAATTTACAAAATTGGGTCATTTGGGGGGGTTTTGAACTGTCCTGGCATTTTATGCACAACATTATGAAATCTTATGTCACATATCATCCACTCTTCTAACCACTTGAAGACAAAGCCCTTTCTGACACTTTTTGTTTACATGAAAACATTTTTTATTTTTTTTGCAAGAAAATTAAGTTGAACCCCCAAACATTATATATTTTTTTAAAGCAAAGGCCCTACAGATTAAAATGGTGGGTGTTGCATTTTTTTTTCCACACAGTATTTGTGCAGCGATTTTTCAAACGCATTTTTGGGGGAAAAAGTACACTTTTTTTTAATTTTAATGCACTAAAACACACTATATTGCCCAAATGTTTGATGAAAGAAAAAAGATGATCTTAGGCTGAGTACATGGACACACACGACATGCTTTAAAATTTCGCACAAACGCACAGCGGCGACAAACTACATACATTTTTAAAGCCTTTAAAAGCCTTTACAGGTTACCACATTAGATTTACAGAGGAGGTCCACTGCTAAAATGACTGCCCTCGATCTGACCTTCGCGGTGATACCTCACATGCATGGTGCAATTGCTGTTTACATATGACGCCAGACTGACGCTTGCGTTCGCCTCTGCGCAAGAGCAGGGGGGGGGCAGGGGTGCTTTTTATTATTATTATTATTTATTTTGCTTTTTTATTTTATTTTTAAACTGTTCCTTCCATTTTTTTATTTTCTTTTACCATTTTTATTGTTATCTCAGGGAATGTAAATATCCCCTATGATAGCAATAGGTAGTGACAGGTACTCTTTTTTTTTAAATTGGGGTCTATTAGACCCTAGATCTTTCCTCTGCCCTTAAAGCATCTGACCACACCAAGATCTGTGTGATAAAATGCTTTTCCAATTTCCCAATGGCGCTGTTTATATCCGGGGGGGGGACATTCCCTCCCACTGCTTGTAAAAGCAGTCTAGAGGCTAATTAGCTGATAGGATTGCTTTTACATGAAAGTCGACCGCTGGCTGAAAAGAATGATACCAAGATGATACCTAAACCCGCAGGCATCATTCTGGTATAACCGTTCAAAGTCCAGCAACATACCAGTACGTTGCTGGTCCTTGTTGGACATGTATTGTAATCTTTTTTTTCATGCAGCCTGTTGGCTGAACGAAAAAAAGAGATTGATTGGTGGGTATGCCCACCATTAGAATACCTCCCTTCATCCTCCCACTTCTAATGATGGGCATACATGCACCATTTATATATGCCGAAACATGGGGGCATCCTCCCGCAAAAAAGTTATGCCGCGTACACACGGTCAGACTTTTCCACGGGCAAGCCTCCGTCGGAATTTCGACCGTATATACGCGGCATTAGGAGCAAAATCGCACCTCCCCCCCGTTGCCCCCGTGCTTCGGCATATATGCTCTTTTTTTTTAACTGTGGTGGTGAAATCACCTCCTACAGCGTTGGAGTCACGGCTGTATGTATCGTGGGAGCAAATGCTGTTGCTGTCAAGATAATTAATCCACGCTGCAACTGAATGGCGTACCTGCTAAGCAAATGATGGTTAACATTAAAACAAAGTAACATTACAGTATAACAGTAAGACCTTACCATACCATACCTGCAAAGCAAATATCAAAAAAAAAACGAATAAAAAATAAAACATTTTTTTAACGCAACCTGTGCCTAAAATATATATATGCCGAAGCATGGGGGCATCCTCCCGCAAAAAAGTTATGCCGCATACACACGGTCAGACTTTTCCACGGGCAAGCCTTCGTCGGAATTTCGACCGTATGTACGCGGCATAAAAAGTTATGGCGCGCACACGCGGTCGGACTTTTCCACGAGCAAGCCTCCGTCGGAATTTCGACCGTATGTACGCGGCATTAGGAGCAAAATCGCTCCTCCGCCCCTGCTGCCCCCATGCTTTGGCATATATGCTCTTCTTATTTTAACTGTGGTGGTGAAATCACCTCCTACAGCGTTGGAGTCACGGCTTTATGTATCGTGGGAGCAAACGCTGTTGCTGTTAAGATAAATAAATCCGCGCTGCAACTGAATGGCGCACCTGAAAACAAAAAATTACATACCTGAAAAGCAAGCATGATAAAACATTGCAGAATAGAATACAGTAAAAAAGAGAAGAACAATAGAGAGAAGAGAGAGAGAGAGAGAGAGAACAATAAAACAACAACTATTTTTTAATTTTTTAATTTTTATATTTTTTGTGTGTTTTTTTTTTACGTTTTTTTTATTTATTTTTTTACACTTTTTTTGGTTACTTTAACAACTATAAAGCCTCGTACACACGGCCGAGAATCTCGTCAGGAAAAAACACGTAGTTTTTCTTGACGAGATTCTTGGACAAGAAACTTGTCCCGGCCGAGTGTACAGACCCGCGGTTCTTTGAATGGAGCGAACGCGGTGACGTGATCGACTACGACGAGCGTGCGCTCGTCACATTCGATGCCGTCGCCGCCATCTTGCTACACCCTAACTATGCCTAGGAAGCTACTGCGCATGCCTCGTAGTAATTTCGAGCATGCGCGGGATTCCCGGAGGACAGGTAAGTGTACACACACACACACTTTTCTCGTCGAGAAACAGGCTGACAAGAATCTCGACGAGAAAATAGAGACCAGGTTCTCTATATTTCTCGTCGAGATGCTTGTCGGTTTTCTTGACGAGAAACCATACACACGAACGATTTTCTCGGCAAGAAAGCTATCTCGGCAGTTTTCTTGTCGTTTCTTGCAGAGAAACTCGTTCGTGTGTACGAGGCTTAACGGTTTGGGTCTCTCAAAATGCGATTGCATCTTGGGAGACCCTGTGTAAGTGTGTCCTAGTCTGTGAAATTCTGTACCCTACGCTAAAACTTCACTTTTGTGTGGAAGCGTTCAAAACATTTACCAAGGCAAAGACTAGGATTGTCAGGACAGAGTGGACAAAAATAACGCGTGTCACGCCTAAATCCGCGCTTGCTACAGACACAAAATCTTTTTTGGGGGGCTCATTGGGTAGGGGTACTCTCGAGGACATACGGAAAATGCCTCTCATGCAGCCGGCTTACTGCATTTGGTTGGGGATGGTGAGGTGCAGAACCGCCTGGATACAGGAGGTCTGTGACTATCTCATCCTGGAATTTAAGGAAGGATAAAGTCCTGCCTGAAGCTCTGTATAGCACATGAGCGTTCAGCAAAGCCAATTGAAATAAGGATAGAGACACTTTTTTGTTCCAGCGTCTCGCCTTACGGGCAATGTGATACGGTGCCAACAACTGGTCGTTGAGGTCCACCCCTCCCATATTTTGGTTATATTCGTGGACACAGAGGGGTTTCTCCAAAACACCAGTAGCCGTACGAATTTAGACTGTCGTGTCTGCGTGAAGGGAGGTAAGAAGGAAAACATTCTTATTATCCCTCCACTTCAGAGCGAGCAAATTATTACACCTCAAGCAGGCTCTCTCCCCCAGCCTAAGACGGGAATCTACAAGCCCCTGGGGAAAGCCCCGGCGATTAGGTCGCACGGTGCCACATGCTCCAATCTGATGATCAAGCAAGTGACTAAACAGTGGCACGCTCGTGTAATTGTCCACATACAAGTGGTACCCCTTTCCGAATAAGGGTGACACCAAGTTCCACACTATCTTGCCAGCGCTCCCTATGTAATCTGGGCAGTTCTCCAGCTCTACGTGACTGTCTTTTCCCTCATAAACCATAAAGCTCCATACATAGCCTGTTGCCCTGTCACAGAACTTATAGAGCTTGACCCCATATCTGGCACGCTTGCTGGGAAGGTACTGTTTGAAAGACAAGCGGCCAGAAAATTTAATCAGGGACTCATCAACGCAGACAACTTGATCGGGAGTAAACAAGGCTGCAAAACGTTCGTTGAAGTGGTTTATGAGGGGCCGAATTTTGTAGAGCCGATCAAATTCAGGGTCTCCACGTGGACAACAAAGATCATTGTCGTTGAAGTGCATGAACCGCAAGATCTGCTCGTATCGTTTCCTGGACATGGAGGCAGAGAACACGGGCATATGGTCAATTGGGCGCGTGGACCAATAGGCGCGTAATGACGAGAATTTATGTTTGCCCATGTTGAGGGAAAGGCCCAGAAAGGTTTTAAATTCGGAAACCGTAATTGGTTTCCAATCTCTGGCAATGGAAGGCAACTGGGGATTAGCGGCGATGAATTGACCAGCGTATAAATTACTCTGGTCCACAACAGATCTATAGAGATCTTCCGTGAAAAACAGTGAATAAAAATCAAGTGGCGTAAAATCAGCTGTTTCCATCTGAATACCAGGTTGGCCAGTGAATGGGGGAAGTACGGGTTCTGCAGAAGTGTTGGGCACCCAATCAGGATAGGCGAATTCTGCAGGAAGGGCACTATGGGCACAATGGGCCTGCCTTTGTCTTCTTCTTGGTGGCAGCGGGACACTACTTGTGCTTGCCACCTCGCCAGCTTGAACTGCACTTATGGGACTCGCCACATCACCAAGTGATACTGCAGTGCTGGATGTACGTCCAGGGTGTACTAGGCCGCTGGTGCTTGCCAGTTCACCAGAAGGAATAGCGGCGCTAGTACTTCTCTGCTCCATAATACGAGAGCCTTGCGGTTCTTGCTCCTCAACAACATCAGAAGATCGGGATCGGCCTATGTGAATCTGGATCTCCTGTAATAAGAGATCATATCCATCCGGTAAGCGACAGTGTATGCTTATGGTGGAGGTGCCTTTTCTATCATCACATTCCTCTTTACTGTTGGATCAAGTTTGGCACTGGTGTTTTTCATCATAAGGAATCCCTCACTTATTGGTTGTTCTAGCAGGATACAGACTGCCTTAATTTATTTGGTTCTCATTTTGTTTCCATGGACTGAGCACATTGACACTTTCATCTGATTTTGCACTTGTCTAATATTACCAATTACATCACTTTCAATGTGGTTTCATTTTTTTATATTGTCCTCATATTGATATATATCATTTTTATATGTAGTGACCTCACCCCTCTCACCCCTTCTCATTCACGGCTTGTCTGTCTCATCTAGGGGTTAACACTGGGGGGAGGGATGAGATACACCACGGCCCATGTCCTCCAATGTGTAGAGGTGAAAGCCAGAACTATCGGATTTTGTGTATGTGTCCCAGAGTCAAATCCTCTCCTCGGATTGACTCCCATTTGCTCCTAGTAACCAGAGTTCCACACACTGAAAGGGTCCAACTCGTATTTATTCTTCTCAATAAATAGTCATACAAGACAGACAGGTTGAGACCCATATAACACTTCAGTCTTTGTGGGGAGTAGGCCCAGGCACAATTCTTTTAGACAGAGCTAACCACTGTGGTGTCACCAATGGCGAATAGTCACTGCCACTGACTATATTGAACAGAACATGGATTACCTTCGCTAACGTAGCCCCTATCAGGGGAAGGATATCCGTCCAAGACAGTTACCGGAGGCCTCTCCGTTACCAGCAATGCTGCGCTGGACTCTCCGGAGAAGTTCCGCTCACCGGCCTCCTCGTCTCAGACACGGGCACCCAAGGAGTTAGGGCCCCCTCGGACTCCTCCACCCTCGCGGAACTCAGTCGAAGGCACTGAGCTCCAGGCCTCCGCCATAGTACCTCACCCCAGGCCAAAGGTGCCCGAGATGGACTCCATCTCCCGCTCCGGCCAGGTCAAGGGCACCTGGGCCCGGAACTCCGGAACGCCAGCACCCAGGCTGAAGGTGCCTGGGCATGGCTGCGTCCTCCGACTCTGAACCCTGAGGTCAGGGCGTCCGCCCCTTTTATCTCCTCTCCCTTTGCGTCACAGCAGGTTCCCGCCCCGCTGTACCAGCGCCAGGAAAGGACAAAAAGGGAAGCAGTCTTGCGGTGAGTGTTCAGCTCCGGCCCAGGGCGACAGCGCCACCTGCAGGCCGCAGGGAACCTCACACCACCAGAGTCCTCCAAGAACCACAAAAGGGTCTCAGATTCCCTAACAATCAATGCATCTGGGTTACACTACCACCCAGATGCCTTCCCTAAATTCAAATACCCGCTACATATATATCATCACGTTTAGCGCAACTTTTTCTTTTTTCCATCTCATCATCTTCGTCGTCAGTGCTATCTGACATGGAGCTGCTGTCTTCTACGGGGTTGTATTCTGAGCCGGAATCTGACAGATGCTTGACCACCTCTTCACTATCTGTCATGCTTAGAATCTCGTAGGCCTCTTTACTAGTGTACCTTTCGATTTGCCATTTTGGGCTCTAAATTTAGTGGTACACTAGTAAGATTTACAGGTAAAAAAGCACCTGACTGTCAGCAAATGTATCAAACGTTACCAAAAAAAATGTTAGCGATCGCAGGGATCAGACCTGTCTCTGCGAACGCTGCAGTTATGTGTGTTGTGTTTTGTATGTGACAGTGATCGATCGATACTGCACTTGGGTGGGCTGGGCTGGGCGGAGGGGCTAAATGCAGGTGCTAGCAGGTATCTGGGCTGATCCCGCTAACACTGCATTTTTGGGAACCCTAAACCGCTGGGGATGCTAGTATAGATCTGATCAGATCAGATATTGATCTGTTCAGATACTATACCACTAAGGGAGGTGTATGCTTTGCGCGTGGGTGTTAGCGTTACTGGCACTAACCTGACGCTGCCTGGGGCGACGCAGACCCTAACTGACGCTAAAACCTAATTGATATCACCCGCTGGGCGATCAGGGGGTTAAACCTTTATTGGGTTATATACGGCAGGTGCCTTGATGCTATAAAAAGCAAAATAACCAACCAGCGTCACCCGTAACACTTATACGGTGATCACTGGTAAAAGGGTTAACTAGGGGCAATCAGGGGGTTAAAACCTTTATTAGGTAATATATGGGGGTACCTGACGCTATATAAAAACCTGACGGGTAACCTAAATAACAAAATAACTAACTGGCTAACCAGTGTCATCAGTGACACTTATACAGTGATCACTGGTGAAAGGGTTAACTCTAGGGGCAATCAGGGGGTTAAAACCTTTATTACATAATATATGGGGGTACCTGACGCTATAAAAACCTGGCGGCGAACCTAAAAAAATAACTGGCTACCTAGGGGCACCAGCAACACTAATACAGCGATCAGAAAAACGATCGCTTAGTGACACTGGCGATAGGGGGTGAAAGGGTTACCTGGAGGGCGATCAAGGGGTTAAACCTTCATTAGGGGGGGTTAGGGGTCTACCCTGGACCTAAAGGGGCCTAAACCTAACTGCCCTGCAACTTTTTACTGCCACAGATGACCAGTGGCGTAGCGTGGGTTGTCAGCGCCCGGGGCAAGCAAGAAATTTGCGCCCCCTAACATATGGACTTTTAGCACTCCCTGAGTCCCTTTCCTTTCTACAATAGTACTGACCAGCCAAATTCCTACAATGACCACTACACTGACCTACCTGACCACTACACTGACCTACCTGACCACTACACTGACCTACCTGACCACTACACTAACCTCTACCCTGACCTACATGATTCCTAGACTGTTCACTACACTTACCTAACTGTCCACCGCACTGACCTACCCGATTCCAATGCTGACCACTACACTGACTAACCTGATTCCTATACTGATCACTACACTGACCTACCTGTCCACTACATTGACCATTACACTACACTGTCCACTACACTAAACTGTCCCCTACAATAGACACTACACTGTCCACACTACACTAAACTGATCACTACACTGTCCACTGACCACTACAATACACACTACACCACACACACTACACTGACCACTGCAACACACACTACACTACACTGACCACTGCAACACACACTACACTACACTGACCACTGCAACACACACTACACTATACTGACCACTGCAACACACACTACACTACACTGACCACTGCAACACAGACTACACTACACTGACCACTGCAACACACACTACACTACACTGACCACTGCAACACAGACTACACTACACTGACCACTGCAACACACACTACACTACACTGACCACTGCAACACACACACACTACACTACACTGACCACTGCAACAAACACACTACACTACACTGACCACTGCAACACACACACTACACTACACTGACCAC
Organism: Rana muscosa; assembly: GCA_029206835.1. Classification (NCBI taxonomy): domain Eukaryota; kingdom Metazoa; phylum Chordata; class Amphibia; order Anura; family Ranidae; genus Rana; species Rana muscosa. The sequence continues at coordinate 600,660,551 of CM055118.1, read as the reverse complement.
TGCAACACACACACACTACACTACACTGACCACTGCAATACACACACACTACACTACACTGACCACTGCAACACACACACTACACTACACTGACCACTGCAACACACACACTACACTAACCACTGCAACACACACACACACTACACTGACCACTGCAACACACACACACACTACACTGACCACTGCAACACACACACACACACACACACACACACACACACACTACACTGACCACTGCAACACACACACACTACACTGACCACTGCAACACACACACTACACTGACCACTGCAACACACACACACACTACACTGACCACTGCAACACACACACACACACACACTACACTGACCACTGCAACACACACACACTACACTGACCACTGCAACACACACACTACACTGACCACTGCAACACACACACACACACACACACTACACTGACCACTGCAACACAGACCACTACACTGACCACTACAACACACACACTACACTGACCACTACAACACACACAAGACACACGCACACACTACACTGACCACTGCAACACACACACACACACACACTACACTGACCACTGCAACACACACACTAGACTGACCACTGCAACACACACAACACAACACTGACCACTGCAACACACTACACAACACTGACCACTGCAACACACTACACAACACCGACTACACTACACTGACCACTGCAACACATACTACACTACACTGACCACTACAACACACCGACTACACTACACTGACCACTGCAACACAGACTACACTACACTGACCACTACAACACACACTACACAACACAGACTACACTACACTGGCCACTACAACACAGGCTACACTACACTGACCACTACAACACAGACTACACTACACTGACCACTACAACACACACTACACAACACAGACTACACTAAACTGACAACTGGAAGCCTACAGGCATGGAGAGGTAACCAGCAAGGCAGCAACATCCAGAAGGTTCACTGGTGTAGCATGGAAGTGCACCAGTGACCATGCTGGGGAGAAGGATGGAATCCCTGTCTGAAAGTGTAGCACTAGCACCCAATGGCTGCAGCCAGACTATGGGCAGAGACGCCACGCGGCCATGTCTAGTAGATGGTGTGTGTGTGCGTGGTATTGGTACCTGCGGTGCGGGAGGATGTGGGGCCGGTGTTGTGAGAAGAAAAGCCGCGGCGGCCGACCTAGGCCAAGCTGGTGTCCGAGCGGGCCTGGGGTGTCGCGGTCAACCATCAGGGGAGCCGAGCTGAAGGTGTCCGGTGCACTAAAATGACGTCAGCACGCGCCGAGCAGTACGTGAAAGAGGAAGGACACACAGGCACATGACCCCATTCGCCCAATCACAGGGGCAGCCGGAGACCAAACATGGCGGCTGGATTTTATTGTTAGAAAAAAAACATGGCGGCTGGAGCGCAGGCAGCGGGGACACAGGAAATAAAGTTTGGGGGACAGAGCCAGGATTGCGCCCCCTAAAATGTTGCTCCCGGGGCCACGGCCCCCCTCGCACCCCCCACGCTACGCCACTGCAGATGACACTAAATGCGGTGAGCAGTAAATAAATGATCACTGCAATCAGTGACACTGTGACTGGGGGCTGGGGGGGTGACCTGGGGGGATCTGGGGGTAACTGGGGGGTGAAATGTGTGCCTATGTGTACCTACGTGTCAGTGTGGTGTTGGTGCACTAACCTGATGTCTTCTCTCCTCGGCGCTCCGAACGTAAAGAGCGCCGCATTGAGAGATTACATCACTTCCTCTGCCTGTGTTTACATTACACAGGCAGAGGAAGCATTTCATTCGCCGGGAGCGATCGCAAGGGGGTGGCCAGAAACCAATGGCTGCCCCCTCATCCTGGATCGCTCCCGAATCGATACCGACCACCTCATGTACCGGAGGGGGGTCTGATCGGACCCCCCACCCGCAGGAAGGCAGGCATGTACAGGTACGTGATTGTGCCTGTCTGTGCCATTCTGCCAACGTATATGTACATGGGGCGGTCGTTAAGTGGTTAAAGAAGATGAGAATTTTGACATTTCATCAATTGCCGCGTCGCTAATGTTAATTCTAGATTACGAACAGTAGTTTATAAGACCAAACTCTTCCCAGTCGTTCCTTGATTCCGAGCATGTGTGGTTGTACATTCGACTTTTGTGTGATGGATTTCTGTACTGACCATCCGAAAATCAGATGTTGAGTTCACATCAGACAAAAGTTTTATAGCCCGCACATCCAGCTTTTGTCTGATGTAAAAGTCAAATCGTCTGTCGCATGCCCAGTACTAACGATCCGAAAATCCGCAGACAGCTCGTCTTCAGACACTTCCCTTCTGATTATGTACTGCCTTTAGTCCGCAGGGTTCAATATTGAGTTGGCCCACCTTTTGCAGCTATAACAGCTTCAACTCTTCTGGGAAGGCTGTCCACGAGGTTTAGGCCCCATACACACTATTCGATTTTCTGCAGATTTTTTTTCTTCAGATTTACCAAAACCATGTAGTGCAAGGGCCTGCCTGATTGCATACAAATTTAAACTCTTAAAGTGGTTGTAAACCCTCTCTGACCACTTGCACCTACAGGAAAGCCTAGATTAAAGCCCTGTACACACGATTGGATATCCTATGGAATCTAATCCGATGTTTTTTTCAATCGGAAATCCGATGAAACTGTCTTCCATTAGTCTTGCGCACACACCATCAGTCAAAAAACCGACCGTTTCACGGTGACGTAAAACACTCGGATGAGCCGAGAAAAATGAATTTCAATGCTTCTGAGCATGCGTCGACTTGATTCTGAGCATGCGTGGGTTTTTTATCTGATGGAGTTCCCCACAGACGATATTAAATTGCTATTGGTTATTTAACCATCGGATAAATTTAAAACATGTTCTGTTTTTAAACACCGATGGAAAAAAGACTGATGGGGCCCATACACGATCGGTTTGTCCGATGAAAACAGTCCATCGGACTGTTTTCATCTGTAAAACCTATCGTGTGTACACGGCTTAAGGCTTACCTGTAGGTGCAAGAAATATCTCCTTAACCTACACGGTTAAGAAGATATTTGCAGAAAGGACTGCACTGATGACAATGGCGCTTGGCGCACTGAGCGTGCCGGTTTTATCAATGGGATAATGGCGGAACCGCGTGCATGCGCGGGGATCGTGCCAGTCCCGCACGCATGCGTGGGAGTGACGTCATCGCCGCTCCGACCAGTCCCAGCGCCGGAGCGGCGATACACGGAAGGGACTCGTAAGGCAACATGGCGGCAGCGGTGGCAGAGGGGAACGAGGAGCACTTTGGGGGCTTTGATCTCAGGTAAGTAATTCATAATGAGCTAGTATGCTATGCATACTAGCTCATTATGCCTTTCTCTTGCAGGGTTTTTTTTTTCAGAAAGGTTAAGGTTTGATCCCATATTATATGGTTTTGGTAAATCTGAAGACAAAAATCTGCAGAAAATCTAATAGTGTGTATGGGGTCTTAGGAGTGTCTATGGGAATGTTTAACCATTCTTTCAGAAGCGCATTTGTGAGGTCAGGTACTGATGTGGACGAGAAGAACTGTCTCGCAGTCTCCACACTAAGGCTCAATTCACACTTATGCCGCGTACACACGGCCGTTTTTCTCGTCGGGAAAAACGACATTTTTCCCATTTGACGAGAAAAATGATCATCTGTGGGCATTATGTCGTTTTTCTCGACGAGAAAAACGGCATTAAAAACGACGAGAAAAATTAGAACATGTTCTAATTTTTCTCGTCGTTTTTCCTGACATTTCTTCCGCGGCAGTGTTTCCCATAGGGAAACACTGCCGCGGAGCCCATAAACGATCGTTTTTCTCGTCATTTTAAAAAATGACGAGAAAAATGACCGTGTGTGGGGAACAAGTTGTTCCCTCGTTTAAAATGTCATTATTCACGGCGGTTTTTAAACCGCCGTGAATAATGATCGTGTGTACGCGGCATAATGCTTTTTTTGATGCATTTTGCAGAAATGCAGGGGAATTTTTTAACATGGGTTCCTATGGATAATGTTCACATCAATGCATTTTTGTGCCTCTGCGTTTTTGGAAAGGGTCGGACTTTTTCCCCACAAAATCCAGCTTTTTGCTTGTAATAGACTTCAATGGACCCGCATCCAAAATGCAAGTACCGCGTTTGTACCGTGACTTTGACGCAATTTTGCCGCGATTTGTGTGTTTTTTTTTGCTGTCCATTCACTGTATATAACCGGTTGCTAAGGAGGGGGCCGAGAAGCCGGCCGCCACGTCCTAAACAACGGATGAGTCATCAGCTCGAATCCCCCGCTGAATGTAAAAAAAAAAGAATTGCCGGCTAAAAGAAAATCGTGAAAAAAAAAAGGGTGAGGTCCCCCCTTGGGTCTGCTTCTTCCGCTCTTCTTCTATCTCCAGTCTTCTTTGTCTGGCGTTCTCCTCCCTCTGCCACCGATGCTACGTCCCGCTGATCTGTCCTCTGATGTCAAGCATGTCTAATGCCGCGTACACACGATCGTGATTCACGGCGGTGAAAACACCGCCGTGAATCACGGCATGAAAAAAAATGAAAAACGAGGGAACGGCATGTTCCCTCACACACGACCGTTTTTCCCGTCATTTTTTTCTTTGACGAGAAAAACGACCGTCTGTGGGCTCCGCGGCAGTGTCTCCCTATGGGAAAACTGCCGCGGAAAAAAATGATGGAAAAAACGATGAGAAAATTTAGAACATTTTCTAATTTTTCTCGTCGTTTTTCCTGCCGTTTTTCTCAACGAGAAAAACGGCATAAAGCCCACAGACGATCGTTTTTCTCGGCGAAAAAAAAAAATGTCATTTTTCCCGACGGGAAAAATGATCGTGTGTACGCGGCATTAGATAACGATCGGGGCGTGGCCATCGCATGATATCACCCTGAGGCCCCGCCCCGTGTGATGTCGCAGACCCATCATGCCCCGGGCGGTGATGTCACAAAGGGTGGGGCTTTCAGGTGATGTCATATGATGGCCACGCCCCCATCGTTATCTAAGACATGCTTGACATGGGCGCGGATAGATCAGTGGGAGTCGGCATCAGAGGAGGGTCGGCGGCAGCAGAGGAAGGAGAACACGGGACCAAAAAGACAGGAGGAAGCAGAAGCCCGGAGGAGGAAGATGCAAGAGAAGATGGAGGAAGACCGGAGGAAGAAGTGGGGAAGAAGATATTTTTAATAAAAGACTTGTTAAAAACTGTCTACTGTATTTTTTCACACTACACTACTTTTTTTGGTGAATGGATAGGGGTACAATTTACCCCATACTCATTCACATAAGGGGGGAGGCCGGAATCTTCCAGATTCCAATAAGCCCCCTGCCCACAGACCCCGACAACCACCGGGCAAGGGTTGTCGGGAAGAGGCCCTTGTCCCCATTAACATGGAGGCTGATCTGCCGGGCGGCATGCTCGGATAAGGGTCTGGTATGGATTTTGAGGGGGGTTTTCCCATTGACAGCTGATGACTCATTGGTTGTTAAGGATGCGGCAGCCGGCTTCCCGGCCCCCTCCTTAGCAACCAGCTATATACACTGTAAAAAAAAAAAGAAAATCGCAGTAAAATCGCGTGTCCAAAAACGTGTGTCCAAAAGCGCGGCAGGCACCGCAAAAAGCACTGAAGAAACGCTCAATAGCAACATGCATAGATGTGAATCAAGCCTAATTCACCCCAAAGGTGTTCTATAGGATTGAGGTCAGTCAAGTTCCTCCACCCCAAACTCGCTCATCCATGTTTTTATGGACCTTGTTTGTGCACTGGTGCGCAGTCATGTTGAAACATTAAGGGACCATCCCCAAACTGTTGCCACAAAGTTGGAAGCATGAAATTGTAAAAAACTGTCTTGTAATGCTGATGCCTTAAGAGTTCCCTTCACTGGAACTAAGGTGCCAAGCCCAACCTCTCAAAAACAACCCCAAACCATAATCCCCTCTCCACCAAATGATTTGGACCAGTAAACAAAGCAAGGTCCATAAAGACATGGATGAGTGAGTTTGGGGTGGAGAAACTTGACTGGCCTGCATAGAGTCCTGACTTCAACCTAATAGAACATCTTTGGGATGAATTATAGTGGAGCCTTCTCGTCCACATCAGTGACTGACCTCACAAATGCGCTTCTATAAGAATCGTCAAACATTCCCATAGACACACTCCTAAACCTTGTGGACAGCCTTCCCAGAAGAGTCAAAGCTGTTATAGATGCAAAGGGTGGGCCAACTCAATATTGAACCCTACGGACTAAGACTGAGATGCCATTAAGGTTCATGTGCGTGTAAAGGCAGGTGTCCCAATACTTTTGGTAATATGGTGTATGAATGTGACCTTTTAAGCAGGACAGTTTTGCTTATCCTTAGTAATGACCTACTGTACTGTATAACTGCAGCAGATGTGAAGAAACAGTAATACAAGCACAGATATCTCATTATCAGGGTTTTTGCAGATGGCGTAACAGCATCTACCAGAAAAACCTGAAACATTAGCTTTTAGTGGACTAATTCTTTACAGTTTTTATCACAGCTATCTTGCATATTGTACTTTAGAACTGTGTATTCTCATAAGCTTGTGTAGCGGGTATATGCTTTTCTCTCATGTTTGAATTTGGTGGGGATATCTGTAATGTATGGTTCCCTGGGGCCCAGCGGGTGGCGCTGTCGCTTTGGGCCCGGGGGTTGAGCCATCATTGCAGTGCCGTACCCTTTTTGGCCTCTCGCAGCATGAGTACAGCGGGGCGGGGGCTCCGCTGGGCTTGCTGGTGGAGGGTATAAAGGGGTCTTCCATTTTGGTCACGGGGTGGTCGAGTCCCAGGCACCTTCAGCCGGAGGGCTGTGGTTCGTGGTCGGTGTCCAGGCGGTCTAGGCCTGGACACCCGGAGCTCGTGTTCCAGCCCAGGCACCTTCAGCCTGGGGTGAGGTACTCGGTTGGAGGCCTGGGGCCCAGTGTCCTCCGCTGGGCTCCGTGAGGGAAGGATATCCTAGGGGACCTCGGGAGTGGGGTACCCGAATCCAGTGGCATAAGAGACTGGAGGATTTACTCACCCGAAGACCTGGTGCAGCAGATTGCCGGTGCCGGGTGAGCCTCAGGAGACCGCCCGGAGGGGTATCTTCCCAAACAGGGGCCGAGTGCAGTCAGGAGGAAGGTTCACCGTTCATCCGGTTGGTAGCAGCGACCAAGATTTTCAACAGGTGGCATACATCATGTGCCAAACCTATTCGCTGATAGAGGAATAGGAGAGGTCATTGTGCCTGGGCCTACTTGAATCCACACCCCCTGTCTGTTCGTTGAGGGAGTCCAACTGATTGTGTTTCATCCTGACATTGTAAAAATAAAGGAGTGTTGGACTTTTATTGGTGTGGGGCTCATTTACTGGCAGACACTGTTCCACAGAAGGAGCGGAGGCTTCAAACACCGAACACCGACCCGAAGGTAAAGAAACTTTGCTCACACCACACAAACATCTGCGGTGGAGGCTTGGCGTGGTGACCCCACACTCTCTCCTCCAGGATACCCCTAGACAAGCAGAAACCAGCCAGCAGCGGAGAGAGAGAGTGGAGGCTGCTACACTTGCACTAGCTACGGTGGTGCTCAACCTTTTGAAGAGCAAAGACCACAATGAATGAAATGGTTCAGAATTTTTTATTTTTTATTTTGAGTAGCATAATAAACCTTTTCCTCCTGCAGCCGCTGAATGCCAGAGATGCAGGAGGAAAATTAAGAGGATTGGTTCCTGTAAATGCTGCCCCTCCTGTCCAAGTGTGAAACGGAATGTGACAGGGAGCAGCATGGGGCTGGGTGCATGGTAAAAACTCGTCTTAACTGTGGGGTTTTAACGCCCCTTAAACCGCAAATGTAAACAAGCCCTTACATCACATTGTTTATCATTAGATTATTGTTATTCATATAGCACCAACAGTTTACGCAGCGCTTTACAATGAAGAGGGCGGACAGCACAATTACAGTACAGTTCAATACAGAAGGTACAGGAGGGCCCTGCTCATAGAGCTTACATTCTAAAGGGAGGGGGGGAGGGGTGGTACACAAGGTAATAGCTGCAGAGTGATTTGATGGGGGTGGCTCAGGGACAGTTGTTAGGTGAGTGTGGGACAGGCTTCCCTGAATAAATGAGTTTTCAGGGATCTCCTAAAGGTGGACAGGGTATGGGCTGATCGGATATACCGGGGCAGGGAGTTCCAGAGGATGGGAGAGGCTCTGGAGAAGTCCTGAAGGCGAGCATGAGAGGAGGTAACAAGGGAGCTAGAGAGCAGGAGGTCCTGGGAGGAGCGGAGGGGACGATTTGGGTGATATCTGCAGATGAGTTTGGTGATGTAGATGGGGCAATGTTGTGAATGGCCTTGTATGTTATGGCTAGCATTTAGAATTTTACACGGTGGGGTAGCCAGTGAAGGGATTGCCAGAGAGGAGCAGCAGTCACGGATCGGTTAGTGAGCTGTATTAGTCTAGCAGCAGAATTCATAATAGACTGAAGAGGGGATAGCCTGCGCAAGTGTAGGTCAATAACCGCTTCAGCCCCGGACCATTTTGGTGGTCAAAGACCAGGCCACTTTTTGCGATTCGGCACTGCGTCGCTTTACTTGACAATTGCGCGGTCGTGCGACGTGGTTCCCAAACAAAATTGACGTCCTTTTTTTTCCCACAAATAGAGCCTTCTTTTGGTGGTATTTGATCACTTCTGTGGTTTTTATATTTTGCGCTATAAACAAAAAAAGGGCGTAATTTTTGAAAAAAAACCTATATTTTTAACTTTTTGCTATAATAAATATCCCCAAAAAATATATAAAAAAATTTTTTTTCCACAGTTTAGTCCGATACCTATTCTTCTACATATTTTTGGTAAAAAAAAAAACGCAAAAAGCGTTTATTGATTGGTTTGCGCAAAAGTTATAGCTTCTACAAAATAGGGGACTGTTTTATGGAATAATTATTAATAATTTATTTTTTACTAGTTATGGCGGCGATCAGCGATTTTTATCATGACTGCGACATTATGGCAGACACATCGGACACTTCTGAGACCATTTTGGGACCATTGTAATTTTTTCAGCGATCAGTGCTATAAAAATGCACTGTTTACTGTAAAAATTACACTGGCAGTGAAGGGGTCAAGCACTAGGTGGCGCTGCAGGGGTTAAGTCAGTACTAGGGAGTGATTCTTACTGTTAGGGGGCATGGCTATATGTGACACGTCACTGATGACTGTTCCTGATCACGGGGAATGGTCATCAGTGACAGTGTCACTAGGCAGAATAGGGGAATGCCTTGTTTACAAAGGCATTCCCCTGTTCTGCCATTGCCGACTGCAATCGCGGGCCGCCCGGGAACATTGAGTTCCCGGGACCCGCGGCTGCACTCTAGGGTGACCACATTTCCAAACTACCATTCAGGGACACCCCCTGTTCTGTCTCAACTACAAAGCGATAAAGTTCATCTCCAGGTTGAAGTAGGCCTTACACAAGCTGGTTTGCTATTATCCCTTGCATCGATACAGGCAGTTTAACTCAATGAATAAACTCACAGTTAGGACGACAGACGATGAATCCTTTCGAATGTTCCGTTTAATGATGGATATTCATAGGTAGAAAAACGTTGCAGTTGTAAGCCACATGTAAGATGTTTAGCATGGAAGATATACAGGAGTAATGACCAGAATCAGGAAGTGGAGGAGATATATAAAGAACTACGGTGTCATGGATATGCATTAATGTCTGTCTGCCATCTTACCTTCCTCCTCATGTGTTCATCTAGAGACCAGACCTCCTTCACCTGGCTTCCTTTATAATCTCCTCCCAGCCTGACTCCACCCCAGGCCCTATCACTGAACACTATATTAACCTGTGCACTGCAAGCCTGCTTTGCTGATCAACGTGTTTGTTAGGCATTGTGTGTTTGGGTTCCTGCCTGCCGTGTGCTACGTCTGTCTCTCTGTTACGTTATTGGCTTGTCCCCGACTATCCCTGTCTGCTCGTGACCCTTGACCTTCGGCTCGTTCTTCGTTATCCTTGTCTGCTTGTGGCCCCTGACCTTCAGCTTGTTATTCGGTTCTCTCTATCGTGTGCTGCTGCTTCCCCTCTTTTCCCCTTATCCTACGGGGCGTGAGCTAGGAAACTCCAGGGGCCGCGACCTGGTCCCAGCCTGCAGCGTAACATCCTCACCACTAGAGGCCCTGGAGAAGACCAGCTGGGTCTTAGACTCCGCGCCCTGGGGAATCTTGGCTCTCACTTCCGTTGGGATCCCGGTTGTGCTCCTCTGGTCCCGCTTTCCACAACCACCCAGTTTCCTATCCGCAGAAGCCAGCCATAGGGTTCACTACCTCGCGGTGCACTCCTGTCCCCCTACGGTGTGCATCTGTCACCTGGCCACAGGTGACCCTGTCAGTTTGATCAGCCATGAACCCGGCTGACATCCCGCTTCCCGCGGATGATCCATTGCAGGGCATAGTTCGCAGACTTGAGACCCAGGAATCAAATCAGACCCAGGTGATGCGATTCCTTCAGGATCTGGCTTCTCAATTCGAACAGCTTCAGGTCTCCTTGGGAACCCCGAATCCGCAACCCCAAGTACAACCAGCAGCTGTACCTATCGCACCAGTCGCAGCCTCACACTCACTAAGATTGCCAGCTCCGTTCCGTTTCTCTGGGGACTCCAAGGCCTGCAGGGGGTTTCTCAGCCAATGCACTATTCATTTTGAGCTTCAGCCTCAAAGCTTCCTGTCTGACCGGGCTAAGGTAGCCTATATCATTTCCCTCCTCTCCGGTGAAGCTTTGGCCTGGGCTGCCCCCCTGTGGGAGAGGAACGATCCGGTGGTTTCCAGTCTGTCCGAATTCTTGAAGCTCTTTCGTAATATCTTCGAAGAGCCGGCTCGGGCTTCTTCAGCGGCTAGTGCTGTCTTACGTCTTCGCCAATAATCTAGTTCAGTGGGGCAATATGCTCTTCAGTTCCGTATCCACACAGCTGAATTGAGCTGGAATAATGAGGCCCTGGTCGCTACCTTTTTACATGGCCTCTCTGACCGAGTGAAAGACGAATTAGCGGGAAGAGCCATTCCCGTCGGTCTGGACGATGTAATTTCATTATGCAACCAGATCGACATTCGTTTTCAAGAGAGGTCCTTAGAAAAAAGACGCCAGCACTCTCTGGGTCCTAGCCAGTCTGAGCTCCCCTCCCTTCATTCCGTGGAGCATCCTCTACCTGCTGAAGAACCTATGCAGCTGGGCCGGACCAGACTAACCCCCGAAGAACGTGCTAGGCGCAGAACTCTGGGCTTGTGCCTCTATTGTGGGGGCAAGGGTCATTTTCGTGACTCCTGCTCGCTTCGTCCGGGAAACGCTCGGGTCTAATACATTTGGAAGGTGGAGTATTGGACCCAGAAACATCACCTTCTCGCCTGCTCTTGCCGGTGTTCCTTCATGTAGGCACTTCTCCTCAGTCAACCCTTGCATACCTGGATTCCGGGGCTGCCGGCAATTTTATGGATTGGAGAACTGCTTCTTCTATGAAGCTTACCCTTTCACCTCTCACTACCCCATTGGTAGTCTCGGCAATTGATGGCACTGTTCTCCCAGGGGGCCCTATTCGCTTCCAGACGCTACCCATTAGGATGTCGGTAGGGATTCTCCACCAGGAGTGGATATCCTTTCTTATTCTACCCAAGGCCTCTACCCCAGTTGTATTGGGCCTCCCTTGGCTACAGCTCCACTCTCCACATGTGGACTGGGTCTCTGGGCAGATCCTGGCCTGGGGTTCCTCATGTTTCTCGTCGTGTCTTCTCAAGGTGACCCCCAAGAAGAGTCTTCCGGTTGCTGCCACTTCTGTTTCTTCTGATCTTCCCGCCGCATACAGCGATTACCGGGATGTGTTCTGTAAAAAATCAGCTGAGGTGCTTCCTCCCCACAGGTCTTTTGACTGTGCTATTGATCTTGTCCCCGGAGCAACTCTACCCAGGGGTCGTACCTACCCTCTGTCCATCCCAGAGACCCAGGCCATGTCGGAGTATGTAGCAGAGAATCTGGAGAGAGGTTTCATCCGGAAATCCTCATCGCCTGCAGGGGCAGAGTTCTTTTTTGTTGCCAAAAAGGATGGTACCTTAAGACCCTGCATCGATTATCGGGGTTTAAATGCGGTTACTATTAAAAATCGATACCCCTTACCCTTAATATCTGAGCTATTCGATAGGTTGAAGGGTGCCTCCATTTTCACCAAGTTGGATCTCAGAGGCGCGTACAATCTCATTCGAATACGGGAGGGTGACGAATGGAAGACTGCATTCAACACTAGAGACGGGCATTACGAATATCTGGTGATGCCTTTTGGTCTGTGTAATGCTCCAGCCGTGTTTCAAAACTTTGTCAATGAAATCTTCAGAGATCTGCTGTACCAGTTTGTTGTCATCTATCTGGATGACATTCTGATCTTTTCTGAGAATCTGCTCGTCCACAGAAACCATGTCCGCACTGTACTTCAACGTCTTAGAGAGAACAATCTCTATGCCAAGCTGGAGAAATGTTCCTTTGAATGTTCTGAGGTCCTGTTTTTGGGGTGCTTCGTCTCATGTTCGGGGCTTCGTATGGACCCTGGGAAGGTCTTGGCTATCACCAACTGGCCTCTTCCTGCTAGCCTCAAGGCCACACAGCGCTTTCTTGGCTTCACTAATTATTATAGGCAGTTCATAAGGAATTACTCTTCCATTGCCGCGCCTATTATCGCTTTGACCAAGAAGGGTGTGAATGCCAGAGACTGGCCTCCCGAAGCTGTCTCTGCATTTCACAACCTGAAACAGGCCTTTGTTTCTGGCCCCCTCTTGAGGAGACCAAATCCTGGGAATGCATTTTTTATTGAAGTGGACGCTTCTTCAATGGGGGTGGGAGCTGTGCTTCTTCAAATCTTTGAGAAGAGACGCCAACCATGTGCGTTCTTCTCCAAAAAAAATTCTCAGGCAGAGAGGAATTATGCCATCGGTGATCGGGAACTTCTCGCAATTAAATTGGCGTTAGAGGAGTGGCGTCATCTCTTGGAGGGTTCCCCTCACTCCATAACGATCTTTACCGATCACAAGAATTTACAGTATCTACAGAATGCTAAACGTCTGAATCCTAGACAGGCCAGGTGGAGTCTCTTCTTTGCCCGTTTTAATTTCACGATTACCTACAAACCTGGCTCCTGCAACGGTCGGGCTGATGCGCTCTCTAGGTCATTTGACACTTTGGACGAGGAGTCCGCCCCTGAACCTGAGCCGATCATTCCCACCTCATGCATTGTTGCCCACTCTACCACCCTGAAGTCTAAAATTCCGCCTGGTAAGACCTTTGTCCCCACTGAGCTAAGAGCTAAGATCCTTCGTTGGGGACATGATTCCAAGGTGGCAGGGCATTCTGGATTTCTCCGATCCTTCCTACTCATCAGTCGTCACTACTGGTGGCCTAATCTCCGCTCAGACATCAAAGACTACGTTAAAGCTTGTCATGTCTGTGCTCAGTCCAAATCCTCCACACAAGCTCCTGCTGGTCTCCTCATGCCCTTGCCCATTCCTAAGGAACCCTGGGTCCATATTGCCATGGATTTTATCACCGATCTCCCACTGTCTGAGAATAATAGTCATTTGGGTGGTAATCGATCGATTCTCCAAGATGGCTCATTTTGTTCCTCTTCCTGGTCTTCCTTCTGCCCCTGCCTTGGTTCCCATTTTCATTCGGGAAATTCTCCGCCTACATGGGGTCCCTTCTCATATTGTTTCCGACAGGGGAGTCCAATTCACGTCTCGTTTTTGGAGAGCCTTTTGCAAATCCCTCAATATTGTCTTGGATTTTTCTTCTTCTTACCATCCCCAATCCAATGGACAGACTGAGAGGGTTAATCAGGAGTTAGAGGTCTTTCTTCGCACCTTTGTGTCTTCTCACCATGACGATTGGTCCTCTCTACTCCCGTGGGCAGAATTCTCCCATAACAATCATGTGAATACCAGTTCGCAGAAGACACCCTTTTTCACAGTTTATGGAAAACACCCTCAACTTCCTCTTCCCATGATCTGTTCTCCAGACATTCCAGCTTTGGCTTCGGTTCAGGAGTCTCTCAATTCCGTTTGGGGGCACGTTCATGATTCCCTCCGGGCAGCTGCTGAAAAATTCAAAGGCTTTGCCGACCGCCGCAGGCGTAAACTGCCTTCTCTTCAGCCAGGGGACAAAGTCTGGCTCTCTACCAGGAACATCAAGCTCCGAGTTCCTTCTCTGAAGTTTGCTCCACGATTCATCGGTCCATACACGGTAACTGCTAAACTGAATCCGGTTTGTTTCAAACTCCAGATTCCTAAGAGCCTTAAAATCACTAACTCCTTTCATGTTGCTCTTCTAAAGCCTTTAGTCCTCAATAAATTCTCTCGTCCTCTCCCTACCGTGGCGCCTGTCTCTGAGGATAATCAGGAGTACGAGATCAGTCAAATTCTGGACTCCCGACTCTGTAAAGGCGTTCTTCAGTACCTCGTTCATTGGAAAGGGTTTGGTCCTGAGGAGAGGTCTTGGATCACTGCATCTGAGGTCTTTGCACCTCGTCTGTTAAAGGAGTTTCATCTGAAGTTTCCCTCTAAACCTGGGCCCAGGCGGGTAAGGGGGAGGCCTCGTAAGAGGGAGGGTACTGTCATGGATATGCATTAATGTCTGTCTGCCATCTTACCTTCCTCCTCATGTGTTCATCTAGAGACCAGACCTCCTTCACCTGGCTTCCTTTATAATCTCCTCCCAGCCTGACTCCACCCCAGGCCCTATCACTGAACACTATATTAACCTGTGCACTGCAAGCCTGCTTTGCTGATCAACGTGTTTGTTAGGCATTGTGTGTATGGGTTCCTGCCTGCCGTGTGCTACGTCTGTCTCTCTGTTACGTTATTGGCTTGTCCCCGACTATCCCTGTCTGCTCGTGACCCTTGACCTTCGGCTCGTTCTTCGTTATCCTTGTCTGCTTGTGGCCCCTGACCTTCAGCTTGTTATTCGGTTCTCTCTATTGTGTGCTGCTGCTTCCCCTCTTTTCCCCTTATCCTACGGGGCGTGAGCTAGGAAACTCCAGGGGCCGCGACCTGGTCCCAGCCTGCAGCGTAACATCCTCACCACTAGAGGCCCTGGAGAAGACCAGCTGGGTCTTAGACTCCGCGCCCTGGGGAATCTTGGCTCTCGCTTCCGTTGGGATCCCGGTTGTGCTCCTCTGATCCCGCTTTCCACAACCACCCAGTTTCCTATCCGCAGAAGCCAGCCATAGGGTTCACTACCTCGCGGTGCACTCCTGTCCCCCTACAGTGTGCATCTGTCACCTGGCCACAGGTGACCCTGACATACGGTGAGAGACAGAGTTCAGCTAGAAAGAAGGGGACAGATCTTAAAGACACAGAGCAAGAATAATCACATAGTGTAACACAACACTCCCCGTCTGAAATCTTTAGATTTCATAACCTTAAACTAATATATATATATTTTCAATAAGTCCAATACTGATAAATGTCCTGGAACCTGTAATGAAAAACATGCAACAAGCAAATAATAAAAGTAAGTTCAACAGGATGAAGAACATAAAGTCACAGTATGATGTCTTCAAAGAATTCCAAAGTTCTGAGTAGAACCTGTAGATGGCAGCAATGTACTCCCCGCCGTGCCAACAGCATGGCTAGTCCTTGCACAAGTCACTCACCTGGCAAAAGGAGTACTAACTCTGTAATTGGTCGACTAAAGGTTCGTGTCGATCCTCCCTTGGTTACCTTGACTTCTACCTTCCGGACTTTGTTATCGTCGCTGGGCATAACTTTAGTAATAAGACCCATAGGCCACTCATTCCGACAAACTTCCTTGTCTTTTAGAAGGATGAGGTCTCCAACCTTAAGATTCGGCTTAGATGCTTGCCATTTGTTACGACCTTGAAGGTGGTGAAGATACTTTTTCTTCCAGCGATGCCAGAACACATTGGCTAGATGCTGCACCTGCTTCCATTGATGCCTGTAACGGTGTGACCACAGCTTCTGTTTTGTACTTACAGAAGTGTGGAGTGAGGTGTTCACAGTTCTTATTTTCTTATCATCTTCAGGATTTACTAGCCCATAGGTGGTGTCAATAGGGAGTAAGTAAGAGTCCTCACACAGAAACCTTGGAGGTGACAGCCATAAGCTGTCCTGAAGAGTAGCAGGTGACACGGCTCTGGTCCCACAGTCAGCTGGGTTGAGTTCAGTGGGAACGTGATGCCATTGACTTGGTAGAGAGAATCTCTTTATACGTTCAACCCTGTTGCTAACGTACACATAAAATTGTTTTGTTTGGTTGTTTATGTAACCAAGTACTACCTTACTGTCTGTATAGAAGGTGAAAGAATCAATTCTAGTGTCCATTTCACTTCGTATGACCTCAGCAATTTCTACTGCTAGCACGGCTGCACAAAGTTCAAGTCTTGGTATGGTATGTGCAGGCTTGGGTGTGAGTTTTGCCTTGCCTAGGACAAAACTACAGTGTGATTCTCCATTCAGTTCAGAGGTCTTCAAATAGGCTACTGCAGCAATAGCTTCAACTGATGCATCAGAGAAAATATGAATCTCTCTCCGGTTAGCAGTTGAAATGGAACCCGGAACATAGCAACAGGGAATCTGAAGTTTTTCTAGTGACTTCAAAGAATATCTCCACCTTTCCCACTTGTGTTGATTCTCACTAGGCAAGGGAGTATCCCAGTCTATGTTCTCAGTAGACAACTGTCTTAGTAAAATCTTACCTTGAATGGTAACTGGAGCAAGGAAACCCAGTGGGTCATAGATGCTATTCACCACGGACAGGACTTCTCTCTTAGTGAAGGGTTTGTCACAAGTTGACACTTGGAAGGTGAATTTGTCTTGCTTGATGTTCCACAACAAACCCAGACTTCGCTGTACAGGAGGCACATCTGTACCTAAGTCAAGGTTTTTTAGACTAGTGGCATAGTCCTCAGAGTGAAAGGCATTCATAAGTTCCTGGCTGTTGGATATAATCTTGTGCAGTCTAAGGTTTGCTACAGACAGCATCTCCTTTGTTCTGGTGAGAAGATCAATTGCTTCTTTAGCAGTTCGAAAGGACTTAAGTGCGTCGTCAACGTAGAAGTTTCTTTCAACAAATTGACGGGCATCAGATCCATATTCAACTTCTCCAGTCTGAGCTGTTCTCCTTAGCCCATAAGTTGCCACTGCTGGGGAAGGACTGTTACCGAAGACATGTACCTTCATGCGATAATCTATAACTTCCTTGTTGAGGTCATTGTCCTTGTGCCATAGAAACCTGAGGTAGTTTCTGTTGTCTTCTCTGACGATGAAGCAGTGAAACATCTGTTGAATGTCGGCCATTACTGCTACAGGCTCTTGTCTGAAACGAATCAAGACTCCTATTAGACTGTTGTTCAAGTTGGGTCCAGTAAGGAGCATGTTGTTAAGAGAAACACCTTCGTGCTGAGCACTGGAATCAAAGACAACTCTGATTTGGTCTGGTTTGCGTGGGTGATACACGCCAAAGGATGGAAGGTACCAGCATTCTTCTCCCTCCTTTAGTGGGGGAGCAGGCTCTGCATGATCTCTGTCAAATAAATTTTGCATAAAGTCCACAAAGTGCATTTGCATCTCTGGTTTCCTGCTTAAGTTTCACTTTAAGGAGGAGAATCTACTGATGGCCTGCTGTAAGTTGTTGGGCAATCTCTCTCTTGGGAGACGAAAGGGTAGGGGTGCTACCCAGTTATTGGAGTCATCTTGAAAGAACTCATTGTCCATTACCTTGATGAATTCTTTGTCTTCCATTGAAGGAGCCAGTATGTCATCTTCACTGGTTGCATTAAACACTGTAGAGCCGAAGTCGCCATCATGGCAGGAGAAAGGGCTTGTGTCACCTGAGATACCATGTTGCCATTCGTGGCTGGCTATCTTCTCTTTCACCCAGTAGTGATGTGGGCATGGCTCAAAGTAAGTGTTTCGGCCATTTGGCAGAACATTTGTCTTGAATGACGAAATGTTGGTAGGTCTTTTCATTTTGCCTATGCAGACATTGCCTATGATGACCCACCCTAGATCCGTGCGCTGGGCAAATGGGGCATCTGGGGGTCCACTGACTTGTCTGTGTACCTTGTGAACTCTTAGAATGTCTCTTCCTAACAGAAGAAGGATCTGAGCATCTTTGTCAAGTGGCGGTATCTCATTTGCTATTACCTTGAGGTGAGGTTGATGGAAAGCAGCAGCTGGAGTAGGGATTTCTTCCCTGTTAGCAGGTATCTGATTGCACTCAACAAGTGTAGGTAAGGGTAATTGCAAGTTACCTTTGAGAGAAGATACCATGAGTCCATGAACCCTTCTTCCAGAAGCCTCTATAGTTCCACTACAGGTACCCAAGGTGTAAGGATGAGCTTCGCCTTTTATTTCAAATAGATTGAACAATTCCGATTTTGCAAGTGATCGATTGCTCTGATTGTCTAAGATAGCATATGCCTTTAGAGACTTTTCTGGTTGATCCTTGTGGTATACAGGTCCTTCTCAAAAAATTAGCATATTGTGATAAAGTTCATTATTTTCTGTAATGTACTGATAAACATTAGACTTTCATATATTTTAGATTCATTACACACAACTGAAGTAGTTCAAGCCTTTTCTTGTTTTAATATTGATGATTTTGGCATACAGCTCATGAAAACCCAAAAATCCTATCTCAAAAAATTAGCATATTTCATCTGACCAATAAAAGAAAAGTGTTTTTAATACAAAAAAAGTCAACCTTTAAATAATTATGTTCAGTTATGCACTCAATACTTGGTCGGGAATCCTTTTGCAGAAATGACTGCTTCAATGCGGCGTGGCATGGAGGCAACCAGCCTGTGGCACTGCTGAGGTGTTATGGAGGCCCAGGATGCTTCGATAGCGGCCTTAAGCTCATCCAGAGTGTTGGGTCTTGCGTCTCTCAACTTTCTCTTCCCAATATCCCACAGATTCTCTATGGGGTTCAGGTCAGGAGAGTTGGCAGGCCAATTGAGCACAGTAATACCATGGACCATTTACCAGTGGTTTTGGCACTGTGAGCAGGTGCCAGGTCGTGCTGAAAAATGAAATCTTCATCTCCATAAAGCTTTTCAGCAGATGGAAGCATGAAGTGCTCCAAAATCTCCTGATAGCTAGCTGCATTGACCCTGCCCTTGATAAAACACAGTGGACCAACACCAGCAGCTGACATGGCACCCCAGACCATCACTGACTGTGGGTACTTGACACTGGACTTCAGGCATTTTGGCATTTCCCTCTCCCCAGTCTTCCTCCAGACTCTGGCACCTTGATTTCCGAATGACATGCAAAATTTGCTTTCATCCGAAAAAAGTACTTTGGACCACTGAGCAACAGTCCAGTGCTGCTTCTCTGTAGCCCAGGTCAGGCGCTTCTGCCGCTGTTTCTGGTTCAAAAGTGGCTTGACCTGGGGAATGCGGCACCTGTAGCCCATTTCCTGCACACCCCTGTTCACGGTGGCTCTGGATGTTTCTACTCCAGACTCAGTCCACTGCTTCCGCAGGTCCTCCAAGGTCTGGAATCAGTCCTTCTCCACAATCTTCTTCAGGGTCCGGTCACCTCTTCTCGTTGTTCAGCGTTTTCTGCCACACTTTTTCCTTCCCACAGACTTCCCACTGAGGTGCCTTGATACAGCACTCTGGGAACAGCCTATTCGTTCAGAAATTTCTTTCTGTGTCTTACCCTCTTGCTTGAGGGTGTCAATGATGGCCTTCTGGACAGCAGTCAGGTCGGCAGTCTTACCCATGATTGCGGTTTTGAGTAATGAACCAGGCTGGGAGTTTTTAAAAGCCTCAGGAATCTTTTGCAGGTGTTTAGAGTTAATTAGTTGATTCAGATGATTAGGTTAATAGCTCGTTTAGAGAACCTTTTCATGATATGCTAATTTTTTGAGATAGGAATTTCGGGTTGTCATGAGCTGTATGCCAAAATCATCAATATTAAAACAAGAAAAGGCTTGAACTACTTCAGTTGTGTGTAATGAATCTAAAATATATGAAAGTCTAATGTTTATCAGTACATTACAGAAAATAATGAACTTCATCACAATATGCTAATTTTTTGAGAAGGACCTGTATGTTCACCAAGCATATCTTAGCACAGGACTTACCACAGCGGTCTTCTCCACAAACTTCAGTGCAGGATGAAGAAATGATGGTAGAATTAGGCACTTGGTCTGTATTCTCCCCGCCATGCGTTAACCTGGGAGGAGTGTTGGCAGGTTGTGCAGAGCTGGGCTCAAGAGGATGGAGGGCTTGCACATGTTCTTCAGAGCCACACTCTATGCACTTGATGGACACATTACAGTCCCTTGCAAAATGTTCTGTAGAAGCACAGCACCTGAAACATACCCTAAATGTCTTTAAAAGCTCCTTGCGCTCTTCCAGAGGCTTTTTCCTAAAGCCGATACATTTATTGAGGGGGTGTGGCTTCTTGTGTATGGGACACTCTCTGTTAGGGTTTTAAATCTTCCTACTCTGTTTGTTCGTGGCCAGAACTGTGGTAGGAGTGGGAAGGATGTCAGTCTTTTTCACGGACACTGGGCCTCTATGGTTTCTATAGTTGCCCTGAAGACTGGTACTCTTAGGAAAGGGTGAGAAGAGGCTGTACTCACCGTAGGAAAAACTTGGATCGTTCTTGGTCTCTGCAATTTTCCTGATGAATTCACAGAAGAAAGAGAATGGAGGGAAGGAAACCTTGTTCTCTCTTTTGTATGATGACCCTAGTGCAGTCCATTTCTCTTGCAAACCATACGGGAGCTTGGAGACAATTGGGTTTACCCCTCTTGGAGTGTCAAGGTAACTGAGTCCAGGTAGTTTTGGGTCTGTCTTGGCTAGCTGAAGCTCAAGGAGAAGGTCACTCAGTCTCTGGAACTCCTTGTTGTCCTTACCGGATATCTTTGGGAAAGTTTCCAGACGCATGAACAAAGCATTTTCTATAGCTTCTGGGCTGCCATAACTTTGCTCTAGTCGCTCCCATGCAGCTGTGAGGCCTGCAGTAGGATTGTCCATGAAAACCGATCTTAATGGCTTAACACGTGCAGCAGATAGAGGACCAAGCCATTGGATCAGCAGATTCAATTCTTGATCAGCTGTAATGCCAATATTGCTGATTGTAGTTCTGAAGGCACATTTCCAACTTCTGTAGTTCTCAGGTTGGTCATCAAAACTTGTAAGACCAGTCTTTGTGAGCTCTCTGCGAAGCATGTACCTCACAAACTCTTCTGTCTCAGTTGTCTCCGCCTTTATGTGAGATTCTGTTGGCTGTATGGTGCTAATTGCGTTATCTTTGACATTGTTGTTAAAGGACACAGGGAAATATGGTGCAGCAGATGCATCCAGGTGAGTTGCTTGCTTGAAATCAGTTGTTCCAATGGTACGTTGATTCAAGGCTGTACCGATGACTGGAGATTGATGACTTGCTTGAAGCTTGCGCTGATGCTCTGTGACGTATGAAGGCAGGCAAGGTAGGCAGGTAGGAAATGCAGTGGAGTGATTTTGAGTGCAGGAAGTTGCTGGAACCTCTTTAACTTGAAGCTGTGAAGGAGTCTCTATGTAGCCGGGAGCATTGAAGACGATGGAGTGTGCACTGCAGTGGCTTAGGACATAGTCTTTAGTGCGTTTGAGGGGGTCTTCCATATCTGCTATGTTTAGGTTAATGCTGTCTTTCTCACTTGCACCTTCGTCTGCACTGATAGCTTGCTGTAGGACCCTTAGCTTTGCCATAGCTGCGTCATGTTTACACTGTTCATTTAAGGTTTCCATTGTTGCTCTTTGTCGTGCTGACTGCGCTTCCAACTCTGCTCTTTGATGTGCTGACTGCGCTTCCAACTCTGCTCTTTGACGTGCTGACTGCGCTTCCAACTCTGCTCTTTTTTCTGCATATGCCACCTGAACTTTGCTGGCTTCCACTTCAGCACGGGCATTAATAAGTCGCTCACTGAGTGTTGAGTATCTTGAACTACGGGATCTTGACGAGTTTTTAGAACGTCTGGTGGAAACAGATCTGTGAGATGCAGTGTCCTGTAACAGCTTTTTCTTTTTCGTACATCACGGGACACAGAGCGACTTAGTCATTACTAATGGGTTATATAGTTTACCTTCAGGTGTTGGCACTGGCCAATTCCAAACCGGAAGTACCCTCCCCTATATAAGCCCCTCCCACCCGGGAGCACCTCAGTTTTTTGCCAGTGTCTAAGGTGTTGGCCAAAGAGTAACATGTGTTTTCACTGGGCTTGCGTACAGGTTCTTTTGGGCCTTAGTAAGCTGTTCCGGATCCCACCAAAAAAGCTTCATAGCTAAACGGTCGGTACCCGGGCCTTGCAGCAGAAGAGCAAGGTTTTGCCTGTAATGCTTCTCTTAGGAGGGCTGGACCCTGGGATCCAGAGCTCTGGTCATACCCACGACCAAGACGCTGTCTGTGCAGGGTGCTATACAGGTCCAGGGGAGTGGAATCCTTGGGAACCCGGTCCCTGAAGGTTTAATTACAATGCCTGCCGTGATAGGTGAAGTTTGGACTTTTGTGGACCAAACAAAGTCCTGCGGCGGGGATCAGGTAAGTGGGGGCCCTCAGGAACTTGGTTCTATTGGGGGACCCCCAAGCCTAATTTGTCTTTCTGTCTGTTACCTAACGGTATTCCCGCTAAATATCTGTGTTTGCCTATAACTACTGAAAATGTAAAATTTTAATAGTAGTCAAGAAAAAAAAAAAAAAATAAACAGGGACCGCGGTACCTGTGTTAAACCACTAGAGGCCGCTGTAGTCCATTTTTCTTGTAAATGTGGATCTTTGGTTTTCTCAACTCAAAAGATCCAGGCAGCTGGTAAGTTTCTCTGAGGGAATCCACTTCCTCTGCCCTGTTGCTGCGTTCATCCACCGCACAGGCCCTCCGGCAAAAAGGGCCCTGGCTCCTAGTCCTCTGTTGGTTTTCGAAAAGGGCGCCATTGGCGCACGGGCGCGCGCGCGGGCGCGTGCACGCGCCTCCTATGAAAAAAAAAGGGGCGGGGCGGGTGGATGACGCTCGATGCGCGCCGCGGCGCTTCTGCGCATGTGCGGGCGTCCCAGCATGGTTAAAAGACACAGTACAAGTGTCAGCTGCATGCAAACAGAGCTAGCAACAAACAGTGGCACACAGAGGCGGTTGATGCAGGCATCCCCATAGAAAGGCACTTTAGTGGACACCAGCTGGTATATAGCAGCACCTGTGTTAGACTATTACCAGCAAAAATTGGTGTATGACGACGGGAATACCTCAGCTTTGTGCTTAAAGGATATGTCGTCCAGACGCTCCGGAAATAGATCTTCCAGGAAGCCAAAGGGGTCTCCATCGGGCTCTGAGGATATTGGGCATGCTTGCACTGCACCAATCTCCCCTGAGAATGCAGAGGTCAGTAGCCGTAGAAACCCCGCAGGAATGCCTGGTGCTGCGGCTGTCCCCAGTCCACCTGCTCCTGTATATATAACAGAGGAGGTTTTATCCTCAACTCTGGGAGGATTGGAAGAGAGATTAACAGCATTGATCGCTGCTTCCCTGTCACAGGAAAAGCGCGTCCGATCTCCGTCTCCTCCTTCAGAGTGCCTGTTAGTGGAGGAACAGCCCCACACAGAGATCGACCTACCTGAAGGGGATCAGGATGAGGTTGATTCACTTATAGAGGAATCAACAGTGGAAGAACCTTTCTCAGCTTCTCAGGCTGAAAGATTATGGGTTCAGTCTCTGACTAACATGGTCCGATCAGCATTTAAAATGCCTCTGGCGGAACCACCATCCACTACGGTTTCCTCGCTGGGGTCGCTAAAAGCTCCCCAGGCGGTCTGTTCCTTCCCAATCCACCCTTTATTAGAAGGGCTTATTTACCAGGATTGGGAGCATCCTGATAAAATATTTGCTCCCCCCAAGAGATTTCCGGTGATCTATCCCATGGAGGATAAGTTCATAAGAAAATGGAGGGTCCCTATAGTGGACGCAGCCATCTCTTCTGTTAACAAATCACTGACATGTCCAGTAGATAATGTTCCAATGTTCAAAGACCCAATAGATAAAAAATTGGAGTCTTTACTAAAATCTGCTTTCTCTACAGCAAGTATGGTGACACAACCTGCGGTAGCAGCGATTGGAGTCTGCCAAGCAGTGAAAGATCAGTTGAAACAAGTCTTAAGGGACTTACCAGATCAGCAGGCTCATGCCCTAGCTGACCTGCCTAGAGCCTTGTGTTTTGCGGTGGACGCCATAAAGGATACAATCCAACAGGCCTCCCGCTTTACGCTGTCTATAGTACATATGCGTAGGCTTCTGTGGCTCAAAAACTGGTCTGCTGAAGCTCCCTGTAAAAAACTGCTGGTTAGCTTCCCATTTCATGGAGAACGCTTATTTGGAGAAGATCTGGACAAATATATCCAGAAAATTTCTGCCGGTAAAAGTTCACTCTTACCGGTTAAGAACAAGGGTAGAAGTCCTTCTTTTAAGAGGCCTACCTCTCCAGTCCCGGGCACATCGGCTGTGAAGCAGTTCCGACGGCCTCCGCGGTCAAATTCAGGGGGCAGAAATCAGGGACAATCACAGGGTAACAAGAAGCCCTGGATCAAGAGAGGTACAAAACCTCCCCCTAAGGCATGAAGTATTGCCCCCGCTCAATCGGGTGGGGGGAAGACTTCAGTTGTTCACAGAGACCTGGCGGGACACCATCAGAGACAGATGGGTGCTCTCCGCAGTAAGTCTGGGATACAAGCTGGAGTTAAAAGGCACTCCTCCTGCCCAATTTATGAGGTCAAATGTGCCAAGAGATCCCCAAAAGAGAGGATCCCTCCTTCTGGCACTAGAACAACTATTGCTCCAAGGGGTAATCATGAAGGTTCCCCTGGAAGAAAGCGGATTCGGGTTTTACTCGAACCTTTTCACAGTCCCCAAACCAAATGGGGACGTGAGGCCCATATTAAATCTAAAAGGGCTAAACAAGTTCCTAAATATCAGGACTTTTCGGATGGAGTCGATCCGATCAGTGGCCACCGCCCTACAAGGGCAGGAATGGCTAGCCTCGATCGACATAAGGGATGCTTATCTGCATATTCCCATCTTTCCGGCCCATCAGAAATTTCTACGCTTTGCAGTAGAAGGGCGCCATTTTCAGTTCAGAGCCTTACCTTTCGGTCTGGCCACAGCACCACGAGTGTTCACAAAAATTCTGGCCCCATTATTGGCCAATCTAAGAACACAGGGTGTAACGATAATGGCATATCTAGACGACCTGCTACTAATAGACCACTCAGTGGAAAAGCTGGAAGTAGCTATTCACAAGACAATCGAGTATCTGGAATATCACGGTTGGATTATCAACCGGGACAAGTCAGCTCTAAGACCAGTCAAAAGTCTGGAATACTTAGGGCTAAGGCTGGATTCAAATCAGAGAAAGATTTTCTTACCTCCAGAGAAGGTGTCGTCTTTAAGAAATTTGACCCACTTAGTGGGTACAAAAAGAAAACCATCCATACGTCTCTGCATGAGGCTGCTGGGAAAGATGGTGGCTTCATTCGAAGCGGTACCCTACGGTCAATTCCATTCAAGGAATTTGCAAAGGGCCATACTGTCAGCCTGGAACAAAAAAGTTCAGGCTTTAGACTTACCAATGTCCCTGTCCCCTTCCGTTCGCAAGAGCCTCCATTGGTGGTTGGTGCCCCAGAATCTGGAAAGAGGGAAACCCTTCAGTCCGGTTTCTTGGAAGGTGGTCACTACAGATGCCAGCCTCATCGGCTGGGGGGCAGTGCTGGAGCAATGGTCTCTCCAGGGCAGGTGGTCAGAAGCAGAAAAGGCCCTGCCCATCAATCTCTTAGAGATACGAGCAGCCCGGTATGCCCTAGTAGCATGGACATCCAAACTCCAGGGGTCCCCTGTCAGAATTCAATCAGACAATGCCACGGCAGTGGCATATATCAATCATCAGGGTGGCACCAAAAGTCGTGCAGCCCAGAAGGAAGCAAATTGCATCCTGGAGTGGGCAGAAAGATATGTCCCAGCCATATCTGCGGTTTTCATCCCAGGAGTGGAAAATTGGAGAGCGGACTTTCTAAGTCGCCAACAATTATGCCCGGGGGAATGGTCTCTTCACCCCGAGGTTTTCCAGGCAATATGCCAGCGGTGGGGAACACCGGATGTAGATCTGCTAGCATCCAGATTCAACGCAAAGGTGGACAGGTTTGTGTCTCGCACAAGGGATCCCCTAGCTTGCGGCTCGGATGCCCTAGTGTTCCCTTGGGATCGGTTCAAGCTGATATATGCATTCCCACCGCCACAATTGTTACCGCGATTACTCCGCAGAATCAGGGTAGAAAAGAAACCAGTGATTCTGGTGGCTCCAGCGTGGCCCCGAAGGGCATGGTACGCGGAGATTGTAAAAATGTCAGTGAGGAGTCCTTGGACCCTCCCACTTCGTCCGGACCTGCTGTCGCAAGGACCGATATACCACCCTTCCTTACCAGCCCTAGGTTTGACGGCCTGGCTATTGAAGCCCACATTCTGAAAAAGAGAGGGCTCTCTAATTCTGTGGTATCTACCATGATCAATGCCAGGAAACCGGTATCCAGGCAGATCTATTATAGGATCTGGAAAGCGTACATTACGTGGTGTGAGACCAAGAAATGGCATCCACGTAAGTACATGATAGGGAGGATTCTGGACTTCCTACAGTGGGCTGTAGATAGGAAGCTGGCCTTGAGTACTATCAAGGGTCAGATTTCGGCCTTGTCAATATTTTTTCAAAGGCCCTTGGCTTCGCATTCACTAGTCAAAGCCTTTATACAAGGAGTGATGCGTATTAGCCCTCCGGTTAGTATTCCCATATGTCCTTGGGACTTAAACCTGGTTCTGTCGGTTCTACAGGAACAACCGTTTGAACCATTACAACACATTTCCTTGGTTCTTCTCACCAGGAAATTGGTTTTCTTAGTAGCCATTTGTTCGGCTAAAAGAGTGTCGGAATTAGCAGCTATGTCCTGTAAGGAGCCATATCTGGTTGTCCATAAGGACAGAGTAGTATTACGTCCTCATCCAGCCTTTCTTCCTAAGGTGGTATCGAGGTTTCATTTGAACCAAGATGTGGTTCTTCCTTCTTTTTTCCCCAAACCTAGCTCAGTAGAGGAAAAGTTATTACATTCTTTGGATGTGGTAAGAGCAGTTAAAGCTTATCTAAAAGCCACTGCTCAGATTCGCAGAACGGATTCTTTGTTTGTTCTGCCGGAAGGCCCCAGAAGGGGTCAGGCAGCATCAAAATCTACTTTAGCCAAGTGGATTCGACAGGTCATAATACAAGCCTATGGCTTGAGAAAGAGACCGCCTCCGTTCAAAGTTAGGGCGCACTCCACAAGAGCGGTTGGAACTTCATGGGCAGTGCATCACCAGGCCTCCCTGGCTCAAGTATGTAAGGCCGCAACATGGTCTTCGGTACACACGTTTACTAGATTCTATCAGGTAGACGTTAGAAGTCAGGAGGATGTCGCCTTTGGGCGCAGTGTGTTGCAGGCCGCAAAAGATCCTCATGCCTGATGGCGCCCAGCTTATGTACCCCCCCCCCTCATTTGGCATTGCTTTGGGACGTCCCATTAGTAATGACTAAGTCGCTCTGTGTCCCGTGATGTACGAAAAAGAAAAAGGGATTTTTATAACAGCTTACCTGTAAAATCCTTTTCTTGGAGTACATCACGGGACACAGAGCTCCCACCCCTCTTTTTGGGACACTTATTGCTTGGCTACAAAACTGAGGTGCTCCCGGGTGGGAGGGGCTTATATAGGGGAGGGTACTTCCGGTTTGGAATTGGCCAGTGCCAACACCTGAAGGTAAACTATATAACCCATTAGTAATGACTAAGTCGCTCTGTGTCCCGTGATGTACTCCAAGAAAAGGATTTTACAGGTAAGCTGTTATAAAAATCCCTTTATTTTTGCTTCTGCCTTTAATCTGGTTTGCTGGATAAAACTGTCTCTTTCAATATTGAGAGCATTGACGCGCTTTAATTGCATCATCGCATTTTCTGACTTCATGTTTTGTAAGACATTAGTGAATTTGATGCTGGTAAGCTGATAAAGCTCATATGAGGCAGAAAGTTGTTTAATGGCGCCCTCTAGTGTCAGTAGTTCACGTTCAACAGACACTGTATTGGCTTCAGCAAGGATTTTCTCCCAGACTAATTCCAAGCTATTTGACAATTCAGTCCTTGAAGCTTCATAATTCTCCATTACTTTCCAAGTGGGTTTAACTGAGCGTTTGGGTAACTCAGTTTCTTCAGGAACTTGTGGGGAGGTAGATGTGAGTTCACATGCAGAAGCTTGGTCACTCATGATAGCAGACTGACTGTGAAAGCAGGCAGGATCTGTGTGCTGAAATATGACACCGTGCAGATTGTCTCAGGCTATAAGGCTGCCATGTGCTGCTCTGTCCCTTCTGTCTTGCTATGAGGGCAGTAAATCTTGTCTGTTTCAGTACTGACATGCAGAAATCTTGTAATTAGGCTGTGAAACTCCATTTTTCTACTGTTCTGTCTCAACTACAAAGCGATAAAGTTCATCTCCAGGTTGAAGTAGGCCTTACACAAGCTGGTTTGCTATTATCCCTTGCATCGATACAGGCAGTTTAACTCAATGAATAAACTCACAGTTAGGACGACAGACGATGAATCCTTTCGAATGTTCCGTTTAATGATGGATATTCATAGGTAGAAAAACGTTGCAGTTGTAAGCCACATGTAAGATGTTTAGCATGGAAGATATACAGGAGTAATGACCAGAATCAGGAAGTGGAGGAGATATATAAAGAACTATGGTGAGAGAGAGTTCAGCTAGAAAGAAGGGGACAGATCTTAAAGACACAGAGCAAGAATAATCACATAGTGTAACACAACACCCCCCCTTCCCAAAAATCCGCTTGTGCTGTAACGAATCACAGCACAGTGGTTGGACACAAGAGGCGGGATTTATGATTTCTCTAATCACAAGCAGGGGGCGGGGATTGTGCTCCTCCAGGCATTCCCGGCCAGGACAAGTACTGTCAGTGAGTAAAGCGGTGATGTGGCGGCCTTTTTTGGGGGCATCAGATTGGCCCTGGGGGGTGGATGTGTCAGTTTCATTAAGGTGCCCGGGACAGACAAGCAAAATGCGGGACTGTCCCGGGCAATCCGGGACACGTGGTCACCCTACCGCACTCGCGAGGCACGCAGCGGTTGCGCGCGCCCCCGCTGGGTGGAAAATTAAAAGGGACGTACCTGTGCGCCAATGTGCCTGCCCGTGCCATTCTGCCAACATACATCGGCATGCAGCGGTCAGCAAGTTGTTAAGGAGAGTGTTACAGTATTTAAGGCAGGATATAATCAAGGAGTGAATAAGTTGCTTTGTGGTGTCATTAGATTTATTAGGCCGGCACATTTTGTTAATGTTTTTTCTAAAAAACTGAAATTAGCATGGGTGTCCTTCCAGCTTATCACTGATGGCTCATCCAGCACATTATTTTTCATGAGTAGGAGAAAAGGGAGGGGATCACGCCTACACAGTTCCAGCATTCACACACACATGATTATCTCTCTAAAATCGCTTACATTTTTACACAACACATGCATATTGTTCTCTCACTTTCTTTTAACTCTCTTCAAAATTTCCTTGCTTAACCACTTTAATACAGGGCACCCCCCCCCCCCCCCCACTTCCTGCCAAGACCAATTTTTAGCGCTGTTGCATTTTGAATGACAATTGCGCGGTCATGCAACACTGTACCTAACAACATTTTATCATTTTTTTCCCCACAAATAGAGCTTTTGTTTGGTGGTATTTGATCAACACTGGGGTTTTTATTTTTTGCGCTACAAATAAAAAAAGAAAATTTGAAAAAAATAAATAAAATTCTTTTGTTTCTGTTACAAAACTTTGTAAATAAGTATGTTTTCCCCTTCACTGATGAGGCAGTACTGATTGGCACTGTTGAGGCGGCACTGATGAGGCACCTATATGCAGCACTTATAGGCGCCTTCCGGTCACGTCACTTCTGGATCCGAGCTTCCAGTTTTGTCTCACAGAGGAGTGGAAGGCATGAGCGTGGCAGTGTGGGGCTCCATACAAACTTTCTCGCAGGTCATCCCAGTGCCAGGACTAGGCACAAAGCAATGTAAGCAGAATATTTGTATTATTGAAGTTTTAAATAAACAGTAATGTGCTATTGGTTCTCCCTTTGTCTTTTATCCTGGGCATCGAGGTGCAGAGGAGACCATGCATTGAGGACTGAATATTTCCCCAGTCTACCTACAACAGGATACCTCCATGAAATGCTTCCAGACCTTTTTAGTTAAAGAGGTCATGGCCTTTTGGTGAGCAGGCATTTCATTTGAGCAGTTTGGGTGTAATTTGGATTTTCTTTTGGTGGTGAAGGATCTTTCATTGCAAATTGATCAAGATTTTTTCACTGAAGAATGGACTCGTAAGATTTTTATATATGTATAGTGTGTAATATTGGTTCACATTGTTCCATGTTCATGGTTGTAATGTTTATATAATTAATTGAATATTATTTGCATCAAGTCCCTTCTATCATCACAAATTCACATTGCACGGTAGTTGTCTACTTTTTTTGGGGAGCAGCTTCCTAGTTATTGTCTATATTTATTTTGGCACAAGGTTTTCGTATTTCTTCAACACAGGCCTAGGCCTGTTTTTTTTTTGATCTGTAGCTGGGAGTGGTTTAGAGTAGGCTGATGACTCACAGCTAGTTTCATCTTTCAGTTGCCTCCCTTCTGCTTCTAGAAAGGAGTGGAAGAAGGGTGGAGCTGTCTGGGGTGTTCTAACAAGCCCTGACCAATCCCCAACCTGGATTGGCAGGGGGCAGGCCTCCTTAAATGCCCAGAGTCAGCCCAGCTGGGGAGGAGTTATTCGGGGTGGAAGAACTGGAGATGGAGTGTTAGGCTGTCGGGGCCTTGGAGGGAGCCCCCCAGTCTGGGAGGGGTGACCTTGGGCCGGGCCGGGCAAGTCTCCAGGAGGGATCCATCAGATGTCGATGAGTGACAGGCATAGTGGGGAGAGACATGCCGGAGAGGCAGTCAGAGATGGATTTAGAGCCAGCGGGAGACACTGGGGTGTTACTGGCAAAGGCGGGCTGCTGCAGCTGGGAGAGCTGTCAGGATCTGCGACGGGATGACTGGGATTAGTAGTCCATCAAAAGGTCAGCTAGTACCAAAGACTTTTCCTATTTTTGTTGCTACACTGGAGGAGGCCGCGGTCCCTGCCTGTTATAAGGAACTTTTCTAAGGCCTGGCTGAAACCAGAGTTGGGCCTAACCATGTGCTAGCTGAGCCTAAAGAATTGTGCTGGAGGGAGAAGGAGAGATAGCCTGCAGAAAGTGTTATTCAAAAGGAGAAAATCTAAATTGTCCCATACCATGTGTAGCAGGACCCTCTCCCCAGTCCCCTCTATTAAAGTTCAGCTTGCAATGTCTCTAGTCTAGGGGTATGACAGGGGAGGGAGAGGGTGAGCTACGCCAGGCTTCCACCACAGGTGTGCATGTGGTATCGGCAATGTCTGTTGTTACCTTCGGGTCTGTGCTGTGCATCTGGATCCTCCCTCCAAGAGTCTCCGTGAACTTCGTCTGCCAGAAATTGAGCCCCACACCGTTAAAGTCTAACACTCCTTTATTTAGAACATAACATAGACTCCCTTGGCTTCAGAACAGAAAAGGAGGTGTGCGTGCGAATAGGCCCAGACACAAATTCAATCCTCCACTCTCCTCCTAGAGAGTGGGCTATGGTCTCCGCACGAGGGAAAGTTTCCTTCCGGACGGTCTCCGACAAAAGACTCACCCGTCACCGGCAGTCTGCTGCACCGGGTCTTCAGATGAGGAGCTCTTCCCGGTCCATTACGCCCACCTTGGATTCAGGCATCCATCCCCGGAGTGCCTTAGGATCCCTCCCTCGCGGAACTCAGTGTTGGGCACTGAGCTCCGGACCTCCGTCCAAGTACCTCACCCCAGGCTAAAGGTGCCTGGGATGGAACACGATCTCCGGTGGTCCTCTAGGCCTAAGCCGCCTACAGGACGGACCCGAACCTCCGTCCGCAAGCTGAAGGTGCTTGGGACTAAGACCCCGTGACAAAGATGGCCGGTCCCCTTTATACCCTCCCCCAGCATGCGCAGCGGGTTCCCCACCCCACTGCACAGCTGCCGGGAGAGGACAAAAAGGAGGAACGACCTGTAACACTTCAACCCCAACCCGCGGCAACAGCGCCACCCAGTAGGCTGCGGGGGGAATTACACACTAAAAGTCTTTGCCAAATTCAAAATTTTACCCCGGGAAAGTATGTACCCGCTACACTCTCCCCCTGGTCATTTGACACTGGTCCCCAGTGTCTGGAGTAAACCATGCCCTCAACGGCTGACATAATCCAATCCAGAAACCAACTAACAATTTGAAAAACAAAAATTTTAGGAAAACTATCCTAATGAAGAAATTGTGTCTGAGCCCCTGTAACAAAAGAGGAGTGAAAGACAACATATCAAACTTAGAAATCACATTTCAACATTATACTTTTCCCTCCCATCCTGACTAAGAACCTCCCCAGAGTCTGTAATCTTGCTGGGATGCTCTCCTGCAGAGGGAAAATAAATAAAACCAACACATAAACCCTGACACATATATCCGTGTATGAGGAAAATAAACTTCCCCTAAAAGAAATCCCTTTTTCTCCAGTGAGAGTGTGTGAAAAGTGTTTAACGTTGCACAAGACTGCCACCTGGTGACAGCCTCGCGGTACTGCACTCGTGGAACTTCTTCTTTGGCCCTAACTACCCCAGAGTTTGTGATCTCTTTGCGGGAAGATGAAAAACAAACAGGAGCAGTTTCTCATTCCTTTTTTTTTGGGCACACGACAAAAAAAAAAAAACTGCCCCCAGAAAGTTCAGTAGCATGATAAGAGCAGAGCCTTTCTCTTTCCTATAGGTAAAAGCGGGGATGCGGCAGAATCAGTGGCTTCAAGTGCTGATCCACGGTCTCCAGATGATATTCTACATCGTCACCTTCTTTGCGTCGAATCAACACTTTATCTGCATGAATGTGTCGTCCTAACATCCACTCTGCCTTGCAGTCTTTAAAACATTGAGAAACTTTGGGAGAGCATGTAAGGTACCTGAAACACTTCAACCCCAACCCGCGGCAACAGCGCCACCCAGTAGGTTGCGGGGGGAATTACACACTACTAAAGTCTTTGCCAAATTCAAAATTTTACCCCGGGAAAGTATGTACCCGCTACACTCGCAAGAATCATTTTCTGGGCATCCCATGAATTGCTTTACCCCATCCAAGTTCTAATCCCTCAATAAATAACAAACAAACTGTTTATTGTCTGGAGAGTGACTGGAAGTGAATTCCAGGCCGGCCAGGGTGACAGGTGGACCTACTACATTCTGCAGCCCCTATTGGGGTACCGCTACATCAGCTTTCCCTATTTTGTTCTCTGATATCCCTTGCATCCCATGTACTGTAATCCCATACTTAACTTACTCTAGCTTCTATGATCAGGCGGGCAGCCATAGTTTACCTATTTTCTGACATCCCTTTAGTTACTCTACTTTTTCCACTACATTATAGATGGTAGGGGTTATAAAATAATACCTCTTGTAAGAACTCTCCTATGATATGAATTCTCCTTTACTCTCTGTAGCTTCTGGGACTCTGTACTTACAAACGACTTCTGATAACACTTTTTACTGTGGCCTTTGCAGTAATTAGCCACTGGCCAAACTTCTGGCTATCCAGAAAACATGTCCAAACAGACAAGTGCGTACTCGTAAGATCCTAACTTGGGCATCAGGATATCTTTTTGTAATCGCTGAAAGGGAAGTTCTGCTTTTTGGTATTACTTTTGGTAAGAAGTAAAACAAGAAGCGGTATATTATAAAACAAAGGTGGTGAACCCTGGTGCTATGCCATACTCATTTACTAAGGCAGCCATATCTGCTTTTTACTGATGACATGTATCAAGCTGGAGGGAAAAGAGTGGATGGCAGACATAAAGATCACCTTTTTCCAGCGTCCCGTCAGAAATAAATACACAAGTGATAACCTCAATATCACACCCTAATTCCTTTTTTTAAATGCACCGTTTCCACTATCAAAGGATATTTAATTTGTGTTGTTAGAATTAGGTATGATATTAAGGTTATCACTTGAGAATTAAAGCGCAGTTCCCCCGAAAAAAATAAATATTATTTATATTAAAAGTCAGCAGCTACAAATACTGCAACTGCTGACTTTTAATATTAGGACACTTACCTGTACAGGGCGCCCGCAATGTCCTCACCCGAAGCCGATCTGTCCCTCGGCTCCAGGGTGAAGGCGCCGGCATCTTCAGTAAGGGAATCAGGAAGTGAAGCATTGCAGCTTCACAGCCTGGTTCCCTATTGCGCATGCGCGAGTCACGCTGTGCATTCTTACTGGTCCCTGCTGTCTTCTGGGACCTGTGTGTCTGCTCCCCCTCTCCCTGAAAGGTGCCAAATGTGACACCGGAGGGGGGGGGGGGACCCTAAAAGCGTAAGTTACAATATTGGGTGGAACTCCGCTTTAATTTCGGATATGGTGTTAACAATTTTATTAATGATCTAGATATATTTTTATTGGTTTAGGCAACCTTTGGTTGGAAAAGAAATAGAGGTTATTGGGAAATTTGTAATGTGGGGTTAAGATAAATAGATTCATATGAGGGTGTTAATTATAATACAGCTGCCATAATACAGCTGCCATAATGTCTTTATTAGGGATGAGCTTCGTGTTCGAGTCAAACGATTTGGGCCGTTCGCGCCAAATTCGAGTGACGCGAACGGCCCACAATGCACTACGCCATCGCAGTGTCATCCAGGCGCTGTGATTGGCCAAGCATGCACTGTGACCCCGCATGCTTGACCAATCACAGCGCCGGCAGCGAGGAGAGCAATGATTGGCCACAGGCAGGATGCCTGTGGCCAATTATTGCTGAGGGTGTTTAGTACACGCCCCACACTATAAAAGGCCGCCAGCACGGCGGCCTAGTGTAGTGTGTTCCAGAGCAGGGAAAGAGAAGCATAGGCAGGGACAGTGACATTTATTTTTTCTTGCTTAACCTGGATTCCTTTAGTTTAGGGAAAGAGAAGGATAGGTAGGGAGAGTGTCAGTGTGTTTTACTGTGCGAATCCTTGTTTCTAGGGACAGGGAAGGACAGTGAGGGAATTCTCCTTGTGCTATAGTGTGCTTTAAAAAAACATTTTTTCTAGGGACAGAAAACTATAGGTAGGGAGAGTGTCAGTGTGTTTTACTGTGCGAATCCTTGTTTCTAGGGACAGGGAAGGACAGTGAGGGAAATTCTCCTTGTGCTATAGTGTGCTTTAAAAAAACATTTTTTCTAGGGACAGAAAACTATAGGTAGGGAGAGTGTCAGTGTGTTTTACTGTGCGAATCCTTGTTTCTAGGGACAGGGAAGGACAGTGAGGGAAATTCTCCTTGTGCTATAGTGTGCTTTAAAAAAACATTTTTTCTAGGGACAGAAAACTATAGGTAGGGAGAGTGTCAGTGTGTTTTACTGTGCGAATCCTTGTTTCTAGGGACAGGGAAGGACAGTGAGGGAAATTCTCCTTGTGCTATAGTGTGCTTTAAAAAAACATTTTTTCTAGGGACAGAAAACTATAGGTAGGGAGAGTGTCAGTGTGTTTTACTGTGCGAATCCTTGTTTCTAGGGACAGGGAAGGACAGTGAGGGAAATTCTCCTTGTGCTATAGTGTGCTTTAAAAAAACATTTTTTCTAGGGACAGAAAACTATAGGTAGGAAGAGTGTCAGTTTCTTTCACTGTGATAATCCTTGTTTCTAGGGACAGGGAAGGAAAGTGAGGGAAATTCTCCTTGTGCTATAGTGTGCTTTAAAAAAACATTTTTTCTCGGGACAGAAAACTATAGGTAGGAAGAGTGTCAGTTTCTTTCACTGTGATAATCCTTGTTTCTAGGGACAGGGAAGGACAGTGAGGGAAATTCTCCTTGTGCTATAGTGTGCTTTAAAAAAACATTTTTTCTAGGGACAGAAAACTATAGGTAGGAAGAGTGTCAGTTTCTTTCACTGTGATAATCCTTGTTTCTAGGGACAGGGAAGGACAGTGAGGGAAATTCTCCTTGTGCTATAGTGTGCTTTAAAAAAACATTTTTTCTAGGGACAGAAAACTATAGGTAGGGAGAGTGTCAGTGTGTTTTACTGTGCGAATCCTTGTTTCTAGGGACAGGGAAGGACAGTGAGGGAAATTCTCCTTGTGCTATAGTGTGCTTTAAAAAAACATTTTTTCTAGGGACAGAAAACTATAGGTAGGAAGAGTGTCAGTTTCTTTCACTGTGATAATCCTTGTTTCTAGGGACAGGGAAGGACAGTGAGGGAAATTCTCCTTGTGCTATAGTGTGCTTTAAAAAAACATTTTTTCTAGGGACAGAAAACTATAGGTAGGAAGAGTGTCAGTTTCTTTCAGTGTGATAATCCTTGTTTCTAGGGACAGGGAAGGACAGTGAGGGAAATTCTCCTTGTGCTATAGTGTGCTTTAAAAAAACATTTTTTCTAGGGACAGAAAACTATAGGTAGGAAGAGTGTCAGTTTCTTTCACTGTGATAATCCTTGTTTCTAGGGACAGGGAAGGACAGTGAGGGAAATTCTCCTTGTGCTATAGTGTGCTTTAAAAAAACATTTTTTCTAGGGACAGAAAACTATAGGTAGGAAGAGTGTCAGTTTCTTTCACTGTGATAATCCTTGTTTCTAGGGACAGGGAAGGAAAGTGAGGGAAATTCTCCTTGTGCTATAGTGTGCTTTAAAAAAACATTTTTTCTCGGGACAGAAAACTATAGGTAGGAAGAGTGTCAGTTTCTTTCACTGTGATAATCCTTGTTTCTAGGGACAGGGAAGGACAGTGAGGGAAATTCTCCTTGTGCTATAGTGTGCTTTAAAAAAACATTTTTTCTAGGGACAGAAAACTATAGGTAGGAAGAGTGTCAGTTTCTTTCACTGTGATAATCCTTGTTTCTAGGGACAGGGAAGGACAGTGAGGGAAATTCTCCTTGTGCTATAGTGTGCTTTAAAAAAACATTTTTTTCTAGGGACAGAAAACTATAGGTAGGAAGAGTGTCAGTTTCTTTCACTGTGATAATCCTTGTTTCTAGGGACAGGGAAGGACAGTGAGGGAAATTCTCCTTGTGCTATAGTGTGCTTTAAAAAAACATTTTTTCTAGGGACAGAAAACTATAGGTAGGGAGAGTGTCAGTGTGTTTTACTGTGTGAATCCTTGTTTCTAGGGACAGGGAAGGACAGTGAGGGAAATTCTCCTTGTGCTATAGTGTGCTTTAAAAAAACATTTTTTCTAGGGACAGAAAACTATAGGTAGGGAGAGTGTCAGTGTGTTTTACTGTGCGAATCCTTGTTTCTAGGGACAGGGAAGGACAGTGAGGGAAATTCTCCTTGTGCTATAGTGTGCTTTAAAAAAACATTTTTTCTAGGGACAGAAAACTATAGGTAGGGAGAGTGTCAGTGTGTTTTACTGTGCGAATCCTTGTTTCTAGGGACAGGGAAGGACAGTGAGGGAAATTCTCCTTGTGCTATAGTGTGCTTTAAAAAAACATTTTTTCTAGGGACAGAAAACTATAGGTAGGGAGAGTGTCAGTGTGTTTTACTGTGCGAATCCTTGTTTCTAGGGACAGGGAAGGACAGTGAGGGAAATTCTCCTTGTGCTATAGTGTGCTTTAAAAAAACATTTTTTCTAGGGACAGAAAACTATAGGTAGGAAGAGTGTCAGTTTCTTTCACTGTGATAATCCTTGTTTCTAGGGACAGGGAAGGACAGTGAGGGAAATTCTCCCTGTGCTATAGTGTGCTTTAAAAAAACATTTTTTCTAGGGACAGAAAACTATAGGTAGGAAGAGTGTCAGTTTCTTTCACTGTGATAATCCTTGTTTCTAGGGACAGGGAAGGACAGTGAGGGAAATTCTCCTTGTGCTATAGTGTGCTTTAAAAAAACATTTTTTCTAGGGACAGAAAACTATAGGTAGGAAGAGCGTCAGTTTCTTTCAGTGTGATAATCCTTGTTTCTAGGGACAGGGAAGGACAGTGAGGGAAATTCTCCTTGTGCTATAGTGTGCTTTAAAAAAACATTTTTTCTAGGGACAGAAAACTATAGGTAGGGAGAGTGTCAGTGTGTTTTACTGTGCGAATCCTTGTTTCTAGGGACAGGGAAGGACAGTGAGGGAAATTCTCCTTGTGCTATAGTGTGCTTTAAAAAAACATTTTTTCTAGGGACAGAAAACTATAGGTAGGAAGAGTGTCAGTTTCTTTCACTGTGATAATCCTTGTTTCTAGGGACAGGGAAGGACAGTGAGGGAAATTCTCCTTGTGCTATAGTGTGCTTTAAAAAAACATTTTTTCTAGGGACAGAAAACTATAGGTAGGAAGAGTGTCAGTTTCTTTCAGTGTGATAATCCTTGTTTCTAGGGACAGGGAAGGACAGTGAGGGAAATTCTCCTTGTGCTATAGTGTGCTTTAAAAAAACATTTTTTCTAGGGACAGAAAACTATAGGTAGGAAGAGTGTCAGTTTCTTTCACTGTGATAATCCTTGTTTCTAGGGACAGGGAAGGACAGTGAGGGAAATTCTCCTTGTGCTATAGTGTGCTTTAAAAAAACATTTTTTCTAGGGACAGAAAACTATAGGTAGGAAGAGTCTCAGTTTCTTTCACTGTGATAATCCTTGTTTCTAGGGACAGGGAAGGACAGTGAGGGAAATTCTCCTTGTGCTATAGTGTGCTTTAAAAAAACATTTTTTCTAGGGACAGAAAACTATAGGTAGGGAGAGTGTCAGTGTGTTTTACTGTGCGAATCCTTGTTTCTAGGGACAGGGAAGGACAGTGAGGGAAATTCTCCTTGTGCTATAGTGTGCTTTAAAAAAACATTTTTTCTAGGGACAGAAAACTATAGGTAGGAAGAGTGTCAGTTTCTTTCACTGTGATAATCCTTGTTTCTAGGGACAGGGAAGGAAAGTGAGGGAAATTCTCCTTGTGCTATAGTGTGCTTTAAAAAAACATTTTTTCTCGGGACAGAAAACTATAGGTAGGAAGAGTGTCAGTTTCTTTCACTGTGATAATCCTTGTTTCTAGGGACAGGGAAGGACAGTGAGGGAAATTCTCCCTGTGCTATAGTGTGCTTTAAAAAAACATTTTTTCTAGGGACAGAAAACTATAGGTAGGAAGAGTGTCAGTTTCTTTCACTGTGATAATCCTTGTTTCTAGGGACAGGGAAGGACAGTGAGGGAAATTCTCCTTGTGCTATAGTGTGCTTTAAAAAAACATTTTTTCTAGGGACAGAAAACTATAGGTAGGAAGAGTGTCAGTTTCTTTCACTGTGATAATCCTTGTTTCTAGGGACAGGGAAGGAAAGTGAGGGAAATTCTCCTTGTGCTATAGTGTGCTTTAAAAAAACATTTTTTCTTGGGACAGAAAACTATAGGTAGGAAGAGTGTCAGTTTCTTTCACTGTGATAATCCTTGTTTCTAGGGACAGGGAAGGACAGTGAGGGAAATTCTCCTTGTGCTATAGTGTGCTTTAAAAAAACATTTTTTCTAGGGACAGAAAACTATAGGTAGGGAGAGTGTCAGTGTGTTTTACTGTGCGAATCCTTGTTTCTAGGGACAGGGAAGGACAGTGAGGGAAATTCTCCTTGTGCTATAGTGTGCTTTAAAAAAACATTTTTTCTAGGGACAGAAAACTATAGGTAGGGAGAGTGTCAGTGTGTTTTACTGTGCGAATCCTTGTTTCTAGGGACAGGGAAGGACAGTGAGGGAAATTCTCCTTGTGCTATAGTGTGCTTTAAAAAAACATTTTTTCTAGGGACAGAAAACTATAGGTAGGGAGAGTGTCAGTGTGTTTTACTGTGCGAATCCTTGTTTCTAGGGACAGGGAAGGACAGTGAGGGAAATTCTCCTTGTGCTATAGTGTGCTTTAAAAAAACATTTTTTCTAGGGACAGAAAACTATAGGTAGGAAGAGTGTCAGTTTCTTTCACTGTGATAATCCTTGTTTCTAGGGACAGGGAAGGAAAGTGAGGGAAATTCTCCTTGTGCTATAGTGTGCTTTAAAAAAACATTTTTTCTCGGGACAGAAAACTATAGGTAGGAAGAGTGTCAGTTTCTTTCACTGTGATAATCCTTGTTTCTAGGGACAGGGAAGGACAGTGAGGGAAATTCTCCTTGTGCTATAGTGTGCTTTAAAAAAACATTTTTTCTAGGGACAGAAAACTATAGGTAGGAAGAGTGTCAGTTTCTTTCACTGTGATAATCCTTGTTTCTAGGGACAGGGAAGGACAGTGAGGGAAATTCTCCTTGTGCTATAGTGTGCTTTAAAAAAACATTTTTTCTAGGGACAGAAAACTATAGGTAGGGAGAGTGTCAGTGTGTTTTACTGTGCGAATCCTTGTTTCTAGGGACAGGGAAGGACAGTGAGGGAAATTCTCCTTGTGCTATAGTGTGCTTTAAAAAAACATTTTTTCTAGGGACAGAAAACTATAGGTAGGAAGAGTGTCAGTTTCTTTCACTGTGATAATCCTTGTTTCTAGGGACAGGGAAGGACAGTGAGGGAAATTCTCCTTGTGCTATAGTGTGCTTTAAAAAAACATTTTTTCTAGGGACAGAAAACTATAGGTAGGAAGAGTGTCAGTTTCTTTCAGTGTGATAATCCTTGTTTCTAGGGACAGGGAAGGACAGTGAGGGAAATTCTCCTTGTGCTATAGTGTGCTTTAAAAAAACATTTTTTCTAGGGACAGAAAACTATAGGTAGGAAGAGTGTCAGTTTCTTTCACTGTGATAATCCTTGTTTCTAGGGACAGGGAAGGACAGTGAGGGAAATTCTCCTTGTGCTATAGTGTGCTTTAAAAAAACATTTTTTCTAGGGACAGAAAACTATAGGTAGGAAGAGTGTCAGTTTCTTTCACTGTGATAATCCTTGTTTCTAGGGACAGGGAAGGAAAGTGAGGGAAATTCTCCTTGTGCTATAGTGTGCTTTAAAAAAACATTTTTTCTCGGGACAGAAAACTATAGGTAGGAAGAGTGTCAGTTTCTTTCACTGTGATAATCCTTGTTTCTAGGGACAGGGAAGGACAGTGAGGGAAATTCTCCTTGTGCTATAGTGTGCTTTAAAAAAACATTTTTTCTAGGGACAGAAAACTATAGGTAGGAAGAGTGTCAGTTTCTTTCACTGTGATAATCCTTGTTTCTAGGGACAGGGAAGGACAGTGAGGGAAATTCTCCTTGTGCTATAGTGTGCTTTAAAAAAACATTTTTTTCTAGGGACAGAAAACTATAGGTAGGAAGAGTGTCAGTTTCTTTCACTGTGATAATCCTTGTTTCTAGGGACAGGGAAGGACAGTGAGGGAAATTCTCCTTGTGCTATAGTGTGCTTTAAAAAAACATTTTTTCTAGGGACAGAAAACTATAGGTAGGGAGAGTGTCAGTGTGTTTTACTGTGTGAATCCTTGTTTCTAGGGACAGGGAAGGACAGTGAGGGAAATTCTCCTTGTGCTATAGTGTGCTTTAAAAAAACATTTTTTCTAGGGACAGAAAACTATAGGTAGGGAGAGTGTCAGTGTGTTTTACTGTGCGAATCCTTGTTTCTAGGGACAGGGAAGGACAGTGAGGGAAATTCTCCTTGTGCTATAGTGTGCTTTAAAAAAACATTTTTTCTAGGGACAGAAAACTATAGGTAGGGAGAGTGTCAGTGTGTTTTACTGTGCGAATCCTTGTTTCTAGGGACAGGGAAGGACAGTGAGGGAAATTCTCCTTGTGCTATAGTGTGCTTTAAAAAAACATTTTTTCTAGGGACAGAAAACTATAGGTAGGGAGAGTGTCAGTGTGTTTTACTGTGCGAATCCTTGTTTCTAGGGACAGGGAAGGACAGTGAGGGAAATTCTCCTTGTGCTATAGTGTGCTTTAAAAAAACATTTTTTCTAGGGACAGAAAACTATAGGTAGGAAGAGTGTCAGTTTCTTTCACTGTGATAATCCTTGTTTCTAGGGACAGGGAAGGACAGTGAGGGAAATTCTCCCTGTGCTATAGTGTGCTTTAAAAAAACATTTTTTCTAGGGACAGAAAACTATAGGTAGGAAGAGTGTCAGTTTCTTTCACTGTGATAATCCTTGTTTCTAGGGACAGGGAAGGACAGTGAGGGAAATTCTCCTTGTGCTATAGTGTGCTTTAAAAAAACATTTTTTCTAGGGACAGAAAACTATAGGTAGGAAGAGCGTCAGTTTCTTTCAGTGTGATAATCCTTGTTTCTAGGGACAGGGAAGGACAGTGAGGGAAATTCTCCTTGTGCTATAGTGTGCTTTAAAAAAACATTTTTTCTAGGGACAGAAAACTATAGGTAGGGAGAGTGTCAGTGTGTTTTACTGTGCGAATCCTTGTTTCTAGGGACAGGGAAGGACAGTGAGGGAAATTCTCCTTGTGCTATAGTGTGCTTTAAAAAAACATTTTTTCTAGGGACAGAAAACTATAGGTAGGAAGAGTGTCAGTTTCTTTCACTGTGATAATCCTTGTTTCTAGGGACAGGGAAGGACAGTGAGGGAAATTCTCCTTGTGCTATAGTGTGCTTTAAAAAAACATTTTTTCTAGGGACAGAAAACTATAGGTAGGAAGAGTGTCAGTTTCTTTCAGTGTGATAATCCTTGTTTCTAGGGACAGGGAAGGACAGTGAGGGAAATTCTCCTTGTGCTATAGTGTGCTTTAAAAAAACATTTTTTCTAGGGACAGAAAACTATAGGTAGGAAGAGTGTCAGTTTCTTTCACTGTGATAATCCTTGTTTCTAGGGACAGGGAAGGACAGTGAGGGAAATTCTCCTTGTGCTATAGTGTGCTTTAAAAAAACATTTTTTCTAGGGACAGAAAACTATAGGTAGGAAGAGTCTCAGTTTCTTTCACTGTGATAATCCTTGTTTCTAAGGACAGGGAAGGACAGTGAGGGAAATTCTCCTTGTGCTATAGTGTGCTTTAAAAAAACATTTTTTCTAGGGACAGAAAACTATAGGTAGGGAGAGTGTCAGTGTGTTTTACTGTGCGAATCCTTGTTTCTAGGGACAGGGAAGGACAGTGAGGGAAATTCTCCTTGTGCTATAGTGTGCTTTAAAAAAACATTTTTTCTAGGGACAGAAAACTATAGGTAGGAAGAGTGTCAGTTTCTTTCACTGTGATAATCCTTGTTTCTAGGGACAGGGAAGGAAAGTGAGGGAAATTCTCCTTGTGCTATAGTGTGCTTTAAAAAAACATTTTTTCTCGGGACAGAAAACTATAGGTAGGAAGAGTGTCAGTTTCTTTCACTGTGATAATCCTTGTTTCTAGGGACAGGGAAGGACAGTGAGGGAAATTCTCCCTGTGCTATAGTGTGCTTTAAAAAAACATTTTTTCTAGGGACAGAAAACTATAGGTAGGAAGAGTGTCAGTTTCTTTCACTGTGATAATCCTTGTTTCTAGGGACAGGGAAGGACAGTGAGGGAAATTCTCCTTGTGCTATAGTGTGCTTTAAAAAAACATTTTTTCTAGGGACAGAAAACTATAGGTAGGAAGAGTGTCAGTTTCTTTCACTGTGATAATCCTTGTTTCTAGGGACAGGGAAGGAAAGTGAGGGAAATTCTCCTTGTGCTATAGTGTGCT
The DNA here is from genome assembly GCA_029206835.1 of Rana muscosa. Lineage (NCBI taxonomy): Eukaryota > Metazoa > Chordata > Amphibia > Anura > Ranidae > Rana > Rana muscosa. The sequence continues at coordinate 600,616,786 of CM055118.1, read as the reverse complement.
TTAAAAAAACATTTTTTCTTGGGACAGAAAACTATAGGTAGGAAGAGTGTCAGTTTCTTTCACTGTGATAATCCTTGTTTCTAGGGACAGGGAAGGACAGTGAGGGAAATTCTCCTTGTGCTATAGTGTGCTTTAAAAAAACATTTTTTCTAGGGACAGAAAACTATAGGTAGGAAGAGTGTCAGTTTCTTTCACTGTGATAATCCTTGTTTCTAGGGACAGGGAAGGACAGTGAGGGAAATTCTCCTTGTGCTATAGTGTGCTTTAAAAAAACATTTTTTCTAGGGACAGAAAACTATAGGTAGGAAGAGTGTCAGTTTCTTTCAGTGTGATAATCCTTGTTTCTAGGGACAGGGAAGGACAGTGAGGGAAATTCTCCTTGTGCTATAGTGTGCTTTAAAAAAACATTTTTTCTAGGGACAGAAAACTATAGGTAGGAAGAGTGTCAGTTTCTTTCACTGTGATAATCCTTGTTTCTAGGGACAGGGAAGGACAGTGAGGGAAATTCTCCTTGTGCTATAGTGTGCTTTAAAAAAACATTTTTTCTAGGGACAGAAAACTATAGGTAGGAAGAGTGTCAGTTTCTTTCACTGTGATAATCCTTGTTTCTAGGGACAGGGAAGGACAGTGAGGGAAATTCTCCTTGTGCTATAGTGTGCTTTAAAAAAACATTTTTTCTAGGGACAGAAAACTATAGGTAGGAAGAGTGTCAGTTTCTTTCAGTGTGATAATCCTTGTTTCTAGGGACAGGGAAGGACAGTGAGGGAAATTCTCCTTGTGCTATAGTGTGCTTTAAAAAAACATTTTTTCTAGGGACAGAAAACTATAGGTAGGAAGAGTGTCAGTTTCTTTCACTGTGATAATCCTTGTTTCTAGGGACAGGGAAGGACAGTGAGGGAAATTCTCCTTGTGCTATAGTGTGCTTTAAAAAAACATTTTTTATAGGGACAGAAAACTATAGGTAGTGTGAGGGGGTTAGCTCGGCAGCGGGTGTGTGTGACCCCCGGGATGGGCTCCCCACACAAAAACAGGCCCAGCAAACGGAGGTTGTGGTTTTCAAAATCAAAAAGGTGCGGTTTATTTTCTATTTACAGTGACAAAACACAGCAAAGCAAAAGAAACATAAACAAAATAAATCCTGGTCAACTTGACCTCTGACTAAACATACAGGTTTCCTAACTAACAACTGGGATCAGCCTAGTGCTGTCCTAGTCCCTAAGTCCCTGGTTTTAAATGTCCAAGCAAATAGCCACACAGGCTTTGTCTCACCGCACAGGGGTTCACTCTCCCTAGACAGTCCACACAGGTCTGGTTCCAGGCATGAGCTAACATCTAATGAAGCTGGGAGTTCTTATAGAGGCCTAAATGAGCTGACAAGCTTCAGCTGGTCTCATCAACTCCCTGTCTGCACGACGCCCCACACTCTCCCTAGAGGTATGAGTCATTCATGAGCCCATTTGCCTCAGCTGGGCTTATACAACTCTCCACCTAGTTGTATAAGTCGGCGTAAAGCCTGAATCTGGGCGAAATATATCTACCCCCCTGGATGCAACCAGGTGACTTTACCTTCCTGCTGTCACATACCCCCCTCTCTTGTTTTAACCTCGGGGTTGGAACACCAGCAATCAGGCATTCATGTACTCGAGACAAAGCATCCACATTCCCCATTTGAACGCCAGGGCGATGCTTTACTGTGAAGTTGAATTCCTGGAGGGCCAGGAACCACCTATTCACTATTCTATTTGTTTCCTTGTTTTGAGCCATCCACTTTAACGGAGCGTGATCCGTAACCATGTCAAAGTGCCTACCTAGCAGGTAGTACCGAAGGGAATCTAGAGCCCACTTCACCGCTAAACACTCCTTTTCAACGGTGGCGTAATTTACCTCATGGGACTTCAACTTCCTGCTGAGGTAAATGACTGGGTGCTCTTCCCCGTTCCAGACCTGGGACAATACTGCTCCTAACCCCACATCTGACGCATCACTTTGTACGACAAAGTCTTTAGAGAAGTCGGGTGAGTACAACACTGGCTGGCTACATAAGGCTTGTTTCAAGAATTGGAATGCTGCCTCAGCCTCGGGGGTCCATTTAATCATGACCGACCCTTTCCCCTTCGTCAGGTTGGTTAGGGGCACAGCCTTAGAAGCAAAGTGGGGAATGAATCGCCGATAATACCCAGCGATTCCCAGAAAGGCTCGTACCTGCTTCTTGCTGTTGGGACGTGGCCAACTCTGGATGGCCTCGACTTTGTTGAGTTGGGGTTTTATTACTCTCCTCCCAATGGTGTACCCAAGATATTTGGCCTCCTCCTGCCCAATGGTACACTTCTTGGGGTTAGCCGTAAACCCCGCTTCCCGAACAGAGTCCAGGACTGCTTGCACTTTTGGCAGATGTGAGGCCCAATCTGTGCTATGGACAATTACGTCATCCAGGTAAGCCGCAGCATACTTCCGATGGGGCCTCAGCATCTGGTCCATTTTCCGCTGGAATGTGGCCGGCGCATTCTGTAACCCGAACGGCATTCTTTTATATTGGAACGCCCCGTCTGGGGTTACAAATGCGGTTTTCTCTTTGGCCGACTTGGCCAGGGGGATTTGCCAATACCCTTTTGTGAGGTCAAGAGTCGTCATGTATCGGGCTGTTCCCAGCCGGTCGATCAACTCATCTATACGTGGCATGGGGTAGGTGTCAAATTTTGTAACTTTGTTCAACTGACGAAAATCGTTACAAAATCGCCAGCTCCCATCCGGTTTAGGCACCAACACAATGGGACTAGACCAATCACTTTGGGACTCCTCTATCACCCCTAAGTTCAGCATTTTCTGTACTTCCTCCCGTATTGCCTCCCGTCGGGCCTCTGGGATCCGATAGGGTTTTAACTTCACCCTTTCACCGGGCGGGGTAATGATGTCATGCTCTACCCCAGATGTTTGTCCCGGCAGCTGAGAGAATACCTCCTTGTTGCGAAGCACAAACTCCTTAACCTCCTGTTGTTGGGGTTGTGACAAGGTGGCTGCTATTCCAACCTCAGGAATCACGCAACCAGTTTGAGCTGGTGACCAAGTGTCTGCGACTAGGGACTCTCTATCCCTCCAGGCTTTCAACAGATTAACGTGATAGATCTGTTCAGGCTTTCGCCTTCCTGGTTGTCTGACCTTGTAATTCACTTCGCTCACTTTTTCCATTATCTCGTAGGGGCCTTGCCATTTGGCAAGGAATTTACTTTCAACCGTAGGGACAAGTACCAGTATCCTATCCCCCGGGGAAAAGGTACGGGTCTTGGCTCCACGGTTGTACACTCTCTGCTGTGCTAACTGCGCTTGGGCCAAATGTTCCTTCACGATGGGCATTACCTGTGCAATTCGGTCTTGCATCAGGGCGACATGCTCAATCACACTCCTGTGGGGAGAACTCTCACTTTCCCAAGTTTCCTTGGCAATATCCAACAGCCCTCTTGGGTGTCTCCCATACAGTAACTCAAAGGGGGAGAATCCCGTAGAGGATTGGGGCACCTCCCTAATAGCAAACATCAGATAAGGAAGTAGACAGTCCCAATCCTTTCCATCTCTATCCACCACTTTCTTCAACATTTGTTTTAGGGTTTTGTTGAATCTTTCAACCAGCCCATCGGTTTGGGGGTGATACACAGATGTACGTAATTGCGTCACTTTGAACAATTTACACAGCTCCTTCATAACCCGGGACATAAAGGGTGTACCTTGGTCCGTAAGCAGTTCTTTACAAATACCCACCCGGCTAAACACAAGAGATAGCTCTTTGGCTATGGTTTTGGCCGAGGTATTTCGGAGAGGGATCGCTTCTGGATAACGGGTGGCATAGTCCATTATAACTAATATGTACTGGTGCCCCCTAGCGGACTTGATTATAGGACCTACCAAATCCATGGCGATCCTCTCAAACGGGACCTCAATGATGGGTAGAGGGACCAGCGGGCTACGGAAATGTGGCATCGGGGCCGACCTCTGACACACAGGGCAGGAGGAACAATAATTTTCTATGTCCTTCATCACCCCCGGCCAATAGAATCTCTGTAATACCCTCTCTCGGGTTTTCTCTGTCCCCAGATGACCTCCAAGAATGTGCCCATGGGCCAACTCCAACACCAACTTCCTGTAAGGTTTGGGCACCACAAGCTGCTCAACGGTTTCTTCTGCCCTTTTTGCCACCCGATACAGTAGGTCCTTCTCTACGCTGAAGTATGGGTAAGTGCAGGTATTATCTGGGTTCACTAACTCGCCATCTATTTTCACTACGTTTTCCCGTGCCTTTATTAGGGCGGGGTCTTTCAACTGTTCTGTGGCAAAGTTTTCCCTGTGAACCTCAAGATCAGAAAACTCCACAGACGGTAGGTTTTCGTCTGAGGAGGTGGGCTCCTCTCCAGTTTCTTGAGTCTCCCCTGCCAATACTGATAAGGGAAATTCCGGAGAGTCCTCACCACTCTCAGGGGAGTTCTGGCTATCACATTCCTGGTACATAGGGGCACCAGTGGGGGGCTCAGGATCATCCCACAGTTCCCAGAACTTCGGAAAATCCCTTCCCACAATGGCGTCATGCGGTAACTGAGATACTAAGCCCACTGGATGAGAGAGGGTACCTTTGGGGGTCTCGAAACACACTGTAGTCACTGGATACTCTCGGGTGTCCCCATGCACACAAATAACAGCTACCTTGCTATTCCCAGAGACCTCTGTTTTAACTAACTCAGCCTTTATCAGGGTCACAAGGCTACCTGAATCCAGCAATACCACAACATTTCTACCATTAACACACATTTTGCATAAATGTTTCTCAGTTCCTCGAATGGCAGTGCATGCGACTGTCGCACACAGCGACTGACGTCTGCCCGTCAGAAAGTCACACTGCATGGGTTCCTCCACAACCGGGCAATTGGCTGCAATATGTCCCGCTTGCCGGCAGCGGTAGCAAACGATCCTTCTTGCCGCCTCTTGAGCCGCTGATTTCCCAGGCTGTTCTCGCCAAACTTGGGGTAGAGCTCCCACCCTCTCACTCTATCCACCCTCACCCCTTGGAATCCTCTTATCCGCCCCTGGGGATGGTCTGGTCTTAGGGTGGAAAGTCCGAGTGTCTCTGGAAGAGGCCGTCAGGTTCTCTGTAGCCAAGTATTTCTCCACACGATCCACAAGACCATCGGCCGTCTCTGGGTCTCCATGGCTTACCCACTTTTGGATGGCAGTAGGAAGAGCTCTCAAAAACCGATCCATTACAACACGTTCCACAATCTTTGGTGCGGACAAAGTCTCTGGCTGTAGCCACTTTCTGCTCAGGTGAATGAGATCATACATTTGAGACCTGGGGGGTTTTCCAAGCTGGAAAGTCCAGTTATGCACACGCTGAGCCCGGACAGCCTGGGTGACACCCAGCCTTGCCAATATTTCAGCTTTTAGCATCACATAGTCTTTTGCTTGGTTAGGCTCTAGGTCATAGTAAGCTTTCTGCGATTCACCAGTTAACAGAGGAGCCACCAGTCCAGCCCACTGCTCCTCAGGCCACTTTTCTCTTTCAGCGGTCCTTTCAAATGTGGTCAAAAATACCTCTGGATCATCCTCTCCAGTCATTTTTGTCAATAAACGACTCACCCCAAAGGACGCGGTATTAGTGGGACGGCTTTCCTCACTGGTCTGCGGACGTTGCTGCATTACTGCTTCCATCTGTTGTTGTAGTCTCTGCTCTTGCTTCTGCAACAGGTCTATGAAGCGGGCCTCAGATTGCTGCTGGGCTTGTTGCTGAGCCTCCAGACTCTGTTGCAAAGTTGCGTTTGTCTGCTGCTGGGCTGCAAGGCTCTGTTGATGAGCTTGCTGCTGGGCTGCGAAGTTCTGTTGTTGAGCTGCAAGGCTCTTTTGCAAACCTGCATTTGTCTGCTGTTGATTGGCATTTGCTAGAGCCAGCTGCTTCAGTATCTCCTCCATGCTGGCTTAAAAAAAAACTGCCACTGGTTCTCCACCAACTGTGAGGGGGTTAGCTCGGCAGCGGGTGTGTGTGACCCCCGGGATGGGCTCCCCACACAAAAACAGGCCCAGCAAACGGAGGTTGTGGTTTTCAAAATCAAAAAGGTGCGGTTTATTTTCTATTTACAGTGACACAACACAGCAAAGCAAAAGAAACATAAACAAAATAAATCCTGGTCAACTTGACCTCTGACTAAACATACAGGTTTCCTAACTAACAACTGGGATCAGCCTAGTGCTGTCCTAGTCCCTAAGTCCCTGGTTTTAAATGTCCAAGCAAATAGCCACACAGGCTTTGTCTCACCGCACAGGGGTTCACTCTCCCTAGACAGTCCACACAGGTCTGGTTCCAGGCATGAGCTAACATCTAATGAAGCTGGGAGTTCTTATAGAGGCCTAAATGAGCTGACAAGCTTCAGCTGGTCTCATCAACTCCCTGTCTGCACGACGCCCCACACTCTCCCTAGAGGTATGAGTCATTCATGAGCCCATTTGCCTCAGCTGGGCTTATACAACTCTCCACCTAGTTGTATAAGTCGGCGTAAAGCCTGAATCTGGGCGAAATATATCTACCCCCCTGGATGCAACCAGGTGACTTTACCTTCCTGCTGTCACAGTAGGAAGAGTGTCAGTTTCTTTCACTGTGATAATCCTTGTTTCTAGGGACAGGGAAGGACAGTGAGGGAAATTCTCCTTGTGCTATAGTGTGCTTTAAAAAAACATTTTTTCTAGGGACAGAAAACTATAGGTAGGAAGAGTGTCAGTTTCTTTCACTGTGATAATCCTTGTTTCTAGGGACAGGGAAGGACAGTGAGGGAAATTCTCCTTGTGCTATAGTGTGCTAAAGCATTCCTCATCAACCATCTTTGAAATCCTTGTTTTTTGGACAGTCAGGGAAATTGTCGTTGTGCTATTCTGTGCAAAAGCAATCATCCTCAACCATATTTAGAAATCCTTAAGTAAAGGGACAGAGAAGGACACCTGAAGGTAGCCCTTATTGCTTTTTTCCCATCTCCCTGCAGGCCATCTATTAGAATGTCTGGAAGGCAAACAAGGAGAGGCAGACAGTCAGGAGGCAATAAAAGAGGGCAAGCAGGCTCTGTGTCTGGGGGCAACAGTGCTGGTCGTGGACGCGGTGCATTGTCATCAGCACATGGCCATGGGACACGCTTGTCCTTCTTTTCGGCAGCTGGACATGTTGAGCCACATCATGCCGAAGACTTGGTAGAGTGGATGACCAAGCCCTCCTCCTCCTCCTCATCCTCTCTCACCCAGGCTCAGGGTACTGGCAAAGCAGCTGCCAAAGCGTCCTCTTCCCTGGTATCAATGTCAGACTCATCATCAGTCACTCCTTCCCTAGACCCACCATGTCCTCCTCCTGAGGAGTCCCCCGAACTGTTTGAGCACAGTGTTGGGTACATGCTCCAGGAGGATGCCCAGCGTTTCGAAGGGTCTGATGATGAAACCCAGCTACAGGAAGGCAGTAGCGTGAGAGCAGACAGAGGGGATGCTCAAGAAGGACACCAATCTGGCAGTCATGTTCCAGCAGCTGCAGCATACTGCCAGATTGGCTCCAGTGATGAGGAGGGAGGGGATGATGAGGTCACTGACTCCACGTGGGTGCCTAATAGGAGAGAGGAAGAGGAGGAGGATGAGGAGGAGGCACATCTCCAACGAGGCAGGATGCCCTTTGGTGGCCAGCGTAAGGGCAGTACACCGACGGAATCACACCGCAGAGCTCCGCCTGTGCAGGGCACTGCCTCTGCCCGTCATTCAAAAAGTTCTTTGGTGTGGGCCTTTTTTGAGGCTAGTGCATCAGATCGCACAGCTGCTGTTTGCAACATATGTCTCAAGCGTATATCGCGTGGCCAAAACATCAGCCGCTTGGGTACCACATGCCTGACCAGACATATGTTGACCTGCCATGCAGCTCGTTGGCAAGCCTACCTCAAAGACCCACACCAAAGAACAAAGCGGACCTCTCCTTGTACCGCATCAGCTGGGATCTCCAACCCCACTATAACTTCAGTCCTCTCTGAAACATGCACTGAGAGGAATGAAGGTGTAGAATTAGGTGTGTCACAGCCAAGTACTTGCGGCCACTCTGCTAGCAGTACACCGACGTCCGATTCTAGCAGGCAAATTTCCCTGCCCCAGCTGCTGGACCGTCGAAAGAAGTTCACTCCCAGCCATCCACATGCCCAGCGGTTGAATGCTAGCTTGGCTAAATTGCTAGCGCTTCAACTGCTGCCTTTTCAGTTGGTAGACTCGGCCCCCTTCCGTGAGTTTGTGCAATGTGCGGTTCCTCAGTGGCAGGTTCCCAAACGCCACTTTTTCTCACGGAAGGCTATTCCGGCTCTCTACCGGCATGTGGAAGGCAATGTCTTGGCCTCGCTGGACAGGGCGGTCAGCGGTAAGGTGCATATTACCGCTGACTCATGGTCCAGCAGGCATGGACAGGGACGTTACCTTTCTTTCACGGCCCATTGGGTCACTCTTTTGGCAGCTGGGAAGGATGCAGGACAAGGTGCAGTAGTGTTGGAGGTTGTTCCACCGCCACGCCTCCAAAATGCTACTACTGGTTGTGACACACCTCTCTCCTCCACCCCCTCCTCTTCTTCTTCCTCCATGGCCTCTTCCTGTGGTTTGTCCTATGAACCAGCGGTGCTCCGTAGCCGTTCAAGGGGCTACGCAAGTACGCAGGCAAAAAGATGCCATGCCGTGCTTGCGCTGGTGTGTTTGGGGGACAGAAGCCACACTGGGGCAGAGGTCCTGTCTGCTCTGCAGGGCCAGGCCGAGAGGTGGTTGACGCCACGCCAGCTTAAGCCAGGAATGGTGGTTTGCGACAATGGCACCAACCTCCTCTCCGCCCTCCGACAGGGACAACTGACCCATGTGCCCTGTGTGGCTCACGTCCTTAACCTGGTGGTGCAGCGGTTCTTGGGCAGGTACCCGGGCTTACAGGATGTCCTGAGGCAGGCCAGGAAAGTCTGTGTGCATTTCCGCAGATCTTATAATGCCAGTGCTCGCCTGGCTGAGCTGCAAAAGGAGTTGAACCTGCCCAAGAACCGCCTTATATGTGACATGCCCACCAGGTGGAACTCAACGTTGGCCATGCTGCAGCGGCTGCACACGCAGCAGAGGGCCATCAATGAGTACCTGTGCGACTACGGCACCAGGACAGGGTCAGGGGAGCTTGGTTTTTTTTCTCCACGCCAGTGGGGCATGATCAGGGATGCATGCACTGTCCTGGCACCATTTGAGGAGGCCACGAGGATGGTGAGCAGTGACAGTGCATGCATCAGTGACACTGTACCTCTTGTCCACCTGTTGGAGCACACGCTGCGTGGAATAATGGACAGGGCACTTGAGGCAGAACAGAGGCAGGAAGAGGAGGACTTCCTTGCCTCTCAAGGCCCCCTTTACCCAGACAGTGTTCCTTCTGTCCCACCCATCGCACAGGAAGAGGACGAGGAGGAGGAGGAGGAGGAGGAGGATTGTGTCAGCATGGAGGTGGAGGCTGGCACTCAGCATCATCAGCAGCAGTCTTTTAGGGATGATTTACAGTCCCAAGAAACCAGTGGACTTGTATGTGGCTGGGAGGAGGTGGCTGCGGATCATGTCGTCCTTAGTGACCCAGAGGACTCCGGAGCGAATGCCTCAGCAAACCTACGCTGCATGGCCTCCCTGATCCTGCAAAGTCTGCGGAAGGATCCTCGTATTCTTCAGATCAAGGAGAGGGACCATTACTGGCTGGCCACTCTCCTTGATCCACGGTACAAGGGTAAGGTTGCGGACCTTATGTTACTGTCGCAGAGGGAGCAGAGGATGAGACAACTCCGGGAGGCCTTGCAGAAAGGTCTGTGCAACGCGTTCCCAGAGACTGGGAGGTTACAAACTCCTGGTCCTGGACAACGAGTTGCTGAGGCTTCGGCCAGTCAAAGAAGGAGCGGTGGGGAAGGTGGCCATCTGACCGATGCGTTCAGACAATTCTTTAGTCCGCAGCCCCAAAGTATGATCGGTTCCAGCAACCATCGCCAGCGTCTGATAAACATGGTGCAGGAATATCTAGGGGCAAGGTCAGACTTGGACACCTTCCCCACCGAAAATCCTCTGGCTTACTGGGTCTTGAGGATGGATCACTGGCCAGAGCTTGCACAGTATGCAATTGAGCTACTGGCCTGTCCTGCATCCAGCGTTCTTTCGGAACGCACATTCAGTGCTGCTGGAGGATTTGTCACGGATCACAGGGTGCGCCTGTCCACCGACTCGGTTGATCGACTGACTTTCATCAAGATGAACCAGTCTTGGATCACCACCAGCTACCACACACCTGATGCTGATATAACAGACTAATTGATTTTAACATGTCACATCCCTTCAAGACTGATGCTGATGCTGAGTGCCTGTGCTGTTATGTTGACTGGCTATCCTCCTCCTCCGAGTCCTCAATGATACGATTGATGATGATAGCTTGGAAGATCATTTTTGTTTATGGGTGCCGCCACCAGTGGCTAAGGCCCAATTTTTCAGCCCCTGTTTTACAGGGGCGTGTAATTACAATTTTTTTAGCAATAATTTGCCATAGGGCTCATTGCTGTGCTCCAAGTACAGTATCTGTGAGGGGTTGGAGTGTTGTGGCACCAGTGCCTAAGGCCCAATTTTTCAAGCCCCTGTTTAACAGGGGCGGGTCATTACAATTTTTGAAGCAATACTTTGCAACAGGGCTCATTGCTGTGCTCCAAGTACAGTATCTGTGAGGGGTTGTAGTGTTGTGCCACCAGTGCCTAAGGCCCAATTTTTCAGCCCCTGTTCAACAGGGGCATGCAATTACAATTCTTGATCTAATAATTCACAGCAGGGCCCATTCCTGCACCCACCAAGAGTAACTCTGAGGGCTTACAGTGTTGTGGCAACGCCACCACCACCACCACCACGAAAGGCCCAATTTTTCAGCCCCTGTTCAAAAGGGGCATGTAATTACAATTCTTGATCTAATAATTCACAGCAGGGCCCATTGCTGCACCCACCAAGAGTAACTCTGAGGGCTTACAGTCTTGTGGCAACACCACCACCACCACCACCACCACGAAAGGCCCAATTTTTCAGCCCCTGTTCAACAGGGGCATGCAATTACAATTCTTGATCTAATAATTCACAGCAGGGCCCATTGCTGCACCCACCAAGAGTAACTGTCAGGGCTTACAGTGTTGTGGCACCAGCACCACCATCAAAGGCCCAATTTTTACTACCACTGTTCAACAATTATATGTAATTAAAATTCCTGATATAATAGTTGACAGCAGGGCGTTCCAGCACCAACCAAGAGTAACTGTGAGTGCTTACAGTGTTGTGCCAACACCAACAACTAAGGGGCCTATTTCTGCAGAGTATATACGGCAGGTCCCTACTTTCAAACATCCAACTTACAAACGACTCCTACTTGCAAACGCAAGAAGACAACAGGAAGTGAGAGGAAATCTACCCCTTGGAAGGAAAATTCTCTCCTGTAAGAATTAATATGGGAGAAAGGTGTCTCCTCTGTACTGATGCTTTATCAGCAATCCTTGTTTCAAGAAAAACACCACATTTCAAAAACAGTTGTCATTGGGACGGAAAGTGAGGTGAAATGTTCTGAACAGGGGCACAGACAGCAAAACAAATGTTACAGGGGTGATAACCCTTACCTATGTTTTCCAAAAAGTTTAAAAATAGATTTTTGGGCTGGAGCTACACTTAAACAATGTACCTGTTCAAAATTACAAACAGATTCTACATAAGAACAAACCTACAGTCCCTGTCTTGTATGCACCGCCTGTATACGGCTGTTCAGAGTATATAGGGCCTTTTTTATTTTATGTGCGGGGTTCCCCTTAATATCCATACAAGACCCAAAGGGGCTGGTAATGGGCTGGGGTAGGGGGGGGGGGTCATAGGGTACCTATGCCATTTTTCTTAAAGATTTTCATCCATATTACCGGGACCAGACATTACATTAAAGCCGCAAGCAGTTTTAAATGGCTTTTTTTTCCTTTAGAAGTGTCATTTTGTGCAGGGACAGTTCTAAACACGGGAAACACGTGGCACTTCACAGGCATACTTTAGACACCCCCCAGGTACGATATTTAAAGGAATATTTGACTTTTTTTTTTTCACTTTATGCATCATTAAAATGACTGCTCCCGAAAAACGACCGTTTTTAAAACTTCTTTTTGCATTGATACATGTCCCCTGGTGCACAACCCGGGTTCCCAAACCCTTTTTAGGACAATAACATGCATAATAGTTGTTATAATTAGCACTTTAGAATTCGAACGTTCGCATCCATTGTATTTAATAGGGTTCTAATGTTCGTACGAACTTTCGGTCCGTTCGCGGGTTCTGGTGCGAACCGAACCCGGGGGTGTTCGGCTCATCACTAGTCTTTATATGTTTTATTTAAGCCCCAATGGGATATGGGACTCTCTCCCTATGAGAGGTGGTTTGGGAGTGTTGCTCACTTGCTTATATTTGTCTCAGCAGCTGAAGGCCTCCACTCGGATCTCACAGAGAATGTTGCTGATCTCTAATGCCGTGTACACACGATCGATTTTCTCGACGGTGAAAACACCGCCGAGAAATTCGACATGAAAAACGAGGACCGGCTTGGTCCCCTACACACAGCCGTTTTTCATGACATTTTTTCTCTTGGTCGAGAAAACCGACCGTGTGTAGGCTCCCTGGCAGTGTCTCCCTATGGGAAAACTGCAGCGAAAAAAAATACCGTGAATCACGACGAGAAAAATTAGAGCATGTTCTAATTTTTCTCGTTGTGATTCTTGCCGTTTTTCTCGTCGGGAAAAATGCTGGAAAGCCCACACACGGCGTTTTTCTCGTCAAAGAGAAAAAATTTCATTTTTCCCGATGAGAAAAATGGTCGTGTGTACGCGGCATTAGACCCCTTTCACACTGAGCCGCCCATAGCATCGGCGGTAAAACGCCGCTATTTTTACCGCCGATGCTATGGGCGGATTTGCGGCGCATTTCGGCCGCTAGCGGGCTTTCACACTGGAGTGAATCTAACAGCTGTTTAACCACTTCCATACCGGGCCAATTCTGGCACTTCTCTCCTTCATGTAAAAATCAAAATTATTTTGCTAGAAAATTACTCAGAACCCCCAAACATTATATATATTTTTTAGCAGACACCCTAGGCAGTTCTGGTCCAAGACATTGTGCTGCCTGGTACCAAGAATGAAATGCTGCCCCCCCCCCGAAAAAAAAATCACGCCCACCAAAAGACCCCCACATTCATAATTTTATATCATGATAAATTAAGAGGACCTGTCGTGGCTCTATACATGTATATAGGA